>JAWUZG010000484.1:0-1262500 GCA_036785705.1 Acanthornis magna | reverse complement strand
GGAGGAGGAGGACTAGGAGGAGGAGGAGGACAACGATGACAATGACGATGACAAGGAGAAGGAGGAGGAGGAGGAGGAGGAGGAGGAGGAGGAGGAGGAGGAGGTGGAGGAGGACGAGGAGGACGACGAAGACGACGACAACAAGGATGACGAGGATGACGAGGACGACGAGGAGGAGGAGGACGAAGAGGAGGAGGAGGACGAGGAGGACGATGACACGGAGGAGGAGGAGGATGGGGGGGAAGGACGAGGAGGAGAACGAGGAGGAGGAGGACAAGGAGGATGAGGACGACGAGGACTGGGAGGAGGAGGAGGAGGAGGAGCACGAGTTGGAGGAGGAGGAGAAGGAGGAGGACAAGGAGGAGGACAACGATGACAATGACGATGACGAGGAGGAGGAGGAGGAGGAGGAGGAAGAGCTGGAGGAGGAGGAGGAGGAGGAGGACTAGGAGGACTAGGAGGACGAGGACAATGACAAGGAGGATAATGAGGATAAGGAGGAGGACAAGGAGGAGGAGGAGGTGGAGGAAGAGGAGGAGGTGGAGGAGGAAGAGGATGACGATGATGACAATGAGGACAATGAGGACGACGAGGACGACAAATATGAGGAGGAGGAGGAGGACAAGGACGATGAGGATGAGGACAAGGAGGACGGGGAGGAAGAGGACGAGGAGGAGGTGGATGAGGAGGAGGTGGAGGAGGAGGAGGATGACAACGACGACGATGACGAGGATGATGAGCATGAGGAGGAGGAGGAGGACAATGATGACAACGACGACAACAAGGAGGAGGTGGTGGAGGAGGAGGAGGAGGTGGCGGAGGAGGAGGTGGAGGATGACAAGGACGAGGATGAGGATGAGGACAAGGAGGAGCACGAGGACGAGGAGGATGAGGATGAGGATGAGGAGGACGAGGAGGAGGAGAACGATGACAACGACGATGACAAGGAGGAGGTGGAGGAGGAGGATGTGGAGGAGGAGGAGGAGGATGATGACGACAACGAGGACAACGAGGATGAGGACGACGAGGAGGAGGAGGACGAGGAGGAGAACGAGGATGAGAGGAGGAGGACTAGGACGACGAGGACATGGACAAGGAGGAGCACGAGGAGGAGGAGGAGGAGGAGGAGAAGGTGGAGGAGGACGAGGACAATGACGACGACGAGGACAACGAGGATGAGGAGAAGAAGGAGGAGGAGGAGGAGGACGAGAAGGATGAGGAGGACGAGGATGAGGACAAGGAGGACGAGGACGACAACAAGGAGGAGGAGGACAAGGAGGAGAACGAGGATGAGGTGAAGGAGGAGGACAAGGAGCAGGACAAGGAGGAGCACGAGGAGGATGAGGATGAGGAGGACAATGAGGAGGACGACGAGGAGGAAGAGGAGGAGGACGAGGACAAGGAGGATGAGGAGGAGAAGGACAAGGAGGAGGAGGACAAGGAGGACTACGAGGACGAGGAGGATGAGGATGAGGGCGACAATGAGGAGGATGAGGAGGAGGAGGACGACGACGACAACGAGGACGAGGAGGAGGATGAGGACTAGGAGGAGGAGGAGGACAACGATGACAATGATGAGGAGGAGGAGGAGGTGGAGGAGGAGGACGAGGAGGAGGACGACGACGACGATGACGAGGACAACGAGGACGAGGAGGACGAGGACCAGGACAAGGTCAAGGAGGAGCACGAGGAGGAGGAGGAGGAGGACTAGGAGGAGGAGGAGGACAACGATGACAATGACGATGATGATGATGATGAGGAGGAGGAGGAGGAGGAGGAGGAGGAGGAGGAGGAGGAGGAGGAAGAGCTGGAGGAGGACGAGGAGGAGGAGGACTAGGAGGACTAGGAGGACGAGGACAATGACAAGGAGGATAATGAGGATGAGGAGGAGGACAAGGAGGAGGAGGAGGGCAATGATGACAACGATGATGACGACAAGGAAGAGGAGGACGAGGAGGAAGAGGAGGTGGAGGAAGAGGAGGAGGTGGAGGAGGAAGAGGATGACGACGACGATGACAATGAGGACAATGAGGACGACGAGGATGACAAATACGAGGAGGAGGAGGAGGACAAGGAGGATGAGGATGAGGACAAGGTGGACGGGGAGGAGGAGGACGAGGACGAGGACTAGGAGGAGAAGGAGGAGGAGAAGGACAACGATGACGATGAGGACGAGGAGGAGGAGGAGGAGGTGGTGGAGGAGGTGGAGGAGGTGGAGGAGGAGGAGGAGGAGGAGGAGGAGGAGGACGACAACAACGAGGATGACAAGGATGACGAGGAGGAGGAGGACAAGGAGGACGAGAAGGAGAAGGACAAGGAGGAGAGGGAGGAGGTGGAGGAGGACAAGGATGAGGAGGAGGAGGATGAGGAGGAGGACGAGGAGAAGGAGGAAGAGGAGGAGGAGGAGGAGGACAACAATTACAACGATGATGACGACGAGGAGGAGGACGAGGAGGAGGTGGAGGAGGAGGGCGACGATGAGGACGACAACGAGGACGATGAGGACGAGGAGGAGGAGGACAAGGAGGATGTGGAGAAGGAAGCGGAGGAGGGGGAGGAGGAGGATGACGACAACGAGGACGACGATGATGACAACGAGGAGGAGGAGGAGGATGAGGACGAGGAGGAGGACAAGGACAAGCAGAAGGAGGACGACGAGGAGTTGGAGGAGGAGGAGGAGGATGAAGAGGACGAAGAGGATGCAGAAAAGGAAAAGGAGGAGCACGAGGAGGAGGAGGATGACGAGGAGGAGGAGTGGACAAGGAGGAGGAGGAGGAGGAGCACAAGGAGGAGCCCAAGGAGTAGGATGGGGAGGAGCATGAGGCGGACGACGAGGAGGAAGAGGAGAAGGAGGAGGAGGATGAGGAGGAACAGGAGGAGGATGAAGAGGACGAGGAGAAGGAGGGAGAGGAGGACGAGTGAAATGTAGGATTTTCTTTTAGACAAATGTAGAGATTTTAGATAAAATTTAGTTCTGTTAAAATGAACTAGAATAGAAAAAGATGCAGAACTCAGAAAGAAATTATTGATTGAATGCATAGTAGCCCTTTGATTATTTGATATTTACTCAGCTGTGCTGAAAATAGACAATTAATAATCTTAAGAAAAGAGGCTCAAAGGAGAGCCTAGACAGTTACAAATTTTGCTCAGATGCAATAGAAAAGATTTTTGGGAGTTTTCCAGGGTCAAATGTATTGTCAAAAACCAAAGAAGTAAGAAGGTCACAGTGAGGAAGACTCATATTACTTCATCCAAAGCAGCCCTCAGACTCAAATTAACGACCACCGACTCAATTCCATTGCAGGAACTGCGCATGCTTAATGACTTTTTGGTAATTTCCATACGAAGTGGGGAATGGGAGGCGCTTATGCAAAATATGCATTTTTGTGGTAGATAAATAAGTTCTGTGTTGCATTGTTACTTCGGAGCTGTACCTTTGGGAGCTATCCCTGCAGCTGAAATAAACATACACTTCCTAACCTTAACAAGTTAGAGAGTCTTTGTCCGTCTCAGGTGGATATCGATATTGGATCTATATCTGCATTTTAATAATTCACTGCCTGCTTCCTCCGCCAGCTTCTGCGAATCCCAGGAAATCTAAACCAACAGAGCACAGCACAGGATGGACAGAGGAGAGACCTCCGAACCGTTCCTGTTTCGCTCTCATTGTACACTGTTCCAATGCTCGACATTTCTGACCTGCAGCACAATCTCTCCTAACGCTACCCGAGCATCACCTATGGATGGACTTCCCAATGGACTATACTCAGAGAACCTAACTCACTCTGTCCTGAGGGTAATTAAAAATCACCCTTAAATTAAAAAGCAAGCTCCATGACAACTGCTGAACAGATCCTCCAGAGAATTCCGGATTAACAAGAGCTGGGAATATGTGAACTGAAAAATTAGTTTTCGTAAGACTGAGTTTTCCTAATTTTCTTTTAAGCTTGTAGCTTTTCTGTACGATAACAGACGTGCAAACAGGATGCAGTTCTTCTACTCAAACTATGTACAAACAACTGGAACACACGCATAGACTCAAAGGGTTGTTTTCACTTTATTTAACAACACAAGCCATTTTCCAAAACTGCATAAACTGGAGTTTCCTTTGAAAACTGCCTAAGAAGAGCACTATGCAGAAAAGACAGGAAGTAGGAACAGTACTTGGGGAAATGCAGGAAGCATGGAAATTACTAAGGGGAACACAAATTTCAGACAAACAAACAAATGAGCAGAAAGAAACTATGGAAGTGTGTAGTCTCAGTGAAGGGAGACACTTTTCAGATAACTCAAGTGCCAGATGACTGAGACTGGGGATGTGTGGAAGAATCGCACTTAATTTTTCAAGGCTTTTAACTGGAAAATTTCTTAGACTCTATTACATGCACTGTTCTCTTTGTAATTACTACACTTCTACTATTAATCATGTGCATAAATCTGCTGTTTGTCATGTTCATAAAGCGCTTAATAAACGTCCTCTGAAGGAAGGAAATCACACTGCGTGAAAATCCACTAACTTGGAGGGAGAGGGGGGAAAAAGAAGCTATTCTTAGCATATACACATCACTCCTAGTCCTCTGATATATCAGCAGTGGTTCAACCAGAGGTGACATCAGAGTAAATGCATATGGCACCTGCCTGGGAATGTATTTGAATAAACACAGATGTGCCCTGACAGCTACTTGAAACCTAAATACTTTCCGAGCTTGAAATCCCAGTGATGGCAAATCTGCCAATAGCCAACATCGCTATGCACCTAGAAAGGCATTCAGCCACCACCAAGAAAGGGTCAGATTTGGTTTAGATGACATTAGGCACCCTGCACTGGTGTTTCTGTACAAGTTCCCAGACGAGGGATGAAGAAAGTTTAAAGATGGCAATGAGAGTGGATGTTTGTGGGGATCGCCTCTATTCCTCCCAGGCGATGCCTTTTATAACATCATTGGAAGGGCAGTGTCGGCCTTGCCTGGGTGGAGGGAGCCCACCCTTTGCCTCCTAGGCGACGCCCCCCGTACCCCGTGGGCCTTGCCTGGGCGGGGTCTGAGGTGTGCCTAGGGCCTGGCGTAAAATTACCAGCACAGTGTTTTAACGCACAGAAAATGGATAAAATGCAGAGAGAAGTGAAAATCTATATATAAAACCCATAAAACTTTCCTCACCTGATCTTCTTCGCCACCCCCTTCTCCATCGTATTTCAGAATGCTGTCCCTCACATCATCTTCAGGATCAATCGAGAGCTGCATTGCCCGACGCTCTTTATCACGGCGTTTCATCCATACCACGAACATCAAAACTAAAACCACAATGCAAAAATGGAAGAGACAAAACCACATCTTGATTCTGAAATACAGCCATGGAAAACAACAGAAATTTAACACCAAGATTTAAAAAAAAAAAAAAAAAAAAAAAAAAAAAAAAGGCCAATAAAGTTGGATTTGACCATTCTGGATAAGACACAGGCTTTTTTAAATGAAAAAATAGACAGAGGCAGCTTAAGCAAGAGATGTTTAAACTCAGACCATGATAGGCAACTTAGCTTGGAAATCAATCACATGTTCAAGGTTGTAAGTAACAAATCCATTCCACATCTGCAAAATAAACTTGTCATGAAAAGAACTGAGAAAGACCATGCTTCATAAACCACTAGAATCAGAAAGAAATCTCTCCTTCAGTAAGGCTCTGTTAGTTTCATACCTAGCATTAAAAAAGTATCTTGTATCAGGAAAGCAATTGTACTGTGTGCTCGTGTAGAATCATGTGCTTAGCCAGGCTCAAATTTTTTTTTTACTCCTTTCCATAATTTTCTGTGTTCTAGACTGGTGCATAGTGTACTACGAACAGGCTAATCTCTTCCTTGTGTTCCACCACAATAGGCAATCAGTTAACTGTAATGTGTAGGAGAGCCAACATTTAATTTACTACACTGGACAGACACTTACTCATGATTTTTAGTCATTTCCCTTACTGAATGCACTTCACACAAAATAAAATGCTAGTACAGCTTTATGCAGTACTTAAACATACACACCATTGTTCCTGCATATCTGCCTTTCTTGTCAGGCCTTACGTGAAGGGCTGTGATGTGTTACTTCCCAGAAACCTATTTTCGTTAATCTGAATTAATGAAAACCTATTTTCATTAATCTGAAGCACAGTAGCAGTAGCATCAGGTAACACACTGTTACCTGCTAGGGGTGGGACCAAATCACACAATACTGGCAGCCCAAGAGAGATTAGACATCTGGGGACCAATCACACCTTCAACCTGGTTACTCACTGAGGTAACATCACAAGTGTCCGTGGGTAGAAACAGAAAATCTCTTTCACAAACCCACTGCAGGGCTTGACTGCCAAACAGCTACTAGCTGTGCTTCCTCAGACTCCAAATCCTGTACTGTCAGAAAGTTTTCACGCTTGCCCAAAACACAGAACTATGCAGCAACAATTCCTGCACTCGAGCCTTTAAAAATTCCCTGTCTTTGTTTCCCCGCCTTTGTCTCGGATTAGAGACAAATATCCTAGGTGGAAAGCACTCTGAACAGGTGCCTCCCCCCCACAAAGGTTTCTGGCACCGCTTCCCCCACAACAACAGAATATCTCAGCCTAAAGTGGGATAAGAACTGTTTAATTAACAAACGACACAGTGGAAGGGGAAAGGGAAAAAGGGTCATTAAACCTGAATAAACAGCTGATGAACTTTAGTGTCCTTTTCCTCAGGCGTAGCTTCCCCTTTCCGGGGTCCCCGGAGGGGCTGGGTGGTGTTCCTCCGGTGGCTCCCTGGACAATTCTCGTCCGCTGTCCTCCGGGGCTCCTCAGGTTCTCGGATGAGAAAGCAAGTCAGGGAAAAAAGGTCCAAAAGCAACGAAAAAACAATCCCAGGAAAAAACAAACAAACAAAAAAACCCCAAGCAGCAGCCACACCGGTAGCAGCAGCAACCAGCAGCAGCAACTGACCGAAGGAAAAAAAAACCAAAAAAAAACCAAACCAGTGTCCCTTCCTTCTCACTCCCCCGTAGAACAGTCCAGGGAAAAAGTTTTCAAAACATCCCGCGCTGGCAGAGCTTCTCTCGGCTGCAGGACACAGTTAAAGCTACAGGACCATATTTCTGGTCAAACATACAAACGATAGGGAATACAAAATATCATTTACACCACCCCAGGACATTTGGGCACACCGTAGATATCAGCCTCCAGGAACTGGATTCTTAAGGAGAGCTGGGCGTGATCGCCTGTGTGTGAAAACAAGGCCCTGGTTAAAAAGGAAGGTATTGCTTGTGTGGGTTTCAATTAGTATTGGCAGAAATGGCTCATGTTTGAGCTCAGGGTTAAATTCTTCCTCAAACCACTATGTGACACTCAGGGTCATGGACTTCTTGACTGCTGTGAACATCTTTTCTCTCTCAAAACTTCTTGTTCTTTGGGGAACTTACACTAAGGCGATTTCTTGTTCATATTAACCAAATCCGTGGACGTTGTGAAAATAATACCAAAGAAAAAAAACATTTGCGGGAGTTTTTTTAAAACCACTAAGATTTCCATAATGTTGATTACCAACAATGGTCCAATTCCTCCTGATACCAGCAGGTGTGTCAGGCAGCTCAAATCAAACGGGCCTGCGTTTGGATCGATGTCAGGGCCTACAGCAGTGACGTTAACAGCATTAGGCTGCACTGTTTCACAAATTGTGGCTTCTTTCGGATGCGCTTGGGGGGCATTAGCATTGATGTAGATCTGAAGCGTGCCAGTTCCACTCATCCAGGGTATTCCTTAAAGAAAAGGAAATAACATGAAGCCTGCTTCCAATTGCGAAGTTATTCAAATGAAGCCGCAGCGACACTTTTTGATGTTTCCCTCAGTTTTGGGATTGTGTCTTTACAGAACCAATCTAACGCTGTCACTGCTCCTGCTCACACACTAATTCTTACGCAGTCCGTTCTCGGAAAAACGGCCCTGCTCAGCAAAATTCAGCAAATAACTGCAGATCGACAAATCAGGGACTCATCCACTTCACTGACCAGACCAACAGTTCATCTCCAGAGATGGTCCACATCAAAGGCTTCAAAGAAAAAGGCACAAAATTGGGATAGTTTGTCCTCTGGACAAATTATTTCCTAACTTTGAAGGCTTAAGATCACCATTTACCATAAATGTGCTATTTAAATTCTTTCTAATACCGACTTTCAGCTCACTATTTCCAGACATTTCTGCTATCCACATTGAATCCATAAACCGTGGTGGAATCACACATTTCTATGAACATTTGGCACTGAATTTTTCGGCATAACTAGCGATGGTTCTCATTCCACCTCCCATAATCTTCCAGTTCCGTTTATGTTTTTTTCTCCAGAACAGAGCCAAGGTAGAGAAACAGCTGATCTAGCTTCCAGTTCACAAAATTTTACCACATCTTCTTTCCTAGGCAAATAGTCCCAGTGTTTCAGTTTTCCCTTCTAATGCAAGAATGTTCCTAACTGTGCCTGTCCACCTTACTGCTATCAGCTATGAACAGGACAGCACTCCAGCTGAAATCAAAGGACTCATTTCTGAGCAGTGTTAATTGCCATTAACAAACTGACAACAAAAAGATACTTTTCCCTCAACGTGGGGAAAATACAAAGCCCCTCCACCAACGCGTCACTCCCCATAAAGCTCACTCAACCTTCCACGCTTCCCAGGCAGGGCTTTTTCAATTTTCTCTCAACTCGACTCATGGAACTAAGCCAGCGTTTTTCTACAAACTCAGGGAATTATTTTTTTTCCCCCCCATTTTCCATTTTTAGCTGGGAAATACACACAGTCTGATAGCAACCCATCCGATGGGATGTATTCTAAGCATATCCTGTTTTCTGCCCCAATAAAACTGAATGCCATTCAACCACAGAGAAGAAAGCCTTTGGAAAAAAAATACAAAATATTGATACATACCATTATCAGAAGCAAGAAACGTTGCACTTTACATACTGTTTTCCACATATATTGATTCTCTGTCCAAAACAGCTGTAGTAGTGATTTGTCCATTAACAGGGTCAATTTTCAGCCAGTTTGCAGGATCTGAAAGTTTTGAGTACCTGCGTATTTAACCATAAGTTGTGTTATTTACCTTCCAAAATAAATATTGAAAACGAAGACAATATTAGTATTTTAATTTGTATTCTGAATACATTTTTGGAATTTGAAGATAGCATTTTACAAATTTCCATTTATCAAGCCCTGTCACTAGAATTCTTGGAAATAGGTTTTAAAACCAGTCCTATATTTCAATTCTTGAAGTGCCTTGCCCTGCAAGTTATCACGTAACTGGAGGAAATCATACCATTACCATAAACGATGTAACATTAATACTCAGACTCAATTAAAATATTCAACCAGGATCCTTCTTGGTTTTTCTACACCTACAGAGCTGCTCATACTACCTCTCATCTTGTCAGAGTGCTGAGAGCAGGAGAGAGGTAAAAATGGATAGTGTTACAGTTGCACTAACTCACACTGTTCCAGCACTTCAATATCACTTCATTTTCAGAGGCCCTGGTTTTACTGCATGCTTCTCATCATAATTTGAAAGAGAAGTGTCTTTCAAAATGATTCTTCCATCTGATAAATTTGCCCTTTGACATTAATCACGTGCAAGCTATCTTAGTATCAAAGTCCTCATGGTGTCATGTCTATGATGCCTACATCCAGAAATGAGCAAAGTATCACAAATAGCTAACCAAAAATCAAGAGAAAATAAAATGACGATGATCCTGATTTTGGAAGGAAAGACAGAATATAAGTTCTGGAGTTTCTTCTACCTGAGCTAATTAAAAAAACGCTGGATAAGGTGAGTTCTGACCCATGGCTACTCACAGCCTTAGCTTCGCAGATAATGAACGTCTTATAAGAGGCACACTCATGTAGCAGTTTTACACGTAAGAAAAATTGTGATCAAATTATGATCATAGTTATCAGTGCAAGAGTTCACAGACAGACAGCAGCATCACTTTACATTGCTGGAGAAAAAATGAAAAGAAAACCCTTCAGATTTCATCACCAATCTGATTTTGCTGCCATGTGAAAATTACTGAATTTAAATTGCAAATCATCTTAGTTCACGGAAGCACGTGTGTGCTCTGACTGAATTTGTTGGGATGGAACATATACTTTACCACAGATGCATAACTGCATTCTACCTTGATGAAATAGGACTCAGATGAGAAAATGACCCAGTTTACACACCTATGAATACTTTTCAGTTCACCTTCTCTACAGCCAAAAATCCCTTTAGAGAGAGCTGCACAAAAACCACAGGGGTGTGTTGGGACAGCTGCGTGCTACAGTAAATGCAGTCATTTCACATCTCTTCTCTTTGGCCCCCACCCATTCCGTAACACAGATACTGCAAAATGTTTCTCTAGACCTTAGAGACGTTTGCTGCACGGAACGATCTGGGTCCTGAGCAGTGAAAGTTGTCAACACGCTACCGGCAGGTAGCCCTTCTTCCTGACGCACGAGCTTGGGGTTTGGAACAAAAGATGGGCTCTCATTCACATCAATGACCGTAATGGACACGGTTGCTGTTGACTGAGGAGGATGCTGAATCCCCTCAGCCAAAAGCACTTGATTTTCCACAGCTACGGTAAGTACAAACGTCCCGCTGGTCTCGAAGTCAAGAGGCTGGAAAGAGCAAAGAGCAGGAAGTGTTAACGTTTACTCACAGTAGCGACAAACACACAATAACATTTTAAGTTTAAAGCACATTTTTAAAGATTACTTGTACTGCTTTTCTCAAAAACGAGCACAGAGTCGGAAGAGAACACAGTATCATCACCTCAACCCAAGCCTGTGGGCTGGGGTTTTGCTTAGCAGCAGCAGCAGCAACAGTTTTGAAGTCAGAAGAGCTAGAAACCTTGTCATTCCTGGATTTCACTTACTCTGGTTCTGCCATCAGAGACACATGAGGAAACAAACAGTTTAATAACAAAATGATGAAGGAGCTCCCAGCTTTGTGCCAGGCACTCATGTGTGCCTCCTGATGATCCCTCCTGGGGAGAGAAAGCTGTCTCTTTCTGTTCTGAGGATGAAAGCTTCCTTCAAACAAGTTCATGACCATAGCTATTCCCATAGACCAGAGACTCTAATGCCCTTAACATCTCATCAGAAAGACTCTCGGTAATCCCAGCCAACCCCATTTCTGGTACACCTACAGCTCCCATCTTCTCAGTGCAGACAACCTTCAATTTGGAGATTTCCTCACTGAGCCCCAGTCCAATTTAAGGAGAAGTAAAAGCAGTTTGAGTCAAGAGTTCCTCTGTCATG
Source organism: Acanthornis magna (assembly GCA_036785705.1). Classification (NCBI taxonomy): domain Eukaryota; kingdom Metazoa; phylum Chordata; class Aves; order Passeriformes; family Acanthizidae; genus Acanthornis; species Acanthornis magna. Next base: position 1,251,205 of record JAWUZG010000484.1, on the reverse strand, counting down.
CTACATAGGGTTGAAGCTCTCCTGGGGACAGGATTTGCCTCTGTACTATGCACTGTAGTATTCACACAGATTCCAGACTTGAAGAAACCCTGTACCTTACAGGGGCAGCTGGCACGTGACCGTACGAACTAAGTGACAAGAGACAATCTCATCTTCATTACAGGTTGACAGATCAACTCATTGCACTGCCAATAAAAACTGTAGGCAGGTTTCCAACTCTTTCCATATCTGGGCACTTAAACGAGCGCTGAAAAGCACAGACACTCACATAATTCTTCCTGGAAGACTGCAATATAACAATTGGTACCTCTGGGGAAGAGCAGTTATAAACCAGAGACAGTTCTTAAAAAAGCCCAGTGTGAATTACCATTAATGCTGTATGAAGGTTGCATCTTTTTGTCACCTAGATACTGGGAGAATTAAAACAAAACAAAACAAAACAAAACAAAGCAAAACAAAAAACCAAAGAAGAAAATAAAAAGTGAATATTTTAATTTCCAAATGGGAATACTGGCATCGCACATTTGACTTTGAAATGGATCAGGCAAAACCAGAGCAGTCCAACTCAGAGATGAGACACTTACCAGAGGGTCATGAGCAAAGGTGGCTACTGCTTGGCAGGTTTAATTATAGAACCACATTGTTACTATCACTTGAAATAAGTCATCCCTCAACACAGAGCTCTGTTGGCTAGAGCACGAAGATAGACAGGTTATTCCACAAAAGGTATTTAAATGAGGTTTTAAAAATAGCCAGTCTTTAAATGTCTCTTGTTAAGTACCCTCCCACCTATCATTTTTTCCTCTCTGATTGTGCTTTGACTGCCTGTATCTGTTCCTTAATGGAACATCGTGACATAAAATGTGCAGACAACATGCAGGACTACTAATTGAGGAGGTAGGAAGCTGTTCCTTTAGACTAGCAAAAAATACTAAGCAGACACTTTTTCATGGAGTAATTTCTAACTTTTGGCACATAAGCTTCAAAATTTGTAATTTTTAACAACCTAGCCTGATTTTAAAAACTGATCAGATGGAGTACTGTTGATAACATAAGCAAGGTAACATTTGAAGAGACAGATTGCTAAATTCCACAAGACAGACAGTACCCATCCATTTTATTCCAGATTCATGCTGGCCTCAGGAATTCACATTCCCCCCTCTTCAGTGCTCTCCCACTTCTTCCATCTCTGCTTACTTCTCTGAAACGCAAGCATGCCCTACCTTCACGACAGTCACCAGCCCGTCGTTGCTGCTGGGATCGGTCAGGATGGTGAACCGGCCCGTCGGGTCTCCTCCACTCGTTCGGTACACGGCATTCCACGCCAGCGCGTGAGGCTGGTCTTTATCTGTGACCGTCAGATTCGCTGCCATCACATCCACCCTGTTTTCTGCTACTTCCCCGTAGAACTGCAAAAACCAAAGGAACACCTGACCTCGCCTGGAGAATCACCAAGAGCCATGCCGCGCTGAACATTCGTCAAAGAGGGGCAGCCCATCTCTCTTCACCGGAGCTCTGACAATTTATCGTATGATGTTTACCTGAGGCCAGCCAGAGAACCAATGGCTTGATTCCCTTGTCAGCTTTTGCCTTTTGGCCAAAAGCAGAACGCTGTATGTAAGGGATATAGATTCTGCACATATTTTAATTCTGCCTGCCAGTGTGGTATTTAATAAGCAATAAATATTTACTGTCTGTGAATATAATGAAAAACAGAGAACGGTTATAAATATGCACATCCTTCAGTAACTCCCATGCTGTACTTACAGTCATGGCAGTGAACTCTGGAGGATTGTCACTGCCATCTGTCACAGCGATGACAGCAGTTGCTGTGTTTGAAAGACCATTATGTTGGGTTTCCTTCCATGTCCGTAGCTTGAATTATTAATGTATATTGTTGTACTTTCTAAAACACAAAATGACAACGTAAGTTTTAGACAAAACTAACATTATTGCAGGACAGCAGGTGTTCCCAAAATTGCACTCCGCTAAGCAATGGAGCCTATCGCACTGTTTATTCTCGTTAGCATCACCCAAAATGACAGGAGCAAAGTTTGTGCCACAGGAATACAGCAGCAGGTTGCCCATATTGAACTACTGCCTGACTTTCTTCGAAGACCATCAAGGTAAGGACAGGCTGACTGCTTCCTACTCTAATACATCAAACCACTTTAGACAGTTAATGCATGATCACAGGTTTAACAACACTTTTCAAATAGTGAAAAGAGAACCTGAGTGCAGTTTTAACTAAAACAGGGAAAAGTCCTCAAAAGCATTTGAGAGCACTGAGCCAAGGTAGATTTGTTGGCCAAAAGGCCACAACTGCCAAGGTTTTGTTTCAGTCAAGCCTGAGCATAAAACTGCTGCTGCAACTTCTTGTGATCTCTATGGAAACCAAAGATGTCGAGGCCAAGAGAGATGAGTAAGGACACTCAGAGGAAGGGGGAGGGAAGCACCAAACAGGCTATTTCCATCAATGTTAAACACCCTCGCAGAGTATGGCAGCCGTGGGCCCCCTCTGCCCCCACCCTTGAGCCGAGCACTTGCTCCCTCCTCACAGCTGGAGTGGGGCCAGGGTCCCTAAGCACCAGAAACGCCTGGCAGAGACCTGACCTCAGCCTGGTGAGCTGTTTAAAACAACATCGACAACGTTCTATCCCAAAAGAAAAAGGAAAATCACAAAGACATCTTCTGTGCAGAGTTGCTGAAAAGTTTATTTTAACTCACTGCACTCAGATATTGAGCATGCTCCTTCATTTACCAGTTCATCGTCCTTCCTCAGAGAGAGGTGTTACTATTCAGTTCTTCCCAAAAGAAAGGACACAAACATAAAAAGCTGCCATTACTTTGAAAAAGCACTTTCACAAACAGTTTACTAACACTGGGAAAAACCTTCTGACAAAACAAAAATATTTCAAGAAAAGCTTTATTTTTTATGGTTTGGGGTTTTTTTTCCACTTGGTACATTATTTTCTTCCACTATCTGAAGAGTGGGGTATGTAACAGATCACTTCTCATGGAAACAATTTATAGATTCATGAAACATGCTGAGTTGGAACGGACCCATCAGGATCAGAGTGTCCAACTCGTGAACCTAGGTAGGACACCCCAAGAATCACACCATTTACCAAAAGGAATTACAGGTACTGATACAAAAAATAAGCAAGGACAATTCCACTGATTGTATTTAGCTTTCTTTCAAATTTTGGCCAGACAGTATGACAGACGTGAGAGCTTTAACAGTTAAGCACATTTCCAAGCAGCAAATATGAGTCACTGACTAGAAAGTTTGAAAAATAAGCTGTATGGATCTTTATCTCTCACTGAAGATAATAATTTATGTTCATGTGCTCTTTCACACAGAAACCCTTACAAGACACCCCAAATGTGTATTGTTATATATGTACCCCATGATTCTTTAAAAAAGCAAGACTAGTATTAAGTCTACAGAAATGCAGTATATATGCTTAATAATGCATAACTACATATATGAATTCTAGCTTGGAAAATATACTTGCAAAATGACCTTCAAAAGGCTTTAAACATCCTGAAGGTTTTTGTCATGACACCAACAAGAGAAGCAGTCACGAGGGAATCAAAGAAACACTTTTACCACTTTCATCCAGGAAAAAAATTGTACTTTACTTACTGTGAAGCAATAAAATCTAAAGCAGTACTGAAGCAAATCTCGCTGCCATATGATTCTATGTTATTGAAACAGCAGGTGCTTCTGATTCATCTGGGTCTTAACACATTGATCCCAAGAAGCAAATTTCATTAAGGAAACTCCATTATTATTCCACAGAGACTCAGCTTCCTTATAATCATCTTATTTAATTCCAACAGAACCAGCACACTAGAAACTTCCCCAGAAAGTGCCCCAAAAGACAGACTATCAGTGTTTTTGTTTGGTTCCTTGTTTTTTTCCCCTCTTCTCAGCACTCACATAAAGCAGATCAACTGCTGAGAATGAAATTTCAGAAATCAACAAGCACACAACTTTCCAAGCATGGGGAAATTGGGGGCGGTGGGTCTCCTCTTTTTACTGTGCTTTGAGAAGCAGCCAGGAATAAGCTGTGGAGCATGTGTCAGCAGCCTGCACAGAGACTCAGCAGCAACACATCCAAAAACGAACCGGCAGCTTCAAGAAAGAACGCAGAGCTCATCAGTTCACATCTTTCCACTTCAACACAGGCCAAATAAAAGAGCACTTCACTGAATTAACTGAATTAACCTCACGTGAGGCAGGAATGTCAGTGTGCAAATCTAAGTACCTTGCCTGACTTCTTCAGTACCTCCGGCAGTAAGGCAGATGTTTTAATGCTGAAGTGAATTCCACAGCAATAGGGGAAGAAATAAAAGCAGCTGGATCTCGTGAAACAGCATCTTTTGAGATAACAAATGAAAGATTTCTTCTGCCTTAAGCTGTATTTCCTTACCTAAGCAAATCTCCTCCTGTGCATGTTAGCACAGACAATGCATTGTGCATGTTAATCTAAAATACCAGCAGATGAGGAATGCTATCAGAGGAACCACTTTTTTCTTTTTTTTTTTAATGTCTACAACAGTTACGCTCCCATAAATAATGTGTCACATTATTTAAGAATTTAAAATTCTGTCTAGCATTTTATGACTTTAATTAGAGCTTTATAAAGAGAGACACTACTTAGAGGAAAGAGTGGAAAGGCAGAAGTGGGAAGACCAGCTGGGGCACATGGACAACAAGGCACTCCCCAGCCCAGTGTCAGAACATGATTCAGCTTTGGCCTTCTAGACTCCCGGTCATTTTAATTTAATTGACTTCCACAAAATGACTCAGGAAATGGAGGAAGCAAAGCAATGGCTTGAGAAGGAAACCATTTTATTTCATATTAGTCTAATTTAATATTTGAATGATTTCATGTTAATCATTAATATCCAGTATGTTCAAGAAATGTTTCTATATACACATTTGGGTATCAGCTGAGTGATCCATCAGGAAAACTGATGATGAATGACAAGGCTTTTCCAGCTGTTAATGGGAGGGTCTAAGCTCCACAGGCAGCTGGTTTCTTCCGAGTTAAATCCCTCCAGTACAGCTAGTCACCAAGTGATAAAACCTCAAGAATTATGGCTATGTCCTTCTGAGAGTTCATCTGTCAAAGATGACCAGGGGATTTTAAAAACAAGGGCAAAGCTGCCCATCATTCTTTTAATTTAATAGGGCAACACTGTAAAGTTCAGGGTTTTCCTTTGCTCAAATCCCTTCTCTTCAAAACCAACTTAAACAGAATGAATGTTAATAAAACCTCAAAAATTAATTGCAATATCTAACAGTCTGTTTAGCTTTTCAAATCTTCTGATTGCCCCTTTCAAACTGAAATGCATCAGAATATTAACAGCAAACCCAGAACTTCAGAAAGCATTTTTATTCTCCATTTTAAATAACTATAAACAAGCAGCTAAAAAATGAACAGCAAATCCAGTACTTCAGATTTAATGAGCTAAAATGAGGTTAGTAAAACAGAAGTTGATACAAGATGCGTTCAAAAGAGATTTGTTTGGATTTTATAGCTTGTTTATAAAATAATGCTTATCTCTTGCGAAGTTTTCAAGTGGTTTAAAAGCACAGTTAGTCCATGTGACAGATTTGGAGTTGGGAGTGAAATATTTTTATTCCCAACCTCACAGATGGGTGAATTAGAGCAGAGGATCTGGTACCCTCCTTCTCCGGTGGTGAGCACAGTGAAGAACTGTCTAGACAGAATGGGCCTTGCCCAGCACACAGCAGTGAATTACTGACAGATTATGTCTTTATTATTATTATTATTATTATTATTATTATTATTGCATTGCTCTGCTTTAGTGTGTACCTGTTTCTTAAGCGCAAACAGACTTATGGGACAAGATCCCTTCCATGACCCCACATAGCCAAGAGTAACTACACGTATGGAATATGTAGGTCCAGTTTTCATCCCCAACGTAATTTTCTGTCCTCTGCATTTTTGTACTCTGGGACTTAGACAATGACCAGTGTCAAAAGGGTGAAGAGAAGGACTAAGTTAAGACTGAGGAGGGGGAGAAATATTTCACAGCATCATCAATTGTTTGGACTAGAAGTGACCGCAATGATCATCTAGTACCAGACTCCCTGCCCTGGGTAGGGACACCTCCAACTCCAGCGGGTTGCTCAGAGCCCCATCCAACCTGCTCTTGAACTCCTCCAGGGATGGGGCACCCAGAACTTCTCTGGGCAACCTGTTCCAGTGTCTTACCACCCTCACAGTGAAGAATTTCTTTCTTTTATCTGCTCGAAATCCACCTGCTTTCAGTTTATAGTAATTTCTCCTTGCCCTATTCAGCCCTATCCTTGCCCTATCCAGGCTCTCCTGGAGTTCCCATTTAGACACCGGAAGGCAGCTCCCCAGGGCCTTCTCTACTCCAGGCTGAACAGTCCCAGCCCTCTCAGCCTGTCTTCACAGGAGAGGTGTGTAGAAATCTGGACGCCTGACGTGGACCTCAGTCGGTAGAGCATGCGGTTTATTGTAACAAAGAGCGTGGGGGTAAGAGAGCTGCTATGAACCACCAGGCGCAGCCCAGAGCAGGTCAGAGAGGTGAGAGAGAGAGGTACAGCAATCGGGAATGCGGAATACAAAATAGAATAGTATGGGTTAAGGGTGTAAGGGTAAGGGTACGGTGGTCGCTGCTTACAATACAATAAATCATGTTCGGTGCTGAATATTCTAATTTTCACTAACCAGTCTAGGACAAGATACAAATTCTATAGCATTTACATACAGCCTATGAGCATCCTTGTATTACCATATGGCGTTACATTTTAAACCCTTAAAACTGCTTTTTTTACTCTCTGCTTGAGTTGGTAGGGTCTGCTCTGACCCTTGGACCTGCAGGCAGGCAGGGGCTATTGTCTAATCAACGAGGGGTATTGTTCTATCAGAGAAGGTGGTGAGCCTTCAGTGGCCATACCATTGTTTTCTTGTTATTCAGTAACAGGGGTTTGGTATCTCAAAGCTTGTCTTCATTTCAATCTAGCTTATAGTTTCTATATTCTCAGCATCTTTTGCCAGGTAATAATTTCTATAAGATTTTCCTATTTCTTCCTCCCCAACAGAGGTGCTCCAGCCTTCTGATGATCTTCACATCCCTCCTCTGGACTTGCTCCAGCAGGTCCATGTCTCTCCTGTGCTGAGAAGCCCAGATCTGGATGCAGCACTCCAGGTGGGGTCTCACAGGAGCAGAATAGCAGCGGAGAATCACCTCCCTTGACCTGGTGGCCACGCTGCTTTTGATGCAGCCCTGGCTATGACTGCCTGCAAGTGCACACTGTCAACTCATGTCCAGCCTCTCAGCCACCCACACCCCCGAGCTGTGCATCTCCACAACATTAAATACAACCCAGCCCACAGGATTAAGACCTGCCATACCTCTCTGTCAAGCCCAGCTGCTACAGTGATAATGTCACCAGTTTCATTGTTGATTGTAAACATGTTTGGAGAGGGGCTGCTCGGGGCCTGGGACAAAATTCTGTATCTCAGCATCCCATTCTGTGTGTTGGGATCGTCGGCATCGATGGCAGTAACAGTCATTACGTAGGTTCCTAGCAGCAGGATAAATAATTGATGTTATATAAACAGTTTACACTCAGATTATACAAGATCACTTTACAGCAGCAGTCAAAGTATGTATTTCTTTTGGTAAAGTCTGCACATTCCTTCTTTACTTAAAACAAACCAGCTAAACTCAAGACTCACCAACAGAGTAATTAAAATACATAAGAGGAGATAAAAATACTCTGTGATTATAAAATACTAGATTTGCTTATAACTGAAGAAGCTACATAAACACTGAAATCCTACAATTCTGCCACAAATAACATTTTTGTAACAAAAGAACATCTGATTTTTAGATACTTACGTTATTAATTGGGCCAAAGGAAATATACTTATTGTTCAGAATTGGTGGACATACTGATAGTGACTTAAAATCAATATAAATAATATTCTTTCTAAAGTCTTTGAGATATATCTCAAATGCCAAGCAAATGCTGCAAAGTTAGAAAACACATTTCTGGTGCTAACCTTTCATTTTGCACTTCTGACAAATTAAGAAAGTGGTTTCAGCCATACTGCAAACTTTAGTCTGAGCTGATTAGAATTTTAATGAGATCTGAACAACACTTAGGTTTCCTTGAGAATTCAAATGACACTGATTTCAAATCCCAGTATTTGCAAAGCCGCTGGGAATCAAAACCAGAACTGGATCTAGTGACATTTTGGAAGTCTCTTATACCCTGACCTGTCAACTAAATGAACATCAATGTCTACTATAAAAATAAACGTAAGAACTGTGATGTTATAATTAGGATTTTCAAAAACATGAACCAGATGTCATATTCTTAAAGCTTTCCCTGGTTTTAGTTCATGTACATAGCAATTTTGTCTTTTGGAAATGAATCCTAGTATGCTAAAAAGTGCTTTGAAAATAGGGTGAAATAAGAAGATAGTATCTGAGATTTTGCTCAAAACACTAAAGACACCTTTCAAAGTTTTACGAAGTCTGAAGCCACCCCCTTAATCACCTTCAAAATGATACTGTAAATATGACACTTCAAGATAATACCCCTGCCTCCCATGTATTACCTGGCTCTGATCCCTCAGGGACTGTCCCATTCCAAACCTGGTGTAAGAATTCAGGTCTATTGTCATTCATGTCAATGACATTAATAACAATGGTAGTAGAATTTTCCACCTGGTTTCCATTTACATCCACTGCCTGTGCTCTCAGCTGCAAAAATCATTAAATGTATTAGAATTTGCACAACGTACTGGTGTAGATATAATAATAGTGACAGGAAATTTCAGGCCAGACGTTTTTAGCTCAGTGTATTGTGTATGCTCCCTCATATCGACCTTTTAAGTTTTCAAGTTGCTAATGGAACTGTTGTTCAGACTTCCAAACTATTGTAAGCTACAGACTTCCTTTTTCATTTGATGAAAATTATATTAGGTCATGTAATTTTGATTACTACTAGTGCCTGCTGTCATATAGAATTCTGGTTTTAATACTGGCTATTAGAAAACGTTTTCTAAAAATATGCAGATTTAAATGTAAATCTATGTGTTTAGACCAGAGCACGGCCATTGCTAGGGAAAACAGCAACTTTCTGCTACAGCAGTCCTGCTGATGCCCACTTTATATATATACACTCAAATATCTTATGGCTACAAAACTACTAGAAAGCAGCAAGATGGCATTATTAACTCACCACTCTGGAAATGATTCATATCCATGCAAATTCCTAAGTCAGTAAAATTTTGAATTGCCAAAATTGCTCAGTTAAAATCTTACAGATGCTGGAGTTGTTGTTTGAGAGAGCCTTTCGCTCACGCCTCCCGCTGCGTCCTCTGTTTGGGACCAGCACTCAAAGGGCTCCCTGGACCACAAGGCAGGGAGTGTTTTAATCCACAACATGCTGGAAAATTCTCTCTAGGAGCTGGGTGACTTTTGTAATGATTTCAGCATGGCCTCCCAAAAGCACAGACAACTTTAGGTCACAGCCTGCCCTCCCTCTTCACTGAGACTTTCCTTTTCCACTAATACTGGAATCTGTAGGGTCTACTTTGTCCATTTCTTTAGAGCAAAGAATATAATTTTCATAAGCTGACAGACCTCATTTACAATTCTATTAAAATGCTTAGATTTGCCCCTAAAATAAAAATTGGTACGTTATTCTTCCCATCCATTTCTCAAATCACAGCTGCTGCAATTCTAATAGCACTCACATCCTAATTTAAGTTGCTGAATTAAAAATAGACTTTTGAAAAGTATACAATTCAGTGGAGATTGTGATCAATGGCCTGTACTTGAAATATAAGCCACAGTATCCCTATTTCAATCTTTTAAAATTACGTTATCTAAATACATTTAATCACTGTTTACATATGTTAATGTACTTCAGCTGCTTAAATATAGTAAGAGTTAGCCTTACTAAGTACAATAAATACAAATCTGCTACAAACTCTTCAAATCGTATCTCATACAAAACTAAACGCTGGCTGCTCAAGTCATGTTTGAAGCAGATGTTCGTCTTCAATTTGATAATCTGATTTATGGTAAATTAAACTCTTAAAAGAAAAGAAGCAATCTGCTCCCGGTCTAAAGGCTTTGTCACAGACAGCTGTCCTGAGATGGGGTCGATGATGAAGATGCCTGTTGGAGGCTGGTCAGCCCCTGGGCCAGTCACACTGTACCGCAGCAAACGGCTTTGATCACGATTGGACCTAATCTGGGGGTCAGAAAAGATGAAGTTGGCATTAGCTACAAGCAACCGCTGGATGGGACTGCAGCTGAAACAAGCAGCAGCTCTCTTTATTCTCTCCTTGCTCCTTCAGCTGAACTTGCAAAAGTAGTTATTCTGGAAATGGTACAGAGTTGGTATGAAGTTTGAAGCTCCCAACAGCACTCTGTTAGAACGCTGGTCAATGGATTTTCAGAAATGTGAAATTATCCCTGGCTATTTCTCAGAATAAAAATGATTTGTGTTAAACAAAAATCAGTATTTTTACCTTAAGCAGAATTGTTTAGCTCTTAGAGAAAACATACCCTATCATAAAATTACACATGAAATTAAGTCTAGTTTGTGTTTTTTCCCTTCTCCTCTATCTTCCCAGCCCACAGTACAGACTCTCTTCCATTACAGGCCAGCTCTTTACAAACTCACCATTTTTGCTTAGAGACTGAACTTGTTTCATCTTCCAAGAACTGAAAGGCAGTGCATGTGTGAGGAGCAGCTGAATCACCAGCACACACATCAAACAGAACAGAGTGAAACTGCAGCATATCAGCTTGGGCTAATGGTCTGCCAAGTTCCAACAAATTGATCATGACCAGCCAGTACCGTGGTTGGAAGCCAGCCCGGAGAGGAGCTTGGCTCCTGGCAGTGGCCACTTCTGGGCAGCAGAGTCCTGTGGAACAGCTGCTCCCCTCACCCCCATCAGATCCTGCTCCCTTTGGTCTCCTGGTGCACTCTGCTTCCTGCTCACTCCCACACCATTTCCCAGGCAGAGAACTCCAGCGAAGGAGACTGGAGAACTCCTGAACCAGCAGAGATACCCCTGAACACACTTATCCCCCAAAACAAGGTCATCTTCCACCAGTACAGAAGCACAGGAACAACTTAAACCCCAGGAAATTAGACGCATCCCAGCACGCAATGCAGAAGTAGTAACAAGAAACCAGCCCAAGAGACTCTGATAAATGTCTGGATGATGAACAGGACATCATTTACACAAAATCTCTTCAAGAGCTCTCTGAGGGACACTGAAACCACACTTCTATTAACTTCCTTACCCTAACTAATTCCTGAGGAAAAGGTCCTCTGGAATTTTCTGGTAGGTCGACTGAAGGCAAAATCCAGCCTCTCTTCTGCCTCTTCAGAGGGCTGCTGTGCTTGTATTGTTGCCATGGAAATACGATTTCTTCAATTTTCCTTTGGTCCTTTCCCAGGTACAAGATAAAATCAAACACATGTTAGAAGGAGAATTACTAGCAGACATTATCAAGTAACTCAGGTACAATGACATAATTGACTGAAAGGCTGTCTTTGCTGTGTGTTCATTGAACTGTTTTATTTGCATTCACAGTGCAACTTGAAAATAACCAATATCATTTACAACTGCACTGCAAAGTTGTAAGAACCTTTTCTTTTCTTACTTAACTAGGAGAAGAAAGCGAATTATAAACCATTTATAACATGGCACTACTGCACTACTACATGCATAAACTATTCTGCACTTCCTGAGAAGTAGTTAATATTTTGCAGAATTTAATAGTATGTCTTTATGTATTTCTCATTAGCTAGAGCTTCAGTTCAGGTAATGTGCTACTGTACACTAAATTTAGATCTGGGTGTGCTATAATATAATTTGAGTTCCAAGAGAAGTTTAATACATACTGGTAAGGAATGTCTCAAATACTTATGACCCTATTAAATCCCACAGAATTAATGCTGTAATTATTTTAAACCTACGTCAGCCATGATGGATGCAGTAGATGACCCACTTTACACACTGGGTATTAATCTCTGCTGGCTGTCAACATTCCCCTCCTATTCCCTTCTACATCTGCAGTCATTTCATCCTTTGGATGACAGCACACACAGCTAGCTTGCTGAAGGTTGGAAACGGGGTGACAAAAACATTTTCCAAATCTTTTAAAAGAAGAACTTTTTTTAAAATCTAATCAACTATGTCACAGAGTATGAACAGATGCCCAACTGAAGGCCGGATTCCACTACTCTACATCCTGTTGATGGTAAGGATACCTGAATAGTGTCTTTGGAATAAACAGGGCATGCTCTGGCACATCTAAGCATCTGCTCCTTTACTACGCTCCCATGAACAAAATGACAGTATTTCCATTGTTAAAAACATGCCTTAGCAGATTTAACACAACCGCCAGGTAAGCAAACAAAAAACCGAGGATTACACAGCAGTGGTCTCCAGTGTGTTCTCAGGAAAAACATCTTGCATAACCACATTACCTATTTTGACATTATGCTTAAATCTTTAATGTGTACCTATTACAGGTATGTTAATCTATGAATAAATTTTGTTCTCTGTCTGTAAACTAAGCACTTCTCCTTCACCAAGGAGAAGGCAAGAAACAGCAGGTAACAGGTAATACAACAGGAAAACAGACAACCTAATACATTTTTCTAAAGCAAACACATAGCTAATTGCATATTGCTATGTCTGATTTTTGTTACAGTACATGGTTCATCCTATGGCAGCTTCCAGCAGAGGGAGACTATCTTCCTTACCAAGTAGCACTGGAATCATGAATAATTTACAATCTCCAATTTGATTATGATGGGACAAGACAAAGCCAACATTCCCTGCCGGAAGTGCTTTCCTACTTACTGCTGTAAATCTACAGCTCCCATCTAATAAATGTGACTGATGCACCCTATCACAGATTTGTTTATTTTGCGGTTATATTTAACCACTTGAATAAATACTGTAATACTTTCAAGCAATTTAAAATAAAGAAATGGTTGTGTGAGACTTAAATTCAGGTATAAATCTCAAGCTATACAAACAAAAAGCTCAAACATAAAGAATCCTGTGTAGTTAAACAGGCATGTCTTCCCATGCCTTAGCAAAACTACAGAAAAAACGACTATAGAAGTTCCTTCTAAAGCTCCATCTTTGCATGCACTAGATGTTCATTAATAAGCTGGCTCATGGAGAGGTGCATGACAGGCTGCATTAAACCCCTATTTTTAGGCCTTTTTGTGGAGATACGTTTGTACAGTCTGCATTTAGCTGTTGTTTTACCTTTTCTGAAGCCCCTGGGAAGGCTGGTTCAGGGGTTAGCTTCACTCTCATCTGCCATTCTTGCTGGGTTTCCTTGTCTTGAGCAGACACAACAAACTCTGTGGGCTCTGCTGAAAGCTGAAAGCTTCGCTCTGCATAGACCACACCATCTTCACCTGCTCTGAAATCTTCTGGCTCACTGCTTCCAAAGTGTATTTTTTTGTTTCCGTCACAGCTTCGAAACCTCACTGTAAAACAGACACAAAAAGACAAATGAAAAAAAAATTTGAAAAAGCTGCCCACTTGAATTCAGTGTGACATTAAACGCATTAAGAACGAACTCTAAGGCAGAGATACTTGCTGCTGCTATTATCACATGTGATAACATTATGAGTTAAGACTTGTACTTTAGGGGTCAGTCCACACCACGTAACAATGACATTCTGTGGACTGCTAGGCAGAGATTTTAACCCTAGACAGGAACACCCTTCCTCCTACAGATTCACCCTACTGCCAGCAAGAAAACCAGCTCCTTCCATGTCCTGTGGTACCTCTCCGTTGATGGCTGCAGGGATTTGCACCTCAAGCCTTGCAAAGATCCAGTCAAGCCAATTCATTAAAAACACTCAAAAAATTTAATTACACTGCAACCACAACTGCAAACACAACCATGCTTCCAGCACCTTCTCTGAAAATGGGGCTAAGGCAGAAACCCAGAAATTTGTTAAAACCATTACATTCTGTGCCCACATCAGCCTGTGATTCAGCTGTGTCATCTCCAGTAGATTATTTATGAGCTCTGTGACTGAGTTTCCTCATCCCTCATTGACAAAATGAAGGAGGCAGTAAATACCTCACAGAGAAAACCTAAGTTAAAGACCTTTGTTTTTTTGTTTTGCTTTGGGTTTTTGTCTTTGCGTTGGTTTTTTTTTAGTTTTTTTTTTTTTTAAGCCATGTTATTTACCACACATGTCCATTTACCTACTTAGGAATTACCTGTTCTTGTCTAATTCCCTCCCTCCTTCCTTTTGTCATGTCTGGAAGACAAACACTGGAACAAGAAGTCAGTAAAACCGATTGTATAAAGATATGATGTGCACGAAACAGAACTGGTAACAGGTTACTGCCTTCTTTACCCAATTCTTTTCACCACCACTTACCATCTGGGTTACTGCAAATAACAGTAACTAAAAAAATGAAAGTGTGCTCTTATAACCAATGATTGTTCTTTAATGTTTCCAAAGCATTATGAAATATTTTGATTGTATGGGCAACAGAAGTGCAAAACTTCATTATGAAGGTCGTGCTGAAATCCACATAGCAAAGATGAAATGAGGCTTTATGCCTCATTTCAGTTATTGGACTTTTTATATTGTGCTAAACCATGCACAAACTATTCAGCTTCAAAACCTAAAGGTCCTTCTCAAGAAAAATCACTACTAAATGTCATGCATCATATGCTTTCTTCTGTAATGCACTGTTTTCATGAAGGTACTCAGAAGAAGAATCATACTTTTTTGTATTTGAACTTCAAGGACCAAGCTGATGTTCAGATGACAGACTAAATTTTCCTTACTGCACCCTTTCAGTTATCCAAAATCCTCCATTTGCCCTCTCCTGACAGAAAAGACTGTACTTTAAAAGGGTCCATCAAGTACAAAAATGAGACAAAGCACATTACTACTCTAAATAAATGATACAGCATCAACTGTCTTAATTTTAATCTTGCAGGACTGGGCAGGGATACTTCTCTTTCCACACAGATCCCAGAGTTTGAAGGTCTTTTCCTGTGAAAGTCCAGCCTCACCTAGGGGAGAAGAGCCATGCCCATAAAGCACTGAGCCCTGGAAGAACAAATCTGGGTAAAAGGCTGAAGGGCTTTTACCAGCAGGGCTCCTCCCCTGATCCTCCTTAGAGAGGTTGCCTCAGGTCATCCTCATAAGCAGAGAGAATACTTTTCTGAAATTCTAATAAATACTCAGCCCCTTGCATAAGTTTTCATATATTTAAGCAATCCCTATGGCTCCTCAAGTCCATCCTACCTGCTTTATCATGTACAATGACTTCCTTTGCTATAATCTACAGCTCTGCAGAATTTGGAGGTGACAGACCCTCTTGTTTGCTGTTCACATGGGAGGAGAAAATTGACAGGCAGAAGATCCAGCTCCCAGATGTTAACCATCCGACTGACCTCCCACATTTTTCAACACGGCCTGAGTCAGCTCACTGCAACACTACGTTGAAATGCAACAGCCAATTGAGAAAATGCATGATTCTGAGCCAAGAACATAAAACTACTACTTAAAGCAACTATTCCTGTATGTACAAATCACTACCACAGTCCTAATTCTGCAGTTTTGATTGGCCCACCTTCAGAGCTGGGTAGACTATATTGCCCAGCACAAAAATAAATAGATGCCCAAGAAGAGCTCACTCCGAAGTCACTACATTTAATGATGTAAGAACTTAACAACTGGACTATTAAACAGTGCTACTTGTAGTTGGTTACAGAGGCACAGACCACTCAGGCCCCAAACATGGAGGAAGCTCGGCATCCTCGAAATGTCACCACTGTTCACAACAAAACTCTCACAAACAGTTCACAGTTCACCTAAGGCAAAAACCAAAAAAAAAAAAAAAAACCACCAGCCAGCAACATAACCCATAGCTCTGCGCCTCTGCTAACCTCTCATCTCAGCTATGACTGCTCTCAAAATCTGCTCTTCAAAAGAGTGTCTTTGAACCTCTGGCTCTTCTCAGACTTACTTCTGAGAAGTACAAAGTGGGAAAGAGAATGGAGATTAATCTAAACTTTGATCATTACTGTTTTTCAAAAAGATGAAAGCTAAAATGCATATTAGTCATTATGGTCCAAAAGACTAAGATATCACAACAATATTGTATAAAAAATTTTTTTCTAATAGTAACAGAATATTTTAACATTTTAGATATTTAAATTCATAAAGAAGGGCATTTCTTTTCCCCCATCTTCTTACATATAGACTCCAGCAGCACAAAAATAAAGCCAAGAAAAAACCACCCTGCTAGCCACTTCATTGATATTCTTCCTCCAGGTGACTGTGTATTATGAAATTCAATGAAAATCCCTTCCTCTGACAGTATCCTGGTAAAAACATATCAAATTGTCAATGTGAGAATTATTCTCCCGTTGCACGGAGCACACATTAACAAATTATAGTCAAGTAAAACCATCTATGATTAAATTCCCTTGACAGAGTACAGGTTGTGCAATAGCTACTCTCCCCCCAACCACATGGTTATCAGTCTTGTAAACTCGATTTAGATCCCTTTGCTTCATTTTTCAGTGTTCAATTAGTATGAACACAGAGTGATTTCTGACAGTAGGTTTTTAGGCAAAGATTTTTTTGCAAAAATGTTACAGGAAATATTTTTTTTACTGTGAATAATGACTGCTTATGCAACCATGTTCTTTTCTGAAAACCACAGGAAAGGGAGGCATGCTTTCCACAAGTCATTTTATGTTGACAGATCAATCACAGATTCTTTTTTTCATTTAAAAAGAAAGGTTAACTAGATATACTCTGTAGACTCTTAGTCACTTTATATGCAGTAGAAACAGTAATCAAGTATCTGATTTTAATGCTTTTTAGTAACACTCTGCATAAATGAGCAGATAAGAGTATCATAATCCGTAAAAATACCTCATGGATTTTTAAGTATTTCTGAGTATCTTGCGCATCTTCTGAAAGTCTCTGCTTTTCAGAAGTGTATCATTTGAAAACCCTAGGAAGTATTCAATCAAACTCAAACATAACTGTTTCAGTTTTGAAGAGAATACCTTCAGTCATATCAAAGCACTAATATGCAACATGGGAGTAAACGCAGTTCCCAGGCTCAAAAGAAGGCTGTGCACAAGGATTTATGTAAGTAGGGTCTTTAAACAGCAGAAAAAAATGTATTTAGCATTAGCATATGACAATTATTAAATATTATACCATGAGACAAAAGACCACTAATATCCTAATTTGAGTCTTTTCTTGTCCTAAAACCAAGGCAAGTATATTCTATTAAATAAAGAATAAAAGAGGACCTCTGAGACTACAACATTGTAAAATGAAAATCTACAGCTCTATGGTATTAAAGGAAGCTTTCATTTTAACACTCTCACATGGAAGTAATTACAACACATGCACAGATGTGTAGTGTACAAAACATTAAGAACTAGACATGTAAATTCATTTACAGTGCACTAGAGATCACCACCACTCATGCTCAGGTCTAATGAGATGAGTGATTCATAGCATCTATAAAATACATGTCTAACCTCATGTACCTTACTAGTAATCTTCAATTACCAAGAACCATTTCTCAGACAATAAAGCCCTCTTTTCAGCTACTCATGGTGGTTTGCACTCCTTGACAACCTGCTTCTGCTCTTTTTGTCTTAGGCAAATATCAGAATTACTAGATCCAAACAAGGACTGAGCAAAAAATTATACAATGGGCTATATTAACACCAATTTTTTCATGAATATATTATATTCATGTGCAATATACAATATTAATACAGATTTTTCATTACTCATTTTGATCGTGAGACTGAGTTTGCCATATGGATTTTTTGCACTTAAAAAGATTCAGTTAGCTTCTAGATAACATCCACATGCATACACGCAAACTCGTGTGCTTCCTTCCGTAAATTTGTTGGAATGCTACTACTCCTCTTGAATGCTCTTCTCAATGCCTAAGCATCAACCTCAAGGCAAAGGCGCACTTAGCAGACATCATGGAAATTGCAACAAATGCCAAGTGCTAACAACACACATACTTCAGTAATAGAGTTCAGAGTGTGCATCATGAAATGGAAAACCTAGGGGGATTTAATCCACTAGGGCTTGTTTTGCAGCAGACAAAATAAAAGAATAAGGAAGTATCTTAGGTACAACTACCTACTAGATACCACTTTTATTCTGCTTGAACAGTCTAGCTATCTGCATACATAATATCTGAACACCCTCCGAGAACACTCTGTATTTAACAAGTCTTTGCTTTGCAGAGAGAGAAGCAGGAGAAAACTACACGAGAAACCCCACATAACACCTCCCCCACCTTCCCTTATAAATGAGTAATTTATTCATACTGACTACTTCTGTACCTGTAAGATGATCTGTTAGTCCTACTAACATAGTGCACATGCTCATATTTCAGTTCATGGCTTGTTGGAGTGGCGTGTGAAATGCCCATGAGACATCCTTTACTACAATTATAGACGACCTTCAAGAGGACTGGGTTTTCGACATCCTGGTGAATAGTTACAATCACAAACAACTAAAGTACACTCTAACTTGCATTTTCCCTCACCACCTTTAGATTTGGTCGGATTTTAGAACCTCCTGAAACCAGCTTGAAACAATTATTTAATATTTGATTTTTTGATACATAGGTTGTCTACACCAGCCAGAAAAATGCTGTTTGAACCTGCAAATTGAGAAAATAAGATACAGAAATTACTGAGTCAAAATAAATACAGAATATAATCAGGTTATTTTAGGCAATGTCATTTCCCTACCTGTATTCAATTTGTCATTATATCCTCTAAAGATATTTCAATACACCAGTGTTGTTTCTAACAGGCTCTTCTAGTCTTTTTTTCTAATTCCCTTTTCTTCTCTACTTTTACATTCATGAACTGTAGTGTATCCCATACTCCAGACCATCCAGAAAAATCTCAAAGCGCTACTCATTTCGAGCCTCGCTGGAGTAACCAACCTGTGACACTTGAAGAGAAAGCTGGCTGTCGAAAGGCAGCTACTTACCAAAGTCTGCTAATTCAATAATTGCCTTCGAAAACCTCTGCCTTGTGCTGAGCACTGCGTTCTGCCACCCCAGCCCATGCCGAGTAGAGGGCTGCTCCAGCAGGTCACGCAAGCCCAACTGCAGTTTTGCCACTTACTAAGGGCCAAATGTGGCCATTTGCTTCTAACTCCTATTTACACTTGTCTTCACCATCTTTACAGCCTAGTTCCATGTGGAAGCCAGGTTATGAAGCTCTCAAGTGGCGAAAAAGTGTCACATCAGAAGGTTTCAACAGAGGTAAAAACCAAGGATGCATTCAAGGTATTTACCAACTTTAGGTGTTTCATGATCTGACTAATAGCAGCTCAACTTCCCAGACACCCACGTGTTTGGAACACAGGGGACAGGGAAGGAGAATAAATACCAGCTGAGGTTAAGGAGTGCCAAGGTATGAATGTTACGTATCCATGTGTGAAAGTCATTTAGAAAGTCAGCTTGGAGAAGAAATGTTATTTCCCTGCAGTTCTGCCTACTAAGAGCCAGCCAACCATGGGATTCCAATTTATTTTAAAAAAAAACAAACAGTGAACAAAACATTTTCCTACATCACTGCAGAAATTCTGATACCTATCAGTCATCCATCACAAGGCAGAAAGCAATCACAACAGACAATTCGTGCCCGGTCTACTGTGGTTCCTAACTGGTGGGAAAAGGGAAAAACTGCGAAAACAGCCTTGATTCCATACAGAGTAGAGAGAACTTTCTCAGGACAGAGCAGATCTCAAAACTTGTGTGATCTCCATTTCAAGAGGAACTGGTGGCATGACAGTTAACCTGTAACAAACATTTGGTGGTTTTCAATGTCCATTCAGTGGGAAAGTGAGGAATATTCTCCTTCCTCTTTATTATTTTCTTAATTGGCAGAACATTTACTTCAATACATAAATTTCTAAGCCATCCTTTAATAAAAGTCATTGCTGGTAGACTATACTTCCTTGAAATTGAACAGAGAAAGTTTTAATAACTCAAGTTTAAATACACTAAAGCTAATCAATTCATCCTGCATTCAAGTTTCCATTATACTTCTAAGAAAGCACAAAACAGGTCTGTAAAATATAATTAATGAGAGACTGCTACATACAGCATGTAAAATCAAGACTACAGCTTTTATTTCATTTGTTTGCAGACTCATTAGAATTGTTTTTTGTTTAAACGTCTCGAACTGTGTAGCCAAATTTATATGTGAAAGAAACAACAAATGAAATTAAATTAGTCCTTATTTAAGCTGTATTTGAAACCGTCTAAAACTGATGCTCTTAGTTCCACAATTTCCAAATAAGATTAAAAAAAATTATGTTAGAAGTTCAGAAAACAGACAAATCAATGCAGATTTTTAAAAAATGTTGTACTTCTGCGAACTTGTATTCTGAAACTTAGCTGGCTGGAAAACCTAGGAAACATTCAGAGCATCTGCCTCTGTGTCCTACCCTACCCCTGAAAAATAAAGACACAAAAACAACACTGAACTTTTTTCAAATTACAGTCAGAGGTGCATGTGCTGCCACTAATGCCAACATATTTTCCAAGTCCTATGACAGTGATCAAGAAATAATCACAGAGCAGCTGATGTCCTTTCCTGCAAGAGTCTGTGCCCTATTTAAGGATGAAAATGCTCCAGTGACTTATGGTTACAACTTAAAGAAACAAAAAAGTTCAAAATATGTTTTCTAACAATACCATTGAGAAGAGGCTGTCCTCCACGTACACTCCTTGGCACTACTGCACTGTGAACATCTTCAGGAAATCCAGTCTTGCATGACACATCTTCACAGGTTGCCTTTAGGGGTGCCTGAAACACAAGACAGAATTTATGTAATACCTGCAACCCACATTCACCAGAGGAACATTCCAGTTGGCACACACTCCGCTTCGCGGCTGTCTTGTACAAGCACAATCTTTGTTTCTGAACAACTGCAATTAGGACCGCGAGGGCAAAGGGTTAATCTTTCTGACAACTGGAACGGAAGGAACAAATCCCACTCGTCTGGTAAGATCTAAATAATACACCATCTTGATTCTTCTGACAACTGAACATTTCCACTAAACCAGACATCGAGATTGAAGGGGAATCATACGGTGAACAAAAACATTCCTTCCTCTGGAAATAAATGTTGCACAAAACCCATCGGCAACTTTTTCACAGCCAGATTACTTGAGAGGAATAACTTCAACCACTGCTTTAAAATGCTTCATTTAGAGTATTTCTGTGTGAAGCTGCATCAGAATAAGTAAACTAAGACAAAACATCACATTTGCAGTAAGTTAACAGAATTTACATTTGTGTTAGCGTTCAAACAGATACCATACAAAGCCAAATGTTTCCAATGCAATCTCCTATTTCAAAGGGACATTAAGTCAGAAGGAAAGTAGCTCATTAATTTTGCACACTGGAAGAGCTGAGCCACTGAAACTGTTTGTTCTCTCACTTATTAAAAAAGTTTACCCTCAAATCACATTCTTAAAAGAGTTTCATAAATGCCTTTTCATTAAGAAATGTAATACAGCATTTGGAAACTTGTTTGTTCTGTAGTCTTCCATGTTCAGAAGCTGCCTCTGGTAGCAAAGTTATTTTCCAGGACAGCTTGTTGCCTATTTGGGAAAAAACAAACAAACAAAAGCAAATATTTTCCGTGGCAAAGGACTAAGATTTCTTTTCAGTGGATTGGTTTTGTCTCATCTTAGTGCTGCACAAGACAATGGCCTACCTCTCATGTGGCTACATGAGCACACATTGGCAAAATCCCTTTCACACTGCACACAGCAGACAGCTCAGCTCCCACACCAGCCTGGGCTGAGATACATCCAAGAAATCGTGCGAGCCCTTGCACAATCTCAAACACACCGCCATGCCAAACAAAGGCCCATCCATGTGCATGCCCAGATGTAGTACACAGTCTTGGACAGCACAAGCAACTGTGTGATTATATCGTACTTCAATCTGCTCCAGACTTCAATTAGATTTTCCTGTTTGCTTTCCCAGATGGGCTTCCATCAAACAGACCGACTCAAGGCCATGTCAGCATGTCTGCATACACCTGCAAAGAAAGCCCTACAGGAAAAAGAAAAAAGAGGGAGGGAGAAAGAGGAGATGATGGTGTTACACCCATTCACCATAGTAACCTCAGGGAAAGAGAGCATTAAAGCAGAGGCAGGACAGGAGCACCTCAAACCACAAGCGTTTCCTCAAGGAAAGGGACCAGGCAGAAGCGAACTCTCTCCGCTGACACACACGGCCAAACTCAGCCTGCAAAGCCCTGTTAGAGCAATTTCATCACTAATACAAGGGGGCATTTGTAACCCATTGCATTGCATTTACACCAAGAGAGTCCTAACTGTGCAGCTCAACACTGGCACTAGCAAAAACAAGAAAAAAAAATTTACTAACTCACAAGATAATACACTATCCAGGCATGCTCAGTAAGAGAACTTGTAATTATCAGGTTTCACTGTGGTGTGGATTTACTTGTGACTTAATTTCTACACGGGTATCTCACCTGTGTACAATTGTTTATGTACCTTAGTATGTTTACATGGAGACCCTAAAAAGAAAGCAAATAAAGCAACCGTTTAGACACCAAGGGACTACCTACAAAACTGGAACCTGGCTCTGTACCCAAGTGCCAACAGTCTATTTACATACTGAGTTTTTAAGATAAAAAGATGGCAAATCAAAAATAACTAAAATTTCAACCAGCCAGTTTCCTCAGCTTTAGAACTCAAATCCCAGGCTTGATAAGGTTTCCACAATTTGAAAGAAAAATAGTGTCGAGGGTTTGACCCTGGCTAAATGCCAGGCACCTATGACGTTTGCTCTCTATGCTCTCTCCTGCTGCAGCTATGCAGAGGAGAGGGAAAATTAACACAAAACACTGGACTTATGAGTTGAGATAAGACCACTGATAAGGTGACGCACTAGATTCAGGGCAAAAGCAGGCGGTAAAACTTAAAGTTGCAAAAAAAAAGTGATTTATTAGTCTAACAGAGTCGGAGGATAAATCAGAGGTAAAAATAAGCTCTCAAGACACTGTTTCTTCACTGACCCCTCTTCCCTCTTAAGGCACCACTTCCCAGCTCACCCCCTCCCTCCTTTCTAACTAACCAACAACTCCCAGGCAGGGGCAGGGTGTGGGGTTTTTTCTTTAAGTCAGTCCATCACAATTCTTCTACTACAGACACTGTTTCTCTATTCGCCCCCTCCTTCCATTCAACCAGAAGATCCGGGTTGGGGCAAGATATGTGGCTTTTCTTAGTCAGTCCAACGCCACAATTCTTCTGCTACAAACACTGTTTTTCTGCTCACCCCTCTCCTTATTAAGGCCATTTCTCAGCTCGCCCCCTCCCTCCTTCTTTCTAACCAACAGCTCCGGGGTGGGGGCAGGGTATGGGGGTTTCCTTTGGTCAGGGTCAGTCCATCAGGGGAAAAGAATCCTCTACTTAGCCATGGGGGTCCCTCCCACGAGAGACAGTCCTCTGCGAACTTCTTTGGCGTGGGTCCAATCTCACGAGCAGCCCCGCCCGATTGCTGCTGTCCGAGATTCTCTCCAGGCTGCAGATTTCCAAGCCGAGGCCAGGCTGTTTCCATCCCGGGAGCAAGGCCTTTCTCTCTCCTGCAAGGCCTTTGCAACTCTCAGTCTCTGGGACTCCCACTGGATCACAGCTTCCTGCAGGCATCACCTGCTCCTCTGGCGTGGGCACCTCCCCACAGGCTGTGGGGGGTTCTCTGCATCCCCTGGACTCCATGGGCTGCAGGGGGACCACCTGCTCCCCCATGGTCTTCACCACGGCTGGCAGAGGGTTTTCAGCTCCGGCGCCTGGAGCATCTCCTCCCCCACCTTCTCCACTGACCTTGGTGCCTCCATGTTGTTCTCCCTCACATATTTTTACCTCCTCCTCCTCCTTCCCTGGCTACAAAGAAGTGCGTGCTTACCCTGTTTTGATTTCTTCTTAAATATGTTTTCACAGAGGCATAACTAACATCTCTAATTGGCCCAGGTTTGGCCAGCAGCATGTCCATCATCTTCAGAGCCATCAGAGATTGGCTCTGCTGGACATGGTGGAAATTTCCAGACTCTTTACTCAGGACATGCAGGAGCCATCTTTGTACCCCACCCTATCCACTGGCAAAAACTGGGCCAGGCAAAACTACCACAAATAGTAAGACTCATTTAAACTACTGTACAAAAGGTGACTTCAAAGTAAATGTGGTGGAAAAGGAAAAAAAAAGTCTTTCATGGTATCTTTGAAATAAAAAGGTAATGGGTAGGCAGCAGAGGGGATTGCAGGATTTTTCACAAGTCTGCACCGATGTGCTTGGGAATCTTTCAGCCTTTCCAGTAATCTGTATGTACTAAACAGCTCTTATAAACTGAAACAATGCCCACTGAAACAAAGGCTGGGGAACATGAATAGAGAGCCTTCTTTATTCTTTCATTTGCAGCCATCAGTTTTATGCAGAAACAAAAGACTGTACTCTGCTCTCCAAAAACAGCCCTTTGTAAAGATTGTTTGAGAATAAAAACACAAGGGAAGGAAGAATTCAAATTTTCAGCAATTCTTAATCGTCCTGTGTCCAGCATTCTGAATTAAGTAGAAGTTGCAACTTCAGACACACTGGGTCATATCAAGTTCAGCCTAAGAATACTGCAAGACTTAAACCATTTCAACTCTAAGTAAAGAAGGATGCTGAAATATTTTTATCCTCTTATCTGGGGCAAAAGGCGAAAGCTACGAAGATTATGGCACACATTATTATAATTTACAGGATTTTGTGTGATTAGTACAATTCCCAAGACACTTTCAAATTTAAGATAATATTACTTGCACATTCATCTACAGAGGGACACTACTTAAAAAAATACCCTGTCTTTTAAGACAGAAAGCAATTACCTTCGCTTGTATCCACATAAAACCTACTCAGTGGAGTTACGAAGCTTTGAACAAGCTCAGCACTTGGAAAATTCTCCTCTCAAGTACTAACAGACTTTGCAACAGCAGAATAGAGTTACTTCTAAAAAACTATTCTGCTTTCCTCATCCTTTATGACTTGTTGAGCCATTTTTAACTGCTAAATGAGTGATAAGCTCTCTACCATCTCCAGATGCTAGAGAGCTAGTCACACATAGCATCAGATCACGCATATCAACTCAGTACTATAGATCTCAGATTAAATGCAACAGGAAAATGGCAATTATGAAGCAACATGATGTAAATTAGAAGTCTACTGTCAAAACTTGTTATTCAATCAATTAAAAGAATTCACCATTTTGATACAGTTAGGCAGTTAAGCCTGCAGTTTTGATACCCTGCTCCTTTGTTACTTCAGTTTCATCTCTAGATATGAAATCTGTGATTTAATTCCAAGGTTGGATTCCAGCTTGATTTAAAAAAACAAAACCAAAACAAAAAATACTATAACAATCT
Organism: Acanthornis magna; assembly: GCA_036785705.1. NCBI lineage: Eukaryota > Metazoa > Chordata > Aves > Passeriformes > Acanthizidae > Acanthornis > Acanthornis magna. The sequence continues at coordinate 1,225,631 of JAWUZG010000484.1, read as the reverse complement.
GTTTAAAATCTCAACTGGATAATTCTAAGGATTCACATTTACATCGTTTTCTAAACACCACCAGTAAAAGTCTTCTAACAACACAGGCCTCAAAGTTTCGAGAAGTGCCTAATTGAAACAAGAATCAAGCCAGGCAGAATTTCTTCACTAGTACCGACAGATACAGATTCACAACCCTCTCCAATTTCCATTGCTTCTAAAAAGTAAATACATTTAGAATACAATTCCAAATATCTGGAAACATCCGTTTAAAGAAACATCTATTCCTGAATATAATCTCACCACCTCCTCTGCGTATGCCATACACCGCTGGAGTACAGCAGTAGCTACCAATCTGAAATATCCAAGTCTCTTCTACTGTTTGCATCTGCATATACAACACAAGATTTAATAGCAATTGTACCAAAATGTAAGACGAGCTGTTTTTGGAAGACTGCTTTCTTCTATAATCAATGTAACTTACTCCTAGAGGAAAAGAAGCCTAGGTAGTAAAATGAGAAACCAAGGGGTATGCACCAAAGAAAATACCATACTATATAGGATAACTGAACATAGTACAGCTACCAACTGCTAAGTCTAGCCAATTCACAGTGAAGTTCAAAACAATGTCTGACATAATTATATGTGTGACAAAGCAAGAATGGGGTATTTGAGTTCTTCCTCCTTAATAACCAACAATAGTTTGCAATTACCACAGTAATATTCAACTTAAGCACACATCACAGAAACATTTGTGACTGTGTTTAAAGACTGGGTGTTTCTTCATTAATTTAAAAGCCAGGATGGTACCCAATACTCACTTTCAACTTACGTTGCAACTCCAGAGATTGTTCTGTCCGTTTTTAGTTTTGTGTACAGACACTTTCTGACACAATGGGATATGCTGTACAAGGTGGTGTTATTTAATGACAAGTTTCTACTTACTGCCATAAGGCATAAGAAAGATACCCTGCAGGATGACAGATACATCTCCGAAAAGCTTTAGATGCTGGAATTCAAAATGTTCAGTAACTCTCTCTTAAATCTCCAACTTGCTGCAAACAAAGCTGCAACAGTTTATACTCTCACAGTACTCAGTACTTCAGCAAATGTAGTCAAGTACAATTTGTTTTCAACCGCAGAGTGCAACTAGAGAAAAAGGAAAGTGCCTTTCACTGAAATTGCTCTGGAAGCCAAAAGCTTCCAAAGTGGGTGCCAAGCTACATCCTCCCAGAGGTCATTCAGTTACAGCAGAAAGGCCTTTCGTTATACCATCTTCACTTCTAATCAGTGCTCTACTTCATGAACCACAAGATTTTATGTAGAAAATCCAGTTTCTTAAACCAACACGTATAGCTCTCAAGCACCTTCCCCAAGTAAGAGAATCTGCAACTTTTATGCTACCATCTGGTTCAAAATAACTTGCCCTAAACCACCAAAGGTTCATGAAATCACACAATGCCTTGGGTTGGAAGGGACCTTATAGGTCATCTAGCTCCACCCTCCCTCCCACCTTCCATTAAACCAGGTTGCTGAAAGCCCCATCCCACCTGGCCTTGAACACTTCTAGGGATGGGGCATCTACAACTCCTCTGGGTAATCTGTTCCAGTGCCTCACCACCTTCCCAGTGAAGAGTATCTAATCTAAACCTACTGCTTTTCAGTTGGTAGGCATTCCTATTTGCCCTATCATTACATGCCCATGTAAAAAGTCTCTCTCCATCCTTCTTTTACAGTTCCTTCAGGTACTGGAAGATCAAAATTAGCTCATCCCTACATTCCAGTCTGAACAAACCCAGTTCTCTCACCCTTTACTCATAGGAGAGGTGTTCTAGCCACCTCTGATCATCTTCAGGACCCCACCCTGGACTCACTCCAATAGGCTGATGTCCTTCTCGAGCTGGGGACCCCAGACCTGGGCACAGTGCTCCAGGCAGGGTCTCACCAGAGAGGAGCAGAGGGGCAGAATCCCCTGCCTTGCCCTGCTGGCCATGCTGCTTTCAAGGCAGCCCAGGACACGTCTGGTTTTCTGGGCTGTGAGCATGGAACGCCGGGTCATGTCCAGCCTCTCATCCGCCAGCACCACCAAGCCCTGCTCTGCAATGGTGCTCTGAATCTGTTCATCCCCCAGCTTTACAGAGCACGTTCACAGCCCATTCTGTTAACCCCCACTGGGAGATGATGTTCATCTGCTTTATTAAAAGTTGACACAATTATTTAGTATATCCCACACAGCTCAAAGCCATAACCCAAATGTGGACTTTCCCCCTTCCTCAACTAGGAGAACATGGGAGTGACTGCATCTTCCAAAACACGCAGTTCTTCAGGTAAACCACAGCTAAGAGAAATAGATCTTAAAATTTCAACTGGAATAACAAAACCAAATAGAATTTCTGTACATCTAAGTAACATGGTTTTAATCGTAATTTAAAAAAAAAAAAAAAAGGTCCTGTATTTTACCATACATTTTAATTTCTCTACAAGAAATGACCTCTCTCTGATTTGGTAACAGCCAGTGTATTGCTCACACTGAATATCTCAGCCCATAAAACTGCTGCTATTCCATACAGGAGAATGCTGCTTTTTCCTGACCTTTGGGGAGGCCTTGCAAGGCCTCTTTGGGGGATCACAAAATTTTAACTATGTCTTCAGCTGCTGGGTGATAATTATACGCTAATTATAAGGAATGGAGAGTCCCTAGAGGAGTCTGTTGGTAAAAATATATTTTTTTAATACGTCAGGGAGTGCCTAGAGGAGAGGATAAACGCGCCTTTTGGAAACATGGTATTTAATTAAATACACAAATACTGACTAAAACCAAATAGTTTAAGTGAAACGCTGAAAAGATTTGGCAGCGAAATACCTTCCGTCTTGGAAGCTGCTGATCCTGTATCTGTTTTCATAAGCCATTTAAAAACAGAAAGCCTAATTTCCCTTCTTTATTCAGACGGAGCTCCCATGATCTTTTAACAAGAACCTCAGGATCAAATCAAATGATGAATCACACCCACTTGGGTTATATACCCCTCAAGGTGAACAACAACATGGTCCAACACCCAGGCAGAAAAGGTACCCCTCAGATCACTCACAAACTACAAATGCACTTGAGCCAAATACAGATCTTCCTCAAACTCACCCTGCAATAACCAATGTACAACACATTTCTTTCCTCCCGAGATTCACCTCATCTTACGCCAGTGTTAACTTTGCCAGCGAGTGAGTCTCAGCTCAGCGGTAGGTCAGAAGTGCTTTACCACTGCTCCTGCAAAAGATGTCAAGTATTCCTTTTGCCTTCATTACTCTCCACCCAAAGTTTGGACAATCCTCTCAGGCACATGGTGAGACTCTTGGGGATGGTGCTGTGCAGGGCCAGGAGCTGGACTCGATGATCCCTGTGGGATCATCAGCTTATTCTGTGATCTGTCTCACTGAACCCCATGCACAAGTAGAGCCACTGGGTCAGTGGAAGCACACAGGCTACTTGCTAAGGCCACTATGGGTTCTTCCTGTCCTTTACAACAAAAATTTAAAATAAGAATTCCAGGGAACATTAGAGATTGCACAGCCTTTGGGGAATGGGCTTGTGTTTTGTGGGTGTGCCTTGCCCAAAATAATTTACATTCTCATCCTAATGGGGGTGCTGGTAAGAACTGAAACTATTCCAAGTTTTCTAAACCTTTTCGTTAACCTAAAAAAGCACTTACAAAACCAATGAAAAACAGAGAGTTTAACTGGTAAATGCTTCTGTTAAGCAGGAAAAGCCATTCAAAAATTCCTACTCCTTACCACATGACAAGCCCCTTACACAATACTGTCTGTATTGAGTAAAAATAACTTTACTCACAGCTTCCTCAAGTTATTTTTAAATATAAACATGCAATTTTGTCACAACTAAATAGTCTCATGTGTTAGTACTCAGTTATTAAAAAAAGCAATAAATTATATTATTGATATAAAAGCATCAATGAAACCAAGTAAGACAGAACACGACAGGGTTCTTCCAGTGACGTTTCTGGGAGGTCCTCCAACTTCTAGAAACAGAAAGGAAAATCACAGGTAGGAAGCTTTTGAATTGCATGCTCTTGACTAGATGTAGTTCAAAAAGATGATGATTTTGGGCAATATTTTAAAAGCAGGTATCATAAAATCATACATTCATCTTTCCAGCACACTGAGCTACATGCTTAGGTAGCAGTACTACCCAGGAAGAGAGAGACCAGCAGAAAACATACATTTATTAAAAATACACAGACTGACAACACAGGAATATACACCTTCTGGTACATAAGCAGAATATGTACTCCTGAGCTCGCTACAGTATCTGCCCAGATAATCAGATTTCTTTAATACACAAAATTATCTCCTGTTTTGTCAAACAATGATTTAAATTTGAAAAGTTCTTTGAATTATGCAATGTTATCTGTCCTATGAGGGATGCAAAAACAAGTTTTTAAGAAGGGATTTTAACAAAATATATTTAAATAATATATTCAGTTTAATATCCAAAGAGATTCAGCTCTGCAATTATCTGAATTTTGAAGATGTGTCAGTGGTATCACTATCACCTAGACCAGACACACAAGGATGGGAGAGCCCTCTGCTGCAATACCCTGGCCACATTTAACTTTTCCAATAGATCCTTTGAACACAAAGCAAAACCAGAACACAAAGATCTGCACCCAAAAAGGCTGAGACACTCAGATAACCACCCTGGTTTGGAGCTTGTGAGATGTGCTATAAAATGCATTCAATTCACTACATTTAGTTCACTTTGAAAGGAGTTGATGGTATTGGAATCTGTTAATGGAGTCTTTTATCAGGGGCTCCCTAAACTCGTGCTTGTACAGATTAAAAAAACCCAAACCCATGACACAGGCACATTGAGTACAGAAGACACAGAAGACATATCCACAATAGGGAATCTTGCTTGTTTCTGCACAAAACCACATTCATATTCCTCACCCCAATTCTGCCAGTGACTACTGCTACTGGGGGTAATTACTAGAGGGGCAGAGCTGGCAAGAAATGCCACTGCCAGATTCTCGGCTGAGGCAGCTCAGCAGGAGAGTCATTTAGGGTAGTAGCTTTATCACCTGGATACATGCGCTAAGACCTGGAGTAAGACCAAAATTGCCTGCAGATGGTAATAACTTATGTCCTCTGTCATCATAATTCGAATTCACACCAGTCACCTAAGCTCAACAGGCTCCAAAACTGCTTTATTGTTTACTTGCTTTTGATTTAGAAACAGACAGCATCCACAGAGCGATTCAATCAGCTTATATTTAAAAGCAATTATTCCCTTTTTGAGCACTTTATTTCTACTTTGTGTTCCAGTTTATTTCTAATAGTAGCTTCGTTCTTATAAACCCATACTAGATTTCTCATTCCTTTGCTAGATTGGAATTGTTGTTTTAGCCAGGAAAACAAGACTCACTCCTTTCATCCTCTCCTCTGTCAGGATTTTTTCATGTAATACTCCCAGACTCATACTGATAATGCTAAACAGCAAAATAAAGTGCAGCTTTCGTTCCCTTCTTTCTTGTGCAGGTTACACACTGCCAAAACTCTCAAGCTGTATTTCCTGTACATAAACAATGTCCACAGATCTGCCTTAAAATCTGGTTCCAGTTATAATCTTTCAAGTAATTCCATAATAACAGCTTTTCTACACCGCTAACGAATAACAAACTGACTAATAACTCTAGAAAATATAGGCAGGCAGATGTTGTGCTGCAGAGAGGAAAAACTAAGTGAAAAAGCTCAACATTTCAAAAGAACCTGATACAGATAACCTCCTACAAACCAAAAGTAGCAGGTATGATGACAGGAGAAAAAAAGTTAGCACTGCACCTAGCTGGTGAAGGTTCTCACAGTATGCATGATGGAAGAAAGGGGGAGGAAAAAAGACTTTTAAAATGACAGTGTTGTACAGACACAGGTCCATAAATCTGATTTCATACCCAAGTTCCAATTTTGTTACACACTATTAAAAATCAACCCTAACCTGATTTAATGGATACCCAAACAAGGGGGAAATTGGATTCCCCAACCGTAACATGCCAGTGACACTGAGTGACACCTAAAAGCAACACGGCTAGTTCCTGTCCTTAATTCATAGCTTGTGCTTCAAATTCAAACCTGCCTTGGGTATGGGGAAAAAAAAAGAAAAAAAGGAAGAGGGAATAAAAGCTTACTGCAGATTTTGTGCTTTAAAGATTTATTGACACAGGGAGACTAAACAGAACTGAAAGCACATACAGTAAACAGCACATGAGAACTTAAAAAACAGCACACCAAAAAACTGACCCGGTACTTACAACAACAGCCGGTAAGCGGCACACCCAAGTTTCTGAACAGGGTGTCTGTCTGCTGTCACATGCAGCGGCTCGTGCTCAGCCGGACACTCCCGTGCCACGCCAGCCAGCCTGCCTCGCGTCCTCCTAGGACTCAAGAGAACATCCCAGGCTGCCGTGCAGCAGCGTTTCAGCAGCTCGCTCGCCTGGCGCAAGTCATCAGCCCCCGAGAGTGCCTCAGAAACGGCGTGAAGGGCTCACCTGCCTGGGGACCCCGAGAGGGAACTGTAATAAATAACCTTGTGTTTGTTAATCAAATCTTGCTTAAGCCAGGGAATAAATAGCTAAAACTGAGTCAGGAAGCTCACAAGTCTTGTCTAAGCAAGGCCGAACAAAAAGCTAAGCAAGGCCAGGAAAAACAGGTGTCTAAGCAAGAACAGAGGGAACAGATAACGAAGTACGGTCAGGATGACCTATATCCAGTGAAGTAAGCAATGTATGAGCCCCCCCGAGGAAGACTACGGCCTTCAGCCTCACGACCACCAGAAGGCAGAAGACCCCCTAGCAACAGCCCGGGCTGACGCAGAGTACTCTCGGAAGATATACGTGTACCGGAACAAGAAGGGTATAAAACCAGAGACATTAGAAGGGGTGGGTGTGAGCCGTTGGCGGAGCGGAGACTCCCCGGTCGCCCAGTGCTGTTTTGCTTGCTGTCGCTTGCTTCATAAACCAAATTATCTTAATTGGCTTGGCTCCCGTCAATCTATTTTGACTCTAACTTATAACAGGGACGGCAGCGTGAGAGAGACTGAGAAGCGGAGCCGGGAGGCGAAGGCAGCAGGGCTGCACCATGGGCAGGCTGGGCTGGGGTGCCAGAGAGGTGCGGAGAGCAGCCCCCGCTACTCGCGGCTCCCTCGCCCGCTCATCCCTTCCCCGGGAAGAATTGAATCAGCCTCCGCCTGGGCGCTGGGCTTCCCCACCCCCTGCCGTTAACGGGAATGTCCACTGGGACGGCTCGGGCCCCAAAAACCCCAAAAAATATCCCAAAATACCCAAAAAATATTCCAAAATCAGCCCCAAAATCAGCCCTGAAAGCAGCCCCAAATGGCCCCAAAAACTCCAAAATCAGCCCTGAAATGTGCAGGCGCACATAGAAATGGAGGAGCTGCATTTGGGAGACAAAAAACATCCCAAAAATCCCAAAATTAGCACCGAAATCAGCCCCAAAATCAGCCCTGAAATGGCCCCAAAAACCCCAAAATCAGCCCCAAAAAACCCAAAAAATATCCCAAAATCAGCCCCGAAACAGCCCCGAAATCAGCCCTGGAATCAGCCCTAAAATGGTCCCAAAAATCCCAAAATCAGCCCCAAAATCAGCCCCGAAATGGGCGGGTGCACGTAGAAACGGAGGAGTTGCATCTGAGGGAGAAAAAAAAACAAAAAAATCCCAAAATTAGCCCCCAAAACCCCCAAAAATATCCCGAAATCAGCCCTGAAATCAGCCCCAAAATGGCCCAGAAATCAGCCCCAAAAAACATCCTAAAATCAGCCCCAAAAACCCCAAAATCAGCCCTAAAATCAGCCCTAAAGTTAGCCCTGAAATTAGCCCCAAAATGGCCCCAAAAACCCCAAAATCAGCCCCGAAATCAGCCCCAAAATGGCCCCAAAAACCCCAAAATCAGCCCCGAAATCAGCCCCAAAATGGCCCTGAAATCAGCCCCAAAATGGCCCCAAAAACCCCAAGATTAGCCCCAAAATCAGCCCTAAAAATATCCCAAAATCAGCCCCGAAATGAGCAGGCGCACGTAGAAACGGAGCAGCTGCCTCTGAGGGAGAAAAAATGTCCCAAAACTCAGTGAAATGACCCCAGAAACTCCAAAATCAGCCTCGGAATGACCCCAAAATGGGAATCCCAAATTTGGGGAGATGTCCCTGAAAACTGGGGGAATTTCTGCAGAGAAATTCCCAAAGTTGGGGAAATTCCCCAAGCAAAGTCCCAAAAGTTAGAGAAATTCCCCCCAAAAATAGGGGAAACTCTCCCAAGAAATCCCAAATTCGGGGAAATGTCCCTGAAATTTGGGGAAAATCTCCCACAGAGAAATTCCCAAATTTGGGGAAATTTCCGCAGAGAAATCCCAGTTTTGGGGAGATTTCCCCAAAGAAATCCCAAATTTGGGGAGATTTCCCCGAAATGTGGGGGCGCACGTAGAACCTCAGCAGCTGCATCTGGGAGACAAAAAATATTCCAAAATTCAGTGAAATCAGCCCCCAAAACCCCAAAATTAGCCCCGAAATGTGGGGACGCACGTAGAAACGGAGGAGTTGCATCTGAGAGACAAAAAAAACAAAAAACCCCCCAAAATTAGCACCAAAATCAGCCCTAAAATCAGCCCCAAAATCAGCCCCAAAAACCCCAAAAAATATCCTAAAATCAGCCCCAAAACCCCCAAAATCAGCCCCGAAATCAGCCCCAAAATCAGCCCCAAAATCAGCCCCAAAATCAGCCCCAAAATCAGCCCCAAAATCAGCCCCAAAATCAGCCCCGAAATCAGCCCCGAAATCAGCCCCGAAATCAGCCCCCAAAATGAGCCCGAAAATCAGCCCCAAAACAGCCCCGGAACATGAATCCCAAATTTGGGGAGATTTCCCCGAAAAAATCCCAATTTTGGGGAGATTTCCACAGAGAAATCTCAAATTTGGGGAAATTCCTGCAGAGAAATCCCAAACTTGAGGAGATTTCCTGGAACGCCAGGGACCCCAAAACACCAAAATTTCCCCCAAAACCTCAGAGACCTCAAAACCCCAAAATTCCCCCAAATCTCAGATGTTACAAAACCCCAAATTTCCCCCCAAAATCCCTGGGACCCCCAGGGACCCCAAAATTCTCCCAAAACCCCAACATTCCCCAAATCTCAGGGACCGCAAAATTCCCACAAAAACCCCAAATTCCCCCAAACTTCAGAGACCCCAAAACCCTCAAATTTCACCCCAAAACCACAAAATTCTCCCCCAATTTTGCCCCAAAACCCCCAAATTCCCCCCAAAAATCCCCAAATTTTGCCCCAAACTTCAGAGACCTCAAAACCCCCAAATTTCCGCAAAACCCACAAATCTCAGAGACCTCAAAACCCTCAAATTTCACCCCAAACCCCAAAATCTCCAAAACCCCCAAAATTCTCCCTAAAACTCCCATATTTCAGGGACGCCAAAACCCCCAAATTTTCCCCAAACCTCAGACACCCCAAACCCCTCCAAATCCCCCCAAAAATCCCCAAAATTCCTCCCAAAATTCCCCCAAACCTCAGAGACCCCAAAACCCCAAAATTTCGGCCCAAAACTCCCAAATTCCCCCAAAACCCACAAATCTCGGAGACCCCAAAACCCTCAAATTTCGCCCCAAAACCCCAAAATTCACCCCAAATTTCACCCCAAAACCCCAAAATTTCCCCCAAATTCCCCTTGGCCACGCGCTCCCCACACGCGCCCCTGGAAATGTCCTAAATTGACCCAAAATTGGGATTTTTTTCATGCCTGGGACCCAAAAATGTCAGAAATTTGCCCCAAATTCGCCCAAAATTTGGGGGTTTTTTGACCCGAAACCCCCAAAATGTCCAAAACTCGCCCAAAATTTGGGTTTTTTCACAACTGGGACAACCAAAATGCCCAAAATTCCCAACAAGTTCACCGAAAATTCACCCAAAATTCGGATTTTCTCACCTGGGACTCTCCAAATGTCCCCAAAATGCCCAACATTCACCCAAAATTGAGGTTTTTTTCACACTGGCACCTCAAAAATTACCCAAATCGCCCCAAAATTACCCAAAATTGGGTTTTTTCATGCCTGGGATACCCAAAATGCCCCAAATTCACCCAAATTTGAGGTTTTTGTGGTCCTTGGACCCTCAAAATGTCCCAAGAATGCCCAAACTTGACCGAAAATTGGCATTTTTTCATGCCTGGGACCCAAAAAATGTCAGAAATTTGCCCCAAATTGACCCAAATTTGTGGGGTTTTGTAACCCTGGGACCCCCGAAATGCCCCAAAATGCCCTAAATTGAGCCAAAATTGGGATTTTTTCATGTCTTGGACCCCCAAGATGTCCCAAATTCACCTAAATTTCACCCAAGATTTGGGTTTTTTCATGCCTGGGACCCGCAAAATGCCCCAAATTTAACCCAAATTTACCCAAAATTGGGATTTTTGTGACCCTGAGACCCTCAAAATGCCCCAAGTTCACCCAAAATTGGGCTTTTCTCACCCTGAGTCCCCAAAAATGCCCCAAATTGCCCCAAAAATTCACCCAAAATTGGATTTGTTCACACTGGGACCCTCGAAATGCCCCCAAATCGCCCAATATTCACCCAAAATCCACCCAAATTGGATTTTCGCAATGCTGAGAACCCAAAAAAATTCCCAAATTCACCCAAATTTGGGGCTTTTGGGGATCCCAGGGCTGGGGGAATCTCAATTTTGGGTAAATTTGAGGCAATTTTGGTGTCCCAGGGTTGCAAAAACCCCAATTTGGGGGAATTTGGGGCATTTTCAGGGTGCGAGACCCCAAATTTGGGGAATTTTGAGGAATTTTGGGGGTCCTGGGGGTGGGAGACCCCAAATTTTGGAGATTTTGGGGAATTTTGGATAGTCCTGGGAAGTTTTGGGAGGTCTGAGACCCCAAATCTTGGGGGATTTTGGAGAACTTTGAGGAATTTGGGGGGTCCTGGGGATGGGAGACCCAAAATTTTGGAGATCTGGGGGAATTTTGGGTGGTCCTGGGGATGGGAGACCCCAAATTTTGGAGATTTTTGGGGAATTTGGGGGAATTCTTGGGAATTTTGGGGGTCCTGGGGGTGGAAGACCCCAAATTTGGGAGATTTTGGAGAATTTTGGGGGGGTCCCAGGAAGTTTTGGGGGGTTCCAGGAGTGGGAGACCCCAAATTTTGGAGATTTTTGGGGAATTTGGAGGAATTCTTGGGAATTTTGGGGGTCGTGGGGGTGGAAGACCCCAAATTTGGGGGATTTTGGGGCATTTTGGAGGTGGGAGACCCCAAATATGGAGATTTTTGCAGAATTTTCGGGAATTTTGGAGGCTCATGGGGGTGGGAGACCCCAAATTTTAGGGGATTTTGGAGAATTTTGGGGGGTCCCAGGAAGTTTTGGGGGATTCCAGGGGCGGGAGACCCCAAATTTTGGGGATTTTGGAGTATTTTGGGGGTTTTTGGGGCATCCTGGGGGTGGGAAACCCCAAATTTTGGAGATTTTGGGGAAATTTGAGGGATTTGGAGGAATTTTGGGGAATTTGGGGACATTAGGGGGATTTGGGAAAATTTTTGGGATTTTCAGGGATTTGGGGGATTTTGGGACATTTGGAGGGATTGGGAACATTTGGGGAATTTTGGGATATTAGGGGGATTTGGGGAGCTTTGGGGATTTTGGGGATGTTTGGGGAATTCGGGGCATTTTTGGGATTTGGGGATTTTTGGGCGATTGGGGGATTTTGGGGACATTGGAGGATTTTGACAATATTTGGGGGATTTTGGGGGGATTGGGGACGTTGGGGATATTTGGAGGATTTTAGGACATTGGGAACATTGGGGGAATTTTGGGAGATTGGGGACATTTAGGGGATTTGGGGGGGGATTGGGGACATTGGGGGAGATTGAGAGATTTTGAGGGATTTGGGGATTTTTGGGGGATTGGGGACATTGGGGGAGTTTGGGACATTTGGGAGCATTGGGGACATTGGAGGGATGGGGGACATTTGGGGATATTTGGGGGATTTGGGACAATGGGGGATTTTGGGCATTTTCAGGGATTTGGGGGAATTTTGGGGATATCTGGGGGATTTGGGGAATTCAGGACATTGGGGGATTGGGGGAATTTTGGGGATATTGGGGATCTTTGGATTTTGGAGGATTTGGGGGATTGGGGACATTTGAGGACATGGGGGAATTTTGGGGCATTTTGGGGATTTGGGGACATTGGGGGAATTTTGGGGATTTGGGGACAATGAGGATAGTGGGGGATTTGGGGACATTGGGGGTGTCCCAGGGGTTTTCCATTGGGTCCAACCACTGTGGGGTCACTTGGGGGGGGGGGTGCACTTTAGGATATTTTGGGTGCATTTCGCTGCATTTTGGGTGCATTTTGTCCCATTTCGGGATATTTTGGGTGCATTTTGCCGCATTTCAGTTGCATTTTGTCCCATTTCAAACCATTTCCGGGGCCATCCCTGTCCCTCTGGGGCTGTCCCCAACCCTTCCCATGTGTCCCCATCCCTCTCCCGATGTCCCCAACTCCCTCCCGATGTCCCCGTCCCCCTCCCGATGTCCCCAAGCTCTCCCGATGTCCCCAGTGTCGTACTGCGGCGTGCGCCTGCTCTCCCCGGCCGCCCTCACCTACAGCACTGGCTCTGGCCACGGCAAACAGCAGCTCCTCCGAACACAAGTGCGAGCTGCCGCCTTCGTGCAGCGCTTTTATATGGGCGCGGCCAACCAATGGGAGAGAGGGAAGGGGGCGGATCCAAGTGTCCGGCACCCAATCAGGAACAAGCAGGGGAGGGAACAACACATACAAACCAACCACAACCTGAACAGACAGAACATTCTGGGAGGGGGCGGGGCTTCAGCCCTGGCCACGCCCCGGGCAGCCCCTGGGGCGGAGCTCATGGCCCTGGGCTCTGCCCCCCAGGGTTCCTCCAGCCGAGGAGGTGGAGCTGCCTCGGGAAATGGCAGGAGCTGGGGCTTGTCCCACCACACCCAACCCAACCCCTCCCGATGTCCCCAATCCCTCCCGATGTCCCCAACCCCCCCCGATGTCCCCAACCTCTCCCGATGTCCCCATCCCTGTCCCTCCGGGGCTGTCCCGACCCCCTCCCGATGTTCCCAACTCCCCCCCCGGGTCCTTGTCCTCTTTTGGGATATTTTGGGGTATTTTGGGTGCATTTTGCACATTTGGGGGTATTTTGGGTGCATTTTGGAGTATTTTGGGTGCATTTTGCCGCATTTTGGGGTATTTCGAGCGCATTTTGGGCATTTTGGGCGCATTTTGGGGTATTTTGGGTGCATTTTGCTGCATTTTGGGGTATTTTGGGTGCATTTTGGGGTATTTTGGGTGCATTTTGGGATCTTTTGGGTGCATTTTGCCGCATTTTGGGGTATTTTGGGTGCATGTTGAGGCATTTTGGGTGCATTTCGGGCTATTGTGGGTGCATTTTGGGTGCATTTTGCCACATTCTGAGGCATTTTCAGGGTATTTTGGGTGCATTTTGTCACATTTTGGGGTATTTTTGGTATACTTTGGGTGCATTCTGATGCACTTCCAGGCATTTCCGGGATATTTTGGGTGCGTTTAGCCACATTTTGTCACATTTTGGGATATTTTGGGTACATTTTGCCACATTTTGTCATATTTGGGGATATTTCGGGCTGCCCAGGGGAACTAGAGCTGCCGCGGGGATTCAGGCACTGCCCAGACAATCCAGGAGCTTCCCAGCAGATCCAGGCGCTGCCCGGGCAATGCCAGCCCTGCTCACCGGGCGATCCCGATCCCGGCGCTGCCCTCAGGACGATCCCGATCCCAGCCCTGCCCTCAGGACGCTCCCGATCCCGGCCCTGCCCTCAGGACGATCCCGATCCCAGCCCTGCCCTCAGGACGATCCCGATCCCGGCCCTGCCCTCAGGACGCTGTCTCGCCCCCGCGGCCCTCAGGGCAGGAGGCGGAAACGGAGGAGCCTGAGGAGAGGGCGGGAGCAGGGAGGCCTTGCTTTCATTTGGCTTTGTTTCTTAACGTCCACACCTGTTTGAACTGCGAATAAAGGACTCTTCCTCAGTGCACTCTGTCTGCCCGGGGCCAGCAGGGCGCTATTTCCAAACAGCAGCAGCTGCGTGTCCCTGCGTTGGGCGAGGAACAGGCTGCCGAGGCTAAGGGCGCACTCGGCCGGGGCCGGGGCCGGGGCCGGGGCCGGGGCCGGGGCCGGGGCCGGGGCCGGGGCCGGGGCCGGGGCCGGGGCCGGGGCCGGGGCCGGGGCCGGGGCCGGGGCCGGGGCCGGGGCCGGGGCCGGGGCCGGGGCCGGGGCCGGGTTTGGCTGCAGGCAGGGTGCAGGCAGCAGGCAGCGGCAGCTCCGTTGGGCAAATGGCAGAGCACGAGGGTGTCACGGCGACGAAGCTGCCTCGCGGAAGCGGCGAAGCGCGGCAGGACAGGGCCGGGCAGGACAGACAGCCAGGGAAGGAGCAGCAGCTCAGCGAGGGAAAAAGCGAGGCGGGGAGGGGGGCAGAGCTGACCCTCCGGGCGAGCCGCCGCTCCCTCCAGGAAAGCCAAAAGGAAATGGCCGCGGTTGTGTCGCAGTTCACTGCCTTGATGTGCTTGGCCCTCTTGGAGCGTGCCTGCCTGCGCGTTTTCTGCCGGGCATCCGCGGATCTGCCCCCCCGGCAAGGGGGGGTCGCTTGCAGAGCAGTGCTGGAAGCTTTCTCTGCCCTGACTGCCTGCCAGGCGAAGCCTCCCAGGGCACAGAGCTCCCAGTGTGTGTACAGCCCCTAAAAGAATTTTTCATCTCATGTATAACATATGTTGAGGCACGAATAAAAATCAGATTGGTCTCTCTCAGCCCCCGAGCCCTGGCAGCGCTGCTGCCTGACTCCTGCCCCAGAGACCTGTGCCTCCGGGGGTTTTTCTGCCAGAGGGCAGCCAAGGGCAGCGTGCATTGCTGTCTGTGCTCCTTCCTGCAGCTGGCCCTCGGCAGGAGCACCTGGAGCCACTGGTGCCAGCACTTGGTACCTGTCAGAAGATTTCAGTCCGTCCTGGAGTTCTTTTCTCATTGAAGTGATCTCCTGCAGCACACAAACCCCTTTGCCACAAAGGCACAGAAGAATCTGGCATTTAGTGATGCTGCATTCAGGAAAGCATTACTTCCCATTGCTCAACTCAAGTAGTTCAAAAAAGCTGCAAACTTCCCAAATCAATTGGTGTGGCCTGAGAATGCAAAAGATTTGCAGGTTTGCTTCCCATCTCAAACCAGTAACTCATTTACCTTATTGTCATCCATTGAGAGTCACTTAGGAAAAACAAGAACAAATCAGAGGCAAAAAAAAAGGCCATTCTTTGGTTTCCTGTGAAGGGATAAGAATATAAAAATTCTCTTCAGGAATAAAAGCTCTCAAGGAACGAAAGTCCCCTCAGTGTTATGCAGGTACCCCAAACAAATGAGTACACTGCAAAAAGACTAATCCTCTCTCTGACACAGATATCTAAGTGGCCAATAAAATGCAGCTCACCCCTCCTCTTCCCTGCATGAGAATCAGGACCATGAACAGAAGTCACAGGTACTCTTTCTGCCCTCCATAACCAAAGCTGTGCAAAAGCACAGATGCTGCCTTGGAGCTGAATCAAATTGCAGCCTAGATCTCTCAGCTTCCAGACAACTCCTTCCCTAACACCCCCACAAACATCAACCTCCCCCAACATCTCCACGGGACCCCTCAACACCCCCACCTGGCCCGATCCCTGCACAGAGCCTTCCCACCCTCTGGCAGACCCCCTGCTTCCCTGCACGTGCCGTGGGATGGCACTTGGGAGGATCTGCTCCAAGGCCTTCCCTGCTACCCAGCTCAGGCTGCCAGGCCTACAGCTCCTGGGTCACCCTTGTGACCCTTCCTGTGCATGGCTGTCACATTTGCACAGTTCCGCTCAGCTCAGACTTCTCCAGTTAAGCAGCACTGCTGGTAAAGGATCGAGAGCAGCGTGTCAAGCTCTTTCTGCAGCTCCCTCTTTACTCTCGAGAGGGGCAGGTAGAACATTCCCCAGGAAAGCACCTGGTGCCACCAGCTGTGGGAGGTACCAGTCAGCTCTGGGGAGACCCCCCAGCACTGGTGTATCCTGAGGGAACACCGCGGTGCTTGACCTGTAGGTACCCGTGCCAGCTTCAAATCAGCTGCCTCAGCTTGCAGGGCCTCTCTTGGCCAGCGTCCTGATGTGTGTGCAGGACTGCTGCGAGGCACTGCTGTGATCCAGGGGGACAGGACTGGCTGTCTTGTGTACACGTAGCAGCCCCTCACACAGCCTGGGTCACCCCGAAAGCAACAAACGCTCACGTGTCAGCAGAGAGGAGCAAGGAGCACTCAGCTCCTCTCAGGGGATCTCAGCTGGCCTTGCTCAAGAACATGCTCCATTTGAAGGCCTGTTAATGCCCAGCTGCCAGAAATGCCTGCCTTGTGCTCCCCAGGATGCACAGCAAGAGCCCATGAGCAGCATGTGCTGTCGTCTGCAGGCGCTGCTGCCCTTGAGTGATGCAGCTGATGGGCTGAGTAGTTGCCTTGGAACCCTGAAAATCAAGAGCCAAACAAGATTCAGATGCTAAAAAGCGGTTACCGTTTCTTGACAGTCCTCCAGGTGCACTCATGGTGAAATGCACATGTGAGACAGGGCTTTGGCACTTTCATCAGTTTCTCCAATTAGCACAATTGGCCAGAATTCCAAATTAGAAGCATAGTTAATGAAGTAATTCCCCCTCTTGGTTCGGAGCCCCACTGAAGCCTCTGCCTTGCTTCTAGCTGCCCATTTTTTGTATCTAAATACATGGGGAAGTGAAATAGCCTTGATTGACTGAAGGAGCAAGATTAGACTAGAATTCCCGGAATGTGTTTGCCTGACAGGGTAGGAGAAGTACTGCAGGTAGCTACGAAATGATAGAATTACACAATCATAGCCTACAGAGCTACGGACTGAGGAAAAATATATAAAAAACAAAAATCTTTTGGCATCAGAATGTCCCCTCAAAGAGCAGGCAGAGGGCACACATGTGGCCTCTGGGAGAGGCTGGTGGGCAGGAGGGTGGAGCTGCTGGCAGGCAGAGGATCCTTGAGGGGCTGGAGAAGGGCTGGCAGGAAGCTGCTGCAGCTGAATGTGCAGCAGAAGAGGCAAGTCCTGCAGAAGAGGCAAGTCCTGCAGCCGGGGAGGAGAAGGAGGAGGAGGAGGAGGAGGAGGAGGAGGAGGAGGAGGAGGAGGAGGAGGAGGAGGAGGAGGAGGAGGAAGAAGCCCTTGCAGCCGTAGAAGCTGGGGAAGAGGCAGCTGTGAAAGCAGGTCCCGCTGGAGGCCAGGCTGAGCGATTTGGAGGGGCCAAAGAGCCCCTGGGGCCAAGGCAGCTGATGGTGTGCAGGCCTGCGGGAGGCACAGCCTTGGCAGCAGCTGGAGGGAGCTGAGCCTTGGCCTCGTGTGTGTCCAGCTCGGGGCTGCCGTGGGCAGAGTCGCCTTTGGCTGGGCCCGGCAGGAAGCCCCGCCCCCACTGCCCCACCCCAACTGCCCAGGCCAGGCTCCATTGGGCTCGGACCGTTGGTCAGTTGGACTCAGCGTCCACGAGAGGCGGCAGCAGCAGCCCAGTGCTGTCTGTTGTGCAGATCAAAAGTGCAAGAAAGCGAATTTCTGACCAAGCGGCACCAGCCCAACTTTTCAGTCCCGCTTGGAATCCTCGCTGTGAGCAAGAGGCCCTCGTCTTTGAGGCGAGACCAGGGTCCTCCTGTGCCAGGCAGGATGGGCCAGGCCAAGAGCTGCTTCGGCTCCAGGTAGGCTCCCCCAGAGCCCAGAGACACACGGCCACAGCCGCAAGCCACAGCAGAAAGGGCCACCCTTCTCATGGCTGCCACTCTCTGCTCTGCAGGAAGGTTCTCAGCAGCGACGAGGTTGTGTTGAGCTCAGATGTGGCTCTGAGGCACGGCCCAAAGAGGAGTGAGAGGCGCCTTCTCCTCCTCCAGGATGAGCTGGTGGTCGCCAAGCTGCAGTAAGAGCCTCAGGGCCCAGCCGCCTTTGCCCCATCCCTGTCCCTGGGCCGGGGCACAGCCAGCCTGGCCTAAGCCCCAGCCTCCCAGCCCATGGGGGCTCCACGCACCGCTGTGTGTGCCGACATTGGCGGGCAGTGGGGGCAAGGGGGGGACACACCAGGGCTCTGCCCCGGGGCATGCCAGGGAGGCCACATGCCCCTCACTGCTTTCCTCTGCTCTCTGCAGCCGAGGCACCACCCTGCGCCCACGGCTCTGCCTGGCCCTGGACCAGCTGTGGGTGCTGAGCGGCGGCGAGGAGGCAGTGCCACCCAGAGAAGAGCAGCAGCAGGAGGGCAGCCATGAGGATGCCACGTCCATCATCCTCATCTGGCCCAGTGGCTCCTGCATTGCCACCTTTGGGTGAGTCGTGGAGCCACATGCTGTGGCAGGGCAGGAGAGCTTTCCAGCCGTGGGAAGCAGCAGGCCTTTGGCAGCCTTGCCATGGCCTCTGGCCTCCATGCAGAGCGGGAGCAGGGAGTGGCCTGTGTCCCCCCCAGTCAGCTTTGGCTTGCCAAAAGGCAAGGGCAAAAACCACTTCTCTGGCAGCTCCCAGGGAGCCAGGGCTTGGGCAGCACTTTTGTCCCGTGCCCACCACAGGGCTTGGTCCTGCCCTTGTGTCCCTGGGCATTGGGAGGGGGCACGCGGGCACGCATGTAGACCCCCAGGGTGTTGGGGAACAGCAGGGCCTGACACTGGTTCTCCTCTCTTCCTGCAGCTCCCAGGCGCTGAAGGAGCAGTGGATGGGCGCACTGCAGGGGTAAGCTGCTGCTGCTGCTGCTGCTGCTGCTGCAGGGGATGCTCCCGCAGCAGCCGCACAGCTCCTCAGCTGGGGAGAGCTGTCCCTGCGGCTGCGGGCAGCTGTCGGGCACAGCTGCCTGACAAGGCACCACAGGCAGCTGTGGGCTCACCCGGCTCTCTGCCTGTCCCTTTTGCCACTACACAGGAGCCCCGGAGCCCGAGTGAGCCGCCTGCCAAGCATCAAAGATGTGGCTGCGGAGCTGAATGGCCGCCATGCAGTGAGTGTCTCTCTGCTGCAGGCTCTGTGCCCGAGCACTTCTCCGTGTGCCCAGCCCCAGAGACGCGGCTGCTCACCTTCTTGCATGGCTTCTCTCTTGCACAGGGGAGGACATTGAGCAGCAGGAAGCTGGAGCGGCTGCTCGCAGAGCTGGAAAAGGTGAGAAGAGCTGCCTTTCTGCCCACTGTGGCCTCTGGCTGTGCTGGGTGCCAGGGAGGCGTGGCTAGCACGGTGGCCTCGTGTGCGAGGAAGGGAAGCAAGGCTCCCTGGTGCCATGGGGCAAGCAGAGGCATGGGGACCCAGCGGCAGCAGCAGCACGTCCTTGCTGCTGCCAGCGGCAGCACTGCTGCTGTGTGGGGCAGAGAGGCCGCAGGGCAGAGGCTGCCAGCCGTGTGCCGTGCTCAGGCTGCTGGGGCTGGGGGCGGCTGGCCGGGGGCCCTCTGTGCTGCAGGGCTGCTCTGCAAGCGCATCTCGATTCTTGCAGGCTGATCCCCAGCAAGCGCCTGCCACGGCCCCGTCCGACAACGGAGGACAACTTGGCCGCTGCCCAGGTGAGTTTGGGGAGGAAAGGCCAGCCTCTGCTCTGGCAGTGAGCTGCACTCACTTATCCCCTGAATGTGGCTGTGCAGGTGTGACACCCGAGGGGGGACATCTGCTGCTGCCCACAGCTTGGAGAAAAGCAGGGCCAGGGCTGGGGCAGCTTATCCCAGCACCACGCCAGCTCTCAGGAGCCTCCGAGTTGCAGCCACACTTGCAACTGCCAGCTGGGTGTGCCTGGGGTGCCACAAGGCTCTGCACAGTGCTTTAGGCAGGGCAGGGCAGGGCAGGGCAGGCTGCGACAGCACTGGCCTGGTGGTCTCCAGTGACAAGCTTTGGTTCCGTTTTCCTTTGCAGCAGGAGGGACCAGCGTTAGTGGTGAGAGCAGCAGGACGAGGAGGAGGTGGCTGCCATGGCCCTTTGGTCTGCGGCGAGGCCCAGCTGGGGCTGCCCGGGCTCCAGGGCAGGAGGGCTCTGGCTGCAGCAGGGCGCTCTTTGGGCAGCCCCTGGCAGCCATCTGTGCAGAGGATGGCACTGTGCTGCCCCGGCCCATCCAGGTAAGGCAGCCTGCACGGGGGCTGCCCATCCCTGTGTCCGGCTGCTGTGCAGCCAATGTCCCCATGCACAGCCCCCAGCCATGGGCCACAGGGCTCTTCAGCCGTGGCTCAGCCTTCTGCTGCCAGCCCTTTGATGGCAGGAGGCAGGGAGCCCAGGCTGGGGAGGAGCTCTGGCCCTGGCCACTGCTCTTGGACCAGCCCAGCTCCTCACACACGTCCCTGCCCTCCTGCCTCTCCTGCAGGAGCTGCTGGCTGTCCTGCGCCAGCAAGGGCCCACAACAGAAGGCATCTTCCGCAAAGCGGGGAGCGCCACGGCAGTTCAGGAGCTGCGGCAGGCCCTGGACCATGGCCTGCCTGTTGACATGGCAAGCCAGCCGGTTCTGCTGCTGGCTGTTGTCCTAAAGGTAAGCCCTCCTGCCCTGCAGCTGCAAAGGCTCCTGCCTGGGCTGCCATGGCTTCCAAGGCTCACCAGCAGCCCTTGGCATTGCAGGACTTCCTGAGAAGCATCCCCTCCAAGCTCCTCGTCACAGACCTCTACGAGGACTGGATGGCAGCGATGCAGATGGCCAGCAGGGAGGACAAGATCTCTCAGCTGAAAGTGTAAGCTTTAGTGAGCAGCAGTTACAGCTCAGCAGCAGTCATTGCTCCAAAGCTGGCATTTGCTGGGAAGGGGATGGTCTCCTTCAAAGGCTGTGTTTTCGGGCAGCTCGCTCTTGGCACCTGGCACTCCCATTTTGGGGAAATGCACAGTGATCCTTCCCTTGTGTGGGCTTGGGGCAAATCAGCAGCTGGGAAGCAACACCGCGCTTCATTCCTGCAGGAGCGTGGGACCCCGATCGCTGGCTGAGAGCGCCAGCAGAGCTGTGCAGCACAGCCGCTGGCGGCACCCCTGCCTGGGGCAAGCTCTGGGGACAGCTGTGGGCAACATGGCCCTGCTGATGAACGTTGTCTTCCTGTTCCCTCAGGGTGGCCAAGAAGTTGCCTGCAGCCAACCTTCTCCTCCTCAAGCAGCTGCTGGCACTGCTGCAAGACATCGACCAGCACACATCCAGCAGCCGAATGAGCTGCAGCAACCTGGCCATCTGCCTGGGGCCAAGCCTGCTGAGCCCAGCACAGGAGGAGCAGCTGAACTTGGAAGCCATGATGGCTGAGAATGACAAGGTAATGCTGTCCTCAGCAGCCGGCTGCAGCCTGGCCAGCCCACGGCAGCTTGGCTGCCCAGAGGTGCCTGTGCCTGGCAGTGCCTCTCTGCAGCCAAGGCTGGAGCAGGAGCTGCCTGCAAGAGCTGCCCCTGCAAGAGGCAGCGCCTTGTGTGCAGAGGCAAGGCTCAGCAGTGATGGCAGGTGCTGCTTGGCACGCGGTCAGGCCCCAGGGCTGAGAGCAAGGCTTTCCTGTGTGCAGGTGAAGGTGCTGGTGGAGTTTATGATCATGAATATGGAGGAGATCTTTGGGGAGGAGACTGCTGGCTGGGAAGAGTCATCTGCACCCACAGAGATATGCACAGGTAGGAACAGGAAGGGAGGCTTGTCCCAGCCTGGCACTGGGGGTCCCAGAAATCCCCACGTCCAGCAGACAAGAGGCACAGGGCTCATTTGTGGCTTTTGCTCTGTGTGCTCTTGTCTTCCAAGACATTGCATGGCTGCATTTTGGCGCTTTTGCTTTCTAGAGCTGCACCAGGAGGAGCAAAGTGGCCCTGCAAGGCAGGCAGATGAGGAGCCCCAGGCACAAAGCTGTCCCCATGAATCCCCCTTGCTGTCAGACAGCAAACAAGAAGAGAGCACAGAGGCCACGCTGCTGGAGGCCCGAAAGGCAGAGGTATTTCAGCAACAGAAACAGAGGCACAACACATCCTAGAAAAGCATAAATTTTGTCACCCACGTCCTGAGATTTTGCCTTCCTTCTTTCCTGCCTGCCTGCCTGCCTGCCTGCGTGCCTCTGTACTGACAGTTTGCTTCTGCAGTGCTTTAGGCACGTGCCTCCTCAGTGGACAAGATACTTGCAAATGAAAGTAGCAGGGGGTCATGGCCAACTTGAGAGCCTTTGTGCTCAGATGCCAGCTCATGCCAGCTGCCTCCAGTCTCCTTGGGGGCAGCTGTACTGTGCGTGTGGGGGCTGATGCAAAGCAGTGTCTGCTCTGTGCAGCTAAGGGAGTGATTTGCAGCTGATACCTTACTCCTCCAGGCTGTCTCTTGCCACCGCTCACCTCCATAATTTCTGCTTTAGGCGCGTCCAGATTTGCCTCCAAGCACCTGCGAGTCCTCCACAGAGTCCCTGGCAAAGGCTGAAGCCCTGACGAGCCCTTCTGAGTCAAGCAGGTAAAAACAGCTCACAGATGCTCCAAGAAGAGACTTAGCTCGTGACTCCTGGCTATGCCTAGCTAATCCAACCATGCATGGAAAGGCTTGCAGGCTACCCCCAGGCAGAGGAAAAGAGATGAAAACGTAAGCAAGTTGAGGCCTGGGCAGGAGACGGGGACTACGAGCCAGCAAGGAAGAGGCAGAGGAGTGGCAGCAGCAGATACAGAGAATGGAGGAGGCTGCAGCAGCTCAAGAAGCTCAGGTATGGATGTGCCAGGCTCTGCTGCCTGCCTTTCCCTCTGCACTGCCCCAAGTCAGCCCAAGGTGCTGGCAAGGGCCCACGAGGGCTGCTGCTGGTCAGGGCTTGGCAAGAGCTCCATGGCAGCCCTGCAGGGGCTCTGCAGAGCTTCCTTGGCTTCCTCCATGCCCATGACCTTGTACCTCTGCAGGAGGAGTGCTGTGCGTGGAGCGAAGCTGCAGAAGGGGAGGCTGTGAAGATGGGGTTGCCAGCGTGCCTCTCCCTCAAATTCTAGATCCAGCTACTTATACTTGCATTTTTGAGATCAGCTTTTCATTCTGGAGGCATTTATTTCAAAAGATTGAGCTCCATGGATATTGAGGTAGGTCTCGATATTTGGAGAGGGAGATGCTGCTTTTTGCTGTCTTTCCACACTCTGCTGCACACTCTGTGGGCGGCATGGCCCTGCTGATGACCATTGTCTTCCTCTTCCCTCAGGGCGGCCATGAAGTTGCCTGCACCCAAACTGTTCCTCCTCAAGCAGCTGCTGGCACTGCTGCAAGACATCAGCCAGCACACATCCAGCAGCCGAATGAGCTGCAGCAGCCTGGCCATCTGCCTGGGGCCAAGCCTGCTGAGCCCAGCACAGGAGGAGCAGCTGCACTTTGAGGCCATGATGGCCGAGAATGACAAGGTAATGCTGTCCTCAGCAGTCGGCTGCAGCCTGGCCAGCCCACGGCAGCTTGGCTGCCCAGAGGTGCCTGTGCCTGGCAGCGCCTCTCTGCAGCCAAGGCTGGTGCAGGAGCTGCCTGCAAGAGCTGCCCCTGCAAGAGGCAGCGCCTTGTGTGCAGAGGCAAGGCTCAGCAGTGATGGCAGGTGCTGCTTGGCATGCTGTCAGGCCCCAGGGCTGAGAGCAAGGCTTTCCTGTGTGCAGGTGAAGATCCTGGTGGAGTTTGTGATTATGAATATGGAGGACATCTTCTGGGAGGAGACTGCTGGCTGGGAAGAGTCACCTGCACCCACAGAGATATGCACAGGTAGGAGCAGGAAGGGAGGCTTGTCCCAGCCCTGCACTGGAAGTCCCAGCAATCTCCGCATCCAGCAGACAAGTGGCATAGGGCGTCCCTGTGAGTTTAGCTTCCTTTTTTCTTGTCTTCCGAGACATTGCTTGGCTGCACATGCTTTTGCTTTGCAGAGCTGCGCCAGGAAGAGCAAAGTGGCCCTGCAAGCCAAGACAATGAGGAGCCCCAGGCACAGAGCTGTCCCCGTGCACTCACGTGGCTGCCAGATACGCCACAAGAAGAAGCCGGCACAGAGCCCACACTGCTGTAGGCCCAAAAGGCAGAGGTTTGTCAGCTGCACACACCTGGGCACAATGCGTCCTGGACAGGCGGGCACTTCCTCTTGAGTCCAGGGGAGCTGTTGTGCCTCCTGCTGACAGCCCATCTCTGGAGCCTTTCGCATTCCTTGCTTCCTTCCTTCCTTCCTTCCTGCTTGCTTGCTTGCTTCCTTCCTGCCTGTCTGCCCCTGCATTGACACATGCAAGTGCAAACTGCTCAGGTTGCTTCTGCAATGCTTTAGGCAGGTGCCGCAAGATTGGAAAAAAGACTTGCAAATGAAAGCGGCAGCGGCGAGCATAGTCAGTTTGAGGGAGCTTGTGCTCAGATGCCAGCTCATGCCAGCTGCCTCCAGTCTCTTTGGGGGAAGCGGTGCTGTATGAGTGAGAGGGAGCTGATGCAAAGCAATGTCTTTTCCATGCAGCTAAGGGAAATTTGGCAATTGTTGCCTTATTCCTCCAGGCTCTCTTGCCACCTCTCACCTCCACAATTTATGCTCTAGGCACCTCTAGATTTGCCTCCAAGCACCCGCAAGTGCTCCACAGAGTCCCTGGCAAAGGCTGAAGCCCTGATGAGCCCTTCTGAGTCAAGCAGGTAAAAGCTGCTCACAGATGCTCCAAGAAGAAGAGACTTAGCTCATGGCTCCTGCCTTCCCCTAGCTAATCCGACTTTGCATGTAACAGCTTGCAGGGTACCCCCAGGCAGAAGAGAAGGGAAGGAAACGACAGTGAGAAGAGGCTTGGGTAGGTGACGGGGACTATGAACCAGCGAGGAAGAAGAGGAGGAGTGGCAGCAGAAGACTCAGACAATGCAGTGCCAAAGAAGAGCAAAGTGGCCCTGCAAGCTGAGCAGACGAGCAGCCCCAGGCAAAAAGATGTCCCCATGCATGTCCCTCACTGCCAGACATCCGTCAAGAAGACAGCACAGAGACTGTGGTGCTGGAGAGCCCAAAAGGCAGAGGTATGTCAGCTGCACACCCCTGGGCACAATGCGTCCCAGACAAGTGGGCACTTTCTCACGAGGCCAACAAGCTGCTGTGCCTCCTGCTGACAGCCCATGTCTTCCTTCCTTCCTTCCTTCCTTCCTTCCGCACCATTCCTTCCTTCCTTCCTTCCTTCCTTCCTTCCTTCCTTCCTTCCTTCCTTCCTTCCTTCCTTCCTTCCTTCCTTCCTTCCTTCCTTCCTTCCTTCCTTCCGCACCCTTCCTTCCGCACCCTTCCTTCCGCACCCTTCCTTCCTTCCTCACCATTCCTTCCTTCCTTCCGCACCCTTCCTTCCTTCCTTCCTTCCTTCCTTCCTTCCTTCCTTCCTTCCTTCCGCACCATTCCTTCCTTCCTTCCTTCCTTCCTTCCTTCCTTCCGCACCCTTCCTTCCTTCCGCACCCTTCCTTCCTTCCCTGCCCCCACACTGACACATGCTACTGCAAACTGGACGGGTTGCTTCTGTAATGCTTTAGGCTTTAGTTCTTCATCAGTGGACAAAAGGTGGTCATATAAAGCAGCACAGGGGATCATGGCCAACTTGAGGGGGCTTGTGCTCAGATGCCAGCTCATGCCAGCGGCCTCCAGTCTCTTTGGCGGCAGCTGTACTGTGCGAGTGGGGGCTGACGCAAAGCAGCGTCTGCTCTGTGCAGCTAAGAGAGTGATTTTGCAGTCCATGCCTTACTCTTCCAGGCTGTCTCTTGCCACTGCTCACCTCCACAATTTCTGCTTTAGGCGCGTCCAGATTTCACTGCAAGCACCTGTGAGTCCTCCACAGTGTCCCAGGCAAAGGTTGAAGCCCTGACAAGCCCTTCCGAGTCAAGCAGGTAAAAGCAGCTCTCAGATGCTCCAAGAAGAAGAGACTTAGCCCAAGACTCCTGGCTATGCCTAGCTAATCCAACCATGCATGTAAAGGCTTGCAGGCTACCCCCAGGCAGAGGAAAAGAGACAAAAAAGAAAGGAAGTTGAGGTCTGGGCAGGAGACATGGACTATGAGCCAGCGAGGAAGAGGCAGAGGAGAGGCAGCAGCAGATACAGACAATGGAGGAGGCTGCAGCAGCTCAAGAAGCTCAGGTATGGATGTGCCAGGCTCTGCTGCCTGCCTTTCCCTCTGCACTGCCCCAAGTCAGCCCAAGGCACTGGCAAGGGCCCACGAGGGCTGCTGCTGGTCAGGGCTTGGCAAGAGCTCCATGGCAGCTCTGCAGGGCTCTGCAGTTCCTGCCTTCCTCCATGGCCATGTGCTTGTACCTCTGCAGGAGGAGTGCTGTTCACGGGGCAAAGGGGCTCCAGGAGAGGCTGTGAAGATGGGGCAGCCGGAGTGCCTCTCCCTCCAGTTCTGTTTCCAGATATTTATAGTTATAATTTGTGAGAAGAAGTATTCATACTGGAGGCCTTTCTTTCAAAAGTTGGAGGTCCATGGATATTGAGGTAGGGCTTTGTCTATTTGGAGAGGGAGATGCTGCTTTTCGCTCTCTTTCCACACTCTGCTGCACACTCTGTGGGCAGCATGGCCCTGCTGATGAACATTGCCTCCCTGTTCCCTCAGGGTGGCCAAGAAGTTGCCTGCAGCCAACCTTCTCCTCCTCAAGCAGCTGCTGGCACTGCTGCAAGACATCAGCCAGCACACATCCAGCAGCCGAATGAGCTGCAGCAACCTGGCCATCTGCCTGGGGCCAAGCCTGCTGAGCCCAGCACAGGAGGAGCAGCTGAACTTGGAAGCCATGATGGCTGAGAATGACAAGGTAATGCTGTCCTCAGCAGCCGGCTGCAGCCTGGCCAGCCCACGGCAGCTTGGCTGCCCAGAGGTGCCTGTGCTTGGCAGTGCCTCTCTGCAGCCAAGGCTGGAGCAGGAGCTGCCTGCAAGAGCTGCCCCTGCAAGAGGCAGCGCCTTGTGTGCAGAGGCAAGGCTCAGCAGTGATGGCAGGTGCTGCTTGGCACGCGGTCAGGCCCCAGGGCTGAGAGCAAGGCTTTCCTGTGTGCAGGTGAAGGTGCTGGTGGATTACATGATTCTGAACTTGGAGGACATCTTCTGGGAGGAGACTGCTGGCTGGGAAGAGCCACCCGCACCCACAGAGATAGGCACAGGTAGGAACAGGAAGGGAGGCTTGTCCCAGCCTGGCCCTGGGGGTGCCAGCAATCTCCGCATCTAACAGACAAGTGGCATAGGGCTTCCCTGTGAGTTTAGCTTTCTTTGTTCTTGTCTTCCGAGACATTGCTTGGCTGCACGTGCTTTTGCTTTCTAGAGGTGTGCCAGGAAGAGCCAAGTGGCCCTGCAGACAGAGCAGACAAGGAGCCGCAGGGAAGAAGAAGTGTGGATGCATCCCCCTGTGTGCCAGACACCCAGCAGGGAGATGGAGGAGAGGCCACGGTGTTGGAGGCCCCAAGAGCAGAGGTATGACAGCTGCACAAAGCCTGGCACAACGCTTTGTCCCAGACAGGCAGGCAGTCTCTCGAGAGGCCGAGGAGCTGCTGTGCCTCCTGCTGACAGCCCAGCTCTGCAGCCTTGGGCCTTCCTTTCTTCCCTGCTCCCCCCACACTGACACATGCTAGCAAAAACTGCGCAGGTTGCTTGCCCAATGCTTTAGACACTGCTTCATCAGCATACAAAATACTTGCAAGTTAAAGAGGGAGAGGGGAGCTGTCACCTTCGAGGCCTTCTGCTCCCACCCCAGCCCATCCCAGCTGCCTCCAGCCTCTATGGGGGCAGTTGTGCTGTGCTGCTGAGAGGAGGCTGATGTAAAGCAGTGCATTCTCTGTGGAGCTAAGGCGATTCACCAATTGCTGACTTTTCCAGGCTGTCTCTTGCCTCCTCTCACCTCCACAATTTCTGCTTTAGGCACCTCCAGTTTTGTCTCCAAAAACCCAGAGGAGCTCCACAGAGTCGCTGGCAAAGGCTGAAGCCCTGATGAGCCCTTCTGCATCAGGAAGGTAAAAGGAGCCCACATTGGTTCCGACAAGAAGGGACTTAGCCCATGGGTCCTGCCTGTGCCTCTCTAATCCAACTTTGCTGCTAAAGCCTTGTAGGCTGCTACCCCCAAGGTGAGAAAAAGAGAAGGAAACGACGGAGAGAAGAGGCCTGGCCAGGAGACACAGAATGCCACCCAGACAGGAAGAGGAGGAAGACAGAGCAAGGACAAGTGCAGGAGGCTCCAGCAGGCCAAGAAGCTCAGGTATGGATGTGCCAGGCTTGGCTGCCCACCTTTCTCTCCACACTGCCCCAAGTCAGCCCAAGGCGCTGGCAAGGGCCAGCAAGGGCTGCTGCTGCCCAGGACTTGGCAAGAGCTCCATGGCAGCTCTGCAGGGCTCTGCAGCCCTTGGCTTCCTCCGTGTCCTTGGGCAAGGCAGCTGTGCCGGCAGGGCCCGGCAGCTGTGCCGCCTGTGCCCCCCGGGCTGCCGGGGGCTGCGGGACAGTCCCGCCGGGGCTGCGCTCACAGCAGTCTGGCCCGCTCGGCCTGCTTTTGCTTTCTAAGCCTCCTGGGAGCCTCGGAGATTTTCTCTTCCCCTGCAGGAGGACAGCTCTGCGAGGGACGGAGCGGCCGAGGGAGAGCCTGTGAAGATGGGGCAGCTGGAACCCCTCTCCCTCTAGGTCTGTTTCTATAGATTTATAGTGACATGTACCAAGCTGAGGTTTCCATATGAGAGGCCGCTTTTTTAGAGGTGACCTTTGCACTCTGAGTGCTGAGATTTTATTGGGATATTTCAATATTTTACCGATATTGGAAAACTTGGAAGGATCCCTGTTCTTTAAAGAGCAGGCCTCCAATTCTCAAGTGAGAATCTGCCTTTCAGTCCATCTTGTACAATCCCTGATAGAAGAACAATTGCTGCCAAAGGGAAACGTGCACAAGTGCCAATATTGACTCAGTGTTTCCCTTTGCTTCCCAGTTATCCATCTGATCTACCATTCCAGGAGGGCTGCCCTGCCTGGGAGCAAGAGACAGAGGGAGAGCCTGTGAACATCAGGCAGGTGCAATCCCTCTGTCTATAGATACGTGAATAGATTCTGTAGTTAATATTTATACATTGATATAGTTGTATTTATGTCTCTATAGTTATATTTATAGATCTGTACTGTTAAATTTATATAGAGAGAGATCTATATATTTACATATATGTAGATATATTTATGAATGTGTAGTTAGGTATATAGATCTGTATAGTATAATTTATAAATGCATATAGTTTTATTGATAAATGTGCATAGTTATATTTATGTAGTTATAGGTATATATGGGTATTTAGATACATACATTGGTATTTGTATAGGTATAGGCTGTTTTTTAACCTCTTTCCCTGCTTTGCTCCCTCTCTCACCTCTTGCTTTTCCCGCTGTGCCCCTCTGTCCCCTCTTCCTGTGCTGGCTCCGAGCTGGCGGCCGGGCCGGGCGGAGCAGCAGTTCCAGCCCCGGGTGTCCCTGGAGCACTGGGAGCTGCCGGTGGCCCCAGGCACTGTCCCCTGAGGAGCTGCTGAAGGACGGTGAGACACAGGGGGCTGAGGGGGCTGAGCAGAGGTGACACTGAAGGGACAGAGACATTGAGGTCCTGCTGGGGCTGAGGGGTGTGGAGGAGCTGAGGGAATGGTGGGGTCTGAGGGGACAGGGAAATGGCAGAGTCTGAAGGGGGTGGGGGTGTAAGGGGACGGGGTGGGTCTGAAGGGAATGAGTGGGGTGAGAGCACTGTGGGGGTCTGAAGGAACTGGGGGGCTGTGGGTTTGCTGAGGGGATGGCGGGGCTGAGGGGATGGAGAGAGCCAGCAGGGAGCACAGAGGGGTCCAGGACTGCAGCTCTGCCAGGCCTTGGAACCAATTCCAGAGCCTCCGCTTTTGCCACAGCTGCCCTGAATGTCCCTGAGAACATCAGAGAGTGAGGAGAGCCATCAGGGAGAAGCTGAAAGCCACCAGCAAGAGCAGTGAACAGGGAGCTGCTGCTGCTGCCGCCCGAGAGCCTGGGTGAGGCCCCAGGGCCGGCGAGGCAGGCTGGGGGTGAGGGTGGCGTGGGCTTTGGCCGTGGGCACTGCCCGGCTGGGCAGGAGCGGCCCTGCCCGTGCTGGGGCTGCTCAGCGCAGCTGCCCCGGCTGGCCCAGGGGCTGTCCTTGGGCAAGGCAGCTGTGCCGGCAGGGCCCGGCAGCTGTGCCCCTGTGCCCCCCGGGCTGCCGGGGGCTGCGGGACAGTCCCGCCGGGGCTGCGCTCACAGCAGCCTGGCCCGCTCCGCCTGCTTTTGCTTTCTAACCCTCCTGGGAGCCTCGGAGATTTTCTCTTCCCTGACACAAGTGCAGGTGCTGCCAAGGGAAACGTCCCCATACTGACTCAGTGTTCCCTTGGCTTCCCAGATGTCCCACCTGCTGCCCCTGTCCAGGAGGGCTGCGCTGCACAGGAGGAAGAGACCGAGGGAGAGCCTGTGACCATCGGCGGCTGGAATCCCTCCTGCTTTAGTTCTGTTTATAGATGTGTAGAGGAGCCCTTAGATATTTATAAGAATAGGGATAGTTACAGACAAAGATTGTTATTTGTATAGGTATATTTATATATGTATGTAGCTGTATTTATATCTGTTGTTACACATATCTGTATGTGCATGTATATACATATATGTAGTTACAAATATGTATATATATGTACCCAGTTCTGTTTCTAGGTGAATGTTGTTATATTCCTATCTGTGTTTTGTCCTCTGCATATGTACAAACTTGTCTGTTTGTATAGTTCTATTGATGGAGTTATATGGATTTTTATATTAGTACATTGAAATTTATATATTAATATGGAAGTTTCTTATGCATATATTTATATATGTGTAGTTGTATGTAATATGGGAAGCTTAATATATATTTACACTCTATATTCTTTTTGGCATATATGTATTTATTTCTATTTAAATATCTATGGAGTTGTATATTTCTGTCATTCTAGTTATTTAGTTCTAGGCTTAGGGTTATTTAGAGAGGGATACAGATATTTTAATGTTTCTATATGGGCTGTACTGTTTTAGTAATATGTAATAAATGAAATTGTTAAACTTCTTTTGATTTTTGTGTATCGTGAGTGGTTGTAGAGGGTTGCATTATTTAATTTCTTCAATGGAAGTTGATATTTGTGTATATTTCCATAGCATGATTGTAACAATAAATTAGTTTTTTTTCATTTCATTTGATATTTGTATATTTATATATTGGCAGCGTGGGTGTAGAAATTTAGAATAAATTTAATTTTTAAAGTTCAGTTGATTTTTCTGTATTTGCACATAGTAGGGCAGGTGTCACAATCTGCAAAAAAGGAAACATTTCAAATGAGGAAGGTGTAGATTTGTGCTGTCCCAAGCAATGAGCAGATGTAAATGTGATGGTTATGGACCGTGGTGGCTTCAGCCCCAAAAGCTGTCACCCATCACTGGTGGCTTCAGCCCAAGGTGTCCCCAGCGCTGGTGGCCCCATGGTGCCTTCACCCACCCGAGCCCTTCCCAAGGAATCCATCCCTGCCCCGGCACGGACCGGGCCGAGCTCCAATCCCTTCCACCCCATCCTGGAATTCCAGTGACGACGCTGAGCCGATCCAGCCAGGAATGTTCAGCTTTTTTTGGGAATATTTCCCACCATTTTGGGTGTCTTAGGACATTTTTAGGATTGGATACCTTTACATCTCTTCCGGAATTCCCCCAACAACACTGAGCCGATCTGGCCAGGAACATCCACTTTTTTTTTGGGAATATTTCCCACCATCCTGAGGTTCTTAGGACGTTCTTAGGATCAGAAAACTAAGTTCCTCCCACCCCAATTCATCCCAGAATTCCTGGAATTCCACCAATGGTTAATAAACCGTTGTGTTAATAAACCACACAATTCCCATATAAACCACCAATTCCCAAGGAAAACTCTCTAATTCCCAAGGAAACTGCCTCATTCCCAAGAGAAATGCTTCATTCCCAAGGGAACTGGATAATTCCCAATGAAACTGCCTCATTCCCAAATTATCTGTCTAATTCTCATGGAAACTGTCTGATTCCCAAGAAAAACTGTCTAATTCCCAAGGAAAACTGCCTCATTCCCAAATTATCGGTCTAATTCCCAAGAAAACCACCCTATTCCCATGGAAACTGTCTAATTCCCAAATTACCTGCATAATTCCCAAGGAAATTGTGTAATTCCCAAGGGAAATGCCCATTTCCCAAGGAAACCACACAATTCCCATATAAACCACCTAATTCCCACGGAAAACACTCTAATTCCCATGGAAACCGTTTAATTCCCAAGGGAAATGCCCAGTTCCCAAGGAAAGCACACAATTCCCAAGGAAAGCACACAATTCCCAGGGAAGCTCTCTAATTCCCAAGGAAACAGTTTAATT
Source organism: Acanthornis magna (assembly GCA_036785705.1). NCBI lineage: Eukaryota > Metazoa > Chordata > Aves > Passeriformes > Acanthizidae > Acanthornis > Acanthornis magna. The sequence continues at coordinate 1,193,251 of JAWUZG010000484.1, read as the reverse complement.
CCCGAAGAAAATTCTCTAATTCCCAAGAGAAATGCCTCATTCCCAAGGAAATGGTTCAATTCCCAAGGAAAACAGCTCATTCCCAAATTATCCAGCCAATTCCCAAGGAAAGCACCTCATTCCCAAGTCATCCCCCTCATTCCCAAGGAAATCACCTGATTCCCAAGAATTCCTTCCCTGGGATGACTTTCCCAGTCCCACCACTCAGTCCATGAATCCCTGCCAATTCCCCAAGCAGGGAATTCCCGCATTTCCCAAAGGCTCCAATAAATCAGGAAGTTCTTTTCCCGAAATCCAGGGGATCGTTACCTGTGAGCTGGAAAACCTGGAGAAGGCCCTGGAGATTCCTGATTTTCCACTCCAACACCTCCTGAGGACTGGAGAGCGCTGGATCCGACGGAATTCCCTTTTTCCGAGCTGCTACAAAAGCTGGGAGGGAGGAGAGGTCACAAAAATCCCTGGGAAAAAACCTCAAGGCTCATCCCATGCTGGATTTCCCCGGAAAAGCCTGGAATTCCTCCCTCACCACCTTTTCCAGCAGCTCCAGTTTATCCTGGAGCCGATCCCGCTGGAGCTGCAATTCCCGGATTTTGGCTTTCAGGAAAACCGACTTCTCTTCCCACTGCTTCTTCTCCTCCTGCTCCACAGCTTCCCGGTGGGCCTGGAATTCCAGCATTTCCAGGTGGGCCAGCACTCCTGGAAAAGTGGGGCATGCCTGGAATTCCAGGTGGGAATCCCCAGAGAAAAGGGAAAATACATTAAAAAACCCCACTTGGAATGGTTTTTCCAAAGGGTGGAGGGTGGGGAAGCATCCAGGGAGGAGGATTTTGGGAATTTTAGGGAGTCAGGGCCACATTCCCAAGAACTCACCCTTGGAAAAATCCCTTTTCCCATCCTCCTTCCCATTCCCTTGCTGCTCTCTGAGAGAGGAGGGAGATTCCAGCTTTTCTTTCCCAGGATCCATCCCTGGGGAATCTTCCTTCCACAGGGAACAGCCAGAGTGACCCCGGGCCCCGAGGATCCTGGGCTGGAAAGAGACGGGAGAAATCCCAATTAATTTTCCCATAGATTAGGGGGAGTTTTCCCGAGGAAAATGTGGGAAGGGGAAGGATTTTGGGGGATCGATGGTGGGATGAGAACGGGGGGACAGGGATGGACCAGAGGAAAAGGGAGAATTCCAGAGGGAAGGGACAGGGATGATCCCAAGGGAAAGGGAGAATTCCAGAGGGAAGGGACAGGGATGATTCCAAGGGGAAGGGAAAGAGAGGATCTCAAGGGAAAGGAACAGGGAGGATCCCAAGGTGGGGACAGGGAGAATTCCAGAGGGAAGGGACAGGGAGGATCCCAAGGGAAAGGGACTGGGAAAATCCCAAAGGGAAGGGACAGGGATGATCCCAAGGGGAAGGGCCAGAGAGCATCCAGGGGTGACAGGAAGGATCTAGGGGTGACGGGGATGGTCTCAGAGGGAAGGGACAAGGAAGATCCAGGGGTGACAGGGAGGATCGGGGGGTGACACAGACGGTCCCAGAGGGAAGGGATAGGAAGGATCTGGGGGTGACAGGGAGGATCCTGAGGGGTCTGGGCCGCGCCCCCCCGACCGCTCCGAGGGCCACAGCGCCAAGGGACGAGCAGGGCAGGCTGTGGCCGCGGGTCCCCGCTCCGAGGGGGCCCCTGCAGGACTTGACGGTCCCCAATGAGAGGTTGAGGGACTCCCGGACCCCCCCAAAAATCCCAAAAAATCCCCCGGACCTCAAACCCCTCCCTGAGGGCCCCACACGCACCTCAAACCACGCGCCTCAGCGCCGCCGCAAGTGCGTCACCACACCGTGCACCAACAGCACCGAGCCGATCCGGCTGGGAACACTGACCTTTTTTTGGGAATATTTCCCAACATTTTGGGGTTTAGGACATTTTTAGGATCGGGTACCTTTACAACCCTTCTAGCTCAACCCTTCCCAGAATTCCCCCGATGGCACTGAGCCGATCCGGCCGGGAACATCCACGTTTTTTTGGGACTATTTCCCACCATGGGGGGTCCTTAGGACACTTTTAGGATCTGGTATGTTTACATCCCTTCCAACCCATCCCGGCATTCCCAGAATTCCACCAACAGCACCGAGCCGATCCGGCCGGGAGCATCCGGCTTTTCTGGGGACTATTTCCCACAATTTTGGGGTTCTTAGGACACTTTTAGGATGGGTACTGACCTGGGCCCCGTCGGGCTCGGCCTTGAGCAGCTCCCCCGAGCTCAGCTGGTTGTAGTACAGCCCTGGGGGTCTCAGCGCCGCCTCCGGGACCTGCGGGACGGCAGCGGGGTCAGCGCAATTCCTGAATTCCCGAAGGGGGGGCACGTGCTGGTGAGGTGCTGATAGAACTCCACAACAAAAAGTTGTAAAGTAGGTATGCTTATTCCAGCGCTGGGATGCACGAGGAATAGCTTCCTAAATACGTGCGCACCTTCTGTGGCACTTTGCTTGGTTTATATTGAGTTACAGGTTACATATGCATGAAGCTACACAATGCCGCTATACATATTCATTATCAGTTCCCGCTTTGTATTATAATGAGTCCAAAGTTTATTTAAATACACTTGCGCCTGTGCAGTGCTGCCTGGTGATCGTGGACGGGGGTCTCGGATGAAGGAAAAGCGTCTTCCTCTGATGAAGTAAGGAGTCGTCCTCACGTCAAACTCTTCACCTTGCTTCCCTGCGCATACTCCCTGGGTCCCTGGCCTGAGTCCAAGCCCTGCAGCTGGCTTGGACTGGTTTGGGGGTCCAAAACCAGGATACCTGGTCTCCTTACCAATGGGTCAATAGCCTCTTTACATCCTCTCTTTCTGTTTGGCAAGCGCGAAACATGTCAAGCAAGCAATATGTATTGTTGTTAGTGAGCAGCCCCTAATAAATCACTATCTACCCCTAAATCAGCCTGGCAGAACCTCATGGAAGCAAGGGACCATTGCAACCCTACGGAATCACCGTGGGCTGCACGTGGATTTTCTGCTCTATCCTGGGATGCAGGTGGGCAATAAGGCCTGAGGCAGCCTCCCAAGTGTCCAGCTGTGTCATGGATGTGGGGGTAATTTGGGGGAACACCCACACCCCTGGCCCTGCTCCTCCTCCCAGCTGGGCATGGAGCTGTTGGGACATGGGGAGGGGTCCTGCTGCTTCCCTCCTGTCCCCCACGCCCGTGCACAAGTTTCAGGGCACTTGGAAGCCATGCTGGGGGTGAAGTTGGGCCGGCTTGGGGAGGGGCCTGGGACAATTTGGGCGGCTTTTTGGGGGGTCCCACTGTCCACCCCCGCCCCAAGTCTCGTTTCTTCTCTGGTGCCCTCTCACCCACCCTCGCCAGTCCCTCCCGTGCCCCCAAAGCCCCAAGGGACCCTCCCGATTGTCGCCGTCCCGGGTCCCCCTCAGCGCTGCGGCGGCTGCCAAAGGGGGCGGGGCCAGCGGCCATTGGCCAATCCGGAGGCGGCAGGGAGGGGCGGGGCGGGAGGGGGCGGTGCCGCGCGAGCAGCCCGAGAGCAGGGCGGGCTCGGTGTGGGGCCCGAGCGGGGCCGGGGGGCGAAGGGCAGGGCGGCCGAGCCGGAGCGCCGATGGCACTGCACACCTGAGGAGTCGTGACAGCATGGGCTGTGACATCACAGGGTGTCCGTGTGACATCATGGAATGGTTTGTGACATCCCAGGGCAGCTTGTGTGACAGCCCAGAGTGGGGCTGTGTGAGGTCACTGGGGAGGTCACTCTGCCCTGGCCCCCCCTCAAAGTCCCCCCAGAGAAGTTCAGCACTGCTCATGCACAGCAGGGTCCCCTGTCCCCCCAGGTCCCCCCTGCCCTGTTGCCGCAACCTCCCCCAGAGGATGTTCCACGAAATCGACCCGAGAGCCTGACACGGGGATGGGGGGCACTGGTCATGGGGAAGTGGGATATAGGGACAGGGACCCCCTGGCCGCGTCCCCGTGTCCCCCAGGCTGAGAGCCTGGCCCAGGGCTCCTTCACCCTCTTACCAAAGAGGGCTTGAGAGCACTTAAAAAATCCCCAACAAGGGAGCAGCAAAAACCTGATTTAATATTCAGCGACAGCACAAAAAAGTTCATTGGCAAGAGTCACTCTGCTCCTGACTGGACAGTTCAGGCACACCAAGGACACAAAGCAACAACAAAATCAATAAAATCCAATGAATCAAACTGGAAATTAACCAAGAACTGTTCCTCTGTGTGTGTGTGTATGTGTTTAGGTGTGTATGACAAAAGGACAGTGAGGGCAAGGATAAAAGGAATACAGCCTGAAAGCTTAACAATCCTCAAACTTAAGAGAACTTAACTTCCACATTAACCTTACCTTAAACATATGACTTAATAATTTAGAAAAAGAACAGCACTTAACAGTATGTAACCTCACTTATAACCTATGACTTAACAATTTAACAGAGGACTAGTATTTAACTTAGCTTATAACTTATATTAAACCTGCAATTGTGGTAAGGCACTTCACAAAGCGCTGACTCAGAAAACTCTAAACTGTTCAACTTCAAGTTATCCAGATTTTGACAAAAGGAAGTCAGGAAAAGAGAGACAGAGAGAGAGAAAGGAAGAGATATCCACAGCCATGGCCTTGCATCCAGCGCCATCTCAGCTGCTGTGAGCTCCGGGGCCGTGGGACGTGTCAGTGTCACACCTGTGTCACAGCCTTTACCTGCTCTGGTCCCTCTCACAGGTGGGGTTTTCGGGGTGCCAGGGGCTTGGCAGCCACTTTGGGGCTGGGCCAGAGAATGCAGTGCCTGCGGGTGGGGCAGTGACCACCCCACCTACGCAGAACTTGCCCTGCCCCCCAAACACACACTCCAGATGTTTGGGGCCATCCATCATTTCTCTGCTCTCCAGCACCGAGGCAACAGACTCTGGGTACAGCTCTGAGCTCGTGCCCATGGCAACCACCCCTGGCAATGGGGCTCCATGGAGCTGCTCTCAGGAACCCCCCAAGAACTGGGGAGTACCCCAAAACTGCCTCCAAAATGTGGGATGCCCCAAAATCCCTTCAGGAATGTGGAATACCCCAAACCCCATTCAGGGACAGGTTCCCCCTCCCTTCATCAGCCCCAGCCTTTGGCTGTCTCATTCCAGACCCTGCCTCACCATCCCAATCCACACTACGATCCATCCCACCCCTCCTGGACACCACAACCCCCTTCCCAAGCCCTATTTCCCCCATTCCACCCCTCCCAAACCCCATCCCTCCCATTCTGCCCCACCCAATGCCCATCTCATCCCCCTGAATTGCACTCCTGTTTGCCCAATCCCCTTCCAATGCCATTCCACCCTGAGGGGCTGTGGAATTGAGGATTTTGGGCAAGGATTGAGCCATTTTGGGGGAAGATTGAGTACTTTTCAGTGTAATTGTGTAGTTTTGAGATAATAGATCTATCCCTCTTGGCTTTTTGAACACAAACTGATGGAGGAAAATGTACCAAATATTCCAGAACAACCAAATCCTCTAGAATATCTCCCGAACACCAAATATCCCTCCCAAATGGCAGAAAAAACATGCGGCTTTAGATGATAAATTTGGAGCAGCAGACAAACCACTTCCTGCACCCGGGGCTTTTGCAAGGCTTCCCTTACTGGTGGCTCCGTTTGCTCAATTTCTTTATTTTAACCTCAATTTTGTGTTTTGACAGAATGAAGAAGGTAATTATTTAGGTTAGAAAAGACTTCTAAGATCATCCAGCACTGCTTGATGCCAGCAGAAGAAACAATTGGACAGAGGCAGTGAGATTTTTGTGAGTGTGAAGTCTACAAATCCACTCTTCCCAATGAATTTCCGATTTCAGTCATAGTCCCCATGGATGTTCCTGCCCCTGTGTTCATCCAGGTGCCTACGGAGATCCAGAAGGACGTGGGGACCACCTGCCTGGTGTCTTCCCAATGTGGGTCATAGGGAATGTGGGTTACCAGGGCTCTTCCCAACGTGGCTCCTCTGATGGGGGATGGAGTTGGAGAAGCACACGAAGCTCTTCCTGCACTCAGGGCACTCACAGGGCCCTTATTGGTGCCTCTGTTGGTGTTGGATCAAGGTTGAGCTCCTGGAGAAGCTCTTCCCACACTCGGAACACTCATAGGGCCTCTCCCCAGTGTGGATGCGCCGGTGCATGATGAGGTTGCAGTTGCGCTTGAAGCCCTTCCCACAGTCAGGGCAGTGGAAGGGCCTCTCTTCTGTGTGAATGCGCTCATGGAGGAGGAGACTGGAGGAGGTCTGAAACCTCTTCCCACACTTAGGACACTCATAGGGCCTCTCCCCTGTGTGGATCCGCTGGTGGACAATCAGGTTGGAGTTCTTGCTAAAGCTCTTCCCACATTCCCTACACTCATAGGGCCTCTCCCCAGTGTGGATTATATGGTGGACGACCAGGTTGGAGCTGTCTCTGAAGCTCTTCCCACATTTCCCACACTTGTAGGGACGTTCCCCTGTGTGGATCATCTGATGGCGGATCAAGTAGGAGCGCCACCTGAAGCTCTTCCCACATTCCCCACACCTGTAGGGCTTCTCCCCATCGTCAAGCTGCTCATGGACCACCTGGCCCGAGCTCTGGCTGAAGCTCTGGTCACCTTCCTGGCACAGGGTGGGTCTTTCCTCCTCGGAGCACCCCAGGCTGGGTTTGGAGACCCTCCTCGTGCGAGACCTCTGTGGCTTATCCTTCCCCTTGGATTCCTGCACCGCAGAACTGCTCAGAACTGCCCCTTCCACAAGGTTCTGCCACGGGCATTTGTCCTCCGCTATCTCAATCCTCTGCTCATTATCTGGGGGAGGAAGGACAAGGATAGGATTTGGGATTTGACTCTGTGCCATAGGAAAGGGGAAGGACATTCCCTCAATCCATCCCAGCAGGACGGCGTCGGCAGCAGGGTTGTCCTGCATCCAGGGGCGATGCTGGCCTGGGAGATGGAGGAGAAGAGAGGGGGGAAAGGGGCAGTGACTTCCTCCTCACCTTCTTGGGGGTCCTGGGCCATCTTCCTCTTCCTCACAGCCTCCTCCTCCATCCAGTCAAGGTTTGGGAATGGGAAATCCTGGTTTGGGGGAAAACAAGGGGGGACTACATTGGATTTGAAGGTCACCCTGTCCAATTCCATCTTTAAGAGTCACTGGATATCTGCAGTTCATAAAAACCAACAGAATACCAAGATTCAGCCCTAAAAAAGACTCTCCCAGGAGTTCCTCCTCTCTGGTCTCTCCTCTTTGAGGTTCTGGGGTTCCTCCCTGTCTGGGCTGTTGGGGGTCCCGTGTGTACTGGGGGTCCCCCCTCTCCAGCGTCCCCGCCCTACACAGACTGCTGGGGGTCCCAGGAATCCCAGCGGTCACCCCTCTCAAAGTTCCTCCCTTTGGGGTTCTGTGGGTCTCCACTCTTGAGGTCTCACTTAGTGAAGCCAGGGGTTTTGGGGGTCCCAGGGATCCCCTATCCCCTGTGTTTCTCTCCAGGCTGCTGGGGCTCCTGGGGGTCCCCAAGCTTCACTATCGTCCCTCTACATTCTCCCTTCCTACAGCTCTCCTGGGGGTCCCCAAAACTGCTGTCCCCCATGCCCCACTGGTCCTGTGTGGTCCACACATGGCCCCAGGCACAGGCAACCACCCACAACAGGGAGACCCACATCCCCACACCCCCCGCCAGGTCTCTGCTCGCACTGGCACCGAGAACCCCCAAAAACACCTCCCCGGGACACCCAATGTTCCCCCCAGGGGCATTTGCATAACCTGTCTGGGGGTTACTGGGCCCCTGTTGGAAGGAAACTGTGGACACAGTGGGAGAAACTGGGATCAGCTGGAAGCTACTGGAACCATGCTGAGGGGACTGAGACCACAGCTGGGGCAACTGGGATCATACTGGGACAAACTAGGACCACACTTAGGGCAACTGACTGAAACTAGAACTATGCTGGAGGCAACTGGGAGTAACTGGGAAAGTACTGGGATCATTCTGAGAGAATTAGAACCTTACTGGGGCATCTTGGAGTCCCTGGGAATGACTATGAGCATGCTGAGGGACACTGGGATATACTGCGAGTGTCTGTAACCATACTGGGCTGACTGGAACCACTCTGGGAACACTTGGCACCACACCCAGGGCAATTGGGCATGACTGGGACCCTGCTGAGAGGAACTGGGACTATACCAGGGCCCACTGGGGGCAAGCGAGATCATAGGTGGGAGGAACTTGGAACAACTGTGACTATGCTGGGGGCAAATGTGATCATACTGGGATCACAGTGGGAACAGCTGGGCCCATGCTGGGGGACACTGGGATCATACTGAGAGTGACTGGAATCATACTGGCATTGACTGGGAGTGGCTGCGGCCAACAGGAATCATGCTGAAATGAACTGGGAGGAAGTGGGAATGACTGGGAGCATGATGGCAGCAACTGGGATATACTGGGAGGGACAGGGAATCGCTGGGAGCAACTGGGATATACTGGGAGGGACAGGGGATCACAGGGATCATACTGGAGGCTACTGGGCTCATGCTGGCATTGACAGGGAGCAACTGGGAACACTTTGGGGGCCACTGGCATCATACTGGGAAGGACTGGGATCATACTGGGATTATAGTGGGTGTCAGTGGACCCTGACTGGGGCTTACTGGGAGCTACTAGGCTCATGCTGGGAGCCAGCTGGGGATACACTGGGAGCAACTGGGAATGACAAGGTGCATGCAGCTAACAACTGGGATCTACTGGCAGTGACTGGGATAATCCTGGAGGCAACTGAACCGTGCTGCAGGAACTGGGAGTGCCTGGGAATGGCTGTGAGAATGTTCAGGGCAACTGGGATATACTGGGAGTGCCTGAGACCACACAGGTAGTGACTGGCACCACACTGGGAGTGACAGGGAATGTGCTGGCAGGAACTGGGACCATGCTTGGGGTAACTGGGGGCAAGTGGGAGTGACGGGGGCCCAGCTGGGAGAGACTGGCATCATACTGGACGCATCCTGGGATCGTACTGGGAGTGACTGTGACTGTGCTAGGGGCAACTGGGAGAACTGGGAACACACTGGGCGAAAGAGAGAGGAACTGGGAGCAACTGGAACCGTGCTGGGGGCAAATTGCATCATAACAGGGAATGACTGGGAGTGACTGGGTTCATGCTGGGAGCAACAGGCATCCTACAGGGAGTGAGGGGAAGTGACCACGGTCATACTGAGGTTATCCTCTCTCTGGGGTCCTGCTTAGGGAAGCCGGGGCTCCCGGAGGTCCCAAAACCGGTGTACCCCCCTCCCCAGCCGGTCCGCATGTGGCCCCGGGCAGAGCTTGAAGGGCCCAGCCCAGGCAAAGCCCAACCCCCACCACAGAGGGACCTGCATCCCCCCGCCCCCATCAGGGCTCTGCTGCCACCGCCACTGTGACCCCCCAAAAACTCCTACCTGGGACCCCGCCCCATGTCCCCCCGAGGGCCATTTCCGGCTTGGCTTTGAAGACCCACAAACTCCAAACAACCTCCATGAAAAAGACCCAAACCCAGGGACCCTCCCGGATATTTGGGGCGAGCTCCCCCTCCCTGCTCACCTGCGGGATGGGGCGGCGAGGGTCCGGGGCGGGAGGGGGCTGCGAATTCAGAGAGACTCGGACCTAGTGGCTCTGGCCGCTTCTCCTTTGTCCCTCCTGTTCGTCCTGCTCCTCCCCCTTCTGGCTCTCCTCCTCCCACTCCTCTTCTTCCATCCATTCTCCTCCTCCTCCTTCTCTGCCCTAATGCCACCTCCTTCTCCTGCTTCTCCCAATCCCTTCTCCCGCTCCTCCTCCTTCCATTGCTACCCGCGCTCCTCCTTCCTCCCTCCTTCTGTTCCATCCCTCCTTCGCCGTTCCCCATAGCCCTCGCAGGCCTCAGGAGGAGTGGGGATGGAGCCGGGACAGGTCAGGATGGGCAGCGCAGGGCTCTCGGCTGCTCCCAGCCCAGCGCTGGGGAGAGGGGGGAAGCCAGCCCAGGGAAAAGGAGAGGGAAAGAGGGAAAATTGAGGGCTGCAGAGCATTTGGAGGCCATGGAATCCCTTGGCCCCAAGGCTCTCATGTGACACCGTGGGGCCTCCCTGGGCCCAGGTGACCACGAGGAGGTTATGGAACCTCATGAATGCAAAGCTGAAATGGCAAACAGCAGCTACTCCTGGAGTGCAGGAGACTGCTGTGAGGTTCTGGGACCCAATGGAACCAAGGCTCAAATGTGCCACAGAGGAGCCTTAGGGAAGCAAGAGACCATAGTGAGGTTTTGGAAGCTCACAGAACCAAAGGTCCATTTTATCACAGCAGGGCCTCATGGAACCCAGGAGCTGCTGTGAGATGGTGGAAACTCATGGAACCAAGGCTGCAGTGTGCCACAGTGGGGCCTCATGGAACACAGACCTCATTGATGCTATGGAATCTTATGGAAGCCAACTGCTATAGTGACACATCAGGGGCTTATGGAAGCCAAAAGCATAGTGAGGTTATGGAACTTGATGGAAGCAAGGCTCTGGTGTGATGCAGCGTTTCCTGACAGACCAGAGGAGACGATTGTGAAGGTGTGAAATCTTATGGAATCAAGACTCTACTGTGACAAAGCAGAGCCCCATGGAACACGGGAGACCATAGTTGGGTCATGGTAACTCAGGGAAGCAAGGCTCCAATGTGTCACAGCAGGGCCTCACGGAACCCAGGAGAGCATTGGGAGGCTATGGAACAATATGGCACCAGGGTTCCACTGTGACCTGACGGAACCTCATGGAAGCAAGGGACCATTGTGACCCTACGGAATCACCGTGGGCTACAGGTGGATTTTGTGCTCTGTCTTGGGATACAGGTGGACAATAAGGCCTGAGGCAGCCTCCCAAGTGTCCAGCTGTGTCATGGGTGTGGGGGAAATTTGGGGGGAACCCCCCCACCTCTCACCCCCCTCCTGCCGGCTGGGCATGGAGCTGCTTGGATGTGGGGAGAGGTCCTGCTGCTCCTACCCTTCCCCCCACACCCGTGCACAAGTTTCGGGGCACTTGGAAGCCATGCTGGGGGTGAAGTCGGGCCAGCTTGGGGAGGGGGCTGAGACAATTTGGGCGGCTTTTTGGGGTGTCCCAATGTCCACCCGCGCCCCAAGTCTCGCCTCTACTCTGGCGCCCTAAATCTTGCCCGCCCTCGTCAGTTCCTCCCGTGCCCCCAAAGCCCCAAGGGACCCTCCCAATTGTCGCTGTCCCGGGTCCCCCTCAGCGCTGTGGAGCGGCGGCTGCCAAAGGGGGCAGGGCCAGAGGGCCATTGGCCAATCCGGAGGCGGCAGGGAGGGGCGGGGCGGGAGGGGGCGGTGCCGTGCGAGCGGCCCGAGAGCAGGGCGGGCTCGGTGTGGGGCCCGAGCGAGGCCGGGGGGCGAAGGGCAGGGCGGCTGAGCCGGAGCGCCGATGGCACTGCACACCTGAGGAGTCGCTGGGGCGGTTCCACGACGAGAGCGTGGCAGGGACAGGCACAGGCGTGGGGGCTGAGCGGGGCATGGGGACAGAAGGGCTGATGGCACTATGTGCACTGTGTCCCTGCGGCCTCTCCTCCAGATGCTGAGGGGGCTGGAGCTCCCACCCCTCACTGTCACCTTTCTCTGTCCTTTAGGAAACAGGGTTCAGGCTGGTGAATGGCAGCACCGTGTGTGAGGGGAGAGTGCAGTTCCAGGTGCTGGGGACACGGGGAACCCTCTGTGCCTCCCGATGCGGCCTCTCGGACACCCAGGTTCTCTGTGGCCACCTCAAGTGTTGGTTTGGCAGGTCCATTCCTGAATTTCGGGAGGGAAACCAGACCTATCTGGAGGGACTCGTTCCACTGCGATGGGACTGAAGCCCACCCGCAGCAGTGCCCAGTGACTGCCTTGGGGGCCTCACCCTGCTCCCACGGGAATGCTGTGCTGTCCTTTGCTCAAGTGAGTGTTGGGAAAATTCCACCCCACCCGCAGGGGCTGCCCAAGAGCCCCCAGCAGCAGCAGCCGGGGACTCCCGAGGGCAGTGAGATCTCTGCTGTGCCCAGGCCCCGCTGTCTCCGTGTCCCAGCCTGGACAGAGCCCGTGTGTGTGTACCCGTGGGTCTGTGCTGCAGAAGACACCCGCAGCACTTGTGACCTGCACAGCAGAGCAGCCGCAGAGGGAACAGGATGGGGCCACTTGTGTTCTCCCTGGGGCTGTGGGGGGATCTGCAGCTGTGTGGTGGCTGCCAAGGTCCCTTTCCCTGTTGGAGCTGCTCTGGCTATGCTCAGCTGTGTCCATCTGGCTTTCCTTGCAGGTGCTGGCATTTAGCGCTTTCCCTCTGGGGGTCTCCACCTTGGCTGATCTGTGCCTTGCTGGGGCTCCAGTCACTGCCCAGCCCAGGCACACACAGGCCTGCAGATACTCTGCCTTGTCCAGGCAGCTCCACATTCTTCTCCTGGAGCACATTCTGTGCCCTGTGCCATGTGGGACACTCCTGGCTATGGAACTCAGTCAGCTGTCACCCTCTCCACTATCACTACACAATAGTGGCTTTGTCCAAATCAAACTCTTGGCCTTCAGCAGCTGCTGATGTCAATACTTTCCCTCTGCAAAATCCATGAAGCTACAGAGCCTTTTGGGGGAAAATTCTCTTGGCTCAAATCGACAGGAGCTTGGACAAAGGGCCTAACCTTCAGCCAGTGCCCTGGGGAGATCCCACTTTATTGCCAAGATGCTCTGAGAGCAGCAGCTCTGGGCCCTGTCAGACACACTCTGAAGGCTCCAGGTGGGACAGAGCTACTTCATCCTTGGTAGTCATAGGAATCTAAATATTAATCTAGGGAAATAATAAACACAAATAACAATAGAGCTAATGATACTGAAATCAGTTTTCCAATGGCCTCCTTGAGCTCACGCTTCCTCAGGCTGTAGAGAAGGGGGTTAAATGCTGGAGGCACCATTGAGTGCAGAAGTGCCACCAGCAGAGCCAGGGATGGGGAGGAGATGCACAAGGGCTTCACATGGGCAAACACAGCAGTGCTGACAAACAGGGACACCACGGCCATGGGAAGGAGGCACGTGCTGGGCAGGCAAAAACGGGCTCCCCCACAGCCACTGCAGAGCCCTGGTGGGACACCTCGAGTGCCTCGAGGGCAGCCAGGGATGGCAAGGACTCCTCAGGAAGGCAGGGAGGAGGGTGAGGAGCTGGACAGGAGCTCTGAGCAAAGGCAAGGCTGGTGTGCACACAGCCTTTCCTTGGAGGAAGCCTCATGCTCACAGGTCCTCAAGAACACAGGGATTGCCACCCCACAGTGTGCTGGGAGGGCAGCAGGGCTGGGCACAAAGCAACCCAGGAGAGCCCAAGGGGGCAATGGGGACAGGAATTGGACATGGATGGTGGAGGGGCTGACAAGGACTCCTTTGCTACAGACAAGGTGCATGCAAAACAGCCACTGGGTGTGGGCAAATGAATTAATTGGATTAATTTGGTCTCATGAGGGAAGCAGACATTGGTGGCCCCCCTGGGCTCAGCGACCATGAAGCAGCTGAGTTGAAAGTGTCTGTAGACAGGAGGGAAACAGCCACCAAAGCTTCAGCCCTGGGCATGAGGAGAGCAGATGCAGCAGCTCAGGGAACTACCAGGGGGTAACGTCCCCTGGGAAAATTCTTAGGAAGGTGCTGGGGTCACTCTTGAAGCACCACTCCCTAAGGGCACAGGAACAGGCAATTGCTGATGGTCAGAAGTGAAGCAGGTGAGGGTGGGCAGAGGTCAGGGCAGGGCTGGCAATGGCAGGGCAGAGCCAGGGGGGCAGCGAGATGGGAGTGTGCAGCCTGCAGGGACACAGCAGCAGCTGTGGGACAGCGCAGGACAAGCTGTGCTGGACATGGCCAAGGGCCCTGGCCAGGCTGGCAGTGCCCAGGAGAAGCCAAGTCTTGGTGCCCTGGGCCACAGCAGCGTCTGTGCCACCAAGGGCTGTGAGGAGACACCTTGTCCTGAGGCCCTGGGGCCTCCTGGCACAGCCCCAGCAAGGCTGGGCACTGTCACCCCCTTGTCCTGCCCTCAGCATCCTCCCCACATCCCAGTGGCCCAGCAGGGCCCTGAGCAAGGCAGGAGGGACAGGATGTGCCTTCCTCAGGGCTGGGGCTCAGGCCTTGGCCTTTCTGCTGCCTCCAATGAGCCCAGGCTTGCTTGCTTATCTCCCTCATTCTACATTTGCAAGATGATTGCCCTCTATTTTTTATTCCCAGTTGAAAAATGCCCTTTGGAATGAACAGTTCCAGGCGGCTGTGTTGGGGTTGACCCTCTTGCCCTCCATCGGGTGGGTCCAGTCCCCTCCTGCTCCCTTTGGGGGTCCCACTGTCCGCTTTTCTTGTTCTCTCTACTCTCCCATCGTCCCACCATTTCCCAGCCCCACCTCTCTTGGTTTGGTTTGGGGTGGTTTGGGGGGGTTCCACCCACATTTCCCCCCCTCTTCTCCTTTTTTCCACCACCCCTCTCCCTCCCTTCCTGCTCTCCCCAGAGCTCCTTGCCCGCGGACGGGGGGACTCCCAGCACCACCAGTGCCACCAGTACGGCCCCAGCTGCCCCCACACGCCCCATGCCCAGCGCCGGGCAGGTGCCCACAGCCCCAAAGCAGCCGCGCTCTGCCCTGGGGGGGTCCCCAAAGCGGCCCCGCCCCGCGCGGCACTGCGAGCACCAGGCCGGAGCAGTGCGGAGCGCGGGCGGGCGGCATCAGCCGTGCCCGGGCAGGGCCGGGCCCCGCGGGACAGCTCCCCCCGCACTCGGCCCCAACGGGACAGCGCCCAGCGGGGGGGCCCGGCCTGCTCGCCCCCCACCTCCCCCTCCCAAAATTCCGTGCCCGGGGGCGCTGGGGGCGAGAGGGACGCAGGTGTCGTCCAGAGGTGCCGGAGCCATGTGTCCCCCGCTGCCAGTGCCACCCCCGGAAGGATTAGGGGTACCCCAAAACTCCCTCAGAGGTGGCGGATACCCCGGAAGCGCCTAAGAAGTGGGGTCCCCCCCGGTTTCAACACCCCGAATCTTTGGCAGCCTCATCCCAGGTCCCATCCCACCCATCCCCCTCCCCCAGACTGCATCCCACACACCAATCCACATCCCATCCCATCCCATCCCATCCCATTCAATTTTCCCCGGCAGCCACCATCGGGACCCCCCAAAATATTCGCGTCCAGGGGACACCCCAATATCCCCCCAAGGGGCATTTGCGACTCTCCCTTGCAGTCCTGCAAGATCCAAACACCCGCGCCCTCCCCCCCAAAAAAACCCCTCCCGGCAACCAACAAAGACATGTGGGACTCGGTGCTGGAGTACTACAGGGTCCAAAAATTCCCCCCTCCCAAAAAGAACCCCAGGCACCGCCCAAGATATTTGGGGCGAGCTCCCCCTGCCCCGTCACCTGCGGGATGCCCCGGGGGGGCGATGCTTCCTGGGCCGAGGGTTGCGGACACAGAGAGCGATGGACACACGTGGCAACTCCTTTTGCTGCTTCTCTTTGTGCTCCTTCTCTATCCCTCCTCTTCCTCCCACTCCTCCTCCCCCCGCCCCCCCGCTCTTCCTCTTCCTCCTGTGTCCCTCCTCTCCTGCCCGCTCCGCCTCCTTCTCCTCCTCCTCCTCTTCTTTGGCACTCCCATCCCAGCTTTGTCAGATATCGCCCCCGGGGCCATCCCGTGCTCAGCAGAGCATCCTGTGCTCTGTCAGCACTCTCTGCACCTTAGGGAAGAGTTTGGGATTTATCCCGGGCACACACACTGAACCTCACCCCAAACTGCCCCGCTCCTATTGCTGTCCCCTCGGCGCTGGGCAGGTGCTGTGCCAGGGGAAGCAGGGACACAAAGGAAGCCAAGTGCAGCCCAGCTGCCCGGGCTGATCCAGACGAGCCCCAGGGACAAGGTCCTGCAGAGCCCCACGGAGCCCTGGGCTCCTCCCTGGGAACGGGCTGTGCTGTGGCTGCCCCAGCGGCCAGAGCGAGTCCTGGAGCTCCCCAGCGCAGCTGCAGCAGGACCCAGGTTCCACCTTCTGTGCCAGGCCCTGCCCAGGGGCCATCAGATCCATTAGCTCCGTGCAAAGGGGGAAGACAAGATGAACAGATTCGAGGCAGCCCCCAAGGACCTCGAGCAAATTGTTCAGGAACATGCAGACCTTGAGCTGACGTTTGCAAAGCTGCAGCTGGCAGAGTTCTGTGGTGCAAGAGACCCAGCACGGGAAGAGGAGACCTACAAGGAGCTGCAGGAGAAACACCCTGAGGCTCAAAGGCCATCATGCCCTGAATCTCTGCTGGAGAAAGTTCTTCCTTACGGGAAGAGATCCCAGGATGAGGCAAAAGCAAAGTTCATGGCTGGTGACAAGATTCCCGTGCAGAGAGAGCAGAGGAGGGACTGTGGGCGGAGGCTGGGAGGAAGGAGGGGTGTGGAGGGTGTTTTTAGGGTTTGTTTTAGTTGTCCTTCTCCTACTGAGAGTTGTTTAGAAATAAATTCCATTAATTTCCCCAGCTTGGGTTTCTGGTGCCCCTGATGGTGAGCAGTGAGTGACATCTCTCTGCCCTTAGCCCAGACCAGAGCCTTTCCTGCTGTGTTCTGTGTCCTGCACCTGTGAGGAGAGTGACAGAGCGGCTCTGGTGGCACCGGGCACCCGGCCAGGGCCAGCCCAGCCCAATAATCCCTGCCATTCATTCCCTGCACTCCATGGCTAAGCGGCCGCAGGGCGGGTCCGGCTGTGCGGGCAGGCAGCTCCAGAAGCACCAAGTGTGCCAAACGGGACAGAAGGAGGAGGCAGGGGGTGCTGGGGGTGAATCTCCTTCCTCCGAGCCGGCCGATTAGGTCTAATATGACATAAATTATCATTTATTAGACATGGTAAATAACAGACATTAGACTTGGGACAAAACTACATACTACACAGAACAACTGCAAAGCTACAAATAGCTAAGAATTCAGCGTGCAATAAAGGTACCTATTATTCTTGTTGTTGCTAGCAAAGGAAATACAATTTAGGAAACCAATGTGTCTTACCAAACTCCAATTTGGTGACATTAGAATCCTCACTCAGTCCTCGAGAGAGTTCCCACAGGGCTGTGTCCAGACCCTGGGGAGAAGCTTTTTCATGCTCCAGTGTCCATGTCGAAAAGCTTCTACCTCTGTGATATTTCATGTGTCCTTTATAGTGTAAAAGTGTGTCTTTCGGTCACGTCCTCATTTCTTTCATCTCTCTCCACATCCTCTCTCCATACCAAGATGTGGATTCAAGGCTGGAGATGTCAGACTGTCAGGCACCAAGAGGTAACTTCTTGATGGGCTTTTGACTCAATCTGAGTTATCTATGCATCAGCCATGGAGGGAGAGGTGTGTGGGAGGGGACGTCCTGCCACATTCCACCCCTGTGACCAAAGGCACTAACTTTTAACTCATGAAGTGATAGTACAGGTATCTCTTGCCTCCATGCTATGAAAGTACTCACGTTCATAATGTGTGCACTATTATTCAGTATTTTAGTATACATTGTTTTCCTAAGTTGTATTATTCTTTAATCGAACTTTGATTGATAAGAAGCACCTGCTGTTGCTTCAGCTTATGGGTTTATGTAGTAGATTATGTAACACAAAAATATATATTATGGAGACAATTTAACAAGTCATTTATACTTGTGTTGATATTAGTCCACGTAGGGTAGATTGTTTTCCACCCTTTGAGTCTTAGGGCTATAGGAAGATGAGGTGTAAATCAGGAGCAAAGAAGAGTTTGTGGAGGTAGTTTCTTGATTGTAGCAACAGGACGAGTCCAGTAAATGATCAGTGACTTTTTCACTTCCCTTTGTGCTTTTCAGTCCAATTTTTTCTTCAGTGGAGTTTAGTGTTTCACCTATTTTTGCTTAATATATCAAGTGTTAGACAATTCCACAATAATTTAGACAGATACACATATGTAGATACATATATATATAATTAGTTTGATTGTCTCAGGGGATGTGATGACTTAATTTGTTTTACTCATTTAGAATGTAATTCCAATTGACATTTTTATAAAATGGATTAGGTTCTATTTAGGATGTAATCCCCTCTTTCTCACTGTGACAATCAGAGTAAAGGCATAGAAACACCAAAGTAATACATGTAGAAACTACAAAGGATATACATAAACATTAATTGAAATTATCAAAATTATCAAATCATTTAGTCCTTCCATAGTACTAAATAAGGTTTAGAGAAAATGGTTTTCGCCAGATTTACATATTTTGTTGGTCCTAATTTGGCAAATTCAGAATATGATCCATATACTGAACCTCAGTGTTAGGACTACAATTATTACACCAATTAGTTTTCCTATGGTTGCATTTGGATTTGGAATCCATGAAGCTATCCACTTGAATATATTTGTTTTTCGATCCTTCTGGTTTTCGTGTAAGATTCCAGTGTTTTTCCTAATTTTCTTTAGATTAGTTTGTATTCTTAGGGTTTGATACACAGCAGCTGGTGTTGACAACTGTGCATACTCCACCTTTGGAGTTTAACTGCAAATCCAAAGCTATTTGGTTTTGCTGGACTATCTTTAAGAGGCTGGAAACTTCTTGTTGCAAAGCACCGATTGCATTATTTGTTTAGCTTTGTATGTTTAATGATTTTGGAAATACTTATTTCTCTTACAAGTTTGTGGAATCCAGAGGATTTTTCAGTTTAGGAATTTAGATTTTGTTTGTATCTTGTTATAAAAGATCGTAGGTGTCCTTGGGGGAATTCTGATTTATCAATTATGTTTATTTCTGGAACAACTGTACCGATGAGCATCTTCCCTGCTCTAGAGGGGGTAGAGCTTTTTTAGCTTGATGTTTACAAAGCTAGTAGTATTCTATATGATTTGGAATAGGCTCACCAGGGTGTGGTTAAAATGCCTTTTCCAGCTATGTCTAGATATGAATGAGGCTTGGGATACAGCCACATTTAGGTAACTTCATTCTTTGGTGTGAAGTCAGCCCTGGTATCTCTAGACATCTGTGAAAACAAGAGGTTTTAACAGTTACTGTATTTACTGTTAGAATTCGTTAGTTTGGATTGTTTTGGTTTCTTTTCCAGCCAGAGCATCATTCTGGCAGGAGGAATACCATTGGAAAAATATGCTTGGTGTAGGAATTCCTCTTTTTCAAGGGTCACGTAACCTTTGTTATAGGCATGTTTAGGAAAAACAACATTGTTAGGTTTTGTAGGGATAGCTGATTAGCCATATGCATTCTTGTAAACATTGATCTGTAAACAATATTACAATTAACATTTTGATTACAGCAAATAAAAAGTTACTGTGTAGTCCAGTATGGCTTCTTTGTTTCTGGAGTGGCTTTATTCGTTTGCAGGAGTCTAGGAGTTTCAGTAGTTTTTCCCAGCAGTCTTTTCTCCTGTCTCTTGAGCAGTTTCTTGTTTCATGTCCAGGTGCACCTAACTTATATCTAGTGAAGGTATCCTTAAACATTTAAGGTTAACAGAGAAATAAGACCAATACAACTTCAGCAATAACAGATCTGTTTTTTATGGAGAGCTATGATAGCAGTTCCATTTCTGGTCTCTAGTTGCAGACTCAGGGCTATATTCACTGCTGTCAGGCAGAGGCAGTGGAGGAGTGGTTTGCAAGGCTTAGGTTTTGTATTAGCATGCCTGCTTTTAGTGGCAATTACTTGTAAGTGTTAATTCATTGACACATCTTTTTGGTATAATAAGTTTGTAAAGTATAGTTAGTTGCATGAATTTTTAATTCATCCTATAAGGATTTTTCAGGACTGAGTCTGTAAAAAACAACCATTCAAATCCTTTTTTGTTTAAACTTCATTTCTCTTCACTTACCAATCTAACACTTCCACTTCCACAATTACCATATGGCACCAACCCAAAACTGCAAATTAATTAATCGTACACTTTCTTTGTCTTTCTTTTTATGACCAGTTAGCTTTCAATTTCTTATCAGTAACACTCTTCAGTTTTTAAAGTAGACATTTCTGACTCTAGAGTTTGAAATAAATGCAGGAGTGTTTCAGGAATGAGTGTGTGTTTTCCTTTCACTTTTGGAAGTTGGTTATATTTTTTATTTTGCTGCTAGTTTTCTTTTGCAATGTTGCAGAGTGAGGTATCACTGGTATCAGCTTTTGCTTCTAGTATGTAATTGAAAGCAAGGCTTGGTGAGGTTAAGAGATAGGAAAAAACAGTTTAGTTTCTCTCTTAGGTAAGAGGGCTTTTAGTTGTTCATCTTTTCTTTTAGCAGTGTACAATCTGCATTTCTAAAGCTGTGCTCTTGGCTGCATGGAAATAGCTTGGGCACTGGCCTAGGGGCACATACTCTTTGCACCTTTTTCCTAGTGGTGTCAATTTGCATTTTCAAGGTTGCTTCTCTGGCTGCCCAAAACAGCTCAGTGGCCACCAGCACACACAAATAAAGGAAATAAACTTTACAGTAGTTGCAAAATTTACTGCAGGTATTGGACTTGCTTTTTCTAAAGGGAGAAGATTTTTGTCCCCAAAAGTAACTGTCAAATTTCTCAAAGAGTGAGGGAATGACACTTTTTAGTTACACACAGAGGAGTTTTAAAGGGATACTTATTAGCACATGTAGGAAAAACAGCATACACAAAAATTCCATAGGCATTCAAAGCATGCTTTAACACTCAACCAATTTTCATCTTACTCTTACAGGCGTCCCCTTGGTATATATACATATGTGTATATGCCGGCAAAACACAAATTATAATTCACACGCATCCACACACACCACACACACACACACACAAATATTCCAAAGTGATAGTTGGAAATACACGCAAACAAACAGCAACAAAATCAACAGGTATTCAGATGTGTTCAAGACCCCTCCATGCACACACACAGACACATTTCAAAGGGAAAATTAAAACATTGGAGTGAACTCTGTGGTTATTACAGAAAATTCAGGAACATGATTCTTTCCTAGTATTTTATGATTTTTTTGGAAAAACCTCCTTCTAGTAGTGGGAAGTAGATATGATATCTACTTTAGGAATTACAGCTTGGCCTGTCAGCTACTCATTGTTGGAGTTGTACTCCCTAGAAGGAATTTGGTATTTAGTCAAAAGCAGGCAACATATAAATTGCTGTTTATTTACGTGCAAATGCCTACAGTGTAGTAGCATTCCATGTTAGTATTAAGTTTTAAGGATTAGTTGTTAAACATTAGTTTTTATTTGCCCCTTTTCAAACAGAAAAGCTTTAAGTAGAATACATCCTAAATATAATTAGATCATAACAAATTTTAGCAGTGTAAAAGGTAAGTTTTTCTTTACTCTTACAGTTTAGTAGACATAGGAGTAATTGGAAGTTTATTGTATTGCAGGAATGTGGGGGAGCTGGGTCTTAAGGGTTTGTCTGTCTTCTCTGCAAGAGAAGGATTGGGGACTGATTTTTTTTCCCCCCCTCTCTCTGTGTCATATCGGGTTTGGATTGCCGCTTTTTCCCTCCACACTGCTTGGGGGCAGTTGACAGTTAATGCAGTCTTTGGAGAGGGTTTCGTGAGTTGTGTAATTTTGTTGGTTAGTAAATCAGGTGGCTTTGGTTCACTCACAGTCCAGAATTCATTTTCCCCAGTGAGACAAATTTTTAACAGACATTTAATATCTGTTTCTCCTGCATTTGGAATGTTTGTTAATAGCAGGGAATTCCAGAGAAATGGTTTGATCACTTTTCTTCTCTGGCTACCTTTGAGTTTTTCAGAGATTTTAGTCTTAATTATGGAATTCAATTTAGGTTTTGGAATTTCTCTCTTCTTAAGAGATAGGCATTCTGTGCTTTTGTTAGAATCCAGTCCAACATTTGAATCACTAATTTCATCAGGGTTTTTCTGAATTTCATGACTCTCATATTTAGGTGATGTTATCAACTCTGGAATTTCTTTAACATTTACAGAGTTGGGGTTTTCTGATGATGTTAATTCCAATTTTTCTTCCAAGGTTTTTGTTCTTTCCTTGGCATCTTTTAGCTCTTGCTTTAATTTGTTATGCTCTTATATAATTTCCGTCCGCCAATCACATGCAGCTTTTAGATATACAGCAAGTGCATGAGAAATGATATTTTCTCTATTTTTATTTGTCAGTAAATCTTGCGGTTCATATAACTTCTTATGGATTTTTTTCCCAATTAAACCAGTTACCTACTGGAAGAGGATTAGGACTGTGCCTCTGTAAGCAGTTTGTTAAGTCTTTAGTCTGATTATTTGAATCGTTTGCCGTTATCCTGCCGACTATGCCAAAATGTTACGAATGGGGACAGGAGCTTTAGCTAAATCTCTGCCTTTGCCCAGGCCTTTGGCAGCAGGCAGGAGCTCTTATTGGGGTGGGCAGCACCCCAAGACATGGTCTCGTTTGCAAGTTCTTTAATAATGGCTGATTAGGTCTAATATGACATAAATGATCATTTATTAGGCACGGTAAATAACAGACATTAGACTTGGGACAAAACTACATACTACACAGAACAACTGCAAAACTACAAATAGCTAAGAATTCAGTGCGCAATAAAGGTACCTATTATTATTGTTGTTGCTAGCAAAGAAAATACAATTTAGGAAACCAATGTGTCTTACCAAACTCCAATTTGGTGACATTAGAATCCTCACTCAGTCCTCGAGGGAGTTCCCACAGGGCTGTGTCCAGACCCTGGGGAGAAGCTTTTTCATGCTCCAGTGTCCATGTCGAAAAGCTTCTACCTCTGTGATATTTCATGTGTCCTTTATAGTGTAGAAGTGTGTCTTTCGGTCACGTCCTCATTTCTTTCATCTCTCTCCACATCCTCTCTCCATACCAAGATGTGGGTTCAAGGCTGGAGATGTCAGACTGTCAGGCACCAAGAGATAACTTCTTGATGGGCTTTTGACTCAATCTGAGTTATCTATGCACCAGCCATGGAGAGAGGGGTGTGGAGGGGGACATCCTGCCACAGCTACTCACAGAGCCCTGTCAGGGGGGCAGGGGGATGTGGGTCCCCCCACGGCGGGGTTTGGGCTCTACCCAGGGCCATGTGGGGACCACACAGGACCAGTGGGGTATGGGGGACACGGGTTTTGGGGATCCCCGTGAGACCTGTGAGATGGGTGAATGGAGAGGGGCGATAGCAGAGCTGGGGGACCCGCGGCCACCTGGAGAGGGGAGCCTTGGGACCCTGAAATGGGGACTCCAGAGCAAGAGGAGGAGAAGGGATGGAAGAGGAGGAGCGGGAGGAGGAGAAACAGAGGGGGAGGAGCGGGAGGAAGAGGGGGGACAAAAGAAGGAGCGGGCTGGCACCGCGCGGTCTGTGTCTCCCTGAATTTGCAGTCCCCGGTGGACCATCGCCCCTCCATCCCGCAGGTGAGCGGGGAGGGGGAGCTCGCCCCAAATATACGGGGGGGGGTCTCTGGGTTTGGGGATTTTTGTGAAGGATGTTTAGAGTTTGTATTACTCCAAAGCGAAGCCGCAAATGCCCCTCGGGGGGACATCAGGGGGTCCCCGGGAGGTGTTTTTGGGGGGTCCCGATGGCAGTGCAAGCAGACCCCGATGGGGGCGGGGGGATGCAGGTCGTGCCCGCGGTGGGGGTTGGGCTCTGCCCGGGCCGGGCCCTCCAAGCTCTGCCGGGGGCCACGTGCGGACCGGCGGGGGAGGGGGGGACAGCGGTTTTGGGGACCCCCGGGAGCCCCGGCTTCCCTAAGCTGGACCCCAGGGAGAGGAGACCCCCAGAACTGCGAAGGGGGGACCCCACGAGGGGGAATCCCTGGGATTGCCGGGACCCCCGGCGGGGGGTGTGGGCGCTGGAGGGGTGGGATGGCCGGAAAGGGGTTCAGGGCTGCCAGGTCCCACAAGTGGCTGCTCCCAGTATGAGCCCTGTTGCCCCCCCAGCCCCGTGTGGTTCCAGTTTCCTCGTCACTCCCAGTATGAGCCCAGTCATTCCCAGTATGGTCCTGGTCACTTCCCCTCACTCCCTGTAGGATCCCTGTTGCTCCCACTATGAACCCAGTCACTCCCAGTCATTCCCTATTATGATGCAATTTGCCCCCAGCACAGTTCCAGTTGCTCCCAGTTCCTCCCTCTTTTGCCCAGTGTGTCCCCAGTTCTCCCAGTTGCCCCTAGCATAGTCACAGTCACTCCCAGTACAATCCCAGGATGAGTCCATTATGATGCCAGTGTCTCCCAGCAGGGCCCCAGTCACCCCCACGTGCCCCCAGTCTCTCCCAGTATGGTCCCAGTCACCACCTGCATGGTCTCAGGCACTCCCAGTATATCCCAGTTGCCCTGAATATTCTCATAGTCATTCCCAGGCACTCCCGGTTCCCTCAGCATGGTTCAGTTGCCCCCAGGATTATCCCAGTCACTGCTGGTACATCCCAGTTGTCAGCAGCATGCACCCTGTCATTCCCAGTTGATCCCACTATATCCCCCGCTGGTTCCCAGCATGTGCCTAGTAGCTTCCAGGAAGCCCCACTATAATCCCAGCATGATCCCAGTCCCTCCCAGTATGATGCCAGTGGCCCCCAATGTGATCCCAGTTGCTCCCTGTCAAGGCCAGCATGAGCCCAGTAGCCTCCAGTATGATCCCCGTTACTCCCTGTCTCTCCCAGTATATCCCAGTTGCCCCCTGCATGCTCCCAGTCATTCCCAATTCCTCCCTATTGCTTTCAACATGCTTCCAGTTGGCCACAGCCACTCCCAGTCAATCCCAGTATGATTGCATTCACTCTCTGTGTGATCCCCGTCTGACCCAGCATGAGCCCAGTTGCTCCCACTGTGATCCCAATTGCCACCAGCATAGTTCCAGTTGTTCCCAGTTCCTCCCAGTATGACCCCACTTACCCCCAGTGGCCTCTAGTATAGTCCCAGTCCCTCTCAGCAGGGTCTCAGTCATGCCCAGTTGCCCCCAGTGTAGTCCCAGACACTCTCACGTGCTCCCAATTGCTTCCAGTGTGATTCCAAGTGTTCCCAGTATAGTTCCAGTCAGCCCAGTATGGTTACAGACACTCCCAGTATATCCCAGTCACCCTTAGCATGCTCATAGTCATTCCCAGGCACTCCCAGCTGCCCAGTAAGGTTCTAGTTCCCTCAGAATGATCCCAGTCTTTCCCAGTTACTCCCAGTTGCCTCCAGAATGGTTCCAGTTTCAGTCAGTTGCCCCAAGTGTGGTCCCAGTTGCTGCCAGTATGATCCCAGTTGCCCCAGCTGTGGTCTCAGTCCCCTCAGCATGGTTCCAGTAGCTTCCAGTTAATCCCAGTTGCTCCCAATGTGTCCACAGTTTCCTCCCAACATGGGCCCAGTAACCCCCGTCAGGTTATGCAAATACACCTCAGGGGGATGTTGGGGGGTCCCTGGGAGGTGTTTTTGGGGGGTCACAGTGGCAGTGCCAGCAGAGCCATGGCAGGGGGATGCTGGTGTCATCCCCCTCACCATGGTGGGGGTTGGGCTCTGCCTGGGACAGCACATGGGACCAGTGGGGGACCGGGGACACTGGTTTTGGGGACCCCCAGTAGAGCCATGGGAGGGGAGAATGGAGAGGGGCTATAGCAGAGCCTGGGAACTCCCGGCAGCCTGGAGGGGTGTGCCCTCTCAGGGTGGATCCCTGGGACCCCCAAAACCTCCAGCTTCCGTAACTGGGACCCAGAGAGTGGAGACCCCCACAACCCCCGAAGTGTGGAACTCAGAGATGGGGGACCCCTGGGATTCCTGGGACCCCCGGCAGTCTGGGGAGTGTGTGGACACTGCAGAGGGGGGATCCCCAATGGCAGGTGCTGGAGAGCTGGGACCTGCGGCAGCCTGACAGCAGGGAACCCCAGAACCCCAAAGTAGAGAGACCAGAGAGGTGGAACTGCAGAGAGTGTTTTTGGGGCTGAATCCTGGTGGTCTGCAGGTTTTTATGGGCCCCAGATGCCCAGTGACTTCTAAAGATGGAATTGGACAGGGCGACGTTCAAACCCAATGCAGTCACCCCTTGTTTTCCTCCAAACCAGGATTTCCCATTCCCAAACCTTGGCTGCATGGAGGAGGAGGCTGTGAGGAAGACGAAGATGCCCCAGGACCCCCAGGCAGGTGAGGAGGAAGTCACTGCCCCTTTCCCCCTCTCTTCTGCTCCATCTCCCAGCCCAGCATCGCCCCCGGCTGCAGGACAACCCCGCTGCTGACGCTGTCCTGCTGGGAACGGATTGACGGGGATCTCCTTCCCCTTTCCTATGGCTCAGAGGCAAATCCCAAATCCTCTCCTTGTCCTTCCTCTGCCAGGAAATGACCTGGGAATGGAGATCATGGAGGAGAAATCCCCATGCGAAAAGGTCATAGAAGAGGCTGTTTGGAGCTGCTCCACGGCACAGGAATCCAACGGAGATGGAAATCCCCAGAGATCCCGCCCGAGGAGGGGCTTCAAACCCAGCCCACGGTGCACCGAGGAGAAAAGACCCACCCTGTGCCAAGAAGGTGACCAGAGCTTCAGCCAAAGGTTGGACCTGATGGTCCATGAGCAGCATCATGACGGGGAGAAGCCATATGAGTGTGGGGAATGTGGGAAGATCTTCATCAGGAACTTCCACCTGATGCGCCACCAGATGATCCACACAGGGGAACGTCCTTACGAGTGTGGGGAATGTGGGAAGAGCTTCAGACAGAGCTCCATCCTGATTGTCCACCAGCGGATCCACACTGGGGAGCGGCCCTATGAGTGTGGGAAATGTGGGAAGAGCTTCAGAAACCGCTCCCACCTGCATGTCCACCAGAGGATCCACACCGGGGAGAGGCCCTATGAGTGTGGGGAATGTGGGAAGAGCTTCAGCCAGCGCTCCAGCCTGATTGTCCACAAGCAAATCTACACTGGAGAGAGGCCCTATGAGTGTCCTGAGTGTGGGAAGAGGTTTCAGACCAGGTGTGATCGCCTTGTACATCAGCAGATTCACACAGAGGAGAGGCCCTTCCGCTGCCCCGACTGTGGGAAGGGCTTCAAGCGCAACTCCACCCTCATCATGCACCGGCGCATCCACACTGGGGAGAGGCCCTACGAGTGTCCCGAGTGTGGGAAGAGCTTCTCCAGGAGCACTCATTTGACCCGACACCAACAGAGGCACCGATAAGGGAAGCCCTGTGGGTGCCCTGAGTGCAGGAAGAGCTTCGTGCGCTGCTCCAGCTCCATCCCCCGTCAGAGGAGCCATGTTGGGAAGAGCCCTGGTGACCCACATTCCCTGTGACCAGCAGTGGGAAGACACCTGGCAGGTGATCTCCACATCTTTCTGGATCTCTGTAGGCACCTAGGTGAACACAGGGGCAGGAACATTCATCGGGATACTGATTGCAATCAGAAATTCATTGGAAATAGTGGATTTGTGGACTTTACATTCAGAAAAATCTCACTTGCTCTGTCCAGTTGTTCCTTCTGGTGGCATCAAGCAGCGCTGGATGATCTTGGGGGTGTTTTCTAACCTAAATAATTTCCTTCTTCATTCTATTGAAATGACGAAAACTGAAGTTAAAATAAAGAAATTAAACAAAGAGATCTAAAGCCACACCATTTTACTCAGATTTGAAGGTGAATTTGTGGTTGGTTCATGGGATTACATGGGAAGGTTTGGGTGTTGTGGGGCCGCCGACCCAGGCAGACGGGACCACGATCTCATAGCTGTGCCGACAGAACAGGGGGTTCAGATGAGCCTGTCTGTTCTCCAGGAATTCCAGTTGTCTGTCCTAGTCCCTGGCCTGGGTCTCCCCATTTGGGGTGTGCCCCCAAAGTGCCCAAATCACTGCTGAAGTGCCCGAGCTGCTCCCAGCTGTGGATGTTCCTGTCCACCAACCTCTCCTGGTCAGTGCCATGGGGGCTGGGAGGGGCTTTTGTGGCTCTTGGGGGCATTTGTGGTGCTAGGAGGGGGTTTGGGGACTTCCAGGGGCTCTGTGAGCGAGGTTTGGGGTCCTGGTCAGGTTGTGTGGCTTGGAGAGAACTTGGGTGGCTGTCGGGGGAGATGAGAAGGGGATTTGTAGGCTCTTGGGCCCATTTATATTGCAGGGAGTTGTTGGGAGGTCCTGTGGGGAACTGTGGGGTGGTTTGAGGTGTCTGGGAGTGACTGTGGGGCTGGCAGGGCATTTTAGAGTGGTCGTGACCCCCAGACCCCCAAAGCTGCCACCAGACCCCACCCCCCAAGATGCTGTCAGGGTTTGGGGGCTCCATGTTGGGGTTTGTCCTTTTGGCACTGCAGGAGAAGGTGAGGATGGGTCCCAGGGGTAGTGTGTGACACCCCCATCCCGGTGTCACCCCCTTTTCCCTCCCCTGACCCAGGCTCCTGACCTGGCTCCTGACCCAGCACCTGCTCCCCCCAGGAGGGAATTTGGGGAGGGGGAGAGGGGGTGCGTAGTCCTTGCCGGGTGATGACCCCGACTCAGTGTCTTTTTTCTTATGTCCCTGTTCCTGTAGTTTATTACGACAGTCTTGGGCGAGTCAATCGGTGGAATTCCTGTGGAAATCCTTCCCATTGTTTCTTCTATCTCTCAGTATCGGTTTTATCTTACCAGCAGCTTGTTTCTAAAGACAGTCCTTTATTCCTTTCACTCCCGTGCCCCCAAAGCCCCAAGGGACCCTCCCGATTGTCGCCGTCCCGGGTCCCCCTCAGCACAGCGGCGGCTGCCAAAGGGGGCGGGGCCAGCAGGCCATTGGCCAATCCGGAGGCGGCAGGGAGGGGCGGGGCGGGAGGGGGCGGTGCCGCGCGAGCAGCCCGAGAGCAGGGCGGGCTCGGTGTGGGGCCCGAGCGGGGCCGGGGGGCGAAGGGCAGGGCGGCCGAGCTGGAGCGCCGATGGCACTGCACACCTGAGGAGTCGTGACAGCATGGGCTGTGACATCACAGGGTGGCTGTGTGACATCATAGAATGGTTTGTGACATCCCAGAGTGGGGCTGTGTGAGGTCACTCGGTGGCTGTGTCACAGCACAGAGCAGGCTATGACATCACATGGTGGTGTGAGGTCACAGGGGCTGTGTGAGGTCACTGGGGAAGTCACTCTGCCCTAGCCCCCCCTCACAGTTCCCCCCCAGAGAAGTCCAATGTTGCTCATGCACAGCAGGGTCCCCTGTCCCCCCGATCCCCCTTGCCCCTGTGCCGCAACCTCCCCCAGAGGATGTTCCATGAGAGCCTGACATGGGGACAGGGGACTCTGGCTATGGGGGGTGGGACAGGGGGACAGGGAGTCCCCAGCAGCATCCCCGTGTCCCCCTGGAAAGAGCCTGGCCCAGGGCTCCTTCACCCTCTTACGAACGAGGGCTTGAGAGCACTTAAAAATCCCCAGCAAGGGAGCAGCAAAAACCTGATTTAATATTCAGCGACAGTACAACAAAGTTCTTTGGCAAGAGTCACTCTGCTCTGGACAGGACAGTTCAGGCACACCGAGGAAACAAAGCAACAACATAACCAAACAAAATCCAATCAATCAAACCAAAAAAGAACCCAGAATTGTCTGCGTGTGTATGCCTGTCTGTCTGTGTGTATGTGTGTTTAGGTGTGTGTAACAAAAGGACAGCGAGGGCAAGGATAAAAGGAATACAGCCTGAAAGCTTAACAGTACTTAACTTCTACCTTAACGTTAACTTCTACCTCAAACTTAACAATTTAGCAAAAGAACAGCACTTAACAGTATTTAACCTCACTTATAACCTATGACTTAACAATTTAACAGAGGAATAGTATTTAACTTAGCTTCTAACTTATATTAAACCTGCAGTTATGGTAAGGCACTTCACCAAGCACTGACTCAAAAAACTATAAACTGTTCAAGTTATCCAGATTTTGACAAAAAGGAATCAGGATTTGACAAAAGGAATCAGGAAAAGAGAGAGAGAGAGGAAGAGATATCCACGGTCACAGCCTTGGATCCAGTGCCATCTCAGCTGCTGTGAGCTCCAGGGCCATGGGACGTGTCAGTGTCACAGCCGTGTCACAGCCTTTCCTGCTCTGCTCCCTCTCACAGGTGGGGTTTTCGGGGTGCCAGGAGCTTGGCAGCCACTTTGGGGCTGGCCCAGAGGATGCAGAGGCTGCGGGTGGGGCAGTGACTGCCCCACCTATGCAGAACTTGCCCTGCCCCCCAAACACACACTCCAGATGTTTGGGGCCATCCATCATTTCTCTGCTCTCCAGCACCAAGGCAATGGACTCTGCCTACAGCTCTGAGCCCGTGCCCATGGCAACCACCCCTGGCATTGGGGCTCCATGGAGCTGCTCTCAGGAACTGCCCAAGAACTGGGGAGTACCCCAAAACTGCCTCCAAAATGTGGGATGCCCCAAAATCCCTTCAGGAATGTGGAATACCCCAAATCCCACTCAGGAACTGGTTCCCCCTCATCACCCCCAACCTTTGACTGTCTCATTCCAGACCCTGCCCCACCCTGCCAATCCACACCCCAACCCATCCCACCCCTCCTGGACACCATGACCCCCTTCCCAGGCCCCATTTCCACCCCTCCCAAACCCCACTCCACCCAATGCATCCCTCAATGCCCATCTCACCCCTCCTGATTTGCATCCCACTTCACCCAGTCCCCTTCCAACCCCATTCCACCCTGAAGGGCTGTGGAACTGAGTAATTTTGGGTGGGGATTGAGCCATTTTGGGGTACAATTGAGTACTTTTCAGTGGAATTGTGTGGTTTTGAGATAATGGATCTATCCCTCTTGGCTTTTTGGACACAAACTGATGGAGGAAACTGTACCAAATACCCCAGAACAACCAAATGCTCTAGAATATCTCCAGAACAACAAATACCCCTCCCAAATAACAGAAAAAACATGCAGCTTTAGATGATAAATTTGGAACAGCAGACAAACTACATCCTGCACTCAGGGCCTTTGCAGGGCTTCCCTTACTGGTGGCTCCGTTGGTGTTGGATCAAGTGAGAGCTCCTGGAGAAGCTCTTCCCACACTCGGGACACTCATAGGGCCTCTCCCCGGTGTGGATGCGCCGGTGCATGGTGAGGTTGCCATTGCGGTTGAAGCCCTTCCCGCAGTCGGGACAGCGGAAGGGCCTCTCCTCTGTGTGAATCCACTGATGTACGAGCAGATCGGAGCTCTTTGGAAACCTCTTCCCACACTCGGGACACTCGTAGGGCCTCTCTCCAGTGTGGATGCGTCGGTGCACGATGAGGTTGCAGTTCTGCTTGAAGCCCTTCCCACAGTCAGGGCAGCGGAAGGGCCTCTCCTCTGTGTGAATGCGCTCATGGAGGAGGAGACTGGAGGAGGTCTGAAACCTTTTCCCACACTCAGGACACTCATAGGGCCTCTCCCCAGTGTGGCTCCTCTGGTGGACAATCATGTGGGACCTACCACTGAAGCTCTTCCCACACTCCCCACACTCATAGGGCCTTTCCCCAGTGTGGATCCTCTGGTGGACAATCAGGCCGGACCTATCGCTGAAGCTCTTCCCACACTCCCCACACTTGTACGGCCTTTTCCCAGTGTGGATCCTCTTGTGGACAATCAGGTGGGACCTATGCATGTAGCTCTTCCCACATTCCCCACACTCATAGGGCCTCTCCCCCGTATGGCTCCTCTGGTGGACAATCAGGTGGGACCTATCACTGAAGCTCTTCCCACACTCCCCACACTCATAGGGTCTTTCCCCAGTGTGGATCCTCTGGTGGACAATCAGGTAGGAGCTCGTGCTGAAGCTCTTCCCACACTCCCCACACTTGTACGGCCTCTTCCCAGTGTGGATCGTCTCGTGGATAATCAGGCTGGAGTTTCGGCTGAAGCTCTTCCCACATTCCCCACACTCATAGGGCCTCTCCCCCGTGTGGATGCGCTGGTGGACAATCAGGTGGGACTTATGGCTGAAGCTCTTCCTACACTCCCCACACTCATAGGGCCTCTCCCCCGTGTGGCTCCGCTGGTGGCAGATCAGGTGGGACCTATTGCTGAAGCTCTTCCCACACTCCCCACACTCATAGGGTCTTTCCCCAGTGTGGATCCTCTGGTGGACAATCAGGTAGGAGCTCGTGCTGAAGCTCTTCCCACACTCCCCACACTTGTACGGCTTCTTCCCAGTGTGGATCCTCTTGTGGACAATCAGGCTGGAGTTCCAGCTGAAGCTCTTGCCACACTCCCCACACCTGTAGAACTCCCCATCGCGAAGCCGCTCATCGACCACCTGCTCTGAGCTCTGCCTGAAGCTCTGGTCACATTCCCCGCTCAGGGTGGGTCTTTCCTCCTCTGTGCACCCTGGGCTGGGTTTGGAGACCCTCCTCCTGCGAGACCTCCGGGGCTTTTCCTCCACATTGGACTCCTGCACTGTGGAGGTGCTCAAAACGGCCTCTTCCACGAGGTTCTGCCCCAAGGATTTCTCCTCCCCGGTCCTCAGCTCGTTCGCTGGGGGAGGAAGGACAAGGAGAGGATTTGGGATTTGCCTCCATGCGAGAGGGAAGGCGAAGGACATCCCCCCAGGCAGGACAGCATCGGCAGCGGGGTTGCCCTGCAGCCGGGGGTCATGGAGGAGAAGAGAGGGGAAAAGGGGCAGTGACTTCCTCCTCACCTGCCTGGGGGTCCTGGGCCATCTTCCTCTTCCTCACAGCCTCCTCCTCCATCCAGCCAAGGTTTGGGAATGGGAAATCCTGGTTTGGGGGAAAACAAGGGGTGACTGCATTGGGTTTGAAGGTCACTGTGTCCAGTTCCATATTTAGGAGTCACTGGGCATCTGGGGTGCATAAAAACCTGAAGAACACCAGGATTCAGCCCCAAAAAAGACTCTCCCCGGAGTTCCCTCTCTTAGGTCTTGCCACTTGGAGCTTCTGGGGGTCTCCTCTCTCTGGGTCCTGCTTGCGATGTGTGGGGTTTGTGGAGGGGGACTGAGACCACAACTGGGATCATACTGGGACAAACTGGAACCACACTTTGGGCAACTTACTGAAACTAGAACCATGCTGGGGGAGACTGGGAGTAACTGGGAAAGACTGGGATCATTCTGAGTGTACTAGAACCTTACTGGAGCAACTGGGAGTGCCTGGGAATGATTATGAGCATGCTGAGGGACACTGGGATATACTGGGAGTGTCTGTGACTATACTGGGCTGAATGGAACCACTCTGGGAACATCTGGGACCACTCTGGGGGAAACTAGGAGTAAGTGAGAGTGACTGGGACCACACTTTGGGACACTAGGCATGACTCGGACACTGCTGAGAGGGACTGGGACTATACTAGGGGCCACTGGGGGCAATTGGGATCACACTGGGAGGAACAGGAAATAACTGGAACTATGCTGGGGGCAACAGGGTTCATACTGGGATCACAGTGGGAGCAGCTGGGCCCATGCTGAGGGAGACTGGGATCACACTGAGGGTGGTGGGAATCATAGTGGCATTGACTGGAAGTGGCTGTGGGCTATTAAATCACACTAAAAGCAACTGGGAGGAAGTCGGAATGACTTGGAACATGCTGGGGGCAACTGGGATATACTGGGAGAGACAGGGAGTCACAGGGATCATACTGGAGGCTACTGGGCTCATGCTGGCATTGACAGGGAGCAACTGGGATCACATTGGGGGACACTGGCATCATACTGGGAGGGGCTGGGATCATACTGGGATTATAGTGGGTGTCAGTGGACCCTGACTGGGGCTTACTGGGAGCTACTAGACCCATGCTGGAAGCCAAATGGGGATACACTGGGAACAACTGGGAATGACAGGGTGTATGCTGCTGACAACTGGGATCTAGTGGCAGTGACTGGGATAATCCTGGGGGCAACTGAACCACGCTGAGGGAACTGGGAGTGCCTGGGAATGACTTCGAAAGTGTTCAGAGCAACTGGGATATACTGGGAGTGCCTGAGACCATGCAGGTGGTGACTGGCACCACACTGGGAGTGACTGGGAATGTGCTGGCAGGAAGTGGGACCATGCTGGGGGGAACTGGGGGCAAGTGGGAGTGACTGGGGCCCTGCTGGGAGAGACTGGCATCACACTGGATTCATACTGAGATTGTACTGGGAGTGACTGTGACTATGCTAGGGGCAACTGGGAGAACTGAGAACACACTGGGTAAAAGAGGGAGGAACTGGGAGCAACTGGGATCGTGCTGGGGGCTAGTTGCATCTTCATAGGGAATGACTGGGAGTGACTGTTCATCCTGGGAACAACAGGGATCCTACAGGGAGTGAGGGGAAGTGACCAGGACCATACTGGGAATGACTGGGCTCATATTGGGAGTGACGAGGAAACTGGAACCACACGGGGCTGGAGGGGCAACTGGGCTCATACTGGGAGCAGCCACTTCCAGGACCCGGCAGCCCTGAACCCCTTTCTGGCCATCCCGCCCCTCCAGCGCCCACACCCCCCGCCGGGGGTCCCGGCAATCCCAGGGATTCCCCCTCGCGGGGTCCCCGCTCCACAGTTCTGGGGGTCTCCTCTCCTTGGGGTCCAGCTTAGGGAAGCCGGGGCTCCCGGGGGTCCCCAAAACCGCTGTCCCCCCCTCCCCCGCCGGTCCGCACGTGGCCCCGGGCAGAGCTTGGAGGGCCCGGCCGGGGCAGAGCCAAATCCCCACCGCGGGCACGACCTGCATCCCCCGCCCCCATCGGGGTCTGCTTGCACTGCCATCGGGACCCCCCAAAAACACCTCCCGGGGACCCCATGATGTCCCCCCGAGGGGCATTTGCGGCTTCGCTTTGGAGTAATACAAACTCTAAACATCCTTCACAAAAATCCCCAAACCCAGGGACCCCCCCCCGTATATTTGGGGCGAGCTCCCCCTCCCCGCTCACCTGCGGGATGGAGCGGCGATGGTCCACCGGGGACTGCAAATTCAGGGAGACACAGACCGCGCGGTGCCAGCCCGCTCCTTCTTTTGTCCCCCCTCTTCCTCCCGCTCCTCCCCCTCTGTTTCTCCTCCTCCCGCTCCTCCTCTTCCATCCCTTCTCCTCCTCTTGCTCTGGAGTCCCCATTTCAGGGTCCCAAGGCTCCCCTCTCCAGGTGGCCGCGGGTCCCCCAGCTCTGCTATCGCCCCTCTCCATTCACCCATCTCACAGGTCTCACGGGGATCCCCAAAACCCGTGTCCCCCATCCCCCACTGGTCCTGTGTGGTCCCCACATGGCCCTGGGTAGAGCCCAAACCCCGCCGTGGGGGGACCCACATCCCCCTGCCCCCCTGACAGGGCTCTGTGAGTAGCTGTGGCAGGATGTCCCCCTCCACACCCCTCTCTCCATGGCTGGTGCATAGATAACTCAGATTGAGTCAAAAGCCCATCAAGAAGTTATCTCTTGGTGCCTGACAGTCTGACATCTCCAGCCTTGAACCCACATCTTGGTATGGAGAGAGGATGTGGAGAGAGATGAAAGAAATGAGGACGTGACCGAAAGACACACTTCTACAC
Organism: Acanthornis magna; assembly: GCA_036785705.1. Taxonomy (NCBI): domain Eukaryota; kingdom Metazoa; phylum Chordata; class Aves; order Passeriformes; family Acanthizidae; genus Acanthornis; species Acanthornis magna. The sequence goes on along the minus strand of JAWUZG010000484.1, from coordinate 1,157,954 downwards.
TATAAAGGACACATGAAATATCACAGAGGTAGAAGCTTTTCGACATGGACACTGGAGCATGAAAAAGCTTCTCCCCAGGGTCTGGACACAGCCCTGTGGGAACTCCCTCGAGGACTGAGTGAGGATTCTAATGTCACCAAATTGGAGTTTGGTAAGACACATTGGTTTCCTAAATTGTATTTTCTTTGCTAGCAACAACAATAATAATAGGTACCTTTATTGCGCACTGAATTCTTAGCTATTTGTAGTTTTGCAGTTGTTCTGTGTAGTATGTAGTTTTGTCCCAAGTCTAATGTCTGTTATTTACCGTGCCTAATAAATGATCATTTATGTCATATTAGACCTAATCAGCCATTATTAAAGAACTTGCAAACGAGACCATGTCTTGGGGTGCTGCCCACCCCAATAAGAGCTCCTGCCTGCTGCCAAAGGCCTGGGCAAAGGCAGAGATTTAGCTAAAGCTCCTGTCCCCATTCGTAACATTTTGGCGTAGTCGGCAGGATAACGGCAAACGATTCAAATAATCAGACTAAAGACTTAACAAACTGCTTACGGAGGCACAGTCCTAATCCTCTTCCAGTAGGTAACTGGTTTAATTGGGAAAAAATCCATAGGAAGTTATATGAACCGCAAGATTTACTGACAAATAAAAATAGAGAAAATATCATTTCTCATGCACTTGCTGTATATCTAAAAGCTGCATGTGATTGGCGGACGGAAATTATATAAGAGCATAACAAATTAAAGCAAGAGCTAAAAGATGCCAAGGAAAGAACAAAAACCTTGGAAGAAAAATTGGAATTAACATCATCAGAAAACCCCAACTCTGTAAATGTTAAAGAAATTCCAGAGTTGATAACATCACCTAAATATGAGAGTCATGAAATTCAGAAAAACCCTGATGAAATTAGAGAATCAAATGTTGAACTGGATTCTAACAAAAGCACAGAATGCCTATCTCTTAAGAAGAGAGAAATTCCAAAACCTAAATTGAATTCCATAATTAAGACTAAAATCTCTGAAAAACTCAAAGGTAGCCAGAGAAAAAAAGTGATCAAACCATTTCTCTGGAATTCCCTGCTATTAACAAACATTCCAAATGCAGGAGAAACAGATATTAAATGTCTGTTAAAAATTTGTCTCACTGGGGAAAATGAATTCTGAACTGTGAGTGAACCAAAGCCACCTGATTTACTAATCAACAAAATTACACAACTCACGAAACCCTCTCCAAAGACTGCATTAACTGTCAACTGCCCCCAAGCAGTGTGGAGGGAAAAAGCGGCAATCCAAACCCGATATGACACAGAGAGAGGGGGGGAAAAAAAATCAGTCCCCAATCCTTCTCTTGCAGAGAAGACAGAAAACCCTTAAGACCCAGCTCCCCCACATTCCTGCAATACAATAAACTTCCAATTACTCCTATGTCTACTAAACTGTAAGAGTAAAGAAAAACTTACCTTTTACACTGCTAAAATTTGTTATGATCTAATTATATTTAGGATGTATTCTACTTAAAGCTTTTCTGTTTGAAAAGGGGCAAATAAAAACTAATGTTTAACAACTAATCCTTAAAACTTAATACTAACATGGAATGCTACTACACTGTAGGCATTTGCACGTAAATAAACAGCAATTTATATGTTGCCTGCTTTTGACTAAATACCAAATTCCTTCTAGGGAGTACAACTCCAACAATGAGTAGCTGACAGGCCAAGCTGTAATTCCTAAAGTAGATATCATATCTACTTCCCACTACTAGAAGGAGGTTTTTCCAAAAAAATCATAAAATACTAGGAAAGAATCATGTTCCTGAATTTTCTGTAATAACCACAGAGTTCACTCCAATGTTTTAATTTTCCCTTTGAAATGTGTCTGTGTGTGTGCATGGAGGGGTCTTGAACACGTCTGAATACCTGTTGATTTTGTTGCTGTTTGTTTGCGTGTATTTCCAACTATCACTTTGGAATATTTTTGTATGTGCGTGTGTGGTGTGTGTGGATGCGTGTGAATTATAATTTGTGTTTTGCCGGCATATACACATATGTATATATACCAAGGGGACGCCTGTAAGAGTAAGATGAAAATTGGTTGAGTGTTAAAGCATGCTTTGAATGCCTATGGAATTTTTGTGTATGCTGTTTTTCCTACATGTGCTAATAAGTATCCCTTTAAAACTCCTCTGTGTGTAACTAAAAAGTGTCATTCCCTCACTCTTTGAGAAATTTGACAGTTACTTTTGGGGACAAAAATCTTCTCCCTTTAGAAAAAGCAAGTCCAATACCTGCAGTAAATTTTGCAACTACTGTAAAGTTTATTTCCTTTATTTGTGTGTGCTGGTGGCCACTGAGCTGTTTTGGGCAGCCAGAGAAGCAACCTTGAAAATGCAAATTGACACCACTAGGAAAAAGGTGCAAAGAGTATGTGCCCCTAGGCCAGTGCCCAAGCTATTTCCATGCAGCCAAGAGCACAGCTTTAGAAATGCAGATTGTACACTGCTAAAAGAAAAGATGAACAACTAAAAGCCCTCTTACCTAAGAGAGAAACTAAACTGTTTTTTCCTATCTCTTAACCTCACCAAGCCTTGCTTTCAATTACATACTAGAAGCAAAAGCTGATACCAGTGATACCTCACTCTGCAACATTGCAAAAGAAAACTAGCAGCAAAATAAAAAATATAACCAACTTCCAAAAGTGAAAGGAAAACACACACTCATTCCTGAAACACTCCTGCATTTATTTCAAACTCTAGAGTCAGAAATGTCTACTTTAAAAACTGAAGAGTGTTACTGATAAGAAATTGAAAGCTAACTGGTCATAAAAAGAAAGACAAAGAAAGTGTACGATTAATTAATTTGCAGTTTTGGGTTGGTGCCATATGGTAATTGCGGAAGTGGAAGTGTTAGATTGGTAAGTGAAGAGAAATGAAGTTTAAACAAAAAAGGATTTGAATGGTTGTTTTTTACAGACTCAGTCCTGAAAAATCCTTATAGGATGAATTAAAAATTCATGCAACTAACTATACTTTACAAACTTATTATACCAAAAAGATGTGTCAATGAATTAACACTTACAAGTAATTGCCACTAAAAGCAGGCATGCTAATACAAAACCTAAGCCTTGCAAACCACTCCTCCACTGCCTCTGCCTGACAGCAGTGAATATAGCCCTGAGTCTGCAACTAGAGACCAGAAATGGAACTGCTATCATAGCTCTCCATAAAAAACACATCTGTTATTGCTGAAGTTGTATTGGTCTTATTTCTCTGTTAACCTTAAATGTTTAAGGATACCTTCACTAGATATAAGTTAGGTGCACCTGGACGTGAAACAAGAAACTGCTCAAGAGACAGGAGAAAAGACTGCTGGGAAAAACTACTGAAACTCCTAGACTCCTGCAAACGAATAAAGCCACTCCAGAAACAAAGAAGCCATACTGGACTACACAGTAACTTTTTATTTGCTGTAATCAAAATGTTAATTGTAATATTGTTTACAGATCAATGTTTACAAGAATGCATATGGCTAATCAGCCATCCCTACAAAACCTAACAATGTTGTTTTTCCTAAACATGCCTATAACAAAGGTTACGTGACCCTTGAAAAAGAGGAATTCCTACACCAAGCATATTTTTCCCATGGTATTCCTCCTGCCAGAATGATGCTCTGGCTGGAAAAGAAACCAAAACAATCCAAACCAACGAATTCTAACAGTAAATACAGTAACTGTTAAAACCTCTTCTTTTCACAGATGTCTAGAGATACCAGGGCTGACTTCACACCAAAGAATGAAGTTGCCTAAATGTGGCTGTATCCCAAGCCTCATTCATATCTAGACATAGCTGGAAAAGGCATTTTAACCACACCCTGGTGAGCCTATTCCAAATCATATAGAATACTACTAGCTTTGTAAACATCAAGCTAAAAAAGCTCTACCCCCTCTAGAGCAGGGTAGATGCTCATCGGTACAGTTGTTCCAGAAATAAACATAATTGAAAAATCAGAATTCCCCCAAGGACACCTACGATCTTTTATAACAAGATACAAACAAAATCTAAATTCCTAAACTGAAAAATCCTCTGGATTCCATAAACTTGTAAGAGAAATAAATATTTCCAAAATCGTTAAACATACAAAGCTAAACAAATAATGCAATCGGTGCTTTGCAACAAGAAGTTTCCAGCCTCTTAAAGGTAGTCCAGCAAAACCAAATAGCTTTAGATTTGCAGTTAAACTCCAAAGGTGGAGTATGCACAGTTGTCAACACCAGCTGCTGTGTATCAAACCCTAAGAATACAAACTAATCTAAAGAAAATTAGGAAAAACACTGGAATCTTACATGAAAACCAGAAGGATCGAAAAACAAATATATTCAATTGGATAGCTTCATGGATTCCAAATCCAAATGCAACCATAGGAAAACTAATTGGCGTAATAATTGTAGTCCTAACACTGAGGTTCAGTATATGGATCATATTCTGAATTTGCCAAATTAGGACCAACAAAATATGTAAATCTGGCGAAAACCATTTTCTCTAAACCTTATTTAGTACTATGGAAGGATTAAATGATTTGATAATTTTGGTAATTTCAATTAATGTTTATGTATATCCTTTGTAGTTTCTACATGTATTACTTTGGTGTTTCTATGCCTTTACTCTGATTGTCACAGTGAGAAAGAGGGGATTACATCCTAAATAGAACCTAATCCATTTTATAAAAATGTCAATTGGAATTACATTCTAAATGAGTAAAACAAATTAAGTCATTACATCCCCTGAGACAATCAAACTAATTATATATATATGTATCTACATATGCGTATCTGTCTAAATTATTGTGGAATTGTCTAACACTTGATATATTAAGCAAAAATAGGTGAAACACTAAACTCCACTGAAGGAAAAATTGGACTGAAAAGCACGAAGGGAAGTGAAAAAGTCACTGATCATTTACTGGACTCGTCCTGTTGCTACAATCAAGAAACTACCTCCACAAACTCTTCTTTGCTCCTGATTTACACCTCATCTTCCTATAGCCCTAAGACTCAAAGGGTGGAAAACAATCTACCCTACGTGGACTAATATCAACACAAGTATAAATGACTTGTTAAATTGTCTCCATAATATATATTTTTGTGTTACATAATCTACTACATAAACCCATAAGCTGAAGCAACAGCAGGTGCTTCTTATCAATCAAAGTTCGATTAAAGAATAATACAACTTAGGAAAACAATGTATACTAAAATACTGAATAATAGTGCACACATTATGAACGTGAGTACTTTCATAGCATGGAGGCAAGAGATACCTGTACTATCACTTCATGAGTTAAAAGTTAGTGCCTTTGGTCACAGGGGTGGAATGCGGCAGGACGTCCCCTCCCACACACCTCTCTCTCCATGGCTGGTGCATAGATAACTCAGATTGAGTCAAAAGCCCATCAAGAAGTTATCTCTTGGTGCCTGACAGTCTGACATCTCCAGCCTTGAATCCACATCTTGGTATGGAGAGAGGATGTGGAGAGAGATGAAAGAAATGAGGATGTGACCGAAAGACACACTTTTACACTATAAAGGACACACGAAATATCACAGAGGTAGAAGCTTTTCGACATGGACACTGGAGCATGAAAAAGCTTCTCCCCAGGGTCTGGACACAGCCCTGTGGGAACTCCCTCGAGGACTGAGTGAGGATTCTAATGTCACCAAATTGGAGTTTGGTAAGACACATTGGTTTCCTAAATTGTGTTTCCTTTGCTAGCAACAACAATAATAATAGGTACCTTTATTGCACGCTGAATTCTTAGCTATTTGTAGCTTTGCAGTTGTTCTGTGTAGTATGTAGTTTTGTCCCAAGTCTAATGTCTGTTATTTACCATGTCTAATAAATGATAATTTATGTCGTATTAGACCTAATCGGCCGGCTCGGAGGAAGGAGATTCACCCCCGGCACCCCCTGCCTCCTCCTTCTGTCCCGTTTGGCTCAATTGGTGCTTCTGGAGCCGCCTGCCCGCGCAGCCGGACCCGCCCTGTGGCCGCTTAGCCATGCAGTGCAGGGAATGAATGGCAGGGATTATTGGGCTGGGCTGGCCCTGGCCGGGTGCCCGGTGGCACCAGAGCCGCTCTGGCACTCTCCTCACAGGTGCAGGACACAGAACACAGCAGGAAAGGCTCTGGTCTGGGATAAGGGCAGAGAGATGTCACTCACTGCTCACCATCAGGGGCACAAGAAACCCAAGCTGGGGAAATTAATGGAATTTATTTCTAAACAAATCTCAGTAGGAGAAGGACAACTAAAACAAACCCTAAAAAACACCCTCCACACCCCTCCTTCCTCCCGGGCTCCCAGCCTCCTCCCGCAGTCCCTCCTCTGCTCTCTGCACGGGAATCTTGTCACCAGCCATGAACTTTGCTTTTGCCTCATCCTGGGATCTCTTCCCGTAAGGAAGAACTTTCTCTAGCAGAGATTCAGGGCATGATGGCCTTTGAGCCTCAGGGTGTTTCTCCTGCATCTCCTTGTAGGTCTCCTCTTCCTGTGCTGGGTCTCCTGCACCACAAAACTCTGCCAGCTGCAGCTTTGCAAACGGCAGCTCAAGGTCTGCATGTTCCTGAACAATTTGCTCGAGGTCCTTGGTGGCTGCCTCCAATCCGTTCTTCTTGTCTTCCCCCTTTGCATGGAACCAATGGATCTGATGGCCCCTGGGCAGGGCCTGGCACAGAAGGTGGAACCTGGGTCCTGCTGCAGCAGCGCTGGGGAGCTCCAGGACTCGCTCTGGCCGCTGGGGCAGCCACAGCACAGCCCGTTCCCAGGGAGGAGCCCAGGGCTCCGTGGGGCTCTGCAGGACCTTGTCCCTGGGGCTCGTCTGGATCAGCCCGGGCAGCTGGGCTGCAGTTGTCTCCGTTTGTATCCCTGGTTCCCCTGGCACAGCACCTGCCCAGCGCTGAGGGGACAGCAATGGGAGCGGGGCAGTTTGGGGTGAGGTTCACTGTGTGTGCCTGGGATAAATCCCAAATCCTTCCCTAAGGAGCAGAGAGTGCTGACAGAGCACAGGATGCTGCTGCTGCTGAGCACGGGATGGCCCCGGGGGTGATGTCAAAGCTGGGATGGGAGTGCCAAAGAAGAGGAGGAGGAGGAGAAGGAGGCGGAGCGGGCAGGAGAGGAGGGACACAGGAGGAAGAGGAAGTGCGGGGGCCGGGGGGAGGAAGAGTGGGAGGAAGAGGAGAGATAGAGGTGGAGCAGCAAGAGAAGCCGCAAAAGGAGCTGCTGCGTGCGTCCATCGCTCTCTGTGTCCACAACCCTCGGCCCCGGAAGCATCGCCCCCCGGGGCATCCCGCAGGTGACGGGGCAGGGGGAGCTCGCCCCAAATATCTTGTGCGGTGCGTGGGGTTCTTTTTGGGAGGGGTTTTTTTTGGATCCTGTAGGACTCCAGCACCGAGTCCCACATGTCTTTGTTGGTTGCCGGGAGCGGTTTTTTGGGGGCGGGGGGGGAGTGCGCGGATGTTTGGAGCGCGCAGGATTCCAAGGGAGAGTCGCAAATGGCCCTTGGGGGGATATTGGGGTGTCCCCTAGACGCGAGTTTTTTGGGGGGTCCCGATGGTGGCTGCCGGGAAAAATGGGATGTGATGGGATGGGATGGGATGGGATGTGGATTGGTGTGTGGGATGAAGTTTGGGGGAGGGGAATGGGTGGGATGGGGCCTGGGATGAGGCACCTGAAGGTTCGGGCTGATGAGGCTGGGCGGAACACCACTCCTTAGGCTCTTCCGGGGTATCCGCCACCTCTGAGGGAGTTTCTGGGTACCCCTAAACTTTCCTGGGTTGGCACTGGCAGTGTGGGACACGTGGTTGCGGCATCTTTGGCCCCACCTGTGCTCCCCTCGTCCCCAGCGCCGCCGGGAGCGGAATTTGGGGAGGGGGGAGGTGGGGGGCGGGCAGGCCGGGCCCCCCCGCTGGGCGCTGTCCCGTTGGGGCCGAGTGCGGGGGGAGCTGTCCCGCGGGGCCCGGCCCTGCCCGGGCACGGCTGATGCCGCCCGCCCGTGCTCCGCACTGCTCCGGCCTGGTGCTCGCAGTGCCGCGCGGGGCGGGGCCGCTTTGGGGACCCCCCCAGGGCAGAGCGCGGCTGCTTTGGGGCTGTGGGCACCTGGCCGGCGCTGGGCATGGGCCGTGTGGGGGCAGCTGGGGCCGTACTGGTGGCGCTGGTGGCACTGGGAGTCCCCCCGTCCGCGGGCAAGGAGCTCTGGGGTGAGCGGGAAGGGAGGGAGAGGGGTGGTGGGAAAAAGGAGAAGAAGGGGGGAAATATGAGTGGAACTCCCCCAAACAACCCCAAACCAAACCACCGCAAACCAAATCACTCCAAACCAACAGAGGTGGGGCTGGGAATTGGGGGGACGATGAGAGAATAAGACAGAGCAGGAATAGTGGACAGTGGGACCCCCAAAGGGAGTGGGAGGAGGCTGGGACCCACCTGATGGAAGGCAAGAGGGTCAACCTCAGCACAGCCACCTGGAACTGTTCATTCCAAAGGGCGATTTTCCCCTGGGGATAAAAAATAGAGGGCAATCATCTTGCAAATGTAGAATGAGGGAGATAAGCAAGCAAGCCTGGGCTCATTGGAGGCAGCAGAAAGGCCAAGGCCTGAGCCCCAGCCCCGAGAAGGCACATCCTGTCCCTCCTGCCTTGCTTAAGGCTCTGCTGGGCCACAGGGATGTGGGGAGGATGCTGAGGGCAGGACAAGGGGGTGACAGTGCCCAGCCTTGCTGGGGCTGTGCCAGGAGGCCCCAGGGCCTCAGGACAAGGCGTCTCCTCACAGCCCTTGGTGGCACAGATGCTGCTTTGGCCCAAGGCACCAAGACTTGGCTTCTCCTGGGCACTGCCAGCCTGGCCAGGGCCCTTGGCCATGGCCAGCAGAGCTTGTCCTGCGCTGTCCCACAGCTGCTGCTGTGTCCCTGCAGGCTGCACACTCCCATCTGGCTGCCCCCCTGGCTCTGCCCTGCCATTGCCAGCCCTGCCCTGACCTCTGCCCACCCTCACCTGCTTCACTTCTGACCATCAGCAATTGCCTGTTCCTGTGCCCTTAGGGAGTGCTGCTTCAAGAGTGATCCCAGCACCTTCCTAAGAGTTTTCCCAGGGGACGTTACCCACTGGTAGTTCCCTGAGCTGCTGCATCTGCTCTCCTCATGCCCAGGGTTGAAGTTTTCATGGCTGTTTCTCTCCTGTCAACAGACACTTTAAACTCAGCTGCTTCATGGTCACTGTGCCCAAGGGAGCCAGCAATGTCTGCTTCCCTCATGAGACCAAATTAATCCAATTAATTCATTTGCCCACATCCAGTGGCTGTTTCGCATGCACCTCGTCTGTAGGAAAGGAGTCCTTGTCAGCCCCTCCACCATCCCTGTCCAGATGTTGTCCCCATCACCCCACTGGGCTCTCCTGGGTTTCTTTGTGCCCAGCCCTTCTGTCCTCCCAGCACACTGTGGGGTGCCAATCCCTGTGTTCTGGAGGACCTGTGAGCATGAGGCTTCCTCCAAGGGAAGGCTGTGTGCACACCAGCCTTGCCTTTGCTCAGAGCTCCTGTCCAGCTCCTCACCCTCCTCCCTGCCTTCCTGAGGAGTCGCTGCCATCCCTGGCTACCCTCGCAGCACCCGAGGTGTCCCACCAGGGCTCTGCAGTGGCTGTGGGGGAGCCTGTTTGTGCCTGCCCAGCATGTGCCTCCCTCCCATGGCCATGGTGTCCCTGTTTGTCAGCACTGCTGTGTTTGCCCATCTGAAACCCTCATGCATCTCCTCCCCATCTCTGGATCTGCTGGTGGCACTTCTGCACTCAGTTGTGCCTCCAGCACTAAACCCCCTCCCCTACAGCCTGAGGAACCGGGAGCTCAAGGAGGCCATTGGAAAACTGATTTCAGTATCATTATCTCTATTGTTATTTGTGTTTAATAATTCCCTAGGTGAATATTTAGATTCCAATGACTACCAAGGATGAATCAGCTCTGTCCCACTTGGAGCCTTCAGAGTGTGTCTGACAGGGCCCAGAGCTGCTGCTCTCAGAGCATCTTGGCAATAAAGTGGGATCTCCCCAGGTCACTGACTGAAGCTTTGGCTCTTTGTCCAAGCTCATGTCACTTTGAGCCAAGAGAATTTCCCCCCAAAAGGCTCTGTAGTTCCATGGATTGTGCAGAGGGAAAGTGCTGACATCAGCAGCTGCTAAAGGCCAAGGGTTTGATTTGGATAAAGCCACTGTTGTGTGGTGACAGTGGAGATGGTGACAGTGACTGAGGTCCATAGCAAGGACTGTCCCACGTGGCACAGGACACAGAATGTGCTCCAGGAGAAGAATCTGGAGCTGCCTGGACAAGGCAGAGTCTCTGCAGGCCTGTGTGTTCCTGGGCTGGGCAGTGACTGGAGCCCCATGAAGGCACAGATCAGCCAAGATGGAGACCCCCAGAGGGAAAGCGCTAAATGCCAGCACCTGCAAGGAAAGCCAGATGGACACAGCTGAGCATAGCCAGAGCAGCTCCAACAGGGAAAGGGACCTTGGCAGCCACCACACACCTGCAGATCCCCCCACAGCCCCAGGGACAACACAAGTGGCCCCATCCTCTTCCTTCTGCAGCTGCTCTGCTGTGCTGGTCACAAGTGCTGCAGGTGTCTCCTGCAGCACAGACCCACAGGCGCACACACACACACGGGCTCTGTCCAGTCTGGGACACGGAGACAGCGGGGCCTGGGCACAGCAGAGATCTCACTGCCATGGGGAGCCCCCAGCTGCTGCTGCTGCTGGGGGCTCTTGGGCAGCCCCTGTGGGTGGGGTGGAATTTTCCCAACACTCACCTGAGCAAAGGACAGCACAGCGTTCCCGTGGGAGCAGGGTGAGGCCCCCAGGGCAGTCACCGGGCACTGCTGCGGTGCGGGTGGGCTTCAGTCCCATCACAGTGGAACGAGTCCCTCCAGACAGGTCTGGTTTCCTTCCCAAAATTTGGGAATGGAACGGCAAACCAGCACTTGAGGTGGCCACAGAGAACATGGGTGTCCGAGATGCCCCATCCGGAGGCACAGAGGGTTCCCCGTGTCCCCAGCACCTGGAACTGCACTCTCCCCTCACACACAGTGCTGCTGTTCACCAGCCTGAATCCTGTTTCCTCAAGGACAGGGAAAGGTGACAGTGAGGGGAGGCAGCTCCTGCCCCGTCAGCGTCTGGAGGAGAGGCCGCAGGGACACAGTGCACACAGTTCCATCAGCCCTTCTGTCCCCACGCCCTGCTCAGCCCCCACGCCTGTGCCTGTCCCTGCCACGCTCTTGGCGTGGAACTGCCCCAGCGATTCCTCAGGTGTGCAGTGCCATCGGCGCTCCAGCTCGGCCGCCCTGCCCTTCACCCCCCGACCCACTCAGGCCCCACACCGAGCCCGCCCTGCTCTCGGGCCACTTGCGCGGCACCGCCCCCTCCCGCCCCACCCCTCCCTGCCGCCTCCGGATTGGCCAATGGCCCGCTGGCCCCGCCCCCTTTGGCAGCCACCGCTCCGCAGCGCTGAGGGGGACCCGGGACGGCGACAATCAGGAGGGTCCCTTGGGGCTCTGGGGGCACGGGAGGGACTGGCGAGGGCGGGCGAGAGGGCGCCAGGGGAGGGGCGAGATATTCGGGTGGGGATTGACAGTGAGATCCCCCAAAAAGCCGCCCAAATTGTGCCAGCCACCTCCCCAAGCCGGCCCAACTTCACCCCCAGCATGGCTTCCAAGTGCCCCAAAACTTGTGCACGGGTGTGGAGGGAAGGGGGGAAGCAGCAGGACCCCTCCTCATTTCTCAACAGCTCTGTCCCCAGCTGGGAGGAGGAGCAGGGCCAGGGGTCTGGGTGTCCCCACAAATTTCCCCCATACCCATGACACAGCCGGACACTTGGGAGGCTGCCTCAGGCCTTTTTGCCCACCTGCATCCTAGGACAGAGCACAAAATCCACCTGCATCGCAGGATAGAGTGGAAAATCCACCTGCATCCCAGGACAGAGCACAAAATCCACCTGCAGCCCACACTGATTCTGTAGGGTCACCATGGTCCCTTGCTCCCATGAGGTTCCGTCAGGTCACAATGGAACCCTGGTGTCATATTGTTCCATAGCCTCCCAATGCTCTCCTGGGTTCCATGAGGCCCTGCTGTGACACATTGGAGCCTTGCTTCCCTGAGTTACCATGACCCAACTATGGTCTCCTGTGTTCCAGGAGGCCCTGCTTTGTCACAGTAGAGCCTTGGTTCTGCAAGATTCCCCAGCTTCACAATGGTCTCCTCTGGTCCGTGAGGTCACACTGTGTCACACTGGAGCCTTGGTTCCATCAAGTTCCATAACCTCAGTATGCATTTGGCTTCCATAACCCCCCTCTGTGTCACTTTAGCATTTTACTTCCATGAGATTCCACAGCATCAATGAAGTCTCCTGTGTTCCATGAGGCCCCACGATGGCACACTGCAGCCTCGGTTCCATGAGTGCCCATTACCTCACAGCAGCTGCTCGGTTCCATGAGGTCCTGCTGTGACAAAATGGATCCTTGGTACTGTGAGGTTCCGAAACCTCACCATGGTCTCTTGCTTCCGTAAGGCTCCTCTGTGTCACATTTGAGCCTTGGTTCCATTGGGTTCCAGAACCTCACAGCAGTTTCCTGCACTCCAGGAACAGCCGCTGTTTGCCATTTCAGCCTCGCTTTCATGAGGTTCCATAACCTCCTCGTGGTCGCCTAGGCCCAGGGAGGCCCCACTGTGTCACATGAGAGCCTTGGGGCCAAGAGATTCCATGGCCACAAAATGCTCTGCAGCCCCCAATTTTTCCCTGTTTCCCTCTCCTTTTCCCCCGGCCGGCTTCCCCCTGCCCCCAGCGCTGGGCTGGGAGCAGCCGAGAGCCCTGTGCTGCCCATCTCGACCTGTCCCGGCTCCATCCCCACTCCTCCCGCAGGCTAAGAGGGCTTTGCGGAATGGCGGAGGAGGAGGAGGGGTGGAGGAGAAGGAGGGAGGAAGGAGGAGCGGGGGAGGTGATGGAAGTAGGAGAGGGAGAAGGGATTGGGGGTATGAGGAGAAGGAGGTGGGATTAGGGCAGAGAAGAAGGAGGCGGTGGAGAAGGGATGGAAGAGGAGGAGGGGGAGGAGCGGGAGGAACCGGAGGGACAAAGGAGAAGTGGGAAGGGACCTCGCGGTCTCCCTGAATTCATAGCCCCCCAGGACCATAGCCGGCCCATCCCGCAGGTGAGCGGGGAGGGGGAGCTCGCCCCAAATATCTGGGGGGTCCGTGCGTTTGGATTTTTTTGGGGGCAAGGTTTGGAGTTTGCCGGACTCCAAACCCGAGCAGCAAATGCCCCTCGGGGATCCCCGGGAGGTGTTTCTGGGGGGTCCCGGCGGAGGTGTGGGCAGAGCCCCAATGGGGGCGGGGGGATGCAGGTCCCCCCTGTGGTGGGGGTTGGGCTCTGCCCGGGCCGGGCCCTCCAAGCTCTGCCCAAGGCCACGTGCGGACCAGCAGGGGAGGGGAGGACAGCGGTTTTGGGGACGCCTGGGAGCCCCGGCTTCCCTAAGCAGGACCCCAGGGAGCAGAGACCCCCAGAACACGGAGCGGGGACCCTGTGAGGGGGAGTCCCTGGGATTTCCGGGACCCCCAGTGGGGGGGTCTGGTGGCTGGAGGGGCGGGATGGCCAGAAAGGGGTTCAGGGCTGCTGGGTCCCGGGAGTGGCTGCTCCCAGTATGAGCCCAGTTGCTCCCCCTGCCCCGTGTGGTTCCAGTTTCCTCGTCACTCCCAGTATGAGCCCAGTCACTCCCAGTATGATCCTGGTCTCTTCTGCCCACTCCCTGTAGGTTCCCTGTTGCTCCCAGTATGAACCCAGTGACTCCCAGTCGTTCCCTAGGATGATGCAATTTGCCGCCAGCACGGTCCCAGTTCCTCCCTCTTTTGCCCAGTGTGTTCCCAGTTCTCCCAGTTGCCCCTGGCATAGTCACAGTCACTGCCAGTACAATCCCAGTATGAGTCCAGTTTGACGCCAGTCTCTCCCAGCAGGGCCCCAGTCACTCCCAGTGTGGTCCAAGTCACCACCTGCATGGTCTCAGGCACTCCCAGTATATCCCAGTTGCCCTGAACATTCTCGCAGTCATTCCCAGGCACTCCCAGTTCCCTCAGCATGGTTCAGTTGCCGCCAGGATTATCCCAGTCACTGCCAGTAGATCCCAGTTGTCAGCAGCATGCACCCTATCATTCGTAGTTGCTCCCAGTGTATCCCCAGTTGGCTCCCAGCATGTGGCTAGTCGGTCCCAGTAAGTCCCAATTAGGGTCTATTGGCGCCCACTTTAATCCCAGTATGATCCCAGTCCCTCCTAGTATGATGCCAGTGGCCCCCAAAGTGATCCCAGTTGCTCCCTGTCAATACCAGCATGAGGCCAGTAGCCTCCAGTATGATCTCTGTGACTCCCAGTATATCCCAGTATATTCCAGTTGCCCCCAGCATGCTCCCAGTCATTCCCACTTCCTCCCAGTTGCTTTCAGCATGATTCCAGTTGCCCACAGCCACTCCCAGTCAATCCCATTATGATTCCCTTCACCCTCAGTGTGATTCCAGTGTCCCTCAGCATGGGCCCAGGTGCTCCTAATGTGATCCCAGTATGATCCCAGTTGCCCCTGCATAGTTCCAGTTGTTCCCAGTTCCTTGCAGTATAATCCCACTTGCCCCCCGTGGCTCCTTGTATAGTCCCAGTCCTTCTCCGCAGGGTCCCAGTCATGCCCAGCTGCCCCCAGTGTGGTCCCAACTGTTTCCAGAGTGGTTCCCGTCTGCCCAGTATGGGTACAGACACTCCCAGTATATCCCAGTTGCCCTCAGCATGCTCGTAGTCATTCCCAGGCATTCTCAGTTGCCCCAGTAAGGTTCTAGTTCCCTCAGAATGATCTCAGTCTTTCCTAGTTACTCCCAGTTGCCTCCAGCATGGTTCCAATTTCAGTCAGTTGCCCAAAGTGTGGTCCCAGTTTGTCCCAGTATGATCCCAGTTGCCCCAGTTATGGTCTCAGTCCCCCTCAGCATGGTCCCAGTAGCTTCCAGTGGATCCCAGTTGTTCCCAGCGTGTCCACAGTTTCCTCCCAACATGGGCCCAGTAACTCCCAGTCAGGTTATGCAAATACCCTTCGCGGGGACATTGAGGGGTTCTGGTCGCGGCTGCTGCTAGAGCCCTGTCAGGGGGGCAGTGGGTTGCAGGTCCCCCCCACTGTAGGGGTAGGGTTCTGTCCCGGGCCACGTCAGGACCACAAAGGACCGGCTGGGAATGGGGGATACCAGTGTTGGGGATGCCTGTGAGAGTCGTAAGATGGATAAAAGAAGAGGGGCAATAGCGGAGCTGGGGGACCCCCGGCAGCCTGGAGGGGGGAGCCCTGGGACCCT
The DNA here is from genome assembly GCA_036785705.1 of Acanthornis magna. Classification (NCBI taxonomy): domain Eukaryota; kingdom Metazoa; phylum Chordata; class Aves; order Passeriformes; family Acanthizidae; genus Acanthornis; species Acanthornis magna. The sequence goes on along the minus strand of JAWUZG010000484.1, from coordinate 1,142,566 downwards.
GAAACAGGGGCACCAAGAGGGGGGATCCCCAGGAGTCCTGGCAGCCTGGAGAGAGACACAGTGGAGAGGGGATCCCTGGGATCACCAAAACCCCCGGCTTCCCTAAGTGGGACCCCAGAGAGAGGAGACCTCCAGAACCCCAAAATGGGGAACTTGGGGAAGGGGGACACCTGGGTTTCCTGGGACCCCCAGCAGACTGGGGAGGTTGGGACGCTGGAGAGTGGGGACCCCCAATGGGAGGTGCTGGAGACCTGGGACATCTAGCAGCCTGGACAGGGGGGAGCTCCAGAGTCCAAAGAGGAGAGACCAGAGAGGAGGCATTGCTGGGAGGGTTTTTTGGTGCTGAGTCTTGGTGGTCTGGAGGTTTTTATGGACCCTAGATGCCCGGTGACTCCTAAAGATGGAATTGGACAGGGTAACATTCAAACCCAATGTAGTCACCCCTTGTTTTCCCGCAAACCAGGATTTCCCATTCCCAAACCTTGGCTGGATGGAGGAGGAGGCTGTGAGGAAGAGGAAGATGTCCCAGGACCCCCAGGCAGGTGAGAATGAAGTCACTGTCCCTTTCCCCCTCTCTTCTCCTCCATCTCCCAGCTGAGCATCGCCCTCGGCTGCAGGACAATCCTGCTGCCGACGCCGTCCTGCTGGGACGGATTGGGGGATGTCCTTCCCCTTCCCTCTGGCACGGAAGCAAATCCCAAATCTTCTCCTTGTCCTTCCTCCCACACTGAATGAACTGAGGACCAGGGAGGAGAAATCCTTGGGGCAGAACCTCGTGGAAGAGGACATTTTGAGCAGCTCCACGGTGCAGGAATCCAGTGGGGAGGAAAAGCCGTGGAGGTCTCTCATGAGGAGGGGCTCCAAACCCAGCCCAAGTTGCTCTGACGAGCAAAGACCTCCCCTGTGCCGAGAAGGTGACCAGAGCTTCAGCCAGAGCTATGAGCTGGTAGTCCATGAGCAGCTTCATGATGTGGAGATGCCCTTCAGGTGTGGGGAATGTGGGAAGAGCTTCAGCCACAGGCGCAACCTGATCTGGCACCAGAGGATCCACACCAGGGAACGGCCCTACGAGTGTGGGGAATGCGGGAAGAGCTTCAGTGGAAGCTCCCTCCTGATCCGTCACCAGAGGATCCACACAGGGGAGAGGCCCTATGATTGTGGGGAATGCAGAAAGAGCTTCAGAAACAGCTCCCACCTGATTGTCCACAAGAGGATCCACACCAGGGAACGGCCCTACGAGTGTGGGGAATGTGGGAAGAGCTTCAGCACTAGCTCCTACCTGACTGTCCACCAGAGGAGCCACATGGGGGAGAGGCCCTACGAGTGTCCTCAGTGTGGGAAGAGGTTTCTGACCACCTCCAGGCTCCTCCTCCATGAGCGGATTCACACAGAGGAGAGGCCCTTCCGCTGTCCTGACTGCAGGAAGGGTTTCAAGCGCAACTCCCACCTCATCACGCACTGGCACATCCACACCGGGGGGAGGCCCTACGAGTGTCCTGAGTGTGGGAAGAGCTTCTCCAGGAGCTCAGACTTGACCAAACACCAGCGGAGGCACTGTTAAGGGAAACCCTGTGAGTGCCCTGAGTGCAGGAAGAGCTTCGTGCGCTGCTCCAACTTCATCCCCCATCAGAGGAGCCATGTTGGGAAGAGCCCTGGTGACCCACATTCCCTGTGACCCACATTGGGAAGACACCTGGCAGGTGGTCCCCATGTCCTTCTGGATCTCCGTAGGCACCTGGATGAACACAGGGGCAGGAACATCCATGGGCACTCTGGTTGAAACTGGAAATTCATTGGGAAGAGCACATTTGTCGACTTTACACTCACAAAAATCTCACCTGCTCTGTCCAATTGTTTCGTCTGGTGGCATCAAGCAGCGCTGGATGATCTTGGAGGTTTTTTCTAACCTAAATAATTTCCTTCTTCATTCTGTCAAAACAACCCAAATTGAGGTTAAAATAAAGAAATTAAACAAAGGAATCTAAAGCGACACCATTTTACTCAGATTTGAGGGTGAATTTGTGGTTGGTTCACCGGATAATTTGGGAAGGTTTGGGCGTTGTGGGGCTGCTGACCCGGGCAGACCGGGCCATGATCTCGTAGCTGTGCTGGCAGAACAGGGGGTTCAGATGAACCCATCTGTTCTCCAGGAATTCCGGTTGTCTCTCCCAGTCCCTGGCCTGGGTCTCCTCATTTGTGGTGTGCCCCCCAAAGATCTCAGATTGCTGCTGAAGTGCCCGAGCTGCTTCCAGCTGTGGATGTTCCTGTCCACCAGCCTCTTCTGGTGAGGGCCATGGGGCCTGGGAGGGGCTTTTGTGGCTCTTGGGGGCATTTGTGATGCTGAGAGGGGGTTTGGGCTCTTCTGGGGGCTCTGTGAGGGATGTTTGGGGTCCTGGCCCAATTGTGTGGCTTGGAAAGAACTTGGGTGTGAGTATGGCGAGATGGGAAGGGGATTTGGTGGCTCTTGGGCTCATTTATATTGCAGGGAGTGGTTGGGGGTGTTCTGGGGGGAGCTGTGGGGTGGTTTGAGGGGTCTGGGAGTGACTGTGGGGCTGGCAGGGCATTTTAGAGTGGTCCTTTTCCCTCCAGGCCCCCAAAGCTTCCACCTGACCCTGCCCCCCAAGATGCTTCTGGGTTTTGGGGGCTCCATGTTGGGGTTTGTCCTTCTAGTGGTGCAGGAGAAGGTGAGGTGGGGTCCCAGGGATCGTGTGTGTCCCCCCCACAGTGCCTGTGACCTCCCCCATCCCGGTGTCACCCCCTTTTCCCTCCCCACAGGGCTCCTGACCCAGCTCCTGCTCCCCCCGGGAGGGAATTTGGGGAGGGGGCAGAGGGGGTGTGCAGCCCCCTCTGGGGGATGACCCCGAGCCAGCGCCCTTTGTTTAACTCCAACCTGGGTGGATCAAAGCCCAGGCTCTGCTCAGCACCGGAGCTGCTGCACAGAGCCTTTGCCTCCCTGCACTCCTGGCCTCAAGGATCTGCTGGAATGAGTCCCTGGGGAGCCTTTGGCAGGAATGGCTCTGGGAGGCTCCTTCATGCTCCCAGGGACTGCAGGTTTTTCAAAGGCCGTTGGCTTTTGCTTTCCCTTGGACTCTCTGAGAGCTTTGTGCAATCCTGGCCTCCAATTATCTCCTCTAACGAGTCCCTTGAGATTCTTAGTCAGTAACAGTGCTCAGTGGGGCTCATTGATGCTTCAAGGTGCTCTAGGTTTATTAAAGTACTTTTTTTTGATTTGGATTCTCTGGGAGGTTTGTGCAACCATGGCCTCCAACTCTCCTCCAAGGAGTCCATGAGGAGCCTGTGTTGGGGATGGACCTCAGTGGAACCCATTAAAGCTTCGAGACACTTTGGGTTTTTCTTCTGCCTTGGACTCCTGGAAGGGTTTGTGCCATCTCCTCTCAGGCCCTGAGGTTCAAGGGCTCAGCACCAAATGCACCTCAGGGCTCATTAGGATCAAGCAAGTGTTGACAAACTGTGGCTCTGCCTTGATTTCCCTCTGGTCTAGTACAGTTCATTAAGAAGTTTTTTTTCTATAATTCGGGAGAAATATTTCAAAGAGCTTCTAAGAAATCCACATTCCTGTTTTAAAGGGTTTATTTTTCTCTTTAGAGAAGTGGTGATGGCAGCATTCTGTGATTGATATTAATCCAGGCTGTCTCCTAAGGAGGTCTGGCCTGGTCAGAGAAGCTGTGCCTTCAGGCCTGACCCAGTGTGGACAACCTTGCTGCACATCCCCAACCCTATCCTGTCTCTCCTCACTCACGTGGGACCTGCTTTGCTTTGCTGGGACCATGCTGGCTGCACTCAGCCAAAGAGGGCTTTTCTTCTTTTTTTTAGCAATCTAAAACTCCTAAGTTTCCCCATTGAAAACAGACACCCCCCTCAAGTGTGTGCCAAGCCCAAGCTGTCACCAAGGAGGTTCCCCGTCCCCAAGGCAGAGCCCTGCAAGGAATGGTTTAGACCCTTGGACTCCTTGGTTCCACCAAGCCCTGCTGTGTCACAATGGCCCCTTGGTTCCATGAGGTTTCATAGTGTCACAATGGATATTTGGTTCCTTATGTGGAGCCCCAGAGTGTCACATTGGCCCCTTGGTTCCATGGGGCCCCAGTGTCACAATGGTCCCTTGGTTTCTTTCGGCCCCTCAGTGTCACAGGGCTTTCCTTGGTTCCATGTGCCCCAAAGTGTCTCAGTGGTCTCCTTTTTCCTGTGGCAAGCAGCAGCAAACCCCCCTGGCAGGGCCAAATGCCTGGGAAGAAGGAGTTAGGGGGGACATTTGGAGCGATGCCTTTTGTCCCAGGTCACAGTGACGTGCGGTGGGGCCCTGCTGTCCCAGAGATGGCTGAACGCCGCCTGCCCATGGGAAGGGGGAAAAGACAACCTCTGTCCATGGAACTCCAGCAGCAGAGAGGTCAGGCACAAGGCTGTGCTTAAAAGACTGTCACCAGCACAGGAAACATCTGTCTAAGACATTTTCCTTAAAGCTGACATTTCAGGGCATCCTTTTCTACAGAGATCGAGTACCAAATAGCAAAGTGCTCCAAAGTTTCAGCTTGAGAAAGTTGTGCCCTGAGAAGAGCTGGAATCTTTTCAGCAGTGGTGCTGTTCCATCCCTTGCTTAGGGCAAGGATGTTGGATCTTTCAGCAGGCTCTGCTCTCCTGGGGGTTTTCTCTTCCCAGGCAGGCTCTAAAAGCAGAATAAAACAGCGGCATAAGGCACAGCACAAAGGAAGCACAGGGCTGCTCACTTGAAAACTTGCCCTTGCAGTGCCATTCCAGGAGTGCTCCTCAGCAGCCCGGGCTGCAAACAAAGGCCGCTCGGGGCGAGCACGAGATCCGCAGGCAGCGCCGAGCAACAGCTCGAGCCCAGCAGGGCCTTGGAGGAGGCAGGGCCAAGCCCCGGGCCGGGTTCCAAAGGGCCTTGGGGCTGGGGGCGATGGCGCCGAGTGCCCTGCCTGTGTGTGCCCTGGGCTCTGCGGCGCCACGGGGACAGAGCCCGGGGCCGGGGCTCGGTCCCTGCTGCCACAAGGGCGCTGCCGAGGGCTCCCCGCCCGCCGGGGCCGGGGCGGCACTGAGGGAGCGGCGCCGCCATTGCTGCGCTGTTGCTGAGGGGCTCTGAGGGGAGCGCGGCTCCCGCCAGCCCCACTCGGCTGTGAGGGGAGAGAGAGAGGATAAAGACAGAGAAGATAAAGACACAGAGAATAAAGACAGAGGGAATAAAGACAGAGGTGAAAGGAATTAGAGGGAGATGTGGGGCATGCGGGCATAATAGGCCAGATACTTATAGGTGAAAGAAGCAATTGGAAAAACCATAAATTCCATAGAAATTCCATTAATTGGCATGGGCTGTTACTCACCCAAGGCCGTGCTAAATCCCTGGATTTAGAGAAAAAGAACACAGACACAAAGAAAAAGGATGGGGGGGAATGTACATTAGAAGGGGGTCTGTATTAGGTGATTTGGGGAGCCTGTACCTCTCAGGTACCTCAGCCAATGGGGAAAGAGAGAGGGAAATGCCGCTGGGAAATCAGGATATAAAAGGAGGCTGTGTCCTCTGGCAATTTGAGAGACCCCATGCGAAATGGCCCAATGACCTTTCCCTTTATTCAAATAAAGTTACAGGACTCCTTGGTCTCCTTTTTGGACACCTCTGGTGTTTGTGGATTAATTTTCCTGACAGTGAGGTTATGGAACCTGATGGATGCAAGGCTCCAGTGGGATGCAGTGTTTCCACATGGACAAGACAAGACCATTGTGAAGCTGTGGAATCTTACAGAACCAAGGCTCTACTGTGACATAGCAGAGCCCCATGGAACACGGGAGACCATAACTGGGTCATGGTAACTCAGGGAAGCAAGGCTCCAATGTGTCACAGCAGGGCCTCACGGAACCCAGGAGAGCATTGGGAGGCTATGGAACAATATGGCACCAGGGTTCCACTGGGACCTGACAGAACCTCATGGAAGCAAGGGACCATTGTGACCCTACGGAATCACCGTGGGCTGCAGGTGGATTTTGTGCTCCGTTCTGGGATGCAGGTGGGCAATAAGGCCTGAGGCAGCCTCCCAAGTGTCCGGCTGTGTCATGGGTGTGGGGGAAATTTGGGGGGACTGCGGCACCCCTGGCCCTGCTCCTTCTCCCAGCTGGGCACGGAGCTGCTGGGATACGGGGAAAGGTCCCGCTGCTCCCCCCCGTCCCCCACACCCATGCACAAGTTTCGGGGTACTTGGAAGCCATGCTAGGGGTGAAGTTGGGCTAGATTCGGGAGGGGGCTGGGACAATTTGGGCAGTGTTTTGGAGTGTCCCGGTGACCACCCCGGCCCAAAATCTCACCTCTATTCTGGCGCCCTAAATCTCGCCCGCCCTCGCCAGTCCCTCCCGTGCCCCCAAAGCCCCAAGGGACCCTCCCGATTGTCACTGTCCCGGGTCCCCCTCAGCGCTGCGGCGGCTGCCAAAGGGGGCGGGGCCAGCCGGCCATTGGCCAATCCTGAGGTGGCGGGGAGGGGCGGGGTGGGAGGGGGCGGTGCCACGTGAGCGGCCCGAGAGCAGGGCGGGCTCGGTGTGGGGCCCGAGCGGGGTCGGGGGGCGAAGGGCGGGGCGGCCGAGCCGGAGCACCGATGGCACTGCACACCTGAGGAGTCGTGACAGCATGGGCTGTGACATCACAGGGTGTCCGTGTGACATCATAGAATGGTTTGTGACATCCCAGGGCAGCTTGTGTGACATCCCAGAGTGGGGCTGTGTGAGGTCACTCGGTGGCTGTGTCACATCACAGAGCAGGCTATGACATCACATGGCAGTGTGAGGTCACAGGAGCTGTGTGAGGTCACTGGGGAGGTCACTCTGCCCTGGCCCCCCCTTACAGTCCCCCCAGAGAAGTCCAACGTTGCTCATGCACAGCAGGCTCCCCTGTCCCCCCGGGTCCCCCCTGCCCCGGTGCCGCAGCCTCCCCCAGAGGATTTTCCACAAGATCAACCCCCAGAGCCTGACACAGGGACAGGGGGGACAGGACCGTGGGGAGTGGGACAGGGAGACAGGGACCCCCTGGCAACGTCCCCTTGTCCCCCAGGGCAAGAGCCTGGCCCAGGGCTCCTTCACCCTCTTACAAACGAGGGCTTGAGACGTCACTCTGCTCCTGACTAGACAGTTCAGGCACACCAAGGAAACAAAGCAACAAGAAAATCAAACAAAATCCAATCAATCAAATCAGAAATGAACTGAGATCTGTCCCTGTATGTGTGTGTGTGTGTGTGTGTGTGTGTGTGTGTGTGTGTTCAGGTGTGTGTGACAAAAGGACAGTCAGGGCAAGGATAAAAGGAATACGGCCTGAAAGCTTAACAGCCCTCAAACTTCACAGTATTTAACTTCTACCATAACCTAACTTATAACCTATGACTTAACAATTTAACAGAAGAATATTAGTTAACTTAGCTTATAACTTATATTAAATCTGCAATTATGGTAAGGGACTTCACAAAGCACTGATTAAGAAAACTCTAAACTGTTCAAGGTACCCAGATTTTGACAAAAGGAAGTCAGGAAAAGAGACAGAGAGAACAAGATATCCACAGTCATGGCCTTGGATCCAGCGCCATCTCAGCTACTGTGAGCTCCGGGGCCATGGGACGTGTCAGTGTCACAGCTGTGTCACAGCCTTTACCTGCTCTGGTCCCTCTCACAGGTGGGGTTTTCGGGGTGCCAGGGGCTTGGCAGCCACTTTGGGGCTGGCCCAGAGGCTGCAGTGGCTGCGGGTGGGGCAGTGACCGCCCCACCTACGCAGAACTTGCCCTGCCCCCCAAACACACACTCCAGACATTTGGGGCCAACCATCATTTCTCTGCTCTCCAGCACTGAGGCAAAGGACTCTGCCTACAGCTCTGAGCTCGTGCCCATGGCAACCACCCCTGGCAATGGGGCTCCATGGAGCTGCTCTCAGGAACCCCCAAGAACTGGGGACAACCCCAAAACTGCCTCCAAATTGTGGGATGACCCAGAATCCTTCAGGAATGTGGAATACCCCAAATCCCACTCAGGAACTGGTTCCCCCTCCCTTCATCACCCCCAACCTTCGGCTGTCTCATTCCAGACCCTTCCCCACTGTCCCAATCCACACCCCAACCCATCCCACCCCTCCTGGACACCACAACCCCCTTCCCAAGCCCTATTTCCACCCCATTCCACCCCTCCCAAACCCCATCTCACCCCATTCCACCCCACCCAATCCCCATCTCACCCCTCCTGATTTGCATCCTGCTTTGCCCAATCCCCTCCCAACGCCATTCCATCCTGAGGGTCTGTGGAGTTGAGTAATTTTGGGCTGGGATAGAGTACTTTTTTGTGGTATTGAGTGGTATTGAGTTGACAGTTCAATCCCTCATCTTTTGGAGTGCAATGCCACAGAGAAAACGACAGCAAATACCCCCAAATCCTCCCAAATATTTCCCTGAATCCCAGCATGCCCCCAAACACTAGTAAAAAGTGAGGCTTTACATGTCTTTGATCAATTCATTGATTTTTACCCCAATTTTGTGTGTTTTGAAGGGATGAAGATGAATCCAAAGAAAATTACGGCCACAATAAAAGGAACACCGTTAAGGTGCCTTCCCAACATGGATTGCGGGGAATGTGGGTCACCAGGGCTCTTGCCAAAATGGGTCCTCTGATAGGGGATGAAAATGGAGCAGATTATGAAGCTCTTCCTGCAGTCGGGGCACTTGCAGGGCTTCCCTTAGTGGTGGCTCCGTTGGTGTTGGGTCATGTTAGAGCGGTGTGAGAAGCTCTTCCCACACTCAGGACACTTGTAGGGCCTCTCCCCGGTGTGGATGCGCCGGTGGGTGATGAGGGTGGAGTTGCGGTTGAAGCCCTTCCTGCAGTCGGGGCAGCGGAAGGGCCTCTCCTCTGTGTGAATGCGCTCATGTATGAGGAGATGGGAGCTGCTCTGAAACCTCTTCCCACACTCAGGACACTCATACGGCCTCTCCCCAGTGTGGCTCCGCTGGTGAATGATCAGGTCAGAGTTCCTGCGGTAGCTCTTTCCACATTGCCCACACGCATAGGGCCTCTCACCAGTGTGGATCTGCTGGTGGACGGTCAGGTAGGAGCTCGTGATGAAGCTCTTCCCACATTGCCCACACTTATAGGGCCTCTCCCTGGTGTGAACCCTCTGGTGGACAGTCAGGCTGGAGCTCTGGCTGAAGCTCTTCCCACATTGCCCACAGTCGTAGGGCCGTTCCCCAGTGTGGGTCCTCTGGTGGCGGATCAGGAGGGAGAGCCACCTGAAGCCCTTCCCACATTCCCCACACCTGAAGGGCTTCTCCCCATTGTGAAGCTCCTCATGGACCACCAGCTCTGAGCTCTGGCTGAAGCTCTGGCCACCTTCCCAGCACAGGGTAGGTCTTTCCTCTTCAGAGCACCCTGGGCTGGCTTTGGAGCCCCTCCTTGTGCGGGATCTCCGGGGCTTTCTGTTCCCATTGGATTCCTGTGCCATGGAGCCGCTCAAATTGGCCTTTTCCATGAGGTTCTGCCCCAAGGATTTCTCCTCCCTGGTCCTCAGCTCATTGCCTGGGGGAGGAAGGACAAGGAGAGGATTTGGAATTTGCCTCTGTGCCAGAGGGAAGGGGAAGGACATCCCCCAATCCATCCCCGGCAGGACAGTGTTGGCAGTGGGGTTGTCCTGCAGCCAGGGGAGATGCTCAGCTGGGACATGGAGCAGAAGAGAGGGGGAAAGGGGCACTGACTTCCTCCTCACCTGCCTGGGGGTCCTGGGGCATCTTCCTCTTCCTCACAGCCTCCTCCTCCTCCATCCAGCCAAGGTTTTGGGAATAGGAAATCCTGGTTTAGGAGAAAACAAGGGGTTACTACATTGGGTTTGTGTGGAAGAATTTTTCATAGAACAAGGCTATGGGTTGATACAAATGAGCAACCCAGCGTTTGTGGACGTGATCAAGAAAAAGCATAAATCAGCCTTGAACTAAAATTAAAGACAAACTTTATGGAAGTGGAGATGGTTGTGAGACAGGTGGTACCAGAGAGGAGAAACCGCAGACAGGCAGTGCCAGAGAAGAGAAACCACAAAGGAAACAGCTTTGTAAGAATAGAATAACGCCCACCGCTAAGCAAGCAGTTAATAATTGCTTACACAGCCGAACACGCTTTTGCAAGAGCTTTTGTAACACTATAAAAGCAAGATTGAGATATGAATAAACTGACTTCACTTGATCACATTGGTCATGTGTGAAGACTCTCATTAATCCTCCGTGGCAGGTTTGAAGGTCACCCTGTCCAATTCCATCTTTAGGAGTCACAGGGCATGTGGGGTCCATAAAAACTTCCAGATCACCAAGATTCAGCCCCAAAAAAGACTCTCCCAAAAATTCCCCATATCCAATCTCTCTTCTTTGGGGCTCTCGGCTTCCCCCCGTCTGGGTTGTTGGGGGTCCTGTGTATACTGGGGGTCCCCCCTCTCCAGCATCCCCACCTCCCCAGACTGCAGGGGGTCCCAGGAATCCCAGAGGTCTCCCCTCTCCAAGTTCCCCACTTTGGGGTTCTGGGGGTCTCCTCTCTCTGGGGTCCCACTTAGGGAAGCTGGGGGTTTTGGGGGTCCCATAGATCCTATGTCTCTCTCCAGGCTGCCAGGGCTCCTGAAGGTCCCCCCTCTATGGGTCCCCATTTCAGGGTCCCAGGGCTCCCCCCTCCAGGCTGCCAGGGGTCCCCCAGCTCTGCTATCGCGCCTCCCATTCTGCACTCCCACAATGCTCCCACAGGTCCCCAAAACCAATGTTCCCCATCGCCCATTGGTCCTGCGTGCTCCCCATGTGGCCCAGGGAAGAGCCCAACTCCCATTGTGGGGGCAACCCATATCGCCCTGCCCTTCTGCCATGGCTCTGCTGGCACTGCCACCGGGACCCCCCAATCTCCCGCGAGGGGCATTTGCATAACCTGACTGGGGGTTACTGGGCCCATGTTGGGAGGAAACTCTGGACACATTGGGAGCAAATGGGATCAACTGGAAGCTACTGGAACCAAGCTGAGGAGGACTGAGACCACAGCTGGGGCAACGGGGATTATACTGGGACAAACTGGGACCACACTTTGGGCAACTTACTCAAACTGGACCCATGATGGAGGCAACTGGGAGTAACAGGGAAAGACTGGGTTCATTCTGAGGGAACTAGAACCTTACTGGGGCAACTGGGAGTGCCTGGGAATGACTATGAGCATGCTGAGGGACACTGGGATATACTGGGAGTGTCTGCAACCACACAAGGCCGACTGGAACCACTTTGGGAACACTTGGGACCACTCTGGGGGAAACTGGGCACAGCTGAGACCCTGCTGAGAGGGACTGGGACATACTAGGGACCACTGGGGGCAAGTGGGATCATCCTGGGAGGAACTGGGAACAACTGGAACTATGCTGGGTGCAGCTGGGATCATCCTGGGAGGAACTGGGAGGAACTGGAACTATGCTGGGTGCAGCTGGGATCATACTGGGATAACAGTGGAAGCAGCTGGGCCCAAGCTGAGGGAGACTGGGATCACACTGAGGGTGAGGGAATCATACTGGGATTCACTGGCAGTGGCTATGGGGTACTGGAATCATGCTGAAAGCAACTGGGAGGGACTGGGAATGACTGGGAACATGCTGGGGGCAAATGGGATATACTGGGAGAGACAGAGAGTCACTGGGATCATACTGGAGGCTACTGGGCTCATGCTGGAATTGACAGGGAGCAACTGGGATCACATTGGGGGCCACTGGCATCATACTGGGAGGGACTGGGATCATACTGGGATTATAGTGGGTGTCAATGGACCCTGACTGGGGCTTACTGGGAGCTACTAGACCCATGCTGGGAGCCAAATGGGGATATACTGGGAGCAACTGGGAATGAGAGGGTGCTTGCTGCTGACAACTGGGATCTACTGGCAGTGACTGAGATAATCCTGGGGGCAACTGAACCATGCTGAGGGAATTGGGAGTGCCTGGGAATGACTGCGAGAATGTTCAGGGCAACTGGGATATACTAGAAGTGCCTGAGACCATGCAGGTGGTGACTGGCACCACACCGGAAGCAATTGGGAATGTGCTGGTGGGAACTGGGACCATGCTGGGGGCAACTGGGGGCAAGTGGGAGTGACTGGGACCCTGCGGGGAGAGACTGGCATCATATTGGACTCATCCTGGGATCATACTGGGATGACTATGCCAGGGGAAACTGGGAGAACTGGGAACACACTGGGCGAAAGAGGGAGGAACTGGTAGCAAATGGGACCGCGCTGGAGGCAAATTGCATCATAATAGGGAATGACTGGGAGCAACAGGGATCGTAGAGAGAGTGAGGGAAAGCAACCAGGGTCACACAGGGAGTGACTGGGCTCATAATGGTAGTTACGAGGAAACTGGAACCAGACAGGGCGGGGCGGGGGAGGAAACTGGGCCTATACTGGGAGCAGCCACCTCCAAGACCCAAGAGACCTGAACCCCTTTCTAGGTCATCCTGCTCCTCCAGCCCCCAGAACCCCGCTGGGGGTCCCGGCAATCCCAGGGATTCCCCCTCGTGGGGTCCCCGGTCTGCAGTTCGGGGACCTCTTCCTGAGGTCCCTCTTAGGGAAGCCGGGAGCATTGTGAGGCTACGGAACAACGTGGCACCAGGATTCCACTGTGACCTGACGGAACCTCATGGAAGCAAGGGACCATTGTGACCCTACGCAATCACCGTGGGTTGCAGGTGGATTTTGTGCTCCATCCTGGGATGCAGGCGGGCAATAAGGCCTGAGGCAGCCTCCCAAGTGTCCAGCTGTGCCATGGGTGTGAGGGAAATCTGGGGGGACACCCTGCACCCCTGGCCCTGCTCTTCTTCCCAGCTGGGCACAGAAGCTGCTGGGACATGGGGAGGGATCCTGATGCTTCCCCCTCCACGCTGCCACATCCGTGCTCAAGTTTCATGTCACTTGGAAGCCATGCTGGGGTTGAAGTTTGGCCGGCTTGGGGGGGGGGGCTGGGACAATTTGAGCGGCTTTTTGGGGTGTCCAGGTGTCACCCTCGCCCCAAATCTCACCTTTCCCCTGGCGCCCTTCCCCCCCCCCGCCAGTCCCTCCCGTGCCTCCAAAGCCCCAAGGGACCCTCCTGATTGTCGCCGTCCCGGGTCCCCCTCAGCGCCGTGCAGTGGCGGCTGCCAAAGGAGGCGGGGCCAGCAGGCCATTGGCCAATCCGGAGGCGGCAGGGAGGGGCAGGGCGGGAGGGGGCGGTGCCGCGCAAGCGGCCCGAGAGCAGGGCGGGCTCGGTGTGGGGCCCGAGCGGGGTCGGGGGGCAAAGGGCAGGGCGGCCGAGCCGGAGCGCCGATGGCACTGCACACCTGAGGAGTCGCTGGGCGGTTCCACAACGAGAGTGTGGCAGGGACAGGCACAGACGTGGGGGCTGAGCAGGGTGTGGGGACAGAAGGGCTGATGGCACTGTGTGCACTGTGTCCCTGCGGCCTCTCCTCCAGACGCTGAGGGGGCAGGAGCTCCCACCCCTCACTGTCACCTTTCCCTGTCCTTGAGGAAACAGGGTTCAGGCTGGTGAACAGCAGCACTGTGTGTGAGGGGAGAGTGCAGTTCCAGGTGCTGGGGACACGGGGAACCCTCTGTGCCTCCGGATGGGGCATCTCGGACACCCATGTTCTCTGTGGCCACCTCAAATCCTGGTTTGCCAAGTCCATTCCCGAATTTTGGGAGGGAAACCAGACCTGTCTGGAGGGACTTGATCCACTGTGATGGGACTAAAGCCCACCCGCAGCAGTGCCCGGTGACTGCCCTGGGGGCCTCATCCTGCTCCCACAGGAACGCTGCTGCTGTCCTTGGCGCAGCTGAGTGTTGGGAAAATTCCACCCCACCCACAGGGGCTGCCCAAGAGCCCCCAGCAGCAGCAGCAGCAGCCGGGGACTCCCCAGGGCAGTGACATCTCTGCTGTCCCCAGGCCCTGCTGTCTCCGTGTCCCAGTCTGGACAGAGCCTGTCTGTGTGCGCCTGTGGGTCTGTGCTGCAGGAGACACCCGCAGCACTTGTGACCTGCACAGCAGAGCAGCCACAGAGGGAACAGGATGGGGCCACTTGTGTTCTCCCTGGGGCTGTGGGGGGATCTGCAGGTGTGTGGTGGCTGCCAAGGTCCCTTTCCCTGTTGGAGCTGCTCTGGCTATGCTCAGCTGTGTCCATCTGGCTTTCCTTGCAGATGCTGGCATTTAGCGCTTGCCCTCTGGGGGTCTCCACCTTGGCTGATCTGTGCCTTGCTGGGGCTCCAGTCACTGCCCAGCCCAGGCACACACAGGTCTGCAGATACTCTGCCTTGTCCAGGCAGCTCCAGATTCTTCTCCCGGAGCACATTCTGTGCCCTGTGCCATGTGGGACAGTCTTGGCTATGGTCCTCAGTCACCTGTCACCATCTCCACTGTGACCCCACAACAGTGGCTTTGTCCAAATCAACCTCTTGGCCTTTAGCAGCTGCTGATGTCAGCACTTTCCCTCTGCACAATCCATGGAGCTACAGAGCCTTTTGGGGGAAAATCCTCTTGGCTCAAATTGACATGAGCTTGGACAAAGAGCCAAAGCTTCAGCCAGTGCCCTGGGGAGATCCCACTTTATTGCCAAGATGCTCTGAGAGCAGCAGCTCTGGGCCCTGTCAGACACACTCTGAAGGCTCCAGGTGCGACAGAGCTGCTTCATCCTTGGTAGTCATTGGAATTCAAATATTCATCTAGGGAATTAATAAACACAAATAACAATACAGCTAATGATACTGAAATCAGTTTTCTAATGGCCACCTTGAGCTCACGCTTCCTCAGGCTGTAGAGGAGGGGGTTCAGTGCTGGAGGCACCACTGAGTGCAGAAGTGCCACCAGCAGAGCCAGGGATGGGGAGGAGATGCACGAGGGCTTCACATGGGCAAACACAGCAGTGCTGACAAACAGGGACACCATGGCCATGGGAGGGAGACACGTGCTGGGCAGGCACAAACAGGCTCCCCCACAGCCACTGCAGAGCCCTGGTGGGACACCTCGGGTGCTGCGAGGGTAGCCAGGGATGGCAGCGACTCCTCAGGAAGGCAGGGAGGAGGGTGAGGAGCTGGACAGGAGCTCTGAGCAAAGGCAAGGCTGGTGTGCACACAGCCTTCCCTTGGAGGAAGCCTCATGCTCACAGGTCCTCCAGAACACAGGGATTGGCACCCCACAGTGTGCTGGGAGGACAGAAGGGCTGGGCACAAAGAAACCCAGGAGAGCCCAGTGGGGTGATGGGGACAACATCTGGACAGGGATGGTGGAGGGGCTGACAAGGACTCCTTTCCTACAGACGAGGTGCATGCAAAACAGCCACTGGGTGTGGGCAAATGAATTAATTGGATTAATTTGGTCTCATGAGGGAAGCAGACATTGCTGGCTCCCTTGGGCACAGTGACCATGAAGCAGCTGAGTTGAAAGTGTCTGTTGGCAGGAGGGAAACAGCCACGAAAACTTCAACCCTGGGCATGAGGAAAGCAGATGCAGCAGCTCAGGGAACTACCAGTGGTTAATGTCCCCTGGGAAAACTCTTAGGAAGGTGCCGGGGTCTCTCTTGAAGCACCACTCCCTAAGGGCACAGGAACAGGCAATTGCTGATGGTCAGAAGTGAAGCAGGTGAGGGTGGGCAGAGGTCAGGGCAGGGCTGGCAATGGCAGGGCAGAGCCAGGGGGGCAGCCAGATGGGAGTGTGCAGCCTGCAGGGACACAGCAGCAGCTGTGGGACAGCGCAGGACAAGCTGTGCTGGACATGGCCAAGGGCCCTGGCCAGGCTGACAGGGCCCAGGAGAAGCCAAGTCTTGGTGCCCCGGGCCACAGCAGCATCTGTGCCACCAAGGGCTGTGAGGAGACACCTTGTCCTGAGGCCCTGGGGCCTCCTGGCACAGCCTCAGCAAGGCTGGGCACTGTCACCCCCTTGTCCTGCCCTCAGCATCCTCCCCACATCCCAGTGGCCCAGCAGAGCCCTGAGCAAGGCAGGAGGGACAGGATGTGCCTTCCTCGGGGCTGGGGCTCAGGCCTTGGCCTTTCTGCTGCCTCCAATGAGCCCAGGCTTGCTTGCTTATCTCCCTCATTCTACATTTGCAAGATGATTGCCCTCTATCTTTTTTTTCCCCAGCTGGAAAATGCCCTTTGGAATGAACAGTTCCAGGCAGCTGTGTTGGGGTTGACCCTCTTGCCCTCCATCGGGTGGGTCCCAGCCCCCTCCTGCTCCCTTTGGGGTCCCACTGTCCGCTTTTCCTGCTCTCTCTGACTCTCCCATCATCCCCCCAATTCCCAGCCTCACCTCTCTTGTTTTGGCGTGGTTTGGGGAGGTTCCACTCACATTTCCCCCCCTCTTCTCCTTTTTCCCACCACCCCTCTCCCTCCCTTCTCGCTCACCCCAGAGCTCCTTACCCGCGGCCCGGGGGGACACCCAGCACCACCAGTACCACAAGTAGGGCCCCAGCTGCCCCCACACGGCCCATGCCCAGCGCCGGCCAGGTGCCCACAGCCCCAAAGCAGCCGCGCTCTGCCCTCCGGGGGTCCCCAAAGCGGCCCCGCCCCGCGCGGCACTGCGAGCACCAGGCCGGAGCAGTGCGGAGCGCGGGCGGGCGGCATCAGCCGTGCCCGGGCAGGGCCGGGCCCCGCGGGACAGCTCCCCCCGCACTCGGCCCCAACGGGACAGCGCCCAGCGGGGGGGCCCGGCCTGCCCGCCCCCCCCCTCCCCCAATTCCGATCTCGGGGGCGCTGGGGGCGAGGGGAGCGCAGGTGGGGTCCAGAGGTGCCGGAGCCACGTGTCCCCCACTGCCAGTGTCATCCCCGGAAGGATTAGGGGTACCCCGAAACTCCCTCAGAGGTGGCGGATACCCCGCAAGCGCCTAAGGAGTGGTGTTCCGCCCAGCCTCATCACCCCGAACCTTCAGCTGCCTCATCCCAGGCTCCATCCCACCGATCCCCCTCCCACAGACTTCATCCCACACACCAATCCACATCCCATCCCATCCCATCCCATTTTTCCCGGCCCCCCAAAAAACTCGCGTCTAGGGAACACCCCAATAACCCCCCAAGGGGCATTTGCCACTCTCCCTTGGAGTTCTGCAAGATCCAAACATCCGCGCTCTCCCCCCCAAAAAAACCCCTCCCGGCAACCAACAACATGTGGGACTTGGTGCTGGAGTCCTACAGGGTCCAAAAATTCCCCCCTCCCAAAAAGAACCCCAGGCACCGCCCAAGATATTTGGGGCGAGCTCCCCCTGCCCGATCACCTGCGGGATGTCCCGGGGGGGCGATGCTTCCGGGACCGACGGTTGCGGACACAGAGAGCGATGCACACACGTGGCAGCTCCTTTTGCTGCTTCTCTTTGTGCTCCTCCTCCATCCCTCGTCTTCCTCCCACTCCGTCTCCCCCCGCCCCTCGCACTTCCTCTTCCTCCTGTGTCCCTCCTCTCCTGCCCGCTCCGCCTCCTTCTCCTCCTCCTCCTCTTCTTTGGCACTCCCATCTCGGCTTTGTCTGACATCACCTCCGTGGCCATCCCGTGCCCAGCAGAGCATCCTGTGCTCTGTCAGCCCTCGCTGCTCCTTAGGGAAGGATTTGGGATTTATCCCAGGCACACACACTGAACCTCACCCCAAAGTGCCCTGCTCCCACTGCTGTCCCCTCGGCGCTGGGCAGGTGCTGTGCCAGGGGAAGCGGGGACACAAAGGAAGCCAAGTGCAGCCCAGCTGCTCGGGTTGATCCAGACGAGCCCCAGGGACAAGGTCCTGCAGAGCCCCACGGAGCCCTGGGCTCCTCCCTGGGAACGGGCTGTGTTGTGGCTGCCCCAGCGGCCACAGCGAGTCCTGGAGCTCCCCCAGCGCTGCTACAGCAGGACCCAGGTTCCACCTTCTGTGCCAGGCCCTACCCTGGGGCCATCAGATCTATTGGCTCTGTGCAAAGGGGGAAGACAAGAAGAACGCATTGGAGGCAGCCCCCAAGGACCTCAAGCAAATTGTTCAGGAACATGCAGGCCTTGATCTGATGTTTGTAAAGCTGCAGCTGGCAGAGTTCTGTGCTGCAGGAGACGCAGCACGGGAAGAGGAGATCTACAAGGAACTGCAGGAGAAACACCCCGAGTCTCCAAGGCCATGGTGCCCTGAATCTCTCCTGGAGAAAGTTCTTCTTTATGGGAAGAGATCCCAAGATGAGGCAAAAGCAAAGTTCATGGCTGGTGACAAGATTCCTGTGCAGAGAGAGCAGAGGAGTGACTGCAGGTGGAGGCTGGGAGTCTGGGAGGAGGGAGGGGTGGGGAAGGTGGTTTTAGGGTTTGTTTTAGTTGTTCTTCTCCTCCTGGGATTTGTTTAGAAATCGGGATCGGACACCGCCGGCGGCCCCGGCTCCTTCTGCCGGCCCTGCCCGGCACGGAGCGGCGCTGCCGCTGACGGGACCGGAGCGCGGCTGCGACACGACTGCCCCGCGCCTCGGGACCGGGCCGGGGAGTGACCGCACGGGTGGGGAGGGACCCCCGCTGGACAGGGCAGGGACTGAGCCCATGGGAGGGATCCCACGCCGGAGCAGGGGAAGGATTCCTGCCCCTCGGGGGAAGCAGCGGCACGAACTGACCGTGACTGCCCCATCCCTTCTCCCTGCACCGCCGAGCAGAGCACGGAGGGAGCCGGGGATAAAGTGAAATCTGGGAATGAGAAAGAGGTCGGCAGAAGCTGTTTTTCAGGATTTATTTTATTCCTCACTCTCCTGTTCTGATTCGCTGAGTCCCAACTCCCATTCATTTCCCCACGTCGGGGCTGTTGTGCCCCTGATGGCGATCTCTGAGTGACCTCTCCCTGCCCTTATCCCGACTCACGAGGACTCGGATTTGTTTCAATTCCATGGAATTTACGGGGATTTGGGGCAGCCGCAGCAAAGCAGCTGGAAACCACGGGGGGCTTGAGAGGGACTAAAGCAAAGCAGGAGTTGAGGCTGCCCCGAGGGAACTCTTCCAACACGAACCTTCGTGGGGTCTTTCTACAGGAATTTTATCGAACTTTTACATTCACCGTTACAAATCAGTGTGAAAAGAGGAGCTGAGCTTTCAACTTGAAATGAAGGAATCCAACGTGTGCTCTGGGACCTCTGCAACCTGAAGCTGTTATTTGGTACTTTCATTTCGGAAATATTCAGCCCCTCAGCTGCAATATCTCTCCCAGCCCACTTGTTTCTGGCTCAGAGACTGCTCGGAGATTGGAGAAGAAACTCCAAGTCCCATCAGAACAAGCCGTGCCATTATTTTTTTTTTCATAGTAATGTTATACTATTTTATTGTATATTCTATTTTTGCTTTTATTATTCTTTTTCCCTTTTTTTTTTTTTTTTTTTCTTCTGTTAAATCATGGTTTTGCTCTACTTCCCCCACACATAGCCTTTGTTGCCCTCCCGGAGGTTTGTGGTGAGTTGCTGTCTCACCGGTTCTCCCACGGAAACCAATGAAATGAATAAAAGAATGATGAATTTTGGAACTCTTTCCGCTGCTGTTTGCAGAAGGTCCCGGGAGCAGACGGGGCCGGGAGGGGGTCCCGGTGCCGGGGGCACTCAGCGGTCGCTGGGTGGATCCCGGTGGCGCAGGTTGGGAGACATGAAAGTGACGGAGGGAGCGCGGGGGGCGGGGGAAGAGGGGGTGCAAGGGATTGTTGGTGCAGGATAAGGGGGCTCAGGGGGGTCTCAGCGCCGGGAATGGAGGTGCAGGGGGTCCCCGTGCACGGAGTGGGGGGTTCACACCTGGATATGGGGGTGCAAGGAGGTCCCAGTGCCGGGAATGGGGGCTCAAGTGGTCCGGTAGCCGGGCGGCACGGGGGGGGGGGCCCGACCCGAAAATAGAGTTTCAGGGGGGTCCCGGGGCCCAGAAATGGTGGATCGGGGGGTTTCCCGGGATGGGGAATGTGGGTTCAGGGAGGTCCCGGTGCCTGAAAATAGAGGTTCAGAGAGGTCCCGGTGCCCAGGAATGGGGGTTCAGGGACGTCCTCGTGCCAGATACGGGAACAGCGTGTCCCGGTGCTGGGTAGGGGGATGCAGCGGGTCACAGTACCCAGAAGTGGTAGTTCTGGGGTATTCAGGGAGGTCCCGGGACCAGATAAGGGGGAACATGGGGGTTCTGGTGCTGGGGAAGGGGATGCAGGGGTGGTCACAGTACCTAGGAATGGGGATGGACGTGTTCTAGTAACCAGGAATGGACGTTCAGGGGGTTCCCAGTGCCCGGGAATTGCGGTTTGGGGGGTTCCCGGTTTCGGGGGTCCCACTCACGTCTGGTTGCCCCTTCTCCGTGTCCCACAGGCGCCCCAGGACCCCCAGGAATGCCCCCAGCCCCAGCGCTGGAGCCATCGCGCTGCTCTGCTGCGGCCCCGCCCCCAGAGCCGCCTCCGGCCCCGCCATTGGCGGCGCGATTTCCTGCCCGCCAATGGTAGTTTGAGCTGTTCATGACGTCATCAGTCACCGGGCAGATCCCGGCGGGGCAGGTTGGGAGAGGCCAAAGCGAAAGCGACGAAAGCGGGGAGAGGAGAATTCCGGGGAATTCCGGGGAATTCACCTGGATCCCCTCCTGGTTTCCCTCTGGGACCCTCCACGGCCACGCACTGCGGGACCCCCGGGCCGGGCTGTGCTGAACTCCCGGGGCCCTGCGTTCAAACTCTGCCCGGAACCTGCTGCGTTCGGCCCAAAGCGGGGGAAGCATTCGGATCCAGTTTTTCCTGCGCCTGCAGGACCCCACCCGCGACGGAGCAGGACTGGGCGCTGTGACCCCGATCCCTGATTCGCCATCTCCTTCTCTCTCCCTCTTCTTCTCTCCCTTTCCTTTGGATGATGAGAAATCCCAGGGCGGCTGTAGAGTCCCGTGCCCAGTTCGGGTTTCCCAGGAAAGGGAGGCCTGGGGCTGAGGTGAGCTGGGATGGCCGGGAATGGGGGTCCGGGGGTCCCCGGGGTCAAGGACACAGGGGATCCAGGGACCGGGAGTGGCGGATACCCAGGGAAGGGGTGCGGGGGGGTATTGGTGTAGGATAAGGGGGTGCAGGGGGGTGTTGGTGTAGGATAAGGGGGTCCAGGGGGGCCCAAGTGCCCAGGAATGGGCATTCAGAGGGGTCCCAGGGTAAACGAAAAGAGGAGATCCCCAAAGCCCTCTCCTGGAGTAGCAGGAGCTGGGTCAGGAGCTCAGTGAGAGAGGAAAGGGGGGGATCCGGGGGGTCACACACTCCAGGGGGGACACCACCCCCGGGGACCCCCCCTCAGCTCCTCCCGCAGGCGGAGGCCGAGCCCCAGCCCAGGGAAAGCCCAACACGAAGGCCCCGACCCCTGTCAGCATCTTTGGGGGGGCGTCCGGCGGCAGCTCCGGGAGGTGGGGAGTGGGGCAGGATCCGGGAAATGGCAGCAGCTGCCAACAAGGGACTGGGACAGGCTCGGACAGGCTGGGATGGACTGGCACAGATTGGGACACCAGGATACACTGGGACCAGGACTGGGACCCAGCAGGACCAGAATTGGGGCAATAGGGATCATAGTGGGAGCAACTGGGATATACTGGGAGTGACTGCGAGTGACTGAGATCAAACTGGTGAAAACTGGAACATTACTGGGGCAACTAGGTGTGGCTGGGAATGACTGTGAGCATGCTGAGGGCAACTGGGATATACTGGGAGTGTCTGTAACCATACTGGGGGTGACTGGGAGCACACTGAGAATGACTGGGTCTACTCTGGGGGCAACCGGGATTGACTGGGGGCAATGAGACCATGCTGGGGGAGACTGGGGTCATACATGGAGTGACTATGCTAGGGGCAACTGAGAGCAACTGGGATTAGACTGGGAGGAGCTGGGAGCAATTACGACTGTGCTGGGGTGTTATGATCCAATTATTAAGGTTCTTAGAAATACCTCTGCTCGAATTAAGGTGCAAATGATACCATATGCCAGTCAATAGTATGGGTTTTATTTGATAGTAAATATGAGAGAGAGAGAAGAAAAGAGAGAAAGCGAGAAGTAGGAAAAGAGGTGGGGGGGACAGAAAGAGAGTGACAGTGACAGAATAAAAGAATATCACCATCCGTGGATCCCAACGATGTTGTGTTGATCCTCTCCAGCTAGGTCTTCCTGGTGGTGATGGTCCCCCCAAAAGCACAGAATCCCATGGGTTAATACACGCTCAGGCCAGGTGGCAATGTCCCGGCATGTCCCCAGGGGGTAGGCACAGTCTCTTGCAGCAGACTCTGCTTGCATCACGTGCAGTCCTGTGGGGCAAGGTCGAGCACTTTGGGGGGTCTGTGATGGATTATGACACCCCCTCAGCTGCCTCTCATGTGAAAGTCCCATGGATGTGGCCTGTGGGCTTGGGGGTTCCACAGCTGGGCCAGTTTGTGTAACGGAGGATGAGTGTTTATTGTCTCCCACCAGAGGTTATGCCACTGCACCCAAAACGTCCTCCTCCCCCCTCGGCTGGGGGGGAGTCTGGGCAAACCTGGCTTTGTGAGCTGTGCTCTCCCCCACCCCAAACTCAGCCGGGGATGATTCTCAGTGCAGCTGGTGGCTTTAGCCTTTATGGATGCATTCCTTTCCTTCAGCCTGAGATGACTGAACAATAGGTTTCCCTTTATCTAATCTCAGCAGTTTGACTTTCAGTCCAAAGTCCCAGTCAGGTATCTTCAAGAGAGGCTTCTTTGGTTGTAGTTTCTTTATACAGTTATTTGTTATGATTGATATAAATGACTTTGCAAGCTGAAATTCTGGCAACATGATATTGAACATTTATTAATAGAGCAAAGGCAAAAACAGCGCTGGGCGCTTAGCAATTTTGCCAGAGGCGCAATCCATTCATTTTACTGTGAACTTAAGTACTTTCTTTAACTGTTACATATTCATTAAGCCCAGAAGACAATTTACACTTCACTCAACTCCCCCCTCCAATCCCTGCCCCACTCTGCCAGTGCGGTGCCTGTCTTGGAGTCTCGGATCCTCTGGATTGCCTCAGAACTGAAGGCCAAAATCCTTCCGTCTATGTTTCCTCAGTTCCAAATTAATTTGTAGTTTACAGTTCCTTTTGGGAGGTATGAGTCAAGATAACAGACTTCCTAGGATGCCTATGGTTCTCTTCTTTGTTTCTTTAAGATGTCTTGATCCCCAGCTCTGTGGTTTATCAACTTAAGATACATTTATAACCATGTATTTATTACTACGTTTTCTAACATATCACAACTTTTTCGAAGTTACAATTTACACTAACCTTTTTCTACTTAATTATATTTTATCTTAACACTAGCTTTTACACAGTACATCATCACTTGTAAATGTTAAATTCATATATGCGGAAGGCAACATTTATCATTCACTCATTTATCACAGTTCCTGCCGCTGCTTCCCCTCAGGGGCAGGAATCCTTCCCCTGCCTCCGGCGCGGGATTCCCTCCCATGGGCTCAGTCTCTGCCCTGTCCAGCGGGGGGTCCCTCCCATGGGGTCAGTCCCTGCCCTGTCCAGCGGGGGTCCCTCCCCACCCGTGCGGTCACTCCCCGGCCCGGTCCCGAGGCGCGGGGCAGTCGTGTCGCAGCCGCGCTCCGGCCCCGTCAGCGGCAGCGCCGCTCCGTGCCGGGCAGGGCCGGCAGAAGGAGCCGGGCGGCGGCGGGGGCTGAGTCCCGGCAGCAGCAAGAAGAACAAGGAGGGGCCGGGGCCGCCGGCGGTGTCCGATCCCCGCGAGCAGCGGGGAGGCCTCGGGGAGCGGCCGCGGGCGGGGCCCTTTGGAGCCGCCCCGAGGCCTTTGTGCCGCCCCGGGTCCCTGAAGGAGTCGCTCCGCGGGACGGGCGAGGTGCGAACGACAGAAAAGACAGAGAAACGAAGAAAATCCAATCAAAGAGCCGCACCGAGGGGCGTCTCGGCCGGGCCGTGTCACTGAAGAGCTGCACCGAGAGAGCGGCGACGAGCGGCGGCGGTGGGGCGTACGATAGACGATGCGAATGAAATAAACTATAAGGATTCAAATAAAAAATTATAAAGAAACCCCACCGGGAGCGGCCGCTGAGTGCGATTAAAAAAGCTTCACCGAGGGACCGTCGGGGCATCACCGGGGGGTTTCGGCCGCTCCGTGTCACCGAAAGAGCCACAGCGAGGGACGGGCGGGGCGCGGCTCGGATCGACCCCTCCAGTGTCGCGACGAGCGGCGACCCCGCGGGACCGCGCCGGGGCCGAGCGGCTGCGACAGCCGGAGCCAGGGAAGCGGCTTTGAGCGGCGGAGACGAGCGGGGTGTTCCCACCCAGCTCCACTGAGCCCTCGGGCACCGAGGGGTTCCGGGTGTTGTTCCCACTCAGCTCCGCTCAGCCCTCACGCACCGCGCTGGGGCCGCCGCGCACTTTTCAGCCCCGGCCGCCCCCACGGGCCGGGCCCCGCCGGTCCCGCTGCCGCCGCCGCAGCCCCACGGAGCCCAGAAACCCCAGGAAATCGCTCCCATGAACTAAAAAACATTTTCAGCACAGCGAGGGCTGTGGGGGGTGCCTTACGAACTCCCCTCCCCTCAGTCCCTCCTGGGCACGGCCGGGCATTAGCTCGGCTCCCGGGGCTGTGGCCCGGCACCGGCTGCTGCCACAGGGCACGGGGTGCCGCACTTGGCCATTAAACCCAACAGCTTTGGGGAGGAGGGACAGCCCCAGAAAGCCTCGGGGAGCCCTCGGGAGCTTGGAGCTGCACGAGGCCCATAAGGGATGCCCTGGACACAGCGATGGCCCCAGCAGCGGTCTGCCCCCCAGCACGGGGCTGTGTCCCGGACCCCACGCTCCAGCACGAGGTTTGGGCTGTGGGAGCGGAGCTGCTGGACGGAGCTTCCAGTCCCGCCAGACGGAGCTCTTTTCCCTTGGGACGTGATGTCCGTGACGCGTGTCCCCCGGCGCTTGGGGTCTGTCAGCTTTTGCAATCCAGAGGAATAAACTGAGTCGATTTCCATCAATCACTGTTTCTCCTTTCTTTTCCATGACAGATTTCACAGCGCTTCCTTTCAGCCTAGAGATTTGGAAAACTAAATTCCCGGCTGCCCCTGCATCCCTGCAGCTTCCACAGCTCCAGCTTCGTCCCTCCTCTCCCGTTTCCTTTTCTCCAGTCTCTCCCTCCCGTCCCTGCCGGCTCGGAGGAAGGAGATTCATCCCCCCCGGCACCCCCTGCCTCCTCCTTCTGTCTCGTTTGGTGCACTTGGTGCTTCTGGAGCTGCCTGCCCGTGCAGCCGGACCCGTCCTGCGGCCGCTTAGCCATGGAGTGCAGGGAATGAATGGCAGGGATTATTGGGCTGGGCTGGCCCTGGCCGGGTGCCCGGTGCCACCAGAGCCACTCTGGCACTCTCCTCACAGGTGCAGGACACAGAACACAGCAGGAAAGGCTCGTGGGCTTGGTTAAGGGCAGGGAGAGGTCACTCGCTGCTCACCATCAGGGGCACAAGAAACCCAAGCTGGGGAAATTGATGGAATTTATTTCTAAACAAATCCCAGTAGGAGAAGAAGAACTAAAACAAACGCTAAAAAACACCCTCCCCACCCCTCCCTCCCCCCGGGCTCCCAGTCTCTGCCCGCAGTCCCCCCTCTGCTCTCTCTGCACGGGAATCTTGTCACCAGCCATGAACTTTGCTTTTGCCTCATCCCTGGATGTCTTCCCATAAAGGAAGAACTTTTTCCAGCAGAGATTCAGGGCACAGTGGTGTTTCAGCCACAGGGTGTTTCTCCTGCAGCTCCTTGTAGGTCTCCTCTTCCCGTGCTGGGTCTCCTGCACCACAGAACTCTGCCAGCTGCAGCTTTGCAAACGTCAGCTCAAGGTCTGCATGTTCCTGAACAATTTGCTCGAGGTCCTTGGTGGCTGCCTCCAATCCGTTCTTCTTGTCTTCCCCCTTTGTACAGAGCCAATGGATCTGATGGCCCCTGGGCAGGGCCTGGCACAGAAGGTGGAACCTGGGTCCTGCTGCAGCTGCGCTGGGGGAGCTCCAGGACTCGCTCTGGCCGCTGGGGCAGCCACAACACAGCCTGTTCCCAGAGAGGAGCCCAGGGCTCCGTGGGGCTCTGCAGGACCTTGTCCCTGGGGCTCGTCTGGATCAGCCCGAGCCGCTGGGCTGGAGTTGGCTTCCTTTGTGTCCCTGCTTCCCCTGGCACAGCACCTGCCCAGCGCCGAGGGGACAGCAATGGGAGCGGGGCAGTTTGGGGTGAGGTTCAGTGTGTGTGCCCGGGATAAATCCCATATCCTTCCCTAAGGAGCGGAGAGGACTGATAGAGCACAGGATGTTCTGCTTGAGCACGGGATGGCCCCGGGGGTGATGTCAGACAAAGCTGGGATGGGAGTGCCAAAGAACAGGAGGAGGAGGAGAAGGAGGCGGAGCGGGCAGGGTAGGAGGGACACAGGAGGAAGAGGAAGTGCGGGGGGCGGCGGGAGGAGGAGTGGGAGGAAGACGAGGGATGGAGGAGGAGCACAAAGAGAAGCAGCAAAAGGAGCTGCCACGTGTGTCCATTGCTCTGTGTGTCCGCAACCCTCGGTCCCGGAAACATCGCCCCGCCGGGGCATCCCGCAGGTGACGGGGCAGGGGGAGCTCGCCCCAAATATCTTGGGCGGTGCCTGGGGTTCTTTTTGGGAGGGGGGAATTTTTGGACCCTGTAGGACTCCAGCACCGAGTCCCAAATGTCTTTGTTGGTTGCCGGGAGGAGTTTTTTTGGGGGGGAGGGCGCGGATGTTTGGATCTTGCAGAACTCCAAGGGAGAGTGGCAAATGCCCCTTGGGGAGATATTGGGGTGTTCCCTAGACGCGAGTTTTTTGGGGTGTCCCGATGGTGGCTGCCGGGAAAATGGGATTGGATGGCATGGGGTGTGGATTGGTGTGTGGGATGAAGTCTGTGGGAGGGGGATGGGTGGGATGGGGACTGGGATGAGGCAGCTGAAGGTTCGGGGTGATGAGGCCGGGCGGAACACCACTCCTTAGGCGCTTGCGGGGTATCCGCCACCTCTGAGGGAGTTTTGGGGTAATCCTAATCCTTCCGGGGGTGGCATTGGCAGCGGGGGGACACGTGGCTCCGGCACCTCGGGCCCCACCTGCGCTCCCCTCGGCCCCAACGCCCCCGGGAGCAGAATTTGGGGAGGGGGGAGGTGTGTGGCGAGCAGGCCGGGCCCCCCCGCTGGGCGCTGTCCCGTTGGGGCCGAGTGCGGGGGGAGCTGTCCCGCGGGGCCCGGCCCTGCCCGGGCACGGCTGATGCCGCCCGCCCGCGCTCCGCACTGCTCCGGCCTGGTGCTCGCAGTGCCGCGCGGGGCGGGGCCGCTTTGGGGACCCCTCCAGGGCAGAGCGCGGCTGCTTTGGGGCTGTGGGCACCTTCCCGGCGCTGGGCATGGGCCGTGTTGGGGCAGCTGGGGCCGTACTCGTGGCACTGGTGGTGCTGGGGTCCTCCCGGCCGTGGGCAGGGAGCTCTGGGGTGAGCGGGAAGGAAGGGAGAGGAGTGGTGGGAAAAAGGAGAAGAGGGGGGGAAATGTGAGTGGAACCCCCCCAAACTACGCCAAAACAAGAGAGGTGAGGCTGGGAATTGGGGGGATGATGGGAGAGTCAGAGAGAGCAGGAAAAGCGGACAGTGGGACCCCCAAAGGGAGTGGGAGGGGGCTGAGACCCACCCGATGGAGGGCAAGAGGCTCAACCCCAACACAGCCGCCTGGAACTGTTCATTCCAAAGGGCATTTTTCAACTGGGAAAAAAAAAAATAGAGGGCAATCATCTTGCAAATACAGAATGAGGAAGATAAACAAGCAAGTGTGGGCTCATTGGAGGCAGCAGAAAGGCCAAGGCCTGAGCCCCAGCCCCGAGGAAGGCACATCGTGTCTTTCGTGCCTTGCTCAGGGCTCTGCTGGGCCACTGGGATGTGGGGAGGATGCTGAGGGCAGGACAAGGGAGTGACAGTGCCCAGCCTTGCTGAGGCTGTGCCAGGAGGCCCCAGGGCCTCAGGACAAGGTGTCTCCTCACAGCCCTTGGTGGCACAGACGCTGCTGTGGCCCGGGGCACCAAGACTTGGCTTCTCCTGGGCCCTGCCAGCCTGGCCAGGGCCCTTGGCCATGTCCAGCACAGCTTGTCTCGCGCTGTCCCACAGCTGCTGCTGTGTCCCTGCAGGCTGCACACTCCCATCTGGCTGCCCCCCTGGCTCTGCCCTGCCATTGCCAGCCCTGCCCTGACCTCTGCCCACCCTCACCTGCTTCACTTCTGACCATCAGCAATTGCCTGTTCCTGTGCCCTTAGGAAGTGGTGCTTCAAGAGTGACCCCAGCACCTTCCTAAGAGTTTTCCCAGGGGACATTACCCCCTGGTAGTTCCCTGAGCTGTTGCATCTGCTCTCCTCATGCCCAGGGTTGAAGGTTTGGTGGCTCTTTCCCTCCTGTCTACAGACACTTTCAACTCAGCTGCTTCATGGTCGCTGTGCCCAAGGGAGCCACCAATGTCCGCTTCCCTCATGAGACCAAATTAATCCAATTAATTCATTTACCCATATCCAGTGGCTGTTTCGCATGCACCTTGTCTGTAGGAAAGGAGTCCTTGTCAGCCCCTCCACCACCCCTGTCCAGATGTTGTCCCCATCACCCCTCTGGGCTCTCCTGGGTTGTTTTGTGCCCAGCCCTGCTGCCCTCTCAGCACACTGTGGGGTGGCAATCCCTGTGTTCTGGAGGACCTGTGAGCATGAGGCTTCCTCCAAGGAAAGGCTCTGTGCACACCAGTCTTGCCTTTGCTCAGAGCTCCTGTCCAGCTCCTCACCCTCCTCCCTGCCATCCTGAGGAGTCGCTGCCACCCCTGGCTGCCCTTGCAGCACCCAAGGTGTCCCACCAGGGCTCTGCGGTGACTGTGGGGGAGCCCGTTTGTGCCTGCCCAGCACGTGTCTCCCTCCCATGGCCATGGTGTCCCTGTTTGTCAGCACTGCTGTGTTTGCCCATCTGAATCCCTCGTGCATCTCCTCCCCATGCCTGGCTCTGCTGGTGGCACTTCTGCACTCAGTGGTGCCTCCAGCACTGAACCCCCTCCTCTACAGCCTGAGGAAGCGTGAGCTCAAGGTGGCCATTAGAAAACTGATTTCAGTATCATTAGCTGTATTGTTATTTGTGTTTATTATTTCCCTAGATGAATATTTTGATTCCAATGACTACCAAGGATGAAGCAGCTCTGTCCCACCTGGAGCCTTCAGAGTGTGTCTGACAGGGCCCAGAGCTGCTGCTCTCAGAGCATCTTGGCAATAAAGTGGGATCTCCCCAGGGCACTGGCTGAAGCTTTGGCTCTTTGTCCAAGCTCATGTCAATTTGAGCCAAGAGGATTTTCCCCCAAAAGGCTCTGTAGCTCCATGGATTGTGCAGAGGGAAAGTGCTGACATCAGCAGCTGCTAAAGGCCAAGAGTTTGATTTGGACAAAGCCCCTGTTGTGGGGTCACGGTGGAGATGGTGACAGGTGACTGAGGACCATAGCCAAGACTGTCCCACATGGCACAGGGCACAGAATGTGCTCCGGGAGAAGAATCTGGAGCTGCCTGGACAAGGCAGAGTATCTGCAGGCCTGTATGTGCCTGGGCTGGGCAGTGACTGGAGCCCCAACAAGGCACAGATCAGCCAAGGTGGAGACCCCCAGAGGGAAAGCACTAAATGCCAGCATCTGCAAGGAAAGCCAGATGAACACAGCTGAGCATAGCCAGAGCAGCTCCAACAGGGAAAGGGACCTTGGCGGCCACCACACACCTGCACATCCCCCCACAGCCCCAGGGAGAACACAAGTGGCCCCATCCTGTTCCCTCTGTGGCTGCTCTGCTGTGCAGGTCACAAGTGCTGCAGGTGTCTCCTGCAGCACAGAGCCATGGGCACACACACACAGGCTCTGTCCAGGCTGGGACACGGAGACAGCGGGGCCTAGGGACAGCAGAGATGTCACTGCCCTGGGAAGCCCCCGGCTGCTGCTGCTGGGGGCTCTTGGGCAGCCCCTGTGGGTGGGGTGGAATTTTTCCAACACTCACCTGAGCAAAGGACAGCAGCAGTGTTCCCGTGGGAGCAGGGTGAGGCCCCCAGGGCAGTCACTGGGCACTGCTGCGGGTGGGCTTCAGTCCCATGGCAGTGGAACGAGTCCCTCCAGACAGGTCTGGTTTCCCTCCCAAAATTCAGGAATGGACCTGGCAAACCAACACTTGAGGTGACCACAGAGAACGTGGGCATCTGAGATACCACTTCGGGAGGCACAGAATCTTCCCCATGTCCCCAGCACCTGGAACTGCACTCTCCCCTCACACACGGTGCTGCCGTTCAGCAGCCTGAACCCTGTTCTCTCAAGGACACGGAAAGGTGACAGTGAGGGCTGGAAGCTCCTGCCCCCTTAGCGAGGAGAGGCCGCAGGGACACAGTGCACACAGTGCCATCAGCCCTTCTGTCCCCACACCCTGCTCAGCCCCCCACGCCTGTGCCTGTCCCTGCCACGCTCTCAGCGTGGAACTGCCCCAGCGACTCCTCAGGTGTGCAGTGCCATCGGCGCTCCGGCTCGGCCGCCCTGCCCTTCACCCCCCGACCCCGCTTGGGCCCCACACCGAGCCCGCCCTGCTCCCAGGCCACTCGCGCGGCACCGCCCCCTCCCACCCCGCCGCCTCCGGATGGGCCAATGGCCCGCTGGCCCCGCCTCCTTTGGCAGCTTCCACAGCGCTGAGAGGGATCTGGGACGGTGACGATCGGGAGGGTCCCTTGGGGCTTTGGGGGCACGGGAGGGACTGGCAAGGGTGGGCGAGAGGGCACCAGGGGAGTGGTGAGATTTGGGGTGGGGATTGACATTGGGACACCCCAAAAAGCCTCCGAAATTGTCCCAACCCCCTCCCCAAGTCGGCCAAACTTAACCCCCAGCATGGCTTCCAAGTGCCCCGAAACTTGTGCATGGGTGTGGGGGGAAGGGGGGAGCAGCAGGACCCCTCCCCATATCCCAGCAGCTCCATGACCAGCTGGGAGAAGGAGCAGCACCAGGGATGCAGTGGATCCCCCTAAATTTCCTCCCCACCCATGACACAGCCGGACACTTGAGAGGCTGCCTCAGGCCTTATTGCCCACCTGCATCCCAGGACAGAGCAGAAAATCCACCTGTGACCCATGGTGATTCTGTAGGGTCACCATGGTCCCTTGCTTCCATGAGGTTCCGTCAGGTCACAGTGGAACCCTGGTGCCATATTGTTCCATAGCCTCACAATGCTCTCCTGGATTCCGTGAGGCCCTGCTGTGACACTTTGGAGCCTTGCTTCCATAAGATTCTGCAGCTAAACAATGGTCTCCTCTGGTCCATGAGGAAATGCTGTGTGACACCGGAGCCTTGCTTCCATGAAGTTCCATAACCTCACGATGCTTTTGGCTTCCATTAGCGCCTGATGTGTCACTTTAGCATTTTGCTTTAGTGGGATTCCATAGCTTCAATGTGGTCTCCAGTGTTCCATGAGGCCCCACTGTGGCACACTGCAGCCTTGGTTCCATGAGTCTCCAACACCTCACAGCAGCTCCTGGGTTCCACAAGGCCCTGCTGTGACAAAATGGATCCTTGGTTCCGTGAGGTTCCAAAACCTCACCATGGTTTCCTGCTTCCATAAGACTCCTCTGTGTCACATTTAAGCTTTGGTTCCATTGGGTTCCAGAACATCACAGCAGTCTCCTGCACTCCAGGAGTAGCCGCTGTTTCCCATTTCAGCCTTTGCTTTAATGAGGTTCCATAACCTCCTTGTGGTCACCTGGGCCCAGGGAGGCCCCAGTGTGTCACATGAGAGCCTTGGGGCCAAGAGATTCCATGGCCTGAAAATGCTCTGCAGCCTCTAATTTTCCCTGTTTCCCTCTCCTTTTCCCCGGGCCCGCTTCCCCCCTGCCCCCAGCACTGGGCTGGGAGCAGCCGAGAGCCCCGCAGGGCCATCCCGACCTGTCCCGGCTCCATTCCCGCTCCTCCCGCAGGCTGCGAGGGCTTCGGGAACGGCGGAGGAGGAGGCGGAGGAGGAGAAGGAGGAAGGAAGGAGGAGCGTGGGAATGGTTGAAAGTAGATAGAGCGGGAGAAGAGATTGGGGAAAGGAGGAGAAGGAGGTGGGATTAGGGCCCAGAAGGAGGAGAAGAGATGGAAGAGGAGGAGCGGGAGGAGGAGAGACAGAGGGGGAGGAGCGGGAGGAAGAGAAGGGATAAAAGAAGGATCGGGCTGAGGGCACGTGGTCTGGGTCTCCCTGAATTCGCAGCCCCCCCGGACCATTGCTGCCGCCGTCTCACAGGTGAGGGGGGAGGGGGAGCTCGCCCCAAATATCCGGGGGGTCCCTGGGTTTGTGCTGTTTTTGCGGGCGATCTTTGGAGCTTGCAGGACTCCAAACCCGAGTTACAAATGCCCCACGGGAGGACATCGGGGGTTCCCCAGGAGGTGTTTTTGGGGGTCCCGGTGGTGCTGCGGGCAGAGCCCCGATGGGGGTGGGGGGATGCGGGTCCCCCCTGTGGTGGGGGTTGGGCTCTGCCTGGGCCGGGCCCTCCAAGCTCTGCCCGGGGCCACGTGCGGACCGGCGGGGGAGGGGGGGACAGCGGTTTTGGGGACCCCCGGGAGCCCCGGCTTCCCTAAGCGGGGCCGCAGGGAGAGGAGACCCCAGAACTGCGGAGCAGGGACCCCGCGAGGGGGAATCCCTGGGATTGCCGGGACCCCCAGCGGGGGGTGTGGGGGCTGGAGGGGCAGGATGGCCGGAAAGGGGTTCAGGGCTGCCGGGTCCCGGAAGTGGCTGCTCCCAGTATGAGCCCAGTCACTCCCAGTATGATCCTGGTCACTTCCCCTCACTTCCTGCAGGATCCCTGTTGCTCCCAGTATGAACCCTGTCACTCCCAGTCATTCCCTAGGATAATGCAATTTGCCCCCAGCACAGTCCCAGTTCCCCCCAGCACATTCCCAGTCACTCCCAGTATGGTCCCAGTCACCACCTGCATGGTCTTAGGCACTCCCAGTATATCCCAGTTGCCCTGAACTTTCTCCCAGTTTGCACAGCATGGTTCAGTTGCCCCCAGGATTATCCCAGTCACTGCCAGTAGATCCCAGTTGTCAGCAGTGTGCACCCTGTCATTCCCAGTTGCTCCCAGTGTATCCCCAGTTGGCACCCAGCATGGGCCTGGTAGCTCCCAGTAAGCCCCAGTCAGGGTCCATTGACACCCGCTGTAATCCCAGTATGATCCCAGTCCCTCCCAGTATGATGCCAGTGGCTCCCTGTCCCTCCCAGTATGATGCCAGTGGCTCCCTGTCTCTCCCAGTATATCCCAGTTGCCCCCAGCATGCTCCCAGTCATTCCCACTTCTTCCCACTTCCTTTCACCATGATTCCAGTTGCCCCCAGCCACTCCCAGTCAATGCCGGTATGATTCCAGTCTCCCTCAGTGTGATCCCAGTGTCCCCCAGCATGGGCCCAGCTGCTCACACTGTGATCCCAGTATGATCCCCGTTGCCCCCAGCATAGTTCCAGTTGTTCCCTGTTCCTCCCAGGATGATCCCAATTGCCCCCAGTGGCCCCTAGTATAGTCCCAGTCCCTCTCAGCAGGGTCCCAGTTATGCCCGGTTGCCTCCAATATGGTCCCAAGTGTTCCCGGTGTGATTCCAGTCAGCCCAGTATGGTTACAGACACTCCCAGTCCATCCCAGTTGCCCTCAGCATGCTCATAGTCATTCCCAGGCACTTCCAGTTGAACCAGTTAGGTTATAGTCCTCTTAGAATGATCCCAGTCTTTCCCAGTGTGGTAGTTTTGCCTGGCCCAGTTTTTGCCAGTGGATAGGGTGGGGTACAAAGATGGCTCCTGCATGTCCTGAGTAAAGATTCTGGAAATTTCTCCATCATGTCCAGCAGAGCCAATCTCTGATGGCTCTGAAGATGATGGACATGCTGCTGGCCAAACCTGGGCCAATTAGAGATGTTAGTTACGCCTCTGTGAAAACATATTTAAGAAGAAATCAAAACAGGGTAAGCACGCACTTCTTTGTAGCCAGGGAAGGAGGAGGAGGAGGTAAAAATATGTGAGGGAGAACAACATGGAGGCACCAAGGTCAGTGGAGAAGGTGGGGGAGGAGATGCTCCAGGCGCCGGAGCTGAAAACCCTCTGCCAGCCGTGGTGAAGACCATGGGGGAGCAGGTGGTCCCCCTGCAGCCCATGGAGTCCAGGGGATGCAGAGAACCCCCCACAGCCTGTGGGGAGGTGCCACGCCAGAGGAGCAGGTGGATGCCTGCAGGAAGCTGTGATCCAGTGGGAGTCCCAGAGACTGAGAGTTGCAAAGGCCTGGCAGGAGAGAGAAAGGCCTTGCTCCCGGGATGGAAACAGCCTGGCCTCGGCTTGGAATTCTGCAACCTGGAGAGAATCTCGGACAGCAGCAATCGGGCGGGGCTGCTCGTGAGATTGGACCCACGCCAAAGAAGTTCGCAGAGGACTGTCTCTCGTGGGAGGGACCCCCATGGCTAAGTAGAGGATTCTTTTCCCCTGATGGACTGACCCTGACCAAAGGAAACCCCCATGCCCTGCCCCCACCCCGGAGCTGTTTGGTTAGAAGGAAGGAGGGAGGGGGCGAGCTGAGAAATGGCCTTAATAGGGAGAGGGGTGAGCAGAAAAACAGTGTTTGTAGCAGAAGAATTGTGGCGTTGGACTGACTAAGAAAAGCCACATATCTTGCCCCAACCCGGATCTGCTGGTTGAATGGAAGGAGGGGGCGAATAGAGAAACAGTGTCTGTAGTAGAAGAATTGTGATGGACTGACTTAAAGAAAAAAAACCCCACACCCTGCCCCTGCCTGGGAGTTGTTGGTTAGTTAGAAAGGAGGGAGGGGGTGAGCTGGGAAGCGGTGCCTTAAGAGGGAAGGGGGGTCAGTGAAGAAACGGTGTCTTGAGAGCTTATTTATACCTCTGATTTATCCTCCGACTCTGTTAGACTAATAAATCACTTTTTTTTTGCAACTTTAAGTTTTACCGCCTGCTTTTGCCCTGAATCTAGTGCGTCACCTTATCAGTGGTCTTATCTCAACTCATAAGTCCAGTGTTTTGTGTTAATTTTCCCTCTCCTCTGCATAGCTGCAGCAGGAGAGAGCATAGAGAGCAAACGTCGTAGGTGCCTGGCATTTAGCCAGGGTCAAACCCTCGACACCCAGGTACTCCCAGTTCTCCCCAGCATGATCCCAGTTACAGTCATTTGTCCAAAGTGTGGTCCCAGTTACTCCCAGTATGATCCAAGCTGCTCCCAATGTGTCCAGTTTCCTCCCATCATGGGCCTAGTAGCTCCCAGTTAACTCCCAGTCAGGTTCCATTCACAGCCACTGTAATCCCAGTGGCTCCCAGGATCATCCCAGTCGGACTGTAGCCGCTCCCAATATTGTTCTAGTCTCTTCCACTATGATCCCAGTAACTCCCAGTATGGTCCCAATTTCCCCAAACATAATCCATGTTGCTCCCTCTCAATGCCAGCATGATCCCAGTAGCCTCCAGTATGATCCTAGTCACTTCCCCTATGATCCCAGTTGCTTCCAGTCACTCCCACTATGATCCCAGTTGTGTCAAGCGTGGTTTCAGTGGCTCCCAGTATCAAACCAGTTGCTCCCAGTATCAACCCAGTCACTCCCAGAATGATGACATTTTCTCCCAGAGTGATCCCAGTTGCACTCAGTCACCCCCAGTATGGTTACAGTCACTCCCAGTGTGACTCCAGTCATTCCCAGGTACTCCCAGTGTTATTCCAGTCATACCCAGAGTGACTCCCACTGTGGGCCCAGTTGCTCCCAGTATGAATCCAGTCACTCCTAGTTACTCCAAATATGATCCCATTTGCTCCCAGCATGGTCTCTGTTACTCCCAGTCACCTCCAGTATGGATGGTTCCAGTCACGGCCAGCATCTTTCCAGTCATTCCCAGTCTGCTTCCAGTATGATCCTAGTCATTCTCAGATACTCCCAGTACTATTTCAGTCACTCCCAGTAGGATCCCAGTCACTCCTAGTTGGATCCCAGTATGATCCCAGCATGGGCCCAGCTGCTCCCATTATCATCCAACGTGGTTCCAGTTGCTCCCATTTACCCCACTATGGTTTCAGTCTCTCCCAGTATATCCCAGTTGCTCCCAGCATGTTCCCAGTCACTTCCAGTTGCCCTCAGTTGTTTCAGGCCTGATCCCAGTTGCTCACAGCCACTCCCAGTCACCCTCAGTGCAGTCCCATTTGCTGCCAGTATGATCCAGTACGATCCCAGTCTCCCCCAGCATGGGCCCAGCTGCTCCCTCTGTGATCCAAACTGGGTCCCAGTTGCCTCCAGCATAGTTCCAGTTGATCCCTGTTCCACTCAATGTGATCCCACTAGAATCCAGTTGCCCCTAATATAGTTCCAGTCAGTTCCCATATGATCCCAGTCCCTCCCAGCATGGTCCCATGGTCCCAGTCATGCCCAATTGCCCTCAGTGTAGGCACAGCCACTCCTGCTCACACCCAGTTCCTCCCAGTGTGGTCCCAGTTCTGCATAGCATGGTCCTGGTTGTTCCCAGTGTGGTTCCAGTCACTCCCAGTATGGTTACAGACACACCCAGTATATCCCAGCTGCCCTGAACATTCTCGCAGTCATTCCCAGGCACTCCCAGTTCCCTCAGCATGGTTCAGTTGCCCCCAGGATTACCCCAGTCACTGCCAGTAGATCCCAGTTGTCAGCAGCATGCACCCTGTCATTCCCAGTTGCTCCCAGTGTATCCCCAGCTGGCTCCCAGCATGGGCCTGGTAGCTCCCAGTGAGCCCCAGTCAGGGTCCACTGACACCCACTGTAATCCCAGTATGATTATATATTATATCCCTGTAT
This sequence comes from Acanthornis magna, assembly GCA_036785705.1. Lineage (NCBI taxonomy): Eukaryota > Metazoa > Chordata > Aves > Passeriformes > Acanthizidae > Acanthornis > Acanthornis magna. Next base: position 1,105,762 of record JAWUZG010000484.1, on the reverse strand, counting down.
ATATATAGTATATATAGTATATATAGTATATATAGTATATATAGTATATATATATAGTATATCCCAGTATGATATATTATATCCCTGTCTCTCCCAGTATGATGCTAGTGGCCCCCAGCATGCTCCCAGTCATTCCCACTTCCTTCCAGTTGCTTTCAGCATGATTCCAGTTGGCCAAAGCCACTCCCAGTCAATCCCAGTATAATTCCGGTCACCCTCAATGTGATCCCAGTCTCCCCCAGCTTGGGCCCAGCTTTTCCCACTGTGATCCCAGTATGATTGCAGTTGCCCCCAGTGGCCCCTAGTATAGTCCCAGTCCCTCTCAGCAGGGTCCCAGTCATGCCCAGTTGTCCCCGTTGTGGTCCCAGCTGTTCCCAGAGTGATTCCAGTCAGCCCAGTGTGGTTACAGACACTGCCAGTATATCCCAATTGCCCTCAGCATGCTCGTAGTCATTCCCAGGCACTCGCAGTTGCCCCAGGAAGGTTCTAGTTCCCTCAGAATGATCCCAGTCTTTCCCAGTTACACCCAGTTTCCTCCTGCATGATCCCAGTTACAGTCAGTTGCCCAAAGTGTGGTCACAGTTATTCCCAGTATCATCCCAGTTGCCCCAGTTTTGGTCTAAGTCCCCCTCAGCATGGTTCCAGTAGCTTCCAGTTGATCCCAGTTGCTCCCAATGCATCCAGAGTTTCCTCCCAACATGGGCCCAGTAACCCCCAGTCAGGTTATGCAAATGCCCCTCGGGGGGATATTGGGGGGTCCCTGGGAGGTGTTTTTGGGAGTCCCCAGTGTTGGTGCCAGCTGAGCCCCCGGCTGGGGGATGCAGGTTCCCCTTACGGATGGGGTTGGGCTCTGCCCGGGGCCACGTGGGGAGCGCACTGGACCAGTGGGGAGTGGGGGACACCTGTTTTGGGGACCCCCGCGAGAGCCGTGTGAGGGGAGAATGGAGAGGGGCGACAGCGGAGCTGGGGGATCCCTGGCAGCCTGGAGGGGGGACCCCTGGGACCCTGAAATGGGGACCCACAGAGGGTGGAACCCGAGGAGCCCCGGCAGCTTGGAGAGACACACAGGGGAGAGGGGATCCCTGGGACCCCAAAAGCCCTGGCTTCCCTAAGTGGGACCCCAAAGAGAGAAGACCCTCAGAACCCCAAAGTGGGGAACTTGGAGAGGAGGACCCCTGGGATTCCTGGGACCCCCTGCAGTCTGCGGAGGGTGGAGACACTGGAGAGGGGGACCCCAGTACACATGGGACCCCCAACAACAGGGGGAACCCAAGAACCCCCACAGAGAAATGACCAGAGAGGGGGAACTCCTGGGAGAGTCTTTTTTGGTGCTGAATCTTGGTGTTCTGGACTTTTTTATGGATCACAGATGCCTGGTGACTTCTAGAGATGGAATTGCACAGGGTGACCTTCAAACCCAATGCAGTCACCCCTTGTTTTCCCCCTAACCAGGATTTCCCATTCCCAAACCTTGGCTGGATGGAGGAGGAGGCTGTGAGGAAGAGGAAGATGCCCTGGGACCCCCAGGCAGGTGAGGAGGAAGTCACTGTCCCTTTCCCCCTGTCTTCTCCTCCCTGTCCCAGCTGAGCATCGGCCCCAGCTGCAGGACAACCCTGCTGTCGACGCTGTCCTGCTGGGGATGGATTGGGGGAATGTCCTTCCCTTTTCCTATGGCTTGGAGGCAAATCCCAAATCCTCTCCTTGTCCTTTTTCCCCCAGAACACGAGCTGAGGACTGGGGAGGAGAAATCCTTGGGGCAGAACCTCATGGAAGAGGCCATTTTGAGCAGCTCTATGGTGCAGGAATCCAATGGGGTGGAAAAGCCCCAGAGATCCCATATAAGGAGGAGCTCCAAACCCAGCCAAGGGTGCTCTGAGGAGGAAAGACCGACCCTGTGCCGGGAAGGTGACCAGAGCTTTGCCCAGAGTTCAAAGCTGGTGGTCCATGAGCAGCTTCATAATGGGGAGAAGCCCTACAAGTGTGGGCAATGTGGGAGGAGCTTCAGCCGAAGCTCCCACCTGATCCGTCACCAGAGGATCCACACAGGGGAGAGGCCCTTTGAATGTGGGGAATGTGGGAAGAGCTTCAGAGACAGCTCCTACCTGATCGTCCACCAGAGAATCCATACTGGGGAGAGGCCCTACAAGTGTCCCAAGTGTGGGAAGAGCTTCAACCGGAGCTCCTACCAGATTGTCCACCAGCGAATCCACACAGGGGACAGGCCCTATGAGTGTGGGGAATGTGGGAAGAGCTTCAGTAGGAGATCCCGTCTGATTGTGCACCAGCGCATCCACACAGGGGAAAGGCGCTTTGAGTGTCCTGAGTGTGGGAAGAGGTTTCCAAAGAGCTCTGATCTCCTAGTCCATCAGTGGATTCACAGAGAGGAGAGGCCCTTCCCTGCCCTGTGTGCGGGAAGGGCTTCAAGCAAAACTCCCACCTCATCAGGCACCAGCACTTACACACCGGGGAGAGGTCCTATGAGTGTCCTGAGTGTGGGAAGAGCTTCTCCAGGAACTCTCACTTGACCCAACACCAACGGAGGCACTGATAAGGGAAGCCCTGTGAGTACCCTGAGTGCAGGAAGAGCTTTGTGCGCTGCTCCAACTTCATCCCCCATCAGAGGAGCCACGTTGGGAAGAGCCCTGGTGACCCACATTCCCTGTGACCCACATTGGGAAGACACCTGGCAGGTGTTCTCCACATCCTTCTGGATCTCTGAGGGCACCTGGATGAACACAGGGGCAGGAACATCCATGGGGACTCTGACTGAAATCGGAAATCCATTGGGAAGAGAGGATTTGTAGACTTTACACTCGCAAAATGTCACTTGCAGTGTCCAATTGTTTCTTCTGGTGGCATCAAGCAGCGCTGGATGATCTTGGAGGTCTTTTCTAACCTAAATAATTTCCTTCTTCATTTTGTCAAAACAACTAAAATTGAGGTTCAAATAAAGAAATTAAAGAAAGGGATCTAAAGCCACACAATTTCATTCAGATTTGACGGTGAATTTGTGGTTGGTTCATGGGATTATCTGGGAAGGTTTGGGTGTTGTGGGGCAACTGACTCGGGCAGATGGGGCCATGATGTCATAGCTGTGCTGGCCGAACAGGGGGTTCAGATGAGCCCGTCTGTTCTGCAGGAATTCCTGTTGTCTGTCCCAGTCCCTGGCCTGGGTCTCCCATTTGGGGTGTGTCCCCCAAAGTGCCCAAATCGCTGCTGAAGTGCCCGAGCTGCTTCCAGCTGTGGATGTTCCTGTCCACCAACCTCTCATGGTCAGTGCCGTGGGGGGCTGGCAGAAGGTTTGGGGGATCCAGGGAAGGCTCGGAGGGCCTTTTGTGACTCTTGGGGGCATTTGTGGTGCTGAGAGGGAGTTTGGGGGCTCTCTGAGGGAGGTTTGGGGTCCTGGCAGGGCTGTGTGGCTTGGAGAGACCTTGGGTTTGTGTAGGGGGAGATGAGAAGGGGATTTGGTGGCTCTTGGGCTCATATCTATTGCAGGGAGTGGTTGGGGGGGGGTCCTGGGGGGACCTGTGACATGGTTTGAGGGTCTGGGAGTGACTGTGGGGCTGGGAGGACATTTTAGAGTGGTCGTGATACCCCAGACTCCCAAAGTTGCCCCCAGATCCCACCCCCCCATGATGCTGCTGGGGTTTGGGGGCTCCATGTTGGAGTTCATGCTCCTGGCACTGCAGGGCAGGTGAAGGGGGTCCCAGGGGTCATGTGTGTCCTCCCCAGAGTGTGTGTCCCCCCTGTCCCAGTGTCACCCCCTTTTCCCTCCCCACAGGGCTCCTGACCCAGCTCCTGCTTCCCCTGGGAGGGAATTTGGGGAGGGGGCAGAGGGGGTGCGCAGCCCCTGCTGGGGGATGACCCCGAGCCAGAGCCCTTTGTTTAGCTCCAAGCTGGGGCTTGGGGACGCAGGAGGAACAGGCGATGGGAAGCAGCTCCTGCAGGTGGGACAGTGCTTGAGCTCAGGGCAAGGTCCTGCCCTGCACACCTGGCTCAGGTGTGACACTGTCCCGCAAAGGGAGCGGGACATTGCCATCCCCACAGCTCAGGGCTGGGAGCAGCACTTGGAGCATGGACATGGAAATCCTGGGAGGAACTGGGGCCACACTGAGGCTGTGAATTATCCCCTCCCACATCTTTCCAGGCACCCTGTGATCTGAGAAATGCTCCTTAGGCCTGGGCCTTGAGCAACAGCCCCTGGGCTCAGCTCCTGTGCAGCTGATCACAAACACTGTCTGCTCCCAGGCACTGCTGCTGTCCAACAAGCTCCTGCTTTCTTTAGGAACAGCCTTGGGAACTGTTTTTCTTCCCTCAATGGCACCACATCCCTGTTCTCACACTGTCACCAAAAGCTGTTGATCCGAAGTGTCACCAGGATGAAACTTTCCTCTGACTAAAGCCCATCTCTTGGGGCCCTATAAACAGCAATCCAAAATGAGCTTCTTGGAGCTCTCCTGGAGCAGCTCCTCCCTCTGAGTGGGGCCTCTCGGAGCCGGGAACTCTCCCGTTTGCTGCACTCGGGGCATCCCCAAACAACGAAGGACCTGGGGCCGGTCCCCCACTCCTCGAGGCTCAACCCTTTGCCTGCTGGGGAGATGCAAAAGCATCGGGAGTGAGCATTTCCCTGCCCTCGAGGGGAATTTCTGACAGGTCCCTGGCACTGACTCTTTGTGTCTGTGTGCACACATGTGTGCCTGTGCTCTGGCAAATGGGGGGGAAATGCTGCTTTCGGAGTTGTTGCAGTCCCTTGGGTATCTGAGTAGGTTAGAGCTGTAAGTAAGGTTCAGTCCTAAGGTATAAGCTAAGTTAAATGCTGCTAAGGGTTGTTCTTTTGCCAAGTTGGTAAGTTTAATACGAGCTATAAACTGAATTAAACACTGTTAAGTCTTATTCCTCTGTTAAATTATAAGTTCATCGGTTATAAATTAGGTTAAATACTGTTGGGAGCTGTTCTTTTGCTACATTGCTACCTTTAAGGTATAATTTATGGTTAAGGTACAAGTTAAGTGCTGTTAAGTTTTAGTGCTGTAAAGATTTTAGGCCATATTGCTTTTATCCTTGCCCTCACTATCCTTTTGTCACAAACACCTAAACACACACACACACACACACACACACACACACACACACACACACACACACACACACATACAGGGACAATTCTCTGTTCATTTCTGGTTTGATTGTCTGGATTTTATTGATTTGGTTGCTGCTTTTTTCCCTTGCTGTGCCTGAACTGTCCAGTCACTACTAGAGTGACTCTTGCCAAGGAACTTTGTTGTGCTTTCGCTTAATATTAAATCTGGTTTTTGCTGATCCCTTGCTGGGGATTTTTTAAGCACTCTCAACCCCTCATTCGCAGGAGGGTGAAGGAGCCCTGGGCCAGGCTCTCACCCTGGGAGACATGGGGATGCTGCCAGGGGGTCCCTGTCCCCTTGTCCCTGTATCAGGCTCTGGGGGTCGATCTCGTGGAACATTCTCTGGGGGAGGCTGCGGCGCCAGGGGGCAGGGGGGACAAGGGACCCTGCTGTGCACGAGCAGCATTGGACTTCTCTGGGGGGAGCTGTGAGGGGGGGCTGGGACAGAGTGACCTCCCCAGTGACCCCACACAGCCCCTGTGATGTCACAGCCCACTCTGGGATGTCACACAGCCATTGTTTGATATCACAGCCTGCTCTGTGTTGTTACCCACACTTCTGTAATGTCACAGCCCTCACTGTGATGTCACAGTCAGCTTTGTGATGTCACAACCCACTCAGTGATGCCACACAGTGTACTCTGTGACCTCACAGCCTGCTCTGTGATGTCATACACACACCATGATGTTGCAATCTGCTCTGTGATGTCACAGCCCACTCGGTGACATCACGGCCAGCTCTAAGATGTGGCACAACCAACCAGTGATGCCACAGCCCAATCTATGATGTCACAGCCTGCTCTGTGCTGTCACAACACACACAGTGATGTCACACAGCTCACTCTGTGAGCTCAGAGCCTGCTCTGTGATGTCACACAGTCCCCTCTATGATGCCAGAGCTGCTCCATGGCCTCACACAACCAACTCCCAGACGTCATAGCCCAATCTGTGACCTCATACAACCCACTCTGGGATGTCACACTGCCCCTTTCTAACATCACAGCTGCTCTGGGGCTCTGTGACACAGCCCCACAGGTGCCTATGGCTATGACACAGCCCCCGCTGGGCCATGGCACAGCCCCTGCCAATGCTGAGCACCTGGGAGCTCTGGGTGTGCCCTGCTGGTGTCCCTGAGCTGCCCGGGCAGTGCCCCAGCCCTGCTAGGTTGTGCACAGGAGCTGCTCCTGGGCAGAGCTGTCTCTCTGCAGCGCTGCCGCTTGCCAGGAGCTGCCTCTGTGCCAGGAGCCCGGCCCAGCTCAGCAGCACAGCCACAGCACAGGGACTTGAATGAGCCTCACGGGGCTCTGGTGCTGTTTACATCAGACTCAGTCCCTCTGAGTGTGTTCAACAAATTCTCAAGAAATCAAAGTTACATTGAAATACTGAAGTTTGTGGTAGTTCAAATGGGTTCCGCTGGGTGACACGACTGAGAAAGTGTCCCCAGGTTCCAGTCAGAGCAGAAAACATCCTGCAGAAGTTGACTCTGTCTGGTCCTCAAGGTAAAACAATCCCAGGGATGGGTTTGCCTTTGCTTGAGGCAGGACTGATCTAAATTGCCTTCTCTAACACATTTCTCATAGGCACCATGGGGACTTTATCCCCCTTCTGTGGCCCATGGATGATTTGATTGGGCAGGGCCAGCTCGATTGGTGGAGCCTCAGGTCTTCACTGACCAATTCCTTGGCTAACTGCGGCTCCCAGTGTTTGAAGGTCCCACCAGCCACTGCTTTCAAGGTGGTTTTTAGCAATCCCTTGCACTGTTCAGCTTTCCCAGAGCTGGTGCCTGACAGGGAATATGAAACACCCACTCAGTCCTGTGCCCTCTGGCCCAGGTGTCCATGAGGCTGTTCTGGAAATGAGTCCCATTGTCCGACTCACTTCTGCCTGGGGGTCCTGTCCCCCCAGGACTTGCTTTTCCAGGCCCAGGGTGGTGTTCTGGGCAGTGCCGTGAGGCACAGGGTGTGTCTCCATCCCTGCAGGGGCTGTTGGCACCACTGTCAGCAGCAGCGCTTGCCCTGGCGGCTCTGTGGCACTGTGATGTCATCAATCTGCCAGGCCCCACCAGACTGGCATTTCCACCATCGTCCCCCACACCACAGGGGCTTTGCCCGCTTGGCCCTGCTTGAGCACAGCACATGTTGCACAGTCATGGATAACCTGGAGATGCTGTCCATGGTTAAATCCACCTCTGGGTCACCAGCCCATCTGGAGGTTGCATCTCTTCCCTGATGACCTGAGGCAACAAAGAATCCTGATCCCTCTCACTGCTCTGAAAACGATCCCTGAGAGGAGCACAGATGGGAATATACACAAGGTGAGCTCCCACACCCCCATGAGCAGCCCAAGCCACATTGTGCCCAGGGGCTCTGGACCTATTCCAGCAAATGCTCAGATCAAATTTGTTTCCAGCCTGCTCTGGGCAGATCTGTTGTTATCTAACTCATTGTGCCCCACACTGGCCCCAGAAAAGTGCTGCCCCACATCCACACAGCCCCTTTCCAACCACAACCTCCTCTAACTTCCCATTTGCTATTGTCTCTCAGTGTTCACATGTTGATTGTGAAGACACTCCTGCTCCAGGAGCTGACTGGAAAGCAATTTGCCCCAGCAATTGGGGACAAGATATTAATCACAAAAATGCTCCTGCCAGCAGAGACAAGACAGGGACAGAGGAAAGGGGAGAGCCAGGCCCAGGGGACATGGCTGCAGTGGTGATGGCTGTGAGGTCACTGCCACTGCAGCAGCCTGGCTGGCCCTCAGCTGACATTCTGGCCAGGAGCGTTGTGAGGTCACCCAGCACATCAGAGACCCCACACAACAGGAATTCCATCCTTGGGGAGGTGAAGGATTGAGGCAGGTGACAGAGGCCCCACCTGGGCTCTGATTCTGGGCCATCTCTGCTCCACAACCCACCCAGCCCTGGCACACAGGGAGGCCAGCCGGGCTCATGGCCACCCTGCTCTGCACCAACCCTGCAACCAGGGAAAAATCTTTCCTTATCTCCAGGTTGAACATCCTCTATTTCACCCAACACACCCTGTATTTCATCCTCTTGACATGCTCCAGCCAAGCTTTTCCTTTCTAAAATCAACGAAGTCACCATATCTCCATTTCCCCTTTGCAAACTGTCCTTGCTGACACCTCCTGGCTGTGGCTTCACGAGCCCTGTCAGAGCCAGCCCTGTCCCTGCACTGCCCCAGCTCTGCTGCCCCACAGCTGCTGATCAGGAAGGGCAGAGCCATGGGGGAGGGAAATGCATGGGGATTCCTCCTGGGAGGCACCTCAGGATGTTTCCAGGCCAAACCAAAGCTCAGTCAGTGGGGAAAGGGACACAAGGATGGGCTGTTTGTGTGCTCTGCCACAGCAGGATCAGATGCAGAGCTGCAGAGATACCCAGCTGTCAGGAAAAATTAATCCACAAACACCGAGGTTTATGTCCAAAAAGGAGACAGAGGAGTCCTGTAACTCTATTCATGAATAAAGGGAGAGGTCATGGGCATTTCCCATGGGGTCTCTCAGATTGGTAGAGGATGCAGCCTCTTTTTATCCTAATTTCCCTGCCACAGATTCCCTCTCTTTTTCCCCATAGGCTGAGGTACTCAGAAGTACAGACTTCCCGGAAGGCCTAATGCAGACACAAGTAATATACATTTCACCTAAATGTAGACACCGTACTATACATCTCCCCTAATGCAGACACTCTCAATACACACCCCCCTTTTTCTTCTTTTTCTTAAGGCTCTGTTCCTGTAGTTTATTAACACAGTCTTGGGCAAGTCAGTCACTGGATTTCCTATGGAAATCCTTCCCACTGTTTCTTCTATCTCTCAGTATAGGTCTTCTCTTACCAGCAGTTTGTTTGTAAAGACACTCCCTTATTCCTTTCAATCCCTCCTCTTTTTATTTTCTCAATTATTGTCTTTACAAACTTTAGTTATCATTGACTTGATTTTCTGTTCCTGGGTCTTTCTTTTTTTTTTTTTTTTTTTGGTTCTGTGATTATTTGCAGTGACATGATTATCTGTCCTTTTGTACCCGTTTATGGATCTGTAGGCGTGGCTACTACCTTCATTCCTTAAAAAAGCATTCTTTTAACCCACAGTTCACCAGATAACCGTGAAAACATGTCCCATTCCCACTTTTTCCATGTCCAGACTGGTACATGAGCTAACTTTTTTATTCCTTTTGTTATTTGTTTCACCATTTTTCTATTGTCATTTATTTGCAAACAGCAGTTTGAGTAATTTAGTTTTCCACACAGTCCCTCCTTCTTCTGCTAATAGCTAATCTAGTCATACATTTTGACTCCTAACTGATTTCCCTGAACTTGTGGCAACAAAAGAACAACAGTTTAATATACCTTACATAACATATTCCTGACCAGTTTGGAGGCAACCTGAGATAAGTACATTGGCCACAAATCCAATAATGCCCTTTCAAGGCCCAGGTTCCATTAGCAAAGGGGCCTTTCCAATGTTCATTATCAATTGGTGGGTCAAAACACAGCTTCTTTCTGTTGGAAACAATATAACTTTTAACTTTTTTCTCTCTCTAGTTAGGCTTGACTCGACTTTGCTTTGGGGAAGGGAATTTTCTTTAGTTTATTTAGGAGATATAGCATCACTCTAAGGAGATGGGCTCAGCATAGGGACAGACTGGAGCAGCCCAAAGATACCCAGAAAGATAAAGGCCATCAACGGAACACTAACGGAACATCGGTGACCATCTACAAACATCCACCCCAGACCTGCCTCTGACAGAGTTGGAGACATCTCGTCTTGCCGGGAAAGGACTGATAAGGAATTTAAAAAATAAAAATCTAATTTACATCGGAGGCGAGGGGATTTGGATCCAATAGAAAACTGAATATTGAGGGTTGCTCAATTCTGGACCAATGAACATTGAAACAGTACATCCCTATGGGTTTTTACTGTATAAAACCTGGGGGAAAATCATGTAAAGGCATGTGTTTTTGGAATACTTTCCTTGGCACATCCTGGCCAGTAAATAATGCCTGATTCTCTATCACTTCAAATATAGTGCTAGAGGGTTTTTTATTTCTCCCGATTTTCGGTGACAAGAAGATGCAGTCTCCTTTTTTATCCTAATTTTCCTGCCGTATTTCCCTCTCTCTTTCCCCATTGGCTGAGGTGCTTGAGGTACAGACTCCCCAAATCGCCTAATACTGACCCCCTTCTGATGTACATTCCCCCTCATACTTTTTCTTTGTGTCTCTGTTCTTTTTCTCTAAATCCAGGGATTTAGCACAGCCTTGGGTGAGTAAGAGTCTGTGTCAATTAATGGAATTTCTATGGAATTAATGGTTCCTCCCATTGCTTCTTTCACCTATCAGTATCTGGCCTATTATGCCAGCATGCCCCACATCTCCCTCTCATTCCTTTCACCTCTGTCTTTATTCGCTCTGTCTTTATCCTCTCTGTCTTTATCCTCTCTGTCTTTATCCTCTCTGTCTCCATTGTCTCTCTCTCCCCTCACAGCTGAGTGGGGCTGGCGGGAGCCGTGCTCCCCTCAGCGCTCCTCAGCAATGGCGCAGCAATGGCGGCGCCGCTCCCTCAGTGCCGCCCCGGCCCCGGCGGGCGGGGAGCCCTCGGCAGCGCCCTTGTGGCAGCAGGGACCGAGCCCCGGCCCCGGGCTCTGTCCCCATGGCGCCGCAGAGCCCAGGGCACACACGGGCAGGGCACTTGGCACCATCACCCCCAGCCCCAAGGCCCTTTGGAACCCGGCCCGGGGCTTGGCCCTGCCTCCTCCAAGGCCCTGCTGGGCTCGAGCTGTTGCTCAGCGCTGCCTGCGGATCTTGTGCTCGCCCCGAGCAGCCTTTGTTTGCAGCCCGGGCTGCTGAGGAGCACTCCTGGAATGGCACTGCAAGGGCAAGTTTTCAAGTGAGCAGCCCCGTGCTTCCTTTGTGCTGTGCCTTATGCCGCTGTTTTATTCTGCTTTTAGAGCCTGCCTGTGAAGAGAAACCCCCCAGGAGAGCAGAGCCTGCTGAAAGATCCAACATCCTTGCCCTAAGCAAGGGATGGAACAGCACACACTGCTGAAAAGATTCCAGCTGTTCTCAGGGCACAACTTTCTCAAGCTGAAACTTTGGAGCACTTTGCTATTTGGTGCTCCATCTCTGTAGAAAAGGATGCCCTGAAATGTCAGCTTTCAAGAAAATGTCTTAGACAGATGTTTCCTGTGCTGGTGACAGTCTTTTAAGCACAGCCTTGTGCCTGACCTCTCTGCTGCTGGAGTTCCATGGACAGAGGTTGTTGTCTTTTCCCCCTTCCCATGGGCAGGCGGCGTTCAGCCATCTCTGGGACAGCAGGGCCCCACCGCACGTCACTGTGACCTGGGAAGACCAAAGGCATCACTCCAAATGTCCCCCCTGCCTCCTTCTCCCCAGGCATTTGGCCCTGGCAGGAGGGTTTGCTGCTGCTTGCCACAGGAAAAAGGAGACCACTGAGACACTTTGGGGCACATGGAACCAAGGAAAGCCCTGTGACACTGAGGGGCCGAAAGAAACCAAGGGACCTTTGTGACACTGGGGCCCAATGGAACCAAGGGGCCAATGTGACACTCTGGGGCTCCACATATGGAACCAAATATCCATTGTGACACTGTGAAACCTCATGGAACCAAGGGGCCATTGTGACACTGCAGGGCCTGGTGGAGCCAAGGAGTCCAAAGGTCTAAAGCATTCCTTGCAGGGCTCTGCCTTGGGAAGGGGAACATCCTTGGTGACAGCTTGAGCTCGGCACATACTTGAGGAGGGTGTCTGTTTTCAATGGGGAAACTTAGGAGTTTTAGATTGCTTAAAAAAAGAAGAAAAGCCCTCTTTGGCTGAGTGCATCCAGCATGGTCCCAGCAAAGCAAAGCAGGTCCCACGTGAGTGAGGAGAGACAGGACAGGTTTGGGAATGTGCAGCAAGGTTGTCCACACTGGGTCAGGCCTGAAGGCACAGCTTCTCTGACCAGGCCAGACCTCCTCAGGAGACAGCCTGGATTTATATCAATCACAGAATGCTGCCATCACCACTTCTCTAAAGAGAAAAACACACCCTTTGAAGTAGGAATGTGGATTTCTTAGAAGCTCTTTGAAATATTTCTCCCTAATCATAGAAAAAAACTTCCTAATGAACTCTACTAGACCAGAGGGAAATCAAGGCAGAGCCACAGTTTGTCAACACTTGCTTGATCCTAATGAGCCCTGAGGTGCATTTGGTGCTGAGCCCTTGAACCTCAGGGCCTGAGAGGAGATGGCACAAACCTTTCCAGGAGTCCAAGGCAGAAGAAAAACCCAAAGTGTCTCGAAGCTTTAATGGGTTCCACTGAGGTCCATCCCCAACACAGGCTCCTCATGGACTCCTTGGAGGAGAGTTAGAGGCCATGGTTGCACAAACGTCCCAGAGAATCCAAATAAAAAAAAAGTATTTTAATAAACCTAGAGCACCTTGAAGCATTAATGAGCCCAACTGAGCACTGTTACTGACTAAGAATCTCAGGGGACTCGTTAGAGGAGATAATTGGAGGCCAGGATTGCACAAAGCTCTCAGAGAGTCCAAGGGAAAGCAAAAGCCAACGGCCTTTGAAAAACCTGCAGTCCCTGGGAGCATGAAGGAGCCCCCCAGGGCCATTCCTGCCAAAGGCTCCCCAGGGACTCGTTCCAGCAGATCCTTGAGGCTAGGAGTGCAGGGAGGCAAAGTCTCTGTGCAGCAGCTCAGGTGCTGAGCAGAGCCTGGGCTTTGATCCACCCAGGTTGGAGTTAAACAAAGGGCGCTGGCTCGGGGTCATCCCCTGGCGGGGGCTGCACACCTCCTCTGCCCCCTCCCCAAATTCCCTCCCGGGGGGAGCAGGAGCTGGGTCAGGAGCCCTGTGGGGAGGGAAAAGGGGGTGACACCGGGATGGGGGAGGTCACAGACACTGTGGGGGGGACACACACGACCCCTGGGACCCCTCCTCACCTTCTCCTGCACCACTAGAAGGACAAACCCCAACATGGAGCCCCCAAACCCCAGAAGCTTCTTGGGGGGCAGGGTCAGGTGGCAGCTTTGGGGGCCTGGAGGGAAAAGGACCACTCTAAAATGCCCTCCCAGCCCCACAGTCACTCCCAGACCCCTCAAACCACCCCACAGCTCCCCCCAGAACACCCCAACCACTCCCTGCAATATAAATGAGCCCAAGAGCCACCAAATCCCCTTCCCATCTCGCCATACACACACCCAAGTTCTTTCCAAGCCACACAATTGGGCCAGGACACCAAACATCCCTCACAGAGCCCCCAGAAGAGCCCAAACCCCCTCTCAGCATCACAAATGCCCCCAAGAGCCACAAAAGCCCCTCCCAGGCCCCATGGCCCTCACCAGAAGAGGTTGGTGGACAGGAACATCCACAGCTGGAAGCAGCTCGGGCACTTCAGCAGCAATCTGAGATCTTTGGGGGGCACACCCCAAATGGGAGACCCAGGCCAGGGACTGGGACAGACAACCGGAATTCCTGGAGAACAGATGGGTTCATCTGAACCCCCTGTTCTGCCAGCACAGCTACGAGATCGTGGCCCGGTCTGCCTGGGTCAGCAGCCCCACAACGCCCAAACCTTCCCAAATTATCCGGTGAACCAACCACAAATTCACCCTCAAATCTGAGTAAAATGGTGTTGCTTTAGATTCCTTTGTTTAATTTCTTTATTTGAACCTCAATTTGGGTTGTTTTGACAGAATGAAGAAGGAAATTATTTAGGTTAGAAAAGATCAAGATCATCCAGCGCTGCTTGATGCCACCAGACGAAACAATTGGACAGAGCAGGTGAGATTTTTGTGAGTGTCAAGTCCACAAATCCGCTCTTCCCAATCAATTTCCAGTTTCAACCAGAGTGCCCATGGATGTTCCTGCCCCTGTGTTCATCCAGGTGCCTATGGAGATCCAGAAGGACATGGGGACCACCTGCCAGGTGTCTTCCCAATGTGGGTCACAGGGAATGTGGGTCACCAGGGCTCTTTCCAACATGGCTCCTCTGATGGGGGATGAAGTTGGAGCAGCGCACGAAGCTCTTCCTGCACTCAGGGCACTCACAGGGTTTCCCTTAACAGTGCCTCCGCTGGTGTTTGGTCAAGTCTGAGCTCCTGGAGAAGCTCTTCCCACACTCAGGACACTCGTAGGGCCTCCCCACAGTGTGGATGTGCTGGTGCGTGATGAGGTGGGAGTTGCGCTTGAAACCCTTCCTGCAGTCAGGGCAGCGGAAGGGCCTCTCCTGTGTGTGAATCCGCTCATGGAGGAGGAGACTGGAGGTGGTCAGAAACCTCTTCCCACACTGAGGACAATCGTAGGGCCTCTCCCCCGTGTGGCTCCGCTGGTGGACAGTCAGGTAGGAGCTAGTGCTGAAGCTCTTCCCACATTCCCCACACTCATAGGGCCGTTCCCTGGTGTGGATCCTCTTGTGGACAATCAGGTGGGAGCGGTTTCTGAAGCTCTTTCCGCATTCACCACAATCATAGGGCCTCTCCCCTGTGTGGATCCTCTGGTGACGGATCAGGAGGGAGCTTCCACTGAAGCTCTTCCCGCATTCCCCACACTTGTAGGGCCGTTCCCTGGTGTGGATCCTCTGGTGCCAGATCAGGTTGCGCCTCTGGCTGAAGCTCTTCCCACATTCCCCACACCTGAAGGGCATCTCCACATCATGAAGCTGCTCATGGACTACCAGCTCATAGCTCTGGCTGAAGCTCTGGTCACCTTCTCGGCACAGGGGAGGTCTTAGCTCGTCAGAGCATCTTGGGCTGGGTTTGGAGCCCCTCCTCGTGAGAGACCTCCGCAGCTTTTCCTCCCCATTGGATTCCTGCACCGTGGAGCTGCTCAAAATGTCCTCTTCCTTGAGGTTCTGCCCCAAGGATTTCTCCTCCCTGGTCCTCAGTTCATTCACTGTGGGAGGAAGGACAAGGAGAAGATTTGGGATTTGCTCCCGTGCCAGAGGGAAGGGGAAGGATATCCCCCAATCCCTCCCAGCAGGACGGTGTCGGCAGCAGGATTGTCCTGCAGCCGAGGGCGATGCTCAGCTGGGAGATGGAGAAGAGAGGGGGAAAGGGACAGTGACTTCATTCTCACCTGCCTGGGGGTCCTGGGACATCTTCCTCTTCCTCACAGCCTCCTCCTCCATCCAGCCAAGGTTTGGGAATGGGAAATCCTGGTTTGCGGGAAAACAAGGGGTGACTACATTGGGTTTGAATGTTACCCTGTCCAATTCCATCTTTAGGAGTCACCGGGCATCTAGGGTCCATAAAAACCTCCAGACCACCAAGACTCAACACCAAAAAACCCTCCCAGCAATGCCTCCTCTCTGGTCTCTCCTCTTTGGACTCTGGAGCTCCCCCCTGTCCAGGCTGCTGGATGTCCCAGGTCTCCAGCACCTCCCATTGGGGGTCCCCACTCTCCAGCGTCCCAACCTCCCCAGTCTGCTGGGGGTCCCAGGAATCCCAGGTGTCCCCCTTCCCCAAGTTCCCCATTTTGGGGTTCTGGAGGTCTCCTCTCTCTGGGGTCCCACTTAGGGAAGCCGGGGGTTTTGGTGATCCCAGGGATCCCCTCTCCACTGTGTCTCTCTCCAGGCTGCCAGGACTCCTGGGGATCCCCCCTCTTGGTGCCCCTGTTTCAGGGTCCCAGGGCTCCCCCCTCCAGGCTGCCAGGGGTCCCCCAGCTCTGCTATTGCCCCTCTTCTTTTATCCATCTTACGACTCTCACAGGCATCCCCAACACTGGTATCCCCCATTCCCAGCCGGTCCTTTGTGGTCCTGACGTGGCCCGGGACAGAACCCCACCCCTACAGTGGGGGGGGGACCTGCAACCCACTGCCCCCCTGACAGGGCTCTAGCAGCAGCCACGACCAGAACCCCCCAATGTCCCCGCGAAGGGTATTTGCATAACCTGACTGGGAGTTACTGGGCCCATGTTGGGAGGAAACTGTGGACACGCTGGGAACAACTGGGATCCACTGGAAGCTACTGGAACCATGCTGAGGGGGACTGAGACCATAACTGGGGCAACTGGGATCATACTGGGACAAACTGGGACCACACTTTGGGCAACTGACTGAAATTGGAACCATGCTGGAGGCAACTGGGAGTAACTAGGAAAGACTGAGATCATTCTGAGGGAACTAGAACCTTACTGGGGCCACTGAGAATGCCTGGGAATGACTACGAGCATGCTGAGGGCAACTGGGATATACTGGGAGTGTCTGTACCCATACTGGGCAGACGGGAACCACTCTGGAAACAGTTGGGACCACACTGGGGGCACGCTGGGCATGACTGGGACCCTGCTGAGAAGGACTGGGACTATACAAGGAGCCACGGGGGGCAAGTAGGATTATACTGCAAGGAACTGGGAACAACTGGAACTATGCAGGGGCAACTGAGATCATACTGGGATCACATTAGGAGCACCTGGGCCCATGCTGAGGGACACTGGAATCACACTGAGGGTGAAGGGAATCATAATGGGATTGACTGGGGATGGCTGTGGGCAACTGGAATCATGCTGAAAGCAACTGGGAGGAAGTGGGAATGACTGGGAGCATGCTGGGGGCAACTGGAATATACTGGGATATACTGGGAGTCACAGAGATCATACTGGAGGCTACTGGCCTCATGCTGGCATTGACAGGGAGCAACTGGGATCACTTTGGGGGCCACTGGCATCATACTGGGAGAGACTGGGATCATACTGGCATTAAAGTGGGCGCCAATAGACCCTAATTGTGACTTACTGGGACCGACTAGCCACATGCTGGGAGCCAACTGGGGATACACTGGGAGCAACTACGAATTATAGGGTGCATGCTGCTGACAACTGGGATCTACTGGCAGTGACTGGGATAATCCTGGGGGCAACTGAACCATGCTGAGGGAACTGGGAGTGCCTGGGAATGACTGCGAGAATGTTCAGGGCAACTGGGATATACTGGGAGTGCCTGAGACCATGCAGGTGGTGACTTGGACCACACTGGGAGTGACTGGGGCCCTGCTGGGAGAGACTGGCGTGAAACTGGACTCATAATGGGATTGTACTGGCAGTGACTGTGACTATGCCAGGGGCAACTGGGAGAACTGGGAACACACTGGGCAAAAGAGGGAGGAACTGGGACCGTGCTGGCGGCAAATTGCATCATCCTAGGGAACGACTGGGAGTCACTGGGTTCATACTGGGAGCAACAGGGAACCTACAGGGAGTGAGCAGAAGTGACCAGGATCATAGTGGGAGTGACTGGGCTCATACTGGGAGTGACGAGGAAACTGGAACCACACGGGGCAGGGGGAGCAACTGGGCTCATACTGGGAGCAGCCACTCCCGGGACCCAGCAGCCCTGAACCCCTTTCTGGCCATCCCGCCCCTCCAGCCCCCAGACTCCCCCACTGGGGGTCCCGGAAATCCCAGGGATTCCCCCTCACAGGGTCCCCGCTCCGTGTTCTGGGGGTCTCCGCTCCCTGGGGTCCTGCTTAGTGAAGCCGGGGCTCCCAGGCGTCCCCAAAAACGCTGTCCTCCCCTCCCCTGCTGGTCCGCACGTGGCCTTGGGCAGAGCTTGGAGGGCCCGGCCCGGGCAGAGCCCAACCCCCACCACAGGGGGGACCTGCATCCCCCCGCCCCCATTGGGGCTCTGCCCACACCTCCGCCGGGACCCCCCAGAAACACCTCCCGGGGATCCCCCGAGGGGCATTTGCTTCTTGGGTTTGGAGTCCTGCAAACTCCAAACCTTGCCCCCAAAAAAATCCAAACGCACGGACCCCCCAGATATTTGGGGCGAGCTCCCCCTCCCCGCTCACCTGCGGGATGGGCCGGCTATGGTCCTGGGGGGCTATGAATTCAGGGAGACCGCGTGGTCCCTTCCCACTTCTCCTTTGTCCCTCCAGTTCCTCCCGCTCCTCCCCCTCCTCCTCTTCCATCCCTTCTCCACTGCCTCCTTCTTCTCTGCCCTAATCCCACCTCCTTCTCCTCATACCCCCAATCCCTTCTCCCTCTCCTACTTCCATCACCTCCCCCGCTCCTCCTTCCTCTCTCCTTCTCCTCCACCCCTCCTCCTCCTCCGCCATTCCGCAAAGCCCTCTTAGCCTGCGGGAGGAGTGGGGATGGAGCCGGGACAGGTCGAGATGGGCAGCACAGGGCTCTCGGCTGCTCCCAGCCCAGCGCTGGGGGCAGGGGGAAGCCGGCCGGGGGGAAAAGGAGAGGAAAACAGGGAAAATTGGGGGCTGCAGAGCATTTTTTGGCCATGGAATCTCTTGGCCCCAAGGCTCTCATGTGACACAGTGGGGCCTCCCTGGGCCTAGGCGACCACGAGGAGGTTATGGAACCTCATGAAAGCGAGGCTGAAATGGCAAACGGCGGCTGCTCCTGGAGTGCAGGAGACTGCTGTGAGGTTCTGGAACCCAATGGAACCAAGGCTCAAATGTGACACAGAGGAGCCTTACGGAAGCAAGAGACCATGGTGAGGTTTTGGAACCTCACAGTACCAAGGATCCATTTTGTCACAGCAGGACCTCATGGAACCGAGCAGCTGCTGTGAGGTAATGGGCACTCATGGAACCGAGGCTGCAGAGTGCCATCGTGGGGCCTCATGGAACACAGGAGACTTCATTGATGCTGTGGAATCTCATGGAAGTAAAATGCTAAAGTGACACAGAGGGGGGTTATGGAAGCCAAATGCATACTGAGGTTATGGAACTTGATGGAACCAAGGCTCCAGTGTGACACAGTGTGACCTCACGGACCAGAGGAGACCATTGTGAAGCTGGGGAATCTTGCAGAACCAAGGCGGTCCTGTGACAAAGCAGGGCCTCCTGGAACACAGGAGACCATAGTTGGGTCATGGTAACTCAGGGAAGCAAGGCTCCAATGTGTCACAGCAGGGCCTCAAGGAACCCAGGGGAGCATTGGGAGGCTATGGAACAATATGGCACCAGGGTTCCATTGTGACCTGACGGAACCTCATGGGAGCAAGGGACCATGGTGACCCTACAGAATCAGTGTGGGCTGCAGGTGGATTTTGTGCTCTGTCCTGGGATGCCGGTGGGCAATAAGGCCCGAGGCAGCCCCCACGTGTCTGGCTGTGTCATGGGTATGGGGGAAATTTGTGGGGACACCCAGACCCCGGGCCCTGCTCCTCCTCCCAGCTGGGGACAGAGCTGTTGAGACATGAGATGGGGTCCTGCTGCTTCCCCCCTTCTCTCCACACCCGTGCACAAGTTTTGGGGCACTTGGAAGCCATACTGGGGGTGAAGTTGGGCCGGCTTGGGGAGGTGGCTGGCACAATTTGGGCGGCTTTTTGGGGGATCTCACTGTCAATCCCCACCGGAATACCTCGCCCCTCCTCTGGTGCCCTCTCGCCCGCCCTCGCCAGTCCCTCCCGTGCTCCCAAAGCCCCAAGGGACCCTCCTGATTGTCGCCGTCCCGGGTCCCCCTCAGCGCTGCGGAGCGGTGGCTGCCAAAGGGGGCAGGGCCAGAGGGCCATTGGCCAATCCGGAGGCGGCGGGGAGGGGCGGGGTGGGAGGGGGCGGTGCCGCGCGAGGGGCCCGAGAGCAGGGCAGGCTCGGTGTGGGGCCTGAGCAGGGTCAGGGGGCGAAGGGCGGGGCGGCCGAGCCGGAGCGCCGATGGCACTGCACACCTCAGGAGTCGCTGGGGCAGTTCCACGCCAAGAGCGTGGCAGGGACAGGCACAGGCATGGGGGCTGAGCGGGGTGTGGGGACAGAAGGGCTGATGGCACTGTCTGCACTCTGTCCCTGTGGCCTCTCCTCCAGATGCTGACAGGGCAGGAGCTGCCTCCCCTCACTGTCACCTTTCCCTGTCCTTGAGGAAACAGGGTGCAGACTGGTGAACAGCAGCAGCGTGTGTGAGGGGAGAGTGCAGTTCCAGGTGCTGGGGACACGGGGAACCCTCTGTGCCTCCCGATGGGGCATCTCGGACACCCATGTTCTCTGTGGCCACCTCAAGTGCTGGTTTGCCGTTCCATTCCCAAATTTTGGGAGGGAAACCAGACCTGTCTGGAGGGACTCGTTCCACTGGGATGGGACTGAAGCCCATGCGGAGCAGTGCCCGCTGACTGCCCTGGGGGCCTCACCCTGCTCCCACGGGAACGCTGTGCTGTCCTTTGCTCAGGTGAGTGTTGGGAAAATTCCACCCCACCCGCAGGGGCTGCCCAAGAGCCCCCAGCAGCAGCAGCAGCCGGGGGCTCCCCATGGCAGTGACATCTCTGCTCTGCCCAGGCCCCGCTGTCTCCGTGTCCCAGACTGGACAGAGCCTGTGTGTGTGTGCCCGTGGGTCTGTGCTGCAGGAGACACCTGCAGCACTTGTGACCTGCACAGCAGAGCAGCCACAGAGGGAACAGGATGGGGCCACTTGTGTTCTCCCTGGGGCCCCCTGTGGGGGGATCTGCAGGTGTGTGGTGGCTGCCAAGGTCCCTTTCCCTGTTGCAGCTGTTCTGGCTATGCTCAGCTGTGTCCACCTGGCTTTCCTTGCAGGTGCTGGCATTTAGCGCTTTCCCTCTGGGGGTCTCCACCTTGGCTGATCTGTGCCTTGCTGGGGCTCCAGTCACTGCCCAGCCCAGGCACACACAGGCCTGCAGATACTCTGCCTTGTCCAGGCAGCTCCAGATTCTTCTCCTGGAGCACATTCTGTGCCCTGTGCCACGTGGGACAGTCCTGGCTATGGACCTCAGTCACCTGTCACCATCTCCACCACCAGCACACAACAGTGGCTTTGTCCAAATCAAACTCCTGGCTTTTATCAGCTATTGATGTGAACACTTTCCCTCTGCACAATCCATGGAGCTACTGAGCCTTTTAGGGGGAAATTCTCTTGGCTCTAATCGACATGAGCTTGGAAAGAACCAAAGCTTCAGTCAGTGCCCTGGGGAGATCCCACTTTATTGCCAAGATGCTCTGAGAGCAGCAGCTCTGGGCCCTGTCAGACACACTCTGAAGGCTCCAGGTGGGACAGAGCTGCTTCATCCTTGGTACTCATAGGAATCTAAATATTCTTCTAGGGAATTAATAAACACAAATAAAAATAGAGCTAAGGATACTGAAATCAGTTTTCTAATGGCCTCCTTGAGCTCCCGGTTCCTCAGGCTGTAGGGGAGGGGGTTCAGTGCTGGAGGCACCACTGAGTGCAGAAATGCCACCAGCAGATCCAGGGATGGGGAGGAGATGCACGAGGGCTTCACATGGGCAAACACAGCAGTGCTGACAAACAGGGACACCACGGCCATGGGAGGGAGGCACGTGTTGGACAGGTACAAAGGGGCTCCCCCACAGCCACTGCAGAGCCCTGGTGGGACACCTCAGGTGCTGCGAGGGCAGCCAGGGATGGCAAGGACTCCTCAGGAAGGCAGAGAGGAGGGTGAGGAGCTGGACAGGAGCTCTGAGCAAAGGCAAGGCTGCTGTGCACAGAGCCTTTCCTTGGAGGAAGCCTCATGCTCACAGGTCCTCAAGAACACAGGGATTGCCACCCCACAGTGTGCTGGGAGGGCAGCAGGGCTGGGCACAAATCAACCCAGGAGAGCCCAGGGGGGTGATGGGGACAGGAATTGGACACGGATGGGGGAGGGGCTGACAAGGACTCCTTTCCTACAGACAAGGTGCATGCGAAACAGCCACTGGATGTGGGCAAATGAATGAATTGGATTAATTTGGTCTCATGAGGGAAGCAGACATTGGTGGCCTCCTTGGGCACGGCGACCATGAAGCAGCTGAGTTGAAAGTGTCTGTAGACAGGAGGGAAACAGCCACCAAACCTTCAACCCTGGGCATGAGGAGAGCAGATGCAGCAGCTCAGGGATAATCCAGTAGGTAATGTCCCCTGGGAAAACTCTTAGGAAAGTGCTGGGGTCACTCTTGAAGCACCACTTCCTAAGGGCACAGGAACAGGCAATTGCTGATGGTCAGAAGTGAAGCAGGTGAGGGTGGGCAGAGGTCAGGGCAGGGCTGGAAATGGCAGGGCAGAGCCAGGGGGGCAGCAAGATGGGAGTGTGCAGCCTGCAGGGACACAGCAGCAGCTGTGGGACAGCACAGAACAAGCTGTGCTGGACATGGCCAAGGGCCCTGGCCAGGCTGGCAGTGCCCAGGAGAAGCCAAGTCTTGGTGCCCTGGGCCACAGCAGCGTCTGTGCCACCAAGGGCTGTGAGGAGACACCTTGTCCTGAGGCCCTGGGGCTTCCTGGCACAGCCCCAGCAAGGCTGGGCACTGTCACCCCTTGTCCTGCCCTCAGCATCCTCCCCACATCCCAGTGGCCCAGCAGGGCCCTGAGCAAGGCAAGAGGGAGAGGATGTGCCTTCCTCAGGGCTGGGGCTCAGGCCTTGGCCTTTCTGCTGCCTCCAATGAGCCCAGGCTTGCTTGCTTATCTCCCTCATTCTACATTTGCAAGATGATTGCCCGGTATTTTTTTTTTTTTCCAAGTTAAAAAATGCATTTTGCAATGAGTAGTTCGGGTGTTTTTCCACACTCCCCCTACGGGCAGCTGAGTTGGGGCTGCCCCTCTTGCTCTTCATCGGGTGGGTCCCAGCACCCTTCCACTCCCTTTGGGGGTCCCACTGTCCACTTTTCCTGCTCTCTCCTACTCTCCCATCGTCCCCCCAGCTCCTCCTCTCCTGCTTTGAGGAGTTTTGGTTTGGGGGGTTCCACTCACATTCCCCCCCCCTTCTCCTTTTTCCCACCACCCCTCTCCCTTGCTTCCCGCTCACCCCAGAGCTCCTTGCCCGCGGCCGGGAGGACCCCAGCACCACCAGTGCCACCAGGACGGCCCCAGCTGCCCCCACACGCCCCATGCCCAGCGCCGGGCAGGTGCCCACAGCCCCAAAGCAGCCGCGCTCTGCCCTGGGGGGGTCCCCAAAGCGGCCCCGCCCCGCGCGGCACTGCGAGCACCAGGCCGGAGCAGTGCGGAGCGCGGGCGGGCGGCATCAGCCGTGCCCGGGCAGGGCCGGGCCCCGCGGGACAGCTCCTCCCGCACTCGGCCCCAACGGGACAGCGTGGGGGGACGGCCTGGGCGCCCCCCACCTCCCCCCCTCAAATTCCGCTCCCGGGGGGCGCTGGGGGCGAGGGGAGCGCAGGTGGGGCCCGAGGTGCCGGACCCACGTGTCCCCCAGTGCCACCCCCGGAAGGTTCAGGGGTACCCCGAAACACCCTCAGAGGTGGCGGATACCCCGGAAGCGCCTAAGGAGTGGTGTTCCGCCGGGCCTCATCATCCCGATCCTTCAGCAGCCTCCTCCCAAGCCCCATCCCACCCATCCCCCTCCCCCAGACATCATCACACACACCAATCCACATCCCATGCCATCCCATCCGCATCCCATCCCATCCCATCCCATTTTTCCCGGCAGCCACCATCGGGACCCCCCAAGAAACTCGCGTCTAGGGGACACCCCAATATCCCCCCAAGGGGCATTTGCGACTTTCCCCTGGAGTCCTTCCAGATCCAAACATCCGCGCCATCCTCCCCCCCAAAAAAACCCCTCCCGGCAACCAACAAAGACATGTGGGACTCGGTGCTGGAGTCCTACAGTGTCCAAAAATTCCCCCCTCCAAAGAAGAACCCCAGGCACCGCCCAAGATATTTGGGGCGAGCTCCCCCTGCCCCGTCACCTGCGGGATGCCTCGGGGGGGCGATGCTTCCGGGGCCGAGGGTTGCGGACACAGAGAACGATGGACGCACGTGGCAGCTCCTTTTGCGGCTTTTTTTTTCTGCTCTTCTTTCCCTCCTCTTCCTCCCACTCCTCCTCTCCCCGCCCCCCGCACTTCCTCTTCCTCCTGTGTCCCTCCTCTCCTGCCCGCTCCGCCTCCTTCTCCTCCTCCTCCTGTTCTTTGGCACTCCCATTCCAGGTTTGTCTGACATCACCCCCGGGGCCATCTCGTGCTCAGCAGAGCATCCTCTGCTCTATCAGCACTCGCTGCTCCTTACGGAAGGATTTGGGATTTATCTCGGGCACACACACTGAACCTCACCCCAAACTGCCCCGCTCCCATTGCTGTCCCCTCGGCGCTGGGCAGGTGCTGTGCCAGGGGAACCAGGGACACAAACGAAGCCACCTCCAGCCCTGCTGGAGTTGATCCAGATGAGCCGCAGGGACAAGGTCCTGCAGAGCCCCACGGAGCCCTGGGCTCCTCCCTGGGAACGGGCTGTGCTGTGGCTGCCCCAGCGGCCACAGCGAGTCCTGGAGCTCCCCCAGCGCTGCTGCAGCAGGACCCAGGTTCCACCTTCTGTGCCAGGCCCTGGCCAGGGGCCATCAGATCCATGGGCTCCGTGCAAAGGGGGAAGACAAGAAGAACGGATTGGAGGCAGCCCCCAAGGACCTCGAGCAAATTGTTCAGGACCATGCAGACCTTGAGCTGACGTTTGCAAAGCTGCAGCTGGCAGAGTTCTGTGGTGCAGGAGACCCAGCATGGGAAGAGGAGACCTACAAGGAGCTGCAGGAGAAACACCCTGAGGCTCAAAGGCCATCATGCCCTGAATCTCTGCTGGAGAAAGTTCTTCCTTACGGGAAGAGATTCCGGGATGAGGCAAAAGCAAAGTTCATGGCTGGTGACAAGATTCCCATGCAGAGAGCAGAGGAGGGACTGTGGGAGGAGGCTGGGAGCCCGGGAGGAAGGAGGGGTGTGGAGGGTGTTTTTTAGGGTTTGTTTTAGTTGTCCTTCTCCTACTGAGATTTGTTTAGAAATAAATTCCATTAATTTCCCCAGCTTGGGTTTCTTGTGCCCCTGATGATGAGCAGTGAGTGACATCTCTCTGCCCTTATCCCAGACCAGAGCCTTTCCTGCTGTGATCTGTGTCCTGCACCTGTGAGGAGAGTGACAGAGCAGCTCTGGTGGCACCGGGTATGCGGCCGGGGCCAGCCCAGCCCAATAATCCCTGCCATTCATTCCCTGCACTCCATGGCTAAGCGGCTGCAGGGCGGGTCCGGCTGCGCGGGCAGGCAGCTCCAGAAGCACCAAGTGTGCCAAACGGGACAGAAGGAGGAGGCAGGGGGTGCCGGGGGTGAATCTCCTTCCTCCGAGCCGGCCGATTAGGTCTAATACGACATAAATTATCATTTATTAGACATGGTAAATAACAGACATTAGACTTGGGACAAAACTACATACTACACAGAACAACTGCAAAGCTACAAATAGCTAAGAATTCAGCGTGCAATAAAGGTACCTATTATTATTGTTGTTGCTAGCAAAGGAAATACAATTTAGGAAACCATTGTGTCTTACCAAACTCCAATTTGGTGACATTAGAATCCTCACTCAGTCCTCGAGGGAGTTCCCACAGGGCTGTGTCCAGACCCTGGGGAGAAGCTTTTTCATGCTCCAGTGTCCATGTCGAAAAGCTTCTACCTCTGTGATATTTCGTGTGTCCTTTATAGTGTAAAAGTGTGTCTTTCGGTCATGTCCTCATTTCTTTCATCTCTCTCCACATCCTCTCTCCATACCAAGATGTGGATTCAAGGCTGGAGATGTCAGACAGTCAGGCCCCAAGAGATAACTTCTTGATGGGCTTTTGACTCAATCTGAGTTATCTATGCATCAGCCATGGAGAGAGAGGTGTGTGGGAGGGGACGTCCTGCCGCATTCCACCCCTGTGACCAAAGGCACTAACTTTTAACTCATGAAGTGATAGTACAGGTATCTCTTGCCTCCATGCCATGAAAGTACTCACGTTCATAATGTGTGCACTATTATTCAGTATTTTAGTATACATTGTTTTCCTAAGTTGTATTATTCTTTAATCGAATTTTGATTGATAAGAAGCACCTGCTGTTGCTTCAGCTTATGGGTTTATGTAGTAGATTATGTAACACAAAAATATATATTATGGAGACAATTTAACAAGTCATTTATACTTGTGTTGATATTAGTCCACGTAGGGTAGATTGTTTTCCACCCTTTGAGTCTTAGGGCTATAGGAAGATGAGGTGTAAATCAGGAGCAAAGAAGAGTTTGTGGAGGTAGTTTCTTGATTGTAGCAACAGGATGAGTCCAGTAAATGATCAGTGACTTTTTCACTTCCCTTCGTGCTTTTCAGTCCAATTTTTTCTTCAGTGGAGTTTAGTGTTTCACCTATTTTTGCTTAATATATCAAGTGTTAGACAATTCCACAATAATTTAGACAGATACACATATGTCGATACATATATATATAATTAGTTTGATTGTCTCAGGGGATGTGATGACTTAATTTGTTTTATTTATTTAGAATGTAATTCTAATTGACATTTTTATAAAATGGATTAGGTTCTATTTAGGATGTAATCCCCTCTTTCTCACTGTGACAATCAGAGTAAAGGCATAGAAACACCAAAGTAATACATGTAGAAACTACAAAGGATACAAATAAACATTAATTGAAATTACCAAAATTATCAAATCATTTAATCCTTCCATAGTACTAAATAAGGTTTAGAGAAAATGGTTTTCGCCAGATTTACATATTTTGTTGGTCCTAATTTGGCAAATTCGGAATATGATACATATATTGAACCTCAGTGTTAGGACTACAATTATTACACCAATTAGTTTTCCTATGGTTGCATTTGGATTTGGAATCCATGAAGCTATCCAATTGAATATATTTGTTTTTCGATCCTTCTGGTTTTCGTGTAAGATTCCAGTGTTTTTCCTAATTTTCTTTAGATTAGTTTGTATTCTTAGGGTTTGATACACAGCAGCTGGTGTTGACAACTGTGCATACTCCACCTTTGGAGTTTAACTGCAAATCCAAAGCTATTCGGTTTTGCTGGACTACCTTTAAGAGGCTGGAAACTTCTTGTTGCAAAGCACTGATTGCATTATTTGTTTAGCTTTGTATGTTTAATGATTTTGGAAATATTTATTTCTCTTACAAGTTTGTGGAATCCAGAGGATTTTTCAGTTTAGGAATTTAGATTTTGTTTGTATCTTGTTATAAAAGATCGTAGGTGTCCTTGGGGGAATTCTGATTTATCAATTATGTTTATTTCTGGAACAACTGTACCGATGAGCATCTACCCTGCTCTAGAGGGGGTAGAGCTTTTTTAGCTTGATGTTAACAAAGCTAGTAGTATTCTATATTATTTGGAATAGGCTCACCAGGGTGTGGTTAAAATGCCTTTTCCAGCTATGTCTAGATATGAATGAGGCTTGGGATACAGCCACATTTAGGTAACTTCATTCTTTGGTGTGAAGTCAGCCCTGGTATCTCTAGACATCTGTGAAAACAAGAGGTTTTAACAGTTACTGTATTTACTGTTAGAATTCGTTGGTTTGGATTGTTTTGGTTTCTTTTCCAGCCAGAGCATCATTCTGGCAGGAGGAATACCATTGGAAAAATATGCTTGGTGTAGGAATTCCTCTTTTTCAAGGGTCACGTAACCTTTGCTATAGGCATGTTTAGGAAAAACAACATTGTTAGGTTTTGTAGGGATGGCTGATTAGCCATATGCATTCTTGTACACATTGATCTGTAAACAATATTACAATTAACATTTTGATTACAGCAAATCAAAAGTTACTGTGTAGTCCAGTATGGCTTCTTTGTTTCTGGAGTGGCTTTATTCGTTTGCAGGAGTCTAGGAGTTTCAGTAGTTTTTCCCAGCAGTCTTTTCTCCTGTCTCTTGAGCAGTTTCTTGTTTCACGTCCAGGTGCACCTAACTTATATCTAGTGAAGGTATCCTTAAACATTTAAGGTTAATAGAGAAATAAGACCAATACAACTTCAGCAATAACAGATGTGTTTTTTATGGAGAGCTATGATAGCAGTTCCATTTCTGGTCTCTAGTTGCAGACTCAGGGCTATATTCACTGCTGTCAGGCAGAGGCAGTGGAGGAGTGGTTTGCAAGGCTTAGGTTTTGTATTAGCATGCCTGCTTTTAGTGGCAATTACTTGTAAGTGTTAATTCATTGACGCATCTTTTTGGTATAATAAGTTTGTAAAGTATAGTTAGTTGCATGAATTTTTAATTCATCCTATAAGGATTTTTCAGGACTGAGTCTGTAAAAAACAACCATTCAAATCCTTTTTTGTTTAAACTTCATTTCTCTTCACTTACCAATCTAACACTTCCACTTCCGCAATTACCATATGGCACCAACCCAAAACTGCAAATTAATTAATCATACACTGTCTTTCTTTTTATGACCAGTTAGCTTTCAATTTGTTATCAGTAACACTCTTCAGTTTTTAAAGTAGACATTTCTGACTCTAGAGTTTGAAATAAATGCAGGAGTGTTTCAGGAATGAGTGTGTGTTTTCCTTTCACTTTTGGAAGTTGGTTATATTTTTTATTTTGCTGCTAGTTTTCTTTTGCAATGTTGCAGAGTGAGGTATCACTGGTATCAGCTTTTGCTTCTAGTATGTAATTGAAAGCAAGGCTTGGTGAGGTTAAGAGATAGGAAAAAACAGTTTAGTTTCTCTCTTAGGTAAGAGGGCTTTTAGTTGTTCATCTTTTCTTTTAGCAGTGTACAATCTGCATTTCTAAAGCTGTGCTCTTGGCTGCATGGAAATAGCTTGGGCACTGGCCTAGGGGCACATACTCTTTGCACCTTTTTCCTAGTGGTGTCAATTTGCATTTTCAAGGTTGCTTCTCTGGCTGCCCAAAACAGCTCAGTGGCCACCAGCACACACAAATAAAGGAAATAAACTTTACAGTAGTTGCAAAATTTACTGCAGGTATTGGACTTGCTTTTTCTAAAGGGAAAAGATTTTTGTCCCCAAAAGTAACTGTCAAATTTCTCAAAGAGTGAGGGAATGACACTTTTTAGTTACACACACAGGAGTTTTAAAGGGATACTTATTAGCACATGTAGGAAAAACAGCATACACAAAAATTCCATAGGCATTCAAAGCATGCTTTAACACTCAACCAATTTTCATCTTACTCTTACAGGCGTCCCCTTGGTGTATATACATATGTGTATATGCCGGCAAAACACAAATTATAATTCACACGCATCCACACACACCACACACGCACACACAAAATTATTCCAAAGTGATAGTTGGAAATACACGCAAAGAAACAGCAACAAAATCAACAGGTATTCAGACGTGTTCAAGACCCCTCCATGCACACACACAGACACATTTCAAAGGGAAAATTAAAACATTGGAGTGAACTCTGTGGTTATTACAGAAAATTCAGGAACATGATTCTTTCCTAGTATTTTATGATTTTTTTGGAAAAACCTCCTTCTAGTAGTGGGAAGTAGATATGATATCTACTTTAGGAATTACAGCTTGGCCTGTCAGCTACTCATTGTTGGAGTTGTACTCCCTAGAAGGAATTTGGTATTTAGTCAAAAGCAGGCAACATATAAATTGCTGTTTATTTACGTGCAAATGCCTGCAGTGTAGTAGCATTCCATGTTAGTATTAAGTTTTAAGGATTAGTTGTTAAACATTAGTTTTTATTTGCCCCTTTTCAAACAGAAAAGCTTTAAGTAGAATACATCCTAAATATAATTAGATCATAACAAATTTTAGCAGTGTAAAAGGTAAGTTTTTCTTTACTCTTACAGTTTAGTAGACATAGGAGTAATTGGAAGTTTATTGTATTGCAGGAATGTGGGGGAGCTGGGTCTTAAGGGTTTGTCTGTCTTCTCTGCAAGAGAAGGATTGGGGACTGATTTCTTTTCCCCCCTCTCTCTGTGTCATATCGGGTTTGGATTGCCGCTTTTTCCCTCCACACTGCTTGGGGGCAGTTGACAGTTAATGCAGTCTTTGGAGAGGGTTTCGTGAGTTGTGTAATTTTGTTGATTAGTAAATCAGGTGGCTTTGGTTCACTCACAGTCCAGAATTCATTTTCCCCAGTGAGACAAATTTTTAACAGACATTTAATATCTGTTTCTCCTGCATTTGGAATGTTTGTTAATAGCAGGGAATTCCAGAGAAATGCTTTGATCACTTTTCTTCTCTGGCTACCTTTGAGGTTTTCAGAGATTTTAGTCTTAATTATGGAATTCAATTTAGGTTTTGGAATTTCTCTCTTCTTAAGAGATAGGCATTCTGTGCTTTCGTTAGAATCCAATTCAACATTTGAATCACTAATTTCATCAGGGTTTTTCTGAATTTCATGACTCTCATATTTAGGTGATGTTATCAACTCTGGAATTTCTTTAACATTTACAGAGTTGGGGTTTTCTGATGATGTTAATTCCAATTTTTCTTCCAAGGTTTTTGTTCTTTCCTTGGCATCTTTTAGCTCTTGCTTTAATTTGTTATGCTCTTATATAATTTCCGTCTGCCAATCACATGCAGCTTTTAGATATACAGCAAGTGCATGAGAAATGATATTTTCTCTATTTTTATTTGTCAGTAAATCTTGCGGTTCATATAACTTCTTATGGATTTTTTCCCACTTAAGCCAGTTACCTACTGGAAGAGGATTAGGACTGTGCCTCCGTAAGCAGTTTGTTAAGTCTTTAGTCTGATTATTTGAATCGTTTGCCGTTATCCTGCCGACTATGCCAAAATGTTACGAATGGGGACAGGAGCTTTAGCTAAATCTCTGCCTTTGCCCAGGCCTTTGGCAGCAGGCAGGAGCTCTTATTGGGGTGGGCAGCACCCCAAGACACGGTCTCGTTCGCAAGTTCTTTAATAATGGCCGATTAGGTCTAATATGACATAAATGATCATTTATTAGGCACGGTAAATAACAGACATTAGACTTGGAACAAAACTACATACTACACAGAACAACTGCAAAACTACGAATAGCTAAGAATTCAGCGTGCAATAAAGGTACCTATTATTATTGTTGCTAGCAAAGGAAATACAATTTAGGAAACCATTGTGTCTTACCAAACTCCAATTTGATGACATTAGAATCCTCACTCAATCCTCGAGGGAGTTCCCACAGGGCTGTGTCCAGACCCTGGGGAGAAGCTTTTTCATGCT
Organism: Acanthornis magna; assembly: GCA_036785705.1. Taxonomy (NCBI): domain Eukaryota; kingdom Metazoa; phylum Chordata; class Aves; order Passeriformes; family Acanthizidae; genus Acanthornis; species Acanthornis magna. Next base: position 1,074,736 of record JAWUZG010000484.1, on the reverse strand, counting down.
CCAGTGTCCATGTCGAAAAGCTTCTACCTCTGTGATATTTCATGTGTCCTTTATAGTGTAAAAGTGTGTCTTTCGGTCACGTCCTCATTTCTTTCATCTCTCTCCACATCCTCTCTCCATACCAAGATGTGGATTCAAGGCTGGAGATGTCAGACAGTCAGGCCCCAAGAGATAACTTCTTGATGGGCTTTTGACTCAATCTGAGTTATCTATGCACCAGCCATGGAGAGAGAGGTGTGGAGGAGGACATCCTGCCACAGCTACTCACAGAGCCCTGTCAGGGGGCAGGGGGATGTGGGTCCCCCCACGGCGGGGTTTGGGCTCTACCCAGGGTCATGTGGGGACCACACAGGACCAGTGGGGGATGGGGGACACGGGTTTTGGGGATCCCCGTGAGACCTGTGAGATGGGTGAATGGAGAGGGGCGACAGCAGAGCTGGGGGACCCGCGGCCACCTGGAGAGGGGAGCCTTGGGACCCTGAAATGGGGACTCCAGAGCAAGAGGAGGAGAAGGGATGGAAGAGGAGGAGCGGGAGGAGGAGAAACAGAGGGGGAGGAGCGGGAGGAAGAGGAGGGACAAAAGAAGGAGCGGGCTGGCACCGCGCGGTCTGTGTCTCCCTGAATTTGCAGTCCCCCGTGGACCATCGCCGCTCCATCCCGCAGGTGAGCGGGGAGGGGGAGCTCGCCCCAAATATACGGGGGGGGTCCCTGGGTTTGGGGATTTTTGTGAAGGATGATTAGAGTTTGTATTACTCCAAAGCGAAGCCGCAAATGCCCCTCGGGGGGACATCAGGGGGTCCCCGGGAGGTGTTTTTGGGGGGTCCCGATGGCAGTGCAAGCAGAGCCCCGATTGGGGGGGGGGATGCAGGTCGTGCCCGCGGTGGGGGTTGGGCTCTGCCCGGGCCGGGCCCTCCAAGCTCTGCCCAGGGCCACGTGCGGACCGGCGGGGGAGGAGGGGGACAGCGGTTTTGGGGACCCCCGGGAGCCTCGGATTCCCTAAGCGGGACCCCAGGGAGAGGAGAGCCCCAGAACTGCGAAGGGGGGACCCCACGAGGGGGAATCCCTGGGATTGCCGGGACCCCCGGAGGGGGTGTCTGGGGGCTGGAGGGGCGGGATGGCCGGAAAGGGGTTCAGGGCTGCCGGGTCCTGGAAGTGGCTGCTCCCAGTATGAGCCCAGTTGCCCCCCCCCACCCCGTGTGGTTCCAGTTTCCTCGTCACTCCCAGTATGAGCCCAGTCATTCCCAGTATGGTCCTGGTCACTTCCCCTCACTCCCTGTAGGATCCCTGTTGCTCCCAGGATGAACCCAGTCACTCCCAGTCATTCCCTATTGTGATGCAATTTGCCCCCAGCACAGTTACAGTTGCTCCCAGTTCCTCCCTCTTTTGCCCAGTGTGTTCCCAGTTCTCCCAGTTGCCCCAAGCATAGTCACAGTCACTCCCAGTACAATCCCAGGATGAGGCCAGGATGATGCCAGTGTCTCCCAGCAGGGCCCCAGTCACCACCACGTGCCCCCAGTCTCTCCCACTATGGTCCCAGTCACCACCTGCATGGTCTCAGGCACTCCCAGTATATCCCAGTTGCCCTGAACATTCTCACAGCCATTCCCAGGCACTCCCAGTTCCCTCAGCATGGTTCAGTTGCCCCCAGGATTATCCCAGTCACTTCCAGTAGATCCCAGTTGTCAGCAGCATGCACCCTGTCATTCCCAGTTGTCCCCACTATATCCCCAGTTGGTTCCCAGCATGGGCCTAGTAGCTCCCAGTAAGCCCCACTATAATCCCAGTATGATCCCAGTGCCTCCCAGTATGATGCCAGTGGCCCCCAATGTGATCCCGGTTGCTCCCTGTCAATGCCAGCATGAGCCCAGTAGCGTCCAGTATGATCCCTGTGGCTCCCTGTCTCTCCCAGTATATCCCAGTTGCCCCCTGCATGCTCCCAGTCATTCCCAATTCCTCCCTATTGCTTTCAACATGCTTCCAGTTGGCCACAGCCACTCCCAGTCAATCCCAGTATGGTTGCATTCACTCTCTGTGTGATCCCCATCTGACCCGGCAGGAGCCCAGTTGTTCCCACTGTGATCCCAACTGCCCCCAACATAGTTCCAGTTGTTCCAAGTTCCTCCCAGTATGACCCCACTTGCCCCCAGTGGACCCTAGTATAGTCCCAGTCCCTCTCAGCAGGGTCTCAGTCATGCCCAGTTGCCCCCAGTGTAGTCCCAGACACTCTCACTTGCTCCCAGTTGCTTCCAGTGTGGTCCCAAGTGTTCCCAGAGTGGTTCCAGTCAGCTCAGTATAGTTACAGACACTCCCAGTATATCCCAGTCACCCTCAGCATGCTCATAGTCATTCCCAGGCACTCCCAGTTGCCCAGTAAGGTTCTAGTTCCCTCAGAATGATCCCAGTCTTTCCCCGTTACTCCCAGTTGCCTCCAGCACGGTTGCAGTTTCAGTCATTGCCCCAAGTGTGGTCCCAGTTGCTCCCAGTATGATCCCAGTTGCCCCAGCTGTGTTCTCAGTCCCCCTCAGCATAGTTCCAGTGGCTTCCAGTTAATCCCAGTTGCTCACAATGTGCCCACAGTTTCCTCCCAACATGGGCCCAGTAACCCCCAGTCAGGTTATGCAAATACACCTCAGGGGGACATTGGTGGGTCCCTGGGAGGTGTTTTGGGGGAGTCACAGTGGCAGTGCCAGCAGAGCCATGGCAGGGGGATGCTAGTGTCCACCCCGGCCATGGTGGGGGTTGGGCTCTGCCTGGGACAGCACGTGGGACCAGTGAGGAATCGGGGACACTCGTTTTGGGGACCCCCAGTAGAGCCATGGGAAGGGAGAATGGAGAGGGGCTATAGCGGAGCTCGGGAACTCCCGGCAGACTGGAGGGGGGTGCCCCCTCAGGGTGGATCCCTGGGACCCCCAAAACCCCCAGCTTCTGTAACTGGGACCCAGAGATTGGAGACCCCCACAACCCCTGAAGTGTGGAACCCAGAGATGGGGCACCCCTGGGATTCCTGGGACCCTCGGCAGTCTGGGGAGTGTGGGGACACTGCATAAGGGGGTTCTCCGATGGGAGGTGCTGGAGAGCTGGGACCTCCAGAAGCCTGGGCAGTGAGGGACCCTGGAACCCCAAAGTGGAGAGACCAGAGAGGCAGAACTGCTGAGAGGGTTTTTTGGGGCTGAATCCTGGTGTTCTGGAGGTTTTTATGGACCCCAGATGCCCGGTCATTTCTAAAGATGGAATTGGACAGGGAGACCTTCAAACCCAATGCAGTCATCCCTTGTTTTCCTCCAAACCAGGATTTCCCATTCCCAAACCTTGACTGGATGGAGGAGGAGGCTGTGAGGAAGAGGAAGATGCCCCAGGACCCCCAGGCAGGTGAGGAGGAAGTCACTGCCCCTTTTCCCCTCCCTTCTCCTCCATCTCCCAGCTGAGCATCGCCCCCAGCTACAGGACAGCCCTGCTGCTGACGCCGTTCTGCCGGGGACGGACTGGGGGGATGTCCTTCCCCTTCCCTCTGGCACGGAGGCAAATCCCAAATCCTCTCTTTGTCCTTCCTCCCCCAGGCAATGAGCTGAGGACCAGGGAGGAGAAATGCTTGGGGCAGAACCTTGTGGAAGAGAAAATTTTGAGCAGCTCCGCGGTGAAGGAATCCAATGGGGAGGAAAAGCCACAAAGGTCCTGCACGAGGAGGGGCTCCAAACCCAGCCAAAGGTGCTCTGAGGAGGAAAGACCCACCCTGTGCCGAGAAGGTGACCAGAGCTTCAGCCAGAGGTCAGGCAAGGTGATCCCTGAACAGCTTTATGATGGGGAGAAGTTCTACAGGTGTGGGGAATGTGGGAAGAGCTTCAGAAACAGCTCTGACCTGATTGTCCATCTTAGAATCCACACTGGGGAGAGGCCCTATGACTGTGGGGAATGTGGGAAGAGCTTCAGCACGAGCTCCTACCTGATTGTCCACCAGAGGATCCACACCAGGGAACAGCCCTATGAGTGTGGGGAATGTGGGAAGAGCTTCAGAAACAGCTCTGACCTGATTGTCCATCTTAGGATCCACACTGGGGAGAGGCCCTATGAGTGTGGGGAATGTGGGAAGAGCTTCAGCACGAGCTCCTACCTGATTGTCCACCAGCGGAGCCACACTGGGGAGAGGCCCTTTGAGTGTCCCAAGTGTGGGAAGAGGTTTCAGACATCCTCCAGTCTCCTCCGACAATGAGCGGATTCACACAGAGGAGAGGCCATTCCGCTGCCCTGACTGCAGGATGGGCTTCAAGCACAACTCCCACCTCATCACCCACCGGCGCATCCACACTGGGGAGAAGCCCTATGAGTGTCCTGAGTGTGGGAAGAGCTTCTCCAGGAGCTCACACTTGATACGACACCAAGAGAGGCACCAATAAGGGAAGCCCTGTGAGTGCCCTGAGTGCAGGAAAAGCTTTGTGCGCTACTCCAATGTCATCCCCCATCAGAGGAGCCACGTTGGGAAGAGCCCTGGTGACCCACATTCCCTGTGACCCACATTGGGAAGACACCTGGCAGGTGGTCTCCACATCCTTCTGGATCTCCGTAGGCACCTGGGTGAACACAGGGGCAGGAACATCCATGGGGACTCTGACTGAAATCGGAAATTCATTGGGAAGAGCACATTTGTGGATTTTACACTCACAAAAATCTCACCTGCTCTGTCCAATTGTTTCGTCTGGTGGCATCAAGCAGCGCTGGATGATCTTGGAGATCTTCTCTAACCTAAATAATTTCCTTCTTCATTCTGTCAAAACAACTAAAATTGAGGTTAAAATAAAGAAATTAAACAGAGGAATCTAAAGCGACACCATTTTACTCAGATTTGAGGGTAAATTTGTGGTTGGTTCACGGGATAATTTGGGAAGGTTTGGGTGTTGTGGGGCTGCTGACCCAGGCAGACAGGGCCACGATCTCGTAGCTGTGCCAGCAGAACAGGAGGTTCAGATGAACCCATCTGTTCTCCAGGAATTCCGGTTGTCTGTCCCAGTCCCTGGCCTGGGTCTCCCCATTTGGGGTGTGCCCCCCAAAGATCTCAGATTGCTGCTGAAGTGCCCGAGCTGCTTCCAGCTGTGGATGTTCCTGTCCACCAACCTCTTCTGGTGAGGGCCATGGGGCCTGGGAGGGGCTTTTGTGGCTCTTGGGGGCATTTGTGTTGCTGAGAGGGGGTTTGGGCTCTTCTGGGGGCTCTGTGAGGGATGTTTGGGGTCCTGGCCAGGCTGTGTGGCTTGGAGAGAACTTGGGTGTGTGTATGGCGAGATGGGAAGGGGATTTGGTGGCTCTTGGGCTCATTTATATTGCAGGGAGTGGTTAGGGGTGTTCTGGGGGGAGCTGTGGGGTGGTTTGAGTGGTCTGAGAGTGACTGTGGGGCTGGGAGGGCAATTTAGAGTGGTCCATTTCCCTCCAGGCCCCCAAAGCTGCCACCAGACCCTGGCCCCCAAGATGCTGCTGGGGTTTGGGGGCTCCATGTTGGGGTGTGTCCTCCTAGTGCTGCAGGAGAAGGTGAGGGGGGGTCCCAGGGATCGTGTGTGTCCCCCCCCACAGTGTCTGTGACCCCCCCCCATCCCGCTGTCACCCCCTTTTCCCTCCCCACAGGGCTCCTGACCCAGCTCCTGCTCCCCCCGGGAGGGAATTTGGGGAGGGGGCAGAGGGGGGGCGCAGCCCCCTCTGGGGGATGACCCCGAGCCAGCACCCTTTGTTTAACTCCAACCTGGGTGGATCAAAGCCCAGGCTCTGCTCAGCACCTGAGCTGCTGCACAGAGACTTTGCCTCCCTGCACTCCTGGCCTCAAGGATCTGCTGGAATGAGTCCCTGGAGAGCCTTTGGCAGGAATGGCCCTGGAGGGCTCCTTCATGCTCCCAGGGACTGCAGGTTTTTCAAAGGCCTTTGGCTTTTGCTTTCCCTTGGAGTCTCTGAGAGCTTTGTGCAATCCTGGCCTCCAATTATCTGCTCTAATGAGTCCCTTGAGATTCTTAGTCAGTAACAATGCTCAGTTGGGCTCATTGATGCTTCAAGGTGCTCTAGGTTTATTAAAGGACTTTTTTTTGATTTGGAGTCGCTGGGAGGTTTGTGCAACCATGGCCTTCAATTCTCCTCCAAGGAGTCCATGAGGAGCCTGTGTTGGGGATGGACCTCAATGGAACCCATTAAAGCTTCGAGACACTTTGGGTTTTTCTTCTGCCTTGGACTCCTGGAAAGGTTTGTGCCATCTCCTCTCAGACCCTGAGGTTCAAGGGCTCAGCACCGAATGTACCTCAGGGCTCATTAGGATCAAGCAAGTCCTGACAAACTATGGCTCTGCCTTGATTTCCCTCTGGTCTAGTACAGTTCATTAAGAAGTTTTTTTTCTATAATTTGGGAGAAATATTTCAAAGATCTTCTAAGAAATCCACATCCTATTTTAAAGGGTGTGTTTTTCTCTTTAGAGAAGTGGTGATGACAGCATTCTGTGATTGATCTTGATCCAGGCTGTCTCCTAAGGAGGTCTGGCCTGGTCAGAGAAGCTGTGCCTTCAGGCCTGACCCAGTGTGGACAACCTTGCTGCACATTCCCAACCCTATCCTGTCTCTCCTCACTCATGTGGGACCTGCTTTGCTTTGCTGGGACCATGCTGGCTGCACTCAGCCAAAGAGGGTTTTCTTCTTTTTTTTAGCAATCTAAAACTCCTAAGTTTCCCCATCGAAAACAGACACCCTCCTTAAGCGTGTGCCAAACCCAAGCTGTCACCAAGGAGGTTCCCCGTCCCCAAGGCAGAGCCCTGCAAGGAATGCTTTAGACCTTTGGACTCCTTGGTTCCACCAGGCCCTGCAGTGTCACAATGGCCCCTTGGTTCCATGAGGTTTCATAGTGTCACAATGGATATTTGGTTCCGTATGTGGAGCCCCAGAGTGTCACATTGGCCCCTTGGTTCCATGGGGCCCCAGTGTCACAATGGTCCCTTGGTTTCTTTCGGCCCCTCAGCATCACAGGGCTTTCCTTGGTTCCATGTGCTCCAAGGTGTCTCAGTGGTCTCCTTTTTCCTGTGGCAAGCGGCAGCAAACCCTCCTGCCAGGGCCAAATGCCCGGAAGGAGGAGTAAGGGGGGACATTTGGACTGATGGCTTTTGTCTTCCCAGGTCACAGTGACGTGCGGTGGGGCCCTGCTGTCCCAGAGATGGCTGAACGCCGCCTGCCCATGGGAAGGGGGAAAAGACAACAACCTCTGTCCATGGAACTCCAGCAGCAGAGAGGTCAGGCACAAGGCTGTGCTTAAAAGACTGTCACCAGCACAGGAAACATCTGTCTAAGACATTTTCTTGAAAGCTGACATTTCAGGGCATCCTTTTCTACAGAGATGGAGCACCAAATAGCAAAGTGCTCCAAAGTTTCAGCTTGAGAAAGTTGTGCCCTGAGAACAGCTGGAATCTTTTCCGCAGTGTGTGCTGTTCCATCCCTTGCTTAGGGCAAGGATGTTGGATCTTTCATCAGGCTCTGCTCTCCTGGGGGGTTTCTCTTCACAGGCAGGCTCTAAAAGCAGAATAAAACAGCGGCATAAGGCACAGCACAAAGGAAGCACCGGGCTGCTCCCTTGAAAACTTGCCCTTGCAGTGCCATTCCAGGAGTGCTCCTCAGCAGCCTGGGCTGCAAACAAAGGCCGCTCGGGGCGAGCACAAGATCCGCAGGCAGCGCTGAGCAGCAGCTTGAGCCCAGCAGGGCCTTGGAGGAGGCGGGTCGAGCCCCGGGCCGGGTTCCAAAGGGCCTTGGGGCTGGGGGCGATGGCGCCGAGTGCCCTGCCCGTGTGTGCCCTGGGCTCTGCGGCGCCACGGGGACAGAGCCCGGGGCCGGGGCTCGGTCCCTGCTGCCACAAGGGCGCTGCCGAGGGCTCCCCGCCCGCCGGGGCCGGGGCAGCGCTGAGGGAGCGGCGCCACCATTGCTGCGCCATTGCTGAGGAGCTCTGAGGGGAGCACGGCTCCTGCCAGCCCTGCTCGGCTGTGAGGGGAGAGAGAGACAATAGAGACAGAGAGGATAAAGACAGAGAGGATAAAGCTAGAGAGAATAAAGACAGAGGGGATAAAGAGAGGGAATAAAAACAGAGAGGATAAACACAGATAGATAAAAACAAAGAGAATAAAGACAGAGAATAAAGACAGAGAGGATAAAGACAGAGCGAATAAAGACAGAGGTGAAAGGAATTAGAGGGAGATGTAGGGCATGCTGGCATAATAGGCCAGATACTGATAGGTGAAAGAAGCAATGGGAGGAACCATAAATTCCGTAGAAATTCCATTAATTGACACAGACTGTTACTCACCCAAGGCTGTGCTAAATCCCTGGATTTAGAGAAGAAGAACCGAGACATAAAGAAAAAGGATGGGGGGGGGGGAATGTACATTGGAAGGGGGTCTGTAGTAGGCGGTTTGGGGAGTCTGTACCTCTCAAGCACCTCAGCCAACAGGGAAAGAGAGAGGGAAATGCGGCTGGGAAATTAGGATAAAAAAGGAGGCTGCATCCTCTGGCAATTTGAGGGACCCCATGAGAAATTGCCCCCTGGCCTCTCCCTTTATTCGAATAAAGTTACAGGACTTCTTGGTCTCCATTTTGGACATGGACCTCTGGTGTTTGCGGATTAATTTTCCTGACAGTGAAGTTGTAGAACTTGATGGAAGTAAGGCTCCAATGTGATGCAGTGTTTCTGCATGGATGAGAACATTGTGAAACTCTGAAATCTTATAGAACCAAGGCTCCAATGTGTCACAGCAGGGCCTCATGGAACACGGGAGAGCATTGTGAGGCTATGGAACAATATGACACCAGGGTTCCACTGTGACCTGACGGAACCTCATGGAAGCAAGGGACCACCGTGACCCTACAGAATCACCATGGGCTGCAGGTGGATTTTGTGCTCTGTCCTGGGATGCAGGTGGACAATAAGGCCTGAGGCAGCCTCCCAAATGTCCGGGTGTGTCATGGGTGTGAGGGAAATTTGGAATGAACCCCCGCACCCCAGAGCCTGCTCCTCCTCCCGGCTGGGTGTGGAGCTGTTGGGACATGGGGAGGGGTCCTGCTGCTTCCCCCCTTCCCCCACAGCCATGCATAAGTTTTGGGGCACTTGGAAGCCATGCTGGGGGTGAAGCTGGGCCGGCTTGGGGAGCGGGGTGGGACAATTTGGGTGGCTTTTTGGGGTTTCCTGGTGCCCACCTCCGCCCCAAATCTCGCCTCTCCTCTGGTGCCCTAAATCTCACCCGCCCTCGCTGGTCCCTCCCGTGCCCCCAAAGCCCCAAGGGACCCTCCCGATTGTCACCATCCCGGGTCCCCCTCAGCGCTGCGGCGGCTGCCAAAGGGGGCGGGGCCAGCAGGCCATTGGCCAATCCGGAGGCGGCAGGGAGGGGCGGGGCGGGAGGGGGCGGTGCCGCGCGAGCAGCCCGAGAGCAGGGCGGGCTTGGTGTGGGGCCCGAGCGGGGCCGGGGGGCGAAGGGCAGGGCGGCCGAGCCGGAGCGCCGATGGCACTGCACACCTGAGGAGTCGTGACAGCATGGGCTGTGACATCACAGGGTGGCCGTGTGACATCATAGAATGGTTTGTGACATCACAGGGCACACTGTGTGACATCCCAGAGTGGGCTGTGACATCCCAGAGCGGGGCTGTGTGAGGTCACTTGGTGGCTGTGTCACATCACAGAGCAGGCTATGACATCACATGGTGGTGTGAGGTCACAGAGGCTGTGTGAGGTCACTGTGGAGGTCACTCTGCCCTGGCCCCCCCTCACAGTTCCCTCCAGAGAAGTCCAACGCTGCTCGTGCACAGCAGGCTCCCCTGTCCCCTCGGGTCCCCCCTGCCTCAAAGCTGCAGCCTGCCTTAGAGGATGTTCCACGAGATCGACCCCAGAACCTGACACGGGGATGGCAGGGACGGGGTCATGCGGGGTGGGACAGGGGGACAGGAACACCCTGGCAGCGTCCCCATGTGCCCCAGGCCAAGAGCCTGGCTCAAGGCTCCTTCACCCTGTTACAAATGAGGTCTTGAGAGTGCTTAAAAATCCCTGGCAAGTGGTCGGGAGCAAAGTGACTCTTGCCAACAAACTTCATCATGCTGTTGCTTAATATTAAATCTGGTTTTTGCTGATCCCTTGACAGTTCAGACAAACCAAGGAAACAAAGCAACAATAAAATCAAACAAAATCCAGGCAACTAAACTAGAAACGAACTGAGAACTGTCCCTGTGTGTGTGTTTAGGTCTGTGTGACAAAAGGACAGTCAGGGCAAGGATAAAAGGAATACGGCCTAAATGCTTAACAGCCCTCAAACTTAACAGTACTTAACGTATACCTATTACTCAAAAATTTAGCAAACAAACAGCACTTTACAGTATTTAACCTCAGTTATGATCTACAACATAAAAATTTCCAGAGGAATAGTACTTAATTTAGCTTCTAACTTATATTAAACCTGGAATTATGGCAAGGGACTTCATCTAGCACCAACTCAGAAAACTCTAAACCGTTGAAGTTATCCAGATTTTGACAAGAGAAAGTCAGGAAAAGAGACAGAAGGAGAGAAAGAGAGATGTCCACGGTCATGGCCTTGGATCCAGCACCATCTCAGCTGCTGTGAGCTCTGGGGCTGTGGGACGTGTCAGTGTCACAGCCGTGTCACAGCCTTTACCTTGCTCTGGTCCCTCTCTCAGGTGGGGTTTTCGGGGTGCCAGAGGCTTGGCAGCCACTTTGGGGCTGGGCCAGAGGCTGCAGTGGCTGGGGGTGGGGCAGTGACCCCCACCTACGCAGAACTTGTCCTGCCCCCCAAACACACACTCCAGACGTTTGGGGCCATCCAGCATTTCTCTGCTCTCCAGCACCGAGGCAATGGACTCTGCCTACAGCTCTGAGCTCATGCCAAGGCAAACACCCCTGGCAATGGGGCTCCATGGAGCTGCTCTCAGGAGCCCCCCAAGAACTGGGGAGTACCCCAAAACTGCCTCCAAAATGTGGGATGCCCCTAAATCCCTTCAGGAATGTGGAATATCCCAAACCCCACTCACGAACTGGTTCCCCCTCCCTTCATCAGCCCCAACCTTCAGCTGTCTCAGTCCAGACCCTGCCTCACGCTCCCAATCCACACCCCAACCCATCCCAACCCTCCTGGACATCAAGACCCCCAAAACATCCCAAGTCCCATTCCCATCCCATTCCACCCCTCACAAACCCCATTCCCGTCCCATCCTGCCCCACCCAATCCGTACCTCACCCCTCCGGATTTGCATCCCACTTCACCCAATCCCCTTCCAATCCCATTCCACCCTGAGTGGCTGTGCAATTGATTCATTTTGTGCTGGGATTGAGTACTTTTCAGTGGCATTGAAATGTTTTGAGGTGGGAGATCAATCCCTCTTGTCTTTTGGAGGGCAACACAATGGAGAAAACTACACCAAATACCCCCAAAACCCCCAAATCCTCCCAAATACCTCCCTGAATCCCAGATTCCCCCCAAACACTAGTAAAAAGTGAGGCTTTAAATGTTTTTGATCAATTTGTTGATTTTCCCCCAATTTTCTGTGTTTTGAAGGACGAAGATGAATCAAAAGAAAATCAGGACCACAATAAAAGGACCACTGTTAAGGTGTCTTCCCAACGTGGATCACGGGGAATGTGGCTCACCAGGGCTCTTCTCAAAATGGGTTGTCTGATAGAGGATGAAGCTGGAGCAGTGCATGAAGCTCTTCGCACAGTCACAGGGCTTCCCTTACTGGTGCCTCCGTTGGTGTCTTGTAAACGCAGAAATGTCTGAGAAGCTCTTCCCACACTCAGAACACTTATAAGGCCTCTCCCCGGTGTGGATGCGCTGGTGCTTGATGAGGTGGGAGTTGTGCTTGAAGCCCTTCCTGCAGTCAGGGCAGCGGAAGGGCCTCTCCTCTGTGTGAATGCGCTCATGGAGGAGGAGACTGGAGGTGGTCTGAAACCTCTTCCTGCACTTGTGACACTCATAGGGCCTCTCCCCCGTGTGGCTCCGCTGGTGGACAATCAGGCTGGAGCTCTGGCTGAAGCTCTTCCCACATTCCCCACACTCATAGGGCCTCTCCCCAGTGTGGATCCTCTGGTGGACAATCAGGCTGGAGCTCTGGTTGAAGCTCTTCCCACATTCCCCACACTCATAGGGCCTCTCCCCAGTGTGGATCCTGTGATGGATAATCAGGCTGGAGCTGTTTCTGAAGCTCTTCCCGCATTCCCCACACTTGTAGGGCCGTTCCCTGGTGTGGATCCTCTGGTGCCAGATCAGGTTGTGCCTCTGGCTGAAGCTCTTCCCACATTCCCCACACCTGAAGGGCATCTCCACATCATGAAGCTGCTCATGGACTACCAGCTCATAGCTCTGGCTGAAGCTCTGGTCACTTTCTCGGCACAGGGAAGGTCTTTGCTCGTCAGAGCAACTTGGGCTGGGTTTGGAGCCCCTCCTCATGAGAGACCTCCGCGGCTTTTCCTCCCCATTGAATTCCTGCACCGTGGAGCTGCTCAAAATGGCCTCTTCCATGAGGTTCTCCCCCAAGGATTTCTTTTCTCTGGTCCTCAGTTCGTGTTCTAGGGGAGGAAGGACAAGGAGAGGATTTGGGATTTGCATCTGTGCCAGAGGGAAGGGGAAGGACATTCCCCTAATCTGTCCCCAGCAGGATGGCGTTGGCAGCGGGGCTGTCCTGCAGCCGGGGGCAATGCTCAGCTGGGAGATGGAGGAGGAGAGAGGGGGGAAAGGGACAGTGACTTCATCCTCACCTGCCTGGGGATCCTGGGACATCTTCCTCTTCCTTACAGCCTCCTCCTCCATCCAGCTAAGGTTTGGAAACAGGAAATCCTGGTTTGGGGAAAACAAGGGGTGACTACATTGGTTTGACGGTCACCCTGTGCAATTCCATCTTTATAAGTCACCGGGCATCTGGGGTGCCTAAAAACCTCCAGACCACCAAGATTCAGCCCCGATATAACTCTCCCAAGAGTTCCACCTCTCTGGTCTCTCCACTTTGGGGTTCTGGGGTTCCTCCCTGTCTGGGTTGTTGGGGGCCCTGTGTGTACTGGATATCCCTCCTCTCAAGTGTCTCTGCCCTCCCCAGACTGCAGGGGGTCCCGGAATCCCAGGGGTCCTGTTCTCCAAGTTCTCCACTTTGGGGTTCTGGTGGTCTTCTCTATCTCGGGTCCCGCTTAGGGAAGCTGAGGGTTTTGGGGGTCCCAGGGATCCCCTCTCCCCTGTCTCTCTCTCCAGGCAGCCGAGGCTCCTGAGGGGTCCCCCTCTCTGGGTCCCCATTTCAGGGTCCCACGGGTCCCCCTTCCAGCCTGCTGAGGGTCCCCCAGCTCCGCTATAGCCCCTCTCCATTCTTGCCTCCCACAGCTCTCCCAAGCGTCCCCAAAACCGATGTCCCACATCCCCCACCGGTCCTGCGTGCTCCCAACGTGGCCTGTTGGAGTGATGGATGTGGTCTTGTTGAAGTGGTGATCTTGTGGAAAGGTCTCGTTGGTCTCTGGAGGTCCAGTGGTGGCTCTTCAGCTCTTCTCCTCTGGGGATCCGGTGGAAAAGGTAGTCCAATGTTCCAGAGTCTCTCTCTTGTATGCAGGTAGGAATGTTCAGTTCCTCCCCTCTGGGCGGGGCATCTCACAATGTGCTGATGTAATCCTATGAGTCACTCCGGGAGCCCTTGATGGCCCATTAGCAGAGATAGTCCCGGATGGTGTTATCAGGTCTGAGTCATGCTGACTCAAAGAACACTGCCCCACCTCTTTTTAACAGCTTATGGAGATGGTAATAGAATATATATTTTTGGTTATACCTTCCATGTAACCTAAGACACTGCTTTGGATTTTGCAAGCAGCTTTCAAGGAAAGTGTTGTTCCCCCATGCTTTGGGGAACACAACGGCCTGTTGCTTCTTTTTCTAAGTTGCTAGATCCAGTGGCCAGAGGCTACTCATTTTCTCAGAATGTCTCAGAACGTAGCCAGAGGCTGGCTGCATTGTCTGCAATGTTGTACAGCCATGGCCTTGACAGTAGCTGGGGCCCAAGGGCTGACAGTAGGAAAATATCTAATTGTTAAAGTTTGACACCAAGTGGAAGCTTTGTTAACTGAAAGAGCCTCTAAGTGGATGACCAGCACTCGGTTATTACAGTGTGTATTTTGTTTGGTGGAACGGGAGAATTTGGAATTGAGAAACGAGGAAGATTTGACCCCACCTCCTGTTTGGGTGGCCCTGGAGAGTGGGGCTGGGGAGAAACCCATGACTGCCTTCAGGTGATAGATCTCCAGAGCTGGGCTAGGAAGATTTGTGGGACACTCCTGGCCCAGGGGAGAGAATGTGTTTGTTGGTGGGTCTTCAAAGGTAATAGAAGAGAAACAATTTGCATTAATAGAAGAGAATTAAAAGAAGGGGGAGATTGCCGCCCACATGATCAGCTCAAACAGCAGAGATGTATGTGCTTGTGAGAGGCTGCAAACTGTAACGGGGCAGGATAGAGAATATATTTACTGATTCTAAATATGCATATGGGGTGATATATGCATTTGGGAAATTAGGTTTACTAACCTGCAGGGGAAAAACGTTAACTCATGAGAGCTTAATTTCTCGCCTATTGGAGGCAATGAATTTGCCAAAAGGTGTGGCAATAATGCAGGTTAGAGGACACCAGGCAGGGTGCTCAGAAGAAACAATAGGTAATCAACTGGCTGAAGAGACTCGGAAAGCTGCACTGCTGCCAGAAACCTCTAAGATCCTCTCTTTGCTCCCAGTAGCCCCAGCACTGCCAGAGAAACTGTCTTTTCCACCAGAGGAGCTGGAGATAACTAAAAAGAGTGGGACAGAGGAAAGAGAGGATAATTGGTTTACAAAGAATGGTTAACAATGGATACCAAATGTTCTGGCCTTACAATATTGAAACAACTCCATGAAGGGAGTCATTGGGGTTCTCGAGGATTGGCAGAAGCCTTCCTCAAAATGCGTGCTACTGTGGGTCTTTTTGATCTGGCAAAAGGAGCTATTGAGGGTTGTTCAATTTGTGCTAAAACTAATAACAAGGTTACAAATAAAACTGCCAGGGGCGGGAGGCCTTGGTCTGTGCATCCCTTCCAAAGATGTCTGGAAGATTTTACTAAAATGCCCCGGTGGCAAGGTTTAAATATCTTCTGGTAATAGTATGTCAGCTGACAGGGTGGCCAGAAGCATTCCCAAATGTTTCAGCAACTACAGGATCAGTTATTAAGGTATTTTTGGAACAAATAATTCCAAGATAAGGGATTGTGGAAGCAATAGACTCAGATAGGGGTACTCATTTCACAGGAAACATCCTTCAAGGAGTTATGGCTGCTTTAGGAATACAATGGAACCTCCATACCCCCTGGAACCCCCAGAGTTCAGGCCGGGTAGAAAGAATGAATGGAGAAATAAACACCTTTTGAAGCTGGTGATGGAAACTAAGATGCCATGGGTATGGCTTTTACCACTGGCTTTGGCTAGAATAAGGGCCAGACCCAGAGGAGATATTCAATTATCTCCCTTTGAAATTACGTTTGGAATTCCTTGCCCTTGTAATTTCCCGGCCTAGTGGGGGGGGGGGGGGTGTGTGTGCAAATAAGTGATGTGTATTTAAAACAATATGTGGCCTGGATACTGTCTCTTGTGAAATCTCTTCAATAGGAACCTCGGCTGGCACAGACCCTGCCTTTGGACTTTACTGTTCACAACATCCAGCTGGGAGATTGGGTCCTATTTAACGCATGGAAAGGAGCACCATTGGTGGTGAAGTGGCATGGACCATTCCAGGTGTTGCTGACCACAGAAACAGCCGTCAGGACAGCTGACCACAGGTGGACCCCATCACACTCGGGTCAAGGCCTCTAAAACCCTGGAGATTTGGACATCTCAGCTGGAGGAGAAGGATGGGAGGCCATGACTGACACTCTGCAGGAGCAGACCGGAGCAGCAGCCAGTGCGTCGACATTGGAGGAAGCCTCGTGTGCCTCCCCACAGACTGTCTGCTGAAATACTCTGTGTGGGCATCCCTCCCCTCCGATCTCCAGTCACTGGGAGGCCAATCCTTGCTGTCTTTGTTTTCTTTATGTTAAGCCATTTCTATGCCTTCATTCGCCACAGACAGTGCGGAAGACAACGTGAGAATTAGATTAGGTAGTTAGATTGGAATGTTTTTCTTAATAATCTTACTTTTATATTGTCAGTTAAGTTTAGGCTAGAGGGGGAAGTAGTTTTTGTTTTAGTTTGGTTTTTAATTTTTTTTAGTCCTAGGAAAAAATAATAACCAACCAGACAGCTACAGCTCTTTTTCCTCTTATGTGCTACAGCAATTCTCATCTGTTTACCATGCATGATACCTTGCTTAGCGCAGCTCATTCAGCATGTGATCAAGGGGATGCAGGCAGTAGCCGTGCCTACGGATCCAGAAATGGCTACAAAAGGACAGAAAATCATGTCACTGCAAATAATTGTAGAAAAAGAAAGAAAAAGAAAAAGACCCAGGAAAAGAAAATTAAGTCAATGATAACTAAGGTTTGTAAAGACAATTACTGTTAAGATAAGGAGGGGTTGTAAGGAATAAGAGGGAGATGTCTTTACAAACAAACTGTGAGGCCTGCTGGTAGATAAGGCCAGATACTGACAGGTGAAAGAAGCAATGGGAGGAACCATAAATTCCATAGGAATTCCATTAATTGACACAGACTGTTACTCACCCAAGGCCGTGCTAAATCCCTGGACTTAGAGAAAAAGAACAGAGACACAAAGAAAAAACAAGGGGGGTGGGGGGGGATGTACATTAGAAGGGGGTCTGTATTAGGCGATTCGGAAAGTCTGTACCTCTCAAGTACCTCAGCCAATGGAGAAAGAAAAAGGGAATCTGTGGCTGGGAAATTAGGATAAAAAGAGGCTGCGTCCTCTAGCAATTTGAGAGACCTCATGGGAAATGCCCATGACCTCTCCCTTTATTCGAATAAAGCTATGGGATTCCTCTGTCTCCTTCTTGGACATAAACCTCTGGAGTCTGTGGATTAATTTTCCTGACACTTCCATTTCCGGGTACTAGAACACCCTCCACCCCCACTCCTGAGTACTGTGACCCCCCTGCATCCCCTTCCCCAGCACCCGAACCCCTGTGTTCCCCCTTATCTGGTCCCGGGACCTCCCCGAATACCCCAGAACTACCACTGCGGTGTCCTGTGACCCCCTGAATCCCCCTACCCAGCACCGGGGCATGCTGTTCTCTCTTGTCTGGCTCGAGGACTTCCCTGAATCCCATTCTTGGGCATCGGGACCTCTCTGAACCTCCATTTTTGGGCACTGGGACTTCCCTGAACTCCCATTCCCGGGAAAGGGACGTTCCTGAACCCTGTCCCAGGAAATCCACCATTTCTGGGCCCCGGGACCCCCTGAAACTCCCTTTCCGGGTCGGGGAACCCCCCGTGCCCCCCGGCAATGGGACCATTTGACCCCCCATTCCCAGCCTTGGGACCTCCTTGCACCCCCATATCCAGGTCTGAACCCCCCACTGCCGTGCACGGGGACCCCCTGCACCTCCATACCCGGCGCTGAGACCCCCCTGAGCCCCCTTATCCTGCACCAATAATCCCTTGCACCCCCTCTTCCCCCGCCCCCCGCGCTCCCTCGGTCACTTTCGTGTCTCCCAACCTGCGCCACCGGGATCCACCCAGCGACCGCTGACTGCCCCCGGCACCGGGACCCCCTCCCGGCCCCGTCTGCTCCCGGGACCTTCTGCAAACTGCAGCGGAAAGAGTTCCAAAATTCATCATTATTTTGATTCATTTCGTTGGTTTCCAGGGGAGAACCGGTGAGACAGCAACTCACCACAAACCTCCGGGCGGTCAAAAAAGGTTATGTGTGGCGGAAGTAGAGCAAAACCACGATGGAATAAAAAAATTTAAAAAAAAATAAATTTGGAAAACAAAATTATAAAAACGGAAATAAAATTAATATAGAATATACAATGAATAGCATAACATTACTATGAAAAAAAGAAACGGCGCAGCTTGCTCTGATGGGACTTGGAGATTCTTGTCCGATTTCCGAGCTGGGTCTGAGCTAGAAAACAGTGAGATGAGAGAGACATTGCTGCTGAGGGGCTGAATATTTCCGAAACGAAAGTATCAAGTAACAACTTGAGGTTGCAGAAGTCCCAGAGCACACCTTGGATTCCTGCATTTCAAGCTGAAAGCTCAGCTCCACTTTTCACTCTGATTTGTAACGATGAATGTAAACATTCAACAAAATTCCCCTAGAAAGACCCCACGAAGGTTCGTGTTGGAAGAGTTCCCTCGGGGCAGCCTCAACTCCTGCCCCGCTTTAGTCCCTCTCAAGCCCCCTGTGGTTTCAGCTGCTTTGCTCCGGCTGCCCCAAATCTCCGTTAATTCCACGGAATTGAAACAAATCCGAGTCCTCGTGAGTCGGGATAAGGGCAGGGAGAGGTCACTCAGGGATCGCCATCACGGGCACAACAGCCCCGACGTGGGGAAATGAATGGGAGTTGGGACTCACCAAATCAGAACAGGAGAGAGAGGAGTAAAATAAATCCTGGAAAAAAACACCTTCTCCCGATCTCTGTCTCCTTCCCGGACTTCACTTTATCCCCGGCTCCGTCCGTGCTCTGCCCGGCGGTGCAGGGAGAAGGGATGGGGGAGTGACGGTCAGTTCCTGCCGCTGCTTCCCCACAGGGGCAGGAATTCGTCCCCTGCTCCGGCGTGGGATCCCTCCCATGGGTCAGTCCGTGCCCTGTCCAGCGGGGGTCCCTCCCATGGGGTCAGTCCCTGCCCTGTCCAGCGGGGGTCCCTCCCCACCCGTGCGGTCACTCCCCGGCCCGGTCCCGAGGCGCGGGGCAGTCGTGTCGCAGCCGCGCTCCGGCCCCGTCAGCGGCAGCGCCGCTCCGTGCCGGGCAGGGCCGGCAGAAGGAGCCGGGCGGCGGCGGGGGCTGAGTCCCGGCAGCAGCAAGGAGAACAAGAAGAACAAGAAGGGGCCGGGGCCGTCGGCGGTGTCCGATCCCCGCGAGCAGCGGGGAGGCCTCGGGGAGCGGCCGCGGGCGGGGCCCTTTGGAGCCGCCCCGAGGCCTTTGTGCCGCCCCGGGTCCCTGAAGGAGTCGCTCCGCGGGACGGGCGAGGTGCGAACGACAGAAAAGACAGAGAAAAGAAGAAAATACAATCAAAGAGCCGCACCGAGGGGCATCTCGGCCGGGCCGTGTCACTGAAGAGCTGCACCGAGAGAGCGGCGACGAGCGGCGGCGGTGAAAGAGCCGCAGCGGAGGGACGTGGGATGGGAGGTGCGAGTAGAATAAAATATAGAGATTCAAATAAAAAATTGTAAAACAACAGCACCGGGAGCGGCCCCTGCCTGTGAATGAAAAAGCTGCACCGAGGGACCGTCAGGGCGGCACCGGGGGGTTTCGGCCGCTTCGTTTCACCGAAAGAGCCGCAGCGAGGGACGGGCGGGGCGCGGCTCGGATCGACCCCTCCAGTGTCGCGACGAGCGGCGACCCCGCGGGACCGCGCCGGAGCCGAGCGGCGGCGGCAGCCGGAGCCGGGGAAGCGGCTTCGAGCGGCGGAGACGAGCGGGGTGTTCCCACCCAGCTCCACTCAGCCCTCGGGCACCGGGGGTGTTCCGGGGGTTGCTCCCACCCAGCTCCGCTCAGCCCCCACGCACCGCGCTGGGGCCGCCGCGCATTTTTGAGCCCCGGCCGCCCCCACGAGCCGGGCCCCGCCGGTCCCGCTGCCGCCGCCGCGGCCCAACGGAGCTCAGAAACCCCAGGAAATCGCTCCGATGCACTAAAAAACCTTTTCAGAGCGGCGAGGGGTGCGTGGGTGCCTTCTGAACTCCCCTCCCCTCAGTCCCTCCTGGGCACGGCCGGGCATTAGCTCGGCTCCCGGGGCTGTGGCCCGGCACCGGCTGCTGCCACAGGGCACGGGGTGCCGCACTTGGGCATTAAACACAACAGATTTGGGGAGGAGCGACAGCCCCAGAAAGCCTCGGGGAGCCCTCGGAAGCTTGGAGCTGCACGAGGGCCACAAAGGATGCCCTGGACACACCAATGGCCCCAACAGCAGCTTTGCCCCCCAGCACGGGGCTGTGTCCCACACCCCACGCTCCAGCTCGAGCTTTGGGGAACGGGAGCAGAGCTGCTGGACGGAGCTTCTAGCCCGGCCACCCGGAGCTCTGATCCCTTGGGATGTGACGTCGGTAAGGCGTGTCCGTCGGCGTTTGGAGTCTATCAGCTTTTGCAATCCACAGGGATAAAGTGAGTTGATGTCCATCAATCGCTATTTCTCCTTTCTTTGCCATGACGGATTTCAGAGCGCTTCCTTTCACGCCAGAGATTTGGAAAACTAAATTCCCGGCTGCCTCTGCATCCCTGCAGCTTCCACAGCTCCAGCCTCGTCCCTCCTCTCCCGTTTCCTTTTCTCCAGTCTCTCCCTCCTGTCCCTGCCGGCTCGGAGGAAGGAGATTCACCCCCGGCACCCCCTGCCTCCTCCTTCTGTCCCGTTTGGCACACTTGGTCCTTCTGGAGCCGCCTGCCTGCACAGCCGGACCCGCCCTGCGGCCACTTAGCCATGGAGTGCAGGGAATGAATGGCAGGGATTATTGGGCTGGGCTGGCCCTGGCCGGGTGCCCGGTGCCACCAGAGCCGCTCTGTCATTCTCCTCACAGGTGCAGAACTCAGAACACAGCTGGCCATGTCAGACAAAGAAGGGACGGGAGTGCCAAAGAACAGGAGGAGGAGGAGGAGGCAGAGGAGCAGTTTAGGAGGGACACAGGAGGAAGAGGAAGTGCGGGGGGCGGAGGGAGAAGGAGCGGGAAGAAGAGGGAAAGAGGTGCACAAAAAGAAGCAGCAAAAGGAGCTGCCACGTGCGTCCATCGCTCTCTGTGTCCGCAACCCTCGGCCTCAAAAGCATTGGCCCCCCGAGGCATCCCGCAGGTGACCGGGCAGGGGGAGCTCGCCCCAAATATCTTGGGCGGTGCCTGGGGTTCTTTTTGGGAGGGGGAGATTTTTGGACCTGTAGGACTCCAGCACCGAGTCCCAAATTTCTTTGTTGGTTGCCATGAAGGGTTTTTTTTTGGGGGGGAGGGGGCGGATGTTTGGATCTTGCAGGAATCCAAGGGAGAGTGGCAAATGCCCCTTGGGGGGATATTGGGGTGTCCCCTAGACGCGAGTTTTTTGGGGTGTCCCGATGGTGGCTGCCGGGAAAAATGGGATGGGATGGGATGGGATGGGATGGGATGGGATGTGGATTGGTGTGTGTGATGAAGTCTGGGGGAGGGGGATGGGTGGGATGGGGCCTGGGATGAGGCAGCTGAAGGGTCGGAGTGATGAAGCTGGGGGGGAGACCCCACTCCTTAGGGGCTTGCGGGGAATCCGCCACCTCTGAGGGAGTTTCCGGGTACCCCTATTCCTTCGGGGGGTGGCACTGGCAGCGGGGGACACGTGTGTCCGGCACCTCTGGAGCCCGGCTGCGCCCCTCTGGGCCCCAGCGCCGCCGGGAGCGGAATTTGGGGAGGGGGAGGTGGGGGGCGGGCAGGCCGGGCCCCCCCCGCTGGGCGCTGTCCCGTTGGGGCCGAGTGCGGGGGGAGCTGTCCCGCGGGGCCCGGCCCTGCCCGGGCACGGCTGATGCCGCCCGCCCGCGCTCCGCACTGCTCCGGCCTGGTGCTCGCAGTGCCGCGCGGGGCGGGGCCGCTTTGGGGACCCCCCCAGGGCAGAGCGCGGCTGCTTTGGAGCTGTGGGCACCTGCCCGGCGCTGGGCATGGGCGTGTGGGGGCAGCTGGGGCCGTCCTGGTGGCACTGGTGGTGCTGGGAGTGCCCCCGACCGCGGGGTGAACGGGGGGCGCGGTGAGAAGGGGGGCGGGGGCTGGGACCCCAAACGGAGTGAAGTGGGGATTGGGACCCCAAAAGTGGGCAGGAGGGGCCTGGAAGCCCCAAAACCAATAATCGGAGAAGAGGGTTGGGGATTGAGGGGATGATGGTGAAAGGGACAGAAGAGCAGGGGAAAAGAGGGGTCTGGGACCCCCAAAGAGAGCGGGAGGGGGATGGGACACCGAAATTGAGTTGGGAGGCGTCTGTGGATTGGGAGAATGATTGGGAAAGGGGAGGAGAGGGGAGGGAAAGGTGGGGTTGGGGGGGAAGAAGGGCGGTTCCATGGGAGTCCAGCCTGTCCCCCAGCACTCGATCCCTGGAGCAATTCCCTGCGACTCTGGGGGAGGTGGATCTGCACTGGGGGGATCCCCAAGCCCCCTGTCCATCCCTGGGGTTAATCGGGGTTCCCCAATCTCAGCAGCCTGTGCTGCGACAGCCATGGGGCAGAGGAGGGTGGGGAAGGGGGGTCTTGGGTGGGAGCAGAGGAAGAGCAGGAGGAAGAGGAGAGAGGAGGAGAAGCAGGAAAAGGAGGAGTAGGAGAACCATGAGGTTTCACCACCCACTGTGTCCGCAGCACCCCTGGCTCTGGGATCATTGCTCCCCCACATTCCACAGGTGACCAAGGAGGGGGAGCTCGCCCCAAATCTATCTGGGTGTCTTCAGGAGGGTTGTTTTTTTCTGGAGGAGTGTTTGGAACTCACAGATTCTGGAACTGAGTCCCAAATATCTTTGCATGTCCCTCGTGAGGATTTTCTTTACCGGAGGGAAAGTTTGGATCTTGCAGGACTCCAAAACTGACCCATTAATGCATTTTTGGGGAATTTGGGGGGGGGGGGGGTCCATGTGGGAATTGCCCAGTATTGGTGGGACAGGACATCGGTTTTGGGGATCCCCAGGGGAGCGGTGGGGTGGAACACTGGACTCTCAGAGTGGAGAGAGCAGAGAGGGGCAGTAGCAGAGCTGGGGGACCCGTGGCAGCCTGGAGGGGTGGGGGAGCCTGGAGATGAGGCAGGGCCAGGACACTGTGATGCTGAAAGGAGCGGCAGAGAGAGGGGGAAGCCCCAAGTGCCTGGAGTGGGGGGAGCCTGAAGAGGGGGGCCAAAACACCATCAGGGAAGAAGGGACCGCTGGGACCACCAAAACCCCTGAGCAGGAGCCTGGAGAAGGGAGATCCCCAGGACCCATGGGAGCCCCAGCAGCTTTGAGAAGGGGAACCCCAGCAGCCCAAAGACAGGAGACAGGAAAGGGGGAACTCCTGGGAGGCTTTTTTGGGGTCACTCTTGGTTTTTGGAGGATTTTATAGACACAAAACAGCCGGTGAGTTCTAGAGCTGGACTTGGGCAGGAGGAACCACAAGCCCAAGGCACTCACACACTTTTTTTACCGAAACCAGGATTTCCCATTCCCAAACCTTGGCTGGATGGAGAAGGAGGCTGTGAGGAAGAGGAAGATGGCCCGGGAACCCGAGGCAGGTGAGGAGGAAATCAGTGCCCCTTTCCCCCTGTCTTCTCCTCCATCTCCCAGGCCAGCATCGCCCCTGGCTCCAGGACAGCCCCACTGCTGAAGCTGTCCTGCCGGGAATGGATTGGGTGATGTCCTTCCCCTTCCCTCTGGCATGGAGGGAAATCCCAAATCTTCTCCTTGTCCTTCCTCCCCCAGCGAATGAGCCGAGGACCGGGGGAGAGAAATCCTTGGGGCAGAACCTCGTGGAAGAGGCAATTTTGAGCGGCTCCATAGTGCAAGAATCCAATGGGGAGGAAAATCCACAGAGATCCCACATGAGGAGAGGCTCCAAACCCAGCCCAGGGTGCTCCAAGGAGGAAAGACCCACCCTGTGCTGGGAAGGTGACCAGAGCTTCAGCCAGAGCTCAGACCTGGTGATCCATGAGCAGCTTCACAATGGGGAGAAGTCCTTCAGGTGTGGGGAATGTGGGAAGAGCTTCAGGTGGAGGAACAACCTGATTTGCCACCAGAGGATCCACACAGGGGAGAGGCCCTATGAGTGTGGGGAATGTGGGAAAAGCTTCAACACAAGCTCAACCCTTATTGTCCACCAGGAGTGCCACACTGGGAAGAGGCCCTATGAGTGTCCCGAGTGTGAGAAAAGCTTCAGAGACAGCCATGACCTGACTGTCCACCACAGGGTCCACACCGGGGAGAGGCCCTATGAGTGTGGGGAGTGTGGGAAGAGCTACACCATGAGCTCCAACCTGATTGTCCACCAGCGGATCCACACTGGGGAACGTCCCTACAAGTGTGTGGAGCGTGGGAAGAGCTTCAGCCAGAGCTCTGACCTGATCGTCCACCAGAGGATCCACACAGGGGAGAAACCCTATGAGTGTGGGGAGTGTGGGAAGAACTTCAGTACGAGCTCTAGGCTGATTGTCCACCAGAGGAGCCACACTGGAGAGAGGCCCTATGAGTGTAGGGAGTGTGGGAAGAGCTTTCAGACCAGCTCCCATCTCCTCGTACATGAGCGGATTCACACAGAGGAGAGGCCCTTCCGCTGCCCTGACTGCAGGAAGGGCTTCAAGCGCAACTCCCACCTCATCAGGCACCAGCGCATCCACACCGGGGAGAGGACTTATGAGTGCCCTGAGTGTGGGAAGAGCTTCACCCAGAGCTCTAACTTGATCCAACACCAGTGGAGGCACCGATAAGGGAAGCCCTGTGAGTGCCCTGAGTGCAGGAAGAGCTTCGTGCACTGCTCCAACTTCATCCCCCATCAGAGGAGCCACGTTGGGAAGAGCCCTAGTGACCCACATTCCCTGTGACCCACATTGGGAAGACACCTGGCAGGTGTTCTCCACGTCCTTCTGGATCTCCGTAGGCACCTGGATGAACACAGGTCCCCTTCTAATGTACATTCCTCCCCTCTTTCTTTCTTTCTGTCTCTGTTCTTTTTCTCTAAGTCCAGGGATTAGCATGGCCTTGGGTGAGTAACAGTCTATGTCAATTAATGGAATTCCTATGGAATTTATGCTTCCTCCCATTGCTTCTGTCACCTATCAGTATCTGGCCTAATCTACCAGCAAGCCCCACAGTTCGTTTGCAGAGACATCTCCTTCTCATTCCTTTCATAATTAAGCTTTTAAACAAGATATACTAACAATAGAAATAGCTAAGAGACTAACCACAAGAAGAGCTGAACCAGCACACACCGACAGTGCGGAGAGGTGAAAAGTGCACTAACGAGGAAGACTTGGGGCCTTCATCCCGAAGACCCCTGCCCAGGACCACCAGAATGCACTGCACAAGCGCAAGTAGGAGTGAACTTACATAAATGATTTCTTGGAACTAATCATAGTAACGCCACCTAATGTTGCATATGTATGAACTTATAATGAATATGTATACCTTTGTGTAGTAAAAGCTGAGCAAGGAAACACTCGGTGTGCATGTTTGGAGGAAAGATCCCCAGTGGATCCAGTGCTGAACAAACAAATACCTCCTTTAGAGACCTTTGTCTGTAGAGTTTTATTGTTACCCTCTTTGGTGGGATTCATCTGGAGGGACTCATGGCACTGGGATGGGACTGAAGCCCACCCGGAGCAGTGCCCGGTGACTGCCCTGGGGGCCTCACTCTGCTCCCACGGGAACGCTGCTGCTGTCCTTGGCTCAGGTGAGTGTTGGGCAAACCCCAGCCCAGCTGCAGCGGTGCCCAACTGCCCCCAGCAGCAGCAGCAGCAGCAGCAGCTCGGGGATCCCCAGTGCCCCCTGGGTCGCTGACATCTCTGCTGTCCCCAGGCCCTGCTGTCTCCATGTCCCTGCGGCTGGTGGGCAGCAGGAGCTGATGGGACGGGCACGAGGAGATCCTGCAGGGCCGGATGTGGGGCAGAGTCCTGGAGGAGCAGTGGGACGTGCAGGGGCCAGCATTGTGTGCTGGCAGCTGCAGGGTGGCAAGGCAGAGACAGCTGACACCCCCCGAAAGCTCAGCGGGGTCGGGACCCGTGGGCTGTGAGGGGTCTGCTGGGCAGGGCACGAGGCCCACCTGGCCCTCTGCAGCACCTCCCTGCCCGAGCAGCACCATCTGCAGAGCTCGTGGAGGGCGTTGGAGTCACATGTTGGGGTGAGCAGCAGTGCAGGGCACTCCAGGTGACAGGCAGGGTGGCCCTGACAGCCACGGTGGGTGGTCCTGCCACGGAAAGGGCAAGTTTAGTGCTGGAGGCACCACTGAGAGCAGAAGTGCCACCAGCAGATCCAGGCATGGGGAGGAGATGCAGGAGGGCTTCAGATGGGCAAACACAGCAGTGCTGACAAACAGGGACACCACAGCCATGGGAGGGAGGCACGTGGAAAAGGCTTTGTGCCAGCCCTGCTCAGAGGGGACTCTCAGCACAGCCCTGAAGATCTGCACATAGGAGAAAACAATGACACAAAACACTCATAGCCTAAACAGGCATTAACCATGATAAGCCAAACTTCCCAGAGGTGTCCTGGGTTTGACCCCAGCTAAATGCCAGACACCTACGACATCTGCTCTCTATGCTGTCTCCTGCTGCAGCTATGCAGAGGAGAGGGGAAAAAGCTAACACAAACACGCTGGACTCATGAGTTGAGATAAGATCACTGATAGGTGCGCACTGGAGAGGGCAAAAAGCAGGCGGGAAACTTAAAGTTGCAAAGATTTATTAACCTAACAGAGTCAGAGGATAAATCAGAGGTAAAAATAAGCTCTTAAGACACCGTTTCTTCACTCACCCCCCTGCCCTCTTAAGGCACCGCTTCTCAGCTCACCCCCTCCCTCCTTTCCAACTAACCAACAACTCCCAGGCAGGGGCAGCGTGTGAGATTTTTTTCTCTCAGTCAGTTCATCACAATTCTACTACAGGCACTGTTTCTTTACTCATCCCCCTCCCTCCATCCAACCAACAGATCCGGGCTGGGGCAAGGTATGTGGCTTTTCTTAGTCCAACACAATTCTTCTGCCGCAAATGTTGTTTCTCCACCCAACCCCCCTCCCTATTAAGGCCATTTCTCAGCTCACCCCTTCCCTTCTTCCTTCTAAGCAACAGCTCCGGGGTGGGGGCAGGGTATGAGGGTTTTCTTTGGTCAGGGTCAGTCCATCAGGGAGAAGAGTCCTCTACTTAGCCATGGGGTCCCTCCCATGAGAGACAGTCCTCTGCAAACTTCTTTGGCGTGGCTCCAATCTCACAAGCAGCAACCCGCCTGATTTGCTGCAGTCTGAGATTCTTCTGTCCAGGTTGCAGAATTCCAAGCCGAGGCCAGGCTGTTTCCATCCTGGGAGCAAGGCCCTTCTCTCTCCTGCAAGGCCTTTGCAACTCTCAGTCTCTGGGACTCCCACTGGATCACAGCTTCCTGCAGGCATCCACCTGCTCCTCTGGCGTGGCACCTCCCCAAGGGCTATGGGGGGTTCTCTGCACCCCCTGGACCCCATGGGCTGCAGGGGGACCACCTACTCCCCCCATGGTCTTCACCATGGCCGGCAGAGGGTTACCAGCTCTGATGCCGGGAGCACCTCCTCCCCCACCTTCTCCACTGACCTTGGTGCCTCCATGTTGTTTTCCCTCACATATTTTTCCTCCTCCTCCTCTTCCTCCTCCTTGCCTCGCTAAAAAGAAGTGCATGCTCACATTGTTTTGATTTCTTCTTAAATATGTTTTCACAGAGGCATAACTAACATCTCCAATTGGCCCAGGTTTGGCCAGCAGCATGTCCATCATCTTCAGAGCCATCAGAGATTGGCTCTGCTGGACATGGTGGAAAAATTCCAGAATCTTCACACAGGACATGCAGGAGCCATCTCTGTACCCCACCCTACTCACTGGCAAAAACTGGGCCAAGCCAAAATATCTGCACTGTGACACAGTGGAGCCTCGTTGGAACTCAGGCGACCATTGCTGGCAGAATGGGAGCTCATGGAACCTATGGGGCCTCGTGGAAGCAAGGAGACCATGGTGACACTGAAGAGCTTCACAGAACCAAATATCCATTGGGACACAGCAGGGTATCATGGGAACCGAGGAACCATTGCTGAACGTACAGAAGCTCATGGAATCAAGGGGACATGGTGATAAAATGGTTTCTCACAGAACCAATTGCCCATTGTGACCCTGAGGATCCAAGGAGACCATGGGGACATTACGGAACCTCCTGAAACCTTTGTTCCATTGTGACACTGTGGAACCTCATGGACCCAAGCGGCCATTGTGACACTGGGGAACCAAGTACTCCATTGTTGACAGTACAGAAACTCATGGAACCAAGGGACCGTTGTGACACTGCAGAACCAACACAGCAGCTGGACCTTGTCACCTGGCCCTGCACAGCTCCCTTGGGAGGCACGGCAGAACCAGCACCCTGGGAGCCTCAGGAATTCTCCTCTGGGATCCATGGCACACTCTGCAATGGGCTGGAATTGCAGTTTCCAATGAGGAAAAGATGTTCCTGCCCTTGAACAAAGCTCTTTAGAAGGGGCCAAAGCCATGTGGATCAAGATGTTACAATGACACTTCACTGCCAGCTGTCATTACTTCATCCATGGTTGTTTTAGCTCGTGGATTGGGAAAAAAATCAGGGGAGGGTCTTTGCCTGAGAACAGCTCTGGGTAAAGAGAGACACTGTGAGAGAAACAGAGCAGGCAAAGAAAGGCAGAAGAGAAAGGAGGACACAAATACAATCAGCTGAGAAGGTTGCACTCTGGAAACTGAACCGGAAGTGACTGAAAATGAATGTAATGGAAATCAAAACTGGTCAATTTTTTATTCACTATCAAAATGGATCCCATCCACCCCACCTCAGCCAATCCTACCAGTCAAAATTTGGATCCCACTTCTCCCTATCTCCTTCCAATCCAATCTCACCCTGGAGGCTGCGGAGTCAAGTAATTTTGGGGTTGGATTGAGGTTTTTTGAGATGGGAACAAGCCATTTTGATATTAGACTGAGCCACTTTGAGGTTGGATTGAGTGGTTTTCAGTGGGATTGAGTTGTTTTGAGGTGACAGTTCAATCCCTCTTGGCTTTTGGAGTGCAAAGAGATGAAGAACATTGCCTGAAATACCCCAAGAACCCACAAATCTTCCAGAATATATCCTCAAACCTTAAATTCCTCCTCAAATACTAGTGAAATGGTAGGATTTTGGACATCTTAGATCAATTTCTTTATTTTTAA
Organism: Acanthornis magna; assembly: GCA_036785705.1. NCBI lineage: Eukaryota > Metazoa > Chordata > Aves > Passeriformes > Acanthizidae > Acanthornis > Acanthornis magna. Next base: position 1,045,731 of record JAWUZG010000484.1, on the reverse strand, counting down.
CCCTCTTTTGGGTGTTTTGAAGGGATAAAGATGAATCAGAAGAAAATTGGGGCCAAAATAAAAGGACCACCATTCAGGTGTCTTCCCAATGTGGATCAGAGGGTCAATGTGGGTCACTAGGTGTCTTCCCAAAGTGGGTCCTGTGAGGGGGGATGATGTTGGAGCATTGTAAGACCTTGCTCCACTTGGCTTTCAGCCAAGTAACCTGTTGCTTTCAGTGTGGGGCCCGGCGGCATCCCGGTGTGCTGCAGCTTCCTTGGAGGAAGTGTCCTCTCAAGAACAGCTTCTCCAGAAGCTTCAGCAACCCCCCAAGCAACAGGGTGATTTCAGCAAGTGTGGCAGCTTTCTCTGCTACAAGTGATTTCAGCAGCTCTTGTGAAAACACCCGAAGGGTGACATGGGGACCGAGAAAGGAGAGGTGGGTGCCGTATAGCAGTTCCACAAGATAACCTCTATTGTCAGCAGCTCTTATGAAATGAAGGCCAGGGACGACAGTTGCACGGTCCTCAAAAGCGGAGACAGGGGCTTTTTATAGGGAAGGCAGGGGGTGGGGCGGGAGTCAGTTGGCCAATTGGGTACAAGACATTACCATAGAGAAGCAGGGCACACTGGGTAGTACACTGGGTGGTCACCATGACCTAGAGATGGGTTCCTTATCTCTGAGTCCTTTTGCCCTCAGACTAAGGCAGTGTAAAGAGCTGAATCAAAGGTTCATAACTTTCCACAACAATGCATCGGAAGGGTCGTTCCCAGCAGCAATCATTCTGTGATTCTGTCAGGGACTCACTTCCCTTTCCTTCTTCTTTCTGTTTCAAGCTGGGAATGTGCTGGAAAATGTCCAGCAGAGCAACCTGTTCTCAGGAGAGTTCCGGGCACCAAGTCCTGCAGTCTGCCCTCAAGGGCACCTGCAGAAGAGAAACCTTGGGAAGGCCCCAGGTCACCAAGTCCTGTGGTCTGGCCTTGAGGTTACCTGCAGGAGTAATGCCTTGGAAAAGCTCTGGGTCAGCAAGGAAAGAGTGTGCTGTGCGGGGGCTCCTCACAGCGCTGCTCTGTTCCATCCTGTCCTGTCGTGTGCTCTGAGCACTGTGGCGTGGCCGCGTCACCGCCAGCACCTATGTCATGATGTGTCACAAAGGGCCCTTGGACACCCTGTCCCATTCCATCCCACGGTGACTGTGCTGCACTGTGTCACACAGGGCCCTTGCACACACTGCCACCTGCCCTGGGGCTGCCCCCAGCCCACCCAAAGTGGCCCAGGTTGGAAGGAATCCGTTGCCCCAAGCGTCTAAGGCAGCCCGACAGGAACCTTAGGAATGGCTCAGACAAGAAGCAAAAGCTCCCCTGCTCTGCAGGCTCAGGGCTGCAGAAGGAGCCCCCACGGCTGCCAATGCAGCCACAGCGGGAAGGGCACGGGGCCTTCCACAGGAGCTGGCACGGCCTCCTTGGGACAAGTCCTGGCTGCTGGCCATCCTCAACACAGGGATGTGACACACACAAGGAACATGTGGGCCAGGTCACCAATGCCTCTCTGACCCCTGGGGCCCGGGGAGCACTGAAATCAGCAGGTGTGGCACAGTCCCTGCCCAAGCAGACCTGCCACCCCCCAAGCCCTGGCAGTGCCGGTGCCATCTCCTGGCCCAGAGACCTGTGCCCCCGGGGGTGCTTCTCTGCCAGAGGGCAGCCAAAGCCAACATTGGTGCATTGGTGTCTGTGCTCCTTCCTGCAGGTGGCTGTTGGCAGGAGCACCTGCAGCAACTGGTGGCAACGCTTGGGATCTGCCAGATGATGTTGTGCCTTCCTGGAATGATTCTTTTTCATGGAAGGAATTAGCAGGAGCACAAGAACACCATCAGCTGCTGAGTGTCACAGGACAGAGAGATTCCACAGAGACACTGTCAAGTTCCCTTGGGCTTTCCTGACTGTCTTGTGCATGGGGAAAAAACGAATCGGGCCAGCCTCTGGTATGCAGTGCTCCAATTGCTGCGTGTGTGGCTGTAGTAGCTCCTGTCCAAACACAACGGGGTGCCTGCTGAGCACAGCAATGGACGGCCATAAACAGGGAGGTTCCCCAGTGAACGTCGAGGGAATCACCTGGGGAAGTGCAGGGGGGAGGGATAACTCTGGGAGGAGAAGCTGGTCTGTGTCTCAGATGATGGTGCCAGCACCCTGAAGGAGCAGCCCAGGGAAGTGCTGGAAGCAGAAGTGTCCTGCCCTTTTCTGCTGTCACAGGGACACGGGACAGACTTGTTGCCACAGGTCCACAAGACTTGATGCAGGAAAAATGCAGGGCCATGCAGTGCTGCTAGGGAATGGCCTTCAGCAAGAGCAAAGCAGGATCCTCAAGCAGCAAAGCCTGTGCCTGTGAACCGGGCCATCTTCTCAGCAGACACCAAAGTGCTTCCCTCCAGCCCTGAACCTGCGCCACAACTGCCTGCTTTTCTTTAGCACCTGCTGCTTCTTCCTTTGTTCCAAGCAAGTCCAGGATTTCATTTCAAAGTTCATGCACGAGTTGTCTTTAAGGCGCCTGCATGGAGGAGAGGGACGGCAGCTGCAGCCCAGGGCTCGTGTCCCATCAGAGTCTCTCTCTCACGATGGCACCAATGCCATGGCCTCAGGACGCCTGACTGTGTGCTGTGGTTTGACCCTGGACAAATGCCAGGCACCTATGACATCTGCGCTCACCGCTCTCTCCTGCCACAGCTGTGCAGAGGTGAGAGAAAAAAAAGTTAATGCACAGACACAAAGGGCTTATGAGTTGAGATAAGGAACTGGGGGAGGATGTACTGAGGGCAAAGTACGTTTAAACTTAAAAGTTGCAAAGTGATTTACTGCTAACTTAACAGAGTCAGAAGTGGCAAATGAGAAGTAAAAATAACTCCTTAAAACACTGTTTTTCCATTCACTCTCTTCCCTCCTGCCCCCCAGCAGCACAGGGGGACAGGGCATGGGGGTATGGTCAGTCCATGACAGAGATTTTCTTCGGCTGCTCGGGGAGAGGAGTCCTCAATGTTGCCATGGGGTCCCTCCATGGGAGACAGTCCTGTGCGAACTTCTTTGGTGTGGGTCCAAATCTCAGGAGCAGCAGCCTGCCCGACTCTGCTGCAACATGAGTCCCTCGTCCACAGGCTGCAGACCTCTGAGGCCAGGCTGTTCCACCCCAGGAGCAAGGCCTTTCTTTCTTCTGGGACTCCCACTGGATCACAGTTTCCTCCAGGCATCCACCCGCTCTGGCCTGGGCAACTTCCCATGGGCTGTGGGTGGGTCTCTGCACCTCTCATGGTCTCCATGGGCTGCAGAGGGACGACAATCTGCTTCACCATGGTCTTCACCATGGCTGGCAGAGGATTTTCAGCTCCAACGCCTGGAGCACCTCCTCCCCCACCTTCTCCACTGACCTTGGTGTCTCCATGTTGTTTTCTCTCACATATTCTCACCTCCTCCTCCTTCTCTGGCTAAAAAGAAGCACATGCTCACATTGTTTTGATTTCTTCTTCAATATGTTATCACAGAGGCGTAACTAACATCTCGAATTGGCCCAGACTTGGCCAGCAGCATGTCCATCATCTTCAGAGCCATCAGAGATTGGCTAAGCTGGACATGATAAAAACTTTCAGAATATTAACACAGAACACACAGGAGCAATCTTTGTGCCCACCCACCCACCCACCCATTAGTGAAACTGGGCTAAGCAAAACCAACACAGCTGGTCTATAAAATATCCTTCTGATTCACAGAGATCAACTGAACAGTGTGACGCTATTAAGAAAGCATTCCTTTATCCCAGGGTGACCTGCCTTGCACACAACCACCTCGGCAGTTTTCTCACACATTTCTGGATCCTTTACACTACAAGACTTCCCGAATTCCCCACCAAAGTCCTGCCCACTCCGTACCTCATCCACACGCACTGTCCCTTGTCCAGAACCACAGCCCCTTTTGGGGGTCAGTTCCATGTTGTGGCTCTTGACGCATGCCCAGGTCACTCGTGCTGACTTAAGGCTCTCTTATCTTATTGCTGTGAGGCCCTGGCATTCCTCTTTAGTTAGGCACTGTCCTAACTTCCTCTTATTTCCTTCATTTAGTGTTCCAGGGAGTGCAGGTCCTTGTAACTGGACCACAGGTGTGCAGTTTTCACTGATCTTCCCAGTCCCTGGTTCTCTTTGCCCTCAAGCAGTTTCCTGTTGCAGACTAACAGGAAGGCAACTGAGCAAAAAAAGTTAAACTTATATCTATGAAGTTACAGAGTTTAAACAGAACTACAAAATCCAGAAAAATATCGAGTTCTTTGTATAGCTCCTTTCAAAACTTAAGATTTGAAATTAGAGGATGAGGTACTTGGCAAAATTTAAAGCAACATGGAAGGATCCACAGTCCCAGCCTTGGATCCAGCGTCATCTCAGCTGCTGTGAGCTCCAGGGCCATGGGACGTGTCAGTGTCACACCTGTGTCACAGCATTTACCTGCTCTGGTCCCTCTCACAGGTGGGGTTTTCAGGGTGCCAGGGGCTTGGCAGCCACTTTGGGGCTGGACCAGAGGCTGCAGTGGCTGCGGGTGGGGCAGTGACCGCCCCACCTATGCAGAACTTGCCCTGTCCCCCCAAACACACTCTCCAGATGTTTGGGGCCATCCATCATTTCTCTGCTCTCCTGCACCAAGGCAACAGACTCTGGGTACAGCTCGGAGCTCGTGCCCAGGGCAACCACCCCAGCAACAGAGCTCCATGGAGCTGCTCTCACGAACCCCCAAGAACTGGGGAGTACCCCAAAACCACCTCCAAAATGTGGGTCGCCCCAAAACCCCTTCGGGAATGTGGAATACACAAAAACTCACTCAGGAACAAGTTCCCCCTCCCTCCATCATTGCCAGCCTTCAGCTGTCTCATTCCAGACCCTGCCCCACTCTCCCAATCCACACCCAACCCATCCCACCCCTCTTGGACTTCAAGGACCCCTTCCCAAACCCTATTTCCCCCATTCCACCCCTCCCAAACCCCCTTGTGATAAATGAGTGAATGAGAAATGCTGGCTTGCGCATATATGAATTTAACATTTACAAGTGATAATGTACTGTGTAAAAAATAGAGTTAAGATAAAATATAATTAAGTAGAAACAAGGTTAGGGTGAATTGTAACTTCAAAAGAGTTGTAATATGTTAGAAAATGTAGTAATAAATACATGGTAATAAATGTCTTTTAAGTTGATAAAACACAGAGCTGGGGATCAAGACATGTTAAAGAAACAAAGATAACCACAGGCATTCCAGGAAGTCTGTTATCTTGACTCACACCTCCCAAAGGAACTGCCACCTACAAATTAAGTTGCAACTGAGGAAACATAGATGGGAGGATTTCTGCCTTCAGTTCTGAGGCAATCCAGAGGGTCCGAGACTCCAAGACAGGCGCCGCGCTAGCAGAAGGGGGCAAGGATTGGAGTGGGGGAGTTGGGTGAAGTGCAAATTTCCTTCTAGGCTTAATGAATATGTAACAACTAAAGAAAGTACTTAAGTTCACAGTAAAATGACTGTATTGTGCCTCTGGCAAAATTGCTAAGTGTCCAACTGTTTTTGCCTTTGCTCTATAAATAAATGTTCCAGATGATGTTGCTAAAATTTCAGCTTGTGAATTCATTCATAGTACCATCCCAACCATCCTGCCCCACCCCATGCCCATCTCACCCCTCCTGATCTGCATCCCACTTCACCACATCCCCTTCCAACCCCATTCCACCCTCAGGGGCTGTGGAATCCAGGAATTTTGGGCTGGCATTGAGTAGGTTTCAGTGGCAATGAGTGGTTTTGAGGTGACTGATAGATCCCTCTCGTCTTTCGGTGTGCAAAGTAATGGAGAAAACTACACCAAATACTCCCAAAACTCCCAAATCCTCCCAAATATTTCTCTGAATCTCAGATTCTCCCCAAACACTAGTAAAGAGAGAGGCTTTAGATGTCTTTGATCAATTTGTTAATTTTTATTCCAGTTTTGTGTGTTTTGAACGCATGAAGATGAATCAAAAGAAAATTCATGCCAAAATAAAAGGACCACCAGCCAGGTGTCTTCCCAAAGTGAGTCCTCTGATGGGTGATGAAGTCGGAGCAGAGGATGAAGCTCTTCCCACAGTCGGGGCACTCGCAGGGCTTCCCTTACCAATGGCTCCGCTGGTGTTGGGTCAAGTGAGAGCTGTGGCTGAAGCTCTTCCCACACTCGGGACACTCGCAGGGCCTCTCCCCGGTGTGGATCCTCTGGTGGCAGATCAGGCTGGAGCTGTGGCTGAAGCTCATCCCACATTGCCCACACTCGCAGGGCCTCTCCCCGCTCTGAGCCCTCAGGCACCGCGGCGGTTCCGGGGCTTGTTCCCAACAGCTCCGCTCAGCCCTCACGCACCGCGCTGGGGCCGCCAAGCACTTTTCAGCCCCGGCCGCCCCCACGGGCCGGGCCCCGAGGGTCCCGCTGCCGCCGCCTCGGCCCCACAGAGCCCAGAAACCCCGGAAAATCGCTCCCATGCACTAAAATACCTTTCCGTGTGCAGCGAGGGGCGCGGGGGAGCCTTCTGAACTCCCCTGCCCTCAGCCCCTCCCGGGCACGGCCGGGCATTAGCTCGGCTCCCGGGGCTGTGGCCCGGCACCGGCTGCTGCCACAGGGCACGGGGTGCCGCACTCGGGCATTAAACCCAACAGATTTGGGGAGGAGGGACAGCCCCAGAAAGCCTCGGGGAGCCCTCGGCAGCTTGGAGCTGCACGAGGCCCAGAAAGGATGCCCTGGACACAGCGATGGCCCCAGCAGCGGCTCTGCCTCCCCAGCACGGGGCTGTGTCCCACACCCCACGCTCCAGCCCGAGCTTTGGGCCGCGGGAGCGGAGCTGCTGCACGGAGCTTCCAGCACCGCCAGCCGCACCTCTGATCCCTTGGGACGTGACGGCAGGGACGGGTGTCCGCCGGCGCTCGGGGTCTGTCAGCTTTTGCAATCCAGAGGGATAAACTGAGTCCAAAGAGGTGTCCATTTCCATTACTTGCCACTTCTCCTTTCTTTTCCTTGACGAATTTCACAAAGCCTCCTTTCAGCCCAGAGATTTGGAAAACAAAATTCCGTGCTGCCCCTGCAGCCCTGCAGCTTTCCCCAGCACGGGCTGGCCCCAGGGGTGATGTCAGACACAGCCGGGATGGGAATGCCAAAGAACAGGAGGAGGAGGAGCAGAGGAGCATGAAGGAGCGGGTGGGGAGGAGAGATGGAGCAGGGGAAACGGGAGGAAGAGGAGGGATCAAGGGGGTGGAGCAGAAGGAGAAACAGGAAAGGAGCTGCCACGTGCGTCCATCGCTTTTTGTGTCCGCCGCCCTCGGCCCCGGGAGCATCGCCCCCGCATCCCGCAGGTGACCGGGCAGGGGGAGCTCACCTCAGAGATCTTGTGCGGTGCGTGGGGTTCTTTTTTGGGGGGGGGGAATTTTTGGACCTTGTAGGACTCCAGAACCGAGCCCCAAATATCTTTGGTTGGTCCTCGGAGGGCTTGTTTGGTTTCTTTTGTGGGGGAGGGGGCGGATGTTTGGATGTTGCAGGACTCCAAATGTGAGTCGCAAATGCCCCTGGGGGGATATTGGGGAGCCCCCGGCACGCGGGTTTTTGGTGGTCCCAGTGGCGGCTGGCGGGAGAAGTGGGATGGGGTGGGATGGGGCCCGGGCAGGGTGGGATGTGGACTGGGGTGTGGGATGAAGTGTGGGGGAGGGGGATGGGTGGGATGGGGCCTGGGATGAGGTAGCCGAAGGTTGGGGTGATCAAGGCGGGGGGACCCCACTCCTTCGGGGCTTGCGGGTATTGGCCACCTGTGAGGGAGTATTGGGGTACCCCTAATTCTTCGGGGGTGGCACTGGCAGCGGGGGACACGTGTCTCCGGCACCTCTGGACCCAACCTGCGCCCCCCTCGGCCCCAGCGCCACCGGGAGCGGAATTTGGGGAGGGGGGAGGTGTGGGGCAGGCAGGCCGGGCCCCCCCGCTGGGCGCTGTCCCGTTGGGGCCGAGTGCGGGGGGAGCTGTCCCGCGGGGCCCGGCCCTGCCCGGGCACGGCTGATGCCGCCCGCCCGCGCTCCGCACTGCTCCGGCCTGGTGCTCGCAGTGCCGCGCGGGGCGGGGCCGCTTTGGGGACCCCCCCAGCGCAGAGCGCGGCTGCTTTGGGGCTGTGGGCGCCTGCCCGGCGCTGGGCATGGGCTGTGTGGGGGCAGCTGGGGCCGTCCTGGTGGCACTGGTGGTGCTGGGAGTGCCCCCGGCCGCGGGGTGAGCGGGGGGCGCGGTGAGAATGGGGGCGGGGTCTGGGACCCCAAAGTGAGCGAAACGGGGATTGGGACCCCCAAAGTGGGCAGGAGGGGCCTGGAAGCCCCAAAACCAATCATGGGAGAGGGGATTGGGGATTGAGGGGACGATGGTGAAAGGGAGAGAAGAGCCGGGGAAAAGAGGGGGCTGGGACCCCCAAAGAGATCGGGAGGGTGATGGGACCTGGAAATTGCGTTGGGAGGGGTCTGTGGTTTGGGAGTAGGATGGGCAAGGGGAGGAGAGGGGATTGAAAGGTGAGATTGGGATGGAAGAAGGGCGGTTCCATGGGGTTCCAGCCCTGTCCCCCAGCACTCGATCCGCAGAGCAATTCCCTGGGGCTCTGGGGGAGGTGGATCTGCACTGGGGGGGTCCCCAAGTCCCCTGTCCATCCCTGAGGCTGATCAGGGCTTTCCCCCTCCCAGCAGCCTGTGCTGCAGCAGCCATGGGACAGAGGAGGGTGGGGAAGGGGGGTCTGGGGTGAAAGGAGAGGAGGAGAGAGAGAGGAGGTAGAGCAGGAAAAGGAGGAGCAGGAGAACCGTGAGGTTTCACCACCTACTGTTTCTGCATCACCCCCAGCTCTGGGATCATTGTCCCCCCACATTCCAAAGGTGACCAGGGAGGGGGAACTCACCCCAAATCAATGTGGGTGTCTTCAGGAGGGGTTTTGTTTTGGAGGGGTGTTTGGAACTCACAGATTCTGGAATCAAACTCAGGATAACTTTGCATATCCCTGGTGGGGATTTTGTGAGCCAGAGGAGATATTCGGATCTTGCAGGACTCCAAACCTGAGCCATAAATGCACCTTTGGGGAATATTAGGAGGGGATCCATGTGGGAATTGCCCAGTATTGGCGGGATGCAACATCGGTTTTGGGGATCCCTGGGAGAGTCGGGGGAGTGGAACGCAGGACTCCCGGAGTGGAGAGAGCAGAGAGGGGCGATAGCGGAGCTGGGGGACCCCCAGCAGCCTGGAGGGGTGGGGGAGCCTGGAGATGAGGCAGGGGACACTGTGATGCTGAAAGGAGTGACGGAGAGAGGGGGAAGCCCTGAGTGCCTGGAGTGGGGGGAGCCTGAAGAGGGGGACCCTGGGAGCCCTGGGAGCCAAAGCAGCATCAGGGAAGAAGGGACCCCTAGGACCACCAAAAGCCCACGGCATCCCTAAGCAGGAGCCCGGAGAAGGGGGATCCCCAGGACCCGTGGGAGCCCCAGCAGCTTTGAGAAGGGGGAACCCCAGCACCCCAAAGCCAGAGGACTGGAAAGGGGGAACTCCTGGAGACTTTTTTTGGGGTCACTCTTCAATTTTGAAGGATTTTATAGACACAAAACACTCAGTGACTTCTAGAGCTGGATTTGGGGAGGAGCAACCCCCAACCCAATGCACTTACACCTTTTTTTCCCCCCAACCAGGATTTCCCTTTCCCAAACCTTGGCTGGATGGAGAAGGAGGCTGTGAGGAACAAGAAGATGGCCCAGGACCTGCAGGCAGGTGAGGAGGAAGTCAGTGCCCCTTTCGCCCTGTCTTTTGCTCCATGTCCCAGCTGAGCATCGCCCCTGGCTGCAGGACAACCCCGCTGCCGACGCTGTCCTGCAGGGACAGATTGGGGGGATATCCTTCCCCTTCCCTGTGGCACGGAGGCAAATCCCATCCTCTCCTTGTCCTTCCTCCCCAGGCAATGAGCTGCAGACGGAGCCCAGGGAGGACAAGGCCTTGGGGCAGAACCTCATGGAAGAGGCCATTTTGAGCGGCTCCATGACACAGGAGTTCAAAAGGGAGGAAAAGCCCCAGAGATGCCGCACAAGGAGGGGCTGCAAACCCAGCCCAGGGTGCTCTGAGGAGGAAAGACCCACCCTGTGCCGGGAAGGCGTCCAGAGCTTCAGCCAGAGCTCGGCCCTGGTGGTCCATGAGCAGCTCCATGATGGGGAGAAGCGCTACAAGTGTAGGGAATGTGGGAAGGACTTCAGCCAGAGATCCCACCTGATCCGCCACCAGATGATCCACACAGGGGAGAGGCCCTACAAGTGTTCTGTGTGTGGGAAGAGTTTTCGGACCAGCTCTCATCTCCTCACCCATCAGCAGATTCACACAGAGGAGAGGCCTTTCTGCTGCCCTGACTGCAGGAAGGGCTTCAACCGCAACTCCACCCTCATCAGGCACCAGTGCATCCACACTGGGGAGAGACCCTATGAGTGTAGGGAATGTGGGAAGAGCTTCAGCCATGGCTCCAGCCTGATCCGCCACCAGATGATCCACACTGGGGAGAGGCCCTATGAGTGTTCCGAGTGTGGGAAGAGGTTTCCAACCAGCTCAGAACTCCTCGTGCATCAGCGGATTCACACAGAGGAGAGGCCCTTCCGCTGCCCTGACTGCAGGAAGGGCTTCAAGCACAACTCCACCCTCATCCGGCACCAGCGCATCCACACAGGAGAGAGGCCCTATGAGTGTCCCAAGTGTGGGAAGCGCTTCAGCCAGAGCTCTCACTTGGCCCGACATCAACAGAGCCACCGGTAAGGGAAGCCCTGCAAGTGCTCTGAGTGTGGGAAGAGTTTCATCCGATGCTCCAACTTCATCACCCCTCAGACGACCCACATTGGTCAGAGCCCTGGTGACCCACACTCCCTGTGACCAACACTGGGAGGACACCTGGCTGGTGTCTTCCATGTCCTCAGATTCCCTGTAGGCACCTGGGCAAACTGAGGGGTGGGAACATCCAGTGGGACTCAGACTGACATTGGAAATTCATTGGGAAGAGCTGATTTATTAATGTTACACCCTAAAAGAATCTCACCCGCTCCTTCCAGTTGTTTCTTCTGGTGGCATCAAGCAATGCTGGAGGATCTTGGAGGCCTTTTCCAAGCTAAATAATTACCTTCTTCATCCTGTCAAAACTACCAAAATTGGGGTAAAAATAAAGAAATGAAACAAAGAGATTGAAAGCTGCACTATTTTCTTGGGATTTGAGGGAGAATTTGGGGTTCATGGAAGATTTGGGTGTTCTGGGGCTGCCCAGGCCAAGGGGCAGTGCCATGATCTCATAGTTGTGCCAGCAGAACGTGTCCACCTGAGCCCATCTGTTCTCGAGGAATTCCGGTTGTCTGTCCCTGTCCCTGGCCTGCTTCTCCCCATTTGGGGTGTGCCCCTCCAAGTGCCCAAATCACTGCTGAAGTGCCTGAGCTGCTCCCGGCTGTGGATGTTCCTGTCCACCAACGGTCAATGCCGTGGGGGTCTGGGAGGGGCATTTGTGGATCCTGTGGGGATTGGGAGGGGCTTTTGTCATTTTTGTGGACATCTGTGGTGCTGAGAGGGGGCTTGGTGGGGTCTGTGAGGGAGGTTTGGGGTCCAGGCTGGGCTGTTTGGCTTGGAGAGGTATTGGGTGGGTCTTGGGGGAGATGGGAAAGGGCTTTCAGTGTCTCTTGGGGCCATTTGTGTGTCACAGACTGGATTGGGGGATCCTACGGGAAGCTGTGAGGTGGTTTGAAAGGTCCGGCATTGGCTCTGGGGCTGGGAAGGGGTTTCAGGGCAGTAGTGACACCCCAGACCCCCAAAACTGTAACCAGACCCAGCCCCCCAAGATGCAGCCAGGGGTTTGGGGGCTCCATGTTGGGGTTCCTCCTCCTGGTGCTGTGGGAGAAGGTGAGGGGGGGTCCCCAGGGGTACTGTGTGTCCCCCATGCCGGCGTCACCCCCTTTTCCCTCCCCACAGGGCTCCTGACCCAGCTCCTGCTGCCCCCGGGAGGGAATCTGGGGAGGGGGCAGAGGGGGTGCGCAGCCCCCGCCGAGGGATGACCCCGAGCCAGCACCCTTTGTTTAGCTCCAAGCTGGGCTTGGGGCCGCAGCAGGAAGAGGCCGATGGGAAGCAGCTCCTGCAGGTGGGACAGGGCTTGGGCTCAGGGCAAGGTCCTGCCCTGCACACTTGGCTCAGGTGTGACACTGCCCCGCGAAGGGAGCGGGACATTGCCATCCCCACAGCTCAGGGCTGGGAGCAGCACTTGGAGCAGGGACATGGAAATCCTGGGAGCAACTGGGAGCACCCTGAAGCTGTGAATTATCCCCCAGCACGGCCTTTCCAGGCCAGCCCTCCATGTGAGAAATGCTCCTTAGGCCTGGGCCTTGAGCAACAGCCCCTGGGCTCAGCTCCTGTGCAGCTGATCACAAACACTGTCTGGTCCCAGGCACTGCTGCTGTCCAACGAGCTCCTGCTTGCTTTAGGAGCAGCCTTGGCAACTGTTTTTCTCCCCTCAATGGCACAACATCGCTATTGTCACAGTGTCGAAGAAAGCTGTTGATGCCAAGTGTGGCCAGGATGAGCCATTGCTGTGCCTAAAGCCCATGTCTTGGGGCCCTATCAACAGCGGTGCAAAATGAGCCCCTCGGAGCTGTCCTGGAGCAGCGACCTCCCTCTGAGTGGGGCCTCTCGGAGCCCGGAACTCTCCCGTTTGCTGCACTCGGGGCATCCCCGAACAACGAGGGTCCCTGGGCCGATCCCCCCCTCCTCGAGGCTCAACCCTTCACCTGCTGGGGAGATGCAAAAGCATCAGGAGTGAGCGTTTCCCTGCCCTCGAGGGGAATTTCTGACAGGTCCCTGGCACTGACTTTTTCTGTGTGTGTGCACACACGTGTGCCTGTGCTCTGGCAAATGGGGGAGAAATGCTGCTCTCGAAGGTGTTGAAGTCCCTTGGATATCTGAGGAGCTTAGAGTTGTAAGTAAGGTTCAGTCCTAAGGTATAAGATAAGTTAAATGCTGCTAAGGGCTCTTCTTCTGTTAAGTTGTTAAGGTTAATGTTACAAGGTAAGTTAAACACTGTAAAGTGTTATTTGTCTGTTAAATTGTAAAGTCATAGCTTATAATTTAGGTTAAATGCTCTTAAGTGCTGTTGTTTTGGTAAATTGTTAAGTTTAAGGTATTGGTTAAGTGCTGTTAAGTTTAAGGGCTGCTAAGCTTTTAAGGCATATTCCTTTTATTCTTGCCCTCTGTGTCCTTTTGTCACACACACACAGCCACAAAGACAGTTCTCAGTTTATTTCTGGTTTGATTGTCTGGATTTCCTTGATTTTGTTATTGCTTTTTTCCCTTGCTGAGCCTGAACTGTCCAGTCAGGAGTAGAGTGACTCTTGCCAAGGAACTTCCTTGTGCTATCGCTTAATATTAAAACTGGTTTTTGCTGATCCCGTGCTGGGGATTTTTAAGAGCTCTCAACCCCTCGTCCCTAAGAGGCTGAAGGAGCCCTGGGCCAGGCTCTCACCCTGAGGAACATGGGGACACTGCCGTGGGGGTCCCTGTCCCCCTGTCCCACCCCCCACAGCCCCGTCCCCCCCGTCCCTGTGTCAGGCTCTGGGGGTCGATCTCGTGGAACATCCTCTGGGGGAGGCTGCAGTGCCGGGGGGCAGGGGGGACCCGGGGGGACAGGGGACCCTGCTGTGCATGAGCAGCGTTGGACTTCTCTGGGGGGAGCTGTGAGGGGGGTCTGGGGCAGAGTGACCTCCCCAGTGACCTCACACAGCCCCTGGGATGTCACACCCCGCTCTGGGATGTCACCAGCAACTCTGTTAGATAACAAAACCTCCTTGTGATGTCATAAAGCTGCACTATGATGACACTACCCACTCTATGATGTCAGAGCCTGCTCTGTGATGTCACAACCCACTCTGTGATGTCACAGACTCCTCTGTGCTGTCACTCAGTGATGTCACACAGCTCAGTAACCTCTGAGTCTGCTCTGTGATGTCACACTGTCCCCTTTATGATGCTGTAGCTGCTCCATGGCCGCACACAACTGACTCTGTGATGTCATAGCCCAATCTGTGACCCTCACACAATCCACTCTGTGATGTCACACTGCCCCTTTCTGACATCCCAGCTGCTCTGGGGCTCTGGGACACAGCCCCACAGGTGCCTATGGCTATGACACAGCCCCTGCCAATGCTGAGCACCTGGGAGCTCTGGCTGTGCCCTGCTCATGTCCCTGAGCTGAGCTGCCCTGGCAGTGCCCCAGCCCTGCTGGGCTGTGCACAGGAGCTGCTCCTGGGCACAGCTGTCTCTCTGCAGCGCTGCCGCTTGCCAGGAGCTGCCTCTGTGCCAGGAGCCCAGCCCAGCTCAGCAGCACAGCCACAGCACAGGGACGTGAATGAGCCTCGCAGGGCTTTGCTGCTGCTTACATCAGACTCAGTCCCTCCCAGTGTGTTCAAAAAACTTCTCAAGAAGTGAAAGTTAAACTGAAACACTGCAGTTCCTTGTAACTTAAATGGGTTCTGCTGAGGGCACAACTGAGAAAGTGTCCCCAGGTTCCAGTTAGAGCAGAACACTGCAGGCAGTGATGGCAGGTGGGGACAAGCAAGGGAAAGGTGTCTCTGATGCTGAGCCAACCTGGAGGTGTTTCATGAATCCAAAGGGCCAAGGCCTGAGCCCCAGCCCTGGGGAAGGCAGATCCTGTCCCTCCCTCACTGCTCAGGGCTCTTCCCGGGCACTGCCATGTGGGGATGTGCAATGCCAAGGACAGGACCATGGGGCGGCCACTGCCGGGCTGCTGGGCAGGGACAAGGAGGCCATGAGGCCCCAGGGCTGCAAGGGTCACTTGTGTCCTCCTCATGGCCTCAGGGCCAGGGCCAGCAGCCATGGCCAAAGTGCTGCACAAGTTGGCTCTGGCAGGGCCTTGCAGCTTCTGCACATCCCTGTGCCCTCTCCAGCCCAGGCTGTCCTACACTGTCCATGCCCTGCGCCTCTGTCCCTGCAGGCTGTGCTCATCCCGCGGCTGCCCCACCTCGCTGGTCCTTCCTTCCCTGACAGCTCTGTGTCCTGCCTGGCTCTGCCTGGGCACACAGAGCCTTGGGCTGACCCAGACTCCTTCTGGGGGATGTGTTGCACCCCAGCACTGCCCTGGCAGAGAAATTCCTTTCTCCTCATGTCCAGTCTGGACCTCCCCAGCTGCCCTTGGTGCCATTATTTTTTCCTCATGCTCATTTCCACTATGAAGAAAAGCTCCACCATCTGTGGAACCCTTCAAGCCCTCTCAGGCTACTCCTGTTCTGTCCTCAGTCTCCACACAACTGAGTCCAGGGCCATCAGCCTCTTCCTGCTGGTTATGTGATGAGGCCTCCAAACCCCATCTTGGGAGATTTTAGGGTCCTCTCCAAGGTTTTTGAAAAAGGAAAAATAGTGGTCAAAGTGCAAGAAAAATGGAGTGTTATTTTTTCCCAAATCTTGCAGTGACAGAACAAGGGTCAATATCTTTGAACTAAATGAGAGTGCGGTTAGACTTGTTATAAGGAGGGAATATTTTACAATGAGATTGGCACAAAACTGCAACTGTTTTTCCAGAGAAGTTGATGCCCCATCCCAGGAATTGTCCAAGGCCAGGAGCTTTGTGCAACCTGACACAGTGAAACCCCTCCCCTTCCCAAGGATAGAATTCCTGTTGTGTGTGTTCTCTGATGTGTTGAGTGAGCTCACAACGCTCCTGGCCAGAATGTCAGCTGAGGGCCAAGCAGGCTGCTGCAGCAGCAGTGACCTCACAGCCATCACCACTGCAGCCATGTCCCCTGGACCTGGCTCTCCCCTTTCCTCTGTCCCTGTCTTGTCTCTGCTGGGATGAGCGGTTTTGTGATGAACATTTTGTCCCCAAGTTGCTGAGGCCAATCATTTCTCAATCAGGCCACAGCAGTGGCCTCATCTTCAACATCACAGGCTGGCTGTGAAATGTCATTGTAAGATCTTGCTCCACTTGGCCCTCAGCCCCTCCAGAGCCTTGCCTTCAAGGGCAGAAACATCTTTACTTTGCAGGAAACTGGAATTCCAGACCCTTGGAGTGTGTGCCATGGATCCCAGAGGAGCATTCCTGAGGCTCCCAGGGTGCTGGTTCTGCTGTGCCTCCCAAGGGAGCTGTGCAGGGCCAGGTGACAAGGTCCAGCAGCTGTGTTGGTTCTGCAGTGTTCACAATGGTCCATTGGTTCCATGAGTTTCCGTACTGTCAACAATGGAGTCCTTGGTTCCCCTGTGTCACAATGGCTGCTTGGGGACATGAGGTTCCACAGTGTCACCATGGTCTCCTTGGGTTCATGAGGTTCCACAGTGTCACCATGGTCTCCTTGGGTTCATGAGGTTCCACAGTGTCACCATGGTCTCCTTGGGTTCATGAGGTTCCACAGTGTCACCATGGTCTCCTTGGGTCCTCAGGGTCACAATGACCCCTTGGTTCCATGAGGCGCCACAGAGTCACCATTGTCTCCCTTCACCTCTGAGGCCCTGCAGTGTCACCATGGACTCCTGGGTTTCATGAGGGCCCACTGTGTCACAATGACCCCTTGGTTCCATGAGGCGCCACAGTCAAAATGGTCTCCCTTCATCTCTGAGGCCCTGCAGTGTCACCGTGGTCTCCATGGTTCCATGTGGCCCCAAAGTGTCACAATGATCTCTGGGATTCCATTGGGAACACAAAAGCTTTGCAGAAACATTGAGCAACACCTGCTTAACACACCTGGGCACAACTGTTTGCATTCAAAAGAGGGGTTCAAGGTGACAATGGCACCATCAACTTCCATCTGCAACAGAGTGCCAGGGAAAGGACAGGGACAGAGAATTCTGCTTCAAGATACAGAGATTTCTGCTTCCAGAGATAATTTCTGGTCACATTGTCCCTTGGAGGAAGGTGACATCATTTGAGGCAGCCTGTACTGAGCATGTGGCTCCTGAGTGGGGTTTGTTGTTTAGGAAACCTGCTCAGGCTTTGCCATTCTTTCCTCACAAACAGGAAAGCTTGTGCTGGGCCTGTGTGCAGGCAGAGCCCTGAGGAGAGCAGGTGGCACATGGAGCACTGGGCTGGGACACGCAGCTGCAGAGCTCAGGGGACAAGTTTGTGATGCAGGGAACAGTGATGGCAGTGCCAGCTGGGCCATGTCAGCCATGGTGAGGTTGGGGCTGAGGAGCAGCTTGTCCCAACAGGGTCAACCTGCAAGGGGCTCATTCTTCTGCATGCCCACACCTCCTAAGGAGACATTCAGCATCCAGATCACTTGGGAACGCTTTTATCACCTCTTCTCTGAACTGAAAAACAAAAAAATATTTCCTTGATTCAAAAGAAAAGTCATGGGATGCACTTTGAAATCTTCCTCCTTAACAGAACTCCAAACTGACTCCAATGAGCTGTACAAACCCTGAACACTTGAAGACAATTGGAGGAAGAGAAAGAGCTCCTGAGGGCTTTCTGTATTTTCATGAGCCCCATGGTGGATTTGGGGCTGAGACCGTGACCCTCAGGGACGGAGAGAAGGTTACAGAAGCTGCTCAAGGAGTCAGAAGCAAAACTCCAAGTCCCTTGGGGCATCACTGGGCCCCACTGAGGGCAGGGACTGCCAAAGGCTCTGCAGGGACTGGTGAGAGCAGATCCTTGGGATGTGCCAGGATTGCAGGGAGCCAAAGGCTGTGAGCAGGGAACTGGGATGCTGAGAGAAGCCGGGCTTGGCTGGAGGAAGCAGAAAGGCCAAGGGCTGAGCCCAGCCTGGGACAGCAGGGCCTGTCCCTCACGGGTGGCTCGGGGCTGTTTGTGGGGCAGTGGATGTGAGGGGGAGGAAGGACAAATGTCCTAAAACTGCAACCCCTGCTAGCCTGCTCAGGGAGGGCCGAGGGAGAAGCAAAGTGCAGACCCTCAGAGGAAAGTTCCTTGGCTGGGGCCTCCAGAGGCAGTGCCAGAGCCCAGGGGACAAAGCCCTGGGTGCCCCTGGCCCTGCCAGCCCTGCCCAGCCCTTGGCCATGTCCCCTGCAGCCTGTGCCACCCTGTCCATGCTGCTCCTGTGCCCTGGCCAGCTGCACACGCCCATCTCGCTGTGCCCCCAGCATTTCTCAGCCCAGCATTGCTGTGCCCTCCCTGCTGTCCCTCCACCCAGCACTGCTAGTCCCTGGCACACAGAGCCACGGCATCAGCCAGTCTCATGCTGGGAGTCCTCGTGCACCAAAATTCTACCCTTGCAGGGACTTTTCTTTTTCCTCACCTCCACTCTGACCCTTTGGAGCTGCACTTTGGGAAGGTTTCCTTCTTTTTCCGCTACCGAGAGCAGCTCTGTCTCTTGCTCTTTACAAACAGAGAAGGGCTGGTGGGAGATGTGGTGCTCAGAGGCCATCGGGGGCACAGTGACCATGACGTAATTGAGTTTTCAATATTCAGTGAAAAAAGGAGAGGCATCAGCAAAACCTTTCCACTGGACTTCCAGAGGGCAGACTTTGGCTTGTTCAGGATGCTGATTTGGAGAGTACCGCATCAGGTACTGACTTTTTTAGGGGAAAAAGCCTTTAAAAAGAAAGGGGTCCAGGAAGGATGGACATACTTCAAGAAAGAAATCTTGAATGCACAGGAGCAGGCTGTCCCTGTGTGCTGAAAGATCAGCTGGTGAGGAAAATGACTGGCCTGGATGGGCAGGGAGCTTTTGCAAGAATTCATAGAAAATAAGAGGATGCCTCACCTTTGGAAAGAGGGGCAGGCTGCTCAGGAAATGTTTAAGGATGTTGTTAGATCATGCAGAAAGAAAATTAGAGATGTGAAAGCCCAATTGGAACTTAATCTGGCCACTTCTGTGAAGGATAATAAAAGATGTTTTTATAAAGACTTTAATGGCAAAAGGACGGGCAAGGACAACCTCCGTTCTTTATTGGATGCAGGGGGAATATAGTAACTAAAGGTGAGGAAGAGGCTGAGGTGCTCAACACCTTCTTTGCCTCAGTTTTCAACATTCAGACAGGTCATCCTCAGGACAAGTGGCCTCCTGAGCTGGGGGATGGGGACAGGGAGCAGAATGGGCCCCTGTAATCCAGGAGGAAGCAGTTGGTGACCTGCTGAGCCACTGAGATGCTCACAAGTCTGTGGGACCAGAGGGGATCCATCCTAGGGGGATGAGGGTGATGGTGGAAGAGCTCATGCAGCCACTCTCCACCACTGATCATCAGTCCTGGCTCACCGGGGAGGTCCCAGAGGACTGGAGGTGCCAATGTGAGCCCATCCACAAGAAGGGCAGGAAGGAGGATCTGGGCAACTCCAGACCTGTCTGCCTGACCTCAGTGCCCGGCAAGGTTATGGAACAGATCACCTTGAGTGCCACCCCAGGGTGGCCAAGGGATCAGGCCCAGCCAGAGTGGATTTAGGAGGGGCAGGTCCTGCCTGACCACCCTGATGTCCTTTTGTGACCAGGGGAACTGCCTGTGGATGCGGGGAAGGCTGTTCATGTGTCTGCCTGGACTGCAATAAGGCCTTTGACACCATCTCCCACAGCATCCTCCTGGAAAAGCTGCAGCCCATGGCTTGGACAGGTTCCCTCTTCTCTGGGTTAAGAAGTGGCTGGAGGCTGGGCCCAGAGAGTGGTGGGGATGGTGCTGCATCCAGGGTGTGTCCAGTCTCTGGTGGTGTCTCCCGGGGATCAGTGTTGGGCCCAGTCCTGTT
Source organism: Acanthornis magna (assembly GCA_036785705.1). Classification (NCBI taxonomy): domain Eukaryota; kingdom Metazoa; phylum Chordata; class Aves; order Passeriformes; family Acanthizidae; genus Acanthornis; species Acanthornis magna. The sequence continues at coordinate 1,026,021 of JAWUZG010000484.1, read as the reverse complement.
TCATTTCATCACTGATGACCTGGGAGAGGGGATCGAGTTTTCCATTCACAAATTTGCAAATGACACCAAGCTGGGTGCGAGTGTGGATCTGCTGGAGGGTAGGAGGGCTCTGCAGAGGGACCTGGACAGGCTGGATGGATCCAGGGCCCAACCCAACAACGTGAGGTTGAACAAGACCAAGTGCCGGGTCCTGCACTTTGGCCACAACAAGCCCTGCAGCACTGCAGGCTGGGGACAGAGTGGCTGGACAGCAGCCAGGCAGAAAGGGACCTGGGGGACTGATTGATGGCACGCTGGACATGAGCCAGCACTGTGCCCTCATGGCCAAGAAGGCCAATGGCACCTGGCCTGGATCAGGAATGGTGTGGCCAGCAGGAGCAGGGCAGTGATTCTTCCCCTGTACTCGGCACTGGTGAGGCTGCACCTCGAGTGCTGTGTCCAGTTCTGGGCCCTCCAGTTTAGGAAGGATGTTGAGATGCTGGGACATGTCCAGAGGAGGGCAACAAGGCTGGGGAAGAGCCTAGAGCACAATTCCTATGAAAAGCAGCTGAGGGAGCTGGGATTGTTTAGCCTGGAGAAAAGGAGGCTCAGGGGAGACTTTATCACTCTCTAGGACCACCTGAAAGGAGCTTGTAGACACTTGGGAGTCGGTCTCTTCTCCCAGGCCACCACTGACAGAATGAGAGGACACAGTCTAAAGCTGAGCTAGGGGAAGTTAAGGTTAGACATCAGGAAAGAATTCTTCATGAAAGAGTGATTGGGCACTGGAATTGTCTGCTCAGGGAGGTGGTGGAGTCTCCATCTCTGGAGATGTTTAAAAAAGACTGGATGTGGCACTCAGTGCCATGGTTTAGTTGATGAGGAGGTGGCAGGGCATGGGTTGGACTTGATGATCTCAAACATCTTTTCCGACCTTATTCATTCTGTGATTCTGTGATTCTGTGAGTGGGATCCCCCAGCTGGATCCCATTATCCTGAGTGGGATTTCCCAGCTGGATCCCATTATCCCAGCCAGGATTCCCCACGAACTCTCCCGTAAAAGGCTCCCGAGCCTCCCCTTTTCCCTGCACTGCTTTTCCTGGAGCTGGGATGGGGCCTGGGAGCTGCTTTGGGGTCATGTTGCTCTGCTGGGTGCTGGCCATGGCCACATCCTCCAATCCCTGGGGTTTCCCCTGCAGAATCCCGGGATGTGACAGGTGTGGGGAGACTCCTCCCGGAGCCATGTCCCCGCCGCAGCGCAGCCCTGGGCGTGGGTGGATCTGTCACAGCTGCGGGCGCTGTCCCCGCACCCCGCGGTGGCCGTGCGGTGCCAGGAGGGGCAGCTGGTGGTCACTGTGCGCAGGGACCTCTTTGGCACTGGGCGCCCAGTGCGGGCAGTGGAGCTGAGCCTGGGCACAGCCTCGTGCCTGTCCCTGGCCCCGAACCCCACCCAGACCTTTGTCACCTTCGTGGCTGTGCTGCACGAGTGTGGCAGCACCCTGCAGGTGAGGGCACCTGGGCCACCGTGGCTATGGTTTGGTGGCCCTCAGCGTGAGGGTTTGGGTCCCCCTGGGGGAAGCAGTGGGCAAGGCTTTGTCCCCTAAGGTTGACTTGGTGAAACTCCTGGCAGGTTTGTGGTGAGGAGTGGTGTGTCCAGGGCTGGATTTTAGGATATGGAGACCCCCGTCCAGCCTGGGATGAGGGGCAGACTCAGTACCGTTTTTGGGATTGGATGCAGGAATTGATGGGGTAACAGCACCAAAGGGATGGTGTCCTCCAAGGGGTGGCAGAGCCTCATTCCTGCATCCCGCTGGACAAGGAAGGGAAACTGGGAATTCTGCAATCAGGAAACTGTTTAGAACCCCAAAACATCCATAATTCCCTAAAACTGGAGTCACCACTGGCTTAGGATCCCTTCCCAAGGATGCCACCTTTGGAGAATCCACCTGCGCCTCCCAAATCCAAGGGCTGGGGGGTTTGGGAATCGCTTCCAGGCGGCCACAGCTCCACATCCCCGATCCCACCCCTGTCCCGGGGGTTGGATCCTTTCCTTTTGCCTTCTCCAACCAGCTCCCATTCCAGCCGTTCCTGAAATTTTGTGGCTGGAATTCCCTGGCCAATGGGAATTGAGTGCTGTTTTCTCCCTCTGATATTCCAAAAAAACCTGGGAGTGGCTCTGACTCTGGATGAGTCTTTTTCAGTTTGGGAGGGTGTGGGGAGGAGGGCCCACTTCCCAGTTGGGATGAACATTCCAGGGATGCTTTTCTTGTTCCTCTTCTCCAGGAATTTCAGCAGCTGGGGTGGAAAAATCCAGTGGGAAAGTTGGGCAGCCCTGGAAGTTGGTTTTTTTTGGGAGACGGAATTGTCCCGGCATGTTTTAGGCCACAAGCTCCTTCCTCAGCAGTGTCCAGCTCTGCTCCATGCTCTGTCCCATCCCAGCCAATGGTGCAGTGCAGGGTCTTCTCCTCATTCCATGGCCAAGGGGAGCTCTAAGTCCTGGGATCTCCATCCCATTCTTCATCCCATCCCTTCACAGCCTCCCACTACTCCATCCCCTCAGGGTCTCCCCCAGCCTGGCCAACCTGCCTGGCAGCGGCACAGCCCCACTGGAGCTCCAGAGGAGCCGCACCAAGAGGCACCTCGGAGCCCTCGGCAATCCAGCTGGCAACACACGGGCAGGACACAGATGGCACTTCCCTGCTGGCACAGGGCTTGTGGCCATCTCCAGGCACCAGTCTCGCAGTGAGTCCCGCAGCTCCGGCCTCTGCCCACTCGCTCTGGCGGAAGCGTTAAGGTTTCAGCAGAACCACCAAAGGCCAAGGGGTTCTGGCCACTTTCCCTTCCACACTGCATGCCCGGGCAACCTGCTGAGCACAAGCACCCTTTTTCCCCCTCTTCCCCTATGCCCTGCAGACACTGGGCATGGAAAGAAAGATCCTGAGAGTCTGTCTGTTAGAACAGAGTCTATATTTACATACTAAAAGAAAAAGAAAATGCTTAAAGAAAAGCGGAGTTCCCCGCAGGCTCAGGTGGCCCCAGCAGATGGAGCAGACTGATCAGCTCTCTTCCTCCTGTGGCCTCAAGCCCAGGTTGGTGCTAAACAAAGGGCACTGGCTCGGGGTCGTCCCGAGGTCAGCCTCAAACCACCCCACAGATCCTGGCCAGGACTCCTTCAACTATTCTCTGCAATCTAAATAGTCCCAAGACCCAATAAAAACTCTTCCCATCTCCCCCCAGAACCCACCCAATACCTCTCCAAGCCAAACAGCCCAAAACTCCCTCACGGACCCCCTCCCAAAAGCCCTCCAAACATACTCCTAGCACAAATGCCCCCAAAAGCCACAAATCCCCCCCCATCCCAGTCATCCCAGGATTTCCTAACCCCCCTCCAAGGCCCCCATGGCACTGACCAGGAGAGGCTGGTGGACAGGAACATCCACAGCCAGAAGCAGTGCAGGCACTTCAGCAGTGATTTGGGCACTTTGGGGGCACAGCCCAAATGAGGAGACCCAGACCAGGGACTGGGACAGACAACCGGAATTCCTGGAGAACAGATGAGTTCAGGTGGACATGTTTTGTCAGCACAACTATGAGATCATGGCCCTGTCCCCCAGCCTGGGCGGCCTCAGAACACCCAAATCTGCCTGAATTTGGGTTCCCCTGAACCCAAAATTCACCCCCAAATCCATGTAAAATGGTGCATGGTGCAGCTTTAGATCTCTTTGTTTCATTTCTTTAATTCTATCCCAATTTTGGTTGTTTTGACAGAATGAAGAAGGAAATTGTTTAGGTTGGAAAAGACCTCCAAGATCCTCCAGTGCTGTTTGATGCCACCAGAAGAAACAGATGAAAAGCGCAGGTGAGACTTTTTAGGGTGTAACATTAATAAATCTGCTCTTCCCAATGAATTTCCAATGTCAACCTGAGTCCCAATGGATGTTCCTGCCCCTGCATTTGTCCAGGCAGCTACAGGGAATCTGAGGACATGGAAGCCACCAGCCAGGTGTCCTCTCTGTGCTGGTCACCAGGACTGTGGGTCACCAGGGCTCTGCCCAATGTCCGTTCTCCGAGGGATGAAGAAGTTGGAGCAGCACATGAAGCTCTTTCTGCACTCCAGGCAGTCGCAGGGCTTCCCTTATTGGTGGCTCTGCTGGTGTTGGGTCAAGTTCGAGCTCCTGGAGAACCTCTTCCCACATTCCCCACACTCACAGGGTCTCTCCCCGGTGTGGATGCGCCGGTGCTTGACAAGAGTGGAGTTGTGCTTGAAGCCCTTCCCGCAGTCGGGGCAACGGAAGGGCCTCTCCTCTGTGTGAATCCGCTGATGTGTGAGGACATCCGAGCTGCTCTGAAACCTTTTCCCACACTCGCGACACTCAAAGGGCCTCTCCCCAGTGTGGATCATCTGGTGGCGGATCAGGTTGGAGCGGTAGCTGAAGCTCATCCCACATTCCCCACACTCGTAGAGCCTCTCCCCAGTGTGGATGCGCTGGTGGGTGATGAGGGTGGAGTTGTGCCTGAAGCCCTTCCCGCAGTCAGGGCAGTGGAAGGGCCTCTCCTCTGTGTGAATCTGCTGATGGCTGAGGAGAAGGGAGCTGATCCGAAACCTCTTCCCACATTCAGGACACTCGTAGGGCTTCTCCCCTGTGTGGATCATCTGGTGCCGGATCAGGTGGGAGCTCTGGCTGAAACACTTCCCACACTCCAAGCACTTGTAGGGCTTCTCCCCATCATGGAGGTGCTCATGGACCACCAGGTCTGAACTTCGGCTGAAGCTTTGGACGCCTTCCCGGCACAGGGTGGGTCTTTCCTCCTCAGAGTGCCCTGGGCTGGGTTTAGAGCCCCTCCTTGTGCGGCATCTCTGGGGCTTTTCCTCCCTGTTGAATTCCTGTGTCATGGAGCTGCTCAAAATGGCCTCTTCCATGAGGTTCTGCCCCAAGAGTTTGCCCTCCCTGGTCTCCGCCTGCAGCTCATTGCCTGGGGAGGAAGGACAAGGAGAGGATTTGGGATTTGCCTCCATGTCAGAGGGAAGGGGAAGGACATTCCCCCAGTCTGTCCCCAGCAGGACAGTGTCAGCTGCGGGGTTGCCCTGCAGCCAGGGGCAATGCTGGGCTGTGAGATGGAGGAGAAGAGAGGGGGAAAGGGACAGAAACTTCCTCCTCACCTGCCTGGGACATCTCTCTCTTCCTCACAGCCTCCTCCTCCATCCAGCCAAGCTTTGGGAATGGGAAATCCTGGTTTGGGGTAAAAAGAAGGTGTGAGTGCCTTGGGGTGGGGGCTCCTCCTGCCCAAGTCTAGCTCTAGAAGTCACCGAGTGTTTTGTGTCTATAAAATCCTGCAAAAATCCAGAGTGACCCCCCAAAAAAGCCAAAAAAAAGCCTCCCAGGAGTTCCCCCTTTCCTGTCTTCTGTCTTTGGGGTGCTGGTGTTCCCCATTCTCGACGCTGCTGGGGCTCCCATGGGTCCTGGGGATCCCCCTTCTCCGGGGTCCCGCTTAGGGATGCCGTGGGGTTTCGGTGGTCCCAGGGGTCCCTTCTTCCCTGATGCTGCTTTGGCTCCCAGGGCTCCCAGGGTCCCCCTCTTCAGGCTCCCCCCCACTCCAGGCACTCGGGGCTTCCCTCTCTCTCTGCCGCCCCTTTCAGCATCACAGTGTCCCAGCCCTGCCTCATCTCCAGGCTCCCCCACCCCTCCAGGCTGCCGGGGGTCTCCCAGCTCCCCTATCGCCCCTCTCTGCTCTCTCCACTTCGGGAGTCCTGCATTCCACCCCCCCAGCTCTCCTGGGGATCCCCAAAACCGATGTCCTGTCCTGCAATACCGGGCAATTCCCACATGGACCCCCCCTAGTATTCATCCAAGGTGCATTTATGGCTCACCTTTGGAGTTGTGCAAGATCCAAACATCCCCTCTGGCCCAGAAAATCCTCACCAGGGATATGTAAAGTTATCCTGAGTTTGATTCCAGAATCTGTGAGTTCCAAACACTCCTCCAGAAAAAAACACTCCTGGAGACCCCCGAGAGATTTGGGTCAAGCTCCCCCTCCCCGGTCACCTGTGGAATGTGGTGGGGCACTGATCCCAGAGCCGGGGGTGCTGTGGACACAGTGGGTGGTGAAACCTCATGGCTCTCCTGCTCTTCCTTTTCCTTCTACTCCTTCTCCTCTCTCCCTCCTCTTCCTCTCACTCTTCCTCTGCTCTCACCCCAGACCTCTCTTCCCCACCCTTCTCTGCCCCACGGCTGCTGCAGCACAGGCTGCTGGGATAGGGGAACCTCCCGATCAGCCCCAGGGATGGACAGGGGGCTTTGGGACCCCCCCAGTGCGAATCCACCTCCCCCAGAGTCATAGGGAATTGCTCCAGGGATCGAGTGCTGGGGATGAGAAACGGGTAGTCAATAGGCAACTCAAGTTAACTATTGAGAGACAGAATATGTAAATTCTAAAACCTAGAAAACAGAATTCCCTTAATCATGTCAAGATAACAGGGACAAGAATCTGTTTGAGGCCAGCACAGAAACCTTGAATCACCCACCAAGAAGCGCACATGCTCCAGACAGAAACGTGAAAAGTGCACTGTGATGAAGACTACCAGATCTTCATCACAGAAAGACCTCCAAAGACCACCAGGACACACAGCGTATGCGTGGCACACATGACGATGATATTAATGATTTCTGAGAAATGATTTGTGTAACCACTCCTATCCCAGGGAATGTGATGAATATTCATGAATGTTACCCATAACATGGTATGCTGGAAGTGCCGGGGTGTGTGTGTGTTTTGGAGGAGCGATCCCCCACACCTGGCACGCCGAATAAAGCAAATAGCCACTGCTCTGACTTTGTCTCTGAAGTGTCTCTGGGCCTGCTTGGGGCAAATCAGGGGACAGGGCCGGACCCCCATGCAACCGCCCCTCTTCTGTCCCAACCCCACCTTTCCCTCCCCTCTGCCCCCCTTGCCCATCCTTCTCCCAGTCCGCAGACCCCTCCCAACTCAATTTCGGTGTCACATCCCCCTCCCGATCTCTTTGGGGGTCCCAGCCCCCTCTTTTTCCCTGCTCTTCTATCCCTTTGCCATCATCCCCTCAATCTCCACCCGCCCCCCCCATGATTGGTTTTGGGGCTTCCAGGCTCTTCCAGCCCAGTTTGGGGGTCCCAACCCCCGCTTCGTTCAATCTGGGCTCCCAACCTCCGCCCCCTTTCTCACCGCGCCCCCCGCTCACCCCGCGGTCGGGGGGACTCCCAGCACCACCAGTGCCACCAGTACGACCCCAGCTGCCCCCACACGGCCCATGCCCAGCGCCGGCCAGGTGCCCACAGCCCCAAAGCAGCCGCGCTCTGCCCTGGGGAGGTCCCCAAAGCGGCCCCGCCCCGCGCGGCACTGCGAGCACCAGGCCGGAGCAGTGCGGAGCGCGGGCGGGCGGCATCAGCCGTGCCCGGGCAGGGCCGGGCCCCGCGGGACAGCTCCCCCCGCACTCGGCCCCAACGGGACAGCGCCCAGCGGGGGGGCCCGGCCTGCCCGCCCCACACCTCCCCCTCCCCAAATTCTGCTCCCGGGGGGCGCTGGGGACGAGGAGGTGCAGGTGGAGTCAAGAGGTGCCAGAGCCACGTGTTCCCCCGCTGCCACTGCCACCCCCCGAAGGATTAGGAAGTAACCCAAAACTTCCTCACAGGTGGCGGGTACCCCACAAGCCCCTAACGAGTGGGGTCAACCCCCCCGGCTGCATCATCCCGACCCTTCAGCAGCCTCATCCCAGGCCCCATCCCACCCATCCCCCTCTCCCAGACTTCATCCCACACACCAATCCACATCCCACCATCCCATCCCATCCCATCCCATCCCATCCCATCCCATCCCATCCCATCATTTCTCTCGCCAGCCGCCACCGAGACCACCGAAAAACCCGCGTGTTGGGGACTCCCCAATATCCCCCCAAGGGGCATTTGCAACTCACATTTGTAGTCCTGCATGATCCAAACATCCTCCCTCCACGAAAAAACCAAGAAACAAACCCTCCCGGATCAACCAAAAATACAAGGCCCTGTGGCACCACAAGGCCCAAAAAGAACCTCACGCAACCCCCAAGATCTTTGGGGTGAGCTCCCCCTGCCCCGTCACCTGCGGGATGCCCCCGGGGGGGCGATGCTCCCGGAGCCGAGGGTTGCGGACACAGAGAGCCATGGACGCACGTGGCAGCTCCTTTAGCTGCTTCTCTTTCTGGTCCTCTATCCCTCTTGCCCCTCCCCCCCCGCGCCTCCCACTCCTCGTTTTCCATCCCTCCTACCCACTCCCCCTTCTTCCTCCTCTGTCCCTCCCTCCTCCTCCCCTGCGCGCTCCTCCTCCTCCTGTTCTTTGGCACTCCCATCCCAGCTTTGTCTGACATCACCCCTGGGGCCATCCCGTGCTCAGCAGAGCATCCTGTGCTCTGTCAGCACTCTCTGCTCCTTAGGGAAGGATTTGGGATTTATCCCGGGCACAGATACTAAACCTCATCCCAAACTGCCCCGCTCCCATTACTGTCCCCTCGGCGCTGGACAGGAGCTGTGCCAGGGGAAGCAGGGACACAAAGGAAGCCAAGTGCAGCCCAGCTGCCCGGGCTGATCCAGATGAGCCCCAGGGACAAGGTCCTGCCCTGGGCTCCTCTCTGGGAACGGGCTGTGCTGTGGCCACAGCGAATCCTGGAGCTCCCCCAGCGCTGCTGCAGCAGGACCCAGGTTCCACCTTCTGTGCCAGGCCCTGCCCAGGGGCCATCAGATCCATTGGCTCCGTGCAAAGGGGGAAGACAAGAAGAACGGATTGGAGGCAGCCACCAAGGACCTCGAGCAAATTGTTCAGGAACATGCAGACCTTGAGCTGACGTTTGCAAAGCTGCAGCTGGCAGAGTTTTGTGGTGCAGGAGGCCCAGCACGGGAAGAGGAGACCTACAAGGAGATGCAGGAGAAATACCCTGAGGCTCAAAGGCTCTCATGCTCTGAATATCTGCTGGAGAAAGCTCTTCATCTCTGGGAAGAGATCCCAGGATGAGGCAAAAGCAAAGTTCATGGCTGGTGACAAGATTCCCATGCAGAGAGAGCAGAGGAGGCACTGCGGGCAGAGACTGAGAGCCTGTGAGGAGGGAGGGGTGGGGAGGGTGTTTTTTAGGGTTTGTTTAAGTTCTGCTTCTCCTACTGGGATATGTTTAGAAATAAATTCCATTGAATTCCCCAGCTTGAGTTTCTTGTGCCCCTGATGGTGAGCAGTGAATGACATTTCCATGCCCTTAGCCCAGCCCAAAGCCTTTCCTGCTGTGTTCCGTGTCCTGCACCTGTGAGGAGAGTGACAGAGCGGCTCTGGTGGCACCGGGCACGCGGCCAGGGCCAGCCCAGCCCAATAATCCCTGCCATTCATTCCCTGCACTCCATGGGTATGCGGCCACAGGGCGGGTCCGGCTGTGCGGGCAGGCAGCTCCAGAAGCACCAAGTGTGCCAAACGGGACAGAAGGAGGAGGCAGGGGGTGCCGGGGGTGAATCTCCTTCCTCCGAGCCGGCAGGGACAGGATGGACAAACAGGAGAAAAGGAAACGGGGGAGGAGGGACGAGGTTGGAGCTGTGGAAGCTGCAGGGGTGCAGAGGCAGCGGGGAATTTAGTTTTCCAAATCTCTGGTGTGAAAGGAAGCGCTGTGAAATCCGTCATGGAAAAGAAAGGAGAAATAGCAATTGATGGAAATCGACTCCGGTTATCCCTCTGGATTGCAAAAGCTGACAGACCTCGAGCGCCTGTGGACACTCGTCACCGACGTCACATCCCAAGGGATCAGAGCTGCGGCTGGCGGGGCTGGAAGCTCCGTCCTGCAACTCCGCTCCCGCCCCCCAAACCTCGGGCTGGATGGTGGGGTCAGGGACACAGTCCCGTGCTGGGGGGCAGAGCTACTGCTGGGGCCATCGGTGTGTCCAGGGCATCCTTCATGGCCCTCGTGCGGCTCCAAGCTCCCGAGGGCTCCCCGAGGCTTTCTGGGGCAGTCCCTCCTCCCCAAATCTGTTGGGTTTAATGCCCGAGTGCGGCACCCCGTGCCCTGTGGCAGCAGCCGGTGCCGGGCCACAGCCCCGGGAGCCGAGCTAATGCCCGGCCGTGCCCAGGAGGGACTGAGGGGAGGGGAGTTCATAAGGCACCGCCCGCAGCTCTCGCTGCCCTGAAAAGGTTTTTTAGCTCATGGGAGCGATTTCCTGGGATTTCTGGGCTCTGTGGGGCCGCTGCGGCGGCAGCGGGACCGGCGGGGCCCGGCCCGTGTGGGCGGCCGGGGTTGAAAAGTGCGCGGCGGCCCCAGCGCGGTGCGTGAGGGCTGAGCGGAGCTGTGTGGGAACAACCCCCTGAACCCCCCCGGTGCCCGAGGGCTGAGGGGAGCTGGGCGGGAGCAACCCCCGGAACCCCCCGGTGTCTGAGCGCTGAGCGGGGCTGGGTGGGAACACCCCGCTCGTCTCCGCCGCTCGAAGCCGCTTCCCCAGCTCCGGCAGCCGCCGCCCCCGGCCCCCGCTCGGTCCCGCGGGGTCGCCGCGACACTGGAGGGGTCGATCCGAGCCGTGCCCCGTCCGTCCCTCGCTGCGGCTCTTTCGGTGACACGGAGCGGCCGAAACCGCCCCGTGCCGCCCCGACGGTCCCTCGGTGAGGCTTTTTTCGTCGCAGGCAGCGGCCGCTCCCGGTGCTGTTCTTTTATAGTTTTTTATTTGAATCTCTATATTTTATTCTATTCGCACCTCCCATCCCAGACCCCTCCGCTGCGGCTCTTTCACCGCCGCCGCTCGTCGCCGCTCTCTCGGTGCAGCTCTTCAGTGACACGGCCCGGCCGAGACGCCCCTCGGTGCGGCTCTTTGATTGGATTTTCTTCTTTTCTCTGTCTTTTCTGTCGTTCGCACCTCGCCCGTCCCGCCGAGCGACTCCTTCAGGGACCCGGGGCGGCACAAAGCCCTCGGGGCGGCTCCAAAGGGCCCCGCCCGCGGCCGCTCCCCGAGGCCTCGCCGCTGCTCGCGGGGATCGGACACCGCCGGCGGCCCCGGCCCCTTCTTGTTCTTCTTGTTCTCCTTGCTGCTGCCGGGATTCAGCCCCCGCCGCCGCCCGGCTCCTTCTGCCGGCCCTGCCCGGCACGGAGCGGCGCTGCCGCTGACGGGGCCGGAGCGCGGCTGCGACACGACTGCCCCGCGCCTCGGGACCGGGCCGAGGAGTGACCGCACGGGTGGGGAGGGACCCCCGCTGGACAGGGCAGGGATTGAGCCCATGGGAGGGATCCCACGCCGGAGGCAGAGGAAGGATTCCTGCCCCTGTGGGGAAGCAGCGGCAGGAGCTGACCGTCACTCCCCCATCCCTTCTCCCTGCGCCGCTGGGCAGAGCACGGAGGGAGCCGGGGATAAAGTGAAGTCCGGGAAGGAGACAGAGATCGGGAGATGGTATTTTTCCCCAGGATTTATTTTGCTCCTCACTCTCCTGTTCTGATTTGCGGAATCCCAACTCCCATTCATTTCCCCACGTTGGGGCGGCTGTGCCCGTGATGGCGATCCCTGAGTGACCTCTCCCTGCCCTTATCCCGACTCACGAGGACTCGGATTTGTTTCAATTCCCTGGAATTAACTGTGATTTGGGGCAGCCGCAGCAAAGCAGCTGAAACCACAGGGGGCTTGAGAGGGACTAAAGCAGGGCAGGAGTTGAGGCTGCCCCGAGGGAACTCTTCCAACACGAACCTTCGTGGGGTCTCTCTATGGGAATTTTGTTGAATGTTTACATTCATCCTTACAAATCAGAGTGAAAAGTGGAGCTGACCTTTCAACTTGAAATGAAGGAATCCGACGTGCAGTCTGGGACCTGATATAAATGAATTCACAAGCTGAAATTTTTACTACATAATTTTGAAGATTTATTAATAGAGCAAAGGCAAAAACAGCGCTGGACGCTTAGCAATTTTGCCAGAGGCGCACCCATCCATTGTACTGTGAACTTAAGTACTTTCTTTAACTCTTACATATTCATTACACCCAGAAGGCAATTTACACTTCACTCAACGGACCCCCTCCCATCCCTGTCCCCTTCTGCCAGCGAAGGCGCCTGTCTTGGAATCTCGGATCCTCTGGATTGCCTCAGAACTGAAGGCAGAAATCCTCCCGTCTATGTTTCCTCAGTTCCAACTTAATTTGTGGTTGACAATTCCTTTTGGGAAGTGTAAGTCAAGAAAACAGACTTCCTGGGATGCCTATGGTTATCTTCTTTGTTTCTTTAAGAAGTCTTGATCCCTGGCTCTGTGGTTTATCAGCTTAAAAGACATTTATTACCATGTATTTATTACTACGTTTTCTAACATATCACAACTATTTCGAAGTTGCAATTGACCCTAACCTTTTTCTAATAAATTATATTTTATCTTAACACTATTTTTTGTACAGTACACATCACTTGTAAATGTTAAATTCATATATGCGAAAGGCAGCATTTATCATTCACTCATTTATCACAGACCTCTGCAACCTCCAGTTGTTACTTAATATTTTAGTTTCCGAAATATTCAGCCCCTCAGCAGCAATGTCTCTCCCACCCCACTGGTTTCTGGCTCAGAGCCAGCTCGGAGATCGGACAACAAACTCTAAGTCCCATCAGAACAAGCTGTGCCGTTATTTTCTTTCTTTCATAGTAATGTTCTGCTCTTTTATTGTATATTCTATTTCACCTCCCCCCCCATTTTTGCCCTTTTTTTCTTTTTTCTTTTTTTTCTTTTTCTTCTAATAAACCGTGGTTTTGCTCTGCTTCCCCCACACATAGCCTTTGTTGCCCTCCCGGAGGTTTGGGGTGAGTTGCTGTCTCACCGATTCTCCCCCGGAAACCAACGAAATGAATCAAAAGAATGATGAATTTTGGAACTCTTTCCGCTGCTGTTTGCAGAAGGTCCCGGGAGCAGACGGGGCCGGGAGGGGGTCCCGGTGCCGGGGCAGTCAGCGGTCGCTGGGTGGATCCCGGTGGCGCAGGTTGGGAGACACGAAAGTGACCGAGGGAGCGCGGGGGGCGGGGGAAGAGGAGGTGCAAGGGATTATTGGTGCAGGATAAGGGGGCTCAGGGGTGTCTCAGCGCCGGGAATGGAGGTGCAGGGGGTCCCCGTGCACGGCAGTGGGGGGTTCAGACCTGGATATGGGGGTGCAAGGAGGTCCCAGTGCCGGGAATGGGGGATCAAGTGGTCCCATTGCCGGGAGGCACGGGGGTATCCCCAACTCGGAAAGAGAGTTTCAGGGGGGTCCTGGGGCCCAGAAATGATGGATTTCCTGGGACTGGGAATGCGGGTTCAGGAACGTCCCTTTCCCGGGAATAGGGATTCAGGGAGGTCCCGGTGCCCGAAAATGGAGGTTCAGAGAGGTCCTGATGCCCAGGAATGGTGAATTATTAAAGTGCAGATACAGATCTAATATCGATATCCACCTGAGACAGAAAAAGACTCTCTATCCTGTTAAGGGTAGAAAGTGTATGTTTATTTCAGCGCCGGAGAGCTGCAGGGATAACTCCCAAAGGTACAGCTCTGAAGTAACAATGCAACACAGAACTTATTTATCCATAACAAAAATGCATATTTAGCATAAGAGCCTCCCATCCTCCGCTTCATATGGAAATTACCAAAAAGTCATTAAGCATGCGCAGTTCCTGCAATGGAATTGAGTCGGTGGTCATTAATTTGAGTCTGAGGGCTGCTTTGGATGAAGTAATATGAGTCTTCCTCACTGTGACCTTCTCACTTCGTTGATTTTTGACAATACATTTGACCCTGGAAAACTCCCAATGCTCTTTTCTATTGCTTCTAAGTAGGTTGCATCTGGGCAAAATTTGTAACTGTCTAGGCTCTCCTTCGAACCTCTTTTCTTAAGATTATTAATTGTCTATTTTCAGCACAGCTGAGTAAATATCAAATAATCAAAGGGCTACTATGCATTCAATCAATAATTTCTTTCTAACTGAGTTCTGCGTATTTTTCTATTCTAGTTAATTTTAATAGAACTAACTTTTATCTAAAATCTCTACATTTAAGTGTCTAAAAGAAAACCCTACATTTCACTCGTCCTCCTACTTGTCGTCCTCCTCATCATCCTCCGCGTCCTCCTCTTCCTCCTCCTCCTCGTCCTCTTCATCCTCCTCCTGTTCCTCCTCGTCCTCCTTCTCCTTCTCCTCTTCCTTCTTGTCTGCCTCATCCTTCTCTTCATCCTCCTCCTCGTGCTCCTCCTCCTCCTCCTTCTTGTCTTCATCCTCTCCTCCTCATCATCCTCCTCCTCCTCGTGCTCCTCCTCTTCCTCTTCTGGGTCCTCTTTGTCCTGTTCGTCCTCCTCCTCCTCGTCCTCCTCCTCCTCATCCTCCTCCTTCTTGTCCTCCTCCTCGTCACCCTCGTCTTCCTCATCCTTCTCGTCGTCCTCCTCCTCCTCCTCATTGTCATCATCATTGTCGTCCTCCACCTCCTCCTTGTCCTTCTGCTCCTCATCCTCCTGGTCCTCCTCCTCCTCGTCCTCGTCGTCCTTGTCGTCCTCGTCGTCCTCGTTGTCATCCTCGTCGTTGCCCTCCTCCTCCTCCTCCTCCTCCTCCTCCTCCTCCTCCACCTCCTCCTCCTCCTCCTCCTCGTCATCATTGTTGCCATTGTTGTCCTCCTCCACCTCCTCCTCCTCCTCCTCCTCATCGTCATCATCGTTGCCATTGTTGTCCTCCTCCTCCTCCTCTTCCTCCTTGTCCTCCTCCTCATCCTCGTTCTCCTCCTTGTCCTCGTCCTCCTCCTCCTCCTCGTCATTCTCGTGCTCCTCCTTGTCCTCGTCCTCATCCTGTAATCCTCCACCTCCTCCTCCGCCACCTCCTCCTCCTCCACCTCCTCCTTCTCCTCCTCCTCCTTTTCCCCATCCTCCTCGTCCTTCTCCTCGTCCTCCTACTCCTACTTGTCCTCCTCATCCTCCTCCTCCTTGTTCTCATCCTTGTCCTCCTCCACCTCCTCCCTCTCCTCCTTGTCCTTCTCCTTCTCGTCCTCTTTGTCCTCCTCCTCGTCCTCGTCATCCTCCTCCTCCTCCTCGTCCTCCTCCTCCTCGTAACCCTCCTCCTCCTCATCCTCTTCCTTCTCCTCCTCCTTGTCCTCCTCATCCTTGTCCTCCTCATCTTCATCCTCATCCTCCTCCCCCTCATCGTCCTCATCATCATTGTCGTCCTTCTCCTCCTCCTCCTCCTCCTCATCCTTGTCCTCCTCATCTTCATCCTCATCCTCCTCCCCCTCATCGTCCTCATCATCATTGTCGTCCTTCTCCTCCTCCTCCTCCTCGTCCTCCTCCTCCTCCTCCCAGTCCTCATCCTCCTCGTCATCCTCGTCGTCCTCGTCTTCCTCCTCGTCCTCCTTGTCCTCATCCTCGTCCTCCTCCTCTCCCTCCTCCTTGTCCTTGTCCTCATCCTCCTTGTCTTGCTGCTCCTCCTCCTCATCGTCCTCGTCGTCCTCATTGTCCTCGTTGTCGTCATTGTCCTCCTCCTCCTCCTCCTCCACATCTTCCTCCTCCTTCTCCTCCTCATTGTCGTCATCATCATCGTCCTCCTCCTCCTCCTCCTCGTTGCTGTCATTGTTGTCCTCCTCCTAGTCCTCCTCCTCCTCTGCCTCCCAGTCCTCGTCGTCCTCGTCCTCCTCGTCCTCCTCGTTCTCCTCCTCGTCCTACCCCCCCATCCTCCTCCTCCTACGCGTCATCGTCCTCCTCCTCCTCTTCCTCCTCCTCGTGCTCCTCCTTGTCCTTGTTCTGGTCCTCTTCCTCCTCGTCCTCATCGTCCTCATCATCATCGTCCTCATCGTCCTCGTCGTCATCGTCATCATCGTCCTCCTCCTCCTCCACCTCCTCCTCCTCCTCCTCCTCCTCCTTATCCTCCTCATTGTCATTCTAATCCTCGTCCTCCTCATGCTCCTCCTTGTCCTGCTCCTTGTCCTCCTCATCCTCATCTCCGTCCTCTTCCTCCTCCTCGTCCTCCTCCTCCTTGTCCTCCTCCTCTTCCTCCACCTCCTCCTCGTTCTCCTCCTGATCCTCCTCCTCCTCATCCTCCTCATCCTCCTCCTCGTGCTCCTCCTTGTCCTCGTCCTCATCCTTGTCCTTGTCCTCCTCCTCCACCTCCACCTCCTCCTCCTCATCCTTGTTGTCCTTGTCGTCCTCATTGTCAGCGTCATCGTCCTCCTCCTCCTCCACGTCCTCCTCATCCACCTCCTACTCCTCCTCGTCCTCTTCCTCCTCCTCCTCCTCGTCATCGTCGTTGTCATCGTTGTCTTCCTCCTCCTCCTCCTCGTCCTCCTCCTTCTCCTCCTCGTCCTCCTTGTTCTTCCCCCCCATCCTCCTCCTTGTCGTCGTCATCCTCCTCCTCTTCCTCCCCCACTTCCACCTCCTCCTCCTCCTCCTCCTTCTCGTCCTCGTCCTCCTCCTCCTCGTCGTCCTCTCCTCCTCATCGTCATCCTCCTCCTCCTTGTCCTTGTGCTCCTCCTCGTCCTCGTCCTCCTCATCCCCCTCATCGTCCTCCTCCACCTCCTCCCCCCTCCTTCTTGTCTTTCTCCTCCTCGTCCTCCTTCTCCTCCTCCTCCTCCTCATTCTCATCATCCCCGTCGTCCTTGTTGTCGTGGTCGTCATCCTCCTCCTCCACCTCCTCCTCCTCCTCCTCGTCGTCGTCATCATTGTCTTCCTCCTCCTCCTCCTCGTCCTCCTCCTTCTCCTCCTCGTCCTCCTCATCCTTGTCCTCCTCCTTCTCCTCCTCCTTGTCCTCCTTGTCCTCATCCTCCTCCTCATCTTCGTCCTCGTGCTCCACCTCTTCCTCGTTGTCGTCGTCATCGTCCTCCTCCTCCTCCTCATCCTCCTCCTTGTCCTCGTCCTCCTAGTCGTCCTCCTCCTCCTCATCCTCCTCCTCGTCCTCCTCATTGTCCTCCTCATCCTTGTCCTCCTCCTCCTCCTCCTCCTCGTCCTTGTCCTCCTCCTCCTCCACCTCCTCCTCGTCCTCATCCTCCTCCTTGTCGTCATCCTCGTCCTCGTTCTTCTTGTCCTCGTCCTCCTCGTCCTTGTCCTCCATCTCCTCCTCCTTGTCCTCCTCATCCTCGTTCTCCTCCTCGTCGTCGTCCTCCTCCTCCTCCTCCTCGTCCTCGTCGTCCTTGTTGTCATCGTTGTCCTCTGCCTCCTCCACCTCCTCCTCCTCCCCATCGTCGTCGTTGTCATCGTTGTCCTCCTCCTCCTCTTCGTCCTCCTCCTCCTCCTTGTCCTCCATCTCCTCCTCCTTGTCCTCCTTGTCCTCGTTCTCCTCCTCCTCCTCCTCGTCATCGTCATCCTCCTCCTCCTCCTCATCCTCGTTGTCCTCGTTGTCATCATTGTCCTCATCCTCCTCCTCGTCCTCCTCCTCCTCCTCGTCCTCCTCTTTCTTCTCCTCTTTCTTCTCCTCCTCCTCATCCTCCTCCTCTCCCTCGTCGTCGTCGTCGTCCTCCTCCTCCTCGTCCTTGTCATCCTTCTCCTCGTCCTCCTCATCCTCCTCCTCCTCGTCCTCGTGCTCCTCCTTGTCCTGCTCCCTGTCCTCCTCATCCTCGTCTGTGTCCTCATCCTCCTCCTCATCCTCATCCTTTTCCTCCTCCTTGTCGTCGTCGTCCTCTGCCTCCTCTCCCTCCTCCTCGTCCTCATTCTCCTCCTCCTCGTCATCCTCCTCCTCGTGCTCCTGCTCTTCCTCTTCCTCGTCCTCTTCATCCTCCTCGTCCTCCTTCTCCTTCTCCTTGTCTTCCTTGTGGTCCTCCTCCTCCTCGTCCTCCTCCCTTTCCTCCTCGTCTTCCTCCTCGTCCTCGTCCTCCTCCTCCCTGTCCTCCTCCTCCTCATCCCCCTCTTTGTTCTCCTCCCTCCTCGTGCTCCTCCTCTTCCTCGTCCTCCTCCTCATCCTCCTCATCCTCGTCGTTGTCGTCGTCCTCCTCCTTCACCTCCTCCCCCTCCTCCTTGTCCTTCTCCTCCTCATCCTCCTTGTCCTGCTGCTGGGGTCTGCCCGGCGACCGGTGACGTCACGAATAGCTCAAGCTGCCATTGGTGAATAGGAAACAGCGGCGCCAATCGCGGGGCCGGAGGCGGCCCTGGGGGCGGGGCCGCAGCGGAGCAGCGCCATGGCTCCAGCGCTGGGGCTGGGGGCGCTCCTGGGGGCGGTGAGGGGAGAGTGGCACCTCCGGCACCGGGACCCTGAACCCCTTTATCCTGCACAGGGACCCCTTGCACTCCCCATTTCTGTGTGCCGAGACCCCCCTGCACCCCATTCCCTGCCTCTGGCACCCCCCTCCACTCTCTTTCCCGGCCATTCCCCTCTCCCAGCCCCCAGCCTATCCCTTTGCTTTGAACATTGCTCCCCTGCACCCCCATTCATGCCTCTCCCAGTCCCCAAATTCTCCTTTCCTCAACACCAGGGACCACCTGAACTGCCCGGATATCCCACTTCTCCCACCCCTATCCCCATCTTTCTTTGACCCTGGGACCTCCTCGAACTCCCATTTCTGGCACCGGGACCCCAGAACCGCCATTCCCAGTACCGGCACCTCCTGATCCACCATTCCTGGCACTGGGACTACTCTGAACCCCCTTTCCCCACAATCCCACCTCTGCAGCCCCCAGACCCTCCTTTTCCTTCATTCTGGGACCCATTGCATCCCCATTCCTGCCTTTCCCAGTCCCCAGCTCCCCCTTTCTCAATACTGGAGGCTCCCTTCGCCCCCCTCCCCAGCTGACCCCCATTTCCTCCACACTGGGGACCCCCTGAACCAACCACCCCACCTCTCCCAGTCCCTGTACCCCCCATCTCCTTGTCCTTGGGACTGCCCTGAACCCTCCTTCCTGTGCACTGGGACTCCCCTGCACCCCCAACCCCACTAGTGACACCCCCTGGACCAACTTCTCCACACCAGGACCCCCCTGAGCCCCCTCAGATGGCACCGGGACCCCCCTGAAACCCCATTCCTGGCCACTGGGATTCCCTTGCACCTTCTTCCCAGCTTTGGGACCCTGCTGCACCCCTTTATGCCACATGGGTACCCCTCCACTCCCTTTCCCTTCCATTCGGCCTCTCCCAGTCCCAGCCCCCAGCTTTTCCTTTACCCTAGGACCTCCTATACCCCATCCTGTCTTTCCCAGCTTCCAAACCCCTCATAGCACCGGGACCCCATTCCTGATCATCACTCTCCCCACCCTGTGACCTCGCTTTTCCTGACACTGGAGAGCCCTGGACTCCCCTTTACTGGACACAGGTGCCCCATGGACACTATGTCCCACCTCTCACAGTCCCTGCATTCCCTTCTTTTCACCCTGGGACTCCCTGAACCCCCATTCCTGGGCACTGCCAACCCCTGAACCACTTGTCCAGAACTTGGACCCCACTGCACCCCATTTCTGGCCCATCTCATGTCTCCCCACCATGTTGTTGCCTTTTTCAGCCTGGAAATGAAGCGAGATAATTTTAGTCGAGGAGGACATAGAAAAGTGGATCTTTCTTGGAGCTCCAGGGGCAGTTTTGGAAGAATATCCACAAAGGCCCACGTCCACAGGGGAGAATACAGTTTGATAAGTTTGAGGAAATTAGCAGAATTGGTAAAAAGCACCAATTTGGAGGACAAGTGGTGATGCAGTTCCTTCCAGGTCAAACCCTTTCTCTGGAGCCCACTGGGGGCACAAGGCCCCTCTTCTATCTTGGTTCATCCTGGGAACAAAATCTTCGAGACACATTTTCAACCAACCAGTACCAAGGGTGGGGGGCTCCAGAGAAGGGGCTTGACCTGGGGGGAATTGCATTACCACTTGTTCTCTACACTGGTGCTTTGTATCAATGATACAAATTGCTAAAGCCTAGAAAACTGTATTCAGCCCTGTGGGGCTGGGCTTTTGTGGCTGTTCTTCCAGAACTGCCCCTGGAGCTCTGAGGAGAAAGGTCCACTTTTATGACTTCCTCGACTAAAATGATCTCGAGTTTCACTTCTAGCCTGAAAAAGGCAACAGAGGGACACTGGGCAGGGGAGCCTTTTACAAGCCAGGAGAGCCTTGTGGGAGCCCACGGGCTCATTGGTGCTAGCAGCAACCTGCTCCAGGCAGGCTCCTCTGTCATGTCCGAGCTTCTCGTGTCAGCGGAGCGGGGCAAATTTGGAAGAAGCCCCTCTTTCACTCGCCTGCAGAAGCCCCGGCCCTGCCTGGGCGCTTAGCTGCTGCTGGGACACGGCTGTGTCCCGATTCCACCTCTTCCCTCCCCCCCACCAGCTGTGGACAAGCTTTGGGGCACTTTGGGGCGCTCCTCCCTGCCCCGGCCCTGCCGGTCTCCCCAGTGCCTCCCAAAACTCCCTCGCGGAGGAGGGGGAGGGATTCCCAAGAGCTGCTGCTGTCCCGGCTTCGTGGAAAGCCGCCCCCCGCCCGTCCTTGTCCCCGCTGCCTGGCAGCCGCCAAAGGGGACGAGGCCGATGCAGGAAGGGGATCCCCACTCCGGCTCGGCTCGGCTCGGCCCGGCCCGGCCCGGAGCGGGGGCTTGCCGTGGCTATGGAGGCGGTGCTGCCGGCCGGCGCTATTGCCCAAAGCAGTTACCTACGGCGGCCAAGCCAAAAATGCAAACGGAGCTCGGAGGAGGGCCGGGAGCGGGGCCCGGCAGGGGGCCGGGCTGGGCATGGGGCCGAGAGGTGGCGGCCATGCAAAGTCCCTTTCCAATGGCCCCGCCAGCCGCCTGCCGGGAGCGCTCAGCGCCTGGAAATGCAGCCTTTTCGGGGCTGCCCGCGGGCGCAGCGCCCGTGGGAGCTGTGGGACGCTCGGGGGAGGCGGCGCGCCGAAGGCTCGGGCAGGCCGCGGGAGCGGCAGGTGCCGGGCCGCCGTCAGCTGATGGAGTGGGGCCAGCCTTTCCAGCACGACTTTGGCAGCCCTCAGGCTCCCGGCTGACAAAGGGGAGCGCCCCCTTCCCCTCCACCCCGTGGGCTTGGAAGCAATGTGAGAGCGCAGAGAGCCTCGAGGAGAGCCATTCTGATTCTGCCCTCGTGGTGGGGACGGGGCTTTACTGCGCGGCCTGCTCCTCCCAGCTTTCCCTCCCTCCCCCCGCACCCTCCTCGTGACCCCCCCCAATTCCGGCTGTGCTCCCGGGATGGCAGTGACTGCAGGAAAGGCCTAACCCCCCCCCATCCCCCCAAATGGGACATTTTTGGCTCAGTTCTAGACAGAAATGAGAGCGGCAGACTGCCTGCCGCTGGCCTTTGGGCCTCCAAGCTGCCCAAGCTGGCCTTTGCAGGGAGCTGGGGGGGCAGCACGGCCCCAGCTGTTTGCCAGAGATGGTTGACTGCCTTCGCTCACACAGGGCTCAGTCTCACCTGGCATGAGCAGCTGCAGGACGGTGTGCAGGCCATTGAATCTCTGCTGCTTTCTGGCCCCAGGGGATCCCCACGGGAGCAGCCGTGCTCCAGGCCGGGACGCCGCTGTCACCTGCATGCCCAAGGCCTCGCAGCAGTGGGCCTTGCAGCCACGCCTGCGGCAGGGCCAGCCTCAGGCCTCGTGGGAGGGAGCCACGGCCCTGCCGCTCCTCCTCCAGCTGCTGGCTGGGCAGGAGCTCCCAGCCACCCACTCCCGCAGCCAAGGACCAACTGGGACCTTGCACTGGCAGTGAGGCCTGAGCAGTCCAGGGGCCATTGTGACACGGCAGCAGGGCTGCACACATGCCCTGTGGCACCCTGGAGATGGTGTGTTGATGCTGTGGAACTCTGATGGAAGCCAGGCTCCCCTGTGACACCATGGTGCTGCAGGGAAGCCTGGAGATGGGGTGTCGATGCTAGGGAAGCTGATGGAAGCCTGGGAGCTGCTGGCAAGCTACGGAAGCTGGTGGGACTGAGGGGGCAGTGATGCCAGAGTGAATTTTGCTTTTTTTCTGTGATCCCTCGTGATTTGGGACCCAGGCCCTTCAGTGAGGCATTGGAGAGGGTCCCCACTGCTCCTGGGCAGGAGCACAGCAGCTCCTGCAGCCCATTGCTCCCTGCAGGCCCCTTCCCCAAGGACCCCCTTGCTTTCCCCTTTCGTCCCAGTCCAGCCCTGTGCCCCCCAGTGTGTCTCTAATACTGCCTTTGTCCCCAGCCCCCTGTGGCTGAAAAGCTGTCGGGTCTTTTGTGGCAGAAGCGCCTGGCTGCCTCTCTGGATGCCTAGGTGAGCAGAGCCTGCAGAGAGGGGTGGGCACAAGGACCCTGCCTGTCCCACTGCACACACGAAGTCACTTTGTGGGTTCTCTGTTTTAAGATTGAAAATTTTGGAGACATGTGTGTCCTGTCCCCCTCCAGGGGCATGAGGAGATGATCATCCCTGGAGGACACCCCTGATCCCCTTGGAGCCGTGGGCCATTTCCCCTGATTAATCAATAAACCCTTTCAGCATAGCTACGTTTTATGTCTGTGTGTCTCTGTCCATGCATTTGTCAATGTGTCTGGATTCGCAGTTCAAACAGGTGTGGAAGTTAAGAAACAAAGCCAAATGAAAGCAAGGCCGCCCTGCGCCCGCCCTCTCCTCAGGCTCCTCCGTTCCTCCTGCCCTGAGGGCCGCGGGGGCGAGACAGCGTCCTGAGGGCAGGGCCGGGATCGGGATCGTCCTGAGGGCAGGGCCGGGATGGGGATCGTCCTGAGGGCAGCGCCGGGATCGGGACCGTCCTGAGGGCAGGGCCGGGATCGGGATCGCCCGGCGAGCAGGGCTGGCATTGCCCGGGCAGCGCCTGGATGTGCCGGGAAGCTCCTGGATTGTCTGGGCATTGCCTGGATCCCCGCGGCAGCTCTGGTTCCCCTGGGCAGCCCTCAGCTCGCTCCCAAACACACCCACTATCTGCTCCTTGGGCATGTGGTGGTTTCCCCAATATGTAGAACTGGTGAGAAACCTCATAAAGGCATGTGATTGGGAAAAATCGAAATCTCACCCTCTGCCACCGTGGCTCCTTGGACCTTGTGTCCGCAAAAGCAGACAGAAAGCATTGCTGCTGCTCCCCCTTTGGCATCAACCCACTGAGAGAGAGCTGGGAGTTTTCCAGCTCTTGTGTTTCCATTGGGTCATATTCCTGAAGAAGCAGCACCCCTTCCTGATGAATAGGGCGAGTTCCGCAGATGTTTGTCAGCTCTACTTCCTGCCTTGAAATCTTGAAACTGCTTCTAAATGCTGCTCCCCTCAGCTCTTGGACACCTACTCACACAGAGCTGGGAAAAAAATCCCCTGGCCACCACCTCCTAAGGTGAGTTATGCCGGACTTTGAGGTACAGGGCAAATCTCGATGCATCCCTAGAGTTTTAATAGATCTCTCTATGGGCGTGTGCACATAAGGAATTCGTGTAGAAAGGAAGGAGCGTGCAAGCAACGTGACTGATGCTTTCCCTCTCCTTGTTTGTTCCGTATGCGTGGATCCAAAGGCACTCTAGAAAGCCTTGACTAGGCAGAGCCTTCTCTCCGTGTAGGACAGAGCATGGTGGGTGGGGGCGGTTGCTGGCAGCGAGGCCCGGACAGCAGGTGACATCAGCTCCACAGCTGCCAGGCCCTGCTAAGGCTTCCCGCCGGCTCCTGGGGAACAGGAAAGCCCTTCAGCCTTGGCACTGCCCACAGGGGCACTGCTGGCCTGGCAGCACAGCTTGTTGTGCCCAGCAGTTGCAGGAGATGAGAACACAAGCCTTGCCCAGACTGACGGGAAGCCACAGCTCTGGGGGCTGCCCATGAAGCTCAGCTCTGGGACCATGCTCTGCCCCAAGCTGCAGGGGATGCAGTGGGAGCCCGGCTGGCCTCTGCCCTGGGGCCATCCTCCAGCCACAGCTGGAAACAAGGAGCATTTAGTTGCCACCAGGAGCCAAGCCATGGCTGGAGGGCGGCTGCTGCAGCCCGGCCTGCACTGTTGCGTGCTGGGCTCTGCAGGCTGCTGCTCCCCGGGGGCACAGGGCACTGCACTGCTGTGCCACAGGAGACAGACAGGCTTCAGCTTCAGCCTAACCGAGCTGGGTGGGTGGGCTGGGAAGAGCGCGGAGGGTCAAGGGGATGTAGAGAGCCCATCCTGGTGCAAGGACGAGGAAAAAGAGGCTGGGAACCCAGCAGCGAGGCCAGCTGAGGGCTGGAGAGCAGCTCTGGATGACACTAAAGTCTCACCTGAGCCCTGAAACATTGCTGTTCTTCAGCCAAGGACAGCAGGAGTCCCCAAACCTGGGGCTTGCTCTTCCTGGCAGTGAGGGGCAATCAAGGAAGGCTACGGTGTGATGGAGACTGTCATGAGCTGGAAACTCACTGGGGGAAAACAGGGAGCAGTTGTGAAGTGAAAGGCCGGTGGGGGAGAGAACTGCTCAGAGAAATGCTGAGAAACAACCTGAGGCAGCTGAAAAATGGCACTTGGGGTCATGGCAGATTGATACCATTTCAGAAGGTATTGAACAAGTTTATTTTTTGGGGGGTGTCGTGTTCCCCCTTGGAGGTGGACGCTCTGCACACTTGAGCTGCATTGCCAAAATGAGCGAGCAAGTCTCTGCTGCGGTGTGCACCGTTTCTTCTTCTGCTTCTTCCGGCGCGGTGCCCAGGCGCAGCAGAGCCCTGGCAGAGCCCGGAGCAGCATCAGCATCCACGCTGGAGCTCGGCTGGAAGGAGAGGAAGCAGAAAGCGCCCATCAGCTGAAAGTTCCTGTGGCCCTTGTGCCAAGGGCCTGCAGTGGCCAGGCCATGCTGGCTGTGCTCAGCGCGGTGCCCAAAGCTCCCCGGCACCGCTGCCTTTGGGAGGAGAGCGGCAGGGCAGGACATGTGCCAGCGCCCGCAGCCAGCCACGGCAGATGCACCTCCTCGGCAGCTGCCCAGAGCGGGATGCTGCCGTGCTCGCTGCCATCTCCCAAACGCCCTTGGCCCAGGCAGGCCAAGAAGATGGGCACCCACCTCACGCCATCCACCTCCAGCCGAAAAGCTGGTCCCGAACGACATCCTCTGCCTTCTCCAAGGGCACGTCCCATCCACACTGCAGCTGCTCCCAAGCACTTCACGATCCTGACCGGACACCACCTAGAATGCTTCCTTTAAAACAAACAAACAAACAAACAAACAAATGAAAATAGATTACAGACACTGAAAAGGGAATAGAACAAAGATAAAATCTTCTCTCTCTCAGGGGCTTGAGGAAGGCCCAACCCCGACATGCTAGGGACAAACCCACCCATGGGGAAGGGAAACCCATGTTTTCTCCCTTCCTTCCCCCCTGCACTGCCTCCCAAAAAGAATGGGAACCCAAAGCCGGCAAGGGGACGAGAGTAGCCTGAGCCCTTCCGTGCCTGCAAACCAAAGCAGCCCAAAGGGCGCAGGTTCGGGAGGCCCAGCTCTGCTCCCCCCATGGGGCTTTCTTTGTGGCGGGCTGGCTGCCCCGGCCCCAGCCCAGGGCACGGTGGGTGCTGGGGGCTGTTGCTAGGGCCAGGGGCCAACTCCCATTTGGGAACCAGCCCAGCCCATGGCCCCAGTGCTGCCAAAAAGCAGCTTGGCAGCCGACTGAAGAATGAGCTGCACCTGCCCCAACAAAGGGGGGAGCCTTTGGTGCCCAGCCAGGCTGTGCAGTGCCCAGAGGTGGGAGCATCCTCCTGGCTGTGGACTCATCTGCAGATTCCCTGGGGAGCCTGGCTCTGAAGCAGGTGCCCCAATCGAAGTCCATCGTCTACAGCTTACCAGGGGCCAGGTCGAGGAAGAGCTTGTCATCCTTGGTGTCGTCCTCGATGTCTCCAGCGGCAGCCCCACCTGGTGCAGCTTCTCCAGGGGCTCCTTCCTCCCTGGGGGTGGGAGAGACCAGGCTGTCAGTGCTCTGCCCAGGGCCCCAGCTGAAGCCCGTGAAGCAGGACAAGCAAAAGCAGCTTGCATGGTGGCCAGCAGTGCCAGGAAGAGCAGCTCAGCTCCAGCACAAGAGCTGCATGTCCCCATCTCATGGCCCCTGCTCAGTGATACAGGCATGACAAAAAAGGCTGCGTTTCTTGGATTTTTATTGCCAAGGGATTTGTGTGCAGCTGCCACTTACCAGGCTCATGGATCCAACAGGCCATGTGGCTCTCTCCCTTCTCCTACGGCTGATGAATATCCTGCATCCAAGGATCACAGAACAGGTCTTCCAAGGAAGGCCTGTCCAAGGAGTGCAAGGATAAACACCACCGGATGAGCTCTCGGCACTCTGGGGAGAGAAAGCAGAAAGCGCCGGTCAGTTGGAGAAGGCTCCTGTCCACTTTGCCCCACTATTGCTGAGCGTGCCCAGCCTATGCTGGATATGCTCACAGCTGTGCCTAAACTTCCCCACGGATTCTCTGTTTTGGAGGAGAGAGGGATAGCTGGACACCTCCTCAGCAGCTGCCAGAGCAGGATGCTCGTGAGCCCTCTGCTGTCTCCCAGCACTGCTATTCCCCCCCGTGCCACAGAGATGAGGATGCACCTTGAGAGAGCCGTTGTGGCAGTGAGAGCTGGCCCCAGCTGATGTTGCGGCCCTTGCTGAAAGGGTGCTTCCCGCAGACCATCTGGTGCAGCAAGATGCCCAAGGACCAGACCGTAGCTGGCTCGCCGTGGTACCACCCAAAGTGGTTCCATTCCGGGGGGCTGTAGGCTGGTGTTCCTACGGAATACACACGCACTTCATCAGGGCAACGCTGCCTGCTGCCAGAGCCTCGCCCCAGCATCCCTGGGCACGCGGGCACGCCGTGTGACCCGCTGCCTTCTGGCCAGCCCCTGGGACTCATGTACAAACTTTGGCTTGTACAAGGAGCCACTGGGCTTGGAAGAGGGCAGTGGAAGCCCTGGGAAGGCCCAGCCATGGCATGCCAAGGAAAAAGCCACTCAGTGGTGGGAAAAAACCTGCCTTCATCCTCCCTGCCTGCACTGCCCCAAAAAACATCAACAAGCCCAAGCAAATGAGGGGAGCAGAGCAGCCCAAGCCCCTCCTCGCCTGCACACCAAACCGGCTGGCGCACAGGTTCTGGCACCCCTCTCTGCTACCCCCATGGGTGTTTTTTTCAGGCTGTCTGCCTCTGCCCCAGCCCCGGTCCTGGGCGGTGTGGGTGGTGAAGGCTCTCAGCAGGGCTGGAAGCGGCTCCCCCCTTGCCCCTCACCGCCACTCAAGAGCTACGTGGCTAAAGAGTCAAGCCCATGACTGGCAGCAACAGGGACAATCCCTCGTGCCACACCCAAGTGTGGCCCTCCCATGTTTGGCCCCGAGGTGCTGGGAGCGGACTCCTGGCTGAGCTCACCTGCAAAGTGGGTGTACGCTTCGTCCTGGAGGTAGGTGCCACAGCCAAAGTCGATCAACTTGGCCTCTCCGGTGCACAGGTCGATGACGATGTTCTCTGGTTTAATGTCCCTGTGCAGGACCCCGCGGCTGCTGCAGTGCCGCACGGCCTCCAGGACCTGGTGGAACAGCTCCCGCGCCACCTCCTCTGACAGGAAGCCCCGCGCCCGAATGAAGCGGGAGAGGTCCTGACACCGCTCCGGGCGCTCCATCACCACCCAGAAGCTGTTGGGGAGCTCAACCCACTCCAACAGCTGGACGATGCCACGGAACCCTGTGGACACCCTGTGCAGCAGCACAATCTCCAGGGGTGCGCTGGTGCCGTCGGGCTGTGGGAGGAGCACCATGCCGTCAGTGGGGCTGAGGCCGAGCCGGGGCTCTGCAAACCCTCAGCCAGCCCGGGATGCTCTGCGTCCTCCGCTGAGCCCACGCCCGCTCGCCAGCCCGCCCTCCCTCCCTGCTTCCCTCCGTCCCTCCCTCCCGGCGTCCTGGCGCCTTCCAGCCTGCCGGGCCCCGGCTTACCCCCACGGGCCCGGCACGCCCCGCTTTCTCCCGCTGGCCCCGCTCACTCACCAGCTCGCCCCAATGACGGATCCGGCTCCTGGACACGCTTTTGATGGCCACCTGCAAGCCAATGCGAGCAGCGGCCTCAGCTCACCGCCCGCCCTGCCGTGCCCCACCCAACCTTTCTCCTCCTCCTCCTCCTCCTCCTCCGCCCGCCGCCCGCCCCGCCACTCACCGGGGCGCTGTCCGCCAGCCGCGTCCCGGAGTAGACACTGCCGAAGCCGCCGCGCCCCAGCAGCGAGCCCAGCTGGTAGCGCTCCTGCAGGGCCTCCTGCGCTGTCCCTGCGGGCGAGATGCGGCTCTCAGCCTTCGGCCCGGGGCCACACATGGCCCCCGACCGCCTGCCAACCGCCCCGGGCCGAGCATCCCCCTCCGAACGGGGCACCGGCGGCTCGGGACCGGCGGCCGCGCTGCCGAGCGCCGGAGCTCGGGCCGGGGAAGCCGCAGCCGAGGCGGAGGGAACGGCCGCGCCATGTGTGTCCTCCTCGGGCCCCGGGATGAGCCGGGGCCGGGGCCGGGGCCGGGGCCGGGGCCGGGGCCGGGGCCGGGGCCGGAATCGAGGTCCGGACAGGCGCAGCCAGAAACGGGCGATGCTGCGCCAGGCCCAGCCACTGATGCCCGCCCAGCAGCGCCACAGCCAGGCCAGCGACAGCCGCGCCGAGGCCACAGCGCGGCGCACCGCCCGGGGGCGGGGACGGGACAGCCCCGCCCGGGGCCGGGGGCGGGCCGGGCGCATGGCCCCGCCCGGCAGGGGAGAGGGAGCCCGGGAAAGGGAGGGGTGAGAGCAAGCGAGGGAAGGCGGGGAGGGTGCGGGACACCGGGGGAGGGAGAGGAGGAAAAAGAGCAGGGGTCGCCGCGGGTCCGTAGACCCGCAATATTCTGCCGCCGCTGCTGCTGCCGCTGCTGCTGCTGCTGCTGCTGCTGCCGCTGCCGCCGCTGCCGCCGCTGCTGCTGCTGTCGCTGCTGCCGCCGCTGCCGAACGGCCGGAACCGTTTGTCCGCGTGTCCGTCCGTCCGTTCCCGGTTTGTCCGTTCCCCGCTGGCCCCCGTGCGCCCCGGGCCAGCACCGACCGCTGCGCTCCGCGGCGTGCGCGGAGTCCCGGAGCATGTCTTCCTCCCGCAGCCACGCCAAAGCCACCGCCACTTTTAGCTTCTTCTTCTCCTTCACTAGATTCGGGGTGGGCAGCGGCGCCGAGCCCGGAGCCGTGCCCTCGTCACCAGGGCTCTTGCTGTTTTCTTCTCCGGCTCCAGGTGAAAATCGGAGACTGCCCATAGCATGAAAAGAAAAGAATTCAACCTGCGCTATGCCTGCCGCACGTTGGGTGCCAGTCCAATAGAGCAGCTCAGCTCTCAGCTGTCTGCCTCCTCCCTGCCAATGCAGCACTTTCACCCTGCAGCAAAGGCCCTGACAGCAAAGAAGCTGCTGGCTGCTTTCTTTCTCCTGCTGAGCATGATGCCATAGGGGCTGGAATTTCCCTTGGCTCGCCTGTCCTGCCTGTGTCCCCTGCCAATTCCTGGTGTCCCCTTCGCTGCTGAGCAGCAGGAAAGGCCCTGGCTCTGTGTGAGCACATCCCTGTGTTCCCAACACTGCTTCCACAACCCTGTGTTCCCAACACCACTTCCAGCACAGATCCCAAACACAGCCCCACAGCAGCCTTGGGGAGAAAAATGGAATCTGCCCCAGGCAGAGCCAGCACAGGGAGGTCTCGCTTCAAGGGAAATCTCTTCTCACCGTGTCCCTGCAGAGCACTCAGCTGTGCGGGCTGGCAGTGAGCTGAGACTGGGAGCACCTCTGGGATCAAGGGCTCCTTCTGCCCAGCCTCGTAGTGCAGAGGGACTGCAGAGCCCAGACCCTTGCAGCTTTCTGTGTTCTTTGGGTCGTTTTAAAGACTCCATACGCCTATGTGTTGACACAGCCAATTGGAAGCCTGGCAGGAGTGTGGGCCAGGAGAATGGCTTCACATTTCTGAATGTTTCTGCTTCCCTTCTGTTTTCTGTTTTCTCAGCCCAGCCTGTCCCTGCCTTGCTGCCCAATATCCACCCCATGTGGAAGCACCATGCCAATCACTCATCTCCCCATACCACCCAGAAGTACCTTCAATTCAGCCCAAACAATTTAAACAAATGAAAAAGAGAACTGGTTCGACTCTTCTAGTGCTGGGTTGAAAAAAAAAGAAGAAGAAGAAGGCCTGTGAGAGGGGAATGTTTAAGTTTGGAACAACTGAGGACTGCAATACGTGGCAGAATTAAACCTGCACAGAAAAGATCACTAAAATCACTTTGGAGCCATAAATATATTCTTTCCAGGCAATTTTAAGGCCTATAACATTTAGCTAAAGCAAGGGGACAGAGCATTTGCTAGGAGAGAAGAAAAGAAAAGAAAGTAAATGGATATTTTGTTCTTAGTGTATCTACTGTATCTTAATAGACATAGAACCATCAGTACTTGAAATCAAACTGACCACAGCAAGTTTGTATTTTAGAAGGAAAAACACAGTTAAGAGGGAACAACAGGATTTACTTCTCTGAGCATTAAACAGATTAGAGAGTAACAATTCTTTTTTCCTCCGGCATTCAATCCTCACAGACCACATCTCTGCTATCATTGACTGCAGGGTGAGTTTTATTTGGAAATAGTTAGAAAGCTCCAGGAGCACTCGGCAGCTTCTGCCAGGAGCTCTCCTGCAGACACTTTTCGGGCACACTTGAGGAGAGATCCTTCTGCTCTGTATGCCCATGCAGCCCATGGCATTGCTGGTGATTTGCAGGGGTTCTAAAGAGGAAAAATCCTGTTCCAAGGCGCCCCTGAACACAGGCGTCCCAACACAAGCCCTGGGGAAGGAAGGCAGCGTGTTAAGAAAGGACAGTTCTCCAGTCCCAGTGCCTTCACCTCTCTGCCTATGCCTGAGTCAGCCTAGGTGGAAATCAGCAGCTGGTGACTCAAGGTCCACAACAGATGCATTTCAGGGAGTTTGAGCTTGGACCAGCCTTGCTCCAGCCTTGGAGAGCAAATAGCTGCAACGAGCTGGAGTATTTCAGTGTCTCCTTGGCTTTAGTTGAATTCCAAAAGTTTCCTTTCCAAAGTGCTTGTCAGTAAAACACTGAAAACCCTTTCAAGTGTGCCTTTTCCTTGTGGTAGCTTTTGTTTAAGAATATTGGAATTGGTTCATCTCATAGAAGGTATGAACTGCTGAAATGCTGTGAATTGCTGGGAAGTCATGACTGAAGCTGGGCTTAGGCATGATTGTGGTCAGGATCCCCTTGGGGTCAGCTCTGAAGGGATATGAACTGATCCTGTAATTTTGATTGAACAGCAGCACTGGCTAAAGGAGTCAGTCTTTCAATGCCTATGAATATTTCCCCTCCCTGCCTGCTGCTTTTCTGGGCAGAGGTGTCCTTAGAGGTGCTTGAGGCAAAGCACCCTGGGCAAATTCCTGTGTCCATTGCTGCCTCCCTGCAGGACCCTGGCAGAAGGTGCTTGTTTCTGATCCCAAGTGCTTTTCACAGGCCAGGCTCCCTGGGCTTGCATTAGAAGGCGAACTAGGGAGGGTCCCAGCCCCACTGGGATCAATTCCCTGCCATGTGGTCACCCCAAAGTGGTGGTGCTTAGTCACGGAGGTGTTCATTAAATGGATTTCTAAGTTCTAATGCAGTGTCTTGCTGCCACAGGGAGCCTGAAATGCCAGGAGCTCGGGCTGTGCCCGCCCGCTGCCAGCCCAGCCCCATGGCGCTGTGCCACATGCCGGGGAGACAGAGTGCACTGAGGAAAAGTCCTTTATTCGCAGTTCAAACAGGTGTGGACGTGAAGAAACAAAGCCAAATGAAAGCAAGGCCTCCCTGCGCCCGCCCTCTCCTCAGGCTCCTCCGTTCCTCCTGCCCTGAGGGCCGCGGGGGCGAGACAGCGTCCTGAGGGCAGCGCCGGGATCGGGATCGTCCTGAGGGCAGCGCCGGGATCGGGATCGTCCTGAGGGCAGGGCCGGGATCGGGATCGTCCTGGGGGTAGGGTTGGGATCGGGATCGTCCTGAGGGCAGGGCTGGGATGGGGATCGTCCTGAGGGCAGCGCCAGGATCGGGATCGTCCTGAGGGCAGCGCCGGAGTCGGGATCGTCCTGCGAGCAGGGCTGGGATCGCCCGGGCGGCTCTGGATCGTCCGGGCAGCGCCTGGATCTGCTGGGAAGCTCCTGGATTGTCTGGGCATTGCCTGGATCCCCACGGCAGCTCTGGTTCCCCTGGGCAGCCCTCAGCTCGCTCCCAAACACACCCACTATCCGCTCCTTGGGCATGTGGTGGTTTCCCCAATATGTAGAACTGGTGAGAAACCTCATAAAGGCATGTGATTGGGAAAAATCGAAATCTCACCCTCTGCCACCGTGGCTCCTTGGACCTTGTGTCCGCAAAAGCAGACAGAAAGCATTGCTGCTGCTCCCCCTTTGACACCAATCTACTGAGAGAGAGCTGGGAGTTTTCCAGCTCTTGTGTCTCCATTGGGCCATATTCCTGAAGAAGCAGCACCTCCCCCGATGAATAGGGTGAGTTCTGCGGATGTTTGTCAGCTCTACTTCCTGCCTTGAAATCTTGAAACTGCTTCTAAATGCTGCTCCCCTCAGCTCTTGGACACCTACTCACACAGAGCTGGGAAAAAAATCCCCTGGCCACCGCCTCCTAAGGTGAGTTATGCCGGACTTTGAGGTACAGGGCAAATCTCGATGCATCCCTAGAGTTTTAATAGATCTCTCTATGGGCGTGTGCACATAAGGAATTCGTGTAGAAAGGAAGGAGCGTGCAAGCAACGTGACTGATGCTTTCCCTCTCCTTGTTTGTTCCGTATGCGTGGATCCAAAGGCACTCTAGAAAGCCTTGACTAGGCAGAGCCTTCTCTCCGTGTAGGACAGAGCACGGCGGCTGGGGGCGGTTGCTGGCAGCGAGGCCCGGACAGCAGGTGACATCAGCTCCACAGCTGCCAGGCCCTGCTAAGGCTTCCTGCTGGCTCCTGGGGAACAGGAAAGCCCTTCAGCCTTGGCACTGCCCACAGGGGCACTGCTGGCCTGGCAGCACAGCTTGTTGTGCCCAGCAGTTGCAGGAGATGAGAACACAAGCCTCGCCCAGACTGACTGGAAGCCACAGCTCTGGGGGCTGCCCATGAAGCTCAGCTCTGGACCATGCTCTGCCCCAAGCTGCAGGGGATGCAGTGGGAGCCCGGCTGGGCTCTGCCCTGGGGCCATCCTCCAGCCACAGCTGGACACAGGGAGCATTTAGTTGCCACCAAGAGCCAAGCCATGGCTGGAGGGCAGCTGCTGCAGCCCGGCCTGTACTGTTGCGTGCTGGGCTCTGCAGGCTGCTGCTCCCCGGGGGCACAGGGCACTGCACTGCTGTGCCACAGGAGACAGACAGGCTTCAGCTTCAGCCTAACCGAGCTGGGTGGGCGGGCTGGGAAGAGCGCGGAGGGTCAAGGGGATGTACAGAGCTCATCCTGGTGCAAGGACGAGGAAAAAGAGGCTGGGAACCCAGCAGCGAGGCCAGCTGAGGGCTGGAGAGCAGCTCTGGATGACACTAAAGTCTCACCTGAGCCCTGAAACATTGCTGTTCTTCAGCCAAGGACAGCAGGAGTCCCCAAACCTGGGGCTTGCTCTTCCTGGCAGTGAGGGGCAATCAAGGAAGGCTACAGTGTGATGGAGACTGTCATGAGTTGGAAACTCACTGGGGGAAAACAGGGAGCAGTTGTGAAGTGAAAGGCCGGTGGGGGAGAGAACTGCTCTGAGAAATGCTGAGAAACAACCTGAGGCAGCTGAAAAATGGCACTTGGGGTCATGACAGATTGATACCATTTCAGAAGGTATTGAACAAGTTTATTTTTTGGGGGGTGTCATGTTCCCCCTTGGAGGTGGACGCTCTGCACACTTGAGCTGCATTGCCAAAATGAGCGAGCGAGTCTCTGCTGCGGTGTGCACCGTTTCTTCTTCTGCTTCTTCCGGCGCGGTGCCCAGGCACAGCAGAGCCCTGGCGGAGCCCGGAGCAGCATCAGCATCCACGCTGGAGCTCGGCTGGAAGGAGAGGAAGCAGAAAGTGCCCGTCAGCTGAAGGTTCCTGTGGCCCTTGTGCCAAGGGCCTGCAGTGGCCAGGCCATGCTGGCCGTGCTCAGCGCGGTGCCCAAAGCTCCCCGGCACCGCTGCCTTTGGGAGGAGAGCGGCAGGGCAGGACATGTGCCAGCGCCCGCAGCCAGCCACGGCAGATGCACCTCCTCGGCAGCTGCCCAGAGCGGGATGCTGCCGTGCTCGCTGCCATCTCCCAAACGCCCTTGGCCCAGGCAGGCCAAGAAGATGGGCACCCACCTCACGCCATCCACCTCCAGCCGAAAAGCTGGTCCCGAACGACGTCCTCTGCCTTCTCCAAGGGCACGTCCCATCCACGCCGCAGCTGCTCCCAAGCACTTCACGATCCTGACCGGACACCACCTAGAATGCTTCCTTTAAAACAAACAAAGAAATGAAAATAGATTACAGACACTGAAAAGGGAATAGAACAAAGGTAAAATCTTATCTCTCTCAGGGGCTTGAGGAAGGCCCAACCCCGACATGCTACGGACAAACCCACCCATGGGGGAGGGAAAGCCATGTTTTCTCCCTTTCTTCCCCCTTGCACTGCCTCCCAAAAAGAATGGGAACCCAAAGCCGGCAAGGGAAGGAGAGTAGCCTGAGCCCTTCCGTGCCTGCAAACCAAAGCAGCCCAAAGGGAGCAGGTTCGGGAGGCCCAGCTCTGCTCCCCCCATGGGGCTTTGTTTGTGGCGGGCTGGCTGCCCCAGCCCAGGGCACGGTGGGTGCTGGGGGCTGTTGCTAGGGCCAGGGGCCAACTCCCATTTGGGAACCAGCCCAGCCCATGGCCCCAGTGCTGCCAAAAAGCAGCTTGGTAGCCGACTGAAGAATGAGCTGCACCTGCCCCAGCAAAGGGGGGAGCCTTTGGTGCCCGGCCAGGCTGTGCAGTGCCCAGAGGTGGGAGCATCCTCCTGGCTGTGGACTCATCTGCAGATTCCCTGGGGAGCCTGGCTCTGAAGCAGGAGCCCAATCGAAGTCCATCGTCTTCAGCTTACCAGGGGCCAGGTCGAGGAAGAGCTTGTCATCCTTGGTGTCGTCCTCGATGTCTCCAGCGGCAGCCCCACCTGGTGCAGCTTCTCCAGGGGCTCCTTCCTCCCTGGGGGTGGGAGAGACCAGGCTGTCAGTGCTCTGCCCAGGGCCCCAGCTGAAGCCCGTGAAGCAGGACAAGCAAAAGCAGCTTGCATGGTGGCCAGCAGTGCCGGGAAGAGCAGCTCAGCTCCAGCACGAGAGCTGCGTGTCCCCATCTCATGGCCCCTGCTCAGTGATACAGGCATGACAAAAAAGGCTGCGTTTCTTGGATTTTTATTGCCAAGGGATTTGTGTGCAGCTGCCACTTACCAGGCTCATGGATCCAACAGGCCATGTGGCTCTCTCCTTTCTCCTACGGCAGATGAATATCCTGCATCCAAGGATCACAGAACAGGTCTTCCAAGGAAGGCCTGTCCAAGGAGTGCAAGGATAAACACCACCGGATGAGCTCTCGGCACTCTGGGGAGAGAAAGCAGAAAGTGCCGGTCAGTTGGAGAAGGCTCCTGTCCACTTTGCCCCACTATTGCTGAGCGTGCCCAGCCTATGCTGGATATGCTCACAGCTGTGCCTAAACTTCCCCACGGATTCTGTTTTGGAGGAGAGCGGGATAGCTGGACACCTCCTCAGCAGCTGCCAGAGCGGGATGCTCGTGAGCCCGCTGCTGTCTCCCAGCACTGCTATTCCCCCCCATGCCACAGAGATGAGGATGCACCTTGAGAGAGCCGTTGTGGCAGCGAGAGCTGGCCCCAGCTGATGTTGCGGCCCTTGCTGAAAGGGTGCTTCCCGCAGACCATCTGGTGCAGCAAGATGCCCAAGGACCAGACCGTAGCTGGCTCGCCGTGGTACCACCCAAAGTGGTTCCATTCCGGGGGGCTGTAGGCTGGTGTTCCTACGGAATACACACGCACTTCATCAGGGCAACGCTGCCTGCTGCCAGAGCCTCGCCCCAGCATCCCTGGGCACGCGGGCACACCGTGTGACCCGCTGCCTTCTGGCCAGCCCCTGGGACTCGTGTACAAACTTTGGCTTGTACAAGGAGCCACTGGGCTTGGAAGAGGGCAGCAGAAGCCCTGGGAAGGCCCAGCCATGGCATGCCAAGGAAAAAGCCACTCAGTGGTGGGGAAAAACCTGCCTTCATCCTCCCTACCTGCACTGCCCCAAAAAACATCAACAAGCCCAAGCACATGAGGGGAGCAGAGCAGCCCAAGCCCTTCCTCGCCTGCACACCGAACCGGCTGGCGCACAGGTTCTGGCCCCCGTCTCTGCTACCCCCATGGGTGTTTTTTGCAGGCTGTCTGCCTCTGCCCCAGCCCCGGTCCTGGGCGGTGTGGGTGGTGAAGGCTCTCAGCAGGGCTGGAAGCGGCTCCTCCCTTGCCCCTCACCTCCACTCAAGAGCTACGTGGCTAAAGAGTCAAGCCCATGACTGGCAGCAACAGGGACAATCCCTGGTGCCACACCCAAGTGTGGCCCTCCCATGTTTGGCCCCGAGGTGCTGGGAGCGGACTCCTGGCTGAGCTCACCTGCAAAGTGGGTGTACGCTTCGTCCTGGAGGTAGGTGCCACAGCCAAAGTCGATCAGCTTGGCCTCTCCGGTGCACAGGTCGATGACGATGTTCTCCGGTTTAATGTCCCTGTGCAGGACCCCGCGGCTGCTGCAGTGCCGCACGGCCTCCAGGACCTGGTGGAACAGCTCCCGCGCCACCTCCTCTGACAGGAAGCCCCGCGCCCGAATGAAGCGGGAGAGGTCCTGACACCGCTCCGGGCGCTCCATCACCACCCAGAAGCTGTTGGGGAGCTCAACCCACTCCAACAGCTGGACGATGCCACGGAACCCTGTGGACACCCTGTGCAGCAGCACGATCTCCAGGGGTGCGCTGGTGCCGTCGGGCTGTGGGAGGAGCACCATGCCGTCAGTGGGGCTGAGGCCGAGCCGGGGCTCTGCAAACCCTCAGCCAGCCCGGGATGCTCTGCGTCCTCCGCTGAGCCCACGCCCGCTCGTCCTCCCTCCCTCCCTCCCTCTCTCCCTCTCTCCCTCTCTCCCTCCCACCCTCCCTCCCGGCGTCCTGGCGCCTTCCAGCCTGCCGGGCCCCGGCTTACCCCCACGGGCCCGGCACGCCCCGCTTTCTCCCGCTGGCCCCGCTCACTCACCAGCTCGCCCCAATGACGGATCCGGCTCCTGGACACGCTTTTGATGGCCACCTGCAAGCCAATGCGAGCAGCGGCGTCAACTCACCGCCCGCCCTGCCGTGCCCCACCCAACCTTTCTCCTCCTCCTCCGCCCTCCTCCTCCTCCTCCTCCGCCCACCGCCCGCCGCCCGCCCCGCCACTCACCGGGGCGCCGTCCGCCAGCCGCGTCCCGGAGTACACACTGCCGAAGCCGCCGCGCCCCAGCAGCGAGCCCAGCTGGTAGCGCTCCTGCAGGGCCTCCTGCGCCGTCCCTGCGGGCGAGATGCGGCTCTCAGCCTTCGGCCCGGGGCCACACACGGCCCCCGACCGCCTGCCAACCGCCCCGGGCCGAGCATCCCCCTCCGAACCGGGCACCGGTGGCTCGGGACCGGCGGCCGCGCTGCCGAGCGCCGGAGCTCGGGCCGGGGAAGCAGCAGCCGAGGCGGAGGGAGCGGCCGCGCCATGTGTGTCCTCCTCGGGCCCCGGGATGAGCCGGGGCCGGGGCCGGGGCCGGGGCCGGGGCCGGGGCCGGGGCCGGGGCCGGGGCCGGGGCCGGGGCAGGCGCAGCCAGAAACGGGCGATGCTGCGCCAGCCCCAGCCACTGATGCCCGCCCAGCAGCGCCACAGCCAGGCCAGCGACAGCCGCGCCGAGGCCACAGCGCGGCGCACCGCCCGGGGGCGGGGACGGGACAGCCCCGCCCGGGGCCGGGGGCGGGCCGGGCGCATGGCCCCGCCCGGCAGGGGAGAGGGAGCCCGGGAAAGGGAGGGGTGAGAGCAAGCGAGGGAAGGCGGGGAGGGTGCGGGACACCGGGGGAGGGAGAGGAGGAAAAAGAGCAGGGGTCGCCGCGGGTCCGTAGACCCGCAATATTCTGCCGCCGCTGCTGCTGCCGCTGCTGCTGCTGCTGCTGCTGCTGCCGCTGCCGCCGCTGCCGCCGCTGCTGCTGCTGTCGCTGCTGCCGCCGCTGCCGAACGGCCGGAACCGTTTGTCCGCGTGTCCGTCCGTCCGTTCCCGGTTTGTCCGTTCCCCGCTGGCCCCCGCGCGCCCCGGGCCAGCACTGACCGCTGCGCTCCGCGGCGTGAGCGGAGTCCCGGAGCATGTCTTCCTCCCGCAGCCACGCCAAAGCCACCGCCACTTTTAGCTTCTTCTTCTCCTTCACTAGATTTGGGGTGGGCAGCGGCGCCGAGCCCGGCGCCGTGCCCTCGTCACCAGGGCTCTTGCTGTTTTCTTCTCCGGCTCCAGGTGAAAATCGGAGACTGCCCATAGCATGAAAAGAAAAGAATTCAACCTGCGCTATGCCTGCCGCACGTTGGGTGCCAGTCCAATAGAGCAGCTCAGCTCTCAGCTGTCTGCCTCCTCCCTGCCAATGCAGCACTTTCACCCTGCAGCAAAGGCCCTGACAGCAAAGAAGCTGCTGGCTGCTTTCTTTCTCCTGCTGAGCATGATGCCATAGGGGCTGGAATTTCCCTTGGCTCGCCTGTCCTGCCTGTGTCCCCTGCCAATTCCTGGTGTCCCCTTCGCTGCTGAGCAGCAGGAAAGGCCCTGGCTCTGTGTGAGCACAGCCCTGTGTTCCCAACACTGCTTCCACAACCCTGTGTTCCCAACACCACTTCCAGCACAGATCCCAAACACAGCCCCACAGCAGCCTTGGGGAGGAAAATGGACTCTGCCCCAGGCAAAGCCAGCACAGGGAGGTCTGGCTTCAAGGGAAATCTCTTCTCACTGTGTCCCTGCAGAGCACTCAGCTGTGCGGGCTGGCAGTGAGCTGAGACTGGGAGCACCTCTGGGATCAATGGCTCCTTCTGCCCAGCCTCGTAGTGCAGAGGGACTGCAGAGCCCAGACCCTTGCAGCTTTCTGTGTTCTTTGGGTCGTTTTAAAGACTCCATACACCTATGTGTTGACACAGCCAATTGGAAGCCTGGCAGGAGTGTGGGCCAGGAGAATGGCTTCACATTTCTGAATGCTTCTGGTTCCCTTCTGTTTTCTGTTTTCTCAGCCCAGCCTGTCCCTGCCTTGCTGCCCAATATCCACCCCATGTGGAAGCACCATGCCAATCACTCATCTCCCCATACCACCCAGAAGTACCTTCAATTCAGCCCAAACAATTTAAACAAATGAAAAAGAGAACTGGTTCGACTCTTCTAGTGCTGGGTTGAAAAAAAAAAGAAGAAGAAGGCGTGTGAGAGGGGAAATATTTAAGTTTGGAAAAACTGAGGACTGCAATACGTGGCAGAATTAAACCTGCACAGAAAAGATCACTAAAATCACTTTGGAGCCATAAATATATTCTTTCCTGGGAATTTTAAGGCCTATAACATTTAGCTAAAGCAAGGGGACAGAGCATTTGCTAGGAGAGAAAAAAAGAAAAGAGAGTAAATGGATATTTTGTTCTTAGTGTATCTACTGTATCTTAATAGACATAGAACCATCAGTACTTGAAATCAAACTGACCACAGCAAGTTTGTATTTTAGAAGGAAAAACACAGTTAAGAGGGAACAACAGGATTTGCTTCCCTGAGCATTAAACAGATTAGAGTAACAATTTTTTTTTCCTCCAGCATTCAATCCTCACAGACCACATCTCTGCTATCATTGACTGCAGGGTGAGTTTTATTTGGAAATAGTTAGAAAGCTCCAGGAGCACTTGGCAGCTTCTGCCAGGAGCTCTCCTGCAGACACTTTTCGGGCACACTTGAGGAGAGATCCTTCTGCTCTGTATGCCCATGCAGCCCATGGCATTGCTGGTGATTTGCAGGGGTTCTAAAGAGGAAAAATCCTGTTCCAAGGCACCCCTGAACACAGGCTTCCCAACACAAGCCCTGGGGAAGGAAGGCACCATGTTAAGAAAGGACAGTTCTCCAGTCCCAGTGCCTTCACCTCTCTGCCTATGCCTGAGTCAGCCGTGGTGGAAATCAGCAGCTGGTGACTCAAGGTCCACAACAGATGCATTTCAGGGAGTTTGAGCTTGGACCAGCCTTGCTCCAGCCTTGGAGAGCAAATAGCTGCAACGAGCTGGAGTATTTCAGTGTCTCCTTGGCTTTAGTTGAATTCCAAAAGTTTCCTTCCCAAAGTGGTTGTCAGTAAAACACTGAAAACCCTTTCAAGTGTTCCTTTTCCTTGTGGTAGCTTTTGTTTAAGAATACCAGAATTGGTTCATCTCATAGAAGGTATGAACTGCTGAAATGCTGTGAATTGCTGGGAAGTCATGACTGAAGCTGGGCTTAGGCATGATTGTGGTCAGGATCCCCTTTGGGTCAGCTCTGAAGGGATATGAACTGATCCTGTAATTTTGATTGAAGAGCAGCACTGGCTAAAGGAGTCAGTCTTTCAATGCCTATGAATATTTCCCCTCCCTGCCTGCTGCTTTTCTGGGCAGAGGTGTCCTTAGAGGTGCTTGAGGCAAAGCGCCCTTGGCAAATTCCTGTGTCCATTGCTGCCTCCCTGCAGGACCCTGGCAGAAGGTGCTTGTTTCTGATCCCAAGTGCTTTTCACAGGCCAGGCTCCCTGGGCTTGCATTAGAAGGCGAACTAGGGAGGGTCCCAGCCCCACTGGGATCAATTCCCTGCCATGTGGTCACCCCAAAGTGGTGGTGCTTAGTCACGGAGGTGTTCATTAAATGGATTTCTAAGTTCTAATGCAGTGTCTTGCTGCCACAGGGAGCCTGAAATGCCAGGAGCTCGGGCTGTGCCCGCCCGCTGCCAGCCCAGCCCCATGGCGCTGTGCCACATGCCGGGCAGACAGAGTGCACTGAGGAAAAGTCCTTTATTCGCAGTTCAAACAGGTGTGGACGTGAAGAAACAAAGCCAAATGAAAGCAAGGCCTCCCTGCGCCCGCCCTCTCCTCAGGCTCCTCCGTTCCTCCTGCCCTGAGGGCCGCGGGGGCGAGACAGCGTCCTGAGGGCAGGGCCGGGATCGGGATCGTCCTGAGGGCAGGGCCGGGATCGGGAGCGTCCTGAGGGCAGCGCCGGGATGGGGATCGTCCTGAGGGCAGCGCCGGGATCGGGATCACCCGAGCAGGGCAGGGATCGTGATCGCCTGAGCCCGTCCGGGATCACCCGGGCAGCTCTGGATCCTCCGGGCAGCGCCTGGATCTGCTGGGAAGCTCCTGTATTATCAGAAGGAGCCCCCACGGCTGCCGACGCAGCTGCAGCAGGAAGGGCACGGGGCCTTCCACAGGAGCTGGCACAGCCTCCTGGGGACAAGTCCCGGCTGCTGGCCATCCTCAACAGGGGGTGTGATACACACAAGGAACGTGTGGGCCAGGGCACCAATGCCACTCTGACCCCTGGGGCCCGGGGAGCACTGAAATCAGCAGGTGTGGCACAGTCCCTGCCGAAGCAGACCTGCCACCCCCCGAGCCCTGGCAGTGCCGGTGCCATCTCCTGCCCCAGAGACCTGTGCCCCCGGGGGCTTCTCTGCCACAGGGCAGCCAAAGCCAACATTGGTGCATTGGTGTCTGTGCTCCTTCCTGCAGGTGGCTGTTGGCAGGAGCAGCTGGGGCAAGAGGTGGCAACATTTGGTCTCTGTCAGAAGCTCTTCCTTCATGCTGGAATTATTTTCTCATTGAAGTGATTTCCTGCAACACAAAAACATCCTTGCTATGAAGGTGCAGAAAAATCTTGCAATTAATAATCCTAAATTCAGGAAAGCTTTACTTCCCATTGCTTAACTCAAGTACTTCAAAGTAGTTGCAAACTTCCCAAATTAATTGCTGTGGCCAGAGATCGTAAAAGATTTGCATCCCATCTCAAAGAAGCAACACATTAGCCTTGACGTCATTCATTGGGAGTCACCTACAAAAAAAATAAGCACTAAAGGGAGCCAAAAAAAAATAGCTATTTTTTGGTTTACAAATGGTTTTCTATGAAGGGATAATAATATGATAATTCTATTAAGGAATAAAAGCTGTCAAGGAATGAAAGTCCACTCAGTGTTACAAAAGTACACCGAACAAGTACATTGCAAAAAGGCTAATCCTCCCCCTGCTACAGATATTGAATTGGCCAAGACAGTACAGCTCTCCCCTCTTCTTCCCTGCATGAGAATCAGGGCCACTAAGTCCCAGATATTCCTTCTGCCCTCCATAACCAAAGCTGTGCAAAAGGACAGATGCTGCCTTCAAACTGAATCAAATTGCAGCCTAGGCCTCTCACCTTGCAGACAACTCCTTCCCCAAAACCCCCACCAACACCAACTCCCCAAAGCCCCGCACAGAAGCCCTCAACACCCTGCCAACACCCCCACCTGGCCCGATCCCTGCGCAGAGCTTTCCCAGCCTCCAGCAGAGCCCCTGGTTCCCTGCACGTGCCGTGGGATGGCAATCGGGAGGATCTGCTCCAAGGCCTTCCCTGCTACCCAGCTCAGGCTGCCAGGCCTACGGCTCCTGGGTCACCCTTGCGACCCTTCCTGTGCATGGCTGTCACATTGGCACAGTTCCGCTCAGCTCAGTCTTCTCCAGTTAAGCAGCACTGCCGGTAAAGGATCGAGAGCAGCGTGGCAAGCTCTTTCTGCAGCTCCCTCTTTACTCTCGAGAGGGGCAGGTAGAACATTCCCCAGGAAAGCACCTGGTGCCACCAGCTGTGGGAGGCACCAGTCAGCTCTGGGGAGACCCCCCAGCACTGGTGTATCCTGAGGGAACACCGCGGTGCTTGACCTGTAGGTACCCACACCAGCTTCAAATCAGCTGCCTCAGCTTGCAGGGCCTCTCTTGGCCAGCGTCCTGATGTGCGTGCAGGACTGCTGCGAGGCACTGCTGTGACCCAGGGGGACAGGACTGGCTGTCTCGTGTACGCGTAGCAGCCCCTCACACAGCTTGGGTTACCCCGAAAGCAACAAAAGCTCACGTGTCAGCAGAGAGGAGCAAGGAGCACTCAGCTCCTCTCAGGGGATCTCAGCTGGCCTTGCTCAAGAACATGCTCCATTTGAAGGCCTGCTAATGCCCAGCTGCCAGAAATGCCTGCCTTGTGCTCCCCAGGATGCACAGCAAGAGCCCATGAGCAGCATGTGCTGTCGTCTGCAGGCGCTGCTGCCCTTGAGTGATGCAGCTGATGGGCTGAGTAGTTGCCTTGGAACCCTGAAAATCAAGAGCCAAACAAGATTCAGATGCTAAAAAGCGGTTACCGTTTCTTGACAGTCCTCCAGGTGCACTCATGCTGAAATGCACATGTGAGACAGGGCTTCAGCACTTTCATCAGTTTCTCCAATTAGCACAATTGGCAAGAATTCCGAATTAGAAGCATAATTAATGAAGTAATTCCCCCTCTTGGTTCGGAGCCCCACTGAAGCCTCTGCCTGGCTTCTAGCTGCCCATTTTTTGTATCTAAATACATAGGGAAGTGAAATAGCCTTGATTGAGTGAAGGAGCAAGATTAGACTAGAATTACCGGAATGTGTTTGCCTGACAGGGTAGGAGAAGTACTGCAGGTAGCTACGAAATGATAGAATTACACAATCATAGCCTACAGAGCTACGGACTGAGGAAAAATATATAAAAAACAAAAATCTTTTGGCATCAGAGTGTCCCCTCAAAGAGCAGGCAGAGGGCACACATGTGGCCTCTGGGAGAGGCTGGTGGGTGGGAGGGTGGAGCTGCTGGCAGGCAGAGGAACCTTGAGAGGTTGGAGAAGGGGGCTGGCAGGAAGCTGCTGCAGCTGAATGTGCAGCAGAAGAGGCAAGTCCTGCAGAAGAGGCAAGTCCTGTAGCCGGGGAGGAGGAGGAGGAAGAAGCCCTTGCAGCCGTAGAAGCTGGGGAAGGGGCAGCTGTGAAAGCAGGTCCCGCTGGAGGCCAGGCTGAGCGATTTGGAGGGGCCAAAGAGCCCCTGGGGCCAAGGCAGCTGATGGTGTGCAGGCCTGCTAGAGGCACAGCCTTGGCAGCAGCTGGAGGGAGCTGAGCCTTGGCCTCGTGTGTGTCCAGCTCGGGGCTGCCGCAGGCAGAGTCGCCTTTGGCCGGGCCTGGCAGGAAGCCCCGCCCCCACTGCCCCACCCCAACTGCCCAGGCCAGGCTCCGTTGGGCTCGGACCGTTGGTCAGTTGGACTCAGTGTCCACGAGAGGCGGCAGCAGCAGCCCAGTGCTGTCTGTTGTG
The DNA here is from genome assembly GCA_036785705.1 of Acanthornis magna. NCBI lineage: Eukaryota > Metazoa > Chordata > Aves > Passeriformes > Acanthizidae > Acanthornis > Acanthornis magna. The sequence goes on along the minus strand of JAWUZG010000484.1, from coordinate 981,887 downwards.
CAGATCGAAAGTGCAAGAAAGGGAATTTCTGACCAAGCGGCACCAGCCCAACTTTTCAGTCCCGCTTGGAAGCCTCACTGTGAGCGAGGGCAAGAGTCTTTGAGGCGAGACCAGGGTCCTCCTGTGCCAGGCAGGATGGGCCAGGCCAAGAGCTGCTTCGGCTCCAGGTAGGCTCCCCCAGAGCCACGAGACACATGGCCATGGCTGCAAGCCACAGCAGAAGGGGCCGCCCTTCTCATGGCTGCCACTCTCTGCTCTGCAGGAAGGTTCTCAGCAGCGATGAGGCCGTGCTGAGCTCAGACGTGGCTCTGAGGCGCGGCCCAAAGAGGAGTGAGAGGCGCCTTCTCCTCCTCCAGGATGAGCTGGTGGTCGCCAAGCTGCAGTAAGAGCCCCAGGGCCCAGCCGCCTTTGCCCCATCCCTGTCCCTGTGCCAGGCCACAGCCAGCTTGGCCTAAGCCCCAGCCTCCCAGCCCCTGGGGGCTCCATGCACCGCTGTGTGTGCCGACATTGGCAGGCGGTGGGGGCAAGGGGGGAACACACCAGGGCTCTGCCCTGGGAGATGCCAGGGAGGCCACGTGCCCCTCACTGCTTTCCTCTGCTCTCTGCAGCCGAGGCACCACCCTGCGCCCACGGCTCCGCCTGGCCCTGGACCAGCTGTGGGTGCTGAGCGGCGGCGAGGAGGCAGTGCCGCCCAGGGAACAGCAGCAGCAGGAGGGCAGCCATGAGGATGCCACCTCCATCATCCTCATCTGGCCCAGTGGCTCCTGCATTGCCACCTTTGAGTGAGTCGTGGAGCCACATGCCTTGGCAGGGCAGGAGAGCTTGCCAGCCGTGGGAAGCAGGAGGCCTTTGGCAGCCTTGCCATGGCCTCTGGCCTCCTTGCAGAGCGGGAGCAGGGAGTGGCCTGTGTCCCCCCCAGTCAGCTTTGGCTTGCCAAAAGGCAAGGGCAAAAGCCACTACTCTGGCAGCTCCCAGGGAGCCAGGGCTTGGGCAGCACCTTTGTCCCGTGCCCACCACAGGACTTGGGCCTGCCCTTGTGTCCCTGGGCATTGGGAGGGGCATGCGGGCGCGCGTGTAAACACCCAGGGTGCTGGGGAACAGCAGGGCCTGACGCTGGTTCTCCTCTCTTCCTGCAGCTCCCAGGCGCTGAAGGAGCAGTGGATGGGTGCACTGCAGGGGTAAGCTGCTGCTGCTGCTGCTGCTGCTGCTGCAGGGGATGCTCCCGCAGCAGCCGCACAGCTCCTCAGCTGGGGAGAGCTGCCCCTGTGGCTGCGGGCAGCTGTCGGGCACAACTGCCTGGCACGGCACCACAGGCAGCTGTGGGCTCACCCGGCTCTCTGCCTGTCCCTTTTGCCACTACACAGGAGCCCCGGAGCCCGAGTGAGCCGCCTGCCGAGCATCAAAGCTGTGGCCGCGGAGCTGAACGGCTGCCGTGCAGTGAGTGTCTCTCTGCTGTGGGCTCTGTGCCCGAGCACTTCTCCGTGCGCCCAGCCCCAGAGACGCGGCTGCTCACCTTCTTGCATGGCTTCTCTCTTGCGCAGGGGAGGACATTGAGCGGCAGGAAGCTGGAGCGGCTGCTCGCAGAGCTGGAAAAGGTGAGAAGAGCTGCCTTTCTGCCCACTGTAGCCTCTGGCTGTGCTGGGTGCCATGGAGGCATGGCTAGCACAGTGGCCTCGTGTGCGGAGAAGGGAAGCAAGGCTCCCTGGTGCCACGGGGCGAGCAGAGGCATGGGGAGCCAGCGGCAGCGCCGGCATGTCCTTGCTGCTGCCAGCGGCAGCACTGCTGCTGTGTGGGGCAGAGAGGCTGCAGGGCAGAGGCTGCCAGCCGTGTGCTGTGCTCAGGCTGCTGGGGCTGGGGGCGGCTGGCCGGGGGCCCTCTGTGCTGCAGGGCTGCTCTGCAAGCAAACCTCGATTCTTGCAGGCTGATCCCCAGCAAGCGCCTGCCACGGCCCCGTCCGACAACGGAGGACAACTTGGCTGCTGCCCAGGTGAGTTTGGGGAGGAAAGGCCAGCCTCTGCTCTGGCAGTGAGCTGCACTCACTTATCCCCTGAGTGTGGCTGTGCAGGTGTGACACCCGAGGGGGGACATCTGCTGCTGCCCGCAGCTTGGAGAAAAGCAGGGCCAGGGCTGGGGCAGCTTATCCCAGCACCACGCCAGCTCTCAGGAGCCTCCGAGTTGCAGCCACACTTGCAACTGCCAGCTGGGTGTGCCTGGGGTGCCACAAGGCTCTGCACAGTGCTTTAGGCAGGGCAGGGCAGGGCAGGGCAGGCTGCGACAGCACTGGCCTGGTGGTCTCCAGTGACAAGCTTTGGTTCCGTTTTCCTTTGCAGCAGGAGGGACCAGCGTTAGTGGTGAGAGCAGCAGGACGAGGAGGAGGTGGCTGCCATGGCCCTTTGCTCTGCGGCGGGGCCCAGCTGGGGCTGCCCGGGCTCCAGGGCAGGAGGGTTCCGGCTGCAGCAGGGTGCTCTTTGGGCAGCCCCTGGCAGCCATCTGTGCAGAGGATGGCACTGTGCTGCCCTGGCCCATCCAGGTAAGGCAGCTCGCACAGGGGCTGCCCATCCCTGTGTCCGGCTGCTGTGCAGCCAATGTCCCCATGCACAGCCCCCAGCCATGGGCCACAGGGCTCTTCAGCCGTGGCTCAGCCTTCTGCTGCCAGCCCTTTGATGGCAGGAGGCAGGGAGCCCAGGCTGGGGAGGAGCTCTGGCCCTGGCCACTGCTCTTGGACCAGCCCAGCTCCTCACACACGTCCCTGCCCTCCTGTCTCTCCTGCAGGAGCTGCTGGCTGTCCTGCGCCAGCAAGGGCCCACAACAGAAGGCATCTTCCGCAAAGCGGGGAGCGCCACGGCAGTTCAGGAGCTGCGGCAGGCCCTGGACCATGGCCTGCCCATCGACATGGCAAGCCAGCCAGTTCTGCTGCTGGCTGTTGTCCTAAAGGTAAGCCCTCCTGCCCTGCAGCTGCAAAGGCTCCTGCCTGGGCTGCCATGGCTTCCAAGGCTCACCAGCAGCCCTTGGCATTGCAGGACTTCCTGAGAAGCATCCCCTCCAAGCTCCTCGTCACAGACCTCTACGAGGACTGGATGGCAGCGATGCAGATGGCCAGCAGGGAAGACAAGATCTCTCAGCTGAAAGTGTACGCTTTAGTGAGCAGCAGTTACAGCTCAGCAGCAGGCATTGCTCCAAAGCTGGCATTTGCTGGGAAGGGGGTGGTCTCCTTCAAAGGCTGTGTTTTCGGGCACCTCGCTCTTGGCGCCTGGCACTCCCATTTTGGGGCAATGCACAGCGATCCTTCCCTTGTGTGGGCTTGGGGCAAATCAGCAGCTGCCGCATTTCCTTCCTGCAGGAGCGTGGGAGCCCGACCGCTGGCTGAGAGTGCCGGCAGAGCTGTGCAACACAGCTGCTGGCTGCACCCCTGCCTGGGGCAAGCTCTGGGGACAGCTGTGGGCAACATGGCCCTGCTGATGAACGTTGCCTTCCTCTTCCCTCAGGGTGGCCAAGAAGTTGCCTGCAGCCAACTGTCTCCTCCTCAAGCAGCTGCTGGCACTGCTGCAAGACATCAGCCAGCACACATCCAGCAGCCGAATGAGCTGCAGCAACCTGGCCATCTGCCTGGGGCCAAGCCTGCTGAGCCCAGCACAGGAGGAGCAGCTGAACTTGGAAGCCATGATGGCCGAGAATGACAAGGTAATGCTGTCCTCAGCAGCTGGCTGCAGCCTGGCCAGCCCACGGCAGCTTGGCTGCCCAGAGGTGCCTGTGCCTGGCAGCGCCTCTCTGCAGCCAAGGCTGGAGCAAGAGCTGCCTGCAAGAGCTGCCCCTGCAAGAGGCAGTGCCTTGTGTGCAGAGGCAAGGCTCAGCAGTGATGGCAGGTGCTGCTTGGCACGCTGTCAGGCCCCAGGGCTGAGAGCAAGGCTTTCCTGTGTGCAGGTGAAGGTGCTGGTGGAGTTTATGATCTTGAATATGGAGGAGATCTTTGTGGAGGAGACTGCTGGCTGGGAAGAGTCACCTGCACCCACAGAGATATGCACAGGTAGGAGCAGGAAGGGAGGCTTGTCCCAGCCTGGCACTGGGGGTCCCAGAAATCCCCACGTCCAGCAGACAAGAGGCACCGGGCTCATTTGTGGCTTTTGCTCTGTGTGCTCTTGTCTTCCAAGACATTGCATGGCTGCATTTTGTTGCTTTTTCTTTCTAGAGCTGCACCAGGAGGAGCAAAGTGGCCCTGCAAGGCAGGCAGATGAGGAGCCCCAGGCACAAAGCTGTCCCCATGAATCGCCCTCACTGCCAGACAGCAAACAAGAAGAGAGCGCAGAGGTCACGCTGCTGGAGGCCCAAAAGGCAGAGGTATTTCAGCGACAGAAACAGGGGCACAACACATCCTAAAAAAGCACAAATTTTGTCACCCACCTCTTGAGATTTTGCCTTCCTTCTTTCCTGCCTGCCTGCCTGCCTGCCTGTGTGCCTCTGTACTGACAGTTTGCTTCTGCAGTGCTTTAGGCACGTGCCTCCTCAGTGGACAAGATACTTGTAAATAAATACAGCAGGGGGGTCATGGCCAACTTGAGAGGCCTTGTGCTCAGATGCCAGCTCATGCCAGCTGCCTCCGGTCTCCTTGGGGGCAGCTGTACTGTGCGAGTGGGGGCTGATGCAAAGCAGTGTCTGCTCTGTGCAGCTAAGGGAGTGATTTGCAGCTGATACCTTACTCTTCCAGGCTGTCTCTTGCCACCACTCACCTCCATAATTTCTGCTTTAGGCGCGTCCAGATTTGCCTCCAAGCACCTGCGAGTCCTCCACAGAGTCCCTGGCAAAGGCTGAAGCCCTGACGAGCCCTTCTGAGTCAAGCAGGTAAAAACAGCTCACAGATGATCCAAGAACAGGAGACTTAGCTCGTGATTCCTGGCTATGCCTTGCTAATCTAACCATGCATGGAAAGGCTTGCAGGGTACCCCCAGGCAGAGGAAAAGAGACAAAAAAGAAAGGAAGTTGAGGCCTGGGCAGGAGACGGGGACTATGAGCCAGCGAGGAAGAGGCAGAGGAGAGGCAGCAGCAGATACAGAGAATGGAGGAGGCTGCAGCAGCTCAAGAAGCTCAGGTATGGATGTGCCAGGCTCTGCTGCCTGCCTTTCCCTCAGCACTGCCCCAAGTCAGCCCAAGGTGCTGGCAATGGCCGACAAGGGCTGCTGCTGGTCAGGGCTTGGCAAGAGCTCCATGGCAGCTCTGCAGGGCTCTGCAGTTCCTGCCTTCCTCCATGGCCATGAGCTTGTATCCGTGCAGGAGGAATGCTGTGTGCAGAACGAATGGGCTCCGGGAGAGGCTGTGAAGATGGGGCAACCGGAGTGCCTCTCCCTCCAGTTCTCTTTCCAGATGTTTATAGTTATAATTTGTGAGAAAAAGATTTCATTCTGGAGGCCTTTCTTTCCAAAGTTGGAGCTCCATGGATATCAAGGTAGGTCTCTTGCTACTTGCAGAGAGAGGTGCTACTTTTCCCCTTTTACCCCTACTCTGCTGTGCATGTGGACAGCATGGCTCTGCTGATGAACGTTGCCTTCCTGTTCCCTCAGGGTGGCCAAGAAGTTGCCTGCAGCCAACCTGCTCCTCCTCAAGCAGCTGCTGGCACTGCTGCAAGACATCAGCCAGCACACATCCAGCAGCCGAATGAGCTGCAGCAGCCTGGCCATCTGCCTGGGGCCAAGCCTGCTGAGCCCAGCGCAGGAGGAGTAGCTGCACTTGCAAGCCATGATGGCCGAGAATGACAAGGTAATGCTGTCCTCAGCAGCTGGCTGCAGCCTGGCCAGCCCACGGCAGCTTGGCTGCCCAGAGGTGCCTGTGCCTGGCAGCGCCTCTCTGCAGCCAAGGCTGGTGCAGGAGCTGCCTGCAAGAGCTGCCCCTGCAAGAGGCAGCGCCTTGTGTGCAGAGGCAAGGCTCAGCAGTGATGGCAGGTGCTGCTTGGCACGCTGTCAGGCCCCAGGGCTGAGAGCAAGGCTTTCTTATGTGCAGGTGAAGATCCTGGTGGAGTTTGTGATCATGAATATGGAGGACATCTTCTGGGAGGAGACTGCTGGCCAGGAAGAGTCACCTGCACCCACAGAGATATGCACAGGTAGGAGCAGGAAGGGAGGCTTGTCCCAGCCTGGCACTGGTGGTCCCAGCAATCTCCGCATCCAGCAGACAAGTGGCATAGGGCTTCCATGTGAGTTTAGCTGTCTTTGTTCTTGTCTTCTGATGCATCACTTGGCTGCACATGCTTTTGCTTTGCAGAGCTGCGCCAGGAAGAGCATAGTGGCCCTGCAAGCCAAGACAATGAGGAGCCCCAGGCACAGAGCTGTCCCCGTGCACTCACCTCGCTGGCAGATACGCAACAAGAAGAAGACAGCACAGAGCCCACGCTGCTGCAGGCCCAAAAGGCAGAGGTATGTCAGCTGCACACACCTGGGCACAATGCGTCCCTGACAAGTGGGCACTTTCTCACAAGACCAAGAAGCTGCTGTGCCTCCTGCTGACAGCCCATCTCTGGAGCCTTTCGCATTCCTTGCTTCCGGCTTGCTTCCTTCATTCCTGTCCGCCTGCCCCTGCATTGACACATGCAAGCACAAACTGCTGAGGTTGCTTCTGCAATGCTTTAGGCAGGTGCCTCAAGATGAGAAAAAAGATTTGCAAATGAAAGCAGCAGTGGCGAGCAGAGTCAGTTTGAGGGAGCTTGTGCTCAGGTGCCAGCTCATGCCAGCTGCCTCCAGTCTCCTTGGGGGCAGCTGTACTGTGTGAGTGAGAGGGAGCTGATGCAAAGCGATGTCTTTTCCGTGCAGCTAAGGGGTCTATTTGGCAATTGTTGCTTATTCCTCCAGGCTGTCTCTTGCCACCTCTCACCTCCACAATTTCTGCTCTAGGCACCTCCAGATTTGCCTCCAAGCACCCGCAAGTCCTCCACAGAGTCCCTGGCAAAGGCTGAAGCCCTGACGAGCCCTTCTGAGTCGAGCAGGTAAAAGCTGCTCACAGATGCTCCAACAAGAAGAGACTTAGCTCGTGGCTCCTGCCTTCCCCTAGCTAATCCGACTTTGCATGTAACAGCTTGCAGGCTACCCCCAGGCAGAAGAGAAGGGAAGGAAACAATAGGGAGAAGAGGCCTGGGTAGATGAGGGGGACTATGAGCCAGCGAGGAAGAAGAGGAGGAGTGGCAGCAGAAGACTCAGACAATGCAGCGTCAAAGAAGAGCAAAGTGGCCCAGCAAGCTGAGCAGACGAGCAGCCCCAGGCAAAAAGATGTCCCCATGCATGTCCCTCACTGCCAGACATCTATCAAGAAGACGGCGCAGAGACCGTGGTGCTGCAGAGCCCAAAAGGCAGAGGTATGTCAGCTGCACAGCCCTGGGCACAATGCGTCCCAGACAAGTGGGCACTTTCTCACGAGGCCAACAAGCTGCTGTGCCTCCTGCTGACAGCCCATCTCTTCCCTCCTTCCTTCCTTCCTTCCTTCCTTCCTTCCTTCCTTCCTTCCTTCCTTCCTTCCTTCCGCACCATTCCTTCCTTCCTTCCTTCCACACCATTCCTTCCTTTTGCACCATTCCTTCCTTCCGCACCATTCCTTCCTTCCTTCCTTCCTTCCTTCCTTCCTTCCTTCCTTCCTTCCTTCCTTCCTTCCTTCCTTCTGCACCCTTCCTTCCTTCCTTCCTTCCTTCCTTCCTTCCTTCCTGCCTTCCTGCCTTCCTTCCTTCCTTCCTTCCTTCCTTCCTTCCTTCCTTCCTTCCTTCCTTCCTCCTTCCTTCCTTCCTTCCTTCCGCACCCTTCCTTCCGCACCCTTCCTTCCTTCCTTCCTTCCTCACCCTTCCTTCCTTCCCTGCCCCCACACTGACACATGCTACTGCAAACTGGACGGGTTGCTTCTGTAATGCTTTAGGCTTTAGTTCTTCATCAGTGGACAAAAGGTCGTCATATAAAGCAGCACAGGGGATCATGGCCAACTTGAGGGAGCTTGTGCTCAGATGCCAGCTCATGCCAGCGGCCTCCAGTCTCTTTGGCGGCAGCTGTACTGTGCGAGTGGGGGCTGACGCAAAGCAGCGTCTGCTCTGTGCAGCTAAGAGAGTGATTTTGCAGTCCATGCCTTACTCCTCCAGGCTGTCTCTTGCCACTGCTCACCTCCACAATTTCTGCTTTAGGCGCCTCCAGATTTCACTGCAAGCACCTGTGAGTCCTCCACAGTGTCCCAGGCAAAGGTTGAAGCCCTGACAAGCCCTTCTGAGTCAAGCAGGTAAAAGCAGCTCTCAGATGCTCCAAGAAGAAGAGACTTAGCCCAAGGCTCCTGGCTATGCCTTGCTAATCTAACCATGCATGTAAAGGCTTGCAGGCTACCCCCAGGCAGAGGAAAAGAGACAAAAAAGAAAGCAAGATGAGGCCTGGGCAGGAGACAGAGACTACGAGCCAGCGAGGAAGAGGCAGAGGAGAGGCAGCAGCAGATACAGAGAATGGAGGAGGCTGCGGCAGCTCAAGAAGCTCAGGTATGGATGTGCCAGGCTCTGCTGCCTGCCTTTCCCTCCGCACTGCCCCAAGTCAGCCCAAGGCGCTGGCAAGGGCTGCTACTGTGCAGGGCTTGGCAAGAGCTCCATGGCAGCTCTGCAGGGGCTCTGCAGCCCTTGGCTTCCTCCATGGCCATGTGCTTGTACCTCTGCAGGTGGAGTGCTGTGCGTGGAGCGAAGCTGCAGAGGGGGAGGCTGTGAAGGTGGGGTGGCCAGCGTGCCTCTTCCTCAAATTTTAGATCCAGCTACTTATACTTGCATTTTTGAGATCAGCTTTTCATTCTGGACGCATTTATTTCAAAAGATTGAGCTCCATGGATATTGAGGTAGGTCTTTGTGTATTTGGAGAAGAAGATGCTGCTTTTCGCCCTCTTTCCACACTCTGCTGCACACTCTGTGGGCAACATGGCCCTACTGATGACCATTGCCTTCCTGTTTCCTAGGCGTGGCCAAGAAGTTGCCTGCAGCCAACCTGCTCCTCCTCAAGCAGCTGCTGGCACTGCTGCAAGACATCGGCCAGCACACATCCAGCAGCCGAATGAGCTGCAGCAACCTGGCCATCTGCCTGGGGCCAAGCCTGCTGAGCCCACCACGAGAGGAGCAGCTGAACTTGGAGGCCATGGTGGCCGAGAATGACAAGGTAATGCTGTCCTCAGCAGTCGGCTGCAGCCTGGCCAGCCCACGGCAGCTTGGCTGCCCAGAGGTGCCTGTGCCTGGCAGCGCCTCTCTGCAGCCAAGGCTGGAGCAGGAGCTGCCTGCAAGAGCTGCCCCTGCAAGAGGCAGCGCCTTGTGTGCAGAGGCAAGGCTCAGCAGTGATGGCAGGTGCTGCTTGGCACGCTGTCAGGCCCCAGGGCTGAGAGCAAGGCTTTCCTGTGTGCAGGTGAAGGTGCTGGTGGAGTTTGTGATCATGAATTTGGAGGATATCTTCTGGGAGGAGACTGCTGGCTGGGAAGAGTCACCTGCACGCACAGAGATATGCACAGGTAGGAGCAGGAAGGGAGGCTTGTCCCAGCCTGGCACTGGTGGTCCCAGTAATCTCCATGTCCAGCCAACAAAAGGTGCTGGGCTCACTTGTGGCTTTTGCTCTGTGTGCTCTTGTCTTCCAAGACATTGCTTGGCTGCATTTTGGTGCTTTTGCTTTGTAGAACTGTACCACAGAGACCAAAGTGGCTGTGCAAGCCAAGACAATGAGGAGCCCCAGGCCCAAATCTGGCCCCTCTCGCTGCCGGACGTCTGCCAAGTAGAAGGCACAGAGCCCACCATGCTGCAGGCCCAAAAGGTGGAGGTATGTCAGCTGCACATACCTGGGCACAAAGCATCCCAGACAGGCAAGGACTTTCTCATGAGGCCAAGGGAGCTGTTGTGTCACCTACTGAAAGGCCACCTCGTGAGCCTTTTTCATTCCTTGCTTCCTTGCTTGCTTCCTGCCTGCCTTGCAGTCCTTGCACTGACACATGCAAGCACAAACTGCTCAGGTTGCTTCTGCAGTGCTTTAGGCACGTGGACAAGATCCTTGCAAATGAAAGTGGCACATGGGGAGATGTGCACATGAGGGGGCTTGTGCTCAGATGCCGGATCATGCCAGCTGCGTCCAGTCTCCCTGGGGGCAGCGTTACCGTACGCGTGGGGGCTGATGCAAAGCAGCGTCTGCTCTGTGCAGCTAAGAGAGTGATTTTGCAGTCCATGCCTTACTCTTCCAGGCTGTCTCTTGCCACCGCTCACCTCCATAATTTCTGCTTTAGGCGCCTCCAGATTTGCCTCCAAGCATCTGCAAGTCCTCCACAGAGTCCCTGGCAAAGGCTGAAGCCCTGACGAGCCCTTCTGAGTCAAGCAGGTAAAAACAGCTAAAAACAGCTCACAGATGCTCCAAGAAGAAGAGACTTAGCCCAAGACTCCTGGCTATGCCTAGCTAATCCAACCATGCATGGAAAGGCTTGCAGGCTACCCCCAGGCAGAGGAAAAGAGACAAAAAAGAAAGGAAGTTGAGGCCTGGGCAGGAGACATGGACTATGAGCCAGCGAGGAAGAGGCAGAGGAGAGGCAGCAGCAGATACAGAGAATGGAGGAGGCTGCAGCAGCTCAAGAAGCTCAGGTATGGATGTGCCAGGCTCTGCTGCCTGCCTTTCCCTCTGCACTGCCCCAAGTCAGCCCGAGGCACTGGCAAGGGCCAGCAAGGGCTGCTGCTGGTCAGGGCTTGGCAAGAGCTCCATGGCAGCTCTGCAGGGGCTCTGCAGTTCCTGCCTTCCTCCATGGCTGTGTGCTTGTACCTCTGCAGGAGGAGTGCTGTTCATAGGGCGAAGGGGCTCCAGGAGAGGCTGTGAAGATGGGGCAGCTGGAGTGCCTCTCCCTCCAGTTCTGTTTCCAGATATTTATAGTTATAATTTGTGAGAAGAAGTTTTCATACTGGAGGCCTTTCTTTCAAAAGTTGGAGGTCCATGGATATTAAGGTAGGTCTTTGTCTATTTGGAGAGGGAGATGCTGCTTTTCGCTCTCTTTCCACACTCTGCTGCACACTCTGTGGGCAACATGGCCCTACTGATGACCATTGCCTTCCTGTTCCCTCAGGGTGGCCAAGAAGTTGCCTGCAGCCAACCTGCTCCTCCTCAAGCAGCTGCTGGCACTGCTGCAAGACATCGGCCAGCACACATCCAGCAGCCGAATGAGCTGCAGCAACCTGGCCATCTGCCTGGGGCCAAGCCTGCTGAGCCCAGCACAGGAGGAGCAGCTGAACTTGGAGGCCATGGTGGCCGAGAATGACAAGGTAATGCTGTCCTCAGCAGTCGGCTGCAGCCTAGCCAGCCCACAGCAGCTTGGCTGCCCAGAGGTGCCTGTGCCTGGCAGCGCCTCTCTGCAGCCAAGGCTGGAGCAGGAGCTGCCTGCAAGAGCTGCCCCTGCAAGAGGCAGCGCCTTGTGTGCAGAGGCAAGGCTCAGCAGTGATGGCAGGTGCTGCTTGGCACGCTGTCAGGCCCCAGGGCTGAGAGCAAGGCTTTCCTGTGTGCAGGTGAACGAGCTGGTGGCTTTTATGATTGAGAACTTGGACGACATCTTTGCCGAGGATATGCCTGGCCCAGAGGACACCCCAGCACTCATGGACACATCCACAGGTATGAGCAGGAGCAGAGGCTTTTCCCAACCAGGGGCTCAGGCTCCCAGAAATCTCAGTGTCAAGAGGACAAGCAGTGCAGTGTAGGGCTTCCCCAAGGTTTTGCATTCTGTGTCCTTGTCTTCCAAGAAATCACTTTGCTGCCCAGGCTTTTGCTTTCTAGAGCTGGGCCAGGAAGAGCAAAGTGGCCCTGCAGACAGAGCAGAGGAGGAGCCGCAGAGAAGAAGTGTGGATGCATCCCGCTCTGTGCCAGACACCCAGCAGGAAGATGGAGGAGAGGCCACGGTGTTGGAGGCCCCAAGAGCAGAGGTATGGCAGCTGCACAAAGCCTGGCACAACGCTTTGTCCCGGACAGGTGGGCGCACTCGAGAGGCCGAGGAGCTGCTGTGCCTCCTGCTGACAGCCCAGCTCTGCAGCCTTGGGCCTTCCTTTCTTCTCTGCTCCCCCCACACTGACACATGCTAGCAAAAACTGCGCAGGTTGCTTGCCCAATGCTTTAGGCACTGCTTCATCAGCACACAAAATACTTGCAAGTTAAAGAGGGGGGGAGCTGTCACCTTGCGAGGCCTTCTGCTCCCACCCCAGCCCATCCCAGCTGCCTCCAGGCTCTTTGGGGGCAGCTGTGCTGTGCTGCTGAGAGGAGGCTGATGTAAAGCAGCGCATTCTCTGTGGAGCTAAGGGGACGATTTACCAATTGCTGCCTTCCTTCTCCAGGCTGTCTCTTGCCTCCTCTCATGTCCACAATTTCTGCTTTAGGCACCTCCAGTTTTGTCTCCAAAAACCCAGAGGAGCTCCACAGAGTCGCTGGCAAAGGCTGAAGCCCTGATGAGCCCTTCTGCATCAGGAAGGTAAAAGGAGCCCACATTGGTTCTGACAAGAAGGGACTTAGCTCGTGGCTCCTGCCTGTGCCTCTCTAATCCAACTTTGCTGCTAAAGCCTTGTAGGCTGCTACCCCCAGGATGAGAAAAAGAGAAGGAAACGACAGAGAGAAGAGGCCTGGCCAGGAGACACAGAATGCCACCCAGACAGGAAGAGGAGGAAGACAGAGCAAGGACAAGTGCAGGAGGCTCCAGCAGGCCAAGGAGCTCAGGTATGGATGTGCCAGGCTTGGCTGCCCACCTTTCCCTCCACACTGCCCCAAGTCAGCCCAAGGCGCTGGCAAGGGCCGGTGAGGGCTGCTGCTGGTCAGGGTTTGGCAAGAGCTCCATGGCAGCTCTGCAGGGCTCTGCAGCCCTTGGCTTCCTCCGTGCCCATGTGCTGCACCCCTGCAGGAGGACAGCTCTGCGAGGGATGGAGCGGCCGAGGGAGAGCCTGTGAAGATGGGGCAGCTGGAACCCCTCTCCCTCTAGGTCTGTTTCTATAGATTTATAGTGACATGTACCAAGCTGAGGTTTCCATTCGAGAGGCTGCCTTTTTAGAGGTGACCTTTGCACTCTGAGTGCTGAGATTTTACTGGGATATTTGAATATTTTACAGAGATTGGAAAACTTGGAAGGATCCCTGTTCTTTAAAGAGCAGGCCTCCAACTCTCAAGTGAGAATCTGCCTTTCAGTCCATCTTTTACAATCCCTGATAGAAGGACAATTGCTGCCAAAGGGAAACATGCACAAGTGCCAATATTGACTCAGTGTTTCCCTTTGCTTCCCAGTTATCCATCTGATCTACCATTCCAGGAGGGCTGCCCTGCCTGGGAGCAAGAGACAGTGGGAGAGCCTGTGAACATCGGGCAGGTGCAGTCCCTCTGTCTATAGATACGTGAATAGATTCGGTAGTTAATATTTATACATTTATATAGTTGTATTTATGTCTCTATAGTTATATTTATAGATCTGTGCTGTTGGATTTATATATAGAGAGATCTGTATAGTTACATATATGTAGATAGATTTATGAATGTGTAGTTCGGTTTATACATCTGTATAGTATAACTTATAAATAATATATGTAAATAATAAATGTATATAGTTTTATTCATAAATGTGCATAGTTATATTTAAGTAGTTATAGGTATATATGGGTATTTAGATACATACACTGGTATTTGTATAGGTATAGGCTGTTTTTTAACCTCTTTCCCTGCTTTGCTCCCTCTCTCACCTCTTGCTTTTCCCGCTGTGCCCCTCTGTCCCCTCTTCCTGTGCTGGGTCCAAGCTGGCGGCCGGGCCGGGCGGAGCAGCAGTTCCAGCCCCAGGTGTCCCTGGAGCACTGGGAGCTGCCGGTGGCCCCAGGCACTGTCCCCTGAGGAGCTGCTGAAGGACGGTGAGACACAGGGGGCTGAGGGGGCTGAGCAGAGGTGACACTGAAGGGACAGAGACCTTGAGGTCCTGGTGGGGCTGAGGGGTGTGGAGGAGCTGAGGGAATGGTGGGGTCTGAGGGGACAGGGAAGTGGCAGAGTCTGAAGGGGATGGGGGTGTAAGGGGACGGGGTGGGTCTGAAGGGAATGAGTGGGGTGAGAGCACTGTGGGGGTCTGAAGGAACTGGGGGGCTGCAGGTTTGCTGAGATGGCAGGGCTGAGGGGATGGAGGGAGCCAGCAGGGAGCACAGAGGGGTCCAGGACTGCAGCTCTGCCAGGCCTTGGAACCAATTCCAGAGCCTCCACTTTTGCCACAGCTGCCCTGAACGTCCCTGAGAACTTCCAAAGAGTGACGAGAGCCATCAGGGAGAAGCTGAAGGCCACCAGCAAGAGCAGTGAGCGGGGAGCTGCTGCTGCTGCCGCCCGAGAGCCTGGGTGAGGCCCCAGGGCCAGCGAGGCAGGCTGGGGGTGAGGGTGGCGTGGGCTTTGGCCGTGGGCACTGCCCGGCTGGGCAGGAGCGGGCCCTGCCCGTGCTGGGGCTGCTCAGCGCAGCTGCCCCGGCTGGCCCAGGGGCTGTCCTTGGGCAAGGCAGCTGTGCCGGCAGGGCCCGGCAGCTGTGCCCCTGTGCCCCCCGCGCTGCCGGGGGCTGCGGGACAGTCCCGCCGGGGCTGCGCTCACAGCAGCCTGGCCCGCTCGGCCTGCTTTTGCTTTCTAAGCCTCCTGGGAGCCTCGGAGATTTTCTCTTCCCTGACACAAGTGCAGGTGCTGCCAAGGGAAACGTCCCCATACTGACTCAGTGTTCCCTTGGCTTCCCAGATGTCCCACCTGCTGTCCCTGTCCAGGAGGGCTGCGCTGCACGGGAGGAAAAGGCCGAGGGAGACTGGAATGTGATCATCGGCGGCTGGAATCCCTCCTGCTTTAGTTCTGTTTATAGATGTGTAGAGGAGCGCTTAGATATTTATAAGAATAGGGATAGTTACATGCAAAGATTGTTATTTGCATAGGTATATTTATATATGTATGTAGCTGTATTTATATCTGTTGTTATATATATCTGTATGTGCATGTATATACATATATATGTAGCTACAAATATGTATATATATATGCGTCCAGTTCTGTTTCTAGATGAATGTTGTTATAGTCCCATCTGTGTTTAGTTGTCTGCATATGTACAAACTTGTATATTTGTATAGTTCTATTGATAGAGTTAGATGGATTTTTATATTAGTACATTGAAATTTATATATTAATATGGATGTTTCTTATGTATATATTTATATATGTGTAGTGTATGTAATATGGGAAACATATATTTTCACTCTATATTCTTTTGGGTCTATATTATTTATTTCTATTTAAATATCCATGGAGTTGTATATTTCTGTCATTCTAGTTATTTAGTTCTAGGCTTAGGGTTATTTAGAGAGGGATACAGATATTTTTATATTTCTATATGGGCTGTACAGTTTTAGTAATATGTAATAAATGAAATTGTTAAACTTCAGTTGATCTTTGTGTATCGTGAGTGGTTGTAGAGGGTTGCATTATTATTTAATTTCTTCAATGGAAGTTGATGTTTGTGTATATTTCCATAGCATGATTGTAACAATAAATTAGTTTTTTAAAATTTCATTTTATATTTTTATATTTATATATTGTCAGCATAGGTGTAGCAACTTAGAATAAATTTAATTTTTAAAGTTCAGTTGATTTTTCTGTATTTGTTCATAGTAGAGCAGGTGTCACAATCTGCAAAAAAGGAAACGTTTCAAATGAAGAAGGTGTAGATTTGTGCTGTCCAAAGCACTGAGCAGATGTAAATGTGATGGTTATGGACCGTGGTGGCTTCAGCCCCAAAGCTGTCACCCATCCCTGGTGGCTTCAGCCCAAGGTGTCCCCAGCACTGGTGGCCCCATGGTGCCTTCACCCACCCGAGCCCTTCCCAAGGAATCCATCCCTGCCCTGGCACGGACCGGGCCGAGCTCCAATCCCTTTCACCCTATTCCAGAAATTCCTGGAATTCCAGTGATGGCGCTGAGCCAATCAGGCCAGGAACATTCGGCTTTTTCTGGGAATACTTCCCACCATTTTTGGGGTCTTAGGACATTTTTAGGATCGGGAACCTTTACATCTCTTCCAATCCAATCCATCCTGGAACTCCCTAACAGCACTGAGCCGATCCAGCCAGGAACATCCACTTTTTGGGGGGGAATATTTCCCACCATCCTGGGGTTCTTAGGATGTTCTTAGGATCAGAAACCTTTTAAGTTCCTCCCACCCCAATCCATCCCAGAATTCCTGAAATTCCACCGACAGTTAATAAACTGTCGTGTTAATAAACCACAAAATTCTCATATAAACCACCTAATTCCCACGGAAAACTCTCTAATTCCCAAGGAAACTGCCTCATTCCCAAGAGAAATGCTTCATTCCCAAGGGAACCGGATAATTCCCAATGAAACTGCCTCATTCCCAAATTATCTGTCTAATTCCCATGGAAACTGTCTGATTCCCAAGAAAAACTGTCTAATTCCCAAGGAAAACTGCCTCATTCCCAAATTATCGGTCTAATTCCCAAGAAAACCACCCTATTCCCATGGAAACTGTCTAATTCCCAAATTACCTGCATAATTCCCAAGGAAACCACACAATTCCCATATAAACCACCTAATTCCCAAGGAAAACACTCTAATTCCCATGGAAACCGTTTAATTCCCAAGGGAAATGCCCAGTTCCCAAGGGAAACACACAATTACCAAGGAAACCACACAATTCCCAGGGAAGCTCTCTAATTCCCAAGGAAACAGTTTAATTCCCAAAGAAAATTCTCTAATTCCCAAGGGAAATGCCTCATTCCCAAGGAAATGGTTCAATTCCCAAGGAAAACAGCTCATTCCCAAATTATCCACCCAATTCCCTAGGAAAGCACCTCATTCCCAAGTCATTCCCCTCATTCCCAAGGAAATCACCTGATTCCCAAGAATTCCTTCCCTGGGATGATTTTCCCAGTCCCACCACTCAGTCCATGAATCCCTGCCAATTCCCCAAGCAGGGAATTCCCGCATTTCCCAAAGGCTCCAATAAATCGGGAAGTTCTTTTCCTGAAATCCAGGGGATCATTACCTGTGAGCTGGAAAACCAGGAGAAGGCCCTGGAGATTCCTGATTTTCCACTCCAGCACCTCCCGAGGACTGGAAAGCGCTGGATCCGACGGAATTCCCTCGTTTCCGAGCTGCTACAAAAGCCAGGAGGGAGGAGAGGTCATGAAAATCCCTGGGAAAAACCTCAAGGCTCATGCCAAGCTGGATTTCCCTGGAAAAACCTGGAATTCCTCCCTCACCACCTTTTCCAGCGGCTCCAGTTTATCCTGGAGCCGATCCCGCTGGAGCTGCAATTCCTGGATTTAGGCTTTCAGGAAAACCGACTTCTCTTCCCGCTGCTCCTTCTCCTCCTGCTCCACAGCTTCCCGGTGGGCCTGGAATTCCAGCATTTCCAGGTGGGCCAGCACGCCTAGAAAAGCGGGACACGCCTGGAATTCCGGGCAGGAATCCCCAAAAAAGGGAAAATACATTAAAAAACCTCACTTGGAATGGTTTTTCCAAAGGGTAGAGGGCAGGGAAGCATCCAGGGAGGAGGATTTAGGGAATTTTAGGGAATCAGGGCCACATTCCCAAGAACTCACCCTTGGAAAAATCCCTTTTCCCATCCTCCTTCCCATTCCCTTGCTGCTCTCTGAGGGAGGAGGGAGATTCCAGCTTTTCTTTCCCAGGATCCATCCCTGAGGAATTTTCCTTCCACAGGGAACAGCCAGAGTGACCCCGGGCCCCGAGGATCCTGGGCTGGAAAGAGACGGGAGAAATCCCAATTAATTTTCCCATAGATTAGGGGGAGTTTTCCCGAGGAAAATGTGGGAAGGGGAAGGATTTTGGGGGATCGATGGTGGGATGAGAATGGGGGGACAGGGATGGACCAGAGGAAAAGGGAGAATTCCGGAGGGAAGGGACAGGGATGATCCCAAGGGAAAGGGAGAATTCCAGAGGGAAGGGACAGGGATGATTCCAAGGGGAAGGGAAAGAGAGGATCTCAAGGGAAAGGAACAGGGAGAATCCCAAGGTGGGGACAGGGAGAATTCCAGAGGGAAGGGACAGGGAGGATCCCAAGGGAAAGGGACTGGGAAAATCCCAAAGGGAAGGGACAGGGATGATCCCAAGGGGAAGGGCCAGAGAGCATCCAGGGATGACAGGAAGGATCTGGGGGTGACGGGGATGGTCTCAGAGGGAAGGGACAGGGAAGATCCAGGGGTGACAGGGAGGATCGGGGGGTGACACAGATGGTCCCAGAGGGAAGGGACAGGAAGGATCTGGAGGTGACAGGGAGGATCCTGAGGGGTCTGGGCCGCGCCCCCCCGACCGCTCCGAGGGCCACAGCGCCAAAGGGACGAGCAGGGCAGGCTGTGGCCGTGGGTCCCCGCTCCGAGGGGGCCCCTGCAGGACTTAACAGTCCCCAATGAGAGGTTGAGGGACCCCCGGACCCCCCCAAAAATCAAAAAAAATCCCCCGGACCTCAAACCCCTCCCTGAGGGCCCCACACGCACCTCAAACCACGCGCCTCAGCGCCGCCGCAAGTGTGTCACCACACCGTCCACCAACAGCACCGAGCCGATCCGGCTGGGAACACTGACCTTTTTTTGGGAATATTTCCCAACATTTTGGGGTTTAGGACATTTTTAGGATCGGGTACCTTTACATCCCTTCTAGCTCAACCCTTCCCGGAATTCCCCCGACGGCACTGAGCCGATCCGGCTGGGAATATCCACGTTTTTTTGGGACTATTTCCCACCATGGGGGGGTCCTTAGGACACTTTTAGGATCTGGTATGTTTACATCCCTTCCAATCCATGCTGGCATTCCCAGAAATCCACCAACAGCACCGAGCCGATCCGGCCGGGAGCATCCGGCTTTTTTGGGGACTATTTCCCACAATTTTGGGGTTCTTAGGACACTTTTAGGATGGGTACTGACCTGGGCCCCGTCGGGCTCGGCCTTGAGCAGCTCCCCCGAGCTCAGCTGGTTGTAGTACAGCCCTGGGGGTCTCAGCGCCGCCTCCGGGACCTGCGGGACGGCAGCGGGGTCAGCGCAATTCCTGAATTCCCGAAGGGGGGCCACGTGCTGGTGAGGTGCTGATAGAACTCTACAACAAAAAGTTGTAAAGTAGGTATGCTTATTCCAGTGCTGGGATGCACGAGGAATAGCTTCCTAAATACGTGCGCACCTTCTGTGGCACTTTGCTTGGTTTATATTGAGTTACAGGTTACATATGCATGAAGCTACACAATGCCCTATACATATTCATTATCAGTTCCCGCTTTGTATTATAATGAGTTCAAAGTTCATTTAAATACACTTGCGCCTGTGCAGTGCTGCCTGGTGATCGTGGACGGGGGTCTCGGATGAAGGAAAAGAGTCTTCCTCTGATGAAGTAAGGAGTCTTCCTCACATCAAACTCTTCACCTTGCTTCCCTGCGCATACTCCCTGGGTCCCTGGCCTGAGTCCAAGCCCTGCAGCTGGCTTGGACTGGTTTGGGGGTCCAAAAACAGGATGCCTGGTCTCCTTAACAATGGGTCAATAGCCTCTTTACATCCTCTCTTTCTGTTTGGCAAGCGCAAAACATGTCAAGCAAGCAATACATATCGTTGTTAGTGAGCAGCCCCTAATAAATCACTATCTACCCCTAAATCAGCCTGGCAGAACCTCATGGAAGCAAGGGACCATTGCAACCCTACGGAATCACCGTGGGCTGCAGGTGGATTTTGTGTTCTATCCTGGGATGCAGGTGGGCAATAAGGCCTGAGGCAGCCTCCCGAGTGTCCAGCTGTGTCATGGGTGTGGGGGAAATTTGGGGGAACACCCACACCCCTGGCCCTGCTCCTCCTCCCAGCTGGGCATGGAGCTGTTGGGACATGGGGAGGGGTCCTGCTGCCTCCCCCCTGTCCCCCACACCCGTGCACAAGTTTCAGGGCACTTGGAAGCCATGATGGGGGTGAAGTTGGGCCGGCTTGGGGAGGGGCCTGGGACAATTTGGGTGGCTTTTTGGGGGGTCCCACTGTCCACCCCCGCCCCAAGTCTCGTTTCTTCTCTGGTGCCCTCTCACCCACCCTCGCCAGTCCCGCCCGTGCCCCCAAAGCCCCAAGGGACCCTCCCGATTGTCGCCGTCCCGGGTCCCCCTCAGCGCTGCGGCGGCTGCCAAAGGGGGCGGGGCCAGCGGCCATTGGCCAATCCGGAGGCGGCAGGGAGGGGCGGGGCGGGAGGGGGCGGTGCCGCGCGAGCAGCCCGAGAGCAGGGCGGGCTCGGTGTGGGGCCCGAGCGGGGCCGGGGGGCGAAGGGTGGGGCAGCCGAGCCGGAGCGCCGATGGCACTGCACACCTGAGGAGTCATGACAGCATGGGCTGTGACATCACAGGGTGGCCATGTGAAATCGTAGAATGGTTTGTGACATGACAGGGAAAGTTGTGTGACATCACAGAGTGGGGCTGTGACATCCCAGAGTGGGACTGTGTGAGGTCACTGGGGAGGTCGCTCCTCCCCGGCCCCCCCTCAAAGTCCCCCCAGAGAAGTTCAGCACTGCTCGTGCACAGCAGGGTCCCCTGTCCTCCCAGGTCCCCCCTGCCCCGGTGCCGCAACCTCCCCCAGAGGATGTTCCATGAGATCGACCCCAGAGCCTGACACGGGGATGGGGGGCACTGGTCATGGGGGAGTGGGATATGGGGACAGGGACCCCCTGGCCGCGTCCCCGTGTCCCCCAGGCTGAGAGCCTGGCCCAGGGCTCCTTCACCCTCTTACCAAAGAGGGCTTGAGAGCGCTTTAGAAATCCCCAGCAAGGGAACAGCAAAAACCTGATTTAATATTCAGCGACAGCACAACAAAGTTCATCGGCAAAAGTCATTCTGCTCCTGACTGGACAGTTCAGGCATGCCAAGGAAACAAAGCAACAACAAAATCAAACAAAATCCAATCAATCAAACCAGAAATGAACTCAGAACTCTGTGTGTGTGTGTGTTTAGGTGTGTGTGACAAAAGGACAGTGACGGCAATGATAAAAGGAAAATGGCCTAAAAAGCTTAACAGACCTCAAACTTAAGAGTACTTATACCTTAACCTTAACTTATACCTTAACAATTTAGCAAAAGAACAGTACTTAATGGCATTTAACCTAACTAATAACCTATAATGTAATGATTTTTCTGAGGAATACTATTTCACTTCGCTTATAGCTTATATTAAACATGGAATTACAGTAATGCACTTCACAAAGCAATGTCACAGAAACTCTAACCCATCCAACTTCAAGTTATCCAGATTTTGACAAGAGGAAGTCAGGAGGAGAAAGAGAGAGAGGGAAGGATCCACGGTCACAGCCTTGGATCCAGCGCCATCTCAGCTGCTGTGAGCTCCGGGGCCGTGGGACGTGTCAGTGTCACAGCCGTGTCACAGCCTTTACCTGCTCTGGTCCCTCTCACTGGTGGGGTTTTTGGGGTGCCAGGGCCTTGGCAGCCACTTTGGGGCTGGACCAGAGGCTGCAGTGGCTGCGGGTGGGGCAGTGACCGCCCCACCTACGCAGAACTTGCCCTGTCCCCCAAACACACACTCCAGATGTTTGGGGCCATCCATCATTTCTCTGCTCTCCAGCACTGAGGCAATGGACTCTGCCTACAGCTCTGAGCTCGTGCCCATGGCAACCACCCCTGGCAATGGGGTTCCATGGACCTGCTCTCAGGAACCCCCCAAGAACTGGGGAGTACCCCAAAACTGCCTCCAAAATGTGGGATGCCCCAAAATCCCTTCAGGAATGTGGAGTACCCGAAATCTCACTCAGGAACAGGTTCCCCCTTTCTTCATCACCCCCAACCTTTGGCTGTCTCATTCCAGACCCTGCCCCACCCTCCCAATCCACACCCCAACCCATCCCACCCCTCCTGGACATCAATACCCCTTCCCAAGCCTCATTTCCACCCCATTCCACCCCTCCCAAACCCCATCCCACCCATCCTGCCCCACCCAATCCCTACCACACCCCTCAGGATTTGCATCCCACTTCACCCAATCCCCTTCCAATGCCATTCTACCCTGAGGGGCTGTGGAACTGAGTAATTTTGAACTGGGATTGAGTACTTTTGTGTGGCATTGAGTGGCTTTGAGGTAAAAGATCAAACGCTTTCACCTTTTGGCATGCAAAGCAAAGAAGAAAACTACACCAAATACCCCCAAAACCCCCAAATCCTTCCAAATACCTCCCTGAATCCCAGATTCCCCCCCAAACACTAGTAAAAAGTGAGGCTTTAGATGTTTTTGATCAATTTGTTGATTTCCCCCAATTTTGTGTGTTTTGAAGGGATGAAGAGGAATCAGAAGAAAATCAGGGCCACAATAAAAGGACCACCATTAAGGTGTCTTCCCAGTGTGGATCAAGGGGAATGTGGCTCACCAGGGCTCTTCCCAAAATGGGTCCTCCAATAGGGGATGAAGATGGAGCAATGCACAAAGCTCTGCTGGCACTCAGGGCACTCACAGGGCTTCCCTTATCGGTGCCTCTGTTGGTGTCTCTTAAAGGCAGAACTGTCTGAGAAGCTCTTCCCACACTCAGGACACTCGTAGGGCCTCTCCCCGGTGTGGATGCGCTGGTGGGTGATGAGGTTGCAGTTCTGCTTGAAGCCCTTCCCACAGACAGGACAGCGGAAGGGCCTCTCCTCTGTGTGAATGCGCTCATGAAGGAGGAGATTGGAGCTGGTCTGAAACCTCTTCCCACACTCAGAACACTCATAGGGCCTCTCCCCAGTGTGGCTCCTCTGGTGTACAATCAGGCTGCAGCTCGTGCTGAAGCTCTTCCCACACTCCCCACACTCATAGGGCCTCTGCCCGGTGTGGCTCCGCTTGTGGATGATCAGGTCGGAGCTTTGGGTGTAGCTCTTCCCACACTCCCCACACTCATACGGCCTCTCTCCAGTGTGGATCCTCTGGTGGACAATCAGGTCCTTCCTCCACCTGAAGCTCTTCCCACATTCCCCACACTCATACGGCCTCTCCCCAGTGTGGATCCGCTGGTGGACCATCAGGCCAGAGCTGTCTCTGAAGCTCTTCCCACATTTCCCACACTTGTAGGGCCGTTCCCCAGTGTGGATCATCTGATGGCGGATCAGCTGGCTGCTCTGGCTGAAGCTCTTCCCACATTGCCCACACCTGAAGGGCTTCTCCCCATCGTGAAGCTGCTCAGGGACCACCACGTCAGAGCTCTGCCTGAAGCTCTGATCACCTTCCGGGCACAGGGTGGGTCTTTCCTCCTCGGAGCATCCTGGGCTGGGTTTGGAGCCCCTCCTGGAGCGAGACCTCTGCAGCATTTCCTCCCCATTGGATTCCTGCACAGTGGAGCTGCTCAAAATGGACTCCTCCATGAGGTTCTGCCCCAAGGATTTCTCCTCCCCAGTCCTCAGCTCATTTGCTGTGGAAGGAAGGACAAGGAGAAGATTTGGGATTTGCCTCTGTGCCAGAGGGAAGGGGAAGGACATCCCCCAATCCATCCCTGGCAGGACAGTGTCAGCAGCGGGGTTGTCCTGCAGACGGGGACGATGCTGGGCTGCAAGATGGAGGAGAAGAGAGGGGGGAAGGGGCAGTGACTTCCTCCTCACCTGCCTCGGGTTCCCAGGCCATCTTCCTCTTCCTTGCAGCCTCCTTCTCCATCCAGCCAAGGTTTGGTAATCGGAAATCCTGGTTTGGGTAAAAAAAGGGTGTGAGTGCCTTGGGCTTGTGGTACCTCATGCCCAAGTCCAGCTCTAGAAGTCACCGGGTGTTTTGTGTCTATAAAATCCTCCAAAAATGAAGAGTGACCCCAAAAAAAGCCTCCCACGATTTCCCCCTTTCCAGTCTCCTGTCTTTGGGGTCCTGGGGTTCCCCTTCTCGACGCTGCTGGGGCTCCTGTGGGTCCTGGGGATCTCCCTTCTCCAGGCTCCTGCTCAGGGGTTTTGATGGTCCCAGGGGTCCCTTCTTCCCTCATGGTGCTTTGATTCCCAGGGTCCCCCTCTTCAGGCTCCCCCCCACTCCAGGCACTCGGGGCTTCCCCTCACTCCGCTGCCCCTTTCAGCGTCACAGTGTCCTGGCCCTGCCTCATCTCCAGGCTCCCCCACCCCTCCAGGCTGCCGAGGTCCCCCAGCTCTGCTATCGCCCCTCTCTGCTCTCTCCACTCCGGGAGTCCTGCGTTCCACCCCTCGACTCTCCTGGGGATCCCCAAAACCAATGTCCTGTCCCACCAATACCAGGCAATTCCCACATGGATCCCCTCGAGTATTCCCCCAAAGATCATTTCAGACTCTGCTTTGGAGTCCTGCAAGATCCAAACATCCCCTCTGGCCCAGAAAATCCTCACCAGGGACATGCAAAGATACCTGGGGTTCAATTCCAGAAACTGTGAGTTCCAAATACCCCGCCAAAAGAAAAAACCCTCCCAGAGACCCCCTGACAGATGTGGGACAATGTCCCCCTCCCCGGTCACCTGTGGAATGGGGGGAGGGGGGGGGGCAATGATCCCGGAGCCAGGGGTGCTGCGGATACAGTGGGTGGTGAAACCTCATGGTTCTCCTGCTCCTCCTTTTCCTTCTGCTCCTTCTCCTGCTCCTTCTTCTCTTTCCCTCCTCTTCCTCCCACTCCTCCTCCACTCTCCCCCCAGACCCCCCTTTCCCCACCCTCCTCTGCCCCACAGCTACTGCAGCACAGGATGCTGGGATTGGGGAGCCCCCCGATCAGCCCCAGGGATGGACAGGGGGCTTCAGGACCCCTGCAGTGCAGATCCACCTCCCCCAGAGCCCCAGGGAATTGCTCCAGGGATTGAGTGCTGGGAGACAGGGCTGGACCCCCATGGAACCACCCCTCTTCCGTGCCAACCACACCTTTCCCTCCCCTCTCCCCCCCTTGCCCATCCTTCTCCCATTCCACAGACCCCGCCCAACTCAATTTCGGTGTCCCACACCCCTCCCGCTCTCTTTGGGGGTCCCAGCCCCCTCTTTTCCCCTGTTCATCTGTCCCTTTACCATCGCTCCCTTAATCTCCAACCCCCCCTCCCATGATTGGTTTAGGGGCTTCCAGGCCCCTCTTGCCCAGTTTGGAGGTCCCAAGCCCCATTTCGCTCAATTTGGGGTCCCAGCCCCCGCCCCCCTCCTCACCGCGCCCCCCGCTCACTCCGCGGCTGGGGGCACTCCCAGCACCACCAGGACGGCCCCAGCTGCCCCCACACGGCCCATGCCCAGCGCCGGGCAGGTGCTCACAGCCCCAAAGCAGCCGCGCTCTGCCCTGGGGGGTCCCCAAAGCGGCCCCGCCCCGCGCGGCACTGCGAGCACCACTCCGGAGCAGTGCGGAGCGCGGGCGGGCGGCATCAGCTGTGCCCGGGCAGGGCCGGGCCCCGCAGGACAGCTCCCCCCGCACTCGGCCCCGCCCGGACAGCGCGGGGGGGCCCGGCCTGCCCGCCCCCCACCTCCCCCTCCCCAAATTCCGCTCCCGGCGGCGCTGGGGCCCAGGGGGGCGCAGCTGGGCTCCAGAGGTGTCGGAGCCACGTGTCCCCCGCTGCCAGTGCCACCCCCGAAGGAATAGGGGTACCCGGAAACTCCCTCAGAGGTGGCGGATTCCCCGCAAGCCCCTAAGGAGTGGGGTCTCCCCCCCGGCTTCATCACTCTGAAACTTCAGCTGCCTCATCCCAGGCCCCATCCCACCCATCCCCCTCCCCCAGACTTCATCCCACACACCAATCCACATCCCATCCCATCCTATGCCATCCCATTCAATTTTCCCCGGCAGCCACCATCGGGACCCCCCAAAAAACTCGCGTCTAGAGAACACCCCAACATCCCCCCAAGGGGCATTTGCGACTCTCCCTTGGAGTCCTGCAAGATCCAAACATGCGCGCCCTCCCCCCCAAAAAAACCCCTCCCGGCAACCAACAAAGACAGGTGCTGGAGGAACCAACAAGGACTCGGTGCTGGAGTCCTACAGGGTCCAAAAATTCCCCCCTCCCAAAAAGAACCCCAGGGACCGCCCAAGATCTTTGGGGCGAGCTCCCCCTGCCCAGTCACCTGCGGGATGCCCCGGGGGGGCGATGCTTCCGGGGCCGAGGGTTGCGGACACAGAGAGCGATGGACGCACGAGGCAGCTCCTTTTCCTGCTTCTCTTTCTGCTCCACCCCCTTGATCCCTCCTCTTCCTCCTGCTGCTCCCCCTTTATCACTCCTCTGCCCCCCTCCCTTCCTTCTCTTCTGTCCCACCTCCTCCTCTCCCGCTGCTCCTCCTGTTCTTTGGCACTCCCATCCCAGCTTTGTCTGACATCACCCCTGGAGCAATCCCGTGCTTAGCAGAGCATCCTGTGCTCTATCAGCACTCTCTGCTCCTTAGGGAAGGATTATAGATATTTCTATTTCTATTTCTATGTTCTTTTATATATATGTATATAATAAGTTAGATTAAATAATGTTAAGTTCGGTTATTTTGCTAAATCGTTAAGTTTAAGGTATGTTATGTTTAAAGTATAAGTTCTGTACTGTTAAATGTGAGCGTTATTAAGCTTTGAGGCCGTATTCCTTTTATCCTTGCCCTCACTGTCCTTTGGTCACACACACCTAAACACACACATAGAGCTCCAGGTCTCAGTTCATTTCTAGTTTGATTGCCTGGATTTGATTTGTTTTGTTGTTTCTTTTTTCCATTGCTGTGCCTGAACTGTCCAGTCAGGAGTAGAGTGACTCTTCTCAATGAACTTTGTTGTGCTGTCGCTGAATATTAAGTCTGGTTTTTGCTGATCCCTTGCTGGGGATTTTTTAAGTGCTCTCAACCCCTCGTTCATAAGAGGGTGAAGGAGCCCTGGGCCAGGCTCTCACTCTGGGGGACACAGGGACACTGCCGGGGGGTCCCTGTCCCCCAGTCTCACCCCCCCACGGCCCTGTCCCTGTGTCAGGCTCTGGGGGTCGATCTCGTGGAACATCCTCTGGGGGAGGCTGCGGCACCGGGGGGCAGGGGGGGACCCGGGGGGACAGGGGACCCTGCTGTGCATGAGCAGCGTTGGACTTCTCTGGGGGGCGTTGTGAGGGGGGGCTGGGACAGAGTGACCTCCCCAGTGACCTCACACAGCCCCTGTGATGTCACAGCCCACTCTGGGATGTCACCGGCAAATCTATTAGATAACAAAACCTCCTTGTGATGTCATAAAGCTGCACTATGATGTCACCACCCACTCTATGATGTCAGAGGCTGCTCTGTGATGTCACAGCCTGTTCTGTGCTGTCACTCAGTGATGTCACACAGCTCACTCTGTGACCTCTGTGACCTGCTCTGTGATGTCACACAGTCCCCTCTATGATGCCAGAGCTGCTCCATGGCCTCACACAACCAACTCTGTGATGTCATAGCCCAATCTGTGACCTCACACAGCCCACTCTGGCATGTCACACTGCCCCTTTCTGGCATCACAGCTGCTCTGGGGCTCTGGGACACAGCCCCACAGGTGCCTATGGCTATGGCACAGCCCCTCTGGGCCATGGCACAGCCCCTGCCAATGCTGAGCACCTGGGAGCTCTGGCTGTGCCCTGCTCGTGTCCCTGAGCTGCCCCGGCCGTGCCCCAGCCCTGCTGGGCTGTGCACAGGAGCTGCTCCTGGGCAGAGCTGTCTCTCTGCAGCACTGCCGCTTGCCAGGAGCTGCCTCTGTGCCAGGAGCCCAGCCCAGCTCAGCAGCACAGCCACAGCGCAGGGACTTGAATGAGCCTCGCGGGGCTTTGCTGCTGTTTATATCAGACTCAGTCCCTCCCAGTGTGTTCAAATAACTTCTCAAGAAGTCAAAGTTAAATTGAAACACTGAAGTTTCTTGCAGTTCTAATAAATCCCACAGAGAGACAGGAGTGAGAAAGTGTCCCCAGGTTGCAGTTCAAGCAGAACACTGCAGGCAGTGATGGCAGGTGGGGACAAGCAAGGGAAAGGTGTCTCTGATGCTGAGCCAACCTGGATGTGTTTCATGAATTCAAAGGGTCAAGCTGTGAGCCCCAGCCCTGGGCAACGTGGAGTTACAGCTAGAAAGGAGAAGTGAGAGCACTGCTAAACTTAAGTCAGAAGTGAACACAGCAACACTGTTAGGCTGCAAACCACGGCAGGCAGTGTGGCCTACCACAAAATAGAGAGCATAAGAGAGAAGCATATTTGGTATGTATCTGTACTGGTCAGTTCTAGCTTTTAGTTTTGCAATGTTATTAAAAAACATAGATATGGTTGTTATAGTGATTACCATTTATATAAGAATCTCTTTTTAGCTACTGCTGAAAAGATATAAATACTCAGCTCTGTATCAATAAAATTGGCTTTTGGCATCAGTGCAATGTGCCCCATCTGTTCCATCGCCCATAGGCATGCGTCACTCGACAACTGCTGCCCTGTGTGGGGACCGGAATTGCCCTTTGGTGATGGATGGTGAGCCCTGCAAAACTTCAGGATTTTGATGAAGGTGAAGCTGCAGGACAGCGAGAGCCTTCAGGATTGTGGTTAAGCTGTGGGAAGAAGCAGGAGCCACTCCGGTCGGCAATTGATCCTCTGGAAAAGAGGTGAGTCACTGCAGGGGACTATGGGCCAGAGTCAGGGGATGACCAGCCCAGAAAGAGACATTTTCCACCTTATGTCAAAGCTGCCAGACAAGCAAGGCAAACCTTTGCCTGCGCACGATTTAAAACTTATACTTAAATGGACTGTGTTTAACTTACAAGGGGTAACTCAGTCCACACTTTTTATGGTGGATTTGTGGGACAGAGTAGGAGTGGAACCTTGGAATGCTGTAGCTGAAGGTGATAAAGCTGCTGCAGATATGATTCCCTCTTGGAAAGTAATTTTTGAAGCTTTAAAAGCTCAAGAAAAATCTCATGAAAAATCTCCTGCTAAAGATGAAGAAGATGCCCCTTGCACCCTCCGCAGAAACGGAGCCTCAAAGCTCTTCACAATCTGAAGAGACAATGCCTTTTCCACTCAAAGCTCCAGCCCCCCTTGCAACAAAAAGGAAGAAAGGGTCTTCACAATTTATAAAAGCATTTGCTGCTGACTATGGTCCAGCTGAGAGCAGTGAGGATGAAGAATATCCTTTTGACCCCGGATCCGTTGATCCTGAGAAAGAACCAAATTTATTTCCCCCCGACCCTCATGATACCTGGGTCCGCTTAAAACAACAAGTGTTAAAAGAAGGAGATTTAGACTTTGCAACCGTAAGGGAGTCCCCTGCAACTTCAAAGGTCTGTTTCAACTGCGGCAAACCTGGTCACTTTAAAAAAGACTGCCCGCATCGAAAAGAGATAATCCTAAAGCCATTCATGTGTGCCCACGATGCCACAAAAGCCCACATCCTGCTAACCAACATCGCTCTAAGTATGATTTCGAAGGTCGTCTGTTCCAAGGATGCCAGGGAAACTGCAACCAGAGAGCAGGATGGTGGCACCACGCTCTGACACAGATGCCTCAGCCGCCCTCGCAGATGCAGCTCCACGAATGCCCTCACAGATATCAGCTCCACGAATGCCCTCGCAGATATCAGCTCCACAGATGCCCTCGCAGATATCAGCTCCACGGATGCCCTCACAGATATCAGCTCCACGGATGCCCTCACAGATGCCCAACAGAAACCTGCCCCAAGTCTTTGCCCAGCAACTGCAGACAGTGCTGGATTGGACTTACACACCTCAACCACAGTAACATTACGTGATTCTTCTTTTCATTTACTCCCTACAGGAATTTTTAAACCATTAATGTTTCAAAAGAGTGCCGTGCTTGTGGGAGGGTCCTCAACTAGCCTTCCAGGACTCTCTGTTATCCCTGTGATTATAGCCTTAGACTCTAATGATGAACGAAAAGTTATGGTTTGGATCCCTAATCCACCATGTTTTGTTCCACAAGGAACCCGCATAGCAAAATTAATCCCTTTTTCACATAATTCATCATTTTCCGTAAAATGTTATAACACCAAAGTGAAAAAATTTGATTCCACAGAAACCCTGCAAATATTATGGACACAAACAATTTCAAATAAACATCCTATCTGCCAGTGCACCCTGTCATTACGAGGACAACACATTATGCTCACTGGTATTTTAGATACCAGAGCTGATGTCTCTGTCATTTCTCAAGATAAGTGGCCTCCACATTGGGTCCTCATGGAGGTGCCCCAAGCCCTCACTGGGATCGGAGGAAGTAGTCGCAGTTACCAAAGTCAGCATCTAATTCAAATAACAGGACCAGAAGGCCACACAGCCTCTGTAAGACCATTTGTTTTACCTGTGCCCATGGTCTTATGGGGACGAGATGTACTCTCCCAATGGGGTTTCAAAACTCAGTCTGATTTTTAGTGGGGACCACTGAAGCGCACGGCACCCTGAAATTAACCTGGAAAACAGATACACCTATTTGGGTGGATCAATGGTCCCTGCCATTACCTAAACTGCACGCACTCACTGAATTAGTCCAGGAACAGCTTCAAAAAGAACACATAGTTCCTTCCACCAGTCCTTGCAATTCACCTGTGTTTGTAATCAAAAAACAATCTGGCAACTGGCGCTTGCTCCATGATCTCCATAAAATTAACACTGTTATGGAGAACATGGGAGCAATTCAACCTGGCCTCCCATCTCCTACCATGATCCCTCAAGATTGGCATTTGACAGTCATTGATTTAAAGGATTGCTTTTTTGATATCCCCTTGCATCCTGAGGATGCACTGAAATTTGCCTTTTCTGTCCCAAGCACCAATATGCAAGCACCCTTGCAAAGGTATCACTGGGTTGTCCTGCCCCAAGGCATGAAAAATAGCCCCACTATTTGTCAGTGGTTTGTTGCAAAAATTCTCAGCCCCATTCGTCAGGACATGCCTGACACTCTTTTATATCATGACATGGATGACATTCTAATTGCTGCAGAAAAACAAGAAGTTATGGAGAAAGGCCTAGCCCTTGTCAGCAATGCTGTAACTCAAGCAGGACTTTGTGTTGCTCCTGAAAAAAGTCAGCATCAACCCCCTTGGAAATACCTTGGCTGGCGAATTAAGACCCAGAGTATTTCCCCTTAGCCCTTACAAATTCAAATCAACATTTGTACTTTGCATGATGCTCAAAAACTTTTAGGAACAATTAATTGAGTTCGTTCCTTGTTAGGAATCTCAAATGCAGATTTAAGTCCTCTGTTTGCTCTGTTAAAAGGGGAAGCAGATTTATTATCACCTCGGCAGCTTACACTGGAATCTTTCCAAGCATTACAAAAAGTAGCTGATGCTATTTCAAATCTACAAGCAGCCTGATGGGCTCCTGAGTTGCCTTTTTCTTTAATAATTTTAAATCCAGCCAAGCAGCCCCATGCTTTCATTTTTCAGTGGGACCCTAACTTGCCAGACCCTTTAGTAATTATTGAATGGATTTTTTTGCCACACCATCTCCAAAACTGTCAGCACTCAACATGAAAGGCTTGCTTTGCTCATCGTAAAAGCTAGACAAAGGCTTGTCACACTTGCAAGTGTTGATTTCAATTTGATTTGTTTGCCTGTTACTACTGTTTACTTACAGTGGCTACTTCAACAGTCTGAAGTGTTTCAAATGGCTCTCACTGACTTCTCTGGACAACTTTCTACACATCTCCCAAAGCACAAGCTCGTGGCAGCCGGTTTTCATCTCTTAACATGACCCAAGAGAAGCGAAGTCCCGTTACAAGCATTAACTATTTTTACAGATGGATCTGGTCACACCCACAAGTCAATAATACTGTGTTGTGGTGGAACTCAAATCTCAACCGACCGGACTCAGATGTCATCACTGTTTCAGGATCCCCTCAAATTGTTAAATTAGCAGCCATTGTACGACCCTTTGAATGCTGGTCTTTCCTTTTAACCTAATAACTGACTCTGCTTATGTTGCAGGACTCATAGAAAGAGCTGAAGCTGCTGTGTTAAAAGATGTGTCTAATGCAAACTTGTTTTATTGGCTACAGCAGCTTGTTTTCCTTTTAGAGAACAGAAAAGAGTCATATTTTGTAATGCATGTTAGATCTCCCACTACTTTGCCTGGTTTCATTGCAGAAGGAAATCGCCAAGCAGACCTGCTAACGCTGCCTGCACAGGTGGTACCTGATCGTTTTTCCCAGGCAAAAATCAGTCACTCATTTTTAACCAAAATGCTGCCGCTCTGGCAAGAACTTTTGCTTTACCTTCTCGCCAAGCCTCTAGCATTGTGGCTGTGTGCCCAGACTGCCAAAGGCACTCCTTTCCCTTTCTAGCTGGAGGTGTTAACCCTGGAGGACTCCAAAGCCTCGAAATTTGGCAAACAGATGTTACTCATTTTCCCGAATTTGGTCGACTTAAATATATACATTCCTCTACAGACACCTTCTCAGGTGCCCTGTTTGCCTCCTGTCATACAGGAGAGACAGCAAAAGATGTTTGTTGTCACTTTGCAGGTGCCTTTGCAGTCTTGGGAATTCCCTCACAGATCAAAACTGATAATGGCCCAGCGTATATTTCCCAGAGAGTTGCAAATTTTCTTGCCCTTTGGGGAGTGATACACAAAACAGAGATTCCTCATTCCTCAACAGGGCAAGCTATCATCAAAATAGCCCATTGCTCACTTAAACGTCTTTTATTACAACAAAAAGGGGGAATGGGGAATGCCACCCCAGCTGAGCAATTACAGAAAGCATTGTATGTTTTTAATTTCTTAAATTGTTCCCTAATGGATCCCAACCCTCCAATTGTTAGGCACTTTGGCAATAACTGACAGCTAGAAGTCAAACAGAAAGCCCCAGTCCTTGTTAAGGACCCGGACACAGGTGAGATCATGGGACCTTATCCCCCATCACATGGGGAAGGGGTTTTGCCTGTGTTTCCGCAGAGACTGGCCCAAAGTGGATCCCAGCTAAGAATGTGAAACCCTTCAGAGAATCCTTGAATACATCTCCTAAGGATCCTGAAAATCCTGACCACCCTGGCACATTAACAGAGGAAATCCCGGCCGTCCCAGCCTCGGCCTCAGTTCCAGAGATCTGCCAAGTCACCTCCTCGGCCCTGGCAGAAGTCATATCCACCTGACTACCATCTTAACCAACTTTTACTCAACTCCAGAGGAATTATAGACTTTACACCACTCTTTGATTTCAGTGGACAACCCACTCCACATACAGTACAATCAATAATCTCCAGTCAGGTCTCACTTCGTGAGCAGCACTGGAGACGATTTAAGGAAAAATTTGAACTAGAAAATAACCTTATACCTGTTTTATATGTAAAGATTATTCCCATCAAGTGTGGGTTTTGTGTCACTAGAAAGTGTCACAGGCAGTGGTATTGCATATTGCATCGCTGCCGTGCCCATTGCCCACAGTGTGATCCTTTGTGCTATTCTTATGGTAACTGCATCATTTTAAAATTTTTATATGGACAAGGATATGGCTGGCTCCCACATTGGTACCTTTGGGACTCAGATCTGCCTTTCAGTCTAGTCCTCCTAGTAGGACTCCTTCTCAACGAAGGAGAGGTGGCTGCGATGCCACCCCTTCTAGAATGCAATGTTTGGCTTACGCTAGCTGAAGCTTTAAATGAGTCCACGCTGTGTCTTTCCATGACCTCCCCTGGTGACCCTTTCCAAACCTGTCTGGTGGCCATACCTCTAGTGAAAAGTGAATGGGATGCTTTGTACAATTTAACAGTCAGGAGAAAGTGCACTGCTATGGGTCGCATTGAGCCGACCTGGTGGTGCCAAGAAACTTGGCGCAAAAAAGCTGGTGAACCAGCCGGATGGTACTTCTCTAATGACACAGGATTAGGAGTAAATAAAGTTCTCAATTTCCCTCCCCTCTCTATGCTACCCCAAGAATTAGACATCTTGGGATCCATGCAATCTTTTGTGTGTTTCTATCTAAATTATACTGCCAGAAATCCCGACAAAAAATTTGGCCTTGACATTTCAGGAACAGGAATTTCCACCAATGCCTCTACCTGGTGTAACCATACTTTGCCCCAATCAATTACTCCTGGAAGCATTGCTATTGGGTTGTTAGACAATATCTTCTTGATATGTGGAAACAGAGCTTGGAAGGGAATACCAGGAAAGGCTGTAGGTGGTCCTTGCACTTTCGGGCGACTAACCATGTTTCACTCTTTCAGATCTTTTCAAGGACGCTTACCACCTTTGTACAAGCGCACAAAATGCAGCACTCACACTTATAGTCAAGATTGTGATGACAATGTGGAATCTTGGAACCTAGGAGCCCGAATGTTTGCCTCTGTCATCCCATCTATTGGAACGGCACATGCACTGAAAACGCTGAATAACCTTGGCTGCTGGCTTGCAAAACAAACTAATGCTACTAGCTCTGCTTTAACAGGCTTACTAACTGATGTTGATAGCTTAAGACATGCTACACTGCAAAATAGAGCTGCAATTGATTTATTGCTTTTAGCACACGGGCATGGTTGTGATGATTTTGAAGGCTTATGCTGCATGAACCTATCTGATCTCTCTTTGTCTATCCATGCTAACATACAGGCCCTTCAAGTGAGTGTCACCAAACTGAGAGTTGTAGGTGACAACGACTGCCTTGGAAACCTGCTTGGAGGATGGGGACTGACTGGCTAGCTCAAACATTTAGCTAAAACAGGAATTTATACTTTAGCCATTTTGTTGCTTATGATGCTTTGTTTGCCATGTGTTTTGCAATGCGTTCAGAAACTAATTGACAAGTCAGCAAAGAAAATCCTGCTTGTGGAAAAGAAAGGGGCAGATGTGGAGCTCCAGCTAGAAAGCAGAAGTGAGAGCACTGCTAAACTCATGTCAGAAGTGAATGCGACAACGCTGCTAGGTCGCAAACCATGGCAAGCGGTGTGGCCTACCACGAAATAGCGAGCATTAGAGAAAAACACGCTAGGTATGTACCTGTACTGGTTCGTGCTAGCTTCTAGCTCTGCAATGTTATGAAAAACATAGATAAGGTTGTTATAGTGATCACTGCTTATATAAGAATCTATTTTTAGCTACTGCTGAAAAGGTATAAATACTCAGCTCTGTATCAATAAAATCAGCTTTTTGCATCCAATGCAATCTGTCCCGTCGCTTCCATCACTGACCGCCACGCGTCATGCAACAGTCACCGGGTGTTTTGTGTCTATAAAATCCTCCAAAAATCAAGAGTGACCCCAAAAAAAGCCTCCCAGGAGTTCCCCCGTTCCAGTCTCCTGTCTTTGGGGTGCTGGGGTTCCCCTTCTCAAAGCTGCTGGGGCTCCTGTGAGTCCTGGGGATCCCCCTTCTCCAGGCTCCTGCTTAGGGATGCCGTGGGGTTTCGCTGGTCCCAGGGGTCCCTTCTTCCCGGATGGTGCTTTGGCTCCCAGGGCTCCCAGGGTCCCCCTCTTCAGGCTCCCCCCCACTCCAGGCACTCGGGGCTTCCCCCTCTCTCCGCCACCCCTTTCAACATCACAGTGTCCCAGCCCTGCCTCCTCTCCAGGCTCCCCCACCCCTCCAGGCTGCCGGGGGTCCCCCAGCTCCAGGGAATTGCTCCGAGGATCAAGTGTTTGGGGACAGGGCAGGACCCCCATGGAACTGCCCTTCTTCCATGCCAACCCCACCTTTCCCTCCCCTCTCCTCCCCTTGCCAATCCTTCCCCCAATCCACAGACCCCTCCCAATTCAATTTTGGTGTTCCACACCCCTCACGCTCGCTTTGGGGGTCCCAGACCCCTCCTTTCCACTGCTCTTCTGTCCCTTTGCCATCGTCCCCTCAATCCCCAACGCCCCCTCTCCCATGATTGGTTTTGAG
This sequence comes from Acanthornis magna, assembly GCA_036785705.1. Classification (NCBI taxonomy): domain Eukaryota; kingdom Metazoa; phylum Chordata; class Aves; order Passeriformes; family Acanthizidae; genus Acanthornis; species Acanthornis magna. The sequence goes on along the minus strand of JAWUZG010000484.1, from coordinate 946,158 downwards.
GCTTCCAGGCCCCTCCTGCCCAGTTTTGGGGTCCCAATCCCCGTTTCGCACCATTTGGGGTCCCAGCCCCCGCCCCCCTCCTCACCGCGCCCCCCGCTCACCCCGCGGCCGGGGGCACTCCCAGCACCACCAGTGCCACCAGGACGGCCCCAGCTGCCCCCACACGGCCCATGCCCAGCGCCGGGCAGGTGCCCACAGCCCCAAAGCAGCCGCACTCTGCCCTGGGGGGGTCCCCAAAGCGGCCCCGCCCCGCGCGGCACTGCGAGCACCAGGCCGGAGCAGTGCGGAGCGCGGGCGGGCGGCATCAGCCGTGCCCGGGCAGGGCCGGGCCCCGCGGGACAGCTCCCCCCGCACTCGGCCCCAACGGGACAGCGCCCAGCGGGGGGGGCCCGGCCTGCCCGCCCCACACCTCCCCCTCCCCAAATTCCGCTCCCGGCGCCGCTGGGGCCCAGGGGGGCGCAGCTGGGCTCCAGAGCTGCCGGAGCCACGTGTCCCCCGCTGCCAGTGCCACCCCCGAAGGATTAGGGGTACCCCAAAACTCTCTCACAGGTGGCCGATACCCCGCAAGCCCCGAAGGACTGGGGTCCCCTCGCCGTCATCACCCCCAACCTTCGGCTGCCTCATGCCAGGCCCCAGCCCACCCATCCCCCTCCCCCATACTTCATCCCACACCCTAATCCACATCCCACCCTGCCCGGGCCCCATCCCACCCCATCCCGCCAGCCGCCACAGGGACCCCCCAAAAACCCGCGTGCCGGGGACTCCCCAGTATCCCCCCAGGGCCATTTGCGACTCACATTTGGAGTCCTGCAAGATCCAAACATCTGCCCCCTCTCCGCCCAAAAAAAACCCCCAAAACCCTCCTGGGATCAATCAAAAATATTCGGGGCTCAATTCTGGAGTACGACAAGGTCCGAAAATCCTCCCCCCTCAAAAAAAAAAGAACCCCACGCACCACCCAAGATCTCTGGGGCGAGCTCCCCCTGCCCGCTCACCTGCGGGATGCAGGGGACGATGCTCCCAGGGCCGACGGTTGCGGACAAAGAGAGCGACGAATGCACGCGGCAGCTCCTTTTCCTGCTTCTTCTGCTCCACCCCTTTGATCCCTCCTCTTCCTCCCGTTTCCCCTCCTCCATCTCTCCTCCCCACCCGCCCTTCCTCCTCCATGACTCTCCTCCTCCTCTCCTGATCCTCATCCTGCTATTCTTTGGCATTCTCATTCCGGCTTTATCTGACATCCCCCTTGGGGCCATCCCGTGTTGTGGAAAGCTGCAGGGCTGCAGGGGCGGCAGGGAATTTTTTATGCTAAATCTCTGGGCCGAAAGAAGCGCTGTGAAATCCGTCATGGAAAAGAAAGGAGAAATGGCCACCACTTTGGACTCAGTTTATCCCTCTGGATTGCAAAAGCTGACAGACCCCGAGCGCCGGCGGACACCCGTCCCTGCCGTCACGTCCCAAGAGATCAGAGCTCCGGCTGGCGGGGCTGGAAGCTCCGTGCAGCAGCTCCGCTCCCGCCCCCCAAACCTCGGGCTGGAGCGTGGGGTCTGGGACACAGCCCCGTGCTGGGGGGCAGATCCGCTGCTGGGGCCATCGATGTGTCCAGGGCATCCTTTCTGGGCCTCGTGCAGCTCCAAGCTCCCGAGGGCTCCCCGAGGCTTTCTGAAGCTGTCCCTCCTCCACAAATCTGTTGGGTTTAATGCCCAAGTGCGGCACCCCCGTGCCCTGTGGCAGCAGCCGGTGCCGGGCCACAGCCCCGGGAGCCGAGCTAATGCCCGGCCGTGCCCGGGAGGGACTGAGGGCAGGGGAGTTCAGAAGGCTCCCCCGCGCCCCTCGCTGTGCTGAAAAGGTGTTTTAGTTCATGGGAGCGATTTCCTGGGGTTTCTGTGCTCCGTGGGGCCGCGGCGGCGGCAGCGGGACCGGCGGGGCCCGGCCCGTGGGGGCGGCCGGGGCTGAAAAGTGCGCGGTGGCCCCAGCGCGGTGCGTGAGGGCTGAGCGGAGCTGGGTGGGAACACCCCGCTCGTCTCCGCCGCTCCAAGCCGCTTCCCCGGCTCCGACTGCCGCCGACGCTCGGCCCCGGCGCGGTCCCGCGGGGTCGCCGCTCGTCGCGACACTGGAGGGGTCGATCCGAGCCGCGTCCCGCCCGTCCCTCGCTGCGGCTCTTTCGGTGACACGGAGCGGCCGAAACCACCGGTGCTGCCCCGACGGTCCCTCGGTGCAGCTTTTTTAGTCGCAGGCAGCAGCCACTCCCGGTGCTGTTCTTTCATAATTTTTTATTTGAATCGTTATATTTTATTCTATTCGCACCTCCCATCCCACGCCCCTGCGCTGCGGCTCTTTCATCGCCGCCGCTCGTCGCCGCTCTCTCGGTGCAGCTCTTCAGTGACACGGCCCAGCCGAGACGGCCCTCGGTGCGGCTCTTTGATTGTAATTTCTTCGTTTCTCTGTCTTTTCTGTCGTTCGCACCTCGCCCGTCCCGCGGAGCGACTCCTTCACGGACCCGGGGCGGCACAAAGGCCTCGGGGCGGCTCCAAAGGGCCCCGCCCGCGGCCGCTCCCCGAGGCCTCCCCGCTGCTCGCGGGGATCGGACACCGCCGGCGGCCCCGGCCCCTTCTTGTTCTTCTTGTTCTTCTTGCTCCTGCCGGGATTCAGCCCCCGCCGCCGCCCGGCTCCTTCTGCCGGCCCTGCCCGGCACGGAGCGGCGCTGCCGCTGACGGGGCCGGAGCGCGGCTGCGACACGACTGCCCCGCGCCTCGGGACCGGGCCGGGGAGTGACCGCACGGGTGGGGAGGGACCCCCGCTGGACAGGGCAGGGACTGACCCCATGGGAGGGATCCCACGCCGGAGCAGGGGAAGGAATTCCTGCCCCTGAGGGGAAGCAGCGGCAGGAGGTGACCGTGACTCCCCCATCCCTTCTCCCTGCATCGCTGGGCTGAGCATGGAGGGAGCCGGGGATAAAGTGAAGTCCGCAAAGGAGAAAGAGGTCGGGAGAAGGTGTTTTTCAGGATTTCTTTTATTCCTCACTCTCCTGTTCTGATTTGCTGAATCCCACATCCGATTCATTTCCCCACGTCGGGGCTGTTGTGCCCGTGATGGCGATCCCTGAGTGACCTCTCCCTGCCCTTATCCCGACTCACCAGGACTCGGATTTGTTTAAATTCCGTGGAATTTACGGTGATTTGGGGCAGCCGGAGGAAAGCAGTTGGAAAGCACAGGGGCTTGAGAGGGACTAAAGCAGGGCAGGAATTGAGGCTGCCCCGAGGGAACTCTTCCAACACGAACCTTCGTGGGGTCTTTCTACAGGAATTTTGATGAATGTTTACATTCATCGTTACAAATCAGAGTGAAAAGTGGAGCTGAGCTTTCAGCTTGAAATGCAGGAATCCAAGGTGTGCTCTGGGACTTCTGCAACCTCAAGTTGTTACTTGATACTTTAGTTTCGGAAATATTCAGCCCCTCAGCAGCAATGTCTCTCTCATCTCACTGTTTTCTAGCTCAGACCCAGCTCGGAAATCGGAGAAGAATCTCCAAGTCACATCAGAGCAAGCTGCGCCGTTTCTTTTTTTCATAGTAATGTTATGCTATTCATTGTATATTCTATATTAATTTTATTTCCGTTTTTATAATTTTGTTTTCCAATTTTTTTTTTTTTTTTTAATTCCATCGTGGTTTTGCTCTACTTCCGCCACACATAACCTTTTTTGACCGCCCGGAGGTTCGTGGTGAGTTGCTGTCTCACCGGTTCTCCCCCGGAAACCAAAGAAATGAATCAAAAGAATGATGAATTTTGGAACTCTTTCCGCTGCTGTTTGCAGAAGGTCCCGGGAGGAGACGGGGCCGGGAGGGGGTCCCGGTGCCGGGGGCACTCAGCGGTCGCTGGGTGGATCCCGGTGGCGCAGGTTGGGAGACACGAAAGTGACGGAGGGAGCGCGGGGGGCGGGGGAAGAGGGGGTGCAAGGAATTATTGGTGCAGGATAAGGGGGCTCAGGGGGGTCTCAGCGCCGGGGATGGAGGTGCAGGGGGTCCCCGTGCACGGAGTGGGGGGTTCACACCTGGATATGGGGGTGCAAGGAGGTCCCAATGCCGGGAATGGGGGGTCAAGGGGTCCCGTTGCCGGGGGGCACGGGGGATCCCCGACCCGGAAATTAAGTTTCAGGGGGGTCCCGGGGCCCAGAAATGATGGATCAGGGGGTTCCCTGGGATGGGGAATGTGGGTTCGGGGAAGTCCCCTTCCCGGGAATGGGGGTTCAGAGAGGTCCCGATGCCCAGGAATGGGGGCTCAGGGACGTCCTCGTGGCAGATCAGAGGGAACAGCGTGTCCCGGTGCTGGGTAGGGGGATGCAGGGGGTCACAGTACCCAGGAATGGTAGTTCTGGGGTATTCAGGGAGGTCCCGGGACCAGATAAAGGGGAACACGGGGGTTCTGGTGCTGGGGAAGGGGATGCAGGGGGGTCACAGTACTCAGGAATGGGGGTGGAGGGTGTTCTAGTACCCGGAAATGGAAGTGTCAGGAAAATTAATCCACAAATAGCAGAGGTTTGTGTCCAAAAAGGAGACAGAGGAGTCCCGTAGCTTTATTCGAATAAAGGGAGAGGTCATGGGCATTTCCCATGGGGTCTCTCAAATTGCTAGAGGACACAGCCTCTTTTTATCCTAATTTCCCGGCCACAGATTCCCTTTCTCTTTTCCCATTGGCTGAGGTACTCGAGAGGTACAGACTTCCCGAATCGCCTAATACAGACCCCCTTCTAATGTACATTCCCCCCTCATCCTTTTTCTTTGTGTCTCTGTTCTTTTTCTCTAAGTCCAGGGATTTAGCATGGCCTTGGGTGAATAACAGTCTGTGTCAATTAATGGAATTCCTATGGAATTTATGGTTCCTCCCATTGCTTCTTTCATCTATCAGTATCTGGCCTTATCTACCAGCAGGCCTCACAGTTTGTTTGTAAAGACATCTCCCTCTTGTTCCTTACAATCCATCCTCTTCTTATCAGTAATTGTCTTTACAAACCTTAGTTATCATTGACTTAATTTTCTTTTCCTGGGTCTTTTTCTTTTTCTTTCTTTTTCTACAATTATTTGCAGTGACATGATTTTCTGTCCTTTTGTAGCCATTTCTGGATCCGTAGGCATGGCTACTGCCTGCATCCCTTGATCACATGCTGAATGAGCTGCACTAAGCAAGGTATGGTGCATGGCAAACAGATTAGAATTGCTGTAGCACATAAGAGGAAAAAGAGCTGTAGCTGTCTGGTTGGTTATTATTTTTTCCTAGGGCTAAAAAAAATTAAAAAAAACCAAACTAAAACCAAAAACTACTCCCCCCTCTGGCCTAAACTTAACTGACAATATAAAAGTAAGATTATTAAGAAAAACATTCCAATCTAACTACCTAATCTAATTCTCACGTTGTCTTCCACACCATCTGTGGCGAGTGAAGACACAGAAATGACTTAACAGAAAGAAAACAAAGACAGCAAGGATTAGCCTCCCAGTGACTGGGGATCCGAGAGGAGGGATGCCCACACAGAGTATTTCAGCAGACAGTCTGTGGGGAGGCACACGAGGCTTCCCCTGATGTTGACGCACTGGTTGCTGCTCTGGTCTGCTCCTGCAGAGTGTCAGTCATGGCCTCCCATCCTTCTCCTCCAGCTGAGATGTCCAAATCTCCAGGGCTTTAGAGGCCTTGACCCGAGTGTGATGGGTCCACCTGTGGTCAGCTGTCCTGACGGCTGTTTCTGTGGTCAGGAACACCTGGAATGGTCCATGCCACTTTGCCACCAGTGGTGCTTCTTTCCATGCCTTAAATAGGACCCAATCTCCCGGCTGAATGCTCTGAACAGCAAAGTCCAAAGGCAGGGTCTGTGCCAGCCGAGCTTCCTGTCAAAGAGATTTCACAAGAGACAGTATCCGGGCCACATATTGTTTTAAATACACATCACTTATTTGCACACCCCCCCTCCCCCACTAGGCTGAGAATTACAAGGGCAAGGAATTCCAAACATCATTTCAAAGGGAGATAATTGAATATCTCCTCTGGGTCTGGCCCTTATTCTAGCCAAAGCCAGTGGTAAAAGCCATACCCATGACATCTTAGTTTCCATCACCAGCTTCAAAAGGTGTTTATTTCTCCATTCATTCTTTCTACCCGGCCTGAACTCTGGGGGTACCAGGGGGTATGGAGGTTCCATTGTATTGCTAAAGCAGCCATAACTCCTTGAAGGATGTTTCCTGTGAAATGAGTACCCTTATCTGAGTCTATTGCTTCCACAATCCCTTCTCTTGGAATTATTTGTTCCAAAAATACCTTAATAACTGGTCCTGTAGTTGCTGAAACATTTGGGAATGCTTCTGGCCACTCTGTTAGCTGACATACTATTACCAGAAGATATTTAAACCTTGCCAGCAGGGCATTTTAGTAAAATCTACCAGACATCTTTGGAAGGGATGCACAGACCAAGGCCTCCCTCCCCTGGCAGTTTTATTTGTAACCTTGTTATTAGTTTTAGCACAAATCGAACAACCCTCAATAGCTTGTTTTGCCAGATCAAAAAGACCCACAGTAGCACGCATTTTGAGGAAGGCTTCTGCCAATCCTCGAGAACCCCAATGACTCCCTTCATGGAGTTGTTTCAATATTGTAAGGCCAGAACATTTGGTATCCATTGTTTACCATTCCTTGTAAACCAATTATCCTCTCTTTCCTCTGCCCCACTCTTTTGAATTATCTCTAGCTCCTCTGGTGGAAAAGACAGTTTCTCTGGCAGTGGTGGGGCTACTGGGAGCAAAGAGAGGATCTTAGATGTTTCTGGCAGCAGTGCAGCTTTCCGAGTCTCTTCAGCCAGTTGATTACCTATTGCTTCTTCTGAGCACCCTGCCTGGTGTCCCCTAACATGTATTATTGCCACACCTTTTGGCAAATTCATTGCCTCCAATAGGCGAGAAATTAAGCTCTCATGAGTTAACGTTTTTCCCCTGCAGGTTAGTAAACCTAATTTCCCAAATGCATATATCACCCCATATGCATATTTAGAATCAGTAAATATATTCTCTATCCTGCCCCGTTACAGTTTGCAAGCTCTCACAAGCACATACATCTCTGCTGTTTGAGCTGATCATATGGGCGGCAATCTCCCCCTTCTTTTAATTCTCTTCTATTAATGCAAATTGTTTCTCTTCTACTACCTTTGAAGAGCCACCAACAAACACATTCTCTCCCCCAGGCTAGGGAGTGTCCCACAAATCTTCCCTAGCCCAGCTCTGGAGATCTATCACCTGAAGGCAGTCATGGGTTTCTCCCCAGCCCCACTCTCCAGGGCTGCCCAAACAGGAGGGGGGGTCAAATCTTCCTCGTTTCTCAATTCCAAATTCTCCCGTTCCACCAAACAAAATACACACTGTAATAACCGAGCGCTGGTCATCCACTTAGAGGCTCTTTCAGTTAACAAAGCTTCCACTTGGTGTCAAACTTTAACAATTAGATATTTTCCTATTGTCAGCCCTCGGGCCCCAGTTACTATCAAGGCCATGGCTGTACAACATTGCAGACAATGCAGCCAGCCTCTGGCTACGTTCTGAGACATTCTGAGAAAATGAGTAGCCTCTGGCCACTGGATCTAGCAACTTAGAAAAATAAGCAACAGGCCGTTGTGTTCCCCAAAGCATGGGGGAACAACACTTTCCCCGAAAGCTGCTTGCAAAATCCAAAGCAGTGTCTTAAGTTACATGGAAGGTGTAACCTAAAGTATGTATTCTATTACCATCTCCATAAGCTGTTAAAAACGGGTGGAGCAATGTTCTTTATGTCAGCATGACTCAGCCCTGATAACACCATCGGGGGGGCTATCTCTGCTAATGAGCCATCAAGGTCTCCCGGAGTGACTCATAGGATTACATCAACCCATTGTGAGATGCCCCGCCCAGAGGGGAGGAACTGAACATTCCTACCTGTATATAAGAGAGAGACTCTGGAACACTGGACTACCTTTTCCACTGGATCCCCAGAGGAGAAGAGCTGAAGAGCCACCACTGGACCTCCAGAGACCAACGAGACCTTTCCACAAGATCACCACTTCAACAAGACCACATCCATCACTCCAACAGGCCACGTTGGGAACACACAGGACTGGTGGGGGATGGGGGACATTGGTTTTGGGGAAGCCTGGGAGAGCCGTGGGGGGGGAGAATGGAGAGGGGCGATAGCGGGGCTGGGGGACCCCTGGGACCCTGAAATGGGGACCCAGAGAGGGGGACCCCTCAGGAGCCTCGGCTGCCTGGAGAGAGAGACAGGGGAGAGGGGATCCCTGGGACCGCCAAAACCCTCAGCTTCCCTAAGCGGGACCCGAGATAGAGAAGACCCCCAGAACCTCGAAGTGGGGGACTTGGAGAGCAGGACCCCAGGATTCCCGGGACCCTCTGCAGTCTGGGGAGGGTAGTGACACTTGAGAGGGGGGACGTCCAGTACACGCGGGACCCCCAACAACCCAGAGAGGGGGGAACCCCAGAACCCCAAAGTGGAGAGACCAGAGAGGGGGAACCTATGGCAGAGTTATACTGGGGCTGAATCTTGGTGGTCTGGAGGTTTTTAGGCACCCCAGATGCCTAGTGATTCCTAAAGATGGAATTGGACAGGGCGACTTTCAAATTCAATGTAGTCACCCCTCGTTTTCCCCCAAACCAGGATTTCCTGTTTCCAAACCTTGGCTGGATGGAGGAGGAGGCTGCGACAAAGAGGAAGATGGCCCAGGACTCCCAGGCAGGTGAGGATGAAGTCACTGCCCCTTTCCCTCTGTCTTCTCCTCCATCTCGCAGCCCAGCATCACCCCCGGCTGCAGGACAACCCCGCTGCCGACGCTGTCCTGCCAGGGATGGATTGGGGAATCTCCTTCCCCTTCCCTCTGGCACAGAGGGTTTGGGAGAATGTCCTTCCTCTTCCCTCTGGCACAGAGGCAAATCCCAAATCCTCTCCTTGTCCTTCCTCTTCCAGGCACCGAGTTCGGGTTGGATGTCAGGGAGGACAAATCCACACATCAGAACCTCATGGAAGAGGCCATTTTGAGAAGCTCCATGGTGCAGGGATCCAATGGGGAGGAAAAACCCCGGGGATCCCACACAAGGAAGAGCTCCAAACCCATCCAAGGGAGCAACAAGGAGGAAAGACCCACCCTGTGCCGAGAAGGTAACCAGAGTTTCAGCCAGAGCTCAGGCCAGGTGGTTCAAGAGCAGCTTCACGATGGGAAGAAGCCCTACATGTGTGGGGAATGTGGGAAGAGCTTCAGCCAGAGCTCCAGCCTGATCCGCCACCAGGTGATCCACACAGGGGAGAGGCCTATGAGTGTTCCGAGTGTGGGAAGAGCTTCAGACAGAGATCTAACCTGATTGTCCACCAGCGGATCCACACTGGGGAGAGGCCCTGTGAGTGTGGGGAATGTGGGAAGAGCTTCAGACAGAGATCCAACCTGATTGTCCACCAGCGGATCCACACTGGGGAGAGGCCCTGTGAGTGTGGGGAATGTGGGAAGAGCTTCAGACAGAGATCCAACCTGATTGTCCACCAGCGGAGTCACACTGGGGAGAGGCCCTATGAGTGTCCTGAGTGTGGGAAGAGGTTTCAGACCTCCTCCAATCTGCTCCTCCATGAGCGGATTCACACACAGGAGAGGCCCTTCCGGTGCCCTGACTGCGGGAAGGGCTTCAACCGCAACTGCAACCTCATCATGCACCGGCGCATCCACACCGGGGAGAGGCCCTACGAGTGCCCTGAGTGTGGAAAGATCTTCTCCAGGAGCTGTCACTTGACCCAACACCAACTGAGGCACCGATAAGGGAAGCCGTGTGAGTGCCCTGAGTGCAGGAAGAGCTTTGTGCGCTGCTCCAACTTCATCCCCCATCAGAGGAGCCACGTTGGGAAGAGCCCTGGTGACCCACATTCCCTGTGACCCACATTGGGAAGACACCAAGCAGGTGGTCTCCACATCCTTCTGGATCTCTGTAGGCACCTGGATGAACACAGGGGCAGGAACATCCTTGGGGGCTCTGACTGAAATCGGAAATTCATTGGGAAGAGCAGACTTGTAGACTTTACACTCACAAAAATGTCACCTGCTGTGTCCAGTTGTTTCGTCTGGTGGCATCAAGCAGTGCTGGATGATCTTGGAGGTCTGTTCTAGCCTAAATAATTTCCTTCTTCATTCTGTCAAAACAACCAAAATAGAGGTTCAAATACAGAAATTAAACAAAGGGTTTTAAAGGCACACGATTTTACTCAGATTTGAGAGCGATTTTGTGGTTGGTTCACACGGTTATTTGGGAAGGTTTGGGTGTTGTAGGGCTGCTGACCCGGGCAGAAGGACCACGATCTGATAGCTGTGTCGGCGGAACAGGGTTCAGATGAGTCTGCCTGTTTCCCAGGAATTCCAGTTGTTTGTCCCAGTCCCCGGCCTGGGTCTCCCCATTTGGGGTGTGCCCCCCAAAGTTCCCAAATCACTGCTGAAGTGCCCAAGCTGCTCCTGGCTGTGGATGTTCCAGTCCACCAACCTCTCCTGGTCAGTGCCATGGGGGGCTGGGTGGGGCTTTTGTGGCTCTTGGGGGCATTTTTTTTCCTAGGAGGGGGGTTTGGGGCTTCTGGGGGCTCTGTGAGGGAGGTTTGAGTTCCTAGCAGGGCTGTGCGGTTTGGAGAGAAATTGGGTTTGTGAAGGGGGAGATGAGAAGGGGATTCGGTGGCTCTTGGGCCCATTTGTATTGCAGGGAGTGGTTGGAGGGGTCCTGGGGAGAGCTGTAGGGTGGTTTGAGGGGCCTGGGAATGACTGTGGGGCTGGCAGGGCATTTTAGAGTGGTCCTTTTTCCCCCAGAACCCGAAAGCTGCCACCAGGCCCCGCCCCCCAAGATGTTGCTGGGCTTTGGGGGCTCCATGTTGGGGTTTGTCCTCCTAGTGCTGCAGGAGAAGGTGAGGAGGGGTCCCAGGGGTCGTGTGTGTCCCCCCAGAGTGTGTGTGACCCCCCCCATCCCGGTGTCACCCCCTTTTCCCTCCCCGCAGGGCTCCTGACCCAGCTCCTGCTCCCCCAGGAGGGAATTTGGGGAGGGGGCAGAGGGGGTGCGCAGCCCCTGCTGGGGGATGACCCCGAGCCAGCGTTATTTGTTTAGCTCAAACCTGGGTGGATCAAAGCCCAGGCTCTGCTCAGCACCTGAGCTGCTGCACAGAGCCTTTGCCTCCCTGCACTCCTGGCCTCAAGGATCTGCTGGAACGAGTCCCTGGGGAGCCTTTGGCAGGAATGGCTCTGGGGGGCTCCTTCATGCTCCCAGGGACTGCAGGTTTTTCTAAAGGCTTTGGCTTTTGCTTTCCCTTGGACTCTCTGAGAGCTTTGTGCAATCCTGGCCTCCAATTATCTGCTCTAACGAGTCCCCTGAGATTCTTAGTCAGTAACAATGCTCAGTGGGGCTCATTGATTCTTCAAGGTGCTCTAGGTTTATTAAAGTACTTTTTTTTTATTTGGAGTCTCTGGGAGGTTTGTGCAACCATGGCCTCCAATTCTCCTCCATGGAGTCCATGAGGAGCCTGTGTTGGGGATGGACCTCAGTGGAACCCATTAAAGCTTCGAGACACTTTGGGTTTTTCTTCTGCCTTGGACTCCTGGAAAGGTTTGTGCCATCTCCTCTCAGGCCCTGAGGTTCAAGGGCTCAGCACCAAATGCACCTTGGGGCTCATTAGGATCAAGCAAGTCCTGACAAACTATGGCTCTGCCTTGATTTCCCTCTGGTCTAGTACAGTTCATTAAGAAGTTTTTTTTCTATAATTTGGGAGAAATATTTCAAAGAGCTTCTAAGAAATCCACATCCTATTTTAAAGGGTTTGTTTTTCTCTTTAGAGAAGTGGTGATGGCAGCATTCTGTGATTGATATAAATCCAGGCTGTCTTCTAAGGAGGTCTGGCCTGGTCAGAGAAGCTGTGCCTTCAGGCCTGACCCAGTGTGGACAACCTTGCTGCACATTCCCAACCCTATCCTGTCTCTCCTCGCTCACGTGGGACCTGCTTTGCTTTGCTGGGACCATGCTGGCTGCACTCCGTCAAAGAGGGCTTTTCTTCTTTTTTTTAGCAATCTAAAACTCCTAAGTTTCCCTATTGAAAACAGACACCCTCCTCAAGTGTGTGCCAAGCCCAAGCTGTCACCAAGGAGGTTCCCCGTCCCCAAGGCAGAGCCCTGCAAGGAATGCTTTAGACCTTTGGACTCCTTGGTTCCACCAGGCCCTGCAGTGTCACAATGGCCCCTTGGTTCCATGAGGTTTCACAGTGTCACAATGGATATTTGGTTCCATATGTGGAGCCCCAGAGTGTCACATTGGCCCCTTGGTTCCATGGGGCCCCAGTGTCACAATGGTCCCTTGGTTTCCTTTGGCCCCTCAGTGTCACAGGGCTTTCCTTGGTTCCATGTGCTCCAAGGTGTCTCAGTGGTCTCCTTTTTCCTGTGGCAAGCAGCAGCAAACCCTCCTGCCAGGGCCAAATGCCTGGGAAGGAGGAGCAAGGGTGGACATTTGGAGTGATGCCTTTGGTCTTCCCAGGTCACAGTGACATGCGGTGGGGCCCTGCTGTCCCAGAGATGGCTGAACACCGCCTGCCCATGGGAAGGGGGAAAAGACAACAACCTCTGTCCATGGAACTACAGCAGCAGAGAGGTCAGGCACAAGGCTGCGTTTCAAAGACTATCACCAGCACAGGAAACATCTGTCTAAGACATTTCCCTGAAAGCTGACATTTCAGGGCATCCTTTTCTACAGAGATGGAGCACCAAATAGCAGACAGAGAGAACAGACGGGCTCATCAGAACCCCCTGTTCTACCAGCACAGCTATGAGATTGTGGCCCCATCTGCCCAGGTCAGTGGCCCACAATACCCAAAACTTCCCTAATAATCCCATGAACAAACCACAAATTCACCCTCAAATCTGAGTGAAATGGTGTGGCTTTAGATTCCTTTGTTTAATTTCTGTATTTGAACCTCAATTTTAGTTGTTTTGACAAAATGAAGAAGGAAATATTTCGGTTAGAAAAGACCTCCAAGATCATCCAGCGCTGCTTGATGCCACCAGAAGATACAATTGGACACATTAGGTGACATTTTGTGAGTGTAAAGTCCACAAATCCTCTTTTCCCAATGGATTTACGATTTCAGTCAGAGTCCCCATGGATGTTCCTGCCCCTGTGTTCATCCAGGTGCCTACGGAGATCCAGAAGGACGTGGAGACCACCTGCCAGGTGTCTTCCCAATGTGGGTCACAGGGAATGTGGGTCACCAGGGCTCTTCCCAACATGGCTCCTCTGATGGGGGATGGAGCTAGAGCAGCGCACAAAGCTCTTCCTGCACTCGGGGCACTCACAGGGCTTCCCTCATTGGTGCCTCCGTTGGTGTTGGATCAAGTGAGAGCTCCTGGAGAAGCTCTTTCCACACTCAGGACACTCATAGGGCCTCTCCCCAGTGTGGATGCGTCCGTGCATGATGAGGTTGCAGTTGCGGTTGAAGCCCTTCCCGCAGTCAGGGCAGCGGAAGGGCCTCTCCTCTGTGTGAATCTGCTCATGGAGGAGGAGATTGGAGGAGGTCTGAAACCTCTTCCCACACTCGGGACACTCAAAGGGCCTCTCCCCACTGTGGCTCCGCTGGTGCACAATCAGGTTGGAGTTGCTGCTGAAGCTCTTCCCACACTCCCCACACTCATAGGGCTTCTCCCCGGTGTGGATCCTTTTGTGGACAATCAGGCCAGAGCTGTCTCTGAAGCTCTTCCCACACTCCCCACACTTGCAGGGACGTTCCCCGGTGTGGATCTGCTGGTGGCGGCTAAGGCTCTGCCTCCACCTGAAGCTCTTCCCACATTCCCCACACCTGAAGAACTTCTCCCCATTGTGAAGCTGCCATTGGATCACCAGGTCTGAGCTCTGGCTCAAGCTCTGGTCACCTTCCTAGCACAGGGTGTGTCTTTCCTCCTCAGAGCATCCTGGGCTCGGTTTGGAGGCCCTCCTCGTTCGAGACCTCCTGGGTTTTTCCTCCCCATTGGATTCCTGCACAGTGGAGCTGCTCAAAATGGCCTCTTCCTTGAGGTTCTCCAGGGAGGATTTCTTCTCCCTCCTCTCAATCCTCAGCTCGTGTTCTGGGGGAAGAAGGAAAAGGGGAGGATTTGGGATTTGCCTCCATGCCAGAGGGAAGGGGGAAGGACATCCCCCCAGTCCATCCCCGGCAGGACGGCGTTGGCAGCGGGGTTGTCCTGCAGCCAGGGGTGATGCTGGGCTGCGAGATGGAGCAGAAAAGAGAGGGAAAGGGGCAGTGATTTCTTGCTCACCTGCCTGGCTGTCCTGGGGAATCTTCCTCTTCCTCACAGCCTCCTTCTCCATCCAGCCAAAGTTTGGGAATGGGAAATCCTGGGTTGGGGGAAAACAAGGGGTGACTGCATTGGGTTTGAAGGTCACCCTGTCCAATTCCATCTTTAGGAGTCACCGGGCATCTGGGGCCCATAAAAACCTCCAGAACACCAGGATTCAGCCCCAAAAACACTCTGCAGTTCCACCTCTCTGGTCTCTCCACTTTGGGGTTCTGGGGTTCCCTGCTGTCCAAGCTGCTGCAGGTCCCAGCTCTCCAGCACCTCCCATTGAGGATCCCCCCTCTGCAGTGTCCACACACTCCCCAGACTGCCGGGGGTCCCAGGAATCCCAGGGGTGCCCCCATCTCTGGGTTCCACACTTCGGGGTTCTGGGGGTCTCCACTCTCTGGGCCCCAGTTACGGAAGCTGGGGGTTTTGGGGGTCCCAGGGATCCCGCCCTGAGGGGGCACCCCCCTCCAGGCTGCCGGGAGTTCCCAAGCTCCGCTATAGTCCCTCTCCATTCTCCCCTCCCATGGCTCTACTGGGGGTCCCCAAAAACAGTGTCCCTGGTCCCCCACTGGTCCCACGTGCTGTCCCAGGTAGAGCCCAATCCGCACCATGGTTGGGGGGGAACAAGACCAGCTTCCCCCTGCCATGACTCTGCTGGCACTGCCACTGTGACCCCCCAAAAACACCTCCCAGGGACCTCCCAACATCCCCCTGAGGTGTATTTGCATAACCCGACTGGGGTTACTGGGCCCATGTTGGGAGGAAACTGTGGACACATTGGGAGCAACTGGGATCAACTGGAAGCTACTGGAACCATGCTGAGCGGGACTGAGACCATAACTGGGGCAACTGGGATCATATTGGGACAAACTGGGACCACACTTGGGGCAACTGACTGAAACTGGAACCATGCTGGAGGCAACTGGGAGTAATTGGGAAAGACTGGCATCATTCTGGGGGTACTAGAACCTTACTGGGGCAACTGGGAGTGCCTGGGAATGACTATGAGCATGCTGAGGGCAACTGGGATATACTGGGAGTGTCTGTAACCATACTGGGCTGACTGGAACCACTCTGGGAACAGTTGGGACCATGCTGGGGGCAGCTGGGAGCAAGTGAAAGTGTCTGGGACTACACTGAGGGCAACTGAGCATGACTGAGACCCTGCTGAGAGGGACTGGGACTATACTAGGGTCCACTGGGGGCAAGTGGGGTCATACTGGGAGGAACTGGGAAGAACTGGAACTATGCTGGGGGCAATTGGGATCACAGTGGGAGCAGTTGTGTTCATGCTGGGTCAGACGGGGATAACACAGAGAGTCAATGCAACCATACTGGGATTGACTGGGAATGGCTGTGGCCAACTGGAAGCATGTTGAAAGCAATAGGGAGGAATTGGGAATGACTGGGAGCATGCTGGGGGCAACTGGGATATACTAGGAGAGACAGGGAGTGACAGGGATCATACTGGAGGCTACTGGGCTCATGCTGGCATTGACAGGGAGCAACTGGGATCACATTGGGGGCCACTGACATCATACTGGGAGGGACAGGGATCATACTGGGATTACAGTGGCACTTACTGGGAGGTACTAGGCCCATGCTGGGAACCAACTGGGGATATACCGGAGCAACTGGGAATGACAGGGTGCATGCTGCTGACAACTGGGATCTACTGGCAGTGACTGGGATAATCCTGAGGGCAACTGAACCATGCTAAGGGAACCCGGAGTGCCTGGCAATGCCTACAAGAAGGTTCAGGGCAACTGGGATATACTGGGAGTGTCTGAGAGCATGCAGGTGGTGACTGGGAGCATACTGGGAGAGACTGGGGGCACGTGGGAGTGATTGGGACCCTGCTGAGAGACACTGGCATCATCCTGGCCTCATCCTGGGATCGTACTGGGAGTGACTGTGACTATGCTAGGGGCAACTGGGAGAACTAGGGACACACTGGACAAAACAAGCAGGAACTGGGAGCAACTGGGACCGTGGTGGGGGCAAATTGCATTATTCTAGGGAATGACTGGGAGTGACTGTGTTCATCCTGGGAGCAACAGGGATCCTACAGGGAGTGAGGGGAAGTAACCAGGATCATACTGGGAGTGACTGGGCTCATACTGGGAGCAGCCACTTCCAGCACCCGGCAGCCCTGAACCCCTTTCCGGCCATCACGCCCCTCCAGACCCCAGACCCCCCGCCGGGGGTCTCAGCAATCCCAGGGATTCCCCCTCGCGGGGTCCCCTCTCCGCAGTTCTGGGGCTCTCCTCTCCCTGGGGTCTCGCTTAGGGAAGCCGGGGCTCCCGGGGGTCCCAAAACCGCTGTCCCCCCCTCCCCCGCCGGTCCGCACGTGGCCCCGGGCAGAGCTTGGAGGGCCCAGCCTGGGCAGAGCCCAACCCCCACCGCGGGGGGACCCGCATCCCCCGCCTCCATCGGGGCTCTGCCCACACCGCCACCGGGACACCCCAGAAACACCTCCTGGGGACCCCCCGATGGCCCCCCGAGGGGCATTTGCGGCTTCACTTTGGAGTAATACAAACTCTAAACATCTTCCACCAAAGAAACCCAAACCCAGGGACCCCCCCCGGATATTTGGGGTGAGCTCCCCCTCCCCGCTCACCTGCGGGATGGGGCAGCGATGTTCCAGGGGGGACTGCGAATTCAGGGAGACCCAGACCGCGTGGGGCTTCTCTTTCCGTTTCCTTTGTCCCTCCTCTTCCTCCCGCTCCTCCCCCTCTGTGTCACCTCCCGCTCCTCCTCTTCCGTCTCTTCTCCTCCTCCTTCTCCGCCCTACTCCCACCTCCTTCTCCCTTGGGCTCAGTCGTTACCCTGGCCAGCGGGGGTCCCTCCCATGGGCTCAGTCCCTGCCCTGTCCAGCGGGGGTCCCTCCCCACCCGTGCGGTCACTCCCCGGCCTGGTCCCGAGGCGCGGGGCAGTCGTGTCGCAGCCGCGCTCCGGCCCCGTCAGCGGCAGCGCCGCTTCGTGCCGGGCAGGGCCGGCAGAAGGAGCCGGGCGGCGGCGGGGGCTGAATCCCGGCAGCAGCAAGGAGAACAAGAAGAACAAGAAGGGGCCGGGGCCGCCGGCGGTGTCCGATCCCCGCGAGCAGCGGGGAGGCCTCGGGGAGCGGCCGCGGGCGGGGCCCTTTGGAGCCGCCCCGAGGGCTTTGTGCTGCCCCGGATCCCTGAAGGAGTCGCTCGGCGGGACGGGCGAGGTGCGAACGACAGAAAAGACAGAGAAAAGAAGGAAATCCAATCAAAGAGCCGCAGCGAGGGGCGTCTCGGCCGGGCCGTGTCACTGAAGAGCTGCACCGAGAGAGCGGCGACGAGCGGCGGCGGTGAAAGAGCCGCAGCGGAGGGGCGTGGGATGGGAGGTGCGAATAGAATAAAATATAGAGATTAAAATAAAAAATTATCAAAGAACAGCACCGGGAGTGGCCGCTGTCTGCGACTGAAAACACTGCACCGAGGGACCGTCGGGGCGGCACCGGGGGGTTTTGGCTGCTCCGTGTCACCGAAAGAGCCGCAGCGAGGGACGGGTGGGGCGCGGTTGGATCGATCCCACCAGTGTCGCGAGGAGCGGCGACCCCGCGGGACCGCGCCAGGGCCGAGCGGCGGCGGCAGGCGGAGCCGGGGAAGCGGCTTCGAGGGGCGGAGACGAGCGGGATATTCCCACCCAGCCCCGCTCAGCCCTCAGGCACCGGGGCGGTTCCGGGGGTTATTCCCACCCAGCTCCGCTCAGCCCTCGGGCACCGCGCTGGGGCTGCCGCGCACTTTTCAACCCCGGCCGCCCACACGGGCCGGCCCCGCCGGTCCTGCGGCCGCCGCCGCGGCCTCACAGAGTCCAGAATCCCCAGGAATATCGCTCCCATGCACTAAAATACCTTTTCAGCGCAGCGAGGGATGCGGGCGGTGCCTTATGAAGTCCCCTCCCCTCAGTCCCTCCCGGGCACGGCCGGGCATTAGCTCGGCTCCCGGGGCTGTGGCCCGGCACCGGCTGCTGCCACAGGGCACGGGGTGCCGCACTCGGGCATTAAACCCAACAGATTTGGGGACGAGGGACAGCCCCAGAAAGCCTCGGGGAGCCCTCGGCAGCTTGGAGCTGCACGAGGGCCACAAAGGATGCCTTGGACACAGCGATGGCCCCAGCAGCAGCTCTGCCCCCCCAGCACGGGGCTGTGTCCCACACCCCATGGTCCAGCCCGAGCTTTGGGGAACGGGAGCAGAGCTGCTGGACGGAGCTTCTAGCCCCACCAGCCGGAGCTCTGATCCCTTGGGATGTGACGTCGGTGACGGGTGTCCGTCGGCGCTTGGAGTCTATCAGCTTTTGCAATCCACAGGGATAAAGTGAGTTGATGTCCATCAATCGCTATTTCTCCTTTCTTTGCCATGACGGATTTCACAGCACTTCCTTTCACGCCAGAGATTTGGAAAACTAAATTCCCGGCTGCCTCTGCATCCCTGCAGCTTCCACAGCTCCACGCTCGTCCCTCCTCTCCCGTTTCCTATTCTCCAGTCTCTCCCTCCTGTCCCTGCCGGCTCGGAGGAAGGAGATTCACCCCCCGGCACCCCCTGCCTCCTCCTTCTGTCCCGTTTGGCGCACTTGGTGCTTCTGGAGCCTCCTGCCCGTGCAGCCGGACCCACCCTGCGGCCGCTTAGCCATGGAGTGCAGGGAATGAATGGCAGGGATTATTGGGCTGGGCTGACCCTGGCCGGGTGCCAGGTGCCACCAGAGCCGCTCTGGCACTCTCCTCACAGGTGCAGAACTCAGAACACAGCTGGCCATGTCAGACAAAGAAGGGACGGGAGTGCCAAAGAACAGGAGGAGGAGGAGGAGGCGGAGGAGCAGTTTAGGAGGGACACAGGAGGAAGAGGAAGTGCGGGGGGCGGAGGGAGAAGGAGCGGGAAGAAGAAGAGGGAAAGAGGAGCACAAAGAGAAGCAGCAAAAGGAGCTGCCACGTGCGTCCATCGCTCTCTGTGTCCGCAACCCTCGGCCTCAAAAGCATTGGCCCCCCGAGGCATCCCGCAGGTGACGGGGCAGGGGGAGCTCGCCCCAAATCTCTTAGGCGGTGCCTGGGGTTCTTTTTGGGAGGGGGAGATTTTTGGACCTGTAGGACTCCAGCACCGAGTCCCAAATGTCTTTGTTGGTTGCCATGAAGGGTTTTTTTTGGGGGGGAGGGGGCGGATGTTTGGATCTTGCAGGAATCCAAGGGAGAGTGGCAAATGGCCCTTGGGGGGATATTGGGGTGTCCCCTAGACGCGAGTTTTTTGGGGTGTCCCGATGGTGGCTGCCGGGAAAAATGGGATGGGATGGGATGGGATGGGATGTGGATTGGTGTGTGTGATGAAGTCTGGGGGAGGGGGATGGGTGGGATGGGGCCTGGGATGAGGCAGCTGAAGGGTCGGAGTGATGAAGCTGGGGGGGAGACCCCACTCCTTAGGGGCTTGCGGGGAATCCGCCACCTCTGAGGGAGTTTCCGGGTACCCCTATTCCTTCGGGGGGTGGCACTGGCAGCGGGGGACACGTGTCTCCGGCACCTCTGGAGCCCAGCTGCGCCCCCCTGGGCCCCAGCGGCGGCGGGAGCGGAATTTGGGGAGGGGGAGGTGTGGGGCGGGCAGGCCGGGCCCCCCCGCTGGGCGCTGTCCCGTTGGGGCCGAGTGCGGGGGGAGCTGTCCCGCGGGGCCCGGCCCTGCCCGGGCACGGCTGATGCCGCCCGCCCGCGCTCCGCACTGCTCCGGCCTGGTGCTCGCAGTGCCGCGCGGGGCGGGGCCGCTTTGGGGACCCCCCCAGGGCAGAGCGCGGCTGCTTTGGGGCTGTGGGCACCTGCCCGGCGCTGGGCATGGGCCGTGTGGGGGCAGCTGGGGCCGTCCTGGTGGCACTGGTGGTGCTGGGAGTGCCCCCGACCGCGGGGTGAACGGGGGGCGCGGTGAGAAGGGGGGCGGGGGCTGGGACCCCAAACGGAGTGAAGTGGGGATTGGGACCCCAAAAGTGGGCAGGAGGGGCCTGGAAGCCCCAAAACCAATAATCGGAGAAGGGGGTTGGGGATTGAGGGGATGATGGTGAAAGGGACAGAAGAGCAGGGGAAAAGAGGGGGCTGGGACCCCCAAAGAGAGCGGGAGGGGGATGGGACACGGAAATTGAGTTGGGAGGCGTCTGTGGATTGGGAGAATGATTGGGAAAGGGGAGGAGAGGGGAGGGAAAGGTGGGGTTGGGGGGGAAGAAGCGCGGTTCCATGGGAGTCCAGCCTGTCCCCCAGCACTCGATCCCTGGAGCAATTCCCTGCGACTCTGGGGGAGGTGGATCTGCACTGGGGGGATCCCCAAGCCCCCTGTCCATCCCTGGGGTTAATCGGGGTTCCCCAATCCCAGCAGCCTGTGCTGCGACAGCCATGGGGCAGAGGAGGGTGGGGAAGGGGGGTCTTGGGTGGGAGGAGAGGAAGAGCAGGAGGAAGAGGAGAGAGGAGGAGAAGCAGGAAAAGGAGGAGTAGGAGAACCATGAGGTTTCACCACCCACTGTGTCCGCAGCACCCCCGGCTCTGGGATCATTGCTCCCCCACATTCCACAGGTGACCAAGGAGGGGGAGCTCGCCCCAAATCTATCTGGGTGTCTTCAGGAGGGTTGTTTTTTTCTGGAGGAGTGTTTGGAATTCACAGATTCTGGAACTGAGTCCCAAATATCTTTGCATGTCCCTCGTGAGGATTTTCTTTACCGGAGGGAAAGTTTGGATCTTGCAGGACTCCAAAACTGACCCATTAATGCATTTTTGGGGAATTTGGGGGGGGGGGGGGTCCATGTGGGAATTGCCCAGTATTGGTGGGACAGGACATCGGTTTTGGGGATCCCCAGGAGAGCTGTGGGAGTGGAACGCAGGACTCCCAGAGTGGAGAGAGCAGAGAGGGGCAGTAGCAGAGCTGGGGGACCCGTGGCAGCCTGGAGGGGTGGGGGAGCCTGGAGATGAGGCAGGGCCAGGACACTGTGATGCTGAAAGGAGCGGCAGAGAGAGGGGGAAGCCCCAAGTGCCTGGAGTGGGGGGAGCCTGAAGAGGGGGACCCTGGGAGCCCTGGGAGCCAAAGCACCATCAGGGAAGAAGGGACCCCTGGGACCACCAAAACCCCACGGCATCCCTAAGCAGGAGCCTGGAGAAGGGAGATCCCCAGGACCCACGGGAGCCCCAGCAGCTTTGAGAAGGGGAACCCCAGCACCCCAAAGACAGGAGACAGGAAAGGGGGAACTCCTGGGAGGCTTTTTTGGGGTCACTCTTGATTTTTGGAGGATTTTATAGACACAAAACAGCCGGTGAGTTCTAGAGCTGGACTTGGGCAGGAGGAACCACAAGCCCAAGGCACTCACACACTTTTTTTACCGAAACCAGGATTTCCCATTCCCAAACCTTGGCTGGATGGAGAAGGAGGCTGTGAGAAAGAGGAAGATGGCCCGGGAACCCGAGGCAGGTGAGGAGGAAATCAGTGCCCCTTTCCCCCTCTCTTCTCCATCTCCCAGGCCAGCATCGCCCCTGGCTCCAGGACAGCCCCACTGCTGAAGCTGTCCTGCCGGGAATGGATTGGGTGATGTCCTTCCCCTTCCCTCTGGCATGGAGGGAAATCCCAAATCTTCTCCTTGTCCTTCCTCCCCCAGCGAATGAGCCGAGGACCTGGGGAGAGAAATCCTTGGGGCAGAACCTCGTGGAAGAGGCAATTTTGAGCGGCTCCATAGTGCAAGAATCCAATGGGGTGGAAAACCCATGGAGATCCCACACGAGGAGAGGTTCCAAACCCAGCCCAGGGTGCTCCAAGGAGGAAAGACCCACCCTGTGCTGGGAAGGTGACCAGAGCTTCAGCCAGAGCTCAGACCTGGTGATCCATGAGCAGCTTCACAATGGGGAGAAGTCCTTCAGGTGTGGGGAATGTGGGAAGAGTTTCAGGTGGAGGAACAACCTGATTTGCCACCAGAGGATCCACACAGGGGAGAGGCCTTATGAGTGTGGGGAATGTGGGAAAAGCTTCAGCACGAGCTCAACCCTTATTGTCCACCAGCAGTGCCACACTGGGAAGAGGCCCTATGAGTGTCCCGAGTGTGAGAAAAGCTTCAGAGACAGCCATGACCTGACTGTCCACCACAGGGTCCACACTGGGGAGAGGCCCTATGAGTGTGGGGAGTGTGGGAAGAGCTACACTACGAGCTCCAGCCTGGCTGTCCACCAGCGGATCCACACTGGGGAACGTCCCTACAAGTGTGGGGAGTGTGGGAAGAGCTTCAGCCGGAGCTCTTTCCTGATCATCCACCAGAGGATCCACACAGGGGAGAAGCCCTATGAGTGTCCTGAGTGTCGGAAGAGCTTCAGCACGAGCTCCAGCCTGATTGTCCACCAGAGGAGCCACACTGGAGAGAGGCCCTATGAGTGTAGGGAGTGTGGGAAGAGGTTTCAGACCAGCTCCCATGTCCTCGTACATGAGCGGATTCACACAGAGGAGAGGCCCTTCCGCTGCCCTGACTGCAGGAAGAGCTTCCAGCGCAACTCCCACCTCATCAGGCACCAGCGCATCCACACCGGGGAGAGGACTTATGAGTGCCCTGAGTGTGGGAAGAGCTTCACCCAGAGCTCTAACTTGATCCAACACCAGTGGAGGCACCGATAAGGGAAGCCCTGTGAGTGCCCTGAGTGCAGGAAGAGCTTTGTGCACTGCTCCAACTTCATCCCCCATCAGAGGAGCCACGTTGGGAAGAGCCCTAGTGACCCACATTCCCTGTGACCCACATTGGGAAGACACCTGGCAGGTGGTCTCCATGTCCTTCTGGATCTCTGTAGGTACCTGGATGAACACAGGTCCCCTTCTAATGTACATTCCTCCCCTCTTTCTTTCTTTCTGTCTCTGTTCTTTTTCTCTAAGTCCAGGGATTTAGCACGGCCTTGGGTGAGTAACAGTCTGTGTCAATTAGTGGAATTCCTATGGAATTTATGCTTCCTCCCATTGCTTCAGTCACCTGTCAGTATCTGGCCTTATCTACCAGCAGGCCCCACAGTTTGTTTGTAGAGACATCTCCCTCTCATTCCTTTCATAATTAAGCTTTTAAACAAGATATACTAACAATAGAAATAGCTAAGAGACTAACCACAAGAAGAGCTGAACCAGCACACACCGACAGTGCGGACAGGTGAAAAGTGCACTAACGAGGAAGACTTGGGGCCTTCATCCCGAAGACCCCTGCCCAGGACCACCAGAATGCACTGCACAAGCACAAGTAGGAGTGAACTTATGTAAATGATTTCTTGGAACTAGTCATAGTAACTCCACCTAATGTTGCATATGTATGAACTTATAATGAATATGTATACCTTTGTGTAGTAAAAGCTGAGCAAGGAAACATTCGGCATGCGTGTTTGGAGGAAAGATCCCCAGTGGATCCAGTGCTGAACAAACAAATACCTGCTTTAGAGACCTTTGTCTGTAGAGTGTTATTGTCACCCTCTTTGGTGGGATTCATCTGGAGGGACTCATGGCACTGGGATGGGACTGAAGCCCACCCGGAGCAGTGCCCGGTGACTGCCCTGGGGGCCTCACCCTGTTCCCACAGGAACGCTGCTGCTGTCCTTGGCTCAGGTGAGTGTTGGGCAAGCCCCAGCCCAGCCGCAGCGGTGCCCAACTGCCCCCAGCAGCAGCAGCAGCAGCAGCTGGGGGATCCCCAGTACCCCCTGGGTCGCTGACATCTCTGCTGTCCCCAGGCCCCGCTGTCTCCATGTCCCTGTGGCTGGTGGGTGGCAGGAGCTGGTGCGACGGGCACAAGGAGATCCTGCAGGGCTGGATGTGGGGCAGAGTCCTGGAGGAGCAGTGGGACGTGCAGGGGCCAGCATTGTGTGCTGGCAGCTGCGGGGTGGCAAGGCAGAGACAGCCGACACCCCCCGAAAGCTCAGCGGGGTCGGGACCCGTGGGCTGTGAGGGGTCTGCTGGGCAGGGCACGAGGCCCACCTGGCCCTCTGCAGCACCTCCCTGCCCGAGCAGCACCGTCTGCAGAGCTCGTGGAGGGCGTTGGAGTCACATGTTGGGTGAACAGCAGTGCAGGGCACCCCAGGTGACAGGCTGGGTGGCCCTGACAGCCACCGTGGGTGGTCCTGCCCCAGGGAAAGGGCAGGTTCAGTGCTGGAGGCACCACTGAGAGCAGAAGTGCCACCAGCAGATCCAGGGATGGGGAGGAGATGCAGGAGGGCTTCAGATGGGCAAACACAGCAGTGCTGACAAACAGGGACACCACGGCCACATGAGGGAGGCACGTGGAAAAGGCTTTGTGCCGGCCCTGCTCTGAGGGGACTCTCAGCACAGCCCTGAAGATCTGCACATAGGAGAAAACAATGACACAAAACACTCAGAGCCTAAACAGGCACTAACCATGATAAGCCAAACTTCCCAGAGGTAATGTGAGGGTGAGCAGGAGAGCTTCAGGATCTGGGGCATTTCACAGAAGAACTGGCCCAGGCCATTGCCCTGGCACAGGGGCAGGGAAAATGGATTGGCTGTGTGCAGCAGAGCAGTGAGAAAGCCACAGGCCCAGGCAGCTGCTGCCATGTGGGCTCAAGCTCTGCTGCCCAGGAGGGTCCCGTGGTGCAGGGCTTTGCAGATGGACACAGAGCGGTCATAGGACATGACTGTGGGAAGAAAACACTCTGCAGATGCAAAGCAAAGAAAGAAAAAGAGCTGAGCAGCACATTCTGCATAGGAGATGGCCCTGGTGTCCCAGAGGGAATTGTGCATGGCTTTGGGGACAGTGGTGCAGATGGAGCCCAGGTCGAGCAGGGAGAGGCTGAGGAGGAAGAAGAACATGGGGCTGTTGTTCCAAATGACTGTTTGAACTCACTTAAAGAATCACCAGCAAGGGGGGGTAGGTAAAAACCAGACTTTATATAAAGTGATGGCACAACAGAGTTCATTGGCACAGTTCACTCTACTCCTGCCTAGATGGTTAAGGGACACTGAGGAAAAAAGCAACAAACAGACCCCAGTACATCAATCCAAACCGAAATAAACCAAGAACCATCCCTGGTGTGGGTGTATGTGTGTGTGTGGGTGTGGGTGTGTGTGTATGTGTGACAAAAGAATAGAAAAGGGTAAAAATGGAATATGGACCAAAGGCTTAACAGTACTTGAAACGAAGTAGTAACAATTTAGCAAAGGAACCACACTGAAGAGCATTTAACTTAACAGAACTTTAATTAAACTTACTAACAGGCCTAACTTACTTAGATACCCAAAGGACTTAAACACCTAAGAGAGCAGCACTTTTCCTGTATTTGCCATAAGCAGATACGAAAGCACAGAGACAGAGAGAGTCAGTGCCAGGGACCTGTCAGAAATTCCCCTCGAGGGCAGGGAAATGCTCACTCCGGATGCTTTTGCATCTCCCCAGAGGGCAAAGGGTTGAGCCTCGAGGAGTGGAGGATTGGCCCAGTGTCGCTCATTGTTTGGGGATGCCCCGAGTGCAGCAAATGGGAGAGTTCCTGGCTCGGAGAGGCCCCACTCAGAGGGAGGTCGCTGCTCCAGGAGAGCTCCAAGGGGCTCATTTTGGATTTCTGTTTATAGGGCCCCAAGAGATGGGCTTTAGTCAGAGCAAAGTTTCATCCTGGTGGCACTTTGGATCAACAGCTTTTGGTGACAGTGTGAGAACAGGGATGTGGTGCCATTAAGGGAAGAAAAACAGTTGCCAAGGCTGCTCCTAAAGCAAGCAGGAGCTGGTTGGACAGCAGCAGTGCCTGGGAGCAGACAGTGTTTGTGATCAGCTGCACAGGAGCTGAGCCCAGGGGCTGCTGCTCAAGGCCCAGGCCTAAGGAGCATTTCTCACATGGAGGGCTGGCCTGGAAAGGCCGTGCTGGGGGATAATTCATGGCCTCAGGGTGCTCCCAGTTGCTCCCAGTATTTCCATGTCTGTGCTCCAAGTGCTGCTCCCAGCCCTGAGCTGTGGGGATGGCAATGTCCCGCTCCCTTCGCAGGGCAGTGTCACACCTGAGCCAGGTGTGCAGGGCAGGACCTTGCCCTGAGCCCAAGCACTGTCCCACCTGCAGGAGCTGCTTCCCATCGGCCTCTTCCTGCTGCAGCCCCAAGCCCAGATGGGAAAGCCCAGCCCTTTCCCATCTCCCCCAAGACCCACCCAATACCTCAAGCCACACACCCCAGCCTGGACCCCAAACCTCCCTCACAGACCCCACCAAGACCCCTCGCAGCACCACAGATGTCCCCAGGAACCACAAAAGGCCCTCCCTATCCCCACAAGATCCCTAAATGCCCCTCCCAGACCCCCATGGCACTGACCAGGAGACGTGGGTGGACAGGAACATCCACAGCCGGGAGCAGCTCAGGCACTTCAGCAGTGATTTGGGCACTTGGAGGGGCACACCCCAAATGGAGAGACCCAGGCCAGGGACTGGGACAGACAACCAGAATTCCTGAGAACAGATGGGCTCAGGTGGACACGTTCTGTCAGCACAACTGTGAGATCATGGCACTGTCCCTTGGCCTGGGCAGCCCCAGAACACCCAAACCCTTGATGAACCCCAAATTCACCCTCAAATCCCAGGAAAATGGTGCAGATTTCAATCTCTTGGTTTCATTTCTTTATTTTTACCCCAATTTTGGTAGTTTTGACAGGATGAAGAAGGAAATTATTTAGGTTGGAAAAGAACTCCAAGATCATCCAGCATTGCTTGATGCCACCAGAAGAAACAATTGGAAAGAGTGGGTGAGATTTTTTTGGCTGTAACGTTAATAAATCAGCTCTTCACAATGAATTTCCAATATCAATCTGAGTCCCACTGGATATTCCTGCCCCTGCGTTTGCCCAGGTGCCTACAGGGAATTTGAGGACGTGGAAGCCACCAGCCAGGTGTCCTCCCTGTGCTGGTCACCGGGAGTGTGGGTCACCAGGGCTCTGCCCAGTGTGGGTCATCTGTGGGGTGATGAAGTTGGAGCAGCGCACAAAGCTCTTCCCACAGTCGGAGCACTCGCAGGGCTTCCCTTACTGGTGTCTCCGCTGGTGTTGGGTCAAGTGAGAGCTCCTGGAGAAGCTCTTCCCACACTCGGGACACTCGTAGGGCCTCTCCCCGCTGTGGATGCGCCGGTGCCTGATGAGGGTGGAGTTCTGCTTGAAGCCCTTCCTGCAGTCAGGGCAGCGGAAGGGCCTCTCCTCTGTGTGAATCCGCTGATGCAAGAGGAGATCTGAGCTGGTCCGAAACCTCTTCCCACACTCAGAACACTCATAGGGCCTCTCCCCGGTGTGGATCATCTGGTGGACCATCAAGCTGGAGTTGCGGCGGAAGCTCATCCCGCATTCCCCACACTCGTAGGGCCGTTCCCCTGTGTGGATCCTCTGGTGGACCATCAGGCTGGAGCTCTGGCTGAAGCCCTTCCCACATTCCCCACACTTATAGGGCCTCTCCCCAGTGTGGATGCGCTGGTGCCTGATGAGGTTGGAGTTGCGGTTGAAGGCCTTCCTGCACTCAGGGCAGCAGAAGGGCCTCTCCTCTGTGTGAATCCGCTGATGCTTGAGGAGATCTGAGCTGGTTCGAAACCTCTTCCCACACACAGAACACTCATAGGGCCTCTCCCCTGTGTGGATCCTCTGGTGGTCCATCAGGTGGGATCTCTTGCTGAAGCCCTTTCCACATTCCCCACACTTGTAGGGCTTCTCCCCATCATGGAGCTGCTCATGGACCACCAGGGCCGAGCCCTGGCTGAAGCTCCGGTTGCCTTCCTGGCACAGGGTGGGTCTTTCCTCCTCAGAGTGCCCTGGGCTGCGTTTACAGCCCCTCCTTCTGCGGCATCTCTGGGGCTTTTCCTCCCTCTTGAACTCCTGTGTCATGGAGCCACTCAAAACAGCCTCTTCTACCAGGTTCTGCCCCAAGGCTTTGCCCTCCCTGGTCTCCGTCTGCAGCTCATTGCCTGGGGAGGAAAGACAAGGAGAGGATGGGATTTGCCTCCGTGCCACAGGCAAGGGGAAGGACATCTCCCCAATCTGTCCCTGCAGGACAGCGTCGGCAGCGGGGTTGTCCTGCACCCGGGGGCGATGCTCAGCTGGGACATGGAGCAGAAGAGAGGGGGAAAGGGGCACTGACTTTCTTCTCACCTGCCTGCGGGTCCTGGGGCATCTTCTTCTTCCTCACAGCCTCCTTCTCCATCTGGCCAAGGTTAGGGAATCAGAAATCCTGGTTTGGAGAAAAAAGGTTGTGAATGCTTGGGGCTGCGGGTTCCTCCCGCCCAAGTCTATCTCTAGAAGTCACTGGGTGATCTGTGTCTATAAAATCCTCCAAAAATCAAAGGAGACTCCAAAAAAAGCCTCCCAGGAGTTCCGCCTTTCCCGTCTCCTGGCTTTGGGCTGCTGGGGTTCCCCCTTCTCAAAGCTGCTGGGGCTCCCGTGGGTCCTGGGGATCCCCTTTCTCTGGGCTCCTGCTTAGGGATGCCGTGGGTTTTCGGTGGTCCCAGGGGTCCCTTCTTCCCTGATGCTACTTTGGCTCCCAGGGTCCCCCTCTTCAGGCTCCCCGCACTCCAGGGACTCGGGCCTTCCCCCTCTCTCCACCACCCCTTTCAGCGTCACAGTGTCCCAGCCCTGCCTCATCTCCAGGCTCCCCCACCCCTCCAGGCTGCTGGGGGTCCCCCAGTTCCGCTATTGCCCCTCTCTGCTCTCTCCACTCAGGGTGTCCTGCGTTCTACACCCCAGCTCTCCTGGGGATTCCCAAAACCGATGTCCTTTTCCGCCAATACTGGGCAATTCCCACATGGATCCCCTTGTGTATTCCCCCAAGGTGTATGTATGGCACAGCTCTGGAGTCCTGCAAGATCCAAACATCCCCTCCGGCACAAAAAATCCCCACCAGGGGCATGCAATGATATCTGGGGCTCAATTGCAGAATCCGTGAGTTCCAAACACTCGTCCAGACAAAAACCCCTCCTGTAGACCCCCCGATAGATTTGGGTCAAGCTCCACCTCCGAGGTCACTCTTGGAATGGGAGGGGGGGGAGCAATGATCCCGGAGCCAGGTATGCTGTGGACACAGTAGGTGGTGAAACCTCATGGTTCTCCTGCTCCTCCTATTCCTGCTCCTCCTCCTCTCCCCCCCACCGCTTCCTCCCGCTCCACCTCCGCTCTTCCCTCAGACACCCCTTTCCCCACCTTCCTCTGCCCCACGGCTGCCACAGCACAGGCTGATTGGATGGGGGAAGCCCCGATCAGCCTCAGGGATGGACAGGGGGCTTGGGGATCCCCCCAGTGCAGATCCACCTCCCCCAGAGTCCCAGGGAAATGCGTCGGGGATTGAGTGCTGGGGGACAGGGCTGGACCCCCATGGAACCGCCCTTCTTCCGTGCCAACCCCACCTTTCCCTCCCCTCTCCTCCCCTTTCCCATCCTTCTCCCATTCCACAGACCCCTCCCAAATCAATTTCCGTGTCCCATCCCCCTCCCGATCTCTTTGGGGGTCCCAGACCCCTCCTTTCCACTGCTCTTCTGTCCCTTTCACCATCCTCCTCTCAGTCCCCATCCCCCCTCTCCCATGATTGGTTTTGGAGCTTCCAGGCCCCTCCTGCCCACTTTGGGGGTCCCAATCCCCATTTCCCTCCGTTTGGGGTCCCAGACCCCGCCCCCATTCTCACCGCGCCCCCCGCTCACCCCGCGGCCGGGGGCACTCCCAGCACCACCAGTGCCACCAGGACGGCCCCAGCTGCCCCCCACACGGCCCATGCCCAGCGCCGGGCAGGTGCCCACAGCCCCAAAGCAGCCGCGCTCTGCCCTGGGGGGTCCCCAAAGCGGCCCCGCCCCGCGCGGCACTGCGAGCACCAGGCCGGAGCAGTGCGGAGCGCGGGCGGGCGGCATCAGCCGTGCCCGGGCAGGGCCGGGCCCCGCGGGACAGCTCCCCCCGCACTCGGCCCCAACGGGACAGCGCCCAGCGGGGGGGCCCGGCCTGCCCGCCCCACACCTCCCCCTCCCCAAATTCCGCTCCCGGCGCCGCTGGGGCCCAGGGGGGCGCAGCTGGGCTCCAGAGCTGCCGGAGACACGTGTCCCCCGCTGCCAGTGCCACCCCCCGAAGGATTAGGGGTACCCCAAAACTCTCTCACAGGTGGCCGATACCCCGCAAGCCCCGAAGGAGGGGGTCACCCCGCCTTCATCACCCCCAACCTTCGGCTGCCTCATCCCAGACCCCAGCCCACCCATCCCCCTCCCCCACACTTCAGCCCACACCCCAATCCACATCCCACCCTGCCCGGGCCCCATCCCACCCCATCCCACTTCTCCCGCCAGCCGCCACAGGGACCCCCCAAAAACCCGCGTGCCGGGGACTCCCCAATATCCCCCCAGGGCCATTTGCGACTCACATTTGGAGTCCTGCAACATCCAAACATCCGCCCCCTCTCCGCCCAAAAGAAACTCCCAAAACCCTCCCAGGATCAATCAAAAATATTTGGGGCTCGGTTCTGGAGTCCTACAAGGTCCAAAAATCCCCCCCCCCCAAAAAGAAAGAACCCCACGCACCACCAAGATCTTTGGGGCGAGCTCCCCCTGCCCGGTCACCTGCGGGATGCGGGGGGCGATGCTCCCGGGGCCGAGGGTTGCGGACACAGAGAGCGATGGACGCAGGTGGCACCTCCTTTTCCTGCTTCCCTTGCTGCTGCTCCCCCTTTGTCCCGCCTCTTCCTCCCGCTTCCCCTCCTCCATCTCTCCTCCCCACCCACTCCTTCATGCTCCTCTGCCCCTCCTCCTCCTGTTCTTTGGCACTCCCATCCCAGCTGTGTCTCACATCACCCCTGGGGCCATCCCGTGCTCAGCAGAGCATCCTGTGCTCTGTCAGCACTCTCTGCTCCTTAGGGAAGGATTAGCTCTATCTCTACATCTATATCTATATCTATATCTATATCTATATCTATATCTATATCTATATCTATATCTATATCTATATCTATATCTATATCTATATCTATATCTATATCTATATCTATATCTATATACGCATATACATATACATATATATATACACACACACATATACACATATATATATATATATAATAAGTTAGATTACTACTCCATGCTGCCCCCAAGGAGGTTCCCCTTCCCCAGGGCAGAACCCTGCAAGGAATGTTTTAGACACTCAGGAAGTTCTACAATAAACACAAATCCAGAGTTGGCTGAAGGCAGAATTAGACCAACTGCTGAAGGACAGAGAAGCTTTGAACTCCTTGCAGCTCGAAGCAGGCAGTGAATAGTTGGGAGGTGTGTGAGTGAGCCAAGGGTGAGGGGAAGGGAAATGCAGAGAGGCCTGGCAGTGCTGCTGTGCAGACAGGCTGCTGGGAAGGGCACTGCAGCCCTGCCCTGGGCCAGCTGTGATGGTGGATTCTCATGGCAGCCTGCACTGGCCATTGCCAGGGGCTGTAGCCATGGACACTGCGCTGAGCCCACGGCAGCAGCCATTGCTCAGGGCTGGTGGCAGTGCCCAGAGGCAGAGGGGATGCGGTGCTGGGGGCTTGTGCCATGGCCACCTGCCCTGTGCCGCGCTGGCTGGGCAGGCGCCGCGGAGCAGCAGCAAAGCCCAGGGCCAGGGCCAAAGGCCAGGTCAGCCACACAGAAATGGTCAGTGCTGGGGACTGTTTCCATGGCAACCCTCACTGGGACACCAGCCCTGGGTCACCTGGCATGGTGGTTGCCATGGAAACCCCTGGCAGGGACTGATGCCAGGGACACTTGCACTGAGACCCTGCTGGGGTCGGGTGCCATGGCAACCACCACAGGGCCACAGTGGCACCGAGGTTGCCATGGCAACCAGCCCAGAGCCCCTTCCCACTCTCCAATGACACCACAACCTGCAGGAGACACTTGGCTGAGGTTGGGTCCATGGCAAACAACCTTGGCTGTGCTGTGCTGGGCATTGTCACGGTCACAAAGGAGCTGTGGAGCCGTGGCGATGGCGGATGGCATGGGCTGCTGCTCTGGGCTGGGCCAGAGGGAATTTCCTTGCCAGGGCTTTCTCTGGGGCTGTGCTTTGGGCTGTGCTGAGCACAGCGTTGAGCACACACAGATGGTTTTGTTCTCGCTCAGCTTGCACAGAGCCAAGGCCTTTCCTGCCCCTCGTCCAGCCACACTGGGGAGGGGCTGGGGGTGCGCAGGAGCTTGGGAGGGGACACAGGGGGACAGGTGACCCCAACTGACCCCGGGGATATCCCAGACCATAGGACATCATGCTCAGTGCATAAAGTGGGGGGAACAAGGAGGAAGGAGGGACATTTGGGGCAATGGTTTTTGTCTTCCCAGGGAACACTTAGGCAGGAGGGGGCCCTGTTTTGCCATGGGCAGGGTCAGCACCAAAGACACAGACACCAACTGAAGGAACAGTGTCATTTATAGAATGCAAAACTGCAAAGAAATCCAAAAGGAGAAGCTCAGCAAAGCACATGATCATTAGCAAATTATCACAACAGGAGAAGCTCAGCAAGGCACCCAATCATCACTACCAAAGATTGCCTATAATGATTTAGAAAGACCCATCACCAGTTACCCTCAGACTTTACCATCACCCACACCCACACATCAGCTGGGGGAGCTGCCACAGCCAAGGACTGCAGAGCCACTCCCGGACACTGGGAATTCCTGCAGCTGTGTCCACCCACAGGTGAGGCTTCCAACCTCGCTGAGAGAGGGCCCAGCTTGGACAGTGCTGAATAAACAAAGTGACAGCACTTCTAGTGCAGCAACATCTGGTTTCATTCTCCTCTTGGATTCTCCCAAAGCCTGGCCAGGGCTCAAGGAGGAACCAAGGGAGTTGACTTTGACCATACACCCCCAGAAAAGCCAGATATGGCCTTGTCCAGTTTCTAAATAAAGAAAGGTAAATCCAGGTTTCACCAGAGAACAGATACATAGATCATATTGCCAATAATACTTCGTTAATGAACGGATACAAATATGGAAGGCTGGAAGGTTCATCTAGAGGTCAGCTTTGGCCCAGGGCCTGTTGTTCAGGCCTTAGTACTTCAATAGGTCCTTTGACTTACAGATGAGCTACAACCTTCGTAACAATTATTTCCACCACAGAGTTTTAGATTTAGGCATTAGGCATAAAGGCATAGTGTCTTCTCTTCAGTTAAGTGCTGTTCAAGTTTATGACTCAGGCCTATAATTTGCATTCTTTTTAAAACATGCCTAATCTGTTGATATTCTCTGTTCCTTACCAAAACCCCCAATTTCCTTGAGACTGTGTCTCTTTTCAGACAAGTCTCAGTGCTCCATTTCTCAGCACAAAGTGTTACAACAACTCTGCCATGCAATCGTAACACACCAAGTGCACACACTGCAATGATTACAGTGACTGCCACAAATCCATTTCACAGCAGCCTCCAATTTGGCAGCCATGGAGCCAATCCCACCCGCAAGAATTTCCTTCTTTCTGCCACTCTTTTACTGCTCTTTCTATCGAGGGCATTCCTGACTGTTGCACTTCAAACCCATCACTGATACAAGTGCAACATTCCTGTCCTAGAAGAGCACAGGTTCCTCCCTGGACGGCAAGCAGATCATCTAAGGCCATGCAGTTCTGTAGAGCCCCATTTGTGTTTGTTGGAGTTCACAGGATGTGCTATTCAATATTTTAGCAGTATCATTTGCTACTTCTCCTAATAATCAATTTATCTCATTAACATAAACCCCATAGGACAAGGCAATGCACATGGGGCACAGGGTGAACCAGAATCTTTGGCTTTCTGAAATCAAAGGCACTCCTGGGGTGGAAAATGTTCTCTTGGCCCCAACTCTTCCCTGTGGTTGCTGCCAAAGTACCCAAAACGGTGGCACTGCAGCTGAGAGTGGTGTAACACTGACCCTGAGCAGCTCCAGCACCCCAAGCTCTATTGGCATTGGGAGTGATGTTCAAGCACAGAAATCCTTTCACACTGTGGCCTCTAACTAGAACAGGGTTTGGTTTCTCCTGAAGGCAAATCCTAGTGAATCCTGTAAAACTGATCAATGTATTCCTCTGTTCCACAGCACACTTTTCTTTAATTATCCCATCACCAGCTCCGTTATGAGTCAGAGCCCATTGAGAGAGTTCTGGCCACCCCATAGCGTGGGCCCTGCAAGGGAATCCTGTTCCTCCCAACATTAGTTGAGAGCATACCCAGCAATTAGTTACACTGAGTATTTTGGCTACTTTGATCTTTACATTTCCATAAGAATTTTCATGACTAATCCCATGGTGAAACTCTAGAGGTGTGGGCATTCCTACAGTGCCGAGGTGTCCATGTGGCAGGGCCTGAGTGTGGGAGGGAGTGGCCAGGGGAGATGCTGGGGGAGCACCGGGCCTGGTGCCCCTGAACCTGCCCCTAGCACAGGTTTCCGCCCAGCACCAGAGGCACGGAGGTGCAGTGGGGGAAGGAGGATAGAGGGCTGCTGAAGAGGTGACCTGGGGGTGAGCAAAGAAGAGTTGCAGAAACTCACAGCCAGGGCAAAGACATGCGTGTGGTCCTCATCGGAGGTGCGCGTGCTGTGCTCTGGCCAGCTCCCCAGCACATCCAGGAGAGTCAGCATGGCCGGCTCGGCAGCCCTGAGCGAGCATATGATGGCCCTCCACATGCTACTAGCAGCTCTGTGGGGTCAGAGCTCTGTCTCAGTGGGGTCTCGGACACAGCACCACAGCCTGGGCAGCTGTGGAGGCCTGGGCAGCTGTGGGGCCCGGGCTGGCTGCCAGCCCTGCCTCTGCCCACTGCCTCTGGCCGGCAGCAGCCAGGCAGCCCAGCCGTGTGGGGACAGGCCAGGGAGGGGCAGGGAGGGAGCATGGCAGCAGGCTTGGGGGCTGACATGCCAGGGCTGGCAAATGGAGGAGCCAGAGGGCCCTGGAGCTCTCCATTTGTCAGACACCTGGGACAGGGCTCCACAGGGGGATGGGCTGGGGGGCCCTGAGCCCTCTTGACAGGTGGGCCCCGTACCTGTCACACGATGGGGCCACGCGCAGGAGAGTTATCACCGCATCAGCAGGGTATTCCCCGGTCAGATCCAGAAGTGGCCTGTACACATTGCGCTCAGGAAACTCATGGGACACGAGCCACTGGTGGATGTACCTCACCACGGCATGCACCTGGAGAGGCACGGGGAGAGCTGGAAAGCTGCCAGAGGGAGTAATGTCCCCAGCTTCCCCAGAGAAGTGCTTCCCTTGCCACCACACTGGGATGGCCTCAAAGGCTTCAAGGGACCAGCGGGCGTGGCTTGGGAGGACAAGCGATTCCTGGGGGGCTCCAGCCCCGGCCACAGGCTGCTTACTTGCTTTGGACTGGAGACACCCTCCTCCAGAATCAAATCCAGCAGGGCAGCACTACTCTTGTATTTGAAGATGTCAGAGTGTGTTGTGACCCCAGTGCCCATGACGCTAGACTCCTCCTGCCGAATTCTCCTGATGAATTTGCAAACCATCTGTAGGAGAAGGGCAAGAAGAGAGGGATGTTCCATGGTGTTCTCCGAGTGCTGTGCTCGGCTGAGCAGGGACAGCAGGCCCAGCCCAGGTGGGGATGGCTGCAGGTACCTGCGCTGTTTTGCAGATGAGGCCACGGCTGGGTTCCTGCACTTGTGTGCATTGCATGCCTGCATCTGGCAAAGAGCGAGCGCAGCCAGAGCTGAGGGGCTGTGGGAGAGGCCAGAGAACACAGCCCAGCCCTGCACTGCCCAGGTAGGAACAGCCCCGGGATGCCCTGGGGATGGAGCACGGCTGCGGGGGGCAGCAGTCCCAGCCCCTCTTCCGTCTTGCCCATGGGCATGTCCCCAGTGGATGGGATGGGATGGGATGGGATGGGATGGGATGGGATGGGATGGGATGGGATGGGATGGGATGGGATGGGGCCAACCTTGCTGCAGGCAGCAGCCCTGGGGCTCAGCTCTGCCACTCACCCTCCTGCAGCAGCTGGAGCTGCTCCACCTCTCCAGGCTGCTGTGCTGGGGCAGTTCCAGGGCCTTCTCCCTCCTCATCCTTCCCCCTGGCCTGCTTGGGTGCGCTTGGAGGTCTTTGCTCCATGTCACTGACTGGAATAAAGGCTATTTGCAGGAGCGATGCCTCGGGAAAGCTCTGGCTCACCAAGTCCTGCAGCTGTGCCTTGAAGGCACCTGCAGGAGTGAAGCCTTGGGAAGGTTGCAGGACACCAAGTCCTGCACTTTGGTCTCAAGGGCTCCTGCCACAAGGGCTGGAGACTCCTCGGCAAGGATTTTGGTCAGCAACTCCCAGGGTCTGTCCTCGAGGGCACCCGCCGCCAGGATGGGAGATGCCTCGGAAGAGCTGTGGGCACCAAGTCCCGCAGCCTGCCCTTGAGGACACCTGCAGAAGAGAAGCCTCGGGAAGGCCACAGGTCACCAAGTCCTGTGGTCTGGCCACGAGGTCACCTGCAGGAGAAACGCCTCGGAAAAGCTCCGGGTTAACAAGGAACTAGTGTGCTGTGCGGGGGCTCCTCACAGCACCACTCCCGTCGCGTGCTCCGAGCACAGTGGCGTGGTTATGTTGCCGCCAGAGCCTATGTCAGGACGTGTCACAAAGGGCCCTTGGATACCCTGTCCCGGTTCCATCCCTGCTGCACCATGTCACAAAGGGCCCTTGGACACCCTGTCCTCCTTTCATCCCATGGTGGGTGACCATGCTGCACTGTGTCACAAAGGGCCCTTACACACACTGCCGCCTGCCCTGGGGCTGCCCCCAGCCCTCCCAAAGTGGCCCAGGTTGGAAGGAATCCGTTGTCCCAAGCGTCTAAGGCAGCCCGACAGGAACCTTAGGAACGGCTCAGACAAGAAGCAAACGCTCCCCTGCTCTGCGGGCTCAGGGCAGCAGAAGGAGCCCCCACGGCTGCCGACGCAGCTGCAGCGGGAAGGGCACAGGGCCTTCCACAGAAGCTGGCACAGCCTGCCGGTGCCAAGTCCTGCCTGCTGGCTGTCCTCAACACGAGACTGTGACACAGACAGGGAACGTGTGGGCCAGGGCACCAATGCCGCTCTGACCCCTGGGGCCCGGGGAGCACTGAAATCAGCAGGTGCAGCAGAGTCCCCACCAAAGCAGACCTGCCACCCCCGAGCCCTGGCAGTGCCAGTGCCATCTCCTGGCCCAGAGACCTGTGCCCCCGGGGGTGCTTCTCTGCCACAGGGCAGCCAAAGCCAACATTGGTGCATTGGTGTCTGTGCTCCTTCCTGCAGGTGGCTGTTGGCAGGAGCACCTGCAGCAACTGGTGGCAACAGTTGGGATCTGCCAGATGATGTTGCGCCTTCCTGGGATGATTCTTTTTCATGGAAGGAATTAGCAGGAGCACAAGAACACCATTAGCTGCTGAATTTCACAGGACAGAGAGATTCCACAGAGACACTGTCAAGTTTCCTTGGGCTTTCCTGACTGTCTTTCTTGCACTCAGGAAAAAAAGAATTGGGCCAGCCTCTGGTATTCAGTGCTCCAGTTGCTGCGTGTGGCTGTGGCAGCTCCTGTCCAAACACAACTGGGTGCCTGCTGAGCACGGCAATGGACGGCCACAAACAGGGAGGTTCCCCAGTGAACGTCGAGGGAATCACCTGGGGAAGTGCAGGGGGGAGGGATAACTCTGGGAGGAGAAGCTGGTCTGTGTCTCAGATGATGGTGCCAGCACCCTGAAGGAGCAGCCCAGGGAAGTGCTGGAAGCAGAAGTGTCCCACCCTTTTCTGCTGTCACAGGGACATGGGACAGACTTGTTGCCACAGGTCCACAAGACTTGATGCAGGAAAAATGCAGGGCCATGCACTGCTGCTAGGGAATGGCCTCCAGCAAGAGCAAAGTAGGATCCTCTAGCAGCAAAGCCTGTGCCTGTGAACCGGGCCATCTTCTCAGCAGACACCAAAGTGCTTCCCTCCAGCCCTGAACCTCCGCCACAACTGCCTGCTTTTCTTTAGCATCTGCTGCTTCTTCCTTTGTTCCAAGCAAGTCCAGGATTTTGTTTTGAGGCTCATGCATGTGTCATCTTTAAGGTGCCTGCATGGAGGAGATGGACGGCAGCTGCAGCCCGGGGCTCGTGTCCCATCAGAGTCTCTCTCTCACAATGGCACCAATGCCGCAGCCTTGGGACACCTGACTGTGGAAGGCGAGTCTGCCCTCAGGCATGGCCGCTGAAGTCAGTCAGGGGCACAGGCTGCAGCGGAAGCTGCCAAGCACTGCGATGAGGCTGGCAAGTCAAGAGAAAACCATTGTGGCCAATTCCACTGAAGCCTTTTGCCAAAGCACGTGCCATTGTGCCCATGGTATCCCCGTTTGGTATCCCGGCCGGTGCGGGTGCCTTGTTGAGCAGGTAGCGGTGTTCTGGCTCCTGCTGTTCCTGCGCATGCTCTGGTGCTGTTTCTGCAGTGCCCAGAGCCGCTTTGGCAGCAGCGACTCCGCAGGCCTGCTCAAGGAGACAGCGCTGCCCTCCCCATGGTGGCAGCTGCTCTGCAGTGCCAGAGCTCCGTGGCCCCTCGGCGACAGCACCGTGGCCTGGGCAGCCGCGGAGGCCTGGGCTGGCCGCCAGCCCTGCTCCTGCCCACTGCCCCTTGTTGGCAGCACCCAGTGGCCATGCCCCGGCAGGGCCCCCTTTGCCTCCTTGTCCCCAGCCAGCCCAGCCTGGGCACCTCAGCAGTGTCCCCAGCCTCCCTCCCTCTGAGGCTCAGCCTCGAGCCCATCTGCCCCAGGCATGGGAGATGCCTCGGGAAAACACCAGAGCAGCAACTGTCAGGAACAAGGCAGCTGCCTGGGGGCTGCTTAGGGCCTCTGACACCCAATTCCTCAGGGCTTCCCAGCACCCAGCCCCGCATGGGCCTCCTGGCCCCTTGTAGCCTCCTGCCACCCACCCCCTCACACATTCCCCCCTCGTGCCTTCCCACTGCCTCGTCCCGATCAGGGCCTGCGCAGCACCTCATCCCTTCACAGCCTCCCACCGCCCTGTCCCCTCAGGGTCTCCCCCAGCCCGGCCAACCTGCCCAGCAGTGGCACAGCCCCGCTGGAGCTCCAGAGGAGCTGCACCAAGAGGCACCTCGGAGCCCTCGGCAATCCAGCTGGCAACACACAGGCAGGACACAGATGGCGCTGCCCTGCTGGCACAGGGCTTGTGGCCATCTCCAGGCACCAGTCTCGCAGGGATCCCCGCAGCTCCAGCCTCTGCCCACTCGCTCTGGCAGAAGCGTTAAGGCTTCAGCAGAACCATCAAAGGCCAAGGGGTTCTGGCCACTTTCCCTTCCACACTGCACGCCCGGACAGCCTGCTGAGCACAGCACCCTTTTCCCCCTCTTCCCTTATGCCCTGCAGACACTGGGCATGGAAAGAATGATCCTGAGAGTCTGTCTGTTAGAGCAGAGTCTGTATTTACATACTAAAAAAAAAAAGAAAATGCTTATAGAATAGGAGAGTTCCCCGCAGGATCAGGTGGCCCCAGCAGATGGAGCAGACTGATCAGCTCTCTTCCTCCTGTGGCCTCAAGCCCAGGTTGGTGCTAAACAAAGGGCGCTGGCTCGGGGTTGTCCCGAGATCAGCCTAAAACCACTACACAGATCCTGGCCAGGACCCCTTCAACTACTCCCTGCAATCTAAATGATCCCAAGAGCCACCAGAAACACTTCCCATCTCCCCCAGAACCCACCCAATACCTCTCCAAGACAAACAGCCCAAAACTCCCTCACAGACCCCCTCCCAAAAGCCCTCCAAGCATATTCCTAGTACAAATGCCCCCAAAAGCCACAACCTCCCCCACCCCCAGTCATCCCAGGATTTCCCAGTCCCCTCCAAGGCCCCCATGGCACTGACCAGGAGAGGTTGGTGGACAGGAACATCCACAGCCAGGAGCAGCTTGGGCACTTCAGCAGTGATTTGGGCACTTTGGGGGACGAAACCCAAATGGGAGACCCAGGCCAGGGACTGGGACAGACAACCGGAATTCCTGGAGAACAGATGAGTTCAGGTGGACATGTTTTGCCAGCACAGCTATGAGATCATGGCCCTGTCCCCCAGCCTGGGCGGCCCCATAACACCCAAATCCGCCTGAATATTCCCCTGAACCCAAAATTCACCCCCAAATCCCAGTAAAATGGTGCATGGTGCAGCTTTAGATCTCTTTGTTTCATTTCTTTAATTCTATCCCAATTTTGGTTGTTTTGACAGAATGAAGAAGGAAATTATTTAGGTTGGAAAAGACCTCCAAGATCCTCCAGCGCTGCTTGATGCCACCAGAAGAAACAACTGGAAAGAGCAGCTGAGATTTTTTAGGGTGTAACATTAATAAATCCACTCTTCCCAATGAATTTCCAATGTCAACCTGAGTCCCAATGGATGTTCCTACCCCTGCATTTGTCCAGGCAGCTACAGGGAATCTGAGGACATGGAAGCCACCAGCCAGGTGTCCTCCCTGTGCTGGTCACCGGGACTGTGGGTCACCAGGGCTCTGCCCAATGTCCGTCCTCCACGGGATGAAGAAGTTGGAGCAGCACATGAAGCTCTTCCTGCACTCTGGGCACTCGCAGGGCTTCCCTTATTGGTGGCTCTGCTGGTGTTGGGTCAAGTTCGAGCTCCTGGAGAAGCTCTTCCCACATTCCCCACACTCGTAGGGCCTCTCCCCAGTGTGGATTCTCTGGTGGCGGATCAGGCTGGAGCTGCAGCTGAAGCTCATCCCACATTCCCCACACTCATAGGGTCTCTCCCCGGTGTGGATGCACCGGTGTTTGACAAGAGTGGAGTTGTGCTTGAAGCCCTTCCTGCAGTCGGGGCAGCGGAAGGACCTCTCCTGTGAGTGAATCCGCTCATGTGTGAGGAGATCCGAGCTGCTCTGAAACCTTTTCCCACACTCGCGACACTCAAAGGGCCTCTCCCCAGTGTGGATCATCTGGTGGCGGATCAGGTTGGCGCTCTGGTGGAAGCTCTTCCCACATTCCCCACATTCATAAGGCCGTTCCCCTGTGTGGATCTTCTGGTGGCGGATCAGGTCAGAGCTCTTGCTGAAGCTCTTCCCACATTCCCCACACTCACAGGGCCGTTCCCCAGTGTGGATCCTCTGGTGGTAGATCAGGCTGGAGTGGTAGCTGAAGCTCATCCCACATTCCCCACACTTGTAGGGCCTCTCCCCAGTGTGGATGCGCTGGTGGGTGATGAGGGTGGAGTTGTGCCTGAAGCCCTTCCCGCACTCAGGGCAGCAGAAGGGCCTCTCCTCTGTGTGAATGCGCTGATGGCTGAGGAGACGGGAGCTGATCCGAAACCTCTTCCCACATTCAGGACACTCGTAGGGCCTCTCCCCAGTGTGGATCATCTGGTGGCGGATCAGGTGGGAGCTCTGGCTGAAACACTTCCCACACTCCAAGCACTTGTAGGGCTTCTCCCCATCATGGAGGTGCTCATGGACCACCAGGTCTGAGCTCTGGCTGAAGCTTTGGACACCTTCCCGGCACAGGGTGGGTCTTTCCTCCTCAGTGCCCTGGGCTGGGTTTGGAGCCCCTCCTTGTGTGGCATCTCTGGGGCTTTTCCTCCCTGTTGAATTCCTGTGTCATGGAGCCGCTCAAAATGGCCTCTTCCACGAGGTTCTGCCCCAAGAGTTTGCCCTCCCTGGTCTCCATCCGCAGCTCATTGCCTGGGGAGGAAGGACAAGGAGAGGATTTGGGATTTGCCTCTGTGCCAGAGGGAAGGGGAAGGACATTCCCCCAGTCTGTCCCCAGCAGGACAGTGTCAGCTGCGGGGTTGTCCTGCAGCCAGGGGCGATGCTGGGCTGCGAGATGGAGCAGAAGAGAGGGGAAAAGGGACAGAAACTTCCTCCTCACCTGCCTGGGACATCTTTCTCTTCCTCACAGCCTCCTCCTCCATCCAGCCAAGGTTTGGGAATGGGAAATCCTGGTTTGGGGTAAAAAGAAGGTGTGAGTGCCTTGGGTTGGGGGCTCCTCCTGCCCAAGTCTAGCTCTAGAAGTCACCGAGTGTTTTGTGTCTATAAAATCCTCCAAAAATCCAGAGTGACCCCCCAAAAAAGCAAAAAAAAAGCCTCCCAGGAGTTCCCCCTTTCCTGTCTTCTGTCTTTGGGGTGTTGGGGTTCCCCCTTCTCAAAGCTGCTGGGGCTCCCATGGGTCCTGGGGATCCCCCTTCTCCGGGCTCCTGCTTAGGGATGCCGTGGGGTTTCGCTGGTCCCAGGGGTCCCTTCTTCCCTCATGGTGCTTTGGCTCCCAGGGCTCCCAGGGTCCCCCTCTTCAGGCTCCCCCCACTCCAGGCACTCAGGCCTTCCCCCTCTCTCCACCGCCCCTTTCAGTGTCACAGTGTCCTGGCCCTGCCTCCTCTCCAGGCTCCCCCACCCCTCCAGGCTGCCGGGGGTCTCCCAGCTCCACTATCGCCCCTCTCTGCTCTCTCCATTCCGGGAGTCCTGCATTCCACCCCCCGGCTCTCCTGGGGATCCCCAAAACTGATGTCCTGACCTGCAATACCAGGCAATTCCCACATGGACCCCCGCCCCAGTATTCATCCAAGGTGCATTTATGGCTCACCTTTGGAGTTGTGCAAGATCCAAACATCCCCTCCAGCCCAGAAAATCCCCACTAGAGACATGCAAAGATATCTGGGGCTCAATTCCAGGATCTGTGAGTTCCAAACACTCCTTCAGAAAACAACGCTCCTGGAGACCCCCTGAGAGATTTGGGTCGAGCTCCCCCTCCCTGGTCACCTGTGGAATGTGGTGGGGCACTGATCCCAGAGCCGGGGGTGCTGTGGACACAGTGGGTGGTGAAACCTCATGGCTCTCCTGCTCTTCCTTTTCCTTCTACTCCTTCTCCTCTCTCCCTCCTCTTCCTCTCACTCTTCCTCTGCTCTCACCCCAGACCCCCCTTCCCCACCCTCCTCTGCCCCACGGCTGCTGCAGCACAGGCTGCTGGGATTGGGGAACCTCCCGATCAGCCCCAGGGATTGACAGGGGGCTTTGGGACCCCCCCACTGCGAATCCACCTCCCCCAGAGTCGCAGGGAATTGCTGCAGGGATCAAGTGCTGGGGGTGAGAAACGGGTAGTCAATAGGCAACTCAAGTTAACTATTGAGAGACAGAATATGTAAATTCTAAAACCTAGAAAACAGAATTCCCTTAATCATGTCAAGATAACAGGGACAAGAATCTGTTTGAGGCCAGCACAGAAACCTTGAATTACCCACCAAGAACTGCACATGCTCCAGAGAGAAAAGTGAAAAGTGCACTGTGATGAAGACTACCAGATCTTCATCACAGAAAGACCTCCAAAGACCACCAGGACACACAGCCCATGCGTGGCACACATGATAATGATATTAATGAT
Organism: Acanthornis magna; assembly: GCA_036785705.1. NCBI lineage: Eukaryota > Metazoa > Chordata > Aves > Passeriformes > Acanthizidae > Acanthornis > Acanthornis magna. The sequence goes on along the minus strand of JAWUZG010000484.1, from coordinate 902,537 downwards.
TTCTGAGAAATGATTTGTGTAACCACTCCTATCCCAGGGAATGTAATGAATATTCATGAATGTTACCCATAATATTGTGTGTTGGAAGTGCCGGGGTGTGTGTGTTTCGAAGGAGCGATCCCCCACACCTGGCACGCCGAATAAAGCAAATACCCACTGCTCTGACTTTGTCTCTGAAGTGTCTCTGGGCCTGCTTGGGGCGAATCAGGGGACAGGGCTGGACCCCCACGGAACTGCCCCTTTTCTGTCCCAACCCCACCTTTCCCTCCCCTCTCCTCCCCTTTCCCATCCTTCTCCCAATCCGCAGTCCCCTCCCAACTCAATTTCGGTGTCCCATCCCCCTCCCGCTCTGTCTGGGGGTCCCAGCCTCCTCTTTTCCCCTGCTCGTCTGTCCCTTTGCCATCGTGGCCTCAACCCCCACCCTCCCCCCGCGACTGGTTTTGGGGATCCAGGCCCCTCCTGCCCAGTTTGGGGGTCCCAACCTCCATTTCGCTCAATTTGGGGTCCCAGACCCCGCCCCCTTTCTCACCGCGCCCCCCGCTCACCCCGCGGCCGGGGGGACCCCAGCACCACCAGTGCCACCAGTACGGCCCCAGCTGCCCCCACACGGCCCATGCCCAGCGCCGGGCAGGTGCCCACAGCCCCAAAGCAGCCGCGCTCTGCCCTGGGGGGGTCCCCAAAGCGGCCCCGCCCCGCGCGGCACTGCGAGCACCAGGCCGGAGCAGTGCGGAGCGCGGGCGGGCGGCATCAGCCGTGCCCGGGCAGGGCCGGGCCCCGCGGGACAGCTCCCCCCGCACTCGGCCCCAACGGGACAGCGCGGGGGGGCCTGGCCTGGGCGCCCCCCACCTCCCCCTCCCCAAATTCCGCTCCCGGGGGACGCTGGGGACGAGGAGGTGCAGGTGGAGTCAAGAGATGCCGGAGCCACGTGTCCCCCCGCAGCCACTGCCACCCCCCGAAGGATCAAGGCATACCCCAAAACTTCCTCAGAGGTGGTGGATACCCCGCAAGCCCCTAAGGAGTGGGGTCTACCCCCCGGCTTCATCATCCCGACCCTTCAGCTGCCTCATCCCAGGCCCCATCCCACCCATCCCCCTCTCCCAGACTTCATCCCATGCACGAATCCACATCCCACCCTTCCTGGGCCTCATCCCATCCCATCCCATCCCATCCCATCCCATCCCATCCCATCCCATCCCATCCCATCCCATCCCATCCCATCCCATCCCATTTCTCTCGCCAGCCACCACCGAGACCCTCCAAAAAGCCCGCGTGTTGGGGACTCCCCAATATCCCCCCAAGGGGCATTTGCGACTCACATTTGGAGTCCTGCATGATCCAAACATCCTCCCTCCATGAAAAAACCAAGAAACAAACCCTCCCGGATCAACCAAAAATACAAGGCCCTGTGGCCCTACAAGGCCGAAAAATCCCTCCCTGCCAAAAAGAACCCCACTCAACCCCCAACATCTTTGGGGCGAGCTCCCCCTGCCCCGTCACCTGCGGGATGCCCCGGGGGGGTGATGCTCCCGGGTCCTAGGGTTGCAGACAGAGAGAGCAATGGACGCACGCGGCAACTACTTTTGCTACTTCTCTTTCTGGTCCTCTATCCCTCTTTCCCCTCCCCCCCCCCGCGCCTCCCACTCCTCGTTTTCCATCCCTCCTACCAACTCCCCTTTCTTCCTCCTCTGTCCCTCCCTCCTCCTACCCTGCCCGCCAGTCCTCCTCCTGTTCTTTGGCACTCCCATCCCAGCTTTGTCTGACATCACCCCCGGGGCCATCTCGTGCTCAGCAGAGCATCCTGTGCTCTGTCAGCACTCGCTGCTCCTTAGGGAAGGATTTGGGATTTATGCCAGGCATGCACACTGAACCTCATCCCAAATTGCCCCGCTCCCATTGCTGTCCCCTCGGCGCTGGGCAGGTGCTGTGCCAGGGGAAGCAGGGACACAAACGAAACCAACTTGGGTTGGCTCAGTCAGCTGCCCGAGCTGATCCAGATGAGCCCCAGGGACAAGGTCCTGCAGAGCCCCACGGAGCCCTCGGCTCCTCCCTGGGAACGGGCTGTGTTGTGGCTGCCCCAGCGGCCAGAGCGAGTCCTGGAGCTCCCCCAGAGCTGCTGCAGCAGGACCCAGGTTCCACCTTCTGTGCCAGGCCCTACCCAGAGGCCATCAGATCCATTGGCTCCGTGCAAAGGGGGAAGACAAGGAGAACGGATTGGAGGCAGCCACCAGGGACCTCGAGCAAATTGTTCAGGAACATGCAGACCTTGAGCTGGCGTTTGCAAAGCTGCAGCTGGCAGAGTTCTGTGGTGCAGGAGACCCAGCACAGGAAGAGGAGACCTACAAGGAGCTGCAGGAGAAACACCCTGAAGCTCAAAGGCCATCGTGCCCTGAATCTCTGCTGGAGAAAGTTCTTCCTTTATGGGAAGAGATCCCGGGATGAGGCAAAAGCAAAGTTCATGGCTGGTGACAAGATTCCTGTGCAGAGAGAGCAGAGGACGGACTGTGGCAGAAACTGGGAGCCCGGGAGGAGGGAGGAGTAGGAAGGGTGTTTTTTAGAGTTTGTTTTAGTTCTCCTTCTCCTACTGGGATTTGTTCAGAAATAAATTCCATTAATTTCCCCAGCTTGGGTTTCTTGTGCCCCTGATGGTGAGCAGTGAGTGACCTCTCCCTGCCCTTAGTCCAGCCCACGAGCCTTTCCTGCTGTGTTTGTGTCCTGCACCTGTGAGGAGAGTGGCAGTGCGGCTCTGGTGGCACCGGGCACCCGGCCAGGGCCAGCCCAGCCCAATAATCGCTGCCATTCATTCCCTGCACTCCATGGCTAAGTGGCCACAGGGCGGGTCCGGCTGTGCGGGCAGGCGGCTCCAGAAGCACCAAGTGTGCCAAACGGGACAGAAGGAGGAGGCAGGGGGTGCCGGGGGTGAATCTCCTTCCTTCGAGCCGGCAGGGACAGGAGGGAGAGACTGGAGAAAAGGAAACGGGAGAGGAGGGACGAGCCTGGAGCTGTGGGTGCTTCAGGGATGCAGGGAAGGCTGGAAGCTCCGTTCAGCAGCTCTGCTCCCAGCCGCCAAACCTCGTGCTGGAGCGTGGGGTCTGGGACACAGCCCCGTGCTGGGGGGCAGAGCTACTGCTGGGGCCATCGGTGTGTCCAGGGCATCCTTTCTGGGCCTCGTGCAGCTCCAAGCTGCCGAGGGCTCCCCGAGGCTTTCTGGGGCTGTCCCTCCTCCCCAAAGCTGTTGGGTTTAATGCCCAAGTGCGGCACCCCCGTGCCCTGTGGCAGCAGCCGGTGCCGGGCCACAGCCCCGGGAGCCGAGCTAATGCCCGGCCGTGCCCAGGAGGGACTGAGGGGAGGGGACTTCGGAAGGCATCCCCCGCAGCCCTCGCTGCCCTGAAAAGGTTTTTTAGCTCAGGTGAGTGATTTCCTGGGGTTTCTGAGCTCCGTGGGGCCGCGGCGGCGGCAGCGGGACCAGCGGGGCCCGGCCCGTGGGGGCGGCCGGGGTTGAAAAGTGCGCGGCGGCCCCAGCGCGGTGCGTGAGGGCTGAGCGGAGCTGGGTGGGAACAATCCCCGGAACCCCCCCGGTGCCCGAGGGCTGACCGGAGCTGGGTGGGAACACCCCGCTCGTCTCCGCCGCTCGAAGCCGCTTCCCCAGCTCCGCCTGCCGCTGCCGCTCGGCCCCGACGCGGTTCCGCGGTGTCGCCGCTCGTCGTGACACTGGAGGGGTCTATCCGAGCCGAGCCCCGCCCGTCCCTCCCTGAGGCTCTTTCGGTGACACGGAGCGGCCGAAACCCCCCGGTGCCACCCCGACGATCCCTCGGTGCAGCTTTTCTAGTCGCAGACAGCGGCCACTCCCGGTGCTGTTCTTTTTAACTTTTTATTTGAATCTCTATATCTTATTCTATTCGCACCTCCCATCCCACGCCCCTCCCCTGCGGCTCTTTCACCGCCGCCGCTCGTCGCCGCTCTCTCAGTGCAGCTCTTCAGTGACACGGCCCGGCCGAGACGCCCCTCGCTGCGGCTCTTTGATTGTATTTTCTTCTTTTCTCTGTCTTTTCTGTCGTTCGCAGCTCGCCCGTCCCGCGGAGCGACTCCTTCAGGGCCCCGGGGCGGCACAAAGGCCTCGGGGCGGCTCCAAAGGGCCCCGCCCGCGGCCGCTCCCCGAGGCCTCCCCGCTGCTCGCGGGGATCGGACACCGCCGGCGGCCCCGGCCCCTTCTTGTTCTTCTTGTTCTTCTTGCTCCTGCCGGGATTCAGCCCCCGCCGCCGCCCGGCTCCTTCTGCCGGCCCTGCCCGGCACGGAGCGGCGCTGCCGCTGACGGGGTCGGAGCGCGGCTGCGACACGACTGCCCCGCGCCTCGGGACCGGGCCGAGGAGTGACCGCACGGGTGGGGAGGGACCCCCGCTGGACAGGGCAGGGACTGACCCCATGGGACGGATCCCACGCCGGAGCAGGGGAAGGATTCCTGACCCTGAGGGGAAGCAGCGGCACGAACTGACCGTCACTCCCCCATCCCTTCTCCCTGCACCGCTGGGCAGAGCACGGAGGGAGCCGGGGATAAAGTGAAGTCCGGGAAGGAGAAAGAGATCGGGAGATGGTATTTTTCCCCAGCATTTATTTTACTCCTCACTCTCCTGTTCTGATTTGCTGAATCCCAACTCCTATTCATTTCCCCACGTCGGGGCTGTTGTGCCCGTGATGGCGATCCCTGAGTGACCTCTCCCTGCCCTTATCCCGACTCACCAGGACTCGGATTTGTTTCAATTCCGTGGAATTAACTGTGATTTGGGGCGGCCGCAGCAAAGCAGCTGAAACCACAGGGGGCTTGAGAGGGACTAAAGCAGGGCAGGAGTTGAGGCTGCCCCGAGGGAACTCTTCCAACACGAACCTTCGTGGGGTCTTTCTATGGGAATTTTGTTGAATGTTTACATTCATCCTTACAAATTAGAGTGAAAAGTGGGGCTGAGCTTTCAACTTGAAATGAAGGAATCCGACGTGCGGTCTGGGACCTGATATAAATGAGTTCACAAGCGGAAATTTTAACTACTTAATTTTGAACATTTATTAATAGAGCAAAGGCAAAAACAGCGCTGGGCGCTTAGCAATTTTGCCCGAGGCACACCCATTCATTGTACTGTGAACTTAAGTACTTTCTTTAACTGTTACCTATTCATTACACCCAGAAGGCAATTTACACTTCACTCAACGGTCCCCCTCCGATCCCTGCCCCCTTCTGCCAGCAAGGCGCCTGTCTTGGAGTCTCGGATCCTGTGGATTGCCTCAGAACTGAAGGCAGAAATCCTCCCGTCTATGTTTCCTCAGTTCCAACTTAATTTGTAATTGACAGTTCCTTTTGGGAAGTGTAAGTCAAGAAAACAGACTTCCTGGGATGCCTATGGTTATCTTCTTTGTTTCTTTAAGATGTCTTGATCCCTGGCTCTGTGTTTTACCAACTTAAAAGACATTTATTACCATGTATTTATTACTACGTTTTCTAACATATCACAACTGTTTCGAAGTTACAATTTACCCTAACCTTTTTCTAATAAATTATATTTTATCTTCACACTATTTTTTTGTACAGTACACATCACTTGTAAATGTTAAATTCATATCTGCGAAAGGCAGCATTTATCATTCACTCATTATCACAGACCTCTGAAACCTCCAGTTGTTACTTGATACTTTAGTTTCCAAAATATTCAGCCCCTCAGCAGCAATGTTTCTCCCACCCCACTGGTCTCTGGCTCAGACCCACCTCCGAGATCGGACAAGAAACTCCAAGTCTCACCAGAACACGCTGTGCCGTTATTTCCTATTTTTCAGAGTAACGTTATGGTATTTTATTGTATATTCTATTTCACTTCTGCTCCCCCTTTTTTCCTTTTTTTTTTTTTTTTTTTTCCCACCCGTCTAATAAATCGTGGTTTTGCTCTACTTCCCCCACACACAGCCTTTGTTGCCCTCCCGGAGGTTTGTGGTGAGTTTCTGTCTCACCGGTTCTCCCTCGGAAACCAAAGAAATGAATCAAAAGAATGATGAATTTTTGAACTCTTTCCGGTGCAGTTTGCAGAAGGTCCCGGGAGCAGACGGGGCCGGGAGGGGATCCCGGTGCCGGGGGCAGTCAGCGGTCGCTGGGTGGATCCCGGTGGCGCAGGTTGGGAGACACGAAAGTGACCGAGGGAGCACGGGGGGCGGGGGAAGAGGAGGTGCAAGGGATTATTGGTGCAGGATAAGGGGGCTCGGGGGGGTCTCAGCGCCGGGGATGGAGGTGCAGGGGGTCCCCGTGCACTGCAGTGGGGGGTTCACACCTGGATATGGGGGTGCAAGGAGGTCCCAGTGCCGGGAACGGGCGGGTGCTCAAGTGGTCTCGTTGCCGGGGGGCACGGGGGGTACCCGCCCCAAAATAGACTTTCAATGGGGTCCCGGGGCCCAGAAATGATGGATCAGGGGGTTTCCTGGGACGGGGAATGTGGGTTCAGGGAAGTCCCCTTCCCGGGAATGGGGGTTCAGAGAGGTCCCGATGCCCAGGAATGGGGGCTCAGGGACGTCCTCGTGCCAGATAAGAGGGAACAGCGTGTCCCGGTGCTGGGTTAGGGGGATGCAGGGGGTCACAGTACCCAGGAATGGTAGTTCTGGGGTATTCAGGGAGGTCCCGGGACCAGATAAAGGGGAACACGGGGGTTCTGGTGCTGGGGAAGGGGATGCAGGGGGGTCACAGTACTCAGGAATGGGGGTGGAGGGTGTTCTAGTACCCGGAAATGGAAGTGTCAGGAAAATTAATCCACAAATAGCAGAGGTTTGTGTCCAAAAAGGAGACAGAGGAGTCCCGTAGCTTTATTCGAATAAAGGGAGAGGTCATGGGCATTTCCCATGGGGTCACTGAAATTGCTAGAGGACACAGCCTCTTTTTATCCTAATTTCCCGGCCACAGATTCCCTTTCTCTTTTCCCATTGGCTGAGGTACTCGAGAGGTACAGACTTCCCGAATCGCCTAATACAGACCCCCTTCTAATGTACATTCCCCCCTCATCCTTTTTCTTTGTGTCTCTGTTCTTTTTCTCTAAGTCCAGGGATTTAGCATGGCCTTGGGTGAATAACAGTCTGTGTCAATTAATGGAATTCCTATGGAATTTATGGTTCCTCCCATTGCTTCTTTCATCTATCAGTATCTGGCCTTATCTACCAGCAGGCCTCACAGTTTGTTTGTAAAGACATCTCCCTCTTGTTCCTTACAATCCGTCCTCTTCTTATCAGTAATTGTCTTTACAAACCTTAGTTATCATTGACTTAATTTTCTTTTCCTGGGTCTTTTTCTTTTTCTTTCTTTTTCTACAATTATTTGCAGTGACATGATTTTCTGTCCTTTTGTAGCCATTTCTGGATCCGTAGGCATGGCTACTGCCTGCATCCCTTGATCACATGCTGAATGAGCTGCACTAAGCAAGGTATGGTGCATGGCAAACAGATTAGAATTGCTGTAGCACATAAGAGGAAAAAGAGCTGCAGCTGTCTGGTTGGTTATTATTTTTTCCTAGGGCTAAAAAAAATAAAAAAAAACCAAACTAAAACCAAAAACTACTCCCCCCTCTGGCCTAAACTTAACTGACAATATAAAAGTAAGATTATTAAGAAAAACATTCCAATCTAACTACCTAATCTAATTCTCATGTTGTCTTCCGCACCATCTGTGGCGAGTGAAGACACAGAAATGACTTAACAGAAAGAAAACAAAGACAGCAAGGATTAGCCTCCCAGTGACTGGAGATGCAAAAGGAGGGATGCCCACACAGAGTATTTCAGCAGACAGTCTGTGGGGAGGCACACGAGGCTTCTCCCGATGTCGACGCACTGGCTGCTGCTCTGGTCTGCTCCTGCAGAGTGTCAGTCATGGCCTCCCATCCTTCTCCTCCAGCTGAGATGTCCAAATCTCCAGGGCTTTAGAGGCCTTGACCCGAGTGTGATGGGTCCACCTGTGGTCAGCTGTCCTGACGGCTGTTTCTGTGGTCAGCAACACCTGGAATGGTCCATGCCACTTTGCCACCAGTGGTGCTTCTTTCCATGCCTTAAACAGGACCCAATCTCCCGGCTGAATGCTCTGAACAGCAAAGTCCAAAGGCAGGGTCTGTGCCAGCCGAGCTTCCTGTCAAAGAGATTTCACAAGAGACAGTATCCGGGCCACATATTGTTTTAAATACACATCACTTATTTGCACACACCCCCCCCACACTAGGCTGAGAATTACAAGGGCAAGGAATTCCAAACGTAATTTCAAAGGGAGATAATTGAATATCTCCTCTGGGTCTGGCCCTTATTCTAGCCAAAGCCAGTGGTAAAAGCCATACCCATGACATCTTAGTTTCCATCACCAGCTTCAAAAGGTGTTTATTTCTCCATTCATTCTTTCTACCCGGCCTGAACTCTGGGGGTACCAGGGGGTATGGAGGTTCCATTGTATTCCTAAAGCAGCCATAACTCCTTGAAGGATGTTTCCTGTGAAATGAGTACCCCTATCTGAGTCTATTGCTTCCACAATCCCTTATCTTGGAATTATTTGTTCCAAAAATACCTTAATAACTGGTCCTGTAGTTGCTGAAACATTTGGGAATGCTTCTGGCCACTCTGTTAGCTGACATACTATTACCAGAAGATATTTAAACCTTGCCACCGGGGCATTTTAGTAAAATCTACCAGACATCTTTGGAAGGGATGCACAGACCAAGGCCTCCCTCCCCTGGCAGTTTTATTTGTAACCTTGGTATTAGTTTTAGCACAAATTGAACAACCCTCAATAGCTTGTTTTGTCAGATCAGAAAGACCCACAGTAGCACGCATTTTGAGGAAGGCTTCTGCCAATCCTCGAGAACCCCAATGACTCCCTTCATGGAGTTGTTTTAATATTGTAAGGCCAGAACATTTGGTATGCATTGTTTACCATTCCTTGTAAACCAATTATCCTCTCTTTCCTCTGCCCCACTCTTTTTAATTATCTCTAGCTCCTCTGGTGGAAAAGACAGTTTCTCTGGCAGTGGTGGGGCAACTGGGAGCAAAGAGAGGATCTTAGACGTTTCTGGCAGCAGTGCAGCTTTCCGAGTCTCTTCAGCCAGTTGATTACCTATTGCTTCTTCTGAGCACCCTGCCTGGTGTCCCCTAACGTGTATTGTTGCCGCACCTTTTGGCAAATTCATCGCCTCCAATAAGCAAGAAATTGAGCTCTCATGAGTTAACATTTTCCCCTTGCAGGTTAGTAAACCTAATTTCCCAAATGCATAATCACCCCATATGCATATTTAGAATCAGTAAATATATTCTCTATCCTGCCCTGATACAGTTTGCAGGCTCTCACAAGCACATACATCTCTGCTGTTTGAGCTGATCATATGGGCAGCAATCTCCCCCTTTTTTTAATTCTCTTCTATTAATGATAGGATATCTTGCAAATTGTTTCTCTTCTACTACCTTTGAAGAGCCACCAACAAACACATTCTCTCCCCCAGGCCAGGGAGTGCCCCACAAATCTTCCCTAGCCCAGCTCTGGAGATCTATCACCTGAAGGCAGTCATGGGTTTCTCCCCAGCCCCACTCTCCAGGGCCACCCAAACAGGAGGTTGGGTCAAATCTTCCTCATTTCTCAATTCCAAATTGTCCCTTTCCACCAAACAAAATACACACTGTAATAACCGAGTGCTGGTCATCCACTTAGAGGCTCTTTCAGTTAACAAAGCTTCCACTTGGTGTCAAACTTTAACAATTAGATATTTTCCTATTGTCAGCCCTTGGGCCCCAGTTACTATCAAGGCCATGGCTGTACAACATTGCAGACAATGCAGCCAGCCTCTGGCTACGTTCTGAGACATTCTGAGAAAATGAGTAGCCTCTGGCCACTGGATCTAGCAACTTAGAAAAATAAGCAACAGGCCGTTGTGTTCCCCAAAGCATGGGGGAACAACACTTTCCTTGAAAGCTGCTTGCAAAATTCAAAGCAGTGTCTTAGGTTACATGGAAGGTATAACCAAAAATATATATTCTATTACCATCTCCATAAGCTGTTAAAAAGAGGTGGGGCAGTGTTCTTTGAGTCAGCATGACTCAGACCTGATAACACCATCGGGGGCTATCTCTGCTAATGGGCAATCAAGGTCTCCGGGAGTGACTCATAGGATTACATCAACCCATTGTGAGATGCCCCGCCCAGAGGGGAGGAACTGAACATTCCTACCTGCATATAAGAGAGAGACTCTGGAACATTGGACTACCTTCTCCACTGGATCCCCAGAGGAGAAGAGCTGAAGAGCCACCGCTGGACCTCCAGAGACCAACGAGACCTTTCCACAAGACCTTTCCACAAGACTTCAACAAGACTTCAACAAGACCACATCCATTACTCCAACAGGCCACGTTGGGAGCACACAGGACCGGTAGGGGATGGGGGACATCGGTTTTGGGGAAGCCTGGGAGAGCCAGGGGGAGAATGGAGAGGGGGCGATAGCGGGGCTGGGGGACCCCTGGCAGGCTGGAAGGGGGACCCGTGGGACCCTGAAATGGGGACCCAGAGAGGGGGACCCCTCAGGAGCCTTGGCTGCCTGGAGAGAGAGACAGGGGAGAGGGGATCCCTGGGACCCCCAAAACCCTCAGCTTCCCTAAGCGGGACCCGAGATAGAGAAGACCACCAGAACGTCGAAGTGGGGAATTTGGAGAGCAGGACCCTGGGATTCCCGGGACCCTCTGCAGTCTGGGGAGGGTAGTGACACTTGAGAGGGGGGACGTCCAGTACACACGGGGCCCCCAACAACCCAGAGAGGGGGGAACCCCAGAACCCCAAAGTGGAGAGACCAGAGAGGGGGAACCTATGGGAGAGTTATACTGGGGCTGAATCTTGGTGGTCTGGAGGTTTTTAGGCACCCCAGATGCCTAGTGATTCCTAAAGATGGAATTGGACAGGGCGACTTTCAAATTCAATGTAGTCACCCCTCGTTTTCCCCCAAACCAGGATTTCCTGTTTCCAAACTTTGGCTGGATGGAGGAGGAGGCTGCGACGAAGACGAAGATGTCCCAGGACCCCCAGGCAGGTGAGGATGAAGTCACTGCCCCTTTCCCTCTGTCTTCTCCTCCATCTCGCAGCCCAGCATCACCCCCGGCTGCAGGACAACCCCACTGCCGACGCCGTCCTGCCAGCAATGGATTGGGGGATGTCCTTCCCCTTCCCTCTGGCACAGAGGGTTTGGGAGATTGTCCTTCCTCTTCCCTCTGGCACAGAGGCAAATCCCAAATCCTCTCCTTGTCCTTCCTCTTCCAGGCACCGAGTTCGGGTTGGATGTCAGGGAGGACAAACCCACACATCAGAACCTCATGGAAGAGGCCATTTTGAGAAGCTCCATGGTGCAGGAATCCAATGGGGAGGAAAAACCCTGGGGATCCCACACAAGGAAGAGCTCCAAACTCATCCAAGGGAGCAACAAGGAGGAAAGACCCACCCTGTGCCGAGAAGGTAACCAGAGTTTCAGCCAGAGCTCAGGCCAGGTGGTCCAAGAGCAGCTTCACGATGGGAAGAAGCCCTACATGTGTGGGGAATGTGGGAAGAGCTTCAGCCAGAGCTCCAACCTGATCTGCCACCAGGTGATCCACACAGGGGAGAGGCCCTATGAGTGTTCCGAGTGTGGGAAGAGCTTCAGACAGAGATCCAACCTGATTGTCCACCAGCGGATCCACACTGGGGAGAGGCCCTGTGAGTGTGGGGAATGTGGGAAGAGCTTCAGACAGAGATCCAACCTGATTGTCCACCAGTGGAGTCACACTGGGGAGAGGCCCTATGAGTGTGTGGAATGTGGAAAGAGCTTCAGCACGAGCTCCCACCTGATCCGTCACCAGCGGAGCCACACTGGGGAGAGGCCCTATGAGTGTCCTGAGTGTGGGAAGAGGTTTCAGACCTCCTCCAATCTGCTCCTCCATGAGCGGATTCACACACAGGAGAGGCCCTTCCGGTGCCCTGACTGCAGGAAGGGCTTCAACCGCAACTGCAACCTCATCAGGCACCGGCGCATCCACACTGGGGAGAGGCCCTACGAGTGCCCTGAGTGTGGAAAGAGCTTCTCCAGGAGCTCTCACTTGACCCAACACCAACTGAGGCACCGATAAGGGAAGCCCTGTGAGTGCCCTGAGTGCAGGAAGAGCTCCGTGTTCTGCTCCAACTTCATCCCCCATCAGAGGAGCCACGTTGGGAAGAGCCCTGGTGACCCACATTCTCCGTGACACACATTGGGAAGACACCAAGCAGGTGGTCTCCACATCCTTCTGGATCTCCGTAGGCACCTGGATGAACACAGGGGCAGGAACATCCATGGGGGCTCTGACTGAAATCGGAAATTCATTGGGAAGAGCAGACTTGTAGACTTTACACTCACAAAAATGTCACCTGCTGTGTCCAGTTGTTTCGTCTGGTGGCATCAAGCAGTGCTGGATGATCTTGGAGGTCTTTTCTAGCCTAAATAATTTCCCTCTTCATTCTGTCAAAACAACCAAAATAGAGGTTCAAATACAGAAATTAAACAAAGGGTTTTAAAGGCACACGATTTTACTCAGATTTGAGAGCGATTTTGTGGTTGGTTCACACAGTTATTTGGGAAGGTTTGGGTGTTGTGGGGCTGCTGACTCGGGCAGAAGGACCACGATCTGATAGCTGTGTCGGCGGAACAGGGTTCAGATGATTCTGCCTGTTTCCCAGGAATTCCAGTTGTTTGTCCCAGTCCGCGGCCTGGGTCTCCCCATTTGGGGTGTGCCCCCCAAAGTTCCCAAATCACTGCTGAAGTGCCCAAGCTGCTCCTGGCTGTGGATGTTCCAGTCCACCAACCTCTCCTGGTCAGTGCCATGGGGGGCTGGGTGGGGCTTTTGTGGCTCTTGAGGGCATTTTTGTTCCTAGGAGGGGGTTTGGGGGCTTCTGGGGGCTCTGTGAGGGAGGTTTGAGGTCCTAGCAGGGCTGTGTGGTTTGGAGAGAAATTGGGTTTGTGAAGGGGGAGATGAGAAGGGGATTCGGTGGCTCTTGGGCCCATTTGTATTGCAGGGAGTGGTTGGAGGGATCCTGGGGAGAGCTGTAGGGTGGTTTGAGGGGCCTGGGAATGACTGTGGGGCTGGCAGGGCATTTTAGAGTAGTCCTTTTTCCCCCAGAACCCGAAAGCTGCCACCAGGCCCCGCCCCCCAAGATGTTGCTGGGCTTTGGGGGCTCCATGTTGGGGTGTGTCCTCCTAGTGCTGCAGGAGAAGGTGAGGAGGGGTCCCAGGGGTCGTGTGTGTCCCCCCAGAGTGTGTGTGACCCCCCCATCCCGGTGTCACCCCCTTTTCCCTCCCCGCAGGGCTCCTGACCCAGCTCCTGCTCCCCCTGGGAGGGAATTTGGGGAGGGGGCAGAGGGGGTGCGCAGCCCCTGCTGGGGGATGACCCCGAGCCAGCGTTATTTGTTTAGCTCAAACCTGGGTGGATCAAAGCCCAGGCTCTGCTCAGCACCTGAGCTGCTGCACAGAGCCTTTGCCTCCCTGCACTCCTGGCCTCAAGGATCTGCTGGAATGAGTCCCTGGGGAGCCTTTGGCAGGAATGGCTCTGGGGGGCTCCTTCATGCTCCCAGGGACTGCAGGTTTTTCTAAAGGCTTTGGCTTTTGGTTTCCCTTGGACTCTCTGAGAGCTTTGTGCAATCCTGGCATCCAATTATCTGCTCTAACGAGTCCCCTGAGATTCTTAGTCAGTAACAATGCTCAGTGGGGCTCATTGATTCTTCAAGGTGCTCTAGGTTTATTAAAGTAATTTTTTTTTATTTGGAGTCTCTGGGAGGTTTGTGCAACCATGGCCTCCAATTCTCCTCCAAGGAGTCCATGAGGAGCCTGTGTTGGGGATGGACCTCAGTGGAACCCATTAAAGCTTCGAGACACTTTGGGTTTTTCTTCTGCCTTGGACTCCTGGAAAGGTTTGTGCCATCTCCTCTCAGGCCCTGAGGTTCAAGGGCTCAGCACCAAATGCACCTTGGGGCTCATTAGGATCAAGCAAGTCCTGACAAACTATGGCTCTGCCTTGATTTCCCTCTGGTCTAGTACAGTTCATTAAGAAGTTTTTTTTCTATAATTTGGGAGAAATATTTCAAAGAGCTTCTAAGAAATCCACATCCTATTTTAAAGGGTTTGTTTTTCTCTTTAGAGAAGTGGTGATGGCAGCATTCTGTGATTGATATTAATCCAGGCTGTCTTCTAAGGAGGTCTGGCCTGGTCAGAGAAGCTGTGCCTTCAGGCCTGACCCAGTGTGGACAGCCTTGCTGCACATTCCCAACCCTGTCCTGTCTCTCCTCACTCCCGTGGGACCTGCTTTGCTTTGCTGGGACCATGCTGGCTGCACTCCGTCAAAGAGGGCTTTTCTTCTTTTTTTTAGCAATCTAAAACTCCTAAGTTTCCCTATTGAAAACAGACACCCTCCTCAAGTGTGTGCCAAGCCCAAGCTGTCACCAAGGAGGTTCCCCGTCCCCAAGGCAGAGCCCTGCAAGGAATGCTTTAGACCTTTGGACTCCTTGGTTCCACCAGGCCCTGCAGTGTCACAATGGCCCCTTGGTTCCATGAGGTTTCACAGTGTCACAATGGATATTTGGTTCCATATGTGGAGCCCCAGAGTGTCACATTGGCCCCTTGGTTCCATGGGGCCCCAGTGTCACTATGGTCCCTTGGTTTCTTTCGGCCCCTCAGTGTCACAGGGCTTTCCTTGGTTCCATGTGCTCCAAGGTGTCTCAGTGGTCTCCTTTTTCCTGTGGCAAGCAGCAGCAAACCCTCCTGCCAGGGCCAAATGCCTGGGAAGGAGGAGCAAGGGTGGACATTTGGAGTGATGCCTTTGGTCTTCCCAGGTCACAGTGACATGCGGTGGGGCCCTGCTGTCCCAGAGATGGCTGAACACCGCCTGCCCATGGGAAGGGGGAAAAGACAACAACCTCTGTCCATGGAACTACAGCAGCAGAGAGGTCAGGCACAAGGCTGCGTTTAAAAGACTGTCACCAGCACAGGAAACATCTGTCTAAGACATTTCCCTGAAAGCTGACATTTCAGGGCATCCTTTTCTACAGAGATGGAGCACCAAATAGCAGACAGAGAACAGACGGGCTCATCAGAACCCCCTGTTCTACCAGCACAGCTATGAGATTGTGGCCCCATCTGCCCAGGTCAGTGGCCCACAATACCCAAAACTTCCCTAATAATCCCATGAACAAACCACAAATTCACCCTCAAATCTGAGTGAAATGGTGTGGCTTTAGATTCCTTTGTTTAATTTCTGTATTTGAACCTCAATTTTAGTTGTTTTGACAAAATGAAGAAGGAAATTATTTCGGTTAGAAAAGACCTCCAAGATCATCCAGCGCTGCTTGATGCCACCAGAAGATACAATTGGACACATTAGGTGACATTTTGTGAGTGTAAAGTCCACAAATCCTCTTTTCCCAATGGATTTACGATTTCAGTCAGAGTCCCCATGGATGTTCCTGCCCCTGTGTTCATCCAGGTGCCTACGGAGATCCAGAAGGACGTGGAGACCACCTGCCAGGTGTCTTCCCAATGTGGGTCACAGGGAATGTGGGTCACCAGGGCTCTTCCCAACATGGCTCCTCTGATGGGGGATGGAGCTAGAGCAGCGCACAAAGCTCTTCCTGCACTCGGGGCACTCACAGGGCTTCCCTCATTGGTGCCTCCGTTGGTGTTGGATCAAGTGAGAGCTCCTGGAGAAGCTCTTCCCACACTCAGGACACTCATAGGGCCTCTCCCCAGTGTGGATGCGTCCGTGCATGATGAGGTTGCAGTTGCGCTTGAAGCCCTTCCCGCAGTCAGGGCAGCGGAAGGGCCTCTCCTCTGTGTGAATCTGCTCATGGAGGAGGAGATTGGAGGAGGTCTGAAACCTCTTCCCACACTCGGGACACTCAAAGGGCCTCTCCCCACTGTGGCTCCACTGGTGCACAATCAGGTTGGAGTTGCTGCTGAAGCTCTTCCCACACTCCCCACACTCATAGGGCTTCTCCCCGGTGTGGATCCTTTTGTGGACAATCAGGCCAGAGCTGTCTCTGAAGCTCTTCCCACACTCCCCACACTTGCAGGGACGTTCCCCGGTGTGGATCTGCTGGTGGCGGCTAAGGCTCTGCCTCCACCTGAAGCTCTTCCCACATTCCCCACACCTGAAGAACTTCTCCCCATTGTGAAGCTGCCATTGGATCACCAGGTCTGAGCTCTGCCTCAAGCTCTGGTCACCTTCCTGGCACAGGGTGTGTCTTTCCTCCTCAGAGCATCCTGGGCTCGGTTTGGAGCCCCTCCTCGTTCGAGACCTCCTGGGTTTTTCCTCCCCATTGGATTCCTGCACAGTGGAGCTGCTCAAAATGGCCTCTTCCTTGAGGTTCTCCAGGCAGGATTTCTTCTCCCTCCTCTCAATCCTCAGCTCGTGTTCTGGGGGAAGAAGGAAAAGGGGAGGATTTGGGATTTGCCTCCATGCCAGAGGGAAGGGGAAGGACATCCCCCCAGTCCATCCCCGGCAGGACGGCGTTGGCAGCGGGGTTGTCCTGCAGCCAGGGGTGATGCTGGGCTGCGAGATGGAGCAGAAAAGAGAGGGAAAGGGGCAGTGATTTCTTGCTCACCTGCACGGCTGTCCTGGGGAATCTTCCTCTTCCTCACAGCCTCCTTCTCCATCCAGCCAAAGTTTGGGAATGGGAAATCCTGGGTTGGGGGAAAACAAGGGGTGACTGCATTGGGTTTGAAGGTCACCCTGTCCAATTCCATCTTTAGGAGTCACCGGGCATCTGGGGCCCATAAAAACCTCCAGAACACCAGGATTCAGCCCCAAAAACACTCTGCAGTTCCACCTCTCTGGTCTCTCCACTTTGGGGTTCTGGGGTTCCCTGCTGTCCAAGCTGCTGCAGGTCCCAGCTCTCCAGCACCTCCCATTGAGGATCCCCCGTCTGCAGTGTCCACACACCCCTCAGACTGCCGGGGGTCCCAGGAATCCCAGGGGTGCCCCATCTCTGGGTTCCACACTTCGGGGTTCTGGGGGTCTCCACTCTCTGGGCCCCAGTTACGGAAGCTGGAGGTTTTGGGGGTCCCAGGGATCCACCCTGAGGGGGCACCCCCCTCCAGGCTGCCGGGAGTTCCCAAGCTCCGCTATAGTCCCTCTCCATTCTCCCCTCCCATGGCTCTACTGGGGGTCCCCAAAACCAGTGTCCCTGGTCCCCCACTGGTCCCACGTGCTGTCCCAGGTAGAGCCCAATCCGCACCATGGTTGGGGGGGAACAAGACCAGCTTCCCCCTGCCATGGCTCTGCTGGCACTGCCACTGTGACCCCCCAAAAACACCTCCCAGGGACCTCCCAACATCCCCCTGAGGTGTATTTGCATAACCCGACTGGGGTTACTGGGCCCATGTTGGGAGGAAACTGTGGACACATTGGGAGCAACTGGGATCAACTGGAAGCTACTGGAACCATGCTGAGCGGGACTGAGACCATAACTGGGGCAACTGGGATCATATTGGGACAAACTGGGACCACACTTGGGGCAACTGACTGAAACTGGAACCATGCTGGAGGCAACTGGGAGTAATTGGGAAAGACTGGCATCATTCTGGGGGTACTAGAACCTTACTGGGGCAACTGGGAGTGCCTGGGAATGACTATGAGCATGCTGAGGGCAACTGGGATATACTGGGAGTGTCTGTAACCATACTGGGCTGACTGGAACCACTCTGGGAACAGTTGGGACCATGCTGGGGGCAGCTGGGAGCAAGTGAAAGTGTCTGGGACTACACTGAGGGCAACTGAGCATGACTGAGACCCTGCTGAGAGGGACTGGGACTATACTAGGGTCCACTGGGGGCAAGTGGGGTCATACTGGGAGGAACTGGGAAGAACTGGAACTATGCTGGGGGCAATTGGGATCACAGTGGGAGCAGTTGTGTTCATGCTGGGTCAGATGGGGATCACACAGAGAGTCAATGCAACCATACTGGGATTGACTGGGAATGGCTGTGGCCAACTGGAAGCATGTTGAAAGCAATAGGGAGGAATTGGGAATGACTGGGAGCATGCTGGGGGCAACTGGGATATACTAGGAGAGACAGGGAGTGACAGGGATCATACTGGAGGCTACTGGGCTCATGCTGGCATTGACAGGGAGCAACTGGGATCACATTGGGGGCCACTGACATCATACTGGGAGGGACAGGGATCATACTGGGATTACAGTGGCACTTACTGGGAGGTACTAGGCCCATGCTGGGAACCAACTGGGGATATACCGGAGCAACTGGGAATGACAGGGTGCATGCTGCTGACAACTGGGATCTACTGGCAGTGACTGGGATAATCCTGGGGGCAACTGAACCATGCTGAGGGAACCCGGAGTGCCTGGCAATGCCTACAAGAAGGTTCAGGGCAACTGGGATATACTGGGAGTGTCTGAGAGCATGCAGGTGGTGACTGGGAGCATACTGGGAGAGACTGGGGGCATGTGGGAGTGATTGGGACCCTGCTGAGAGACACTGGCATCATCCTGGCCTCATCCTGGGATCGTACTGGGAGTGACTGTGACTATGCTAGGGGCAACTGGGAGAACTAGGGACACACTGGACAAAACAAGCAGGAACTGGGAGCAACTGGGACCGTGGTGGGGACAAATTGCATTATTCTAGGGAATGACTGGGAGTGACTGTGTTCATCCTGGGAGCAACAGGGATCCTACAGGGAGTGAGGGGAAGTAACCAGGATCATACTGGGAGCAGCCACTTCCAGCACCCGGCAGCCCTGAACCCCTTTCCGGCCATCACGCCCCTCCAGACCCCAGACCCCCCGCCGGGGGTCTCAGCAATCCCAGGGATTCCCCCTCGCGGGGTCCCCTCTCCGCAGTTCTGGGGCTCTCCTCTCCCTGGGGTCTCGCTTAGGGAAGCCGGGGCTCCCGGGGGTCCCAAAACCGGTGTCCCCCCTTCCCCCGTCGGTCCGCACGTGGCCCCGGGCAGAGCTTGGAGGGCCCGGCCCGGACAGAGCCCAACCCCCACCGCGGGGGGACCCGCATCCCCCGCCTCCATCGGAGCTCTGCCCGCACCGCCACCGGGACACCCCAGAAACACCTCCTGGGGACCCCCCGATGGCCCCCCGAGGGGCATTTGCGGCTTCACTTTGGAGTAATACAAACTCTAAACATCTTCCACCAAAGAAACCCAAACCCAGGGACCCCCCCCGGATATTTGGGGTGAGCTCCCCCTCCCCGCTCACCTGCGGGATGGGGCAGCGATGTTCCAGGGGGGACTGCGAATTCAGGGAGACCCAGACGGCGTGGGGCTTCTCTCTCCGTTTCCTTTGTCCCTCCTCTTCCTCCCGCTCCTCCCCCTCTGTGTCACCTCCCGCTCCTCCTCTTCCGTCTCTTCTCCTCCTCCTTCTCCGCCCTGCTCTCACCTCCTTCTCCCTTGGGCTCAGTCGTTACCCTGGCCAGCGGGGGTCCCTCCCATGGGCTCAGTCCCTGCCCTGTCCAGCGGGGGTCCCTCCCCACCCGTGCGGTCACTCCTCGGCCCGGTCCCGAGGCGCGGGGCAGTCGTGTCGCAGCCGCGCTCCGACCCCGTCAGCGGCAGCGCCGCTCCGTGCCGGGCAGGGCCGGCAGAAGGAGCCGGGCGGCGGCGGGGGCTGAATCCCGGCAGGAGCAAGAAGAACAAGAAGAACAAGAAGGGGCCGGGGCCGCCGGCGGTGTCCGATCCCCGCGAGCAGCGGGGAGGCCTCGGGGAGCGGCCGCGGGCGGGGCCCTTTGGAGCCGCCCCGAGGCCTTTGTGCCGCCCCGGGGCCCTGAAGGAGTCGCTCCGCGGGACGGGCGAGCTGCGAACGACAGAAAAGACAGAGAAAAGAAGGAAATCCAATCAAAGAGCCGCAGCGAGGGGCGTCTCGGCCGGGCCGTGTCACTGAAGAGCTGCACCGAGAGAGCGGCGACGAGCGGCGGCGGTGAAAGAGCCGCAGCGGAGGGGCGTGGGATGGGAGGTGCGAATAGAATAAAATATAGAGATTAAAATAAAAAATTATCAAAGAACAGCACCGGGAGTGGCCGCTGTCTGCGACTGAAAACACTGCACCGAGGGACCGTCGGGGCGGCACCGGGGGGTTTTGGCTGCTCCGTGTCACCGAAAGAGCCGCAGCGAGGGACGGGTGGGGCGCGGTTGGATCGATCCCACCAGTGTCGCGACGAGAGGCGACCCCGCGGGACCGCGCCGGGGCCGAGCGGCGGCGGCAGGCGGAGCCGGGGAAGCGGCTTCGAGGGGCGGAGACGAGCGGGGTGTTCCCACCCAGCTCCGCTCAGCCCTCGGGCACCGCGCTGGGGCCGCCGCGCACTTTTCAACCCCGGCCGCCCACACGGGCCGGCCCCGCCGGTCCTGCGGCCGCCGCCGCGGCCTCACAGCGTCCAGAATCCCCAGGAATATCGCTCCCATGCACTAAAATACCTTTTCAGCGCAGCGAGGGATGCGGGCGGTGCCTTATGAAGTCCCCTCCCCTCAGTCCCTCCTGGGCACGGCCGGGCATTAGCTCGGCTCCCGGGGCTGTGGCCCGGCACCGGCTGCTGCCACAGGGCACGGGGTGCCGCACTCGGGCATTAAACCCAACAGATTTGGGGAGGAGGGACAGCCCCAGAAAGCCTCGGGGAGCCCTCGGGAGCTTGGAGCTGCACGAGGCCCATAAAGGATGCCCTGGACACAGCGATGGTGCCAGCAGCAGCTCTGCCCCCAGCACGGGCTGTGTCCCAGACCCCCCGCTCCAGCCCGAGGTTTGGGCTGGAGCGTCCCACGCTCCAGCGCGGGAGCGGAACTGCTGCACGAAGCTTCCGACCCCGCCAGCCGGAGCTCTGATCCCTTGGGACGTGACGTCGGTGACGGGTGTCTGCCGGCGCTCGAGGTCTGTCAGCTTTTGCAATCCAGAGGGATCAACTGAGGCAATTTCCATCAATCGCAATTTCTCCTTGTTTTTCCATGGCCGATTTCACGGCACTTCTTTTCACCCCAGCGATTTGGAAAACTAAATTCCCAGCTGCCCCTGCATCCCTGCATCTTCCACAGCTCCAGGCTCGTCCCTCCTGTCCCGTTTCCTTTTCTCCAGTCTCTCCCTCCTGTCCCTGCCGGCTCGGAGGAAGGAGATTCACCCCCCGGCATCCCCTGCCTCCTCCTTCTGTCCCGTTTGGCGCACTTGGTGCTTCTGGAGCCGCCTGCCCGCACAGCCGGACCCACCCTGCGGCCGCATAGCGATGGAGTGCAGGGAATGAATGGCAGGGATTATTGGGCTGGGCTGGCCCTGGCCGGGTGCCCGGTGCTACCAGAGCCACTCTGGCACTCTCCTCACAGGTGCAAGACACAGAACACAGGAGGAAAGGCTCGTGGGCTGGGCTAAGGGCAGGGAGAGGTCACTCACTGTTCACTGTCAGGGGCACAGCAGACCCGAGTTGAGGAATTTAATGGAATTTATTTCCAAGCAAATCATAGTAGGAGAAAAAGAACAAAAAGAAACACTAAAAAACCACCTTCCCCAGCGCTCTGTCCTTCCCAGGCTCCCTACCTCCACCTGCATTCTTTCCTCTCCCCTCTGCATGGGAAATTTCCCAGCCATGAACTTTGCTTTTGCCTCATCCCGGCACCTCTTCCCGGAGAGGAAGAACTTTCTCCAGCAGAGATTCAGAGCATGAGAGCGTTGAGGCTCAGGGTGTTTCTCCTGCAGCTCCTTGTAGGTCTCCTCTTCCTATGCTGGGTCTCCTGCACCACAGAACTCTGCCAGCTGCAGCTTTGCAAACGTCAGCTCAAGGTCTGCATGTTCCTGAACAATTTGCTCGAGGTCCTTGGGGGCTGCCTCCAATCCGTTCTTCTTGTCTTCCCCCTTTGCACGGAGCCAATGGATCTGATGGCCCCTGGGCAGGGCCTGGCACAGAAGGTGGAACCTGGGTCCTGCTGCAGCAGCGCTGGGGGAGCTCCAGGACTCGCTCTGGCCGCTGGGGCAGCCACAACACAGCCCGTTCCCAGGGAGGAGCCCAGGGCTCCGTGGGGCTCTGCAGGACCTTGTCCCTGGGGCTCGTCTGGATCAGCCCGGGCAGCTGGGCTGCACTTGGCTTCCTTTGTGTCCCTGGTTCCCCTGGCACAGCACCTGCCCAGCGCCGAGGGGACAGCAATGGGAGCGGGGCAGTTTGGGGTGAGGTTCAGTGTGTGTGCCCGGGATAAATCCCAAATCCTTCCCTAAGGAGCAGTGAGTGCTGACAGAGCACAGGATGCTCTGCTGACCACGGGATGGCCCCAGGGGTGATGTCAGACAAAGCTGGGATGGGAGTGCCAAAGAACAGGAGGAGGAGGAGAAGGAGGCGGAGCGGGCAGGAGAGGAGGGACACAGGCGGAAGAGGAAGTGCGGGGGGCGGGGGGAGGAGGAGTGGGAGGAAGAGGAGGGATGGCGGAGCACAAAGAGAAGCAGCAAAAGGAGCTGCCACGTGCGTCCATCGCTCTCTGTGTCCGCAACCCTCGGCCCCGAGAGCATCGCCCCCCCGGGGCATCCCGCAGGTGACCGGGCAGGGGGAGTTCGCCCCAAAGATCTTGGGCGGTGCGTGGGGTTCTTTTTGGGAGGGGGGAATTTTTGGACCCTCTGGGACTCCAGCACCGAGTCCCAAATGTCTTTGTTGGTTGCCGGGAGGGGTTTTTTGTGTGGGGGGGGGGAATGGCGCGGATGTTTGGATCTTGCAGGACTCCCAAGGGAGAGTCGCAAATGGCCCTTGGGGGAATATTGGGTTGTCCCCTAGACGGGAGTTTTTTGGGGAGTCCCGATGGTGGCTGCCGGGAAAAATGGGATGGGATGGGATGGGATGGGATGGGATGGGATGGGATGGGATGGCATGGGATGGCATGGGATGGCATGGGATGAGATGGGATGGGATGGGATGGGATGGAGCTCGGGAAGGGTGGGATGTGGATTGGTGTGTGGGATGAAGTCTGGGAGAGGGGGATGGGTGGGATGGGGCCTGGGATGAGGCAGCTGAAGTTTCGGGGTGATGAGACCGGGCGGAACACCACTCCTTAGGCTCTTCCGGGGTATCGGCCACCTCTGAGGGAGTTTTGGGGTACCCCTAAACCTTCCGGGGGTGGCACTGGCAGCGGGGGACACGTGGCTGCGGCACCTCGGGCCCCACCTGCGCTCCCCTCGCCCCAGTGTCCCCGGTAGCGGAATTTGGGGAGGGGGGAGGTGGTGGGCGCCCAGGCCGTGCCCCCCCGCGCTATCCCGGCGGGGCCGAGTGCGGGGGGAGCTGTCCCGCGGGGCCCGGCCCTGCCCGGGCACGGCTGATGCCGCCCGCCCGCGCTCCGCACTGCTCCGGCCTGGTGCTCGCAGTGCCGCGCGGGGCGGGGCCGCTTTGGGGACCCCCCCAGGGCAGAGCGCGGCTGCTTTGGGGCTGTGGGCACCTGCCCGGCGCTGGGCATGGGCCGTGTGGGGGCAGCTGGGGCCGTCCTGGTGGGCACTGGTGGTGCTGGGAGTCCCCCCGTCTGCGGGCAAGGAGCTCTGGGGTGATCGGGAAGGGAGGGAGAGGGGTGGTGGGAAAAAGGAGAAGAGGGGGGGAAATGTGAGTGGAACGCCCCCAAACCACGCCAAAGCAATAGAGGTGGGGCTGGGAATTGGGGGAACGATGGGAGAGTAGGAGAGAGCAGGAAAAGCGGACAGTGGGACCCCCAAAGGGAGTGGGAGGGGGCTGGGACCCACCCGATGGAGAGCAAGAGGGTCAACCTCACCACAGCTGCCTGGCACTGTTCATTCCAAAGGGCATTTCTCAACTGGGAAAAAAAAACAGAGGGCAATCATCTTGCAAATGTAGAATGAGGGAGATAAGCAAGCAAGCGTGGGCTCATTGGAGGCAGCAGAAAGGCCAAGGCCTGAGCCCCAGCCCCGAGGAAGGCACATCCTTTCCGTCCTGCCTTGCTCAGGGCTCTGCTGGGCCACTGGGATGTGGGGAGGATGCTGAGGGCAGGACAAG
Organism: Acanthornis magna; assembly: GCA_036785705.1. Classification (NCBI taxonomy): domain Eukaryota; kingdom Metazoa; phylum Chordata; class Aves; order Passeriformes; family Acanthizidae; genus Acanthornis; species Acanthornis magna. The sequence continues at coordinate 878,539 of JAWUZG010000484.1, read as the reverse complement.
GGGGGTGGCAGTGCTCAGCCTTGCTGGGGCTGTGCCAGGAGGGCCCAGGGTCTCAGGACAAGGTGTCTCCTCACTGCCCTTGGTGCCACGGATGCTGCTGTGGCCCAGGGCACCAAGGCTTGGCTTCTCCTGGGCCCTGCCAGCCTGGCCAGGGCCCTTGGCCATGTCCAGCACAGCTTGTGCTGCGCTGTCCCACAGCTGCTGCTGTGTCCCTGCAGGCTGCATACTCCCATCTCACTGCCCCCCTGGCTCTGCCCTGCCATTGCCAGCCCTGTCCTGACCTCTGCCCACCCTCACCTACTTCACTTCTGACCTTCAGCAATTGCCTGTTCCTGTGCCCTTAGGGAGTGGTGCTTCAAGAGTGACCCCAGAACCTTCCTAAGAGTTTTCCCAGGGGATGTTATCCACTGGTAGTTCCCTGAGCTGCTGCATCTGCTCTCCTCATGCCCAGGGCTGAAGGTTTGGTGGCTGTTTCCCTCCTGTCAACAGAGACTTTAAACTCAGCTGCTTCATGGTTGCTGTGCCCAAGGGAGCCACCAAAGTCTGCTTCCCTCATGAGACCAAATTAATCCAATTAATTCATTTGCCCACATCCAGTGGCTGTTTCACATGCACCTCGACTGTAGGAAAGGAGTCCTTGTCAGCCCCTCCACCATCCCTGTCCAGATGTTGTCCCCATCGCCCCCCTGGGCTCTCCTGGGTTGCTTTGTGCCCAGCCCTGCTGCCCCTCCCTGCACCCTGTGGGGGTGGCAATCCCTGTGTTCTGGGGGACCTGTGAGCATGAGGCTTCCTCCAAGGAAAGGCTGTGTGCACAGCAGCCTTGCCTTTTGCTCAGAGCTCCTGTCCAGCTCCTCACCCTCCTCCCTGCCTTCCTGAGGAGTCCTTGCTGCCATCCCTGGCTGCCCTTGCAGCACCTGAGGTGTCCCACCAGGGCTCTGCGGTGGCTGTGGGGGAGGCCATTTGTGCCTGCCCGACACGTGCCTCCCTCCCATGGCCGTGGTGTCCCTGTTTGTCAGCACTGCTGTGTTTGCCCATCTGAAGCCCTCGTGCATCTCCTCCCCATCCCTGGATCTGCTGGTGGCACTTCTGCTCTCAGTGGTGCCTCCAGCACTGAACCCCCTCCTCTACAGCCTGAGGAACCTGAAGCTCAAGGAGGCCGTTAGAAAACTGATTTCAGTATCATTAGCTCTATTGTTATTTGTGTTTATTATTTCCCTAGATGAATATTTAGATTCTTATGACTAACAAGGATGAAGCAGCTCTGTCCCACCTGGAGCCTTCAGAGTGTGTCTGACAGGGCCCAGAGCTGCTGCTCTCAGAGCATCTTGGCAATGGAGTGGGATCTCCCCAGGGCACTGACTGAAGCTGTGGCTCTTTGTCCAAGCTCATGTCGATTTGAGCCAAGAGAATTTCCCCCCAGAAGGCTTTGTAGCTCCATGGATTGTGCAGAGGGAAAGTGCTGACATCAGCAGCTGCTAAAGGCAAAGAGTTTGATTTGGACAAAGCCACTGTTGTGGGGTCACGGTGGAGATTGTTAGAGGTGACTGTGTTCCATAGTCAGGACTGTCCCATATGGCACAGGGCACAGAATGTGCTCCGGGAGAAGAATCTGGAGCTGCCTGGACAAGGCAGAGTATCTGCAGGCCTGTGTGAGCCTGGGCTGGGCAGTGACTGGAGCCCCAGCAAGGCACAGATCAGCCAAGGTGGAGACCCCCAGAGGGAAAGCACTAAATGCCAGCACCTGCAAGGAAAGCCAGATGGACTCAGCTGAGCATAGCCAGAGCAGCTCCAACAGGGAAAGGGACCTTGGCAGCCACCACACACCTGCAGATCCCCCCATAGCCCCAGGGAGAACACAAGTGGCCCCATCCTGTTCCCTCTGCGGCTGCTCTGCTGTGCAGGTCACAAGTGCTGCAGGTGTCTCCTGCAGCACAGAGCCACAGGCACACAGACACAGGCTCTGTCCAGGCTGGGACACGGAGACAGTGGGGCCTGGGGACAGCAGAGATGTCACTGCCCTGGGGAGCCCCCGGTGGCTGCTGCTGCTGGGGGCTCTTGGGCAGCCCCTGCGGGTGGGGTGGAATTTTCCCAACACTCACCTGAGCAAAGGACAGCAGCAGCGTTCCCGTGGGAGCAGGGTGAGGCCCCCAGGGCAGTCACTGGGCACTGCCCCGGATGGGCTTCAGTCCCATCGCAGTGGATCGAGTCCCTCCAGACAGGTCTGGTTTCCCTCCCAAAATTCAGGAATGGACCTGGCAAACCAACACTTGAGGTGGCCACAGAGAACGTGGGCATCTGAGATACCCCTTCGGGAGGCACAGAATCTTCCCCGTGTCCCCAGCACCTGAATCTGCACTCTCCACTCACACACGGTGCTGCCGTTCAGCAGCCTGAACCCTGTTCTCTCAAGGACAGGGAAAGGTGACAGTGAGGGCTGGAAGCTCCTGCCCCCTCAGTGTCTGGAGGAGAGGCCGCAGGGACACAGTGCACACAGTGCCATCAGCCCTTCTGTCCCCATGCCCCGCTCAGCCCCCATGCCTGTGCCTGTCCCTGCCACGCTCTCAGCGTGGAACCGCCCCAGCGACTCCTCAGGTGTGCAGTGCCATCGGCGCTCCGGCTCGGCCGCCCTGCCCTTCGCCCCCCGGCCCCGCTCGGGCCCCACACCGAGCCCGCCCTGCTCCCGGGCCACTCGCGCGGCTCCGCCCCCTCCCGCCCCACCCCTCCCCGCTGCCTCCGGATTGGCCAATGGCCGCTGGCCCCGCCCCCTTTGGCAGCCGCCGCAGCGCTGAGGGGGACCTGGGACGGCGACAATCGGGAGGGTCCCTTGGGGCTTTGGGGGCACGGGAGGGACTGGTGAGGGCCGACGAGATTTAGGGCACCAGAGGAGGGGCAAGATTTGTGGCGGGGGTGGACACCAGGACACCCGAAAAAGCCACCCAAATTGTCCCAGCCCCCTCCCCAAGCCGGCCCAACATCACCCCCAGCATGGCTTCCAAGTGCCCCGAAACTTGTGCATGGCTGTGGGGGGAAGGGGGGAGGCAGCAGGACCCCTCCCCATGTCCCAGCAGCTCCATGTCCAGCTGAGAGAAGGAGCGGGGTCAGGGGTGCAGGGGGTTCCCCCCAAATTTCTCTCATACCCATGACACAGCTGGACACTTGGGAGGCTGCCTCAGGCCTTATTGCCCATCTGCATCCCAGAAGAGAACAGAAAATCCCCCTGCAGCCCACGGTGATTCTGTAGGGTCACAATGGTCCCTTGCTTCCATGAGGTTCCATCAGGTCACAGTAGAACCCTGGTGCCATATTGTTCCATAGCCTGCCAATGCTCTCCTGGGTTCCACGAGGCCCTGCTGTGACAAAATGGATCCTTGGTTCTGTGAGGTTCCAAAAATCTCGCTATGGTCTCTTGCTTCCCTAAGGCTCCTGTGTGTCACATTTGAGCCTTGGTTCCATTGGGTTCCAGGACCTCACGGTAGTCTCCTGCACTCCAGGAGGAGCTGCTGTTTGCCATTTCATTCTCGCTTTCATGCGGTTCGATAACCTCCTCATGGTCTCCTGGGCCCAGGGAGGCCCCACTGTGTCACATGAGAGCCTTGGGGCCAAGAGATTCCATGGCCACAAAATGCTCTGCAGCCCCCAATTTTCCCTGTTTCCCTCTCCTTTTCCCCTGGCCGGCTTCCTCCGTGCCCCCAGCGCTGGGGTGGGAGCAGCCGAGAGCCCTGTGCTGCCCATCCCGACCTGTCCCGGCTCCATTCCCACTCCTCCCGTGGGCTACGAGGGCTTGGGCTAACGGCGGAGGACAAGGAGGAGGAGAAGGAGGAGGGAGGAAGGAGCAGCGCGGGAAGCAATGGAAGGAGGAGGAGCGGGAGAAGGGATTGGGGGAAGGAGGAGAAGGAGGTGGAATTAGGGCAGAGAGGAGGAGCGGAAGACTGCCAGAGGGGGAGGAGCGGGAGGAAACTGAGGGACAAAGGAGAGGTGAAAAGGGTCCACGAGGTCCGGGTCTCCCTGAATTCGCAGTTCCCCCCTGGACCATCGCCGCCCCATCCCGTAGGTGAGGGGGGAGGGGGAGCTCGCCCCAAATATTCGGGGGGTCCCTGGGTTTGTGCTGTTTTTGCGGGTGATCTTTGGAGCTTGCAGGACTCCAAACCCGAGTTACAAATGCCCCACGGGAGGACATCGGGGGTTCCCCAGAAGGTGTTTTTGGGGGGTCCTGGTGGTGCTGCGGGCAGAGCCCCGATGGGGGCGGGGGGATGCGGGTCGCCCCGTGGTGGGGGTTGGGCTCTGCCCGGGCCGGGCCCTCCAAGCTCTCTGCCCGGGGCCACGTGCGGACCAGCGGGGGAGTGGGGTACACCGGTTTTGGAGACCCCTGGGAGCCCCGGCTTCCCAAAGCAGGACCCCAGGGAGAGGAGACCCCCAGAACTGCAGAGCGGGGACCCTGCGAGGGGCAATCCCTGGGATTGCCGGGACCCCCGATGGGGGGCTCTGGGGGCTGGAGGGGCGGGATGGCCGGAAAGGGGTTCAGGGCTGCCGGGTCCTGGAAGTGGCTGCTCCCAGTATGGGCCCAGTTGCCCCCCCTGCCCCATGTGGTTCCAGTTTCCTCGTCACTCCCAGTATGAGCCCAGTCACTCCCAGTGTGATCCTGGTCACTTCCCCTCACTCCCTGTAGGATCCCTGTTGCTCCCAGGATGAGCACAGTCACTCCCAGTCATTCCCTATTATGATGCAGTTTTTCCCCAGCAAGGTCCCAGTTGCTCCCAGTTCCTCCCTCTTTTGTCCAGTGTGTTCCCAGTTCTCCCAGTTGCCCCTAGCATAGTCACAGTCACTCCCAGTACGATCCCAGGATGAGTCCAGTATGATGCCAGTCTCTCCCAGCAGGGCCCCAGTCACTCCTACTTGCCCCCAGTTTCTGCCAGTGTGGTCCCAGTTCCCGCCAGCACGTTCCCAGTCTCTCCCAGTATGGTCCCAGTCACCACCTGCATGGTCTCAGGCACTCCCAGTATATCCCAGTTGCCCTGAACATTCCCATAGTCATTCCCAGGCACTGCCAGTTCCCTCAGCATGGTTCACTTGTCCCCAGGATTATCCCAGTCACTGCCAGTAGATCCCAGTTGTAAGCAGCATGCACCCTGTCATTCCCAGTTGCTCCCAGTATATCCCCAGTTGGCTCCCAGCATGGGCCTAGTAGCTCCCAGTAAGCCCCAGTCAGGATCCATTGACACCCACTATAATCCCAGTATGATCCCAGTCCCTCCCAGTATGATGCCAGTGGCCCCCAAAGTGTTCCCAGTTGCTCCCTGTCAATGCCAGCATGAGCCCAGTAGCCTCCAGTATGATCCCAGTGACTCCCTGTCTCTCCCAGTATATCCCAGTTGCTCCGAGCATGCTCTGAGTCCTTCCCGCTTCCTCCCAGTTGCTTTCAGCATGATTCCAGTTGCCCACAGCCATCCCCAGTCAATTGCAGTCATCCTTATAGTGATCCCAGTCTCCCCCAGCATGGGTCCAGCTGCTCCCAATGTGATCCCAGTATGATCGCAGTTGCACCCAGCATACTTCCAGTTGTTCCCAGTTCCTCCCAGTATAATCCTAATTGCCCCCAGTGGCCCCTAGTATAGTCCCAGTCCCTCTCAGCAGGGTCCCAGTCATGCCCAGTAGCCGCCAGCATGGTCGCAGTTGTTGCCACAGTGGTTCCAGTCCGCCCAGTATGGTTATAGACACTCCCAGTCTATCCCAGTTGCCCTCAGCATGCTCATAGTCATTCCCAGGCACTGCCAGTTGTCTCAGTAAGGTTCTAGTTCCCTCAGAATGGTCCCAGTCTTTCCCAGTTACTCCCAGTTTTCTCCAGCATGATTCCAGTTTCAGTCAGTTGCCCAAAGTGTGGATCCAGTTGCTTCCAGTATGATCCCAGTTTCCCCAGTTGTGGTCTCAGTGCCCCTCAGCATGGTTCCAGTAGCTTCCAGTTGATCCCAGTTGTTCCCAATGTGTCCACAGTTTCCTCTCCAGATGGGCCCAGTAACCCCCAGTCAGGTTATGCAAATGCCCCTGGGGGGGATATTGGGGGTCCTCAGGATGTGTTTCTGGGGGGTTCCAGTTGTGGTGCTGCCAGAGCCATGGCAGGACAGTGTGGGTCTCCCCATGGTGGGGATTGGGCACTGCCCCGGGCCACATGGGGAACGCACAGGACCGATGGGCGATGGGGGACACAGATTTTGGGGACCGCGGGGAGAGCTGTGGTAGGTGGGAGCGAAGAGGGGCAATAGTTGAGCTGGGGAACCCCTGGCAACATGGCAGGGGTCCCCTGGGACCCTGAAACAGGGGCACCGAGAGGGCGGACCCCCAGGAGGACCTGCAGCCTGCAGAGAGAGACAGGGGAGAGGGGATCCCTGGGACCACCAAAATCCCCAGCTTCCGTAAGCGGGACCTCAGAGAGAGGAGACCCTCAGAGCCCCAAAGTGGGGAACTTGGAGAGGGGAGACTCCAGGGATTCCTGGGACCCCTGGCAGTCTGGGGAGTGCAGGGATGGTGGAGAGGGGGGAGCCCCAGTATACAGTGGACCCCCAACAACCCAGACAGGGTGAACCCCAGAATACAAAAGAAGAGAGACCAGAGAGGGGGAAGTTCTGGGAGAGTCTTTCTTGAGGCTGAATCTTGGTGTTCTGGAGTTTTTTATGGACCCCAAATGCCCGGTGACTCCTGAAGAAGAAATTGGACAGGGTGACCTTCAAACCCAATGTAGTCATCCCTTGTTTTCCCCCAAACCAGGATTTCCCATTCCCAAACCTTGGCTGGATGGAGGAGGAGGCTGCAAGGAAGAGGAAGATGCCCCAGGACGCCCCGGCAGGTGAGGATGAAGTCACTGCCCCTTTCCCCCTTTCTTATCCTCCATCTCCCAGCTGAGCATCGCCCCCATCCAGCAGGACAACCCTGCTGCTGACGCCATCCTGCCAGGGACAGACTGGGGGCATGTCCTTCCCTCTGACACAGAGGCAAATCCCAAATCACCTCCTTGTCCTTCCTCCCCCAGATAATATGCTGAGGACCAGGGAGGAGAAATCCTTGGGGCAGAACCTCATGGAAGAGGTCATTTTGAGCAGCTCCACTGTGCAGGAATCCAATGGGGAGGAAAAGCCCTGGAGATCGCACATGACGAGGGGCTCCAAACCCAGCCCAGGGTGCTCCAAGAAGGAAAGACATACCCTGTGCGGAGAAAGTGACCAGAGCTTCAGCCAGAGCTCAGACCTGGTGATCCATGAGCAACTTCACGATGGGGAGAAGTTCTACAGGTGTGGGGAATGTGGGAAAAACTTCAGCCAGAGGCGCAACCTGATCCAGCACCAGAGGATCCACACAAGGGAACGGCCCTGCAAGTGTGGGAAATGTGGGAAGAGCTTTAGAGACAGCTCCTGCCTGATTGTCCATCTTAGGATCCACACTGGGGAGAGGCCCTATGAGTGTGGGGAATGTGGGAAGAGCTTCAGCCAGAGCTCTAACCTGATCATCCACCAGAGGATCCACACAGGGGAGAAGCCCTATGAGTGTGGGGAATGTGGGAAGAGCTTCAGCCAGAGCTCCAGTCTGATTGACCACCAGAGGATCCACACTGGGGAGAGGCCCTACAAGTGTGGGGAGTGTGGGAATAGCTTCAGGACAAGGTCCCACCTGACTGTCCACCAGAGGAGCCACACAGGGGAGAGGCCCTATGAGTGTCCCGAGTGTGGGAAGAGGTTTCCCAAGAGCTCCAGTCTCCTCCTCCATGAGCGGATTCACACAGAGGAGAGGCCCTTCCGCTGCCCTGACTGCAGGATGGGCTTCAAGCTCAACTCCCACCTCACCATGCACTGTCGCATCCACACCGGGGAGAGGCCCTATGAGTGTTCTGAGTGTGGGAAGAGCTTCTCCAGGAGGTTTAGCTTGATACGACACCAACAGAGGCACCAGTAAGGGAAGCCCTGTGAGTGCCCTGAGTGCAGGAAGAGCTTTGTGCGCTGCTCCAACTCCATCCCCCATCAGAGGAGCCACGTTGGGAAGAGCCCTGGTGACCCACATTCCCTGTGACCCACATTGGGAAGACACCTGGCAGGTGGTCTCCACATCCTTCTGGATCTCCGTAGGTACCTGGATGAACACAGGTCCCCTTCTAATGTACGTTCCTCCCCACTTTCTTTCTTTCTGTCTCTGTTCTTTTTCTCTAAGTCCAGGGATTTAGCATGGCCTTGGGTGAGTAACAGTCTGTGTCAATTAATGGAATTCCTATGGAATTTATGCTTCCTCCCATTGCTTCTGTCACCTGTCAGTATCTGGCCTTATCTAGCAGCAGGCCCCACAGTTTGTTTGTAGAGACATCTCCCTCTCATTCCTTTCATAATTAGGCTTTTAAACAAGATATACTAACAATAGAAATAGCTAAGAGACTAACCACAAGAAGAGCTGAACCAGCACACACCGACAGTGCGGAGAGGTGAAAAGTGCACTAACGAGGAAGACTTGGGGCCTTCATCCTGAAGACCCCTGCCCAGGACCACCAGAATGCACTGCACAGGCGCAAGTAGGAGTGAACGTATATAAATGATTTCTTGGAACTAATCATAGTAACTCCACCTAATGTTGCATATGTATGAACTTATAATGAATATGTATACCTTTGTGTAGTAAAAGCTGAGCAAGGAAACATTCGGTGTGCATGTTTGGAGGAAAGATCCCCAGTGGATCCAGCGCTGAACAAATAAATACCTGCTTTAGAGACCTTTGTCTATAGAGTTTTATTGTCACCCTCTTTGGTGGGATTCATCTGGAAGGACTCATGGCACTGGGATGGGACTGCAGCCCACCCGGAGCAGTGCTGGTGACTGCCCTGGGGGCCTCACCCTGCTCCCATGGGAATGCTGCTGCTGTCCTTGGGTCAGGTGAGTGTTGGGCAAGCCCCAGCGCAGCCGCAGTGGTGCCCAACTGCCCCCAGCAGCAGCAGCAGCAGCAGCAGCAGCAGCCGGGGGATCCCCAGTGCCCCCTGGGTCGCTGACATCTCTGCTGTCCCCAGGCCCTGCCGTCTCCATGTCCCTGTGGCTGGTGGGCGGCAGGAGCTGGTGCGATGGGCACGAGGAGATCCTGCAGTGCCGGATGTGGGGCAGAGTCCTGGAGGAGCAGTGGGACGTGCAGGGGCCAGCATTGTGTGCTGGCAGCTGCAGGGTGGCAAGGCAGAGACAGCTGACACCCCCCGAAAGCTCAGCAGGGTCGGGACCCATGGGCTGTGAGGGGTCTGCTGGGCAGGGCACGAGGCCCACCTGGCCCTCTGCAGCACCTCCCTGCCCGAGCAGCACCATCTGCAGAGCTCGTGGAGGGCGTTGGAGTCACATGTTGGGTGAACAGCAGTGAAGGGCACCCCAGGTGACAGGCTGGGTGGCCCTGACAGCCACCGTGGGTGGTCCTGCCCCAGGGAAAGGGCAGGTTCAGTGCTGGAGGCACCACTGAGAGCAGAAGTGCCACCAGCAGATCCAGGGATGGGGAGGAGATGCAGGAGGGCTTCAGATGGGCAAACACAGCAGTGCTGACGAACAGGGACACCACGGCCACGGGAGGGAGGCACGTGGAAAAGGCTTTGTGCCAGCCCTGCTCAGAGGGGACTCTCGGCACAGCCCTGAAGATCTGTACATAGGAGAAAACAATGAAGACAAAACACTCAGAGCCCAAACAGGCACTAACCATGATAAGCCAAACTTCCCAGAGGTAATGTGAGTGTGAGCAGGAGAGCTTCAGGATCTGGGGCATTTCACAGAAGAACTGGCCCAGGCCATTGCCCTGGCACAGGGGCAGGGAAAATGGATTGGCTGTGTGCAGCAGAGCAGTGAGAAAGCCACAGGCCCAGGCAGCTGCTGCCATGTGGGCACAAGCTCTGCTGCCCAGGAGGGTCCCGTGGTGCAGGGCTTTGCAGATGGACACAGAGCAATCATAGGACATGACTGTGGCAAGAAAACACTCTGCAGATGCAAAGCAAAGAAAGACAAAGAGCTGAGCAGCACATTCTGCATAGGAGATGGCCCTGGTGTCCCAGAGGGAACTGTGCATGGCTTTGGGGACAGTGGTGCAGATGGAGCCCAGGTCGAGCAGGGAGAGGCTGAGGAGGTAGAAGAACATGGGGCTGTTCCAAACGAGTGTTTGAGATCACTTAAAGAATCACCAGCAAGGCGGGGTAGGTAAAAACCAGACTTTATATAAAGTGATGGCACAACAGAGTTCATTGGCACAGTTCACTCTACTCCTGACTAGATGGTTAAGGGACTGAGGAAAAAAAGCAACAAACAGACTCCAGTCCATCAATCCAAACCAAAAAAAATCAAGAACTATCTGTGTGTGCGTGTGTGTGTGCGCGCGCGTGTGTGACAAAAGGATAGAAAAGGGTAAAAATGGAATATGGCCCAAAGGCTTAACAGCACTTAACAGCACTTGAAGTCATAACATAACAATTTAGCAAAGGAACCACACTTAAGAGCATTTAACTTAACAGAACTTTAATTAATTAACTTTCTTAGATACCCAAAGGACTTAAAAACCTAAGAGAGCAGCATTTTTCCTGCCATAAGCAGATGTGAAAGCACACAGAACAGACAGAGCCAGTGCCAGGGATCTGTCAGAAATTCCCCTCAGGGGCAGGGAAATGCTCACTCTGGATGCTTTTGCATCTCCCCAGCGGGTGAAGGGTTGAGCCTCGAGGAGGGGGGGATTGGCCCAGGGTCCCTCGTTGTTCGGGGATGCCCCGAGTGCAGCAAACGGGAGAGTTCCCGGCTCCGAGAGGCCCCACTCAGAGGGAGGAGCTGCTCCAGGACAGCTCCAAGGGACTCATTTGGCACCGCTCTTGATAGGGCCCCAAGAGATGGGCTTTAGGCACAGCAATGGCTCATCCTGGCTGCACTTGGCATCAACAGCTTTCTTTGACACTGTGACAACAGCGATGCTGTGCCATTGAGGGAAGAAAAACACTTGCCAAGGCTGCTCCTAAAGCAAGCAGGAGCTCGTTGGACAGCAGCAGTGCCTGGGAGCAGACAGTGTTTGTGATCAGCTGCACAGGAGCTGAGCCCAGGGGCTGTTGCTCAAGGCCCAGGCCTAAGGAGCATTTCTCACATGGAGGGCTGGCCTGGAAAGGCGGTGCTGGGGGATAATTCACAGCCTCAGGGCGCTCCCAGTTGCTCCCAGGATTTCCATGTCCGTGCTCCAAGTGCTGCTCCCAGCCCTGAGCCGTGGGGATGGCAATGTCCCGCTTCCTTCGCGGGGCAGTGTCACACCTGAGCCAGGTGTGCAGGGCAGGACCTTGCCCTGAGCCCAAGCCCTGTCCCACCTGCAGGAGCTGCTTCCCATCGGCCTCTTCCTGCTGCGGCCCCAAGCCCAGATGGGAAAGCCCAGCCCTTTCCCATCTCCCCTGAGACCCACCCAATACCTCAAGCCACACACCCCAGCCTGGACCCCAAACCTCCCTCACAGACCCCACCAAGACCCCTCGCAGCACCACAGATGTCCCCAAGAACCACAAAAGGCCCTCCCTATCCCCACAAGATCCCTAAATGCCCCTCCCAGACCCCCATGGCACTGACCAGGAGACATGGGTGGACAGGAACATCCACAGCCGGGAGCAGCTCAGGCACTTCAGCAGCGATTTGGGCACTTGGAGGGGCACACCCCAAATGGAGAGACCCAGGCCAGGGACTGGGACAGACAACCGGAATTCCTGGAGAACAGATGGGCTCAGGTGGACACATTCTGTCAGCACAACTGTGAGATCATGGCACTGTCCCTTGGCCTGGGCAGCCCCAGAACACCCAAACCCTTGATGAACCCCAATATCACCCTCAAATCCCAGGAAAATGGTGCAGATTTCAATCTCTTGGTTTCATTTCTTTATTTTCACCCCAATTTTGGTAGTTTTGACAGGATGAAGAAGGAAATTATTTAGGTTGGAAAAGAACTCCAAGATCATCCAGCATTGCTTGATGCCACCAGAAGAAACAATTGGAAAGAGCGGGTGAGATTTTTTTGGCTGTAACGTTAATAAATCAGCTCTTCACAATGAATTTCCAATATCAATCTGAGTCCCACTGGATATTCCTGCCCCTGCGTTTGCCCAGGTGCCTACAGGGAATTTGAGGACGTGGAAGCCACCAGCCAGGTGTCCTCCCAGTGTAGGTCACCGGGAGTGTGGGTCACCAGGGCTCTGCCCAGTGTGGGTCATCTGTGGGGTGATGAAGTTGGAGCAGCGCACAAAGCTCTTCCCACAGTGGGAGCACTCGCAGGGCTTCCCTTACCGGTGCCTCCGCTGGTGTTGGGTCAAGTGAGAGCTACTGGAGAAGCTCTTCCCACACTTGGGACACTCATAGGGCCTCTCCCTGCTGTGGATGCGCCGGTGCCTGATGAGGGTGGAGGTGTGCTTGAAGCCCTTCCTGCACTCAGGGCAGCGGAAGGGCCTCTCCTCAGTGTGAATCCGCTGATGCACAAGGAGATCTGAGCTGGTCTGAAACCTCTTCCCACATTCGAGACACTTGTAGGGCCTTTCCCCAGTGTGGATGCTCTGGTGGTGGATCAGGCTGGAGCTGTTGCTGAAGCTCTTCCCACATGCCCCACAGTCATAGGGCTGTTCCCCTGTGTGGATCCTCTGGTGGCGAATCAGGCTGGAGCGGCAGCTGAAGCTTTTCCCACATTCCCCACACTCATAGGGCTGTTCTCCAGTGTGGATCCTCTGGTGGCACATCAGGCTGGAGCTCTCGCTGAAGCTCATCCCACATTGCCCACACTCGTAGGGCCTCTCCCCTGTATGGATGCGCTGGTGGGTGATGAGATGGGAGTTTTGCTTGAAGCCCTTCCTGCAGTCAGGGCAGCGGAAGGGCCTCTCCTCTGTGTGAATCTGCTGATGCCTGAGGCGATGCAAGCTGGTCTGAAACCTCTTCCCACATTCCCCACACTCATAGGGCCTCTCCCCTGTGTGGATCCGATGATGGACCATCAGGTCAGAGCTCTTGCTGAAGCCCTTCCCACATTCCCCACACTTGTAGGGCTTCTCCCCATCATGGAGCTGCTCATGGACCACCAGGGTCGAGCTCTGCCTGAAGCTCCGGATGCCTTCCCGGCACAGGGTGGGTCTTTCCTCCTCAGAGCACCCTGGGCTGGGTTTGCAGCCCCTCCTTGTGTGGCATCTCTGCGGCTTTTCCTCCCTCTTGAACTCCTGTGTCATGGAGTCGCTCAAAACAGCCTCTTCCACCAGGTTCTGCCCCAAGGCTTTGCCCTCCCTGGTCTCCGTCTGCAGCTCATTGCCTGGGGAGGAAGGACAAGGAGAGGATGGGATTTGCCTCTGTGCCACAGGGAAGGGGAAGGACATCTCCCCAATCTGTCCCTGCAGGACAGCGTCGGCAGCGGGGTTGTCCTGCAGCCGGGGGCGATGCTCAGCTGGGACATGGAGCAGAAGAGAGGGGGAGAGGAGCACTAACTTCTTCCTCACCTGCCTGCAGGTCCTCGGGAATCTTCCTCTTCCTCACAGCCTCCTTCTCCATCTGGCTAAGGTTTGGGAAATGGAAATCCTGGTCTGGGTAAAAAAAAGGTGTGAGTGCCTTGGCTTGGGGGTTCCTCCTGCCCAACTCTATCTCTAGAAGTCTCCGAGTCTTTCGTGTCTATAAAATCCTCCAAAAATCAAGAGTGACTCCAGAAAAATCTTCCAGGAGATCCCCCTTTCCAGTCTCCTGGCTTTGGGCTGCTGGGGTTCCCCCTTCTCAAAGCTGCTGGGGCTCCCACGGGTCCTGGGGATCCCCCTTCTCCGGGCTCCTGCTTAAGGATGCCGTGGGGTTTCGCTGGTCCCAGGGGTCCCTTCTTCCCTGATGCTGCTTTGGCTCCCAGGGTTCCCATGGTCCCCCTCCTCAGGCTCCCCCCACTCCAGGCACTCGGGGCTTCCCCTCTCTCCGCTGCCCCTTTCAGTGTCACAGTGTCCCAGCCCTGCCTCATCTCCAGGCTCCCCCACCCCTCCAGGCTGCCGGGGGTCCCCCAGCTCTGCTATCGCCCCTCTCTGCTCTCTCCACTCTGGGAGTCCTGCGTTCTACACCCCAGCTCTCCTGGGGATCCCCAAAACCGATGTCCTTTTCCGCCAATACTGGGCAATTCCCACATAGATACCCTTGCATATTCCCCCAAGGTGTATATATGGCACAGCTTTGGAGTTCTGCAAGATCCAAACATCCCCTCCGGCACAAAAAATCCCCACCAGAGGCATGCAATGATATCTGGGGCTCAATTGCAGAATCCATGAGTTCCAAACACTCGTCCAGGCAAAAACCCCTCCTGGAGACCCCCCGATAGATTTAGGTCAAGCTCCACCTCCGCGGCCACCCATGGAATGTGCGGGGAGGGGGGCAATGATCCCGGAGCCAGGTATGCTGTGGACACAGTGGGTGGTGAAACCTCATGGTTCTCCTGCTCCTCCTTTTCCTTCTGCTCCTCCTCCTCTCCCCCCCACCTTCCTCCCGCTCCACCTCTGCTCTTCCCTCAGACACCCCTTTCCCCACCTTCCTCTGCCCCACGGCTGCCACAGCACAGGCTGATTGGACGGGGGAAGCTCGGATCAGCCCCAGGGACAGACAGGGGGCTTGGGGACCCCCCCAGTGCAGATCCACCTCCCCCAGAGCCTCAGGGAATTGCTCTGGGGATTGAGTGCTGGAGGACAAGGCAGGACCCCCATGGAACCGCCCTTCTTCCCTCCCAACCCCACCTTTCCCTCCCCTCTCCTCCCCTTGCCCATCCTTCTCCCATTCCACAGACCCCTCCCAACTCAATTTCCGTGTCCCATCCCCCTCCCGCTCTCTTTGGGGGTCCCAGACCCCTCCTTTCCCCTGCTCTTCTGTCCCTTTCACCATCCTCCTCTCAATCCCCATCCCCCCTCTCCCATGATTGGTTTTGGAGCTTCCAGGCCCCTCCTGTCCACTTTGGGGGTCCCAATCCCCATTTCGCTCACTTTGAGGTCCCAGCCCCTGCCCCCCTTCTCACCGCGCCCCCCGCTCACCCCGCGGCCGGGGGCACTCCCAGCACCACCAGTGCCACCAGGACGGCCCCAGCTGCCCCCACACGGCCCATGCCCAGCGCCGGGCAGGTGCCCAGAGCCCCAAAGCAGCCGCGCTCTGCCCTGGGGGGGTCCCCAAAGCGGCCCCGCCCCGCGCGGCACTGCGAGCACCAGGCCGGAGCAGTGCGGAGCGCGGGCGGGCGGCATCAGCCGTGCCCGGGCAGGGCCGGGCCCCGCGGGACAGCTCCCCCCGCACTCGGCCCCAACGGGACAGCGCCCAGCGGGGGGGCCCGGCCTGCCCGCCCCACACCTCCCCCTCCCCAAATTCCGCTCCCGGCGGCGCTGGGGCCCAGGGGGGCGCAGCTGGGCTCCAGAGGTGCCGGAGACACGTGTCCCCCGCTGCCAGTGCCACCCCCGGAAGGATTAGGGGTACCCCAAAACTCCCTCACAGGTGGCCGATACCCCGCAAGCCCCCAAGGAGTGGGGTCCCCCCGCCTTCAGCACCCCCAACCTTCGGCTGCCTCATCCCAGGCCCCAGCCCACCCATCCCCCTCCCCCACATTTCAGCCCACACCCCAATCCACATCCCACCCTGCCCGGGCCCCATCCCACCCCATCCCACTTCTCCCGCCAGCCGCCACTGAAACCCCCCAAAAACCCGCGTGCCGGGGACTCCCCAATATCCCCCCAGGGCCATTTGCGACTCACATTTGGAATCCTGCAACATCCAAACATCCGCCCCCTCCCCCCCCCACAAAAAAACCAAACACACAAGCCTCCCAGGATCAACCAAAGATATTTGGGGCTCCGTTCTGGAGTCCTACAAGGTCCAAAAATCCCCCCCTCCCAAAAAGAACCCCACGCACCGCACAAGATCTCTGGGGCAAGCTCCCCCTGCCCGGGCACCTACGGGATGCGGGGGGCGATGCTCCCGGGGCCGAAGGTTGCGGACACAGAGAGCGATGGACGCACGTGGTGCCTCCTTTTCCTGCTTCTCTTTCTGCTCCACCCCCTTGATCCCTCCTCTTCCTCCCGCTTCCCCTCCTCCATCTCTCCTCCCCACCTGGGCTTCCTCTTCCTCGGTTCTTTCTCCCTCTCTCCTGCTCCTCCTGCTCCTGTTCTTTGGGGCTCCCATCCCGACTGTGTCTGACATCACCCCTGGGGCCATCCCGTGCTGTGAAAGCTGCAGGGCTGCAGGGGCAGCAGGGAATTTTGTTTTCCAAATCTCTGGGCTGAAAGGAAGCGCTGTGAAATCCGTCAAGGAAAAGAAAGGAGAAATGGCAAGTGATGGAAATGGATACCACTTTAGACTCCGTTTATCCCTCTGGATTGCAAAAGCTGACAAACCCCGAGCACCGGCAGACACTCGTCCCTGCCGTCACGTCCCAAGGGATCAGAGGTGCGGCTGGTGGGGCTCGAAGCTCCGTCCAGCAGCTCCGCTCCCGCCCCGCAGAGCTCGGGCTGGAGCGTGGGGTGTGGGACACAGCCCCGTGCTGGGGGGCAGAGCCGCTGCTGGGGCCATCGCTGTGTCCAGGGCATCCTTTCTGGGCCTCGTGCAGCTCCAAGTTCCCGAGGGCTCCCCGAGGCTTTCTGGGGCTGTCCCTCGTCCCCAAATCTGTTGGGTTTAATGCCCGAGTGCGGCACCCCGTGCCCTGTGGCAGCAGCCGGTGCCGGGCCACAGCCCCGGGAGCCGAGCTAATGCCCGGCCGTGCCCGGGAGGGACTGAGGGCAGGGGAGTTCAGAAGGCTCCCCCGCACCCCTCGCTGCGCACGGAAAGGTATTTTAGTGCATGGGAGCGATTTTCCGGGGTTTCTGGGCTCTGTGGGGCCGAGGCGGCGGCAGCGGCACCCTCGGGGCCCGGCCCGTGGGGGCGGCCGGGGCTGAAAAGTGCTTGGCGGCCCCAGCGCGGTGCGTGAGGGCTGAGCGGAGCTGTTGGGAACAAGCCCCGGAACCGCCGCGGTGCCTGAGGGCTCAGAGCGGGGAGAGGCCCTGCGAGTGTGGGCAATGTGGGATGAGCTTTAGCCACAGCTCCAGCCTGATCTGCCACCAGAGGATCCACACCGGGGAGAGGCCCTACGAGTGTTCCGAGTGTGGGAAAAGCTTCATCCTCTGCTCCAACTTCATTACCCATCGGAGGAGCCACATTGGGAAGACACCTGGCTGGTGATCCTTTTTTTTTTTTGCTTCAAGTTTCTTTTGATTCTATTTCATTTATTCAAAACACACATAATTGGGGTAAATATTAGCAAATTGATCAAAGACATCTAAAGCCTTTACTTTTTTCTAGTGTTTGGGGGGGATCTGGGATTCAGAGAAATATTTGGGAGTATTTGGGGGTTTTGGGGGTATTTGGTGTAGTTTTCTCCATTGCTTTGCACTCCTAAATACAAGAGGGATCAATCTGTCACCTCAAAACCACTCAGTGCCACTGAAACCTACTCAAACCCAGCCCAAAATTACTGGATTTCACAGCCCCTGAGGGTGGAATGGGGTTGGAAGGGGATGTGGTGAAGTGGGATGCAGATCAGGAGGGGTGAGATGGGCATTGGGTGGGGCAGGATGGTTGGGATGGGACTATGAATGAATTCACAAGCTGAAATTTTAGCAACATCATATTGAACATTTATTTATAGAGCAAAGGCAAAAACAGCTGGACACTTAGCAATTTTGCCAGAGGCACAATCCATTCATTTTACTGTGAACTTAAGTACTTTCTTTAATTTTTACATGCTCATTAAGCCTAGAAGGAAATTTACACTTCACCCAACTCCCCCCCTCCGATCCTTGCCCCCTTCTGCTAGCGCAGCACCTGTCTTGGAGTCTCTGGCCCTCTGGATTGCCTCAGAACTGAAGGCAGAAATCCTCCCATTTATGTTTCCTGAGTTCCAACTTAATTTGTAGGTGACAATTCCTTTGGGAGGTGTGAGTGAAGATAACAGACTTCCTGGGATGCCTGTGGTTATCTTCTTTGTTTCTTTAACATGTCTTGATCCCTGGCTCTGTTTTTTATCAACTTATTTATCAATTTATTACCATGTATTTATTACTACATTTTCTAACATATTACAACTATTTCAAAGTTACAATTCACCCTAATCTTGTTTCTATTTAACTATATTTTATCTTAACACTGTTTTTTAAAAAGTACATTATCACTTCTAAATGTTAAATTCATATATGCGAAAGCCAGCATTTATCATTCACTCATTTATCACAAGGGGGTTAGGGATTGGTGGAATTGGGGAAATGGGGTTTGGGAAGGGGTCCCTGAAGTCCAAGAGGGGTGGGATGGGTTGGGGAGTGGATTGGGAGAGTGGGGCAGGGTCTGGAATAAGACAGCCAAGGACTGGCAATGATGGAGGGAGGGGGAACTTGTTCCTGAGTGAGTTTTTGGGTATTCCACATTCCTGAAGGGGTTTTGGGGCAACCCACATTTTGGAGGTGGTTTTGGCGTACTCCCAAGTTCCTGGGGGTTCATGAGAGCAGCTCCATGGAGCTCTGTTGCTGGGGTGGTTGCCTTGGGCACGAGCTCTGAGCTGTACCCAGAGTCTGTTGCCTCGGTGCTGGAGAGCAGAGAAATGATGGATGGCCCCAAACATCTGGAGTGTGTTTTTGGGGGCAGGGCAAGTTCTGCGTAGGTGGGGCGGTCACTGCCCCACCCCCAGCCACTGCAGCCTCTGGTCCAGCCCCAAAGCGGCTTCCAAGCCCCTGGCACCCCAAAAACCCCACCTGTGAGAGGGACCAGAGCAGGTAAAGGCTGTGACCCAGGTGTGACACTGACACGTCCCACAGCCCTGGCGCTCACAGCAGCTGAGATGGCGCTGGATCCAAGGCTGGGACTGTGGATCCTTCCATGTTGCTTTAAATTTTGCCGAGTACCTCATCCTCTAATTTCAAATCTAAAGTTTTGAAAGGAGCTATACAAATAACTTGATATTTTTCTGGATTTTGTAGTTCTGTTTAAACTCTGTAACTTCATAGCTATAAGTTTAACTTTTTTTGCTCAGTTGCTTACCTGTTAGCCTAGAACAGGAAACTGCTTGAGGGCAAAGAGAACCCGGGACTGGGAAGATCAGTGAAAATTGCATACTCGTGGTCCAGTTACAAGGACCCACATGCCCCAGAACACAAAATGAAGGAAATAAGAGGAAGTTAGGACAGTGCCTAACTAAAGAGGAATGCCAGGGCCTCACAGCAAGAAGATAAGAGAGCCTTAAGTCAGCACGTGTGACCTGGGCACGCGTCAAGAGCCACAACATGGAACTGACCCCCAAAAGGGACTGTGGCTCCAGACAATGGACAGGGCATGTGGATGAGGTACGGAGTGGGCAGGACTTTGGGGGGGAATTCAGGAAGTGTCGTAGTGTAAAGGATCCAGAAACTTGTGAGAAAACTGCCAAGGTGGTCATGTGCAAGACGGGTCACCCTGGGATAAAGGAATGCTTTCTTAATAGTGTCACACTGTTCAGTCGATCTCTGTGAATCAGAACGATATTTTATAGACCAGCTGTGTTGGTTTTGCTTGGCCCAGTTTCACTAATGGGTGGGTGGGTGGGTGGGCACAAAGATGGCTCCTGTGTGTTCTGTGTGAATATTCTGCAAGTTTTTACCATGTCCAGCTTAGCTGATCTCTGATGGCTCTGAAGATGATGGACATGCTGCTGGCCAAGTCTGGGCCAATTAGAGATGTTAGTTACGCCTCTGTGACAACATATTTAAGAAGAAATCGAAACAATGTGAGCATGTGCTTCTTTTTAGCCAGAGAAGGAGGAGGAGGTGAGAATATGTGAGAGAAAACAACATGGAGACACCAAGGTCAGTGGAGAAGGTGGGGGAGGAGGTGCTCCAGGCATTGGAGCTGAAAACCCTCTGCCAGCCATGGTGAAGACCATGGTGAAGCAGATTGTTGTCCCCCTGCAGCTCATAGAGTCCACGAGGGGTGCAGAGACCCACTCACAGCCCGTGGGGAGTTGCCCACACCAGAGCAGGTGGATGCCTGGAGGAAACTGTGATCCATTGAGAGTCCCAGAAGAAAGAAAGGCCTTGCTCCTGGGGTGGAACAGCCTGGCCTCAGAGGTCTGCAGCCCATGGATGAGGGACTCATGTTGCAGCAGATACAGGCAGGCTGCTGCTCCTGAGATTTGGACCCACGCCAAAGAAGGTCACAGAGGACTGTCTCCCGTGGAGGGACCCCATGGTAACATAGAGGACTCCTCTCCCTGAGCACCTGAAGGAAACCTCTGTCATGGACTGACCAAACCCCCATACCCTGTCCCCCTGTGCTACTGGGGGGCAGGAGGGAAGAGAGTGAATGGAAAAACAGTGTCTTATAAGTTATTTTTACTTCTCACTTGCCACCTCTGACTCTGTTAAGTTAGCAGTAAATCACTTTGCAACTTTAAGTTTCAAAGTACTTTGCCCTCAGTACATCCTCCCCCAGTTCCTTATTTCAACTCATAAGCCCTTTGTGTCTGTGTGTTAACATTTTTTTCTCTCTCCTCTGGACATCTGTGGCAGGAGAGAGCAGAGAGCGCAGATGTCATAGGTGCCTGGCATTTGGCCAGAGTCAAACCACGGCACAGAGTCAGGCGCCCTGAGGCTGTGAGAGAGAGACTCTGATGGGACACGAGCCCTGGGCTGCAGCTGCCGTCCCTCTCCTCCATGCAGGCTCCTTAAAGACAACTCGTGCATGAGCTTTGAAATGAAATCCTGGACTTGCTTGGAACAAAGGAGGAAGCAGCAGGTGCCGAAGCAAAGCAGGCAGTTGTGGCGCAGGTTCAGGGCTGGAGGGAAGCACTTTGGTGTCTGCTGAGAAGATGGCCCGGTTCACAGGCACAGGCTTTGCTGCTAGAGGATCCTGCTTTGCTCTTGCTGGAGGCCATTCCCTAGCAGCAGTGCATGGCCCTGCATTTTTCCTGCATCAAGTCTTGTGGACCTTTGGCAACAAGCCTGTCCCGTGTCCCTGTGACAGCAGAAAAGGGCAGGACACGTCTGCTTCCAGCGCTTCTCTGGGCTGCTCCTTCAGGGTGCTGGCACCATCATCTGAGACACAGACCAGCTTCTCCTCCCAGAGTTATCCCTCCCCCCTGCACTTCCCCAGGTGACTCCCTTGACATTCACTGGGGAACCTCCCTGTTTGTGGCCATCCATTGCCGTGCTCAGCAGGCACCCCGTTGTGTTTGGACAGGAGCTGCCACAGCCACACACACAGCAATTGGAGCACTGCATACCAGAGGCTGGGCTGGTTCTTTTTTTTCCCATGCACAAGACAGTCAGGAAAGCCCAAGGGAACTTGACAGTGTCTCTGTGGAATCTCTCTGTCCCGTGACACTCAGCAGCTGATGGTGTTCTTGTGCTCCTGCTAACTCCTTCCATGGAAAAGAATCATTCCAGGAAGGCACAACATCATCTGGCAGATCCCAAGCTTGCCACCAGTTGCTGCAGGTGCTCCTGCCAAGACCCACCTGCAGGAAGGAGCACAGACACCAATGCACCAATGTTGGCTTTGGCTGCCCTGTGGCAGAGAAGCACCCCGGGGACACAGGTCTCTGGGCCAGGAGATGGCACCGGCGCTGCCAGGGCTCGGGGGGTGGCAGGTCTGCTTCGGCAGGGACTGTGCCACACCTGCTGATTTCAGTGCTCCCCGGGCCCCAGGGGTCAGAGCGGCATTGGTGACCTGGCCCACATGTTCCTTGTGTGTGTCACAGCCCGTGTTGAGGATGGCCAGCAGCCGGGACTTGTCCCAAGGAGGCTGTGCCAGCTCCTGTGGAAGGCCCCGTGCCCTTCCTGCTGCGGCTGCGTTGGCAGCTGTGGGGGCTCCTTCTGCAGCCCTGAGCCCGCAGAGCAGGGGAGCGTTTGCTTCTTGTTGGAGCCATTCCTAAGGTTCCTGTTGGGCTGCCTTAGACACTTGGGACAACGGATTCCTTCCAGCCTGGGCCACTTTGGGAGGGCTGGGGTCAGCCCCAGGGCAGGTGCCAGTGTGTGCAAGGGCCCTTTGTGACACACTGCAGCACAGTCACCGTGGGATGGAATGGGACAGGGTGTCCAAGGGCCCTTTGTGACACATTGTGACATTGGTTCTGGCGGTGACGTGGCCATGCCACAGTGCTCAGAGCACACGACGACAGGAGGGGACAGAGCAGTGCCGTGAGGAGCCCCCACACAGCACACTCGTTCCTTGCTGACCCGGAGCTTTTCCGAGGCGTTACTCCTGTGGGTGACCTCGAGGCCAGACCACAGGACTTGGTGACCCATGGCCTTCCCGAGGCTTGTCTTCTGCAGGTGCCCTCAAGGGCAGACTGCAGGACTTGGTGCCCAGAGCTCTTCCGAGAGCAGGTTGCTTTGCTGGACATTTTCCAGCACATTCCCATCCTGAAACAGAGGGAAGAGGAAAAGGGAAGCGAGTCCCTGAGAGAATCACAGAATGATTGGTGCTGGAAGGGACACTGCCCATGGGTTACTTGCCCTAAAGCCAAATGGAGCAAGATCTTACAATGCTCCAACATCATCCCCCATCATGGGACCCACTTTGGGAAGACACCTAGTGGCCCACATTGACACATTGGGAAGACACCTGAATGGTGGTCCATTTATTTTGGCCCCAATTTTATTCTGATTCATCTATATCCCTTAAAAACACCCAAAACAGGGTTAAAAATAAAGAAATTGATCTAAGATGTCCAAAATCCTACCATTTCAATAGTATTTGAGGAGGAATTTAAGGTTTGAGTGCATATTCTGGAAGATTTGTGGGTTCTTGGAATATTTCAGGCAGTGTTCTTCATCTCTTTGGACTCTAAAAGCTAAGAGGGCTCCAAAAGCTGATCTGTCACCTCAAAACAACTCAATCCCAATGAAATTAACTAAATCCTACCCAAAAATGGCTCAATCCCATATCAAAATGGCTTGTTCCCACCTCAAAAAAACTCAATCCCACCCCAAAATTACTTGATTCCACAGCCTCCAGGGTGAGATTGAATTGGAAGGAGATAGGGAGAAGTGGGATCCAAATTCTGAGTTGTGGGATTGGGATTGGCTGGGGTGGGGTGCATGGGATCCATTTTGATAGTGGATAAAACTTCCAGCATTTTTTATTTCCTTTACATTCATCTTCTTCAGTCACTTCCAGTTCAGTTTCCAGAGTGCCACCTTCTCAGCTGATTGTATTTGTGTCCTCCTTTCTCTTCTGCCTTTCTTTGCCTGCTCTGTTTCTCTCACAGTGTCTCTTTACCCAGAGATGTTCTCAGGCAAAGACTGTCCCCTGATTTTTTTCCCAATCCACGAGCTAAAACAACCATGGATGAAGTAATGAAGGCTGGCAGTGAAGTGTCATTGCAACATCTTACTCCACTTGGCTTTTGGCCCCTTCTTAAGAACTTTGTTCAAGGGCAGGAACATATTTTCCTCACTGGAAACTGCAATTGCAGACCCTTGCAGTGTGTGCCATGGATCCCAGAGAAGAATTCCCGAGGCTCCCAGGGTGCTGGTTCTGCCATGCCTCCCAAGGGAGCTGTGCAGGGCCAGGTGACAAGGTCCAGCAGCTGTGTTGGTTCTGCAGTGTCACAACGGTCCCTTGGTTCTATGAGTTTCTGTACTGTCAACAACGGTTCCTTGGTTCCCCAGTGTCACAATGGCCACTTGGTCCCATGAGGCCCTGCCGTGTCACAATGGAACAAAGGTTCCAGGAGGTTCCATAGTGTCACCATGGTCTCCTTGGATCCTCAGGGTCACAATGGACAATTGGTTCTATGAGAAACCATTTTATCACCATGTCCCCTTGATTCCATGAGCTTCTGTATGTTCAACAATGCTTCCTGGGTTCCAATGATGCCCTGCTGTGTCTCAGTGGGTATTCGATTCTGTGAAGTTCTTCAGTGTCACCACGGTCTCCTTGCTTCCACGAGGCCCCATAGGTTCCATGAGCTCCCATTCTGCCAGCAATGGTCTCCTGAGTTCCATCGAGGCCCGGCTGTGTCACAGTGCCTCCCTCATTCCATGAGGTTCCATAGTGTCACAATGGACTCCTGGGTTTCATGAGGCCCCACTGTGTCACAATGGCCCCTTGGTTCCATGAGGCGCCACAGAGTCACAATGGTCTCCATGGTTCCATGAGGCCCCAAAGTGTCATAATGCTCTCTGGGATTCCATTGGGAACACAAAAGCTTTGCATTAACATTGAGCAACACCTGCCTAACACACCTGGGAATGTCTGTTTGCATTCAAAAGAGGGGTTAAAGGTGAGAATGGCACCATCAGCTTCCATCTGCAACAGAGATCAAGGACAGACAATTCTGCTTCAAGACTCAGACAATTCTGCTTACAGAGCTCATTTCTGGTCACACGGTCCCTTGTAGAAAGGTGACATCACCAGAGGCAGCCTGTAGTGAGCATGTGGCTCCTGAGTGGGGTTTGTTGTTTAGGAAACCTGCTCAGGCTTTTCCATTCTTTCCTCACAAACAGGAAAACTTCTACTGGGCCTGTGTGCAGGCAGAGCCCTGAGGAGAGCGGGGGGAACATGGAGCACTGGGCTGGGACACGCAGCTGCAGAGCTCAGGGGACAAGTTTGTGATGCAGGGAACAGGGATGTCACTCCCAGGTGGGCCATGTCAGCCATGGTGAGGGTGGGGCTGAGGAGAACGGATCGAAGAGGAGGAGCGGGAGGAGGAGAGCCAGCAGGGGAGGAGCGGGAGGAACAAGACGGAGAAAGGAAAAGCAGGCCGGCACCACACGGTCTGTGTCTCACCGAATTCGCAGCCCCCCCTGGACCATCACCGCTCCATCCCGCAGGTGAGCAGGGAGGGGGAGCTCGCCCCAAATATCCGGCGGAGTCCCTGCGATTGGGTTCTTTTGACGGCGATGTTTTGATTTTGTGGGACTCCCAAGCCAAGCTGCAGAGGCCTCTTGGGGGGACACTGGTGGCCCCCAGGAGGTGTTTCTGGGGGGTCCCGGTGGCAGTGCAGAAAGAGCCCCGATGGGGTTGGGCTTTGCCTGGGCCGGGCCCTCCAAGCTCTGCCCGGGGCCATGTGTGGACCAGTGGGGGAGGGGGGACACCGGTTTTGGGGACCCCCAGGAGCCCCGGCTTCCCTAAACTGGACACCAGGGAGAGGAGACCCCCAGAAGTGCGGAGCGGGGACCCCGCGAGGGGGAATCCCTGTGATTGCCAGGACCCCCGGTGGGGGGGTCTGGGGGCTGGAGGGGTGGGATGGCCGGAAAGGGGTTCAGGGCTGCCGGGTCCTGGAAGTGTCTGCTCCCAGTATGAGCCCAGTTCCCCCCCACCCAGCCCCATGTGGTTCCAGTTTCCTCATCACTCCCAGTATGAGCCCAGTCACTCCCAGTATGATCCTGGTCACTTCCCCTCACTCCCTGTGGGATCCCTGTTGCTCCCAGGATGAACACAGTCACTCCCAGTCCTTCCCTATTATGATGCAATTTTCCCCCAGCACACTCCCAGTTGCTCCCAGTTCCTCCTTCTTTTACCCAGTGTGTTCCCAGTTCTCCCAGTTGCCCCTAGCATAGTCACAGTCACTCCCAGTACAATCCCAGGATGAGTCCAGTATGATGCCAGTCTCTCCCCGCAGGGCCCCAGTCACTCCCACTTGCCCCCAGTTGCCCTCAACATGGTTCCAGTTCCCTCCAGCACATTCCCAGTTGCTTCCAGTGTGGTTCCGGTCACCACCTGCATGGTCTCAGGCACTCCCAGTATATCCCAGTTGCCATGAACATTCTCATAGTCATTCCCAGGCACTCCCAGTTCCCTCAGCATGGTTCAGTTGCCCCCAGGATTATCCCAGTCACTGCCAGTAGATCCCAGTTGTCAGCAGCATGCACCCTGTCATTCCCAGTTGCTCCCAGTGTATCCCCAGCTAGCTCCCAGCATGGGCCTCGTAGCTCCCAGTAAGCCCCAGTCAGGGTCCATTGATACCCACTATCATCCCAGTATGATCCCAGTCCCTCCCAGTATGATGCCAGTGGCCCCCAATGTGATCCCAGTTGCTCCCTGTCAATGCCAGCATGAGCCCAGTAGCCTCCAGTATGATCCCCATGACTCCCTGTCTCTCCCAGTATCTCCCAGTTGCCCCCAGGATGCTCCCAGTCATTCCCACTTCCTCCCAGTTCATTTCAGCATGATTCCAGTTGGCCACAGCCACTCCCAGTCAATCGCAGTATGATTCCCATCACCCTCAGTGTGATCCCTGTCTGACCCAGCATGAACACAACTGCTCCCACTGTGATCCCAGTATGATCCCAATTGCCACCAGCATAGTTCCAGTTGTTTCCAGCTCCAACCAGTATGATCCCAATTGCCTCCAGTGGCCCCTAGTATAGTCCCAGTCCCTCTTGGCATGGTCCCAGTCATGCCCAGTTGCCCACAGAGTGGTCCCAAATGTTCCCTGAGTGGTTCCAGTCAGCCTAGTATGGTTATGGAGACACTCCCAGTATATCCCAATTTCCCTCAGCATGCTTGTAAGTCATTCCCATGCATTCCCAGTTGCCCCAGTAAGGTTCTAGTTCCCTCAGAATGATCCCAGTCTTTCCCAGTTACTCCCAGTTGTCTCCAGCATGGTTCCAGTTTCAGTCAGTCGCCCCAAGTGTGGTCCTAGTTTGTCCCAGTATGATCCCAGTTTCCCCAGCTGTGGTCTCAGTCCCCCTCAGCACAGTTCCAGTAGCTTCCAGTTGATCCCAGTTGCTCCCAATGTGTCCAGAGTTTCCTCCCAACATGGGCCCAGTAACCCCAGTCAGGTTATGCAAATGCCCCTCGGGGCGACATTGTGGGGGATCTGCAGGAGGTGTTCTGGGGGGGTCCCGGTGGCAGTGCCAGCAGAGCCCTGACAGAGGATGGAGGGATGCAGGTCCCCCTGTGGTGGGGATTGGGCTCTGTCTGGGGCAATGCGAGGATTGCGCAGGAATGGAGCAGGCAGGGGGACGCTGGTTTTGGGGACCCTGGGGAGAGCTGTGGGAGGGGAGAATGGAGAGGGGCATTAGTGGAGATGGGGGAGCCCCAGCAGCCTGGAGGGAGGATCCTTGGGACCCTGAAATGGGAACCCACAGAGGGGGACCCCCTGGAGCCCCCGGCTGCCTGGAGAGAGACACAGCGAAGAGGGGATCCCTGGGACCCCCAAAAGCCCCAGCTTCACTAAGTGGGACCTCAGAGAGCGAAGCCCCACAGAACACCAAAGATGGGAACTTGGAGAGGGGAGACCCCTGCCTTGCAGGGTTTGCCTCTCCCTTCTTATCTCATTTAACACCCAGCTCGTAGCCTGAGGGGTCGGGGCTGCACTGGGCAGCTCCTGCAAAGGACACATCATCAGCAGCTCATCAGAAATGACCTAAGGGGAGTAGGAATGCCCAGTTTGGTTACACCCACAGAGTGCTAAACTGGTGCCCTGTTCCTGTAACCAGGACAGGTTGGCAGTGAAATGTCATCGTAGGATGTGAGGCAGGGCATTGTTTCCTTTTCTTCACACCAATGACTCAGCTGAGATAACTCCCTCCAGGGAAAGCACCAGCACAGTCCCACCCAGCCTGAGGGGTCATCTCTGCTAATGGGCCATCCTGGACTCAATGGCACCAGAACAATGGGCAGCTGAGACAACTGAGACCATCAAGGACTCCCAAAATATCCCATGACTCACAGGATGACATAATTGCATTGTGAAACTCCCTGCCCTGGGGGAGGTACTGAGCATTCCTACATGAACCTGAGCATATATAATCTCTGAGTTTGGGGAATTCTGGCACCTCTCGACAGTTCTGGAGAAGGAGCAGAACTCCAACCGGTCTGCAGCCACTGCTTTTGACAAGACTGCAACCATCACTTCAGCAGGACAGTGACCACCTCTCTGACCAACAGGTTTGGTTTTCTTTTGCTTTTTATTTTCACGCAATGGGACCATGTGGTGCTCAGCACAGGAACTAAGGAACACCGTCTTGTTCTTGTCCCAGGGTGCCTGGTTATACTCTGCCTTTGTGAGTTAAAGCTCTATCATTCTATTTCTTGTAATCTCTTAGGTGAATTGTAACTTCCGCCTTAAATCTCTCTGGGTGCAGTTCGGTGCGATCCATTTCTCCCAGCAGTTTAAACCAGCACAATGTTTTAGAGGTTTTTACAGTACTGATACAGCCAGTGATTTCTAGAGATGGACGTGGGCAGGAGGAACCCCGACCCAAAGCACTCACACCTTGTTTTCCCCTAAACCAGGATTTCCCATTCCCAAACCTTGGTTGGAGGGAGAAGGAAGCTGTGAGGAAGAGAACTATGCCCCAGGACACCAAGGCAGGTGAGGAGGAAGTCACTGTTCCTTTCCCCCTTTCTTCTCCTCTGTCTCCCAGCTGAGCATCGCCCCCGGCTGCAGGATAACCCCACTGCTGATGCCATCCTGCCGGGGATGAATCTGGGGGGAACTCCTTCCCCTACCCTCTGGCATGGAGGCAAATCTCAAATCCTCTCCTTATCCTTCCCTCCCCCAGGCAACGATCTGGGAATGGAGATCAGGGAGGACAAATCCCCCCACCAGAACCTCATGGAAGAGGCCATTTTGAGCGGCTGCACAGCACAGGAATCCAACGGGGAGGAAAAGCCCTGGAGATCCCACACGAGGAGGGGCTCCAAACCCAGCTCAGGGTGCTCCAAGGAGGAAAGACCCAACCTGTGCTGGGAAGGTGACCAGAGCTTCAGCCAGAGCTCAGGCCTGGTGGTCCATGAGCAGCTTCACAATGGAGAGAAGCCCTACAAGTGCTTACAATGTGGGAAGAGCTTCAGGAAAAGGTCTGACCTGATCCGCCACCAGATGATCCACACCGGGGAACGTCCCTATGAGTGTGGGAAATGTGGAAAGAGCTTCATCAGGAACTCCGACCTGATCCGCCACCAGATGATCCACACAGGGGAACGTCCCTATGAGTGTGGGAAATGTGGAAAGAGCTTCAACCGGAGTTCCCACCTGATCTGCCACCAGATGATCCACAGAGGGGAACGACCCTACGAATGTGGGGAATGTGGGAGCAGCTTCAGCATGAGGTCCCACCTGACTGTCCATCAGAGGATTCACACCAGGGAACGGCCCTTTGAGTGTGTGGAATGTGGGAAGAGCTTCAGCCAGAGCTCCTCCCTGATCATTCATCAGCGGAGCCACACTGGGGAGAGGCCCTATGAGTGTCCCGAGTGTGGGAAGAGGTTTCAGAGCAGCTCCAATCTCTTCAGGCATCAGCGGAGCCACACTGGGGAGAGGCCCTATGAGTGTCCCGAGTGTGGGAAGAGGTTTCAGAGCAGCTCCAATCTCTTCAGGCATCAGCGGATCCACACAGAGGAGAGGCCCTTCTTCTGCCCCGACTGTGGGAAGGGCTTCAAGCGCAGCTCCCACCTTGTCACCCACCAGCACATCCACACTGGGGAGAAGCCCTATGTGTGTCCTGAGTGTGGGAAGAGCTTCTCACACTGCTCTAACATGACCCAACACCAACAGAGGCACCACTAAGGGAAGCCGTGCGAGAGCCCCGACTTTGGGAAGAACTTTGTCTGCTTCTCCATCTTCATCCCTATCATAGGACCCATTTTTGGGAAGAGCCCGGGTGACCCACATTCCTCTTGATCCACGTTGGGAAGACACCTTAAAAGTGGTCCCTTTAATTGTGGCCCTGATTTTCTTTTGATTCATCCTCATCCTTTCAAAACACACAAAAATGGGCTATATATCAATAAATTGATTGAAGTCATCTAAAGCCTCACTTTATGCTAGTGTTTGTGGGAATTCTGGGATTTGGGGATTTTGGGGTTCTTTGGTGTAGTTTATTCGATTGCATTGCACTCCAAAAGACGAGAGGGATTCATCTGTCACCTCAAAACCACTCAATGCCACTGAAAACTACTCAATCCCAGCACAAAATTACTCAATTGCACAGCCCCTCAGGGTGGAATGGAGTTGGAAGGGGATTGGGTGAAGTGGAATGCCAATTAGGAGGGATGAGATGGGCATTGGGGGGTGCAGGATGGGTGGGATGGGGTTTGAGAGGGGTGGAATGGGGTGGAAATAGGGCTTGGGAAGGGGGTCGTGGTGTCCAGGAAGGGTGGAATAGGTTGGGATTGGGAGGGTGGGGCAGGGTCTGGAATGAGACAGCCAAAGGGTGGGGCTGATGAAGTGAGGGGGAACCTGTCCCTGAGTGGGATTTGGGGTATTCCACATTCCTGAAGGGATTTTGGGGCATCCCACATTTTGGAGGCAGTTTTGGGGTACTCCCCAGTTCTTGGGGGGTTCCTGAGAGCAGCTCCATGGAGCCCCTTTGCCAGGGGTGTTTGCCATGGGCATGAGCTCAGAGCTGTAGCCAGAGTCCATTGCCTCGGTGCTGGAGAGCAGAGAAATGATGGATGGCCCCAAACATCTGGAGTGTGTGTTTGGGGGGCAGGGCAAGTTCTGCGTAGGTGGGGCGGTCACTGCCCCACCCTCGGCCACTGCAGCCTCTGGTCCAGCCCCAAAGTGGCTGCCAAGCCCCTGGCACCCTGAAAACCTCACCTGTGAGAAGGACCAGAGCAGGTAAAGGCTGTGACACGGCTGTGACACTGACATGTCCCATGGCCCTGGCGCTCACAGCAGCTGAGATGGCGCTGGATGGTTGTGACCGTGGATATCTCTTCCTCTCTCTCTCTCTCTGTCTCTCTTTTCCTGACTTCCTTTTGTCAAAATCTGGATAACTTCAACAGTTTAGAGTTTTCTGAGTCAGTGCTGGGTGAAGTGCCTTACCACAATTGCAGGTTTTGTATAAGTTAGAAGCTAAGTTAAATACTATTCCTCTGTTAAATTGTTAAGTCATAGGTTACAAGTGAGGTTAAATACTGTTAAGTGCTGTTCTTTTGTTAAATTGTTAAGTTTGAGGTAGAAGTTAACATTAAGGCAGAAGTTAAGTTCTGTTAAGTTTGAGCGCTCTTAAGCGTTCAGGCCAAATTCCTTTTATCCTTGACCTCACTGTCCTTTTGTCACACTCACCTACACACACACACACACACAAACACACTCGCGGACAGTTCTTGGTTGATTTCTGGTTTGATCGACTGGATTTTGTTTGATTTTGTTGTTGCTTTTTTTCTTTGGTGTGCCTGAACTGTCCAGTCAGGAGCAGAGTGACTCTTGCCAATGAACTTTGTTGTGCTGTTGTTGAATATTAAATCAGGTTTTTCTGCTCCCTTGCTGGGGATTTTTTAAGCGCTCTGAAGCCCTCATTCATAAGAGGGTGAAGGAGCCCTGGGCCAGGCTCTCGCTCTGGGGGACAAGGGGACGCTGCTGAGGGGTCCCTCTCCCCCTGTCCCACTCCCCACGATCCCATCCCCCTCATCCCCGTGTCAGGCTCTGGGGTTGATCTCGTGGAACATCCTCTGGGGGAGGCTGCGGCACAGGGGCAGGGGGGACCAGGGGGGACAGGGGACTCTGCTGTGCACGAGCAGCGTTGGACTTCTCTGGGGGGACTGTGAGGGGGGGCCAGGGCAGAGTGACATCCCCAGTGACCTCACACAGCCCCTGTGACCTCACATAATCATGTGATGTCATAGCCTGCTCTGTGAGGTGACACAGCCACTCAGTGACCTCACACAGCCCACTCTGGGATGTCACACAAGCTGCCCTGGGATGTCACAAACCATTCTATGATGTCACACAGCCACCCTGTGATGTCACAGCCCATGCTGTCATGACTCCTCAGGTGTGCAGTGCCATCGGCGCTCCGGCTCGGCTGCCCTGCCCTTCGCCCCCCGACCCCGCTCGGGCCCCACACCGAGCCCGCCCCGCTCTCGGGCCGCTCACGCGGCACCGCCCCCTCCCGCCCCGCCCCTCCCCGCCACCTCCGGATTGGCCAATGGCCCACTGGCCCTGCCCCCTTTGGCAGCCGCCGCAGCGCTGAGGGGGACCCGGGACGGCGACAATCGGGAGGGTCCCTTGGGGCTTTGGGGGCACAGGAGGGACTGGCGAGGGTGGGGGAGAGGGCGCCAGAGTAGAGGTGAGATTTTGGGTGGGGATTGACACCAGGACACCCCAAAAAGCCACCCAGATTGTCCCAAACCCCTCCCCAAGCCGGCCCAACTTCACCCCCAAATGGCTTACACGTGTCCCGAAACGTCTGCACAGGTGTGGCGGAAGGGGGGAAGCAGCAGGACCCTTCCCCATGTCCCAGCAGTTCCACGCCCAGCTGGGAGTAGGAGCAGGGCCAGAGATGTTGGGGGTCCCCCCAAACTTCCCCCCCCACCCATGGCACAGCCAGACACTTCGGAGGCTGCCTCAGGCCTTATTGCCCACCTGCATGCCAGGACAGAGCACAAAATCCACCTGCAACCCACGGTGATTCCGTAGGGTCACCATGGTCCCTTGCTCCCATGAGGTTCCGTCAGGTCACAGTGGAACCCTGGTGCCATATTGTTCCATAGCCTCCCAATGCTCTCCTGGGTTTTGTCAGGCCCTGCTGTGACACATTGGAGCCTTGCTTCCCTGAGTTATCATGACCCAACTATGGTCTCCCGTGTTCCATGAGGCCCTGCTTTGTCATAGTAGAGCCTTGGTTCCATAAGATTCCACAGCTTCACAATGGTCTCCTCTGTTCCATGAGGATACACTGTGTCACACTGGAGCATTGGTTCCATCAAGTTCCATAACCTCACTGTCAGGCACATTAATCCACAAACACCAGAGGTCTATGTCCAAAAAGGAGACCAAGGAGTCCTGTAACTTTATTTGAATAAAGGGAGAGGCCATGGGGCAATTTCCCATGGGGTCTCTCAAATTGCTAGAGGACACAGCCTCCTTTTTATCCAGTCACATTTACGTCTCTCTTTCCCTGCAGGCTGAGGTACTTGAGAAGTACAGACTCCCTGAATTGCCTTATACAGACCCTCTTCTAATGTATGTTCCCCCTCACCTTTTTTTTTGTATCTCTGTTCTTTTTCTCTAAGTCCAGGGATTTAGCACGGCCTTGGGTGACCGCCTGTGTCAATTAATGGAATTTATACGGAATTTATGGTTCCTCTCATTGTTTCTTTCACCCATCAGTATCTAGCTTTATCTACCAGCAGGCCCCAAAGTTTGTTTGTAGATATATCTCCCTGTCATTCCTTACACCTCTGTCTACATTCCCTCTGTCTTTATTCATTCTGTATTTATTCTGTCTTTATCCCATCTGTCTTTAACCTCTCTGTCTTCATCCCCTCTGTCTTTACCCTCACTGTCTTTATTCTCTGTCTTTATTCTCTTTGTTTTTATCTATCTGTGTTTATCCTCTCTGTGTTTATTCCCTCTGTCTTTATCCTCTCTGTCTTTATCCTCTCTGTCTTTATTCTCTCTCTCTCCCCTCACAGCCGAGCGGGGCTGGTGGGAGCTGCACTCCCCTCAGAGCCCCTCAGCAATGGCGCAGCAATGGCGGCGCCGCTCCCTCAGCGCCATCCCGGCCCCGGCGGGCGGGGAGCCCTCGGCAGCGCCCTTGTGGCAGCAGGGACCGAGCCCCGGCCCCGGGCTCTGTCCCCGCGGTGCCGCAGAGCCCAGGGCACACACGGGCAGGGCACTCGGCGCCATCGCCCCCAGTCCCAAGCCCCTTTGGAACCCGGCCCGGGGCTCGGCCCCGCCTCCTCCAAGGCCCTGCTGGGCTCGAGCTGTTGCTCAGCGCTGCCTGCGGATCTTGTGCTCGCCCCGAGCGACCTTTGTTTGCAGCCCGGGCTGCTGAGGAGCACTCCTGGAATGGCACTGCAAGGGCAAGTTTTCAAGTGAACAGCCCCGTACTTCCTTTGTGCTGTGCCTTATGCCGCTGTTTTATTCTGCTTTTAGAGCCTGCCTGTGAAGAGAAACCCCCCAGGAGAGCAGAGCCTGCTGAAAGATCCAACATCCTTGCCCTAAGCAAGGGATGAAACAGCACACACTGCTGAAAAGATTCCAGCTGTTCTCAGGGCACAACTTTCTCAAGCTGAAACTGTTTCACTTGCTATTTGGTGCTCCATCTCTGTAGAAAAGGATGCCCTGAAATGTCAGCTTTCAGGAAAATGTCTTAGATGGATGTGGTCTGCTAGTGACAGACTTTGAAACACAGCCTTGTGCCTGACCTCTCTGCTGCTGGAGTTCCATGGACAGAGGTTGTTGTCTTTTCCCCCTTCCCATGGGCAGGCGGTGTTCAGCCATCTCTGGGACAGCAGGGCCCCACCGCACGTCACTGTGACCTGGGACAAAAGGCATCGCTCCAAATGTCCCCCCTTGCTTCTTTCTCCCCAGGCATTTGGCCCTGCCAGGGGGGTTTGCTGCTGCTTGCCACAGGAAAAAGGAGACCACTGAGACACTTTGGGGCACATGGAACCAAGGAAAGCCCTGTGACACTGAGGGGCCGAAAGAAACCAAGGGACCATTGTGACACTGGGGCCCCATGGAACCAAGGGGCCAATGTGACACTCTGGGGCTCCACATAAGGAGCCAAATATCCATTGAGACACTATGAAACCTCATGGAACCAAGGGGCCATTGTGACACAGCAGGGCTTGGTGGAACCAAGGAGTCCAAAGGGCTAAACCATTCCTTGCAGGGCTCTGCCTTGGGGATGGGGAACCTCCTTGGTGACAGCTTGGGCTTGGCACACACTTAAGGAGGGTGTCTGTTTTCAATGGGGAAACTTAGGAGTTTTAGATTGCTAAAAAAAAGAAGAAAAGCCCTCTTTGGCTGAGTGCAGCCAGCATGGTCCCAGCAAAGCAAAGCAGGTCCCACGGGAGTGAGGAGAGACAGGATAGGGTTGGGAATGTGCAGCAAGGTTGTCCACACTGGGTCAGGCCTGAAGGCACAGCTTCTCTGACCAGGCCAGACCTCCTTAGGAGACAGCCTGGATTTATATCAATCACAGAATGTTGCCATCACCACTTGTCTAAAGAGAAAAACAAACCCTTTAAAACAGGAATGTGGATTTCTTAGAAGCTCTTTGAAATATTTCTCCCAAATTATAGAAAAAAAACTTCTTAATGAACTGTACTAGACCAGAGGGAAATCAAGGCAGAGCCACAGTTTGTCAACACTTGCTTGATCCTAATGAGCCCTGAGGTGCATTTGGTGCTGAGCCCTTGAACCTCAGGGCCTGAGAGGAGATGGCACAAACCCTTCCAGGAGTCCAAGGCAGAAGAAAAACCCAAAGTGTCTTGAAGCTTTAATGGGTTCCACTGAGGTCCATCCCAAACACAGGCTCCTCATGGACTCCTTGGAGGAGAGTTGGAGGCCATGGTTGCACAAACCTCCCAGAGAATCTAAATCAAAAAAAAGTCCTTTAATAAACCTAGAGCACCTTGAAGCATCAATGAGCCCAACTGAGCACTGTTACTGACAAAGAATCTCAAGGGACTCATTAGAGGAGATAATTGGATGCCAGGATTGCACAAAGCTCTCAGAGACTCCAAGGGAAAGCAAAAGCCAACGGCCTTTGAAAAACCTGCAGTCTTTGGGAGCATGAAGGAGCCCCCAGGGCCATTCCTGCCAAAGGCTCCCCAAGGACTCGTTCCAGCAGATCCTTGAGGCCAGGAGTGCAGGGAGGCAAAGGCTCTGTGTAGGCAGCTCAGGTGCTGAGCAGAGCCTGGGCTTTGATCCACCCAGGTTGGAGTTAAACAAAGGGTGCTGGCTCGGGGTCATGCCTGGAGGGGGCTGCGCCCCCCCTCTGCCCCCTCCCCAAATTCCCTCCCGGGGGGAGCAGGAGCTGGGTCAGGAGCCCTGTGGGGAGGGAAAAGGGGGTGACACCGGGATGGGGGAGGTCACAGACACTGTGGGGGGGACACACACGATCCCTGGGACCCCCCCTCACCTTCTCCTGCAGCACTAGAAGGACAAACCCCAACATGGAGCCCCCAAACCCCAGCAGCATCTTGGGGGGCAGGGTCAGGTGGCAGCTTTGGGGGCCTGGAGGGAAAAGGACCACTCTAAAATGCCCTCCCAGCCCCACAGTCACTCCCAGACCACTCAAACCACCCCACAGCTCCCCCCAGAACACCCCCAACCACTCCCTGCAATATAAATGAGCCCAAGAGCCACCAAATCCCCTTCCCATCTCGCCATACACACACCCAAGTTCTCTCCAAGCCACACAGCCTGGCCAGGACCCCAAACATCCCTCACAGAGCCCCCACAAGAGCCCAAACCCCCTCTCAGCATCACAAATGCCCCCAAGAGCCACAAAAACCTCTCCCAGGCCCCATGGCCCTCACCAGAAGAGGTTGGTGGACAGGAACATCCACAGCTGGAAGCAGCTCGGGCACTTCAGCAGCAATCTGAGATCTTTGGGGGGCACACCCCAAATGAGGAGACCCAGGCCAGGGACTGGGACAGACAACCGGAATTCCTGGAGAACAGATGGGTTCATCTGAATCCCCTGTTCTGCCAGCACAGCTACGAGATCGTGGTCCTGTCTGCCTGGGTCAGCAGCCCCACAACGCCCAAACCTTCCCAAATTATCCGGTGAACCAACCACAAATTCACCCTCAAATCTGAGTAAAATGGTGTCGCTTTAGATTCCTTTTTTTAATTTCTTTATTTTAACCTCAATTTGGGTTGTTTTGACAGAATGAAGAAGGAAATTATTTAGGTTAGAAAAGATCTCCAAGATCATCCAGCGCTGCTTGATGCCACCAGAAGAAACAATTGGACAGAGCAGGTGAGATTTTTGTGAGTATAAAGTCCACAAATCCGCTCTTCCCAATCAATTTCCGGTTTCAACCACAGTGCCCATGGATGTTCCTGCCCCTGTGTTCATCCAGGTGCCTACGGAGATCCAGAAGGACATGGGGACCACCTTCCAGGTGTCTTCCCAATGTGGGTCACAGGGAATGTGGGTCACCAGGGCTCTTTCCAACATGGCTCCTCTGATGGGGGATGGAGTTGGAGCAGTGCACAAAGCTCTTCCTGCACTCAGGGCACTCACAGGGTTTCCCTTAACAGTGCCTCCGCTGGTGTTTGGTCAAGTCTGAGCTCCTGGAGAAGCTCTTCCCACACTCAGGACACTCGTAGGGCCTCCCCCCAGTGTGGATGTGCCGGTGCGTGATGAGGTGGGAGTTGCGCTTGAAACCCTTCCTGCAGTCAGGGCAGCGGAAGGGCCTCTCCTGTGTGTGAATCCGCTCATGGAGGAGGAGACTGGAGGTGGTCAGAAACCTCTTCCCACACTGAGGACACTCGTAGGGCCTCTCCCCCGTGTGGCTCCTCTGGTGGACAGTCAGGTAGGAGCTAGTGCTGAAGCTCTTCCCACATTCCCCACACCTGAAGGGCTTCTCCACATCAGGAAGCTGCTCATGGACTACCAGCTCATAGCTCTGGCTGAAGCTCTGGTCACCTTCTCGGCACAGGGGAGGTCTTTGCTCGTCAGAGCAACTTGGGCTGGGTTTGGAGCCCCTCCTCGTGAGAGACCTCCGCGGCTTTTCCTCCCCATTGGATTCCTGCACCGTGGAGCTGCTCAAAATGTCCTCTTCCACGAGGTTCTGCCCCAAGGATTTCTCCTCCCTGGTCCTCATTCATTCACTGTGGGAGGAAGGACAAGGAGATTTGGGATTTGCTTCCGTGCCAGAGGGAAGGGGAAGGACATCCCCCAATCCGTCCCAGCAGGACGGCGTCGGCAGCAGGATTGTCCTGCAGCCGAGGGCGATGCTCAGCTGGGAGATGGAGGAGAAGAGAGGGGGAAAGGGACAGTGACTTCATTCTCACCTGCCTGGGGGTCCTGGGACATCTTCCTCTTCCTCACAGGCTCCTCCTCTACCCAGCCAAGGTTTGGGAATGGGAAATCCTGGTTTGGGGGAAAACAAGGGGTGACTACATTGGGTTTGAATGTTACCCTGTCCAATTCCATCTTTAGGAGTCACCGGGCATCTAGGGTCCATAAAAACCTCCAGACCACCAAGACTCAGCACCAAAAAACCCTCCCAGCAATGCCTCCTCTCTGGTCTCTCCTCTTTGGACTCTGGAGCTCCCCCCTGTCCAGGCTGCTGGATGTCCCAGGTCTCCAGCACCTCCCATTGGGGGTCCCCACTCTCCAGCGTCCCAACCTCCCCAGTCTGCCGGGGGTCCCAGGAATCCCAGGTGTCCCCCTTCCCCAAGTTCCCCATTTTGGGGTTCTGGAGGTCTCCTCTCTCTGGGGTCCCACTTAGGGAAGCCGGGGCTTTTGGTGATCCCAGGGATCCCCTCTCCACTGTGTCTCTCTCCAGGCTGCCAGGACTCCTGGGGATCCCCCCTCTTGCTGCCCCTGTTTCAGGGTCCCAGGGCTCCCCCATCCATGCTGCCGGGGGTCCCCCAGCTCCGCTATCGCCCCTCTTCTTTTATCCATCTTACGACTCTCACAGGCATCCCCAACACTGGTATCCCCCATTCCCAGCCGGTCCTTTGTGGTCCTGACGTGGCCCGGGACAGAACCCTACCCCTACAGTGGGGGGGACCTGCAACCCACTGCCCCCCTGACAGGGCTCTAGCAGCAGCCGCGACCAGAACCCCCCAATGTCCCCGCGAAGGGTATTTGCATAACCTGACTGGGAGTTACTGGGCCCATGTTGGGAGGAAACTGTGGACACGCTGGGAACAACTGGGATCCACTGGAAACTACTGGAACCATGCTGAGGGGGACTGAGACCAGAACTGGGGCAACTGGGATCATACTGGGACAAACTGGGACCACACTTTGGGCAACTGACTGAAATTGGAACCATGCTGGAGGCAACTGGGAGTAACTAGGAAAGACTGAGATCATTCTGAGGGAACTAGAACCTTACTGGGGCCACTGAGAATGCCTGGGAATGACTACGAGCATGCTGAGGGTGACTGGGATATACTGGGAGTGTCTGTACCCATACTGGGCAGACGGGAACCACTCTGGAAACAGTTGGGACCACACTGGGAGCACGCTGGGCATGACTGGGACCCTGCAGGGAAGGACTGGGACTATACAAGGAGCCACGGGGGGCAAGTAGGATTATACTGCAAGGAACTGGGAACAACTGGAACTATGCAGGGGCAACTGAGATCATACTGGGATCACATTAGGAGCACCTGGGCCCATGCTGAGGGAGACTGGAATCACACTGAGGGTGAAGGGAATCATAATGGGATTGACTGGGAGTGGCTGTGGGCAACTGGAATCATGCTGAAAGCAACTGGGAGGAAGTGGGAATGACTGGGAGCATGCTGGGGGCAACTGGAATATACTGGTGTCCTGGGGTGGCGTAAATTATATTTTGTATTCCCTATCGTTTGTATGTTTGACCAGAAATACGGTTCTGTAGCTTTAACTGTGTCCTGCAGCCAAGAGAAGCTCTGCCAGCGCGGGATGTTTTGAAAACTTTTTCCCTGGACTGTTCTACGGGGGAGTGAGAAGGAAGGGACACTAGGTTTTTTTTTGTTTTTTTTTCCCTTGGGTCAGCTGCTGCTGCTGGTTGCTGCTGCCACCGGTGTGGCTGCTGCTTGGGGTTTTTTTTTGTTTTTTCCTGGGATTGTTTTTCGTTGCTTTCTGGACCTTTTTCCCCGACTTGCTTTCTCATCTGAGAACCTGAGGAGCCCCGGAGGACAGAGGACGAGAATCGTCCAGGGAGCCACTGGAGGGACTCCACCGGGCCCCTTGGGGACCCCGGAAAGGGGGAGCTACGCCTGAGGAAAAGGACACTAAAGTTCATCAGCTGTTTATTCAGGTTTAATGACCCCTTTTTCCCTTTCCCCTTCCACTGTGTGGTGTGTTAATTAAACAGTTCTTATCCCACTTTCAGCTGAGATATTCTCTTTGCTGTGGGGGGAGGGGTGCTGGAAGTTTTGCTGTGGGGAGGTGTTTTATTCAGAACATTTTCCACCTAGGAAAATTTTCTCTAATCCTAGACAACTGGGATATACTGGGAGTCACAGAGATCATACTGGAGGCTACTGGCCTCATGTTGGCATTGACAGGGAGCAACAGGGATCACTTTGGGGGCCACTGGCATCATACTAGGAGGGACTGGGATCATACTGGGATTAAAGTGGGCGCCAATAGACCCTAATTGGGACTTACTGGGACCGACTAGCCACATGCTGGGAGCCAACTGGGGATACACTGGGAGCAACTACGAATGATAGGGTGCATGCTGCTGACAACTGGGATCTACTGGCAGTGACTGGGATAATCCTGGGGGCAACTGAACCATGCTGAGGGAACTGGGAGTGCCTGGGAATGACTGCGAGAATGTTCATGGCAACTGGGATATACTGGGAGTGCCTGAGACCATGCAGGTGGTGACTTGGACCACACTGGGAGTGACTGGGGCCCTGCTGGGAGAGACTGGCGTCAAAGTGGACTCATAATGGGATTGTACTGGCAGTGACTGTGACTATGCCAGGGGCAACTGGGAGAACAGGGAACACACTGGGCAAAAGACAGAGGAACTGGGACCGTGCTGGTGGCAAATTGCATCATCCTAGGGAACGACTGGGAGTCACTGGGTTCATACTGGGAGCAACAGGGAACCTACAGGGAGTGAGGGGAAGTGACCAGGATCATACTGGGAGTGACTGGGCTCATACTGGGAGTGACGCAGAAACTGGAACCACACGGGGCAGGGGGAGCAACTGGGCTCATACTGGGAGCAGCCACTCCCAGGACCCAGCAGCCCTGAACCCCTTTCTGGCCATCCCGCCCCTCCAGCCCCCAGACCCCCCCACTGGGGGTCCCGGAAATCCCAGGGATTCCCCCTCACAGGGTCCCCGCTCCGTGTTCTGGGGGTCTCCGCTCCCTGGGGTCCTGCTTAGGGAAGCCGGGGCTCCCAGGCGTCCCCAAAACCAGTGTCCTCCCCTCCCCTGCTGGTCTGCACGTGGCCTTGGACAGAGCTTGGAGGGCCCGGCCCGGGCAGAGCCCAACCCCCACCACAGGGGGGACCTGCATCCCCCCACCCCCATTGGGGCTCTGCCCACACGTCCGCCGGGACCCCCCAGAAACACCTCCCGGGGATCCCCCGAGGGGCATTTGCTTCTCGGGTTTGGAGTCCTGCAAACTCCAAACCTTGCCCCCAAAAAAATCCAAACGCACGGACCCCCCAGATATTTGGGGCGAGCTCCCCCTCCCCGCTCACCTGCGGGATGGGCCGGCTATGGTCCTGGGGGGCTATGAATTCAGGGAGACCGCGTGGTCCCTTCCCACTTCTCCTTTGTCCCTCCGGTTCCTCCCGCTCCTCCCCCTCCTCCTCTTCCATCCCTTCTCCACCGCCTCCTTCTTCTCTGCCCTAATCCCACCTCCTTCTCCTCATACCCCCACTCCCTTCTCCCTCTCCTACTTCCATCACCTCCCCCGCTCCTCCTTCCTCCCTCCTTCTCCTCCACCCCTCCTCCTCCATTCCACAAAGGCCTCTTAGCCTGCGGGAGGAGTGGGGATGGAGCCAGGACAGGTCGGGATGGGCAGCACAGGGCTCTCGGCTGCTCCCAGCCCAGTGCTGGGGACAGGGGGAAGCCGGCCGGGGGAAAAGGAGAGGGAAACAGGGAAAATTGGGGGCTGCAGAGCATTTGGAGGCCATGGAATCTCTTGGCCCCAAGGCTCTCATGTGACACAGTGGGGCCTCCCTGGGCCCAGGCGACCACGAGGAGGTTATGGAACCTCATGAAAGCGAGGCTGAAATGGCAAACAGCGGCTGCTCCTGGAGTGCAGGAGACTGCTGTGAGGTTCTGGAACCCAATGGAACCAAGGCTCAAATGTGACACAGAGGAGCCTTACGGAAGCAAGAGACCATGGTGAGGTTTTGGAACCTCACAGTACCAAGGATCCATTTTGTCACAGCAGGACCTCATGGAACCGAGCAGCTGCTGTGAGGTAATGGGCACTCATGGAACCGAGGCTGCAGTGTGCCATCGTGGGGCCTCATGGAACACAGGAGACTTCATTGATGCTGTGGAATCTCATGGAAGTAAAATGCTAAAGTGACACAGAGGGGGGTTATGGAAGCCAAATGCATACTGAGGTTATGGAACTTGATGGAACCAAGGCTCCAGTGTGACACAGTGTGACCTCACGGACCAGAGGAGACCATTGTGAAGCTGGGGAATCTTGCAGAACCAAGGTGGTCCTGTGACAAAGCAGGGCCTCCTGGAACACAGGAGACCATAGTTGGGTCATGGTAACTCAGGGAAGCAAGGCTCCAATGTGTCACAGCAGGGCCTCACGGAACCCAGGAGAGCATTGGGAGGCTATGGAACAATATGGCACCAGGGTTCCATTGTGACCTGACGGAACCTCATGGGAGCAAAGGACCATGGTGACCCTAAAGAATCAGTGTGGGCTGCAGGTGGATTTTGTGCTCTGTCCTGGGATGCAGGTGGATTTTCCGCTCTATCCTGTGATGCAGGTGGATTTTGTGCTCTGTCCTGGGATGCAGGTGGACAATAAGGCCTGAGGCAGCCTCCCAAGTGTCTGGCTGTGCCATGGGTATGGGGGAAATTTGTGGGGACACCCAGACCCCTGGCCCTGCTCCTCCTCCCAGCTGGGGACAGAGCTGTTGAGACATGAGGAGGGGTCCTGCTGCTTCCCCCCTTCCCTCCACACCCGTGCACAAGTTTTGGGGCACTTGGAAGCCATGCTGGGGGTGAAGTTGGGCCGGCTTGGGGAGGTGGCTGGCACAATTTGGGCGGCTTTTTGGGGGATCTCACTGTCAATCCCCACCCGAATATCTCACCCCTCCTCTGGCGCCCTCTCGCCCGCCCTCGCCAGTCCCTCCCGTGCCCCCAGAGCCCCAAGGGACCCTCCTGATTGTCGCCCTCCTGGGTCCCCCTCAGCGCTGCGGAGCGGTGGCTGCCAAAGGGGGCGGTGCCGCGCGAGGGGCCTGAGAGCGGGGCGGGCTCGGTGTGGGGCCTGAGCAGGGTCGGGGGGCGAAGGGCGGGGCGGCCGAGCCGGAGCACCGATGGCACTGCACACCTGAGGAGTCACTGGGGCAGTTCCACGCTGAGAGCGTGGCAGGGACAGGCACAGGCGTGGGGGCTGAGCAGGGCGTGGGGACAGAAGGGCTGATGGAACTGTGTGCACTGTGTCCCTGCGGCCTCTCCTCCAGACGCTGACGGGGCAGGAGCTGCCTCCCCTCACTGTCACCTTTCCCTGTCCTTGAGGAAACAGGGTTCAGGCTGGCGAACGGCAGCAGCGTGTGTGAGGGGAGAGTGCAGTTCCAGGTGCTGGGGACACGGGGAACCCTCTGTGCCTCCCATGGGGCATCTCGGACACCCATGTTCTCTGTGGCCACCTCAAGTGCTGGTTTGCCGTTCCATTCCCAAATTTTGGGAGGGAAACCAGACCTGTCTGGAGGGACTCGTTCCACTGTGATGGGACTGAAGCCCACCCGCACTGCAGCAGTGCCCGGTGACTGCCCTGGGGGCCTCACCCTGCTCCCACGGGAACGCTGTGCTGTCCTTTGCTCAGGTGTGTTGGGAAAATTCCACCCCACACGCAGGGGCTGCCAAAGAGCTCCCAGCAGCAGCAGCAGCCGGGGGCTCCCCATGGCAGTGACATCTCTGCTGTCCCCAGGCCCCGCTGTCTCCATGTCCCAGACTGGACAGAGCCCGTGTGTGTGTGCCCATGGGTCTGTGCTGCAGGAGACACCCACAGCACTTGTGACCAGCACAGCAGAGCAGCTGCAGAAGGAACAGGATGGGGCCACCTGTGTTGTCCCTGGGGCTGTGGGGGGATCTGCAGGTGTGTGGTGGCTGCCAAGGTCCCTTTCCCTGTTGGAGCTGCTCTGGCTATGCTCAGCTGTGTCCATCT
Organism: Acanthornis magna; assembly: GCA_036785705.1. Classification (NCBI taxonomy): domain Eukaryota; kingdom Metazoa; phylum Chordata; class Aves; order Passeriformes; family Acanthizidae; genus Acanthornis; species Acanthornis magna. Next base: position 834,810 of record JAWUZG010000484.1, on the reverse strand, counting down.
GGCTTTCCTTGCAGATGCTGGCATTTAGCACTTTCCCTCTGGGGGTCTCCACCTTGGCTGATCTGTGCCTTGCTGGGGCTCCAGTCACTGCCCAGCCCAGGCACACACAGGCCTGCAGATACTCTGCCTTGTCCAGGCAGCTCCAGATTCTTCTCCTGGAGCACATTCTGTGCCCTGTGCCATGTGGGACAGTCCTGGCTATGGAACTCAGTCACCTGTCACCCTCTCCACTGTCACCACACAACAGTGGCTTTATCCAAATCAAACCCTTGGCCTTTAGCAGCTGCTGATGTCAGCACTTTCCCTCTGCACAATCCATGGAGCTACAGAGCCTTTTGGGGGGAAATTCTCTTGGCTCAAAGTGACATGAGCTTGGACAAAGAGCCAAAGCTTTAGTCAGTGACCTGGGGAGATCCCACTTTATTGCCAAGATGCTCTGAGAGCAGCAGCTCTGGGCCCTGTCAGACACACTCTGAAGGCTCCACGTGGGACAGAGCTGATTCATCCTTGGTAGTCATTGGAATCTAAATATTCACCTAGGGAATTAATAAACACAAATAACAATAGAGATAATGATACTGAAATCAGTTTTCCAATGGCCTCCTTGAGCTTGCGGTTCCTCAGGCTGTAGAGGAGGGGGTTCAGTGCTGGAGGCACCACTGAGTGCAGAAGTGCCACCAGCAGATCCAGAGATGGGGAGGAGATGCACGAGGGTTTCAGATGAGCAAACACAGCAGTGCTGACAAACAGGGACACCACAGCCATGGGAGGGAGGCACATGCTGGGCAGGCACAAACAGGCTCCCCCACAGCCACTGCAGAGCCCTGGTGGGACACCTCGGGTGCTGCGAGTGCAGCCAGGGATGGCAGCGACTCCTCAGGAAGGCAGGGAGGAGGGTGAGGAGCTGGACAGGAGCTCTGAGCAAAGGCAAGGCTGGTGTGCACAGAGCCTTTCTTTGGAGGAAGCCTCATGCTCACAGGTCCTCCAGAACACAGGGATTGCCACCCCACAGTGTGCTGGGAGGGCAGCAGGGCTGGGCACAAAGCAACCCAGGAGAGCCCAGTGGGGTGATGGGGACAACATCTGGACAGGGATGGTGGAGGGGCTGACAAGGACTCCTTTCCTACAGACGAGGTGCATGCGAAACAGCCACTGGGTGCGGGCAAATGAATTAATTGGATTCATTTGGTCTCATGAGGGAAGTAGACATTGCTGGCTGCCTTGGGCACAGTGACCATGAAGCAGCTGAGTTTAAAGTGTCTGTTGACAGGAGGGAAAGAGCCATGAAAACTTCAACCCTGGACATGAGGAGAGCAGATGCAGCAGCTCAGGGAACTACCAGTGGGTAACGTCCCCTGGGAAAACTCTTAGGAAGGTGCTGGGATCACTCTTGAAGCACCACTCCCTAAGGGCACAGGAACAGGCAATTGCTGAAGGTCAGAAGTGAAGCAGGTGAGGGTGGACAGAGGTCAGGGCAGGGCTGGCAATGGCAGGGCAGAGCCAGGGGGGCAGCGAGATAGGAGTGTGCAGCCTGCAGGGACACAGCAGCAGCTGTGGGATAGCGCAGGACAAGCCGTGCTGGACATGGCCAAGGGCCCTGGCCAGGCTGGCAGTGCCCAGGAGAAGCCAAGTCTTGTGCAGCGTCTGTACCACCAAGGGCTGTGAGGAGACACCTTGTCCTGAGGCCCTGGGGCCTCCTGGCACAGCCCCAGCAAGGCTGGGCACTGTCACCCCCTCGTCCTGCCCTCGGCATCCTCCCCACATCCCAGTGGCCCAGCAGAGCCCTGAGCAAGGCAGGAGGGACAGGATGTGTCTTCCTCGGGGCTGGGGCTCAGGCCTTGGCCTTTCTGCTGCCTCCAATGAGCCCAGGCTTGCTTGCTTATCTACCTCATTCTACATTTGCAAGATGATTGCCCTCTATCTTTTTTCTCCCCAGTTGAAAAATGACCTTTGGAATGAACAGTTCCAGGTGGCTGTGCTGAGGTTGGCCCTCTTGCCCTCCATCGGGTGGGTCCCAGCCCCCTCCTGCTCCCTTTGGGGTCCCACTATCCACTTTTCCTGCTCTCTCTGACTCTCCCATCGTCCCCCCAATTCCCCGCCCCACCTCTCTTGATTTGGGGTGGTTTGGCGGGTTCCACTCACATTTCCCCCCCTTATCCTTTTTCCCACCACCCCTCTCCCTCCCTTCCCGCTCACCCCAGAGCTCCTTGCCCGCGGCCGGGGGGACTCCCAGCACCACCAGTGCCACCAGGACGGCCCCAGCTGCCCCCACACGGCCCATGCCCAGCGCCGGGCAGGTGCCCACAGCCCCAAAGCAGCCGCGCTCTGCCCTGGGGGGGTCCCCAAAGCGGCCCCGCCCCGCGCGGCACTGCGAGCACCAGGCCGGAGCAGTGCGGAGCGCGGGCGGGCGGCATCAGCCGTGCCCGGGCAGGGCCGGGCCCCGCGGGACAGCTCCCCCCGCACTCGGCCCCCGCCGGGACAGGGGCTGGGCGCCCCCCACCTCCCCCCTCCCCAAATTCCGCTCCCGGAGGCGCTGGGGGCGAGGGGGGCGCAGGTGGGGCCAGAGGTGCCGCAGCCACGTGTCCCCCGCTGCCAGTGCTACCCCCGAAGGATTAGGGGTACGCGGAAACTCCCTCAGAGGTGGCGGATTCCCCGGAAGCGCCTAAGGAGTGGGGTCTCCCCCCGGCTTCATCACTCCGAACCTTCAGCTGCCTCATCCCAGGCCCCATCCCACCCATCCCCCTCCCCCAAACTTCATCCCACACACCAATCCACATCCCATCCCATCCCATCCCATCCCATCCCATTTTCCCGGCAGCCACCATCGGGACCCCCCAAAAAACTCGCGTCTAAGGGACACCCCAATATGTACTCAAGGGCCATTTGCCACTCTCCCTTGGAGTCCTGCAAGATCCAAACATCCGCGCCACCCCCCCCCCCCAAAAAAAAAAACCCTTCCCGGCAACCAACAAAGACATTTGGGACTCGGTGCTGGAGTCCTACAGGGTCCAAAAATCTCCCCCTCCCAAAAAGAACCCCAGGCACCGCCCAAGATCTTTGGGGCGAGCTCCCCCTGCCCGGTCACCTGCGGGATGCCCCGGGGGGGCGATGTTCCCGGGGCCGAGGGTTGCGGACACAGAGAGCGATAGACACACCAGGCAGCTCCTTTAGCTGCTTTTCTTTCTGCTCCTCTATCCCTCCTCTTCCTCCCACTCCTCCTCCCCCCGCCCCCCGCACTTCCTCTTCCTCCTGTGTCCCTCCTCTCCTGCCCGCTCCTCCTCCTCCTGTTCTTTGGCATTCCCGTCCCTTCTTTGTCTGACATGGCCAGCTGTGTTCTGAGTTCTGCACCTGAGAGGAGAGTGACACAGCTGCTTTGGTGGCATCGGGCACCCGGCCAGGGCCAGCCCAGCCCAATAATCCCTGCCATTCATTCCCTGCACTCCATGGCTAAGCGGCCGCAGGGCGGGTCCGGCTGTGCGGGCAGGCAGCTACAGAAGCACCAAGTGTGCCAAACGGGACAGAAGGAGGAGGCATGGGGTGCCGGGGGTGAATCTCCTTCCTCCGAGCCGGCAGGGACAGGAGGGAGAGACTGGAGAAAAGGAAACGGGAGAGGAGGGACGAGGCTGGAGCTGTGGAAGCTGCAGGGATGCAGGGGCAGACGGGAATTTAGTTTTCCAAATCGCTGGGGTGAAAGGAAGCGCTGTGAAATCCATCATGGAAAGGAAAGGAGAAATAGCAATTGATGGAAATCGACGGAGTTTATCCCTCTGGATTGCAAAAGCTGACAAACCCCGAGCACCGGCGCACACTCGTCCCTGCCGTCACATCCCAAGGGATCAGAGGTGCGGCTGGTGGGGCTGGAAGCTCTGTCCAGCAGCTCTGCTCCCACCCCCCAAACCTCGGGCTGGATGGTGGGGTCTGGGACACAGACCCGTGCGGGGGGGGCAGAGCCGCTGCTGGGGCCATCGCTGTGTCCAGGGCATCCTTTGTGGCCCTCGTGCAGCTCCAAGCTCCCGAGGGCTCCCCGAGGCTTTCTGGGGCTGTCCCTCCTCCCCAAAGCTGTTGGGTTTAATGCCCGAGTGCGGCACCCCGTGCCCTGTGGCAGCAGCCGGTGCCGGGCCACAGCCCCGCGAGCCGAGCTAATGCCCGGCCGTGCCCAGGAGGGACTGAGGGGTGGGGGAGTCCATAAGGCAACCCCCGCAGCCCTCGCTGCGTTGAAAATCCTTTCTAGTACATGGGAGCGATTTTCCGGGGTTTCTGGGCTCCCTGGGGCCACGGCGGCGGCAGCGGGACCGGCGAGGCCCGGCCCGTGGGGGTGGCCGGGGCTGAAAAGTGCGCGGCGGTCCCAATGCCGTTCTTGAGGGCTGAGCGGGGCAGGGTGGGAACACCCTGCTCGTCTCCGCCGCTCGAAGCCGCTTTCCCGGCTCCGGCTGCCGCCGCTTGGCCCCGGTGCGGTCCCGCGGGGTCGCCGCTCGTCGCGACACTGGAGGGGTCGATCCGAGCCAAGCCCCGCCCGTCCCTCGCTGCGGCTCTTTCGGTGACACGGAGCGGCCGAGACCGGCCGGTGCCGCCCCGACGGTCCCTCGGTGCAGCTTTTGTAGTCGCAGACAGCGGCCACTCCCGGTGCTGTTCTTTTTAACTTTTTATTTGAATCTCTATATCTTATTCTATTCGCACCTTCTATCCCACGCCCCTCCGCTGCGGCTCTTTCACCGCCGCCGCTCGTCGCCGCTCTCTCGGTGCAGCTCTTCAGTGACACGGCCCGGCCGAGACGCCCCTCGGTGCAGCTCTTTGATTGTATTTTCTTCTTTTCTCTGTCTTTTCTGCCGTTCGCACCTCGCCCGTCCCGCGGAGCGACTCCTTCAGGGCCCCGGGGCGGCACAAAGGCCTCGGGGCGGCTCCAAAGGGCCCCGCCCGCGGCCGCTCCCCGAGGCCTCCCCGCTGCTCGCGGGGATCGGACACCGCCGGCGGCCCCGGCCCCTTCTTGTTCTTCTTGTTCTTCTTGCTCCTGCCGGGATTCAGCCCCCGCCGCCGCCCGGCTCCTTCTGCCGGCCCTGCCCGGCACGGAGCGGCGCTGCCGCTGACGGGGCCGGAGCGCGGCTGCGACACGACTGCCCCGCGCCTCGGGACCGGGCCGGGGAGTGACCGCACGGGTGGGGAGGGACCCCCGCTGGACAGGGCAGGGACTGACCCCATGGGAGGGATCCCACGCCGGAGCAGGGGAAGGAATTCCTGCCCCTGAGGGGAAGCAGCGGCAGGAGGTGACCGTGACTCCCCCATCCCTTCTCCCTGCACCGCTGGGCTGAGCATGGAGGGAGCCGGGGATAAAGTGAAGTCCGCAAAGGAGAAAGAGGTCGGGAGAAGGTGTTTTTCAGGATTTCTTTTATTCCTCACTCTCCTGTTCTGATTTGCTGAATCCCACATCCGATTCATTTCCCCACGTCGGGGCTGTTGTGCCCGTGATGGCGATCCCTGAGTGACCTCTCCCTGCCCTTATCCCGACTCACCAGGACTCGGATTTGTTTAAATTCCGTGGAATTTACGGTGATTTGGGGCAGCCGGAGGAAAGCAGTTGGAAAGCACAGGGGCTTGAGAGGGACTAAAGCAGGGCAGGAATTGAGGCTGCCCCGAGGGAACTCTTCCAACACGAACCTTCGTGGGGTCTTTCTACAGGAATTTTGATGAATGTTTACATTCATCGTTACAAATCAGAGTGAAAAGTGGAGCTGAGCTTTCAGCTTGAAATGCAGGAATCCAAGGTGTGCTCTGGGACTTCTGCAACCTCAAGTTGTTACTTGATACTTTAGTTTCGGAAATATTCAGCCCCTCAGCAGCAATGTCTCTCTCATCTCACTGTTTTCTAGCTCAGACCCAGCTCGGAAATCGGAGAAGAATCTCCAAGTCACATCAGAGCAAGCTGCGCCGTTTCTTTTTTTCATAGTAATGTTATGCTATTCATTGTATATTCTATATTAATTTTATTTCCGTTTTTATAATTTTGTTTTCCAATTTTTTTTTTTTTTTAATTCCATCGTGGTTTTGCTCTACTTCCGCCACACATAACCTTTTTTGACCGCCCGGAGGTTCGTGGTGAGTTGCTGTCTCACCGGTTCTCCCCCGGAAACCAAAGAAATGAATCAAAAGAATGATGAATTTTGGAACTCTTTCCGCTGCTGTTTGCAGAAGGTCCCGGGAGCAGACGGGGCCGGGAGGGGGTCCCGGTGCCGGGGGCACTCAGCGGTCGCTGGGTGGATCCCGGTGGCGCAGGTTGGGAGACACGAAAGTGACGGAGGGAGCGCGGGGGGCGGGGGAAGAGGGGGTGCAAGGAATTATTGGTGCAGGATAAGGGGGCTCAGGGGGGTCTCAGCGCCGGAGATGGAGGTGCAGGGGGTCCCCGTGCACGGAGTGGGGGGTTCACACCTGGATATGGGGGTGCAAGGAGGTCCCAATGCCGGGAATGGGGGGTCAAGGGGTCCCGTTGCCGGGGGGCACGGGGGATCCCCGACCCGGAAATTAAGTTTCAGGGGGGTCCCGGGGCCCAGAAATGATGGATCAGGGGGTTCCCTGGGATGGGGAATGTGGGTTCGGGGAAGTCCCCTTCCCGGGAATGGGGGTTCAGAGAGGTCCCGATGCCCAGGAATGGGGGTTCAGGGACGTCCTCGTGGCAGATCAGAGGGAACAGCGTGTCCCGGTGCTGGGTAGGGGGATGCAGGGGGTCACAGTACCCAGGAATGGTAGTTCTGGGGTATTCAGGGAGGTCCCGGGACCAGATAAAGGGGAACACGGGGGTTCTGGTGCTGGGGAAGGGGATGCAGGGGGGTCACAGTACTCAGGAATGGGGGTGGAGGGTGTTCTAGTACCCGGAAATGGAAGTGTCAGGAAAATTAATCCACAAATAGCAGAGGTTTGTGTCCAAAAAGGAGACAGAGGAGTCCCGTAGCTTTATTCGAATAAAGGGAGAGGTCATGGGCATTTCCCATGGGGTCTCTCAAATTGCTAGAGGACACAGCCTCTTTTTATCCTAATTTCCCGGCCACAGATTCCCTTTCTCTTTTCCCATTGGCTGAGGTACTCGAGAGGTACAGACTTCCCGAATCGCCTAATACAGACCCCCTTCTAATGTACATTCCCCCCTCATTCTTTTTCTTTGTGTCTCTGTTCTTTTTCTCTAAGTCCAGGGATTTAGCATGGCCTTGGGTGAATAACAGTCTGTGTCAATTAATGGAATTCCTATGGAATTTATGGTTCCTCCCATTGCTTCTTTCATCTATCAGTATCTGGCCTTATCTACCAGCAGGCCTCACAGTTTGTTTGTAAAGACATCTCCCTCTTGTTCCTTACAATCCATCCTCTTCTTATCAGTAATTGTCTTTACAAACCTTAGTTATCATTGACTTAATTTTCTTTTCCTGGGTCTTTTTCTTTTTCTTTCTTTTTCTACAATTATTTGCAGTGACATGATTTTCTGTCCTTTTGTAGCCATTTCTGGATCCGTAGGCATGGCTACTGCCTGCATCCCTTGATCACATGCTGAATGAGCTGCACTAAGCAAGGTATGGTGCATGGCAAACAGATTAGAATTGCTGTAGCACATAACAGGAAAAAGAGCTGTAGCTGTCTGGTTGGTTATTATTTTTTCCTAGGGCTAAAAAAAATTAAAAAAAACCAAACTAAAACCAAAAACTACTCCCCCCTCTGGCCTAAACTTAACTGACAATATAAAAGTAAGATTATTAAGAAAAACATTCCAATCTAACTACCTAATCTAATTCTCACGTTGTCTTCCACACCATCTGTGGCGAGTGAAGACACAGAAATGACTTAACAGAAAGAAAACAAAGACAGCAAGGATTAGCCTCCCAGTGACTGGGGATCCGAGAGGAGGGATGCCCACACAGAGTATTTCAGCAGACAGTCTGTGGGTAGGCACACGAGGCTTCCCCTGATGTTGACGCACTGGTTGCTGCTCTGGTCTGCTCCTGCAGAGTGTCAGTCATGGCCTCCCATCCTTCTCCTCCAGCTGAGATGTCCAAATCTCCAGGGCTTTAGAGGCCTTGACCCGAGTGTGATGGGTCCACCTGTGGTCAGCTGTCCTGACGGCTGTTTCTGTGGTCAGGAACACCTGGAATGGTCCATGCCACTTTGCCACCAGTGGTGCTTCTTTCCATGCCTTAAATAGGACCCAATCTCCCGGCTGAATGCTCTGAACAGCAAAGTCCAAAGGCAGGGTCTGTGCCAGCCGAGCTTCCTGTCAAAGAGATTTCACAAGAGACAGTATCCGGGCCACATATTGTTTTAAATACACATCACTTATTTGCACACACACCCCCCCCCCCCACTAGGCTGAGAATTACAAGGGCAAGGAATTCCAAACATCATTTCAAAGGGAGATAATTGAATATCTCTTCTGGGTCTGGCCCTTATTCTAGCCAAAGCCAGTGGTAAAAGCCATACCCATGACATCTTAGTTTCCATCACCAGCTTCAAAAGGTGTTTATTTCTCCATTCATTCTTTCTACCCGACCTGAACTCTGGGGGTACCAGGGGGTATGGAGGTTCCATTGTATTCCTAAAGCAGCCGTAACTCTTTGAAGGATGTTTCCTGTGAAATGAGTACCCCTATCTGAGTCTATTGCTTCCACAATCCCTTATCTTGGAATTATTTGTTCCAAAAATACCTTAATAACTGGTCCTGTAGTTGCTGAAACATTTGGGAATGCTTCTGGCCACTCTGTCAGCTGACATACTATTACCAGAAGATATTTAAACCTTGCCACTCGGGGCATTTTAGTAAAATCTTCCAGACATCTTTGGAAGGGATGCACAGACCAAGGCCTCCCTCCCCTGGCAGTTTTATTTGTAACCTTGGTATTAGTTTTAGCACAAATTGAACGACCCTCAATAGCTTGTTTTGCCAGATCAAAAAGACCCACAGTAGCACGCATTTTGAGGAAGGCTTCTGCCAATCCTCGAGAACCCCAATGACTCCCTTCATGGAGTTGTTTCAATATTGTAAGGCCAGAACATTTGGTATCCATTGTTTACCATTCCTTGTAAACCAATTATCCTCTCTTTCCTCTGCCCCACTCTTTTTAATTATCTCCAGCTCCTCTGGTGGAAAAGACAGTTTCTCTGGCAGTGGTGGGGCTACTGGGAGCAAAGAGAGGATCTTAGATGTTTCTGGCAGCAGTGCAGCTTTCCGAGTCTCTTCAGCCAGTTGATTACCTATTGTTTCTTCTGAGCACCCTGCCTGGTGTCCCCTAACCTGCATTATTGCCACACCTTTTGGCAAATTCATTGCCTCCAATAGGCGAGAAATTAAGCTCTCATGAGTTAACGTTTTCCCCCTGCAGGTTAGTAAACCTAATTTCCCAAATGCATATATCACCCCATATGCATATTTAGAATCAGTAAATATATTCTCTATCCTGCCCCGTTACAGTTTGCAGCCTCTCACAAGCACATACATCTCTGCTGTTTGAGCTGATCATGTGGGCGGCAATCTCCCCCTTCTTTTAATTCTCTTCTATTAATGCAAATTATTTCTCTTCTATTACCTTTGAAGACCCACCAAAAAACACATTCTCTCCCCTGGGCCAGGGAGTGTCCCACAAATCTTCCCTAGCCCAGCTCTGGAGATCTATCACCTGAAGGCAGTCATGGGTTTCTCCCCAGCCCCACTCTCCAGGGCCCACAAACAGGAGGGGGGGTCAAATCTTCCTCGTTTCTCAATTCCAAATTGTCCCTTTCCACCAAACAAAATACACACTGTAATAACCGAGTGCTGGTCATCCACTTAGAGGCTCTTTCAGTTAACAAAGCTTCCACTTGGTGTCAAACTTTAACAATTAGATATTTTCCTATTGTCAGCCCTCGGGCCCCAGTTACTATCAAGGCCATGGCTGTACAACCTTGCAGACAATGCTGCCAGCCTCTGGCTACGTTCTGAGACATTCTGAGAAAATGAGTAGCCTCTGGCCACTGGATCTAGCAACTTAGAAAAATAAGCAACAGGCCGTTGTGTTCCCCAAAGCATGGGGGAACAACACTTTCCTTGAAAGCTGCTTGCAAAATTCAAAGCAGTGTCTTAGGTTACATGGAAGGTATAACCAAAAATATATATTCTATTACCATCTCCATAAGCTGTTAAAAAGAGGTGGGGCAGTGTTCTTTGAGTCAGCATACTCATCCCTGATAACACCATCCGGGACTATCTCTGCTAATGGGCCATCAAGGTCTCCGGGAGTGACTCATAGGATTACATCAACCCATTGTGAGATGCCCCGCCCAGAGGGGAGGAACTGAACATTCCTACCTGCATATAAGAGAGAGACTCTGGAACATTGGACTACCTTTTTCACTGGATCCCCAGAGGAGAAGAGCTGAAGAGCCACTATTGGACCTCCAGAGACCAACGAGACCTTTCCACAAGATCACCACTTCAACAAGACCACATCCATCACTCCAACAGGCCACGTTGGGAGCACACAGGACCGGTAGGGGATGGGGGACATCGGTTTTGGGGAAGCCTGGGAGAGCCGTGGCGGGGGAGAATGGAGAGGGGCGATAGCGGGGCTGGGGGACCCCCGGCAGGCTGGAAGGGGGACCCGTGGGACCCTGAAATGGGGACCCAGAGAGGGGGACCCCTCAGGAGCCTCGGCTGCCTGGAGAGAGAGACAGGGGAGAGGGGATCCCTGGGACCCCCAAAACCCTCAGCTTCCCTAAGCGGAACCCGAGATAGAGAAGACCACCAGAACCTCGAAGTGGGGAATTTGGAGAGCAGGACCCTGGGATTCCCGGGACCCCCTGCAGTCTGGGGAGGGTAGTGACACTTGAGAGGGGGGACGTCCAGTACACACGGGGCCCCAAACAACCCAGAGAGGGGGGAACCCCAGAACCCCAAAGTGGAGAGACCAGAGAGGGGGAACCTATGGGAGAGTTATACTGGGGCTGAATCTTGGTGGTCTGGAGGTTTTTAGGCACCCCAGATGCCTAGTGATTCCTAAAGATGGAATTGGACAGGGCGACTTTCAAATTCAATGTAGTCACCCCTCGTTTTCCCCCAAACCAGGATTTCCTGTTTCCAAACTTTGGCTGGATGGAGGAGGAGGCTGCGACGAAGACGAAGATGTCCCAGGACCCCCAGGCAGGTGAGGATGAAGTCACTGCCCCTTTCCCTCTGTCTTCTCCTCCATCTCGCAGCCCAGCATCACCCCCGGCTGCAGGACAACCCCACTGCCGACGCCGTCCTGCCAGCAATGGATTGGGGGATGTCCTTCCCCTTCCCTCTGGCACAGAGGTTTTGGGAGATTGTCCTTCCTCTTCCCTCTGGCACAGAGGCAAATCCCAAATCCTCTCCTTGTCCTTCCTCTTCCAGGCACCGAGTTCGGGTTGGATGTCAGGGAGGACAAATCCACACATCAGAACCTCATAGAAGAGGCCATTTTGAGAAGCTCCATGGTGCAGGGATCCAATGGGGAGGAAAAACCCCGGGGATCCCACACAAGGAAGAGCTCCAAACCCATCCAAGGGAGCAACAAGGAGGAAAGACCCACCCTGTGCCGAGAAGGTAACCAGAGTTTCAGCCAGAGGTCAGGCCAGGTGGTCCAAGAGCAGCTTCACGATGGGAAGAAGCCCTACATGTGTGGGGAATGTGGGAAGAGCTTCAGCCAGAGCTCCAACCTGATCCGCCACCAGGTGATCCACACAGGGGAGAGGCCCTATGAGTGTTCCGAGTGTGGGAAGAGCTTCAGACAGAGATCTAACCTGATTGTCCACCAGCGGATCCACACTGGGGAGAGGCCCTGTGAGTGTGGGGAATGTGGGAAGAGCTTCAGACAGAGATCCAACCTGATTGTCCACCAGCGGATCCACACTGGGGAGAGGCCCTGTGAGTGTGGGGAATGTGGGAAGAGCTTCAGACAGAGATCCAACCTGATTGTCCACCAGCGGAGTCACACTGGGGAGAGGCCCTATGAGTGTGTGGAATGTGGAAAGAGCTTCAGCACGAGCTCCCACCTGATCCGTCACCAGCGGAGCCACACTGGGGAGAGGCCCTATGAGTGTCCTGAGTGTGGGAAGAGGTTTCAGACCTCCTCCAATCTGCTCCTCCATGAGCGGATTCACACACAGGAGAGGCCCTTCCGGTGCCCTGACTGCGGGAAGGGCTTCAACCGCAACTGCAACCTCATCAGGCACCGGCGCATCCACACTGGGGAGAGGCCCTACGAGTGCCCTGAGTGTGGAAAGATCTTCTCCAGGAGCTCTCACTTGACCCAACACCAACTGAGGCACCGATAAGGGAAGCCGTGTGAGTGCCCTGAGTGCAGGAAGAGCTTTGTGTGCTGCTCCAACTTCATCCCCCATCAGAGGAGCCACGTTGGGAAGAGCCCTGGTGACCCACATTCTCCGTGACACACATTGGGAAGACACCTGGAAGGTGGTCCCCATGTCCTTCTGGATCTCTGTAGGCACCTGGATGAACACAGGGGCAGGAACATCCATGGGGGCTCTGACTGAAATCGGAAATTCATTGGGAAGAGCAGACTTGTAGACTTTACACTCACAAAAATGTCACCTGCTGTGTCCAGTTGTTTCGTCTGGTGGCATCAAGCTGTGCTGGATGATCTTGGAGGTCTTTTCTAGCCTAAATAATTTCCTTCTTCATTCTGTCAAAACAACCAAAATAGAGGTTCAAATACAGAAATTAAACAAAGGGTTTTAAAGGCACACGATTTTACTCAGATTTGAGAGTGATTTTGTGGTTGGTTCACACGGTTATTTGGGAAGGTTTGGGTGTTGTGGGGCTGCTGACCCGGGCAGAAGGACCATGATCTGATAGCTGTGTCGGCGGAACAGGGTTCAGATGAGTCTGCCTGTTTCCCAGGAATTCCAGTTGTTTGTCCCAGTCCCCGGCCTGGGTCTCCCCATTTGGGGTGTGCCCCCCAAAGTTCCCAAATCACTGCTGAAGTGCCCAAGCTGCTCCTGGCTGTGGATGTTCCTGTCCACCAACCTCTCCTGGTCAGTGCCATGGGGGGCTGGGTGGGGCTTTTCTGGCTCTTGGGGGCATTTTTGTTCCTAGGAGGGGGTTTGGGGGCTTCTGGGGGCTCTGTGAGGGAGGTTTGAGGTCCTAGCAGGGCTGTGCGGTTTGGAGAGAAATTGGGTTTGTGAAGGGGGAGATGAGAAGGGGATTCGGTGGCTCTTTGGCCCATTTGTATTGCAGGGAGTGGTTGGAGGGGTCCTGGGGAGAGCTGTAGGGTGGTTTGAGGGGCCTGGGAATGACTGTGGGGCTGGCAGGGCATTTTAGAGTGGTCCTTTTTCCCCCAGAACCCGAAAGCTGCCACCAGGCCCCGCCCCCCAAGATGCTGCTGGGGTTTGGGGGCTCCATGTTGGGGTTTGTCCTCCTAGTGCTGCAGGAGAAGGTGAGGAGGGGTCCCAGGGGTCGTGTGTGTCCCCCCAGAGTGTGTGTGACCCCCCCCATCCTGGTGTCACCCCCTTTTCCCTCCCCGCAGGGCTCCTGACCCAGCTCCTGCTCCCCCAGGAGGGAATTTGGGGAGGGGGCAGAGGGGGTGCGCAGCCCCTGCTGGGGGATGACCCCGAGCCAGCGTTATTTGTTTAGCTCAAACCTGGGTGGATCAAAGCCCAGGCTCTGCTCAGCACCTGAGCTGCTGCACAGAGCCTTTGCCTCCCTGCACTCCTAGCCTCAAGGATCTGCTGGAACGAGTCCCTGGGGAGCCTTTGGCAGGAATGGCTCTGGGGGGCTCCTTCATGCTCCCAGGGACTGCAGGTTTTTCTAAAGGCTTTGGCTTTTGCTTTCCCTTGGACTCTCTGAGAGCTTTGTGCAATCCTGGCCTCCAATTATCTGCTCTAACGAGTCCCCTGAGATTCTTAGTCAGTAACAATGCTCAGTGGGGCTCATTGATTCTTCAAGGTGCTCTAGGTTTATTAAAGTACTTTTTTTTTTATTTGGAGTCTCTGGGAGGTTTGTGCAACCATGGCCTCCAATTCTCCTCCAAGGAGTCCATGAGGAGCCTGTGTTGGGGATGGACCTCAGTGGAACCCATTAAAGCTTCAAGACACTTTGGGTTTTTCTTCTGCCTTGGACTCCTGGAAAGGTTTGTGCCATCTCCTCTCAGGCCCTGAGGTTCAAGGGCTCAGCACCAAATGCACCTCGGGGCTCATTAGGATCAAGCAAGTCCTGACAAACTATGGCTCTGCCTTGATTTCCCTCTGGTCTAGTACAGTTCATTAAGAAGATTTTTTCTATAATTTGGGAGAAATATTTCAAAGAGCTTCTAAGAAATCCACATCCTATTTTAAAGGGTTTGTTTTTCTCTTTAGAGAAGTGGTGATGGCAGCATTCTGTGATTGATATTAATCCAGGCTGTCTCCTAAGGAGGTCTGGCCTGGTCAGAGAAGCTGTGCCTTCAGGCCTGACCCGGTGTGGACAACCTTGCTGCACATTTCCAACCCTGTCCTGTCTCTCCTCACTCCCGTGGGACCTGCTTTGCTTTGCTGGGACCATGCTGGCTGCACTCAGTCAAAGAGGGCTTTTCTTCTTTTTTTAGCAATCTAAAACTCCTAAGTTTCCCCATTGAAAACAGACACCCTCCTCAAGTGTGTGCCAAGCCCAAGCTGTCACCAAGGAGGTTCCCCGTCCCCAAGGCAGAGCCCTGCAAGGAATGCTTTAGACCTTTGGACTCCTTGGTTCCACCAGGCCCTGCAGTGTCACAATGGCCCCTTGGTTCCATGAGGTTTCATAGTGTCACAATGGATATTTGGTTCCATATGTGGAGCCCCAGAGTGTCACATTGGCCCCTTGGTTCCATGGGGCCCCAGTGTCAGAATGGTCCCTTGGTTTCCTTTGGCCCCTCAGTGTCACAGGGCTTTCCTTGGTTCCATGTGCCCCAAAGTGTCTCAGTGGTCTCCTTTTTCCTGTGGCAAGCAGCAGCAAACCCCCCTGCCAGGGCCAAATGCCTGGGAAGGAGGAGCAAGTGTGGACATTTGGAGTGATGCCTTTTGTCTTCCCAGGTCACAGTGATGTGCGGTGGGGCCCTGCTGTCCCAGAGATGGCTGAACACCGCCTGCCCATGGGAAGGGGGAAAAGACAACAACCTCTGTCCATGGAACTACAGCAGCAGAGAGGTCAGGCACAAGGCTGCGTTTCAAAGACTGTCACCAGCACAGGAAACATCTGTCTAAGATATTTTCCTGAAAGCTGACATTTCAGGGCATCCTTTTCTACAGAGATGGAGCACCAAATAGCAAAGTGCTCCAAAGTTTCAGCTTGAGAAAGCTGAGCCCTGAGAACAGCTGGAATCTTTTCAGCAGTGTGTGCTGTTTCATCCCTTGCTTAGGGCAAGGATGTTGGATCTTCCAGCAGGCTCTGCTCTCCTGGGGGGTTTCTCTTCACAGGCAGGCTCTAAAAGCAGAATAAAACAGCGGCATAAGGCACAGCACAAAGGAAGCACCAGGCTGCTCACTTGAAAACTTGCCCTTGCAGTGCCATTCCAGGAGTGCTCCTCAGCAGCCCGGGCTGCAAACAAAGGCTGCTCGGGGCGAGCACAAGATCCGCAGGCAGCGCTGAGCAACAGCTCGAGCCCAGCAGGGCCTTGGAGGAGGCGGGGCCGAGCCCCGGGCCGGGTTCCAAAGGGCCTGCGGGGCTGGGGGCGATGGCGCCGAGTGCCCTGCCCGTGTGTGCCCTGGGCTCTGCGGCGCCACGGGGACAGAGCCCGGGGCCGGGGCTCGGTCCCTGCTGCCACAAGGGCGCTGCCGAGGGCTCCTCGCCCGCCGGGGCTGGGGCGGTGCTGAAGGAGCGGCGCCGCCATTGCTGCGCCATTGCTGAGGGGCTCTGAGGGGAGCGCGGCTCCCGCCAGCCCCGCTCAGCTGTGAGGGGAGAGAGAGACAATAGAGACAGAGAGGATAAAGACAGAGAGGATAGAGGGAATAAAGACAGAGGGAATAAACACAGAGGGAATAAAGACAGAATAAAGAGAGAGAGAGAATACACTGAGAGAATAAAGAGAGAGAATAAAGAGAGGGAGAAAAAGGGTAGAATAAAGACAGAGGGAATAAAGACAGAATAAAGACAGAGGGAATAAAGAGAGAGAATAAAGAGAAGGAGAAAAAAGGCAGAATAAGGACAGAGGGAATGAAGACAGGGAATAAAGACAGACATTGCTGCTAAAGAATGTCCGTGGGGTTCCAAATGCCTTCGGACTCTGGCCCCAATGACTGTGTTCGGGGGTCTCAACATCAGCTGTCCCAGGGCCAAAATCCCCTGTGGAGATACCAGGACTGATTGTGTGAGGTGTGATGCCAAATACATGAGGTTTAGTCTCTTTGGGATGAAGAAATGAGTTTTTTAGTCTGGGATAGAAAAGTGCTTCTGATTGCATTAGTCTGTTGTACATGGGGTTCAAAAAGGCATAATAAATACTAAAATGAAATTATGATAAATACCCGTGGTTAAAAGACATAAAAAAGTAGTTAGGAGAAATATATCTACTGACCAAAGATTTAATAAAAGGAAAACTGTTGTATTTAAAAAAATTTCTGCAGCTTTGTCAGTGGTTGTTCTTGGTTCTTTAAACTTTTAAATTTGTTTCCTCTGATCTGCTTTTCTGTCTTGCACATATGAAGGTCTGTTATCCATTGCAAGAAAAAGGCATCCATCAATAGTAAAAATGTGTTGAATTCAGGGAAACAGTGTAAGTCACAGACTTTTAGCAATGCCACAGACTAAATTGCTGCATTTTGAGAAGAAATAGCCCTGTTTCTGACACACATTTAAACTGGTGTTTAAAACACATATGTTAACACACATATTGCTGTCTCTGGTGTCTGTTTCACAGTTGTTGCCAAACTTCACCGCTGGCGGGACAGTTTCTCTTTGCTACACTGCTCTGTGCCAGCAGCCCCTGACTGACCCAGGAGAGAGCCCAACATGCAGGTGGGACCTCACCTGACATCCCTGAAGCCTCTGCTCTGGGCTGGAGCTCTGCAGGGTAGCTCCACTAGCAGCAGCTCCTTTTCACATTGCGTGAGTCTCCTTTGGTATGGAAAAGAAAGAAAGGAGAATTCCTGCCTTCTCCTCTCTCAGGGCTGCATGAGCCATCAAACCTCCCTCTTGGTGCTCCCAAGGAGAGGAACGCTGGCCTGTGGACTCTGCTTGGAAGGGGCTGCCCAGGGAGGAGGGGGAGTCCCCATCCCTGGAGGTGTCCGAGGAACACCTGGACGTGGCACTCAGTGCTCTGGGCAGAGTGACAAGGTGGGGATGGGTCACAAGTTGGAGTCAATGGCCTTGGAGATCTTGTCCAGCCTTAATCCTGTGCTTCTTTGAAAGTTGTCCTAGAACAAGGAAACATTGATTCAGGAGGAAGCCCCTGGCCTGGAGCAGCACAGGAGCACCCCCAAGGCTGGGTGTGCCCAAAGCAGACTCCAGCCACAGCTGGTCAGGACTGAGCCCTGTGGGGCTGCCCGGTCAGACCAGTCCAGCCCAGTGCTCCAGTGCTGCTCCATCGCTGTGTGTGCGGAGCTTCGGGTTCTTTGGCTGCACAGCCCTGTCCAGCTGCTCCCACAGGGATCTGCCAGGAGCAACCCAGACCTGCTGCTGCCTGAGGTGGGGCTGCACTGGGGGAACCCCTCCCACCCTGCACAAGGCTGCTCAAGGCAGGCAGGAGTGGTGAGGAACACACCTAGCCTGGCTCCAGGGACTGAACTCTTAGAGGGTTTTAGGGAGAAATTCTTCCCTGGGAGGGTGGTGAGGCCCTGGAAGCTGTGGCTGCCCCTGGAAGTGTCCAAGGCCAGGTTGGACAGGGCTTGGAGCAACCTGGGATAGAGGGAGGTGTCCCTGCCCTTGTGTTGCAATTCAATGAGGGAGAGACACCTCTGCCTGAATTAGGGGGCAAATGAGACCATAGGATGACAACATAAGGATTTTATTAAACACCACAGATTTTATTGAACAAGAAATGTGAGGTAGAGATATAGAAAGATATACAAAGAAACCTATCAGAGAGAGGGAGAGAGAGACCAGAAGATAATCAGTTGGAACTAGATGAGCTTTAAGGCCCCTCCCAACCTAACCCCTTCTGTGACTCTAGAAGTTGTATGGACTCCAAAAGTGACACCCACAGCTGCTTTCTGCTGAGCAGGCCCGGGACAAGGACACAGGAGTAGAGGGTGCAACGCTTTAGCCACAGGGTCACTGAGAAATTTCCTTCTGGTGCATTTTTTGTGTGCAAAATAGATGTGAAAATGGTGTAAAAAGCCTTTACAGCATCCAGAGCCACAAAAAGCCTCTGAAGGACTGGACCCCAAATTCTCCTCCCTCAAGGCACTGGGGGTGAGAGGGGGGCGCAGGTGGGGCCAGGTGGGGAGCGCCAGGTGCTGCAGGTCTGCCTGGCACCTGGGGAGTCATGAGCAAGAAAAGCTCTGAGTGGCTGAGCGCTGTTTTAGGGGGGTGGAGAATGGGGGACACCCCGTCCATCAAACGTGGGACCTCCAAAAGCCACTTATAATCCCCCAAAACTGGCAGAAAGCAGCAGGGTTCGCCCCCAAGCAGGCTCCATGTGTCCCTCCCTGCAGGGCCCCACTCCAGGTCCCAGAGCCATATGTCTCTCACTGCTCTCAGGAGCCCCCACTAAGAACTGTGGGAGTACCCCAAAACCATGTCAGGAATAAGGGATACCCCAAAATCTCTCTAGAAACATGGGATACCCCAAAATCCACTTAGGAACAGGATGCCCTCCAACACATCATCCCCAGCCTTTGGCTGTCTCATTCCAGATCCTGCCTCAGCCTCCCAAACCCCATCCCCCCCTCCAGGACATGAAGACCCCCTTACCAAAACCTATTTCACTTATCCTTACCTTCCTAAACTCTATCCAACACATTCTGCCTCGCCCAATCCCAATCCCACCCCTCTGAATTCAGACCTCACTTCTCACAGTTCCCTCCCAACCCTATCTCACCATGAGGGGCTGTGGAATCGATGTTGGGCTGGAATTGAGCCATCCCGGGGTAGGATTGAGTAGTTTTCAGTGCAATTGAGTAGTTTTGAGGTGACGGATCGATCCCTCTTGGCTTTTGGAGTGCAAAGAGACAGAGCAAACTCCCTCAAATCCCCAGATATATCCAGAATATATCCCCAAACCTTAAATTCCCCCTCAAATACCAGTAAAATGGAGGGACTTTAAATGAATTTGATCAATTTCTTTATTTTTATTCCAACTTTGGGTGGGGTTAGGGGATGAAGATTAATCAAAAGAAAATTAGGGGCAAAATAAAAGGACCATCAGCCAGGTGCATTCCCAACATGGATCACGGGAAATGTGGGTCAACAGGGCTCTTCCCAATGGGGGTCCTCCAATGTGGGATGAAGTGGGAGCAGCAGACGAAGCTTTTTCTTGTGGCACTCGCAGGGCTCCCCTTAGTGGTACCTCCGTTGGTGTTTGGTCAATTGAGAGCTCCTGGAGAAGCTCTTCCCACACTCGGGACACTTGCAGGGCCTCTCCCCGGTGTGGATGTGCCGGTGCCTGATGAGGTGGGAGTTGTACTTGAAGCCCTTCCTGCAGTCAGGGCAGCGGAAGGGCCGCTCCCCCTTGTGACTGCGCTGGTGCTTGAGGAGATCTGACCTGGTGTAAAACCTTTTCCCACACTCAGAACACTCGTAGGGCCTTTCCCCGGTGTGGAACCTCTGGTGGGTGATGAGGTAGGATTTGTGCTTGAAGCCCTTCCCACAGTCAGGGCAGCAGAAGGGCCTCTCATCTGTGTGTGTCAGCTGATGCTTGAGGAGATTGGAGCTGCTCCTAAACCTCTTTCCACATTCCCCACACTCATAGGGCCATTCCCCAGTGTGGATCCGCTGGTGGACGATCAGGGTGGAGCTCCTGATGAAGCTCTTGCCACACTCCAAGCACTTGTAGGGCTTCTCCTCATTGTGAAGTTGCTCATGGACCACCAGGTCAGAGCTCTGGCTGAAGCTCCGGTCACCTTCTCGGTACAGGGTGGGTCTTTCCTCTTCAGAGCACCCTGGGCTGGGTTTGGAGCCCCTCCTCGTGTGAGATCTCTGGGGCTTTTCCCCCCTGTTGGACTCCTGTGCTGTGGAGCCGCTCAAAATGGCGTCTTCCACAATGTTCTGCCAGGGGAAATTGTCCTCCCTGATTTCCGTGCTCAGCTCATTGCCTGGGGGAGGAAGGACAAGGAGAGGACTTGGGATTTGCCTCCATGCCAGAGGGAAGGGAATCCCCCTAAATTCATCCCTGGCAGGACAGTGGCAGCAAGCTTTTCCTGCAGCCGGGATGATGCTGGGCTGGGAGATGGAGGAGAAGAGAGGGGGGGAAGGGGCAGTGACTTCCTCCTCACCTGCCTGCAGGTCCCGGTGCATATTTATTTTCCTCACAGCCTCCTTCTCCATCTGGCCAAGGTGAGGGAATGACAAATCCTGGTTTGGGGGAAAACAAGGTGTGAATGCATTGGGTTGGGGTTCCTCTTGCCCAAGTCCATCTCTAGAAATCACTGGGTGTATCACTACTGTAAAAACCTCTAAAACACTGTGCTGGTTTAAACTGGCAGGAGAAATTGATCCCACCGAACTGCCCCAAGAGAGATTAAGGTGGGAGTTACAATTCACCTAAGAGATTACAAGAAATGTAATGATACTGTGTAATGTACTATGTAATGTACTATGTAATGTACTATGATAGAGCTTTAACTCACAAAGGCAGAGTATAACCAGGCACCCTGGTACAAGAACAAGATGGTGTTCTTTAGTTCCTGTGCTGAGCGCCACGTGGTACCATTGCATGCAAAGAAAAAGCAAAAGAAAACCAAACCTGTTGGTCAGAGGGGTGGTCACAGTCCTGCCGAAGTGATGGTTGCAGTCTTGTCAAAAGCAGTGGCCGCAGACCCGTTGGAGTTCTGCTCCTTCTCCAGAACTGTTGAGAGGTGCCAGAATTCCCCATGATCAATGATTATATATGCTCAGGTTCACGTAGGAATGCTCAGTACCACCCCCAGGGCAGGGAGTTTCACAATGGAATGATGTCATCCTGTGAGTCATGGGATATTTTGGGAGTCCTTGATGGTCTCAATTGTCTCAGCTGCCCATTGTGCTGGTGCCATTGAGTCCAGGATGGCCCATTAGCAGAGATGACCCCTCAGGCTGGGTGGGACTGTGCTGGCGCTTCCCCAGAGGACGTTATCTCAGCTGAGTCATTGGTGCGAAGAAATGGAAACACTGTCCTGCCTCACATCCTATGATGACATTTCACTGTCAGCCTGTCCTGGTTACAGGAGCAGGTGCCAGTTTATCACTCTGTGGGTATGACCAAACTGGGCATTCTACTTCCCTTAGGTCACTTCTGATGAGCTGTTAAATGATGTGTCTTTTGCAGGAGCTGCCCAGTGCCCAACCCCTCAGACTATGAGCTAGCTGTTGAATGAGATAAGGAAGGAGAAGCAAACCCTGTGAGGCAGGGCAGTGTTTCCACCCAGGAGAGGTGGAGGGAAAGAACCTCAGGACCCCCAGAGTGGGGAGAGCAGAGAGGGACAATAATGGGACCAGGGGACCCCTGGCAGTCTGGATGGGGAGGATTCTTGTGACTGATGGGACCCCAAAGTTGTGAACCCACAGAGGGGGACTGCTGGGATTTGCAGGAGTCTCAATAGCTGGGGGAGGGGGAGACCCCTTGGACCCTCAGCACCCCAAAGCAAAGAGTCAGGAAAGAAGGGAAATCTGTGACCCCTATAAGCCCTTGGTTTCCCTAAGAAAGGGAAACAGGGAGAAGGGGGACCAGCAGAACCCCAAAGTGGGGAAACTGGAGAGGAGGGAGCCCCGGGATTCCAGAGACCCCCAGCAGCCCAGGGAGAGCAGGGACTCTGGAGATCGAGACCTCCTATATTCATGGGACCTCCCGCAGCCTGGATGAAGGGACCCACAGAACCCCAAAGTGGAGAGACCAGGGAGGGGGAACTCCTTGCAGGATTTTTTGCTCTGAATCTTGGTGTTTTGGAGGTTTTTACGGACCCCAGATGCCCAGTGACTTCTAGAGATGGACTTGGGCAGGAAGAACCCCTAATCTAACACGCTCACCCCTTGTTTTCTCCCAAACCAGGATTTCTCATTCCCAAAACCTTGGCCAGATGGAGGAGGCTGCAAGGAAAATGCCCTGGGACAGCCAGGCAGCTGAGGAGGAAGTCACTGCCCCTTTCCCCCTCTCTTCTCCTCCATCTCCCAGCCCAGCATTGCCCCCGGCTGCAGGACAACCGTGCTGCTGACACTGTCCTACCCGGGACAGATTTGGGGGATGTCCTTCCCCTTCCCTTTGGCACAGAGGCAAATCCCAAGTCCTCTCCTTGTCCTTCCTCCCCAGGCAATGAGCTGAGGATGGAGATCAAGAAGGACACATCCCTGCAGCAGGAATTTGTGGAAGAGGCTGTTTTGTGTGGCTCCATGGTACAGGAATCCAATGAGGAGGAAAAGCCCCGGAGATCTTGCACAAGGAGGGGTTCCAAGCCCAGCCCATGGTGCTCTGAGGAGGAAAGATCCACCCTGTGCCAGGCAGGCAGCCAAAGCTTCAGCCAGAGCTCGGACCTGGTGGTCTCTGAACAGCTTCAAGATGGGAAGAAGCCCTTCAGCTGTAGGGAATGTGGGAAGAGCTTCAGCCAGAGCAACCATCTGATCCGCCACCAGATGATCCACACTGTGGAATGTAATAAGTAACCTTGTGTTTGTTAATCAAATCTTGCTCAAGCGAGAGAATAAATAGTTAAAACTGTGTCAGGGAGCTCACAAATCTAACCTTGTCTAAGTAAAAGAACAGATAGCTGAAGCAAGGCTAGAGAGAACAGATAGCACAGCTAGGAGGCAATGCCAGGAATGTTAGGAAGCCTTGGAAAACCACAACGTATGGGTCTCCCCCCCCCGATTGTAAGAAGGCCACAGAAAGGACGTCAGAGGAAGACTACGGCCTTCAGCCTCACGACCACCAGGAGGCAGAAAAAGACCCCCTAGCAACAGCCCACGCAGACGCAGAGTACTCCCGGAAGTACCGGAACAAGAAGGGTATAAAACCAGAGACGTTAGAAGGGGTAGTTGCGACCCGTTGGTGGAGCAGAGACTCCCTGGTCACCCAGGGCTGTTTTGCTTGCTGTCGCTTGCTTAATAAACCAAATAATCTTAATTGGCTTGGCTCCCGTCAATCTATTTTGACTCTAACTTATAATAAATTTGGTGCCGTGACTCGGATAGAGGCAATTTGGCCTGAAGCCCTCCATGGGGGAGGCGCCCCGCTGGATAAGTGGCCCCTGTTTAGGTGCTTCTACACCAAAACCTCTACCGACGAACCCTAAATTAGACAGCAAGCAAATAAAAGCTGGCAACCTCTTAATCTTTGTGCACGAAGCTCCGGACGAAGACGCAGGATAAGAGTGCGTGAGTATAGGCCGGTTATCCGTTCGGTTGGGGTCAGTATCCTGGAGTGCGCCTGTGTGAGATGTCTGGTGAGGGACAAAGTGAGTGTGGACCCCTCAGTAGTGCAGTTCCCAAACCCCGCGAGGGGCTGGGCCGCGAACAGGGGATGAAAACTGTGTGTGTGAAAGAAGGCACTCTGGAAGATGGGACAGAGGAAAAGCAAGCACTCTGGTCCCATGGGTGGGTCAGAGTTTAAAATTAAACTCCCCCAGGATTACTCATAGAGAATTGGGGTGCCAACCCCTTCTAAGCGGGGTAAGGACAAAGCAAAAATGACACATATGCCAGGTTTTGAACATACGTAAATTCAAAAGAGCCATTTAGTGTGGAAGAAAGTGAGTATGCACATTTATGGATAGGATCCAAGACTAGGACATTTTTTTAAACCCTCGTAAAGAAAAAGAGGGAGAGAAAAAGAAGAAAACCAGGAGTGAAGATGAAGTGCCCACTTCTCCCCCAAGGCCAGACACAGCTGGGAGCAGCTTATACCCCCTCAGAGAAATTGCTATGGGAGGGGCACAACCGGGGATGGGATAGATCTTTATCCCCTTGAACTCAGGAGATGTTAGAGAGTTTAAAAAGGAAATGGGGAACTTGTTAGAAGACCCGTGAGGAGTTGCAGAACGAGTAGATCAATTTTTGGGGCCCAACATGTATACTTGGGATGAACTACAGGCTATAAGAGCCATATTATATACTGTAGAAGAAAGAGATATGATCCGGAGAGCAGGCATGAGAATTTGAGATCAGAAGCACCAACAAGGTCCTGCTGCTGATACAAAATGGCCTCTGCAGAGACCTAACTGGAATAGCCAAAACGCGATTGATAGAGGCCATATGCAGGACCTGAGAACTATCATTGTTCAAGGAATAAGAGAATCTGTCCCTAGGGGACAGAATATTAATAAAGCTTTCAAAGAACAACAGAAAAAAAGATGAGACCCCTACAGAGTAGTTAGAAAGGCTTAGGCAGGAGTGGACCCTGCTACCCCTGTAAGACAAGCATTGTTAAAAAACACAGTTTGTAGCTAAATCATGGGCAGATATTAGAAAGAAAATAGAGAAAATAGAAGATTGGCAGGATTGGGGATTGGATGAATTGCTGAGGAAAGCCCAGAAAGTATATGCTTGTAGAGAAGAAGAGACACATAAAACGCAAGCCAGAATGTTGTTAGCGGTGCGCTGAGGGATCGGCCGGGCCAGGCACCGCCGCCCTGTGGGGCAGCCCCGCCGCCGCTCCCACCTCCTCCGCTTCTTCCTCCTCCTTGTCGCCGCCGCAGCAGCAGCAGCTGGCGGTGCTCGCGATGCAGCCGAGTGGCAGCAAGGAGGCCGCAGCGGGAGTGGTGCTGCAACCGAGTGCCGACCCGCAGCTGCCGCCCTCCGCTAGTGGCCGCCTCATGGTGTTCCACAAGCTGGGGCCCGCCGCAGATGCCGAGGCGAGGGGGGAGGAGGCCGAGGCTGAGGTCGCGGTGGCGGCTGCGAGCAGTGAAGCGGTGGCGGGCGGCGAGTGCAAGAGCTGCATGTACCAGGGCTGCAGCAGGACCACCATGCAGGTGGTGAAGCAGCGCAAGCCCTGAATGTGCAAGCGGCACCGCAACAAGATCTAAAAGGACATGTCAGGAAAGATTGCAGAAAGTGGATGATGAATGAAAAGATGTTTAAAGAAGATTAGGGGTGTCAGGAGCTCTATTTGCTGGGGACCCGAGAAGAAACAGAGCCCTTGATAAAATTAAAATTGGGTCCCCAGCAACAAGAAGTCGAGTTCCTAGTGGACTCAGAAGCAGAGAGATCTACTGTTCAAAGACTGCCCCGGGGTTGTAAAATATCCTCAGAGACAATCCAAGTTATTAGAGCAAAAGGGGAACCTTTTTGAGTACCGATAATAAAGGATGTACTCTTTAAAACACATTCTAAAATTGGGGTAGGATCCTTATTGTTGATGCCTGAGGCTACCTATAGAAGGAAGACAAAGCTTAAAACCCGAAAATCCAAAGGTTACTTGACAAAAGATTATTTGAACCTTGTATGTCTCCTTTTAACACCCCTATCCTGCCTGTAAAAAAGCTGGGTGGAACTTACAGATTGGTGCATAATTTAAGAGAAGTTAACAAAAGAACAGCTTTTAGACCCTGTGAGTAGAGGGTGGCCTACATGTCTACAGGCAGTAGTGGCTGCAGCCCTGTTAGTGGAAGAAGCCCACAAAATCACATTTAGAGGGGAATTAAAAGTACTGTCACATCATAATATCAGGAAAATTTTCCAGCAAAAAGCTGACAAGTGGATCACTGATGCCAGCCTCTTAAAGTACGAAGGCATCCTGATATCCTTGCCCAAGCTTGAACTCGAGGTCACCAATTTGCAGAATCCAGCACAGTTTTTATATGGAGAACCGAGTGAGAAAATAACCCATGACTGTTTACATAACATCAAAGAACAGACAAAGATTAGACCAGACTTAGAAGTGGAAGAGCTTGACGAAGGGGAGAAACTTTTTGTTGATAGATCCTCCCGAGCAGTCGAAGAGAAAAAGAAGTCAAGATATGCAGTAATTGATGGGAAAACATTTAGAACAATAGAATCAAGACCTTTAAGCCCCGGTTAGTCTGCCCAAGCATGTGAATTATACGCAGTTTTGAGAGCTTTACAGTTACTGAAAGGCAAAACTGGAACTATATACACTGATTCTAAATATGCCTTTGGTATAGTACATACCTTTGAGAAAATCTGGGAAGAACGGGGCCTAATAAACTCTCAAGGGAAAGGATTAATCCACCAAGAATTAATAGTTAAAATCTTACAAGCCTTGTGAGGACCAGTGAGAGTAGCTGTAGTACACTTAAAAGGGCATCAGAAGGTGTTAGACCCACTAGTAAGGAGAAATAATTTAACAGACCAAGAAGCAAAGAAAGCAACATTAATGGTTATCAGAGATAATAGAAGAAGGTGAGACCATTGGAAAAAGGCTAGGAAAGACTGTATAACCTGTGGGAGAGATTTATTTGAAGCTTCTTGTTATGCATGTTGGGAAGACCTGGGAATCGAGGCATTACATTGCAGTTGTGACAACCCTAAGTACAGATACTGTTGTGTACACGGAAAGAAATACCATGTTTTAAACTTTACAGTTCAAGAGAAAAGTAAGCTGACACAGATGGGAATAAAAGAGACAGAAACAGGGAAATGGAATCTCCCAGATGATCGAGAAGTTCTCCCAAAACAATTAGCCTTAAGGGTTATGCAGAAGTTTCATGAGAAAACTCACTGGGGAACCCAAGCCCTAGCAGACCAGTTTGCCACGAAATATATGTGTATTGGGGTATATAACATAGCTAAGAGAATAGTTAGTGAGTGTTTAATTTGTCACAAAGTAAACAAACACCAATTAAGAGAAAGGCCCCTAGGAGGGAGAGAGCTGTCCCATAGACCATTTGCAAGAATTCAGATAGACTTCACTGAATTACCAAGAGTGGGATGATATAAATACCTGGTAGTAATTATAGACCACTTAACCCACTTTGTGGAAGTATTCCCCACAGCTAGAGCTACCGCCCAGACTGTAGTGAAAACACTGCTGGAAAATATAATACCTAGATATGGATCTATAGAAGTAATAGATTCCGATAGAGGACCACGTTTTGTTTCAAAAATTGCGAAGGAAGCTCTCGTTTCTTTAAGAACAAAATGGGAATATCATACTCCATGGCATCCACAGAGTTCGGGGAAGGTAGAAAGAGTAAATGGAGAAATAAAGAAACAATTCACCAAACTAATGCTAGAAACCAAAATGTCATGGATAAAGTGCCTCCCTCTAGCACTGTTAAACATCAGAACACAACCCTGAACAGATGTGGGAATTTCTCCTTTTGAAATGTTATACGGTATGCCTTATGATCTAGAAATCCCGCATGACCACCCCCAAACTGAAAGCTTGCAACTCGAGCCATATATAACCCAACTTATGGCTAGGAGGAGGCAACTGCAGAGTAAAGGTTTAGTAGTACAAAGACCCCCTTTAGATATTGCAATCCACAACATACAACCAGGAGATAAAGTTCTAATTAAATCATGGAAGGAATCCTCATTAACCCCTCCTTGGGAAGGACCTTATCTCATTTTACTCACTACAGAAACAACAATCCAGACAGCGGAATGTGGATGGACACATGCTAGTCGCGTCAAGGGACCTATTCAAGACCCTCAGTGGAAAGTGACCAGCCAGCCTGGGGACCTCAAAGTTACTCTGACGAAAGGACAATAATGACCTGTGTAACTGTGGCTGCGAGAAGGGTTGGGAGCAGTACAAGAAATGTTAATATCCAATGGTTTGGTCTCGAACCGTGGGAGTTTTTAAACCCAGTAAAACATTACATAAATAGGGGGAATGAACAAATTTTATTAGAAGGAATATATAGAACACCAGTAGGGAAAATAGTAACTTTGGATTGGGAACAGCCACCTGTAGAACAACTACGCTTTGAAAGGACTGTAATAATACCTTGTATTTGTAAATGTGTCCGTGTTTTGCAATCTAATCAAGGGATACATGCCGCCTGGGTATTAATTGAATGTGAAAATTGTATGCAAAGATGGTATTGTTCTTCCTCACGTAGACATAACCTGTGTCATAAATGTCGAGAAAGATACCCTGATAGAATACATTTTAACCCTGAAATTTTAAAATTACTATGTGGAAAATCATATCTAATTCCTGAGATTTGGGAGGTACGGGAGGAAGATTAGGATTGAACTATTCAGATGTGTAAAGTAAGGTTTGGATGGAAACAAAGACAAACTGAGAAGAAAATTTAAATGTAACATTTGAAAGAAAGCTGGTGGGTTCCAAAGTATCCATCTAAAGGATACTTATTTTTCAAGGAAGGGGGGAAAATAATTAGAGTAAGAGCAAGTATTTACCCACAAGCCTAAGATTCTGCTCTGTAAACATCTATAATTGAAGTTACAGATATAAAAGACCCACAAAGGCCTAACCCCTGAAGACTGCGACTGCTGCCGAGAAGAAAAGTGACCTCGCTACTTCAAGCAACGGAGTAGGCGAAGGAGGCGGAGGCATATCACAGTGGGGACATAAAGAGGCCTATGCCCCCGAGAGCCTGAAGTGGAAAAAAGAGCAGAGTAATGTAGTAAAACGAGTGAGTAACAAAGATTACACCAAATCAAAAAGGGAGAATTGGAACTTACTAATTGTAAAAATGAAGGGGAACCCACCAACTCTCTGTGCTATTTGTTGGATATTAGGATGGGTACAAAATCCTGGACGAGGTTTTGATCACCAACCCTTTAAATGGACCTTATCCCGATGGGAGGATCAAGTCGTTATCCAAACTATAGTGGGACCTGGGTCTCACAGTTTCACTCCTACCTTATGTCAGTTAGCTCTGATAAACCCTTGCCTTAACCTAAAGGGGTTTTATTTTTGCCCTAGCTCAAACCCGGGACGAGGATATTGTAATTACCCAAATTCCTATTCCTGTGCTTACTGGGGCTGTGAGACAATAGCATCAGACTGGGCTCCGGGAGGAAGAAAGGATCAACATATTACAGTGGGGTGGGGGCCATATGGCTGCAAGACACCCCAGCAGGATAGTACTGGTGACATAAGGATGCCCAGAAATTGTTGGCGTATTTACATCAATGTTACCCAAAGCCAAGACCCTAGCTGGTTCTTGGGAAAGACCTGGGGAGTTAGATATTGGGAACCAGGGACCGATAGAGGTGGCCTAATCTTTATAAAGAAAGAACCAATTGCCAACGACCCCGAACCAGTTGGACCAAATCTAGTGCTATCTGGACAATTGTTACCTACAACAACAACCGCCCCCACAATTAACCGGTCTGCTACCATTAATACCATGGTTCTGCCTACTCCCAGTAATGCCTTAACATTTGAATATAGCCCCCTTTGGAAATTAATGCAGGCAAGTTATCAAATATTAAATGTAACCAACCGGAACCTTACTGAGCACTGTTGGTTATATTATGTGATTAAACCACCTTTTTATGAGGCAGTAGGGACCACTGGCAAAGCTAAATGAGTTAATGGATCCAACCCAGCACAGTGCCTATGGAAAAAGGATACATCAAAGCAGGGCATTACCATGGCTCAAGTGAAAGGAAGAGGAAGATGTGTAGGTAAAGTACCAACAAATCAGGCACACCTATGCGATACAACTATAAAGACCTCAAAAAAGGAGTCCCCCGCAAATTGGCTTATACCAGCTAAAAACACAAAATGGGTGTGTGCGTCCATAAGAGTAACGCCTTGTTTATCATTACAAACTTTTAATGAATCCTCTGATTATTGCATTCAGATAATGATCATCCCTCGAATTGTCTATCACACTGAAAGCTTTGTATATGACAATTACATAACTCAGGAACACTACCTAACTAAACGAGAACCCTTCACAGCGCTAGCAGTAGCCACACTTATGATTACAGGTGCGGCATCATTAATCCAACAAAATAAAGAGTTTCACTCCTTGAGACTAGCAGTAGACAAGGACTTAACTAAGATCGAGAAATCAATCAGTGTGTTGGAAACTTCCCTACGATCTTTATCAGAAGTGGTATTACAGAATCGCCGGGGTCTAGATTTGTTACTTCTACAGCAAGGAGGACATTGTGCCGCTTTAAAAGAAGAATGCTGTGTATATGCTGACCACACTGGAGTGGTAAGAGATACTATGCCTAAATTGCGTGAAGGGCTAGAAAAACGAAAACGGGAACGAGAGGCACAGCAGAGCTGGTATGAGTCATGGTTTAATCACTCCCCATGGTTAACGACATTGTTATCTACCATTGCAGGCCCTTTAATGTTGCTAGTCTTAGGATTAACTTTTGGTCCTTGTGTACTTAATAGAATAATTGCAATAGTGAAAGACAGGCTGGAAGCTGCCCATTTAATGTTAATTAAAGCCCAATATGAACCACTAAATCAGGAATCAGTAATGGAGGAAGCCTTAGTATTGAGCCGAGCTGAACTTCAAAGATTTGATAAACAAAATGATAAAAGAAAAAGGGGGGATTGTAATAAATAACCTTGTGTTTATTAATCAAATCTTGCTTAAGCCAGGGAATAAATAGTTAAGACTGAGTCAGGAAGCTCACAAGTCTTGTCTAAGCAAGGCCGAACAAAAAGCTAAGCAAGGCCAAGAAAAACAGGTGTCTAAGCAAGAGGGAACAGATAACGAAGTAAGGTCAGGATGACCTATATCCAGTGAAGTAAGCAACAAGTCGTGCAGGCGCCGAGACCAAAAAGGCAGAAGAAGACCCCCTAGTAACAAGTCGCGCAGGCGCTGAGACCAAAAAAGCAGAAGAGTCCCTAGCAACAAGCTGCGCATGTGCAGAGTACACGTATACCATATACCGGAAGAAGAAGGAGATAAAACCCAGAGACTCTGAAAAGGGGGATTGCGTGCCGTGGCGGAGCAAGACTCCCAGGCCGCCCAGCGCTGTTTTGCTTACTGTCACTTGCTTAATAAACCAAATTATTTTAATTGTCCTGGCTTTTGTCTCTAACTTATAACACATAATTTTGAACATTTATTAATAGACTAAAGGCAAGAACAGCGCTGGGTGCTTAACAATTTTGCCAGAGGCACACCCATCCATTGTATTGTGAACTTAAGTACTTTCTTTAACTGTTACATATTCATTAAGCCTAAAAGGTAATTTACACTTCACCCAACTCCCCCCTCTGATCCCTGCCCCCTTCTGCCAGCAAGGTGCCCATCTTGGAGTCTCGGATCCTCTGGATTGCCTCAGAACTGAAGGCTGAAATCCTCCCATCTATGTTTCCTCAGTTCCAACTTAATTTGTAGTTGACAGTTCCTTTTGGGAGGTGTGAGTCAAGATAACAAACTTCCTGGGATGCCTATGGTTATCTTCTTTGTTTCTTTAAGATGTCTTGATCCCTGCCTCTGTGGTTTATCAACTTAAAAGACATTTATTACCATGTATTTATTACTACATTTTCTAACATATCACAACTATTTCAAAGTTACAATTTACCCAAATCTTGTTTCTACTTAATTATATTTTATCTTAACACTATTTTTTGTACAGTACACATCACTTGTAAATGTTAAATTCATATATGCGAAAGGCAGCATTTATCATTCACTCATTTACCACATGCCTCTGTCTGTCTCTCTCTCAGTCTGTCTCTATCGGTGTCTGTGTCTGTCTCTGTGTCTCTGTGACTCTCTCTGTCTGTGTCTCTGCCTCTCTCTTTCTCTCTCTCTGTCTCTCTCTGTCTCTCTGTCTTTTCCTGACTTCCTCTTCTCAAAATCTGGATAATTTGAATTGACATTGGACAGATTATAGCTTTCTAAGTCAATGCTTTCTGAAGTGCCTTACCATAATTCCGGGCTTAATATAAGTTATACGCTAAGTTAAATACTATTCCTCTGGTAAATGTTTAGTTATAGGTCATAAGTTCAGGTAAATACTGTTAAGTGCTCTTTTTTTTTGCTAAATTGTTAAGTCATAGGTATAAGTTATGTTAAGGTAGATGTTAAGTACTGTTAAGTTTGAGGGCTGTTAAGCTTTCAGGCCGTATTCCTTTTATCCTCACCCTGACTGTCCTTTTGCCACACGCACCTAAACACACACACACACACACACACACACACACACACAGTTCTTGGTTCATTTCTGGTTTGATTGATTGGATTTTGTTTGATTTTGTTGTTGTTTTGTTTCCTTGGCATGCCTGAACTGTCCAGTCAGGAGCAGAGTGACTCTTGCCAATGAACTTTGTTGTGCTGTTGCTTAATATTAAATAAGGGTTTTGCCGATTGCTTGCTGGGGGTTTTCTAAGTGCTCTCAAGCCCTCATTCATAACAGCATGAAAGAGCCTTGGGCCAGGCTCTTGCCCTGGGGGACATGGGGATGCTAACAGGGGCTCCCTGTCCCCCTGTCCCACCCTCCAGGGCCCCATTCCCCTGGTCCCCATGTCAGGCTCTGGGGGTCGCTCTCGTGGAATATCCTCTGGGGGAGGCTGCAGCACCAGGGCAGGGGGACCCAGGGGGACAGGGAACCCTGCTGTGCACGAGCAGCATTGGACTTCTCTGGGGGGATGGTGAGGGGGGGACCAGGGCAGAGTGACCTCCCAGTGATGTCACACTGCCCTCTGTGACCTCACACCGCCATGTGATGTCATAGCCTGCTCTGTGCTGTGACACAGCCACCAAGTGACCTCACACTGCCCCCCTCTGGTGTAACAAACCATTCTATGATGTCACACTGCTCCCCTGTGATGTCACAGCCCGTGCTGCCACAAGTCCTCAGGTGTGCAGGTGACATCAGCACTCCAGCTTGGCCACCGCACTGGAGCAGGGTCACAATGGTCCCTTGCTTCCATGAGGTTCCGTCAGGTCACAGTGGAACCCTGGTGCCATATTGTTCCATAGCCTCACAAGGCTCTCCTGGGTTTTATGAGGCCCAGTGTCAGGAGGGCATAGGGGAAGAGGGGAAAAAGGGTGCTTGTGCTCAGCAGGCTGTCCGGGTGTGCAGTGTGGAAGGGAAAGTGGCCAGAAGTCCCTTGGCCTTTGGTGGTTCTGCTGAAGCCTTAACGCTTCCGCCAGAGCAAGAGGGCAGAGGCTGGAGCTGCGGGGATCCCTGGGAGACTGGTGCCTGGAGATGGCCACAAGCCCTGTGCCAGCAGGGCAGCGCCATCTGTGTCCTGCCCGTGTGCTGCCGGCTGGATTGCCGAGGGCTCCGAGGTGCCTCTTGGTACTGCTCCTCTGGAGCTCCAGCGGGGCTGTGCCACTGCCGGGCAGGTTGGCCGGGCTGGGGGAGACCCTGGGGGGATGGGAGGTTGGAGGCTGTGAAGGGATGGGATGGAGATCCCAGGACTTAGAGCTCCCATTGGCCATGGAATGAGGAGAAGACCCTGCCCTGTGCCATTGGCTGGGATGGGACAGGGCATGGAGCACAGCTGGACACTGCTGAGGAAGGAGCTCGTGGCCTAAAATATGCTGGGACAATTCCATCTCCCAAAAATCCCAACTTCCAGGGCTGCCCAATTTTCCCACTTGATTCTTCCAGCCCAGCTGCTGAAATTGCTGGAGAAGAGGAGCAGGAAAAGCAACCCTGGAATGTCCATCCCAGCTGGGAAGGGGGGCCCTCCTCCCCACACCCTCCCAAACTGAAAAAGGCTCATCCAGAGTCAGAGCCACTCCCGGGTTTTTTGGGAATATCAGAGGGAGACAGCAGCACTCAATTCCCATTGGCCAGGGAATTCCAGCCATAAAATTTTGGGAATGCCTGGAACGGGAGCTGTTTGGAGAAGGCAAAAGCAAAAGATCCAACCTCCGCAGTACCTTGGTCCTTTTCATTCCTTATCCCAGGCCGGGAGCCTTTTCCTGGGCTCAGGAAAGGCCCAGCAAGGCACCAGCTCTGTGGATTCTCCAGGGCTGCTGAAAAGTCCCTCAGAACTCAGGGACAGAAGGGAGTCAGCCCTGGAATGATCCCATGGCTTGGGATCATCCCTGGAAGGCTCCCATCCTATTGCTGCGCTCATCCCAGAGCTCCCGCATTCCATAAAAACAATGGAATTCATTCCCACTCAGCCCCTGCCACACAGAAGCACCTCCGGCCCTTTCCCATCCCCAACACCGAGGCTGTTCCCAGTTCTTCCCTGCAGAGAAGCCAAACTCAGCCCTAAACCCAACCAAAACTCCAGAATTCCAGCAGCCCTCATGTCCTCCAAGGGGTGGCAGAGCCTCATTCCTGCATTCCACTGGACAAGGAGGAGAAACTGGGAATTCTGGAATCAGGAAACTGTTTAGAACCCCAAAACACCCATAATTGCCTAAAACTGGAGCCACCCCTTGTTTAGGATCCCTTCCCAAGGATACC
The DNA here is from genome assembly GCA_036785705.1 of Acanthornis magna. Lineage (NCBI taxonomy): Eukaryota > Metazoa > Chordata > Aves > Passeriformes > Acanthizidae > Acanthornis > Acanthornis magna. Next base: position 800,450 of record JAWUZG010000484.1, on the reverse strand, counting down.
ACCTTTGGAGAATCCACCTGCGCCTCCCAAATCCAAGGGCTGGGGGGTTTGGGAATCGCTTCCAGGCAGCTGCAGCTCCACATCCCCGATCCCACCCCTGTCCCGGAGGATGGATTCCCATCCCAAGGCTGCCTGTGTCCCCTCCCCATCCTACAGAGGACCCTGGGAGATTACAGAAATGCTGCTCTTTATTGGGATCAGGAGCACAGGGACATTCCTGGAGGGCAGAGCCTTTCCCGGCACATTCCCAGGAGCATTCCCAGCGCTGTCAGGCTCAGCAGAGTGGCCACCACCAGCAGGAGCCCCTGGATCCCTGCGGGAATTCCTCCAGCAGCACCTGGAAGGGACAAAACCCACTCAGCACTCCCTGATTGGCTTCCCACCTTCCATCCCATCCTTGGGAATCTTTGGGAAGCAGCCCCCGGAGTGGCTCTGGGGGGTTGTTCCAAAAAGTCCCATGGGGAAATCACAGGGAATTCATGGCAGGATCAACACCTGGGTGAAGCCTGGGGATGCAACCCCACAAATAAAATCCCCACAAACAAACCCACTCCCCCCTGCCAAAAAACCCCCCCACAAAATACCCACAAAAAACCCCCCAAAAACAAAGAAACAAAAAAAAAAAAAAAAAAAAACAAAACCAAAGAAAAACAAAAAAACAAAAAACAAAAACAAAAAAAAAAAAAAAAAAAAAAAAAAACCAAAAAACCACACACACACAAAAAAAAAACAAACCTGAAAAACCCCGAACAAAAAAAACCCAAAAAACCAAAACCAAAGACAAAACCACAAAAGCCCCTACCCTGGGGGGTGTTCTCAGCTGATCCCAGACTTCCAGAGAGGTTCTGTGTTCCTTGAGCTCGGTCCAGGATGAGCAGGGGTCCCACAGAGACATCGGCCTCAGTCGGCCCTGAGGGCCCATGTGGAAAAAGATGGGAATGAGTTCCCAGGGGAGGGAATTCCCACTCGGGCCAGATTTGGGGAATTACAGACAGATGGGCACCGGAAGAGCAGAATTCCAGGGGTTTTAAATGCAAGGCCACAGTCACGTGGAACAGGATACAGGAATGGTCTGGGATGGAAGAGCCCTCAAAGCCCATCCCGTGTCACAGGCAGGGACACCTCCCACTGTCCCAGGTGGCTCCGACCCGGCCCGGGACACTCCCGGGGAGGGACAGCAGTGCCAGGACCTCCCCACCCACACGGAATTTTTTCCCGCTATCCCACCAAAATCCCCCTCTTTCCTTCCCAAAGCCCTTCCCTCGGGACACCACGGAGGAGCGGGGATCGTCCCTCCCCCAAAGCCGTCCCCACCCCTCGGCCCCCCCAGCCCGAGGGTGCCATCCCTGGGGACACCTCGGGGACACACCTGGCTCGGCGGGGCCGTCCCTCCTGACGCGCCTGCCCGGCCCTGCGGCCGGAGCGCGGCTTCCCCGGGAATCTCCTCCGGGAGAGGGACAGCTGCCGCTGTCACAGCAGCTGCAGATGTCCCCGGTGCCCTCCAGAGGGGCCCACCTGCAACAGAGTCACCTGTGACCGCCGTGCCGCGGGCGGGGCCCCTCCCCGGCACAGGGACACTCACAGGCCGCTGGCGCTGCCGAAGGAACAGGCTTTATTCCCGGGATTCGGAGCTGCGGCCGCCGGGGACACCCGCAGGTGGCAGCTGATGTAGAGCTGACAGGGCAATTCCAGGACAAGTCATTCATCTTGGACACTTTGGGAGGCTTTTTTCCGTGGAGAAACCGGGAAACGAGGAGGAGGAGGGGTGGGAACAAGAGCTCACCATATTCCCGGTGTGTCCCGCGAATTTGAAGGTGCCCACCCGGAACTGCAGCGACTCCGGCCGGGGCCGCGGTGCCACGAAGACTGAGCCGCTGTCCTCTGCCCTGCCGTCCACCAGGCAACCTGGAGAAGGGCGGGGAAGGTGAGATTTGCCACGGGAATTAATCTTTCGGGATTGCAGGAACCCTTCGGGATTGGCCACGGGAATTAATCCTTCGGGATTGGCCACAGGAACCCCTTGGGATCAGCCACAGGAACCCTTTGGGACTGTCCCGCCAGCCCCGAGCCCAGCCTTACCCGCCCAGGTCGATGAAGGCGTAGCGCGGGGACGAGTTCCTGTCAGGGCGGCCACGCACCGATCCACGAAGAGCCGCAGGGGCACGTGGCCCTCCGAGGTGACATCAGCCTGGAAGCGGAGGCTGTCCCCGAGCTGGAAGGCGTTGGAGAGCCTCTCCCTGCTCCAGGTGTCTGGAATGCGGATCCCAGGGGACGGGGTCACTCTGGGCACTTCCCGGGAACGGGGCATCTCTTAAACGTGCCGCAATGCCCGTGGGGTGGATTCGAGCACCGTTTGGGTTCCCAGGATGCCACCGGGAGCGAGGACCCGAGGCCACCGGGGCCGCACCCACCGTCCATGAGGCGCAGGGAGAACCGGAGCCGCTCCTGTGCTGCCAGCGTGGAGCGGAACGGGGCCCGTGTGGGGCGCATGGCGCCGCTGCTCACGTTGCTTCTCCTAAAGGGAAACGATGGGAATTGCCAGGGATGACAGCGTCCCCTCGCACCGGGGCAGCACGGGGACAGCGCCAGCCGCTCACCTGGGGTAGTGACACTCAATGGGGACCTCGGCCGGGGTGGCCCGCACGATCAGGGGGTTGCCGGAAGGGGTGGGTTTGTAGGACAAGGTGGTTCTGTAGATCAGCGAGTCCGGGGTCACCTGCAGGAAGATTTGAGAGAGGGCAAAAATCAGGAATATGTACTCAGCAGCAGCAGCAGGGACCGTGCCAGGACACAGAGGCCACCAAGGCCACCTTCCCAATCCTGTAGGACACCACAGAGCTTTTAGTGGCATCCCAACGAGGTGCCAGCTTGAGGGGGGTCCGGGAGCCTCCAGGACTTGGGCACAGCACCCCATCCCATTGATGGGATAACACCTGTTATCCCATCAATTCCTGCATCCAATCCCAAAAAAACAGTGCTGAGTCTGCCCCTCATCCCAGGCTGGACGGGGGTCTCCATATCCTAAAATCCAGCCCTGGACACACCACTCCTCACCACAAACCTGCCAGGACTTTAACCAAGTCAACCTTAGGGGACAAAGCCTTGCCCACTGCCTCCCCCAGGGGGACCCAAACTCTCACCCTGAGGGCCACCAAACCATGGCCACGGTGGCCCAGGTGCCCTCACCTGCAGGGTGCTGCCACACTCGTGCAGCGCAGCCACGAAGGTGACAAAGGTCTGGGCGGGGTTCGGGGCCAGGGGTGGGCATGAGGCTGTGCCCAGGCTCAGCTCCGCTGCCCGCACTGGGTGCCCGGTGCCAAAGAGGTCCCTGTTCACGGTGACCACCAGCTGCCCCTCCTGGCACCGCACGGCCACCGCAGGGCGCGGGGACAGCGCCTGCAGCTGTGACAGATCCACCCACGCCCAGGGCTGTGCAGCGCCGGGGACACGGCTCCGGGACGTGTCTCCCCGCACCTGCCACACCCTGGGATTCTGCGGGGGAAAACCCCAGGGATTGGAGGATGTGGCCATGGCCAGCACCCAGCAGAGCAACATGACCCCAAAGCAGCTCCCAGACCCAGGCATCTCAGCTCCAGGAAAAGCAGTGCAGGGAAAAGGGGAGGCTTGGGAGCCTTTTATGGGAGAGTTCTTGGGGAATCCTGGCTGGGGTAATGGGATACAGCTGGGAAATCCCACTCAGGATAATGGGATCCAGCTGGGGGATCCCACTCACAGAATCACAGAATCACAGAATCACAGAATCACAGAATCACAGAATCACAGAATGAATAAGGTTGGAAAAGACGTTTGAGATCATCAAGTCCAACCCATGCCCTGCCACCTCCTCATCAACTAAACCATGGCACTGAGTGCCACATTCAGTCTTTTTTAAACATCTCCAGAGATGGTGACTCCACCACCTCCCTGAGCAGACAATTCCAGGGCCCAATCACTCTTTCATGAAGAATTCTTTCCTGATGTCTAACCTTAACTTCCCCTAGCTCAGCTTTAGACTGTGTCCTCTCATTCTGTCAGTGGTGGCCTGGGACTAGAGAGCGACTCCCAAGTGTCTACAAGCTCCTTTCAGGTGGTCCTAGACAGTGATAAAGTCTCCCCTGAGCCTCCTTTTCTCCAGGCTAAACAACCCCAGCTCCCTCAGCTGCTTTTCACAGGAATTGTGCTCCAGGCCCTTCCCCAGCCTTGTTGCCCTCCTCTGGACATGCCCCAGCATCTCAACATCCTTCCTAAACTGGGGGGCCCAGAACTGGCACAGCACTCGAGGTGCAGCCTCACCAGTGTTGAGTGCAGGGGAAGAATCACTGCCCTGCTCCTGCTGGCCACACCATTCCTGATCCAGGCCAGGTGCCATTGACCTTCTTGGCCACGAGGGCACAGTGCTGGCTCATGTCCAGCGTGCCATCAATCAGTCCCCCAGGTCCCTTTCTGCCTGGCTGCTGTCCAGCCACTCTGTCCCCAGCCTGCAGTGCTGCAGGGCTTGTTGTGGCCAAAGTGCAGGACCCGGCACTTGATCTTGTTCAACCTCACATTGTTGGATTGGGCCCTGGATCCATCCAGCCTGTCCAGGTCCCTCTGCAGAGCCCTCCTACCCTCCAGCAGATCCACACTCGCACCCAGCTTGGTGTCATTTGCAATTTTGTTAATGGAAGACTCAATCTCCTCTCCCAGATCATCAGTAATGAAATGAAACAGGACTGGGCCCAACACTGATCCCTGGGAGACACCACCAGAGACTGGACACACACTGGATGTAGCACCATCCCCACCACTCTCTGGGCCCAGCCTCCAGCCACTTCTTAACCCAGGGAAGAGGGAACCTGTCCAAGCCATGGGCTGCAGCTTTTCCAGGAGGATGCTGTGGGAGACGGTGTCAAAGGCCTTATTGCAGTCCAGGCAGACACATGAACAGCCTTCCCCACATCCACAGGCAGGTCACCTGGTCACAAAAGGACATCAGGTTGGTCAGGCAGGACCTGCCCCTCATAAATCCGCTCTGGCTGGGCCTGATCCCTCGGCCACCCTGGAGGTGCCGTGTGATGGCACTCAAGGTGATCTGTTCCATAACCTTGCTGGGCACTGAGGTCAGGCTGACAGGCCTGGAGTTCCCCAGATCCTCCTTCCTGCCCTTCTTGTGGATGGGCTCACATTGGCACCTCCAGTCCTCTGGGACCTCCCCGGTGAGCCAGGACTGATGATCAGTGATGGAGAGTGGCTGCATGAGCTCTTCCACCATCACCCTCATCCCCCTAGGATGGATCCCCTCTGGTCCCACAGACTTGTGAGCATCTCAGTGGCTCAGAAGGTCACCAAATGCTTCCTCCTGGATTACAGGGGCCCATTCTGCTCCCTGTCCCTGTCTACCAACTCAGGAAGCCACTTGTCCTGAGGATGACTTGCTTTAATGTTGAAAATTGAGGCAAAGAAGGTGTTGAGCACCTCAGCCTTTTCCTTGTATTTAGTTACTATATTCTCCCCTGCATCCAATAAAGAATGGAGGTTGTCCTTGTCCCTCCTTTTGCCATTAAAGTCTTCATAAAAACATCTTTTATTATCCTTCACATGATGCACCCTCTTTTTTCCCATGAGTTCCTGCAAAAGCTCCCGACCCATCCAGGCCAGTCGTTTCCCTCACCAGCTGATCTTTTGGCACTCAGGGACAGCCTGCTCCTGTGCCTTCAAGATTTCTTTCTTGAAGTATGTCCATCCTTGCTGGACCCCTTTGTTTTTAAAGACTGTTTCCCTTAGAAAAGTCAGTACCTGATGCGGTACTCTCCAAATCAGCATCCTGAATAGGCCAAAGTCTGCCCTCTGGAAGTCCAGTGGAGAAGTTTTGTTGATGCCTCTCCTTGTTTCACTGAATATTGAAAACTTGATTATTTCATGATCAGTGTGCCCCCGATGGCCTCCGAGCACCACATCTCCCACCAGCCCTTCTCTGTTTGTAAAGAGCTAGAGACAGAGCTGCTCTCTGTGGTGGAAAGAGAAGGAAACCTTCCCAAAATGCAGCTCCAAAGGTTCAGATTGGAAGTGAGGAAAAAGAAAAGTCCCTGCAAGGGTAGAATTTTGGTGCATGAGGTCTCCCAGCATGAGACTGGCTGATGCCGTGGCTCTGTGTGCCAGGAACCAGCAGCGCTGGGTGCAGGGACAGCAGGGAGGGCCCAGAAATGCTGGAGGGCTGAGAAATGCTGGGGGCACAGCGAGATGGGCGTGTGCAGCTGGCCAGGGCACAGGAGCAGCACGGACAGGGTGGCACAGGCTGCAGGGGACATGGCCAAGCGCTGGGCAGGGCTGGCAGGGCCAGGGGCACCCAGGGCTTTGTCCCCTGGGCTCTGGCACTGCCTCTGGAGGCCCCACCGAAGGAACTTCCCTCTGAGCGTCTGCACTTTGGTTCTCCTTCGCCCCTCCCTGAGCAGACTGGGAGGGGTTGCAGTTTTAGGACTTTGTCCTTTCTCCCTCTCACATCCACTGCCCCACAAACAGCCCCAAGGCACCCGTGAAGGACAGGCCCTGCTGTCCCAGGCTGGGCTCAGGCCTTGGCCTTTCTGTTCCTCCAACCAACCCAGGGTTTCCTCAGCATCCCAGTTCCCTGCTCAGAGCCTTTGGCTCCCTGCAATCCTGGCACATCCCAAAGATCTGCTCTCACCAGTCCCTGGGGAGGCTTTGGCAGTCCCTGCCCTCAGTGGGGCCCAGTGATGCTCCAAGGGACTTGGAGTTTTGCTTCTGACTCCTTGAGCAGCTTCTTCAACCTTCTCTCTGTCCCTGAGGGTCACAGACTCAGCCCCAAATCCACCGTGGTGTTCATTAAAATACAGAAAGCCCTCAGGATCTCTTTGTCTGCCTTCAATTTTCTTCAAGTGTTCAGGGCTTGTGCAGCTCATTGGAGTCAGTTTGGAGTTCTTTTAGGGAGGGAGATTACAAACTGCACCTCATGATTTTTTCATTAATCAATGGAATACTTTATTATTTTTCAGCTCAGAGAAGAGGTGGTAGAAACATTGTCCAAGTGATCTTGATGCTGAATGTCTCCTTAGGAGGTCTGGGCACACAGAAGAATGAGCCCCTTGTGGGCTGACCCTGTTGGGACAACCTGCTCCTCAGCCCAACCTCACCATGGCTGACATGGCCCACCTGGCACTGACATCACTGTTCCCTGCATCACAAACTTGTCCCCTGAGCTCTGCAGCTGCGTGTCCCAGCCCAGTGCTCCATGTCCCCCCCGCTCTCCTCAGGGCTCTGCCTGCACACAGGCCCAGCAGAAGCTTTCCTGTTTGTGAGGAAAGAATGGCAAAGCCTGAGCAGGTTTCCTAAACAACAAACCCCACTCAGGAGCCACATGCTCGGTACAGGCTGCCTCTGGTGATGTCACCTTCCTCCAAGGGACTATGTGACCAGAAATGATCTCTGTAAGCAGAATTCTCTGTATCTTGAAGCAGAATTCTCTGTCCCTGTCCTTTCCCTTGATCTCTGTTGCAGGTGAAAGTTGATGGTGCCATTGTCACCTTTAACCCCTCTTTTGAATGCAAACAGATGTGCCCAGGTGTGTTAGGCAGGTGTTGCTCAATGTTTCTGCAAAGCTTTTGTGTTCCCAATGGAATCCCAGAGATCATTGGGACACTTTGGGGCCTCATGGAACCATGGAGACCATTGTGACACTGCAGGGCCTCAGAGATGAAGGGAGACCATTGGGACTCTGTGGTGCCTCATGGAACCAAGGGGTCATTGTGACACACTGGGGCCTCCTGAAACCCAGGAGTCCATTGTGACACTACGGAACCTCCTGGAATGAAGGGGGCATGGGGACACAGCGGGGCCATGGTGACACTGAAGAACTTCACGGAACCAAATATCCTTTGGGACACAGCAGGGCATCATTGGAACCAAGGAACCACTGGTGACAGAGTGAAAGCTCAGGGAATCAAGCAGACATTGTGATAAAATGGAGTCTGATGGAACCAATTGTGCATCGTGACCCTGAGTATGCAAGGTGACCATGGTGACACTGTGCAATCTCATGGACCCAAGGAGATCATGGTGACACTGGGGAACCAAGTACTCCATTGTTGACAGTACAGAAACTCATGGAACCAAGGGACCATTGTGACACTGCAGAACCAACACAGCTGCTGGACCTTGTCACCTGGCCCTGCACAGCTCCCTTGGGAGGCACGGCAGAACCAGCACCTTGTGCTGTGGCTGTGCTGCTGAGCTGGGCCGGGCTCCTGGCACAGAGGCAACTCCTGGCAAGCGGCAGCGCTGCAGAGAGACAGCTCTGCCAGGAGCAGCTCCTGTGCACAGCCCAGCAGGGCTGGGGCACTGCCAGGGCAGCTCAGGGACACCAGCAGGGCACAGCCAGAGCTCCCAGGTGCTCAGCATTGGCAGGGGCTGTGCCATGGCCCAGCGGGGGCAGTGTGTCATAGCCATAGGCACCTGTGGGGCTGTGTCACAGAGCCCCAGAGCAGCTGTGATGTTAGAAAGGGGCAGTGTGACACCACTGAGTGAGTTGTGTGAGGTCACAGACTAGGCTATGACATTACAGAGTTGGTTGTATTAAGTGATTGGCATCATAGAGGGGACTGTGTGACATCACAGAGCAGGCTGTGACATCCGAGTATAGGCTGTGACATCAGTGTGGATGTGTGACATCATAGACCAGGCTGTTGGGTCACAGACTGGGCTCTGTGATATCACTGAGTGGGTTGTGACATCACAGACCAGGCTGTGACATCATAGAGTGGGCTGTGGTATCACTGGTTGCTTGTGTCACATCTTAGACCTGGCTGTGATGCCACAGGACGGGTTGTGACATCACAGAGCAGACTGTGACATCACATTGTGGCTGTATGGCATCACAGAGCAGCAACTTGGAGGTTCCTGCTGAATTTTACTTTTCCAGAGGCTTGTTCAGACTTCAGATCTTCAGGAATTCATTGCTTGAGGGCTCATTAACATTCAAAATAGCTTAACAAGACAAGCCTCTTGGAATAATTTAAATTTCCAAATCTTCTGTGACTAATTCAGCAGATTTAGGAAGTGTATTCAAAGTAAATATATAATACTTTAAAAAACAGTGAGAGAGGATTTTTTTAGGTCCTGTTTGAGGCTTTTTTTCCTGTTAATACATTAATATGTGCAATCTCCAATTGATATCGAATCCAAGTACCTCCTAATGCAGACTGAATAGATAAGCAATTCCTTGCCTGGTGCTGGCCTTGCTGTCACCCCGGCAGCGGCTCCATGGCCCCTTTGTGCCCCGCTGGCCCAGCCATGGTGCCACAGCCCCCCTGGGCAGGCCCAGCCCAGGCCAGGAGCATTGCGGGTGGGAACGGCCCCTGTGCCGTGGTGCCCACAGCAGCCCCTGGGGCTCAGTGCCCCCATGGCCTCCCTGCTGGGCAGCCTCTCCAAGCTCCTGCACAGGCCGTGCCACCTCTGGGCCTTCCCACGTGCATTTCCCTCCCCCATGGCTCTGCTCTTCCTGATCCAGCAGCTGTGGGGCAGCAGAGCTGGGCCAGTGCAGGGACAGGGCTGGCTCTGACAGGGCTCGTGAAGCCACAGCCAGGAGGTGTCAGCAAGGACAGTTTGCAAAGGGGAAATGGAGATATGGTGACTTTGTAGATTTTAGGAAGGAAAAGCTTGTCAGGAGCATGTCAAGAGGATGAAAGGCAAGGCTGTTGGGTGAAATAGAGGATGTTCAGCCTGGAGATAAGGAAAGATTTTTCCCCGGTTGCAGGGCTGGCGCAGAGCAGGGTGGCCATGAGCCCAGCTGGCCTCCCTGTGTGCCAGGGCTGGGTGGGTTGTGGAGCAGAGATGCCCCCAGAACCCGAGCCCAGGTGGGGCCTCTGTCACCTGCCTCAATCCTTCACCTCCCCAAGGATGGAATTCCTGTTGTGTGGGGTCTCTGATGTGCTGGGTGACCTCACAACGCTCCTGGCCAGAATGTCAGCTGAGGGCCAGCCAGGCTGCTGCAGTGGCAGTGACCTCACAGCCATCACCACTGCAGCCATGTCCCCTGGGCCTGGCTCTCCCCTTTCCTCTGTCCCTGTCTTGTCTCTGCTGGCAGGAGCATTTTTGTGATTAATATCTTGTCCCCAATTGCTGGGGCCAATTGCTTTCCAATCAGGCTCCTGGAGCAGAAGTGGCTTCACAATCAACATGTGAACACTGAGAGACAACAGCAAATGGGAAGTTAGAGGAGGATGTGGTTGGAAAGGGCTGTGTGGATGTGGGGCAGCACTTTTCTGGGGCCAGTGTGGGGCACAATGGGTTAGATAACAACAGATCTGCCCAGAGCAGGCTGGAAACAAATTTGATCTGAGCATTTGCTGTCATAGGTCCAGAGTCCCTGGGCACAGCGTGGCTTGGGCTGCTCATGGGGGTGTGGGAGCTCACCCTGTGCATATTCCCATCTGTGCTCCTCTCAGGGATCTTTTCCAGAGCAGGGAGAGGGATCAGGATCCTTTGTTGCCTCAGGTCATCAGGGAAGAGATGCAACCTCCAGATGGGCTGGTGACCGAGAGGTGGATTTAACCATGGACAGCATCTCCAGGTTATCCATGACTGTGGAACATGTGCTGTGCTCAAGCAGGGCCAAGTGGGCAAAGCCCCTGTGGTGTAGGGGACAATGGTGGAAATGCCAGTCTGGGGGGGCCTGGCAGATCAATGACATCACAGTGCCACAGAGCCGCCAGGGCAAGCGCTGCTGCTGACAGTGGTGCCAACAGCCCCTGCAGGGATGGAGACGCACCCTGTGCCTCACGGCACTGCCCAGAACACCACCCTGGGCCTGGAAAAGCAAGTCCTGGGGGGACAGGGGCCCCAGGAAGAAGTGAGTCGCACAATGGGACTCATTTCCAGAACAGCCTCATGGACACCTGGGCCAGAGAGCACAGGACTGAGTGGGTGTTTCATATTCCCTGTCAGGCACCAGCCCTGGGAAAGCTGAACAGTGCAAGGGACTGCTAAAAGCCACCTTGAAAGCAGTGGCTGGTGGGACCTTCAAACACTGGGAGCTGCATTTAGCCAAGGCCACTGGTCAGTGAAGAGCTGAGGCTCCACCAATCGAGCTGGCCCTGCCCAATCAAATCGTCCATGGGCCATAGAAGGGGGATAAAGTCCCCGTGGTGCCTATGAGAAATGTGTTAGGGGAGACAGTTTGGATCAGCCCTGCCTCAAGCAAAGGCAATCCCATCCCTGGGATTGTTTTTCCTTGAGGATCTGACAGACTTAACTTCTGCAGGATGTTTTCTGCTCTAACTGGAACCTGGGGACACTTTCTCAGTCATGGCACTCAGTGGAACCCATTTAAACTGAAAGAAACTTCAATGTTTCAGTTTAACTCTGACTTCTTGAGAAGTTATTTGAACACACTCGGAGGGTCTGAGCCTGATATAAACAGCAGCAAAGCCCCGCGAGGCTCATTCAAGTCCCTGCGCTGTGGCTGTGCTGCTGAGCTGGGCCGGGCTCCTGGCACAGAGGCAGCTCCTGGCAAGCGGCAGCGCTGCAGAGAGACAGCTCTGCCAGGAGCAGCTCCTGTGCACAGCCCAGCAGGGCTGGGGCACTGCCAGGGCAGCTCAGGGACACGAGCAGGGCACAGCCAGAGCTCCCAGGTGCTCAGCATTGGCAGGGGCTGTGCCATGGCCCAGCGGGGGCTGTGTCATAGCCATAGGCACCTCTGGGGCTGTGTCACAGAGCCCCAGAGCAGCTGTGATGTTAGAAAGGGGCAGTGTGACATCACAGAATGGGCTGTGTGAGGTCACAGATTGGGCTATGACATCACAGAGTTGGTTGTGTGAGGCCATGGAGCAGCTACAGGATCATAGAGGGAACTGTGTGACATCACAGAGCAGGCTCCGAGCTCACAGAGTGAGCTGTGTGACATCACTGAGTAGGCTGTGACAGCACAGAGCAGGCTGTGACATCATAGCGTGGGTGCTGACATCATAGTGCAGCTTTATGACATCACAAGGACGCTTTGTTATCTAACAGAGATGCTTGTGACATCCCAGAGTGGGCTGTGACATCCCAGGGGCTGTGTGGGGTCACTGGGGACGTCACTCTGCCCCAGCCTCCCCTCACAGCTCCCCCAGAGAAGTCCAACGCTGCTCGTGCACAGCAGGGTCCCCTGTCCCCCCGGGTCCCCCCTGCCCCTGGCGTCGCAGCCTCCCCCAGAGGATGTTCCACGAGATCGACCCCCAGAGCCTGACACGGGGATGGGGGGGATGGGGCTGTGGGGGGTGGGGCAGGGGGACAGGGACCCCCCTGGCAGTGTCCCCATGTCCCCCAGGGTGAGAGCTTGGGCCAGGGCTCCTTCAGCCTCTTACGAACGAGGGGTTGAGGGCACTTCAAAAATCCCCAGCAAGGGATCAGCAAAAACCTGATTTAATATTCAGGAACAGAACAACAAAGTTCCTTGGCAAGAATCATTCTACTCCTGACTGGACAGTTCAGGCACAGCAAGGAAACAAAGCAACAAAACCAACCAAATCCAATCAATCAAACTACAAATGAACCCTCTGTGTCATTGTGTGACAAAAGGACCGTGAGGGCAAGGATAAAAGCAATACGGTCTAAAAACTTAGTAGCCCTCAAACTTAACAGCACTTAATCTATACCTTAACCATAACTTATACCCCGAACTTAATAGTTTAGCAAAAGAACAGCACTTGACAGTATTTACCCTAACTTATAACCCATGACTTAACAATTTACCAGAGGAATAACACCTAACAGTAGTAAACTTATTTTATAACTTACATTAAATTTAAAAACTTAGCAAAAGAACAACACTTAGCAGCATTTAACGCAGCTTATACCTTAGGACAGAACCTCCCTTACAGCTCTAACCTACTCAGATATCCAAGGGACTGCAACACCTCCGAGAGCAACATTTCCCCCCCATTTGCCAGAGCACAGGCACACGTGTGTGCACACAGACACAAAGAGTCAGTGCCAGGGACCTGTCAGAAATTCCCCTCGAGGGCAGGGAAATGCTCACTCCCGATGCTTTTGCATCTCTCCAGCAGGCAAAGGCTTGAGCCTCGAGGAGTGGGGGATCGGCCCAGAGTCCCTCGTTGTCCGGGGATGCCCCGAGTGCAGCAAACAGGAGAGTTCCTGGCTCTGAGAGGCCCCACTCAGAGGGAGGTCGCTGCTCCAGGACAGCTCCAAGGGCTCATTTTGCACCGCTGTTGATAGGGCCCCAAGAGATGGGCTTTAGGCACAGCAATGGCTCATCCTGGCTGCACTTGGCATCAACACCTTTCTTTGGCAGTGTGAGAACAGCGATGTTGTGCCATTGAGGGAAGAAAAACAGTTGCCAAGGCTGCTCCTAAAGCAAGCAGGAGCTCGTTGGACAGCAGCAGTGCCTGGGAGCAGACAGTGTTTGTGATCAGCTGCACAGGAGCTGAGCCCAGGGGCTGTTGCTCAAGGCCCAGGCCTAAGGAGCATTTCTCACATGGAGGGCTGGCCTGGAAAGGCCGTGCTGGGGGATAATTCACAGCCTCAGGGTGCTCCCAGTTGCTCCCAGGATTTCCATGTCCGTGCTCCAAGTGCTGCTCCCAGCCCTGAGCCGTGGGGATGGCAATGTCCCGCTCCCTTCCCAGGGCAGTGTCACACCTGAGCCAGGTGTGCAGGGCAGGACCTTGCCCTGAGCCCAAGCACTGTCCCACCTGCAGGAGCTGCTTCCCATCGGCCTCTTCCTGCTGCAGCCCCAAGCCCAGATGGGAAAGCCCAGCCCTTTCCCATCTCCCCCGAGACCCACCCAATACCTCAAGCCACACACCCCAGGCTGGACCCCAAACCTCCCTCACAGACCCCACCAAGACCCCTCGCAGCACCACAGATGCCCCCAAGAACCACAAAAGGCCCTCCCAATCCCCACAGGATCCCCAAATGCCCCTCCCAGCCCCCCATGGCACTGACCAGGAGACATGGGTGGACAGGAACATCCACAGCTGGGAACAGCTCAGGCACTTCAGCAGCGATTTGGGCACTTGGAGGGGCACACCCCAAAGGGGGAGACCCAGGCCAGGGACTGGGACAGACAACAGGAATTCCTGGAGAACAGATGGGCTAAGGTGGACACGTTCTGCCAGCACAACTATGAGATCATGGCATTGTCCCTTGGCCTGGGCAGCCCCAGAACACTCAAACCCTCGATGAACCCCAAATTCACCCTCAAATCCCAGGAAAATGGGGCAGATTTCAATCTGTTTCATTTCTTTATTTTTACCCCAATTTTGGTAGTTTTGACAGGATGAAGAAGGAAATTATTTAGGTTGGAAAAGAACTCCAAGATCATCCAGCATTGCTTGATGCCACCAGAAGAAACAATTGGAAAGAGCGGGTGAGATTTTTTTGGCTGTAACGTTAATAAATCAGCTCTTCCCAATGAATTTCCAAAATCAATCTGAGTCCCACTGGATATTCCTGCCCCTGCGTTTGCCCAGGTGCCTACAGGGAATCTGAGGACGTGGAAGCCACCAGCCAGGTGTCCTCCCAGTGTAGGTCACCGGGAGTGTGGGTCACCAGGGCTCTGCCCAGTGTGGGTCATCTGTGGGGTGATGAAGTTGGAGCAGCGCATAAAGCTCTTCCCACACTCGAGGCACTCGCAGGGCTTCCCTTACCGGTGCCTCCACTGGTGTTGGGTCAAGTGAGAGCTACTGGAGAAGCTCTTCCCACACTTGGGACACTCATAGGGCCTCTCCCCGCTGTGGATGCGCCAGTGCCTGATGAGGGTGGAGGTGTGCTTGAAGCCCTTCCTGCACTCAGGGCAGCGGAAGGGCCTCTCCTCAGTGTGAATCCGCTGATGCACAAGGAGATCTGAGCTGGTCTGAAACCTCTTCCCACATTCGAGACACTTGTAGGGCCTTTCCCCAGTGTGGATGCTCTGGTGGTGGATCAGGCTGGAGCTGTTGCTGAAGCTCTTCCCACATGCCCCACAGTCATAGGGCTGTTCCCCTGTGTGGATCCTCTGGTGGCGAATCAGGCTGGAGCGGCAGCTGAAGCTTTTCCCACATTCCCCACACGCATAGGGCTGTTCTCCAGTGTGGATCCTCTGGTGGCACATCAGGCTGGAGCTCTCGCTGAAGCTCATCCCACATTGCCCACACTCGTAGGGCCTCTCCCCTGTATGGATGCACTGGTGGGTGATGAGATGGGAGTTTTGCTTGAAGCCCTTCCTGCAGTCAGGGCAGCGGAAGGGCCTCTCCTCTGTGTGAATCTGCTGATGCCTGAGGCGATGGGAGCTGGTCTGAAACCTCTTCCCACATTCCCCACACTCATAGGGCCTCTCCCCTGTGTGGATCCGATGATGGACCATCAGGTCAGAGCTCTTGCTGAAGCCCTTCCCACATTTCCCACACTTGTAGGGCTTCTCCCCATCATGGAGCTGCTCATGGACCACCAGGGCCGAGCTCTGCCTGAAGCTCCGGATGCCTTCCCGGCACAGGGTGGGTCTTTCCTCCTCAGAGCACCCTGGGCTGGGTTTGCAGCCCCTCCTTGTGCGGCATCTCTGGGGCTTTTCCTCCCTCTTGAACTCCTGTGTCATGGAGCCGCTCAAAACGGCCTCTTCCACCAGGTTCTGCCCCAAGGCTTTGCCCTCCCTGGTCTCCGTCTGCAGCTCATTGCCTGGGGAGGAAGGACAAGGAGAGGATGGGATTTGCCTCCGTGCCAGAGGGAAGGGGAAGGACATCTCCCCAGTCTGTCCCTGCAGGACAGCGTCGGCAGCGGGGTTGTCCTGCAGCTGGGGGTGATGCTGGGCTGGGCGATGGAGGAGAAGAGAGGGGGAAAGGGGCAGTGACTTCCTCCTCACCTGCCTCAGGGACCTGGGGCATCTTCCTCTTCCTCACAGCCTCCTCCTCCATCCAGCCAAGGTTTGGGAGTGGGCAATCCTGGTTTGGGGGAAAACAAGGGGTGACTATATTCGTTTTGAAGGTCACCCTGTCCAATTCCATGTTTAGGAGTTAGTGGATATCTGCGGTTCATAAAAACATCCAGAACACCAAGATTCAGCCCCAAAAAAGACTCTCCCAGGAGTTATCCCTCTCTGGTCTTTCCTCTTTGCAGTCCTGTGGTTCCCCCTCTCTGGGTTGTTGGGGGTCCTGTGTGTATTGGGGGCCCCCCCCCCTCCAGTGTCCCCACCCTCCCCAAACTGCCGGGGGTCCCAGGAACCCCAGGGGTTGTCCTCTCCCAGTTCCCCACTTTGGAGTTCTGGGGGTCTCCTCTCTGTGGGGTCCTGTAGTTGCACTCTTTTAGAAATCTTTCTCTTCTTTCTCAGAGAGAATAGAGATAAGCTGCATTCTTGTACTTTCTTAATCTCTGTGTTTGGTATTAGGTGTTGTATAGCTGTGACCAACGGTTTTAGGAGGTGGATTCCCTGCTGACCAATAGTTGCCAGATTATTAATGGATATATAAAGAAGTTTTTGTAAATAAAGTCTCTCTTTTCGCCGTCTTGGGTTCATCTGCCTACTTCCTCTGCCAGCTTCTGCGAATCTCAGGAAATCTCTAACCACAGGGTCACACTTAGGGAAGCCGTGGGTTTTGTGGGTCCCAGGGATCCCCTCTCCCCTGTCTCTCTCCAGGCTGCCAGGGCTCCTGGGGGTGTCCCCTCTATGGGTCCCCATTTCAGGGTCCCAGGGCTTCCCTCTCCAGGCTGCTGGGGCTCCACTATTGCCCCTCTCCATTCTCCCGTCCCACGGTGCTTCCGGGGGTCCCCAAAACTGATGTCCCTGATCCCCCACCGGTCCAGTGTGCTCCCCATGTGGCCCTGGGCAGAGCCCAACCCTCACTGTAGGGGAAACCCACATCACCCCACCCCCCTGCCATGGTTCTGCCAGCACTGCCACCAGGATCCCCCAAAAACACCTCTGGGGGACCCCCCAATGTCCCCCCAGTGGCATTTGCATAACCTGACTGGGGGTTACTGGGCCCATGTTGGGAGGAAACTCTGGACACATTGGGAGCAACTGGGATCAACTGGAAGCTACTGGAACCATGCTGAGGGGGACTGAGACCACAACTGGGGCAACTGGGATCATGCTGGGACAAACTGGGACAATACTTTGGGCAACTTAGACAAACTGGAATCATGCTGGAGGCCACTGGGAGTAACAGGGAAAGACTGGGATCATTCTGAGGGAACTAGAAAATTACTAGGGCAACCGGGACTGCCTGGGAATGACTACAAGCATGCTGGGGGCAACTGGGATATACTGGGAGTGTCTGTAACCATACTGGGCTGACTGGAACCACTCTGGGAACAACTGGGACCATGCTGCGGGCAACTGGGCATGACTGGGACCCTGCTGAAAGGGACTGGGACTATGCTAGGGGCAATTGGGATCATAGTGGAAGGAACTGGAAATAACTGGAACTATACTGGGGCCAGCTGGGATCATAGTGGGAACAGCTGGGCCCATGCTGGGGGACACTGGTATCACACTGAGGGTGACTGGAATCATCCTGGGATTGACTGGCAGTGGCTGTGGCCAACTGGAAGCATGCTGAAAGCAACTGGGAGGAAGTGGGAATGACTGGGAGCATCCTGGGGGCAACTGGGATATACTGGGAGAGACAGGGAGTCACAGGGATCATATTGGAGGCTACAGGGCTCATGCTGGCATTGACAGGGAGCAACTGGGATTACACTGGGGGCCACTGGCATCATACTGGGAGGGACTGGGACCATACTGGGATTATAGTGGGAGTCAATGGACACTGACTGGGGCTTACTGGGAGCTACTAGGCCCATGCTGAAAACCAACAGGTGATATACAGGGAGCAACTGGGAATGATAGGGTGCATGCTGCTGACAACTGGGATCTAGTGGCAGTGACTGGGATAATCTTGGGGGCAATTGAACCATGCTGAGGGAACTGGGAGTGCCTGGGAATGACTATGAGAATGTTCAGGGCAACTGGGATATACTGGGAGTGCCTGAGACCATGCAGGTGGTGACTGGCACCACACTGGGAGTGACTGGGAATGTGCTGGTGGGAAATGGGACCACAATGGAGGAACTGGGGGCAAGTGGGAGTGACTGGGGCCCTGCTGGGACAGACTGGCATCATACTGGACTCATCCTGGGATTGTACTGGGAGTGACTGTGTGACTATGCTAGGAACAACTGGGAGAACTGGGGACATAGTGGGCAAAAGAGGGAGGAGCTGGGAGCAAATGGGACAGTGCTGGGGGCAAATTGCATCATAATAGGGAATGACTGGGACTGGCTGTGTTCATACTGGGAGCAACAGGGATGCTACAGGGAGTGAGGGGAAGTGACCAGGGTCATACTGGGAGTGACTGGGCTCATACTGGCAGTGACGAAGAAACTGGAACCACATGGGGCTGGGGGGGACAACTGCGCTCATACTGGGAGCAGCCACTTGTGGGACCCGGCAGCCCTGAACCCCTTTCCGGCCATCCCGCCCCTCCAGACCCCAGACCCCCCGCCAGGGGTCCTGACAATACCAGGGATTCCCCCTCGCGGGGTCCCTGCTCCGCAGTTCTGGGGGTCTCCTCTCCCTGGGGTCACACTTAGGGAAGCCGGGGCTCGCTGGGATCCCCAAAACCGCTGTCCCCCCCTCCCCCGCCGGTCCGCACATGGTCCCGGGCAGAGCTTGGAGGGCCCGGCCCAGACAGAGCCCAACCCCCACCGCGGGGGGAACCTGCATCCCCCCTGCCCCCATCGGGGCTCTGCCAGCACCGCCACCGGGACCCCCAAAAACACCTCCCAGGGACCCCCCTACGTCCCCCCGAGGGGCATTTGCGGCTCGCCTTTGGAGTCACGCAAACTCTAAACATTGCCCCCAAAAAAACCCAAACCCAGGGACCCCCCGGATATTTGGGGCGAGCTCCCCCTCCCCCGCTCACCTGCGGGATGGGGCGGCGATGGTCCAGGGGGAGCTGCGAATTCAGGGAGACCCGGACCACGTGGCACTTTTCCCCTCCTCTTTTGTCCCTCCTGTTCCTCCCGCTCCTCCTCTTCCATCCCTTCTCCACCTCCTCTTTCTCCGCCCTAATCCTACATCCTTCTCCTCCTTTCCCCAATCTCTTCTCCTGCTCCTCCTCCTTCCATTCCTTCCCATGCTCCTACTTCCTCCCTCCTTCTCCTCCATCCCTCCTCCTCCTCCTCCTCCACTGTTCCCCGAGGGAAGCAGCCTGCGGGAGGAGCAGGGATAGAGCCGGGACAGGTTGGGATGGCCACACGGGGCTCTCAGCTGCTCCCAGCCCAGTGCTGGGGGCAGGGGGGAAGCCAGCCCGGGGGAAGGTAGAGGGAAACAGGGAAAATTGGGGGCTGCAGAGCATTTGGAGGCCATGGAATCTCTTGGCCCCAAGGCTCTCATCTGATACAGTGGAGCCTCCTTGGGCCCAGGTGACTATGAGGAGGTTATGGAGCCTCATGAAAGTGAGGCTGAAATGGCAAACAGCAGCTACTCCTGGAGTGCAGGAGACTGCTATGAGGTTCTGGGACCCAAAGGAAACAAAGCTCAAATGTGGCACAGAGGAGCCTTAAGGAAGCAAGAGACTATAGTGAGGTTTTGGAATCGCACTGAACAAAGGGTCCATTTTGTCACAGCAGGGTCTCATGGAAGCCAGGAGCTGCTGTGAGGTGATGGAAACTCAGGGAACCGAGGCTGCAGTGTGCCACAGTGGGGCCTCATGGAACACAGGAGACTGCACTGATCTTTTGGAATCCCATTAACGCAAAAAGCTAAAGTGATACATTGGGGGCTTATGGAAGCCAAAAGCATTGTGAGGTTATGGAATTTGATGGAACCAAGGCTCCAGCTCTCTGCTGTTCCCAGGCCCCGTTGTCTCCGTGTCCCAGCCTGGACAGAGCCTGTGTCTGTGTGCCCGTGGGTCTGTGCTGCAGGAGACACCCCCAGCACTTGTGACCTGCACAGCAGAGCAGCCACAGAGGGAACAGGATGGGGACACTTGTGTTGTCCCTGGGGCTGTGGGGGGATGTGCAGGTGTGTGGTGGCTGCCAAGGTCCCTTTCCCTGTTGCAGCTGCTCTGGCTATGCTCAGCTGTGTCCATCTGGCTTTCCTTGCAGGTGCTGGCATTTAGCGCTTTCCCTCTGGGGGTCTCCACCTTGGCTGATCTGTGCCTTGCTGGGGCTCCAGTCACTGCCCAGCCCAGGCACACACAGGCCTGCAGATACTCTGCCTTGTCCAGGCAGCTCCACATTCTTCTCCTGGAGCACATTCTGTGCCCTGTGCCACGTGGGACAGTCCTGGCTATGGACCTCAGTCACCTGTCACCATCTCCACCGTGACCCCACAACAGTGGCTTTGTCTAAATCAAACTCCTGGCTTTTAGCACATCCCAGTGGCCCTGGCAGAGCCCTGAGCAAGGCAGGAGGGACAGGATGTGCCTTCCTCAGGGCTGGGGATCAGGCCTTGTCCTTTCTGCTGCCTCCAAGGAGCCCAGGCTTCTTTGCTTCCCTCCCTCCCTCCCTCCTCCTACATTTGGAAGATTATTGCCCTGTATTTTTTTTTCCCAGATGAAAAATGCATTTTGCAATGAATACTTTGGGTGTTTTCTCACACTCCCCCCACGGGTGGCTCTGTTGGTGTTGACACTTTTGCCCTCCATCGGGTGGGTCCCAGCCCCCTCCCGCTCCTTTGGGGGTCCCACTGTCGACTTTTCCTGCTCTCTCCTACCCTCCCATCATCTCACCAATTCCCAGCCCCACCTCTCTTGGTTTGGGGTGTTCGACCCACATTTCCCCCCCTCTTCTCCTTTTTCCCACCACCCCTCTCCCTCCCTTCCCGCTCACCCCAGAGCTCCTTGCCCGCGGCCAGGAGAACCCCAGCACCACCAGTGCCACCAGGACGGCCCCAGCTGCCCCCACACGGCCCATGTCCAGCGCCGGGCAGGTGCCCACAGCCCCAAAGCAGCCACGCTCTGCCCTGGGGGGGTCCCCAAAGCGGCCCCGCCCCGCGCGGCACTGCGAGCACCAGGCCGGAGCAGTGCGGAGCGCGGGCGGGCGGCATCAGCCGTGCCCGGGCAGGGCCGGGCCCCGCGGGACAGCTCCCCCTGCATTCGGCTCCCGGGGGGTCGCTGCCCCCCACCTCCCCCTCCCCAAATTCCGCTCCCGGGGGCGCTGGGGGCGAGGAGAGCGCAGGTGGGGCCCGAGGTGCCGCAGCCACGTGTCTCCCGCTGCCAGTGCCACCCCCGGAAGGTTAGGGGTGCCCCGAAACTCCCTCAGAGGTGGCGGATGCCCCGGAAGCGCCTAAGGAGTGGTGTTCCGCCCGTCCTCATCACCCCGACCCTTCAGCTGCCTCATCCCAGGCGACATCCCACCCATCCCCCTCCCCCAAACTTCATCCCACACACCAATCCACATCCCACCCTTCCCGGCCACATCCCATCCCATGCCATCCCGTCCCATCCCAACCCATCCCATCCCATCCCATCCCATCCCATCCCATCCCATCCCATCCCATTTTTCCCGGCAGCCACCATCGGGACCCCCCAAAAAACTCGTTTCTAGGGGACACTCCAATATCTCCCCAAGGGGCATTTGCCACTCTCCCTTGGAGTCCTGCAAGATCCAAACATGCGCGTCCTCCCCCCACAAAAAAACCCCTCCCGGCAACCAAGAAAGACATTTGGGACTCGGTGCTGGAGTCCTACAGGGTCCAAAAATTCCCCCCTCCCAAAAAGAACCCCAGGGACCGCCCAAGACCGCCCGTCACCTGCGGGATGCCCCGGGGGGGCGATGCGCCCGGGTCCGAAGGTTGCGGACTGAAAGAGCGATGGACTCACGTGGCAGCTCCTTTTGCTGCTTCTCTTGCTGCTCTCTTCCTCCCGCTCCTCCTCTCCCCGCCCCCGCACTTCCTCTTCCTCCTGTGTCCCTCCTCTCCTGCCCGCTCCGCCTCCTCCTCCTCCTCCTCCTGTTCTTTGGCGCTCCCATCCCAGCTTTGTCTGACCTCACCCCCGGGGCCATCCCAAGCTCAGCAGAGCATCCTGTGCTCTGTTAGCCCTCGCTGCTCCTTAGGGAAGGATTTGGGATTTATCCCGGGCACACACACTGAACCTCACCTCAAACTGCCCCGCTCCCATTGCTGTCCCCTCGGCGCTGGGCAGGTGCTGTGCCAGGGGAAGCAGGGACACAAAGGAAGCCAAGTGCAGCGCAGCTGCCCGGGCTGATCCAGACGAGCCCCAGGGACAAGGTCCTGCAGAGCCCCACGGAGCCCTGGGCTCCTCCCTGGGAACGGGCTGTGTTGTGGCTGCCCCAGCGGCCAGAGCGAGTCCTGGAGCTCCCCCAGCGCTGCTGCAGCAGGACCCAGGTTCCACCTTCTGTGCCAGGCCCTGGTCAGAGGCCATCAGATCCATTGGCTCCATAGAAAGGGGGAAGACAAGAAGAACAGATTGGAGGCAGCCCCCAAGGACCTCGAGCAAATTGTTGAGGAACATGCAGACTTTGAGCTGCCGTTTGCAAAGCTGCAGCTGGCAGAGTTCTGTGGTGCAGGAGACCCAGCACGGGAAGAGGAGACCTACAAGGAGCTGCAGGAGAAACATCCTGAAGCTCAAGGGCCATTGTTCCCTGAATCTGTGCTGGAGAAAGTTCTTCCTTTATGGGAAGAGATCCCGGGATGTGGCAAAAGCAAAACTCATGGCTGGTGACTAGATTCCCGTGCAGGGAGAGCAGAGGAGGGACTGCAGGTGGAGGCTGGGAGCCCTGGAGGAGAGAGGGGTAGGGAAAGTGTTTTTTAGGGCTTGTTTTAGTTCTTCTTCTCCTGCTGGGATTTGTTTAGAAATAAATTCCATTAATTTCCCCAGCTTGGGTTTCTTGTGCCCCTGATGGTGAGCAGTGAGTGACATTTTCCTGCCCTTATCCCAGCCCAGAGCCTTTCCTGCTGTGTTCTGTGTGCTGCACCTGTGAGGAGAGTGCCAGAGCGGCTCTGGTGGCACTGGGCACCCGGCCAGGGCCAGCCCAGCCCAATAATCCCTGCCATTCATTCCCTGCACTCCATGGCTAAGCGGCCGCAGGGCGGGTCCGGCTGTGCAGGCAGGCGGCTCCAGAAGCACCACCTGCGCCAAACGGGACAGAAGGAAGAGGTAGGGGGTGCCGGGGGTGAATCTCCTTCCTCCGAGCCGGCAGGGACAGGAGGGACAGACTGGAGAATAGGAAACGGGAGAGGAGGGCCGAGCGTGAAGCTGTGGAAGCTGCAGGGATGCAGGGGCAGCCGGGAATTTAGTTTTCCAAATTCCTGGGCTGAAAGGAAGCACTGTGAAATCCGTCATGGAAAAGAAAGGAGAAATAGCGATTGATGGAAATCGACTGAGTTTATTTTTGTGGATTGCAAAAGCTGACAGACCCCAAGAGCTGGTGGACACCCATCACCACTGTCACGTCCCAAGGGATCCGAGCTCCGGCTGTTGGGGTTGGAAGCTCCATCCAGCAGCTCCGCTCCCGCCCCCAAACCTCGGGCTGGACCGTGCGGTCTGGGACACAGCCCCGTGCTGGGGGCAGAGCCGCTGCTGGGGCCATCGGTGTGTCCAGGGCATCCTTTCTGGGCCTCGGGCAGCTCCAAGCTCCCGAGGGCTCCCCGAGGCTTTCTGGGGCTGTCCCTCCTCCCCAGATCTCTTGGGTTTAATGCCCAAGTGCGGCACCCCCGTGCCCTGTGGCAGCAACCGGTGCCGGGCCACAGCCCCGGGAGCCGAGCTAATGCCCGGCCGTGCCCAGGAGGGACTGAGAGGTGGGGGAGTCCATAAGGCAACCCCCGCAGCCCTCGCTGTGCTGAAAAGGTTTTTTAATGCATAGGAGTGATTTCCTGGGATTTCTGGGCTCCGTGGGGCCGCGGCGGCGGCAGCGGGACCGGCGGGGCCCGGCCCGTGGGGGCGGCCGGGGCTGAAAAGTCCGCGGCGGCCCCAGCGCGGTGCGTGAGGGCTGAGCGGAGCTGGCTGGGAACACCCCGCTCGTCTCCGCCGCTCCAAGCCGCTTCCCCGGCTCCGGCTGCCGTCGCCGCTCGGCCCCGGCTCGGTCCCGCGGGGTCGCCGTTCGTCGCGACACTGGAGGGGTCGAACCGAGCCGTGCCCCGTCCGTCCCTCGCTGCGGCT
Organism: Acanthornis magna; assembly: GCA_036785705.1. NCBI lineage: Eukaryota > Metazoa > Chordata > Aves > Passeriformes > Acanthizidae > Acanthornis > Acanthornis magna. The sequence goes on along the minus strand of JAWUZG010000484.1, from coordinate 776,364 downwards.
CTTTCGGTGACAGGGAGCGGCCGAAAGCCCCCGGTGCCGCCCCGACGGTCCCTCGGTGCAGCGGTTTCAGTCGCAGGCAGCGGCCACTCCCGGTGCTGTTCTTTCATAATTTTTAATTTTAGTCCCTATATTTTATTCTATTCGCACCTCCCATCCCACGCCCCTCCCCTGCGGCTCTCTCACCGCCGCCGCTCGTCGCCGCTCTCTCGGTGCAGCTCTTCAGTGACACGGCCCGGCCGAGACGCCCCTCGGTGCGGCTCTTTGATTGGATTTTCTTCTTTTCTCTGTCTTTTCTGTCGTTCGCACCTCGCCCGTCCCGCGGAGCGACTCCTTCAGGGCCCCGGGGCGGCACAAAGCCCTCGGGGCGGCTCCAAAGGGCCCCGCCCGCGGCCGCTCCCCGAGGCCTCCCCGCTGCTCGCGGGGATCGGACACCGCCGGCGGCCCCGGCCCCTTCTTGTTCTCCTTGCTGCTGCCGGGATTCAGCCCCCGCCGCCGCCCGGCTCCTTCTGCCGGCCCTGCCCGGCACGGAGCGGCGCTGCCGCTGACGGGGCCGGAGCGCGGCTGCGACACGACTGCCCCGCGCCTCGGGACCGGGCCGGGGAGTGACCGCACGGGTGGGGAGGGACCCCCGCTGGACAGGGCAGGGACTGAGCCCATGAGAGAAGGAGGTGGGAGTACGGCGGAGAAGGAGGAGGAGAAGAGACGGAAGAGGAGGAGCGGGAGGAAGAGTAGGGACAAAGGAGGCGGAGAGAGAAGCCCCACGCGGTCTGGGTATCCCTGAATTCGCAGTCCCTCCTGGGCCATCTCTGTCCCATGCCGCAGGTGAGCGGGGAGGGGGAGCTCGCCCCAAATATCCGGGGGGGGCCCCTGGGTTTGGGTTTTTCTGGTGGAAGGTGTTTAGAGTTTGTATTACTCCAAAGCCGAGCCGCAAATGCCCCTCGGGGGGCCATCGGGGGGTCCCCAGGAGGTGTTTCTGGGGTATCCTGGTGGCGGTGTGGGCAGAGCCCCGACGGGGGTGGGGGGATGCGGGTCCCCCCCTCGGTGGGGGTTGGGCTCTGCCCAGGCTGGGCCCTCCAAGCTCTCCCCGGGGCCACGTGCGGACCGGCGGGGGAGGAGGGACAGCGGTTTTGGGGACCCCCGGGAGCCCCGGCTTCCCTAAGCGGGACCCCAGGGAGAGGAGAGCCCCAGAAATGCGGAGCAGGGACCCCGCTAGGGGGAATCCCTGGGATTGCCGGGACGCCCGGCGGGGGGGTGTGAGGGGTGGAGGGGCGGGATGGCCAGAAAGGGGTTCAGGGCTGCCGGGTGCTGGAAGTGGCTGCTCCCAGTATGAGCCTAGTTGCCCCTCCCACCCCGTGTAGTTCCAGTTTCCTCGTCACTCCCAGTATGAGCCCAGTTGCCCCTCCCACCCCGTGTAGTTCCAGTTTCCTCGTCACTCCCAGTATGAGCCCAGTCACTCCCAGTATGATCCTGGTCACTTCCCCTCACACCCTGTAGGTTCCCTGTTGCTCCCACTATGAGCCCAGTCACTCCCAGTCATTCCCTATTATGATGCAATTAGCCCTCACCACGGTCCCAGTTGCTCCCAGTTCCTGCTTGTTTTGTCCAGTGTGTCCACAGTTCTCCCAGTTCCCCTAGCATAGTCGCAGTCACTCCCAGTACAATCCCAGGATGAGGCCAGGATGATGCCAGTGTCTCCCAGCAGGGCCCCCGTCACCCCCACGTGCCCCCAGTCTCGCCCAGTATGGTCCCAGTCACCACCTGCATGTTCCCAGTATATCCCAGTTGCCCTGAACATTCTCATAGTCATTCCCAGGCACTCCCAGTTCCCTCAGCATGGTTCAGTTGCCCCCAGGATTATCCCAGTCACTGCCAGTAGATCCCAGTTGTCAGCAGCATGCACCCTGTCATTCCCATTTGGCTCCCAGCATGAGCCTAGTGGCTCCCAGTAAGCCCTAGTCAGGGTCCATTGAAACCCACTATCCTCCTAGTATGATCCCAGTCCCTCCCAGTATGATGCCAGTGGCCCCCAATGTGATCCCATTTGCTCCCTGTCTCTCCCAGTATATCCCAGCTGCCCACAGCAAAATTACAGTCATTCCCACTTCCTCCCAGTTGCTATCAGCATGATTACAGTTTGCCACAGCCACTCCTATTCAATCCCAGTATGGTTCCAGTCTCCCCCAGCAATGTGCGAGCTGCTCCCACTGTGATTCCAGTATGATCCCAGTTCCTGCCAGCATAGTTCCAGTTGTTTCCAGTTCCTCCCAGGATGATCCCAGTTGCCCCCAGTGACCCCTAGTACAGTCCCTGTCCCTCTCAGCAGGGTTCCAGTCATGCCCAGTTGCCCCAGCGTGCTCCCAACTGTTCCCAGAGTGGTTCCAATCAGCCCAGTATGGTTACAGACACTCCCAGTATATCCCAGTTACCCTCAGCATGCTCATAGTCATTCCTAGGTATTCCCATTTGCCCCAGGAAGGTTCTAGTTCCCTCAGAATGATCCCAGTCTTTCCCAGTTAAACCCAGTTTCCTCCTGCATGATCCCAGTTACAGTCAGTTGCCCAAAGTGTGGTCACAGTTATTCCCAGTATCATCCCAGTTGCCCCAGTTTTGGTCTAAGTCCCCCTCAGCATGGTTCCAGTAGCTTCCAGTTAGTTGATCCCAGTTGCTCCCAATGCATCCAGAGTTTCCTCCCAACATGGGCCCAGTAACCCCCAGTCAGGTTATGCAAATGCCCCTCGGGGGGATACTCGGGGGTCCCTGGGAGGTGTTTTTGGGGGTCCCCAGTGTTGGTGCCAGCTGAGCCCCCGGCTGGGGGATGCAGGTTCCCCTTACGGATGGGGTTGGGCTCTGCCTGGGGCCACGTGGGGAGCGCACTGGACCAGTGGGGAGTGGGGGACACCTGTTTTGGGGACCCCCGCGAGAGCCGTGTGAGGGGAGAATGGAGAGGGGCGACAGCGGAGCTGGGGGACCCCTGGCAGCCTGGAGGGGGGACCCCAGGGACCCTGAAATGGGGACCCACAGAGGGTGGAACCCGAGGAGCCCTGGCAGCCTGGAGAGACACACAGGGGAGAGGGGATCCCTGGGACCCCAAAAGCCCCGGCTTCCCTAAGTGGGACCCCAAAGAGAGGAGACTCTCAGAACCCCAAAGTGGGGAACTTGGAGAGCAGGACCCCTGGGATTCCTGGGACCCCCTACAGTCTGCGGAGGGTGGAGACACTGGAGAGGGGGGACCCCCAGTACACACAGGACCCCCAGCAACAGGGGGAACCCAAGAACCCCCACAGAGAAATGACCAGACAGGGGGAACTCCTAGGAGAGTCTTTTTTTGGTGCTGAATCTTGGTGTTCTGGACTTTTTTATGGATCACAGATGCCTGGTGACTTCTAGAGATGGAATTGCACAGGATGACCTTCAAACCCAATGCAGTCACCCCTTGTTTTCCCCCTAACCAGGATTTCCCATTCCCAAACCTTGGCTGGATGGAGGAGGAGGCTGTGAGGAAGAGGAAGATGCCCTGGGACCCCCAGGCAGGTGAGGAGGAAGTCACTGTCCCTTTCCCCCTCTCTTCTCCTCCATCTCCCAGCTGAGCATCGGCCCCAGCTGCAGGACAACCCTGCTGCCGACGCTGTCCTGCTGGGGATGGATTGGGGGAATGTCCTTCCCTTTTCCTATGGCTTGGAGGCAAATCCCAAATCCTCTCCTTGTCCTTTTTCCCCCAGAACACGAGCTGAGCACCGGGGAGGAGAAATCCTTGGGGCAGAACCTCATGGAAGAGGCCATTTTGAGCAGCTCTACGGTGCAGGAATCCAATGGGGTGGAAAAGCCCCAGAGATCCCATATGAGGAGGAGCTCCAAACCCAGCCAAGGGTCCTCTGAGGAGGAAAGACTGACCTTGTGCCGGGAAGGTGACCAGAGCTTTGCCCAGAGTTCAAAGCTGGTGGTCCATGAGCAGCTCCATAATGGGGAGAAGCCCTACAAGTGTGGGGAATGTGGGAAGAGCTTCAGCCGAAGCTCCGACCTGATCTGTCACCAGAGGATCCACACAGGGGAGAGGCCCTTTGAATGTGGGGAATGTGGGAAGAGCTTCAGAGACAGCTCCTACCTGATCGTCCACCAGAGAATCCATACTGGGGAGAGGCCCTACAAGTGTCCCAAGTGTGGGAAGACCTTCAACCGGAGCTCCTGCCAGATTGTCCACCAGCGAATCCACACAGGGGAGAGGCCCTATGAGTGTGGGGAATGTGGGAAGAGCTTCAGTAGGAGATCCCGTCTGATTGTGCACCAGCGCATCCACACAGGGGAAAGGCGCTTTGAGTGTCCTGAGTGTGGGAAGAGGTTTCCAAAGAGCTCTGATCTCCTAGTCCATCAGCAGATTCACACAGAGGAGAGGCCCTTCCCTGCCCTGTCTGCGGGAAGGGCTTCAAGCAAAACTCCCACCTCATCAGGCACCAGCGCATCCACACCGGGGAGAGGTCCTATGAGTGTCCTGAGTGTGGGAAGAGCTTCTCCAGGAACTCTCACTTGACCCAACACCAACGGAGGCACCGATAAGGGAAGCCCTGTGAGTACCCTGAGTGCAGGAAGAGCTTTGTGCGCTGCTCCAACTCCATCCCCCATCAGAGGAGCCACGTTGGGAAGAGCCCTGGTGACCCACATTCCCTGTGACCCACATTGGGAAGACATCTGGCAGGTGGTCTCCACATCCTTCTGGATCTCTGTAGGCACCTGGATGAACACAGGGTGAGGAATATCCATGGGGACTCTGATTGAAATTGGAAATTGATTGGGAAGAGTGGATTTGTGGTCTTTACACTCACAAAAATCTCACCTGCTCTGTCCAATTGTTTCTTCTGGTGGCATCAAGCAGTGCTGGATGATCTTGAAGGTCTTTTCTAACCTAAATAATTTCCTTCTCCATTTTGTCAAAACAACTAAAATTGAGGTTCAAATAAAGAAATTAAACAAAGGGATCTAAAGCCACACAATTTCATTCAGATTTGACGGTGAATTTGTGGTTGGTTCATGGGATTATCTGGGAAGGTTTGGGTGTTGTGGGGCAACTGACTCGGGCAGATGGGGCCATGATGTCATAGCTGTGCTGGCCGAACAGGGGGTTCAGATGAGCCCATCTGTTCTCCAGGAATTCCTGTTATCTGTCCCAGTCCCTGGCCTGGGTCTCCCGTTTGGGCTGTGTCCCCCAAAGTGCCCAAATCGCTGCTGAAGTGCCCGAGCTGCTCCTGGCTGTGGATGTTCCTGTCCACCAACCTCTCCTGGTCAGTGCCGTGGGGGGCTGGCAAAAGGTTTGGGGGATCCAGGGAAGGCTTGGAGGGGCTTTTGTGACTCTTGGGGGCATTTGTGGTGCTGAGAGGGAGTTTAGGGGCTCTGTGAGGGAGGTTTGGGGTCCTGGCAGGGCTGTGTGGCTTGGAGAGACCTTGGGTTTGTGTAGGGGGAGATGAGAAGGGGATTTGGTGGCTCTTGGGCTCATTTCTATTGCAGGGAGTGGTTGGGGGGGGGGGTCCTGGGGGGAGCTGTGGCATGGTTTGAGGGTCTGGGAGTGACTGTGGGGCTGGCAGGGCATTTTAGAGTGGTCGTGATACCCCAGACCCCCAAAGTTGCCACCAGATCCCAACCCCCATGATGCCGCTGGGGTTTGGGGGCTCCATGTTGGAGTTCATGCTCCTGGCACTGAAGGTGAAGGTGAAGGGGGTCCCAGGGGTCATGTGTGTCCTCCCCAGAGTGTGTGTCCCCCCTATCCCAGTGTCACCCCCTTTTCCCTCCCCACAGGGCTCCTGACCCAGCTCCTGCTTCCCCTGGGAGGGAATTTGGGGAGGGGGCAGAGGGGGTGCGCAGCCCCTGCTGGGGGATGACCCCGAGCCAGAGCCCTTTGTTTAGCTCCAAGCTGGGCTTGGGGACGCAGGAGGAACAGGCGATGGGAAGCAGCTCCTGCAGGTGTGACAGTGCTTGAGCTCAGGGCAAGGTCCTGCCCTGCACACCTGGCTCAGGTGTGACACTGCCCCGCGAAGGGAGCGCGACATTGCCATCCCCACGGCTCAGGGCTGTGAGCAGCACTTGGAGCGTGGACATGGAAATCCTGGGAGCAACTGGGGCCACACTGAGGCTGTGAATTATCCCCTCCCACATCTTTCCAGGCACCCTGTGATCTGAGAAATGCTCCTTAGGCCTGGGCCTTGAGCAACAGCCCCTGGGCTCAGCTCCTGTGCAGCTGATCACAAACACTGTCTGCTCCCAGGCACTGCTGCTGTCCAACAAGCTCCTGCTTTCTTTAGGAACAGCCTTGGCAACTGTTTTTCTTCCCTTAATGGCACCACATCCCTGTTCTCACACTGTCACCAAAAGCTGTTGATCCGAAGTGTCACCAGGATGAAACTTTCCTCTGACTAAAGCCCATCTCTTGGGGCCCTATAAACAGCAATCCAAAATGAGCTTCTTGGAGCTCTCCTGGAGCAGCTCCTCCCTCTGAGTGGGGCCTCTCAGAGCCGGGAACTCTCCCGTTTGCTGCACTCGGGGCATCCGCGAACAACGAGGGACCCTGGGCCGATCCCCCACTCCTCGAGGCTCAACCCTTCACCTGCTGGGGAGATGCAAAAGCATCCAGAGTGAGCATTTCCCTGCCCTCGAGGGGAATTTCTGACAGGTCCCTGACACTGACTCTGTCTGTGTGCTTTCACATCTGCTTATGGCAAATACAGGAAAAGTGCTGCTCTCTTAGGTGTTTAAGTCCTTTAGGTATCTAAGTAAGTTAGGCCTGTTAGTAAGTTTAATTAAAGTTCTGTTAAGTTAAATGCTCTTAAGTGTGGTTCCTTTGCTAAATTGTTAAGTTATGACTTCAAGTACTGTTAAGTGCTGTTAAGCCTTTGGGCCATATTCCATTTTTACCCTTTTCTATCCTTTTGTCTCACACACATACACACACACACACACACACACACACACACACACACACACACACACAGATAGTTCTTGATTTATTTTGGTTTGGATTGATGGACTGGAGTCTGTTGCTTTTTTTCCCTCAGTGTCCCTTAACCATCTAGTCAGGAGTAGAGTGAACTGTGCCAATGAACTCTGTTGTGCCATCACTTTATAGAAAGTCTGGTTTTTACCTATGCCCCCTTGCTGGTGATTCTTTAAATGATCTCAAACACTCGTTTGGAACAACAGCCCCATGTTCTTCTTCCTCCTCAGCCTCTCCCTGCTCGACCTGGGCTCCATCTGCACCACTGTCCCCAAAGCCATGCACAATTCCCTCTGGGACACCAGGGCCATCTCCTATGCAGAATGTGCTGCTCAGCTGTTTTTCTTTCTTTGCTTTGCATCTGCAGAGTGTTTTCTCCCCACAGTCATGTCCTGTGACCACTCTGTGTCCATCTGCAAAGCCCTGCACCACGGGACCCTCCTGGGCAGCAGAGCTTGTGCCCACATGGCAGCAGCTGCCTGGGCCAGTGGCTTTCTCACTGCTCTGCTGCACACAGCCAATCCATTTTCCCTGCCCCTGTGCCAGGGCAATGGCCTGGGCCAGTTCTTCTGTGAAATCCCCCAGATCCTGAAGCTCTCCTGCTCACACTCACATTACCTCTGGGAAGTTTGGCTTATCGTGGTTAGTGCCTGTTTGGGCTCTGAGTGTTTTGTCTTCATTGTTTTCTCCTATGTGCAGATCTTCAGGGCTGTGCTGAGTCCCCTCAGAGCAGGACTGGCACAAAGCCTTTTCCACGTGCCTCCCTCCCGTGGCCATGGTGTCCCTGTTTGTCAGCACTGCTGTGTTTGCCCATCTGAAGCCCTCCTGCATCTCCTCCCCATCCCTGGATCTGCTGGTGGCACTTCTGCTCTCAGTGGTGCCTCCAGCACTGAACCTGCCCTTTTCCTGGGGCAGGACCACCCACGGTGGCTGTGAGGGCCACCCAGCCTGTCACCTGGGGTGCCCTGCACTGCTGCTCACCCCAACATGTGACTCCATCACCCTCCACGAGCTCTGCAGACGGTGCTGCTCGGGCAGGGAGGTGCTGCAGAGGGCCAGGTGGGCCTCGTGCCCTGCCCAGCAGACCCCTCACAGCCCATGGGTCCCGACCCCGCTGAGCTTCCGGGGGGTGTCAGCTGTCTCTGCCTTGCCACCCTGCAGCTGCCAGCACACAATGCTGCCCCTGCACGTCCCACTGCTCCTCCAGGACTCTGCCCCACATCCAGCCCTGCAGGATCTCCTCGTGCCCATTGCACCAGCTCCTGCCGCCCACCAGCCACAGGGACATGGAGACGGCTGGGCCTGGGGACAGCAGAGATGTCAGCACCCCAGGGGGCACTGGGGATCCCCCGGCTGCTGCTGCTGCTGCTGGGGGCAGTTGGGCACCGCTGCAGCCAGGCTGGGGTTTGCCCAACACTCACCTGAGCAAAGGACAGCAGCAGCGTTCCCGTGGGAGCAGAGTGAGGACCCCAGGGCAGTCACCAGGCACTGCTCCGGGTGGGCTTCAGTCTCATCCCAGTGCCATGAGTCCCTCCAGATGAATCCCACCAAAGAGGGTGACAATAAAACTCTATAGACAAAGGTCTCTAAAGCAGGTATTTATTTGTTCAGCGCTGGATGCACGGGGGATCTTTCCTCCAAACGTGCATGCCGAATGTTTCCTTGCTCAGCTTTTACTACACAAAGGTATACATATTCATTATAAGTTCATACATATGCAACATTAGGTGGAGTTACTATGATTAGTTCCAAGAAATCATTTATATACGTTCACTCCTACTTGCGCTTGTGCAGTGCATTCTGGTGGTCCTGGGCAGGGGTCTTCGGGATGAAGGCCCCAAGTCTTCCTCATTAGTGCACTTTTCACCTCTCTCTCTGCACTGTCGGTGTGTGCTGGTTCAGCTCTTCTTGTGGTCAGTCTGCTAGCTATTTCTATTGTTAGTATATCTTGTTTAAAAGCCTAATTATGAAAGGAATGAGAGGGAGATGTCTCTACAAACAAACTGTGGGGCTTGCTGGTAGATAAGGCCAGACACTGATAAGTGACAGAAGCAATGGGAGGAAGCATAAATTCCATAGGAATTCCATTAATTGACACAGATTGTTACTCACCCAAGGTCGTGCTAAATCCCTGGACTTAGAGAAAAAGAACAGAGACACAAAGAAAAAACAAGGGGGGTGGGGGGGGATGTACATTAGAAGGGGGCCTGTGTTCATCCAGGTGCCTACGGAGATCCAGAAGGATGTGGAGATCACCTGCCAGGTGTCTTCCCAATGTGAGTCACAGGGAATATGGAGCACCAGGGCTCTTCCCAACGTGGCTCCTCTGATGGGGGATGAAGTTGGAGCAGCGCACAAAGCTCTTCCTGCACTCAGGGCACTCACAGGGCTTCCCTTATCGGTGCCTCTGCTGGTGTTGGATCAAGTTAGAGCTCTGGGTGAAGCTCTTCCCACACTCGGGACACTTGTAGGGCCTCTCCCCGGTGTGGATGCGCCGGTGGGTGGTGAGGTTGGAGTTTTGCTTGAAGCCCTTCCCACAGTCGGGGCAGCGGAAGGGCCTCTCCTCTGTGTGAATCCGCTCATGTAGGAGGACTTCGGAACTGGTCTGAAACCTCTTTCCACACTGAGAACACTTGTAGGGCCTCTCCCCTGTATGGCTCCTCTGGTGGACAATCATGTGGGACCTATCACGGAAGCTCTTCCCACACTCCCCACACTCATAGGGCCTTTCCCCAGTGTGGATCCTCTGGTGGACAATCAGGTTGTAGTTCTGGATGAAGCTCTTCCCACATTCCCCACACTCATAGGGCCTCTCCCCCGTATGGCACCTCTGGTGGACAATCAGGTGGGACCTATCGCTGAAGCTCTTCCCACACTCCCCACACTTGTAGGGCCTTTCCCCAGTGTGGATCCTCTGGTGGGCAATCAGGCAGGACCTATCACTGAAGCTCTTCCCACACTCCCCACACTTGTAAGGCTTCTTCCCAGTGTGGATCCTCTTGTGGACAATCAGGCTGGAGTTCCGGCTGAAGCTCTTCCCACATTCCCCACAATCATAGGGCCTCTCCCCAGTGTGGATGCGCTGGTGGACAATCAGGTGGCACCTACGGCTGAAGCTCTTCCGACACTCCCCACACTCATAGGGCCTCTCCCCAGTGTGGATGCGCTGGTGGACAATCAGGTGGCACCTACGGCTGAAGCTCTTCCCACACTCCCCACACTTGTACGGCTTCTTCCCAGTGTGGATCCTCTTGTGGACAATCAGGCTGGAGTTCTGGCTGAAGCTCTTCCGACACTCCCCACACTCACAGGGCCTCTCCCCAGTGTGGATGCGCTGGTGGACGACCAGGTAGGACCTATGGCTGAAGCTCTTCCCACACTCCCCACACCTGAAGGGCTTCTCCCCATCGCGAAGCCGCTCATCGATCACCTGCTCTGAGCGCTGCCTGAAGCTCTGGTCACCTTCCCCACTCAGGGTGGGTCTTTCCTCTTCCATGCACCCTGGGCTGGGTTTGGAGACCCTCCTCCTGCGAGACCTCCGGGGCTTTTCCTCCACATTGGACTCCTGCACTGTGGAGCTGCTCAAAACGGCCTCTTCCATGAGGTTCTGCCCCAAGGATTTCTCCTCCCCGGTCCTCAGCTCGTTCGTTGGGGGAGGAAGGACAAGGAGAGGATTTGGGATTTGCCTCCATGCGAGAGGGAAGGGGAAGGACATCCCCCCAGGCAGGACAGCATCGGCAGCAGGGTTGTCCTGCAGCTGGGGGTGATGGAGGAGAAGAGAGGGGGAAAGGGGCACTGACTTCCTCACCTGCCTGGGGGTCCTGGGGCATCTTCCTCTTCCTCACAGCCTCCTCCTCCATCCAGCCAAGGTTTGGGAATGGGAAATCCTGGTTTGGGGGAAAACAAGGGGTGACTGCATTGGGTATGAAGGTCACTGTGTCCAATTCCATCTTTAGAAGTCACTGGGCATCTGGGGTGCATAAAAACCTGAAGAACACCAGGATTCAGCCCCAAAAAAGACTCTCCCCGGAGTTCCCCCTCTTAGGTCTTGCCACTTGGAGCTTCTGGGGGTCTCCTCTCTCTGGGTCCTGCTTGGGATGTGTGGGGTTTGTGGAGGGGGACTGAGACCACAACTGAGATCATACTGGGACAAACTGGGACCACACTTTGGGCAAGTGACTGAAACTAGAACCATGCTGGGGGAGACTGGGAGTAACTGGGAAAGACTGGGATCATTCTGAGGGTACTAGAACCTTACTGGAGCAACTGGGAGTGCCTGTGAATGACTATGAGCATGCTGAGGGACACTGGGATATACTGGGAGTGTCTGTGACTCTACTGGGCTGACTGGAACCACTCTGGGAACATCTGGGACCACTCTGGGGGAAACTAGGAGTAAGTGAGAGTGACTGGGACCACACTTTGAGACACTAGGCATGACTCGGACACTGCTGAGAGGGACTGGGACTATACTAGGGGCCACTGGGGGCAATTGGGATCACACTGGGAGGAACAGGAAATAACTGGAACTATGCTGGGGGCAACAGGGTTCATACTGGGATCACAGTGGGAGCAGCTGGGCCCATGCTGAGGGAGACTGGGATCACACTGAGGGTGGTGGGAATCACAGTGGCATTGACTGGAAGTGGCTGTGGGCTATTAAATCACACTGAAAGCAACTGGAAGTCGGAATGACTTGGAACATGCTGGGGGCAACTGGGATATACTGGGAGAGACAGGGAGTCACTGGGATCATACTGGAGGCTACTGGGCTCATGCTGGCATTGACAGGGAGCAACTGGGATCACATTGAGGGCCACTGGCATCATGCTGGGAGGGATTGGGATCATACTGGGATTATAGTGGGTGTCAGTGGACCCTGACTGGGGATTACTGGGAGCTACTAGGCCCATGCTGGAAGCCAAATGGGGATACACTGGGAACAACTGGGAATGACAGGGTGCATGCTGCTGACAACTGGGATCTAGTGGCAGTGACTGGGATAATCTTGGGGGCAAGTGAACCATGCTGAGGGAACTGGGAGTGCCTGGGAATGACTTCGAAAGTGTTCAGGGCAACTGGGATATACTGGGAGTGCCTGAGACCATGCAGGTGGTGACTGGCACCACACTGGGAGTGACTGGGAATGTGCTGGCAGGAACTGGGACCATACTGGGGGGAATTGGGCGCAAGTGGGAGTGACTGGGGCCCAGATGGGAGACACTGGCATCACACTGGACTCATACTGAGATTGTACTGGGAGTGACTGTGACTATGCTAGGGGCAACTGGGAGAACTGGGAACACACTGGGTAAAAGAGGGAGGAACTGGGAGCAACTGGGACCGTGCTGGGGGCTAATTGCATCATAATAGGGAATGACTGGGAGCAACAGGGATCCTACAGGAAGTGAGGGGAAGTGACCAGGATCATACTGGGAATGACTGGGCTCATACTGGGAGTGACGAGGAAACTGGAACCACACGGGGTGGGGGGGGCAACTGGGCTCATACTGGGAGCAGCCACTTCCAGGACCCGGCAGCCCTGAACCCCTTTCCGGCCATTCCGTCCCTCCAGCCCCCACACCCCCCGCCGGGGGTCTCGGCAATCCCAGGGATTCCCCCTCGTGGGGTCCCCCCTTCGCAGTTCTGGGGGTCTCCTCTCCCTGGGGTCCCGCTTAGGGAAGCCGGGGCTCCCGGGGGTCCCCAAAACCGCTGTCCCCCCCTCCCCCACCGGTCCGCACGTGGCCCTGGGCAGAGCTCGGAGGGCCCGGCCCGGGCAGAGCCCAAACCCCCACCGCGGGCACGACCCGCATCCCCCCGCCCCCATCGGGGCTCTGCTTGCACGGCCATCGGGACCCCTCAAAAACAGCTCCCGGGGACCCCCGATGTCCCCCCGAGGGGCATTTGCGGCTTCGCTTTGGAGTAATACAAACTCTAAACATCCTTCACAAAAATCCCCAAACCCAGGGACCCCCCCCGTATATTTGGGGCGAGCTCCCCCTCCCCGCTCACCTGCGGCATGGAGCGGCGATGGTCCACGGGGGACTGCAAATTCAGGGAGACACAGACCGCACTGTGCCAGCCCGCTCCTTCTTTTGTCCCTCCTCTTCCTCCCGCTCCTCCCCCTCTGTTTCTCCTCCTCCCGCTCCTCCTCTTCCATTCCTTCTCCTCCTCTTGCTCTGGAGTCCCCATTTCAGGGTCCCAAGGCTCCCCTCTCCAGGTGGCCGCGGGTCCCCCAGCTCTGCTATCACCCCTCTCATTCACCCATCTCACAGGTCTCACGGGGATCCCCAAAACCCGTGTCCCCCATACCCCACTGGTCCTGTGTGGTCCCCACATGGCCCTGGGTAGAGCCCAAACCCCGCCGTGGGGGGACCCACATCCCCCTGCCCCCCTGACAGGGCTCTGTGAGTAGCTGTGGCAGGATGTCCCCCTCCACACCTCTCTCTCCATGGCTGGTGCATAGATAACTCAGATTGAGTCAAAAGCCCATCAAGAAGTTATCTCTTGGTGCCTGACAGTCTGACATCTCCAGCCTTGAATCCACATCTTGGTATGGAGAGAGGATGTGGAGAGAGATGAAAGAAATGAGGACGTGACCGAAAGACACACTTTTACACTATAAAGGACACATGAAATATCACAGAGGTAGAAGCTTTTCGACATGGACACTGGAGCATGAAAAAGCTTCTCCCCAGGGTCTGGACACAGCCCTGTGGGAACTCCCTCGAGGACTGAGTGAGGATTCTAATGTCACCAAATTGGAGTTTGGTAAGACACATTGGTTTCCTAAATTTTATTTTCTTTGCTAGCAACAACAATAATAATAGGTACCTTTATTGCGCACTGAATTCTTAGCTATTTGTAGTTTTGCAGTTGTTCTGTGTAGTATGTAGTTTTGTCCCAAGTCTAATGTCTGTTATTTACCATGCCTAATAAATGATCATTTATGTCATATTAGACCTAATCAGCCATTATTAAAGAACTTGCAAACGAGACCGTGTCTTGGGGTGCTGCCCACCCCAATAAGAGCTCCTGCCTGCTGCCAAAGGCCTGGGCAAAGGCAGAGATTTAGCTAAAGCTCCTGTCCCCATTCGTAACATTTTGGCATAGTCGGCAGGATAACGGCAAACGATTCAAATAATCAGACTAAAGACTTAACAAACTGCTTACGGAGGCACAGTCCTAATCCTCTTCCAGTAGGTAACTGGTTTAAATGGGAAAAAATCCATAAGAAGTTATATGAACCGCAAGATTTACTGACAAATAAAAATAGAGAAAATATCATTTCTCATGCACTTGCTGTATATCTAAAAGCTGCATGTGATTGGCGGACGGAAATTATATAAGAGCATAACAAATTAAAGCAAGAGCTAAAAGATGCCAAGGAAAGAACAAAAACCTTGGAAGAAAAATTGGAATTAACATCATCAGAAAACCCCAACTCTGTAAATGTTAAAGAAATTCCAGAGTTGATAACATCACCTAAATATGAGAGTCATGAAATTCAGAAAAACCCTGATGAAATTAGTGATTCAAATGTTGAATTGGATTCTAACGAAAGCACAGAATGCCTATCTCTTAAGAAGAGAGAAATTCCAAAACCTAAATTGAATTCCATAATTAAGACTAAAATCTCTGAAAAACTCAAAGGTAGCCAGAGAAGAAAAGTGATCAAACCATTTCTCTGGAATTCCCTGCTATTAACAAACATTCCAAGTGCAGGAGAAACAGATATTAAATGTCTGTTAAAAATTTGTCTCACTGGGGAAAATGAATTCTGGACTGTGAGTGAACCAAAGCCACCTGATTTACTAATCAACAAAATTACACAACTCACGAAACCCTCTCCAAAGACTGCATTAACTGTCAACTGCCCGCAAGCAGTGTGGAGGGAAAAAGCGGCAATCCAAACCCGATATGACACAGAGAGAGGGGGGGAAAAAAATCAGTCCCCAATCCTTCTCTTGCAGAGAAGACAGACAAACCCTTAAGACCCAGCTCCCCCACATTCCTGCAATACAATAAACTTCCAATTACTCCTATGTCTACTAAACTGTAAGAGTAAAGAAAAACTTACCTTTTACACTGCTAAAATTTGTTATGATCTAATTATATTTAGGATGTATTCTACTTAAAGCTTTTCTATTTGAAAAGGGGCAAATAAAAACTAATGTTTAACAACTAATCCTTAAAACTTAATACTAACATGGAATGCTACTACACTGTAGGCATTTGCACGTAAATAAACAGCAATTTATATGTTGCCTGCTTTTGACTAAATACCAAATTCCTTCTAGGGAGTACAACTCCAACAATGAGTAGCTGACAGGCCAAGCTGTAATTCCTAAAGTAGATATCATATCTACTTCCCACTACTAGAAGGAGGTTTTTCCAAAAAAATCATAAAATACTAGGAAAGAATCATGTTCCTGAATTTTCTGTAATAACCACAGAGTTCACTCCAATGTTTTAATTTTCCCTTTGAAATGTGTCTGTGTGTGTGCATGGAGGGGTCTTGAACACGTCTGAATACCTGTTGATTTTGTTGCTGTTTCTTTGCGTGTATTTCCAACTATCACTTTGGAATATTTTTGTGTGTGTGTGTGTGTGGTGTGTGTGGATGCGTGTGAATTATAATTTGTGTTTTGCCGGCATATACACATATGTATATATACCAAGGGGACGCCTGTAAGAGTAAGATGAAAATTGGTTGAGTGTTAAAGCATGCTTTGAATGCCTATGGAATTTTTGTGTATGCTGTTTTTCCTACATGTGCTAATAAGTATCCCTTTAAAACTCCTCTGTGTGTAACTAAAAAGTGTCATTCCCTCACTCTTTGAGAAATTTGACAGTTACTTTTGGGGACAAAAATCTTTTCCCTTTAGAAAAAGCAAGTCCAATACCTGCAGTAAATTTTGCAACTACTGTAAAGTTTATTTCCTTTATTTGTGTGTGCTGGTGGCCACTGAGCTGTTTTGGGCAGCCAGAGAAGCAACCTTGAAAATGCAAATTGACACCACTAGGAAAAAGGTGCAAAGAGTATGTGCCCCTAGGCCAGTGCCCAAGCTATTTCCATGCAGCCAAGAGCACAGCTTTAGAAATGCAGATTGTACACTGCTAAAAGAAAAGATGAACAACTAAAAGCCCTCTTACCTAAGAGAGAAACTAAACTGTTTTTTCCTATCTCTTAACCTCACCAAGCCTTGCTTTCAATTACATACTAGAAGCAAAAGCTGATACCAGTGATACCTCACTCTGCAACATTGCAAAAGAAAACTAGCAGCAAAATAAAAAATATAACCTACTTCCAAAAGTGAAAGGAAAACACACACTCATTCCTGAAACACTCCTGCATTTATTTCAAACTCTAGAGTCAGAAATGTCTACTTTAAAAACTGAAGAGTGTTACTGATAAGAAATTGAAAGCTAACTGGTCATAAAAAGAAAGACAAAGAAAGTGTATGATTAATTAATTTGCAGTTTTGGGTTGGTGCCATATGGTAATTGTGGAAGTGGAAGTGTTAGATTGGTAAGTGAAGAGAAATGAAGTTTAAACAAAAAAGGATTTGAATGGTTGTTTTTTACAGACTCAGTCCTGAAAAATCCTTATAGGATGAATTAAAAATTCATGCAACTAACTATACTTTACAAACTTATTATACCAAAA
Organism: Acanthornis magna; assembly: GCA_036785705.1. Classification (NCBI taxonomy): domain Eukaryota; kingdom Metazoa; phylum Chordata; class Aves; order Passeriformes; family Acanthizidae; genus Acanthornis; species Acanthornis magna. The sequence goes on along the minus strand of JAWUZG010000484.1, from coordinate 759,718 downwards.
AGATGTGTCAATGAATTAACACTTACGAGTAATTGCCACTAAAAGCAGGCATGCTAATACAAAACCTAAGGCTTGCAAACCACTCCTCCACTGCCTCTGCCTGACAGCAGTGAATATAGCCCTGAGTCTGCAACTAGAGACCAGAAATGGAACTGCTATCATAGCTCTCCATAAAAAACACATCTGTTATTGCTGAAGTTGTATTGGTCTTATTTCTCTATTAACCTTAAATGTTTAAGGATACCTTCACTAGATATAAGTTAGGTGCACCTGGACGTGAAACAAGAAACTGCTCAAGAGACAGGAGAAAAGACTGCTGGGAAAAACTACTGAAACTCCTAGACTCCTGCAAACGAATAAAGCCACTCCAGAAACAAAGAAGCCATACTGGACTACACAGTAACTTTTGATTTGCTGTAATCAAAATGTTAATTGTAATATTGTTTACAGATCAATGTTTACAAGAATGCATATAGCTAATCAGCCATCCCTACAAAACCTAACAATGTTGTTTTTCCTAAACATGCCTATAGCAAAGGTTACGTGACCCTTGAAAAAGAGGAATTCCTACACCAAGCATATTTTTCCAATGGTATTCCTCCTGCCAGAATGATGCTCTGGCTGGAAAAGAAACCAAAACAATCCAAACCAACGAATTCTAACAGTAAATACAGTAACTGTTAAAACCTCTTCTTTTCACAGATGTCTAGAGATACCAGGGCTGACTTCACACCGAAGAATGAAGTTACCTAAATGTGGCTGTATCCCAAGCCTCATTCATATCTAGACATAGCTGGAAAAGGCATTTTAACCACACCCTGGTGAGCCTATTCCAAATCATATAGAATACTACTAGCTTTGTAAACATCAAGCTAAAAAAGCTCTACCCCCTCTAGAGCAGGGTAGATGCTCATCGGTACAGTTGTTCCAGAAATAAACATAATTGATAAATCAGAATTCCCCCAAGGACACCTACGATCTTTTATAACAAGATACAAACAAAATCTAAATTCCTAAACTGAAAAATCCTCTGGATTCCACAAACTTGTAAGAGAAATAAGTATTTCCAAAATCATTAAACATACAAAGCTAAACAAATAATGCAATCGATGCTTTGCAACAAGAAGTTTCCAGCCTCTTAAAGGTAGTCCAGCAAAACGGAATAGCTTTGGATTTGCAGTTAAACTCCAAAGGTGAAGTATGCACAGTTGTCAACACCAGCTGCTGTGTATCAAACCCTAAGAATACAAACTAATCTAAAGAAAATTAGGAAAAACACTGGAATCTTACACGAAAACCAGAAGGATCGAAAAACAAATATATTCAATTGGATAGCTTCATGGATTCCAAATCCAAATGCAACCATAGGAAAACTAATTGGTGTAATAATTGTAGTCCTAACACTGAGGTTCAGTATATGGATCATATTCTGAATTTGCCAAATTAGGACCAACAAAATATGTAAATCTGGCGAAAACCATTTTCTCTAAACCTTATTTAGTACTATGGAAGGATTAAATGATTTGATAATTTTGGTAATTTCAATTAATGTTTATGTATATCCTTTGTAGTTTCTACATGTATTACTTTGGTGTTTCTATGCCTTTACTCTGATTGTCACAGTGAGAAAGAGGGGATTACATCCTAAATAGAACCTAATCCATTTTATAAAAATGTCAATTAGAATTACGTTCTAAATAAGTAAAACAAATTAAGTCATCACATCCCCTGAGACAATCAAACTAATTATATATATATGTATCCACATATGTGTATCTGTCTAAATTATTGTGGAATTGTCTAACACTTGATATATTAAGCAAAAATAGGTGAAACACTAAACTCCACTGAAGAAAAAATTGGACTGAAAAGCACGAAGGGAAGTGAAAAAGTCACTGATCATTTACTGGACTCGTCCTGTTGCTACAATCAAGAAACTACCTCCACAAACTCTTCTTTGCTCCTGATTTACACCTCATCTTCCTATAGCCCTAAGACTCAAAGGGTGGAAAACAATCTACCCTACGTGGACTAATATCAACACAAGTATAAATGACTTGTTAAATTGTCTCCATAATATATATTTTTGTGTTACATAATCTACTACATAAACCCATAAGCTGAAGCAACAGCAGGTGCTTCTTATCAATCAAAGTTCGATTAAAGAATAATACAACTTAGGAAAACAATGTATACTAAAATACTGAATAATAGTGCACACATTATGAATGTGAGTACTTTCATAGCATGGAGGCAAGAGATACCTGTACTATCACTTCATGAGTTAAAAGTTAGTGCCTTTGGTCACAGGGGTGGAATGCGGCAGGACGTCCCCTCCCACACACCTCTCTCTCCATGGCTGATGCATAGATAACTCAGATTGAGTCAAAAGCCCATCAAGAAGTTATCTCTTTGTGCCTGACAGTCTGACATCTCCAGCCTTGAACCCACATCTTGGTATGGAGAGAGGATGTGGAGAGAGATGAAAGAAATGAGGACGTGACCGAAAGACACACTTTTACACTATAAAGGACACATGAAATATCACAGAGGTAGAAGCTTTTCGACATGGACACTGGAGCATGAAAAAGCTTCTCCCCAGGGTCTGGACACAGCCCTGTGGGAACTCCCTCGAGGACTGAGTGAGGATTCTAATGTCACCAAATTGGAGTTTGGTAAGACACATTGGTTTCCTAAATTGTATTTCCTTTGCTAGCAACAACAATAATAATAGGTACCTTTATTGCACGCTGAATTCTTAGCTATTTGTAGCTTTGCAGTTGTTCTGGGTAGTATGTAGTTTTGTCCCAAGTCTAATGTCTGTTATTTACCATGTCTAATAAATGATAATTTATGTCATATTAGGCCTAATCGGCCGGCTCGGAGGAAGGAGATTCACCCCCGGCACCCCCTGCCTCCTCCTTCTATCCCGTTTGGCACACTTGGTGCTTCTGGAGCTGCCTGCCCGCACAGCCGGACCCGCCCTGCGGCCGCTTAGCCATGGAGTGCAGGGAATGAATGGCAGGGATTATTGGGCTGGGCTGGCCCTGGCCGGGTGCCCGGTGCCACCAGAGCTGCTCTGGCACTCTCCTCACAGGTGCAGGACACAGAACACAGCAGGAAAGGCTCTGGTCTGGGATAAGGGCAGAGAGATGTCACTCGCTGCTCATCATCAGGGGCACAAGAAACCCAAGCTGGGGAAATTAATGGAATTTATTTCTAAACAAATCTCAGTAGGAGAAAGACAACTAAAACAAACCCTAAAAAACACCCTCCACACCCCTCCTTCCTCCCGGGCTCCCAGCCTCCTCCCGCAGTCCCTCCTCTGCTCTCTGCACGGGAATCTTGTCACCAGCCATGAACTTTGCTTTTGCCTCATCCCGGAATCTCTTCCCGTAAGGAAGAACTTTCTCCAGCAGAGATTCAGGGCACGATGGTCTTTGAGCTTCGGGGTGTTCCCCCTACAGCTCCTTGTAGGTCTCCTCTTCCCGTGCTGGGTCTCCTGCACCACAGAACTCTGCCAGCTGCAGCTTTGCAAACGTCAGCTCAAGGTCTGCATGTTCCTCAACAATTTGCTCGAGGTCCTTGGGGGCTGCCTCCAATCCATTCTTCTTGTCTTCCCCCTTTGCACGGAGCCAATGGATCTGATGGCCCCTGGGCAGGGCCTGGCCCAGAAGGTGGAACCTGGGTCCTGCTGCAGCAGCGCTGGGGGAGCTCCAGGACTCGCTCTGGCCGCTGGGGCAGCCACAACACAGCCCGTTCCCAGGGAGGAGCCCAGGGCTCCGTGGGGCTCTGCAGGACCTTGTCCCTGGGGCTCGTCTGGATCAGCCCGGGCAGCTGCGCTGCACTTGGCTTCCTTTGTGTCCCTGGTTCCCCTGGCACAGCACCTGCCCAGCGCCGAGGGGACAGCAATGGGAGCGGGGCAGTTTGGGGTGAGGTTCAGTGTGTGTGCCCGGGATAAATCCCAAATCCTTCCCTAAGGAGCAGCGAGTGCTGACAGAGCACAAGATGCTCTGCTGACCACGGGATGGCCCCGGGGGTGATGTCAGACAAAGCTGGGATGGGAGTTAGAAAGAGCAGGAGGAGGAGAAGGAGGCGGAGCGGGCAGGAGAGGAGGGACACCGAAAAAGAGGAAGTGCGGGGAGCGGGGGGAGGAGGAGTGGGAGGAAGACGATGGATGGAGGATCACAAACAGAAGCAGCAAAAGGAGCTGCCACGTGCATCCATCGCTCTCTGTGTCCGCAACCCTCGGCCCCGGGAGCATCGCCCCCCGGGACATCCCGCAGGTGATCGGGCAGGGGGAGCTCGCCCCAAAGATTTTGGGCGGTCCCTGGGGTTCTTTTTGGGAGGGGGGATTTTTGGACCCTGTAGGACTCCAGCACCGAGTCCCAAATGTCTTTCTTGATTACCGGGAGGGGTTTTTTTTTTGGGGGGGAGAACGCGCATGTTTGGATCTTGCAGGACTCCAAGGGAGAGTGGCAAATGGCCCTTGGGGGGATATTGGGGTGTCCCCTAGACGCGAGTTTTTTGGGGGGTCCCGATGGTGGCTGCCGGGGAAAATTGGATGGGATGGGATGGGATGTGGATTGGTGTGTGTGATGAAGTCTGGGGGAGGGGGATGGGTGGGATGGAGCCTGGGATGAGGCAGCTGAAGGGTCGGGGTGATGAAACCGGTGGGGACTCCACTCCTTAGGCGCTTCCAGGGTATCCGCCACCTCTGAGGGAGTTTTGGGGTACCCCTAATACTTCCGGGGGTGGCACTGGCAGCGGGGGACACGTGGCTGCGGCACCTCTGGGCCCCACCTGCGCCCCCCTTGCCCCCAGCGCCCCCCGGGAGCGGAATGTGGGGAGGGGGAGGTGGGGGGCGCCCAGGCCGGGCCCCCCCGCTGGGCGCTGTCCCGTTGGGGCCGAGTGCGGGGGGAGCTGTCCCGCGGGGCCCGGCCCTGCCCGGGCACGGCTGATGCCGCCCGCCCGAGCTCCGCACTGCTCCGGCCTGGTGCTCGCAGTGCCGCGCGGGGCGGGGCCGCTTTGGGGACCCCCCCAGGGCAGAGCGCGGCTGCTTTGGGGCTGTGGGCACCTGCCCGGCGCTGGGCATGGGCCGTGTGGGGGCAGCTGGGGCCGTCCTGGTGGCACTGGTGGTGCTGGGTGTCCCCCCGGGCTGCGCGTAAGGAGCTCTGGGGTGAGCAAGAAGGGAGGGAGAGGGGTGGTGGGAAAAAGGAGAAGCGGGGGGGAAATGTGGGTGGAACCCCCCCAAACAACTCCAAACCAAACCACCGAAAACCAAACCACCGCAAACCAAACCACCCCACACGAATAGAGGTGGGGCTGGGAATTGGGGAGACGATGGGAGAGTTGGAGAGAGCAGGAAAAGTGGACAGTGGGACCCCCAAAGGGAGCAGGAGGGGGCTGGGACCCACCCGATGGAGGGCAAGAGGGTCAACCTCAGCACAGCCACCTGGAACTGTTCATTCCAAAGGTCATTTTTCAACTGGGAATAAAAAAACCAGAGGGCAATCATCTTGCAAATGTAGAATGAGGGAGATAAGCAAGCAAGCCTGGGCTCATTGGAGGCAGCAGAAAGGCCAAGGCCTGAGCCCCAGCCCCGAGGAAGGCACATCCTGTCCCTCCTGCCTTGCTCAGGGCTCTGCTGGGCCACTGCGATGTGGGGAGGATGCTGAGGGCAGGATAAGGGGGTGACAGTGCCCAGCCTTGCTGGGGCTGTGCCAGGAGGCCCCAGGGCCTCAGGACAAGGTGTCTCCTCACAGCCCTTGGTGGCACAGATGCTGCTGTGGCCCAGGGCACCAAGACTTGGCTTCTCCTGGGCACTGCCAGCCTGGCCAGGGCCCTTGGCCATGTCCAGCACAGCTTGTCCTGCGCTGTCCCACAGCTGCTGCTGTGTCCCTGCAGGCTGCATACTCCCATCTCGCTGCCCCCCTGGCTCTGCCCTGCCATTGCCAGCCCTGCCCTGACCTCTGCCCACCCTCACCTGCTTCACTTCTGACCATCAGCAATTGTCTGTTCCTGTGCCCTTAGGGAGTGGTGCTTCAAGAGTGACCCCAGCACCTTCCTAAGAGTTTTCCCAGGGGACGTTTCCCACTGGTTCCCTCCTGAGCTGCTGCATCTGCTCTCCTCATGCCCAGGGTTGAAGCTTTGGTGGCTGTTTCCCTCCTGTCAACAAAGACTTTGAACTCAGCTGCTTCATGGTTGCTGTGCCCAAGGCGGCCACCAATGTCTGCTTCCCTCATGAGACCAAATTAATCTAATTAATTCATTTGCACACATCCAGTGGCTGTTTCGCATGCACCTTGTCTGTAGCAAAGGAGTCCTTGTCAGCCCCTCCCCCATCTGTTTCCCAATGCTGTCCCCATCACCCCCCTGAGCTCTCCTGGGTTGCTTTGTGCCCAGCCCTGCTGCCCTCCCAGCACACTGTGGGGTGGCAATCCCTGTGTTCTTGAGGACCTGTGAGCATGAGGCTTCCTCCAAGGAAAAGCTCTGTGCACGCCAGCCTTGCCTTTGCTCAGAGCTCCTGTCCTGCTGCTCACCCTCCTCTCTGCCTTCCTGAGGAGTCCTTGCTGCCATCCCTGGCTGCCCTCGCAGCACCCAAGGTGTCCCACCAGGGCTCTGCAGTGGCTGTGGGGGAGGCCATTTGTGCCTGCCCAGCACGTGCCTCCCTCCCATGGCCGTGGTGTCCCTGTTTGTCAGCACTGCTGTGTTTGCCCATCTGAAGCCCTCCTGCATCTCCTCCCCATGCCTGGATCTGCTGGTGGCACTTCTGCACTCAGTGGTGCCTCCAGCACTGAACCCCCTCCTCTACAGCCTGTGGAACCGCGAGCTCAAGGAGGCCATTAGAAAACTGATTTCAGTATCATTAGCTCTATTGTTATTTGTGTTTATTATTTCCCTAGATGAATACTTAGATTCCTGTGACTACTAAGGATGAAGCAGCTCTGTCCCACCTGGAGCCTTCAGAGCGTGTCTGACAGGGCCCAGAGCTGCTGCTCTCAGAGCATCTTGGCAATCAAGTGGGATCTCCCCAGGGCATTGACTGAAGCTTTGGCTCTTTGTCCAAGCTCATGTCAATTTTAGCCAAGAGAATTTCCCCCCAAAAGGCTCTGTAGCTCCATGGATTGTGCAGAGGGAAAGTGCTGACCTCAGCAGCTGCTAAAGGCCAAGAGTTGGATTTGGACAAAGCCACTCTTGTGTGCTGATGGTGGAGATGGTGACAGGTGACTGAGTTCCATAGCCAGGACTGTCCCACGTGGCACAGGGCACAGAATGTGCTCCAGGAGAAGAGTTTTGAGTTGCCTGGACAAGGCAGAGTATCTGCAGGCCTGTGTGTGCCTGGGCTGGGCAGTGACTGGAGCCCCAGCAAGGCACAGATCAGCCAAGGTGGAGACCCCCAGAGGGCAAGCGCTAAATGCCAGCATCTGCAAGGAAAGCCAGAAGGACACAGCTGAGCATAGCCAGAGCAGCTCCAACAGGGAAAGGGACCTTGGCAGCCACCACACACCTGCAGATCCCCCCACAGCCCCAGGGACAACACAAGTGGCCCCATCCTGTTCCCTCTGTGGCTGCTCTGCTGTGCAGGTCACAAGTGCTGCAGGTGTCTCCTGCAGCACAGAGCCGCGGGCACACACACACAGGCTCTGTCCAGGCTGGGACACGGAGACAGCAGGGCCTGGGGACAGCAGAGATGTCACTACCCTGGGGAGCCCCCGGCTGCTGCTGCTGCTGCTGGGGGCTCTTGGGCAGCCCCTGTGGGTGGGGTGGAATTTTCCCAACACTCACCTGAGCAAAGGACAGCAGCAGCATTCCCGTGGGAGCAGGGTGAGGTCCCCAGGGCAGTCACTGGGCAGTGCTGCAGGTGGGCTTCAGTCCCATCCCAGTGGAACAAGTCCCTCCAGATAGGTCTGGTTTCCCTCCCAAAATTCGGGAATGGACCTGCCAAACCAGCACTTGAGGTGGCCACAGAGAACGTGGGCGTCCGAGAGGCCCCATCGGGAGGCACAGAGGGTTCCCCGTGTCCCCAGCACCTGGAACTGCACTCTCCCCTCACACACAGTGCTGCCGTTCACCAGCCTGAACCCTGTTTCCTCAAGGACAGAGAAAGGTGACAGTGAGGGGTGGGAGCTCCTGCCCCCTCAGCGTCTGGAGGAGAGGCCACAGGGACAGAGTGCACACAGTGCCGTCAGCCCTTCTGTCCCCACGCACCGCTAACCCCCCCACGCCTGTGCCTGTCCCTGCCTCGCTCTTGGCGTAGAACTGCCCCAGCGACTCCTCAGGTGTGCAGTGCCATCGGCGCTCCGGCTCGGCCGCCCTGCCCTTCGCCCCCCGGCCCCGCTCGGGCCCCACACCGAGCCCGCCCTGCTCTCGGGCCGCTCGCGCGGCACCGCCCCCTCCCGCCCCGCCCCTCCCTGCCGCCTCCGGATTGGCCAATGGCCGCTGGCCCCGCCCCCTTTGGCAGCCGCCGCAGCGCTGAGGGGGACCCGGGACGGCGACAATCGGGAGGGTCCCTTGGGACTTTGGGGGCACGGGAGGAACTGGTGAGGGTGGGCGAGACGTAGGGCGTCAGAAGAGGGGCGAGATTTGGGGCGGGGGTGGACACCGAAACAGCCCAAAAAGCCACCCAAATTGTCCCAGCCCCCTCCCCAAGCCGGCCCAAGTGCCCCGAAACTTGTGCACCGGTGTGTGGGGCAGGGGAGAAGCAGCAGGACCCCTCCCCATGTCCCAAAAGCTCTGTGCCCAGCTGGGAGAAGGGGCAGGGCCATGAGTGTGGGGTTCCCCCCAAATTTCCTCCACACTCATGGCACAGCTGGACACTTGGGAGGCTGCCTCAGGCCTTATTTTCCACCTACATCCCAGGACAGAACAGAAAATCCACGTGCAGCCCACCGTGATTCCTTAGGGTCACAATGGTCCCTTGCTTCCATGAGGTTCCGTCAGGTCACAGTAGAACCCTGGTGCCATATTGTTCCATAGCCTCCCAATGCTCTCCTGGGTTCCGTGAGGCCCTGCTGTGACACATTGGAGCCTTGCTTCCCTGAGTTACCATTACCGTGTTCGATGAGGCCTTGCTTTGTCACACTAGAGCCTTGGTTCCATAAGATTCCACAGCTTCACAATGGTCTCCTCTGTTCCATGAGGAAACACTGTGTCACACTGGAGCCTTGCTTCCATCAAGTTCCATCACCTCACTATGCTTTTGGCTTCCATAAGCCCCCGATGTGTCACTTTAGCATTTTGCTTCCATGAAATTCCATAGCTTCAATGTGGCCTCCTGCATTCCATGAGGCCCCACTTTGGTTCACTGAAACCTCGGTTCCATGAGTTTCCATCACCTCACAGCAGCTCCTGGGTTCCATGAGTCCCTGCTGTGAAAAATGGATCCTTGGTTCTGTGAGTTTCCAAAACCTCACTGTGGTCTCCTGCTTCTGTAAGGCTCCTCTGTGCGACGTTAGAAGCTGAGGTCCATTGCGTTCCAGAACCTCACAGCAGTCTCCTGCTCTCAGGGAGTAGCCACTGTTTCCCATTTTAGCCTCGCTTTCATGAGGTTCCATATCCTCCTCGTGGTTGCCTGGGCCCAGGGAGGCCCCATGGTGTCACATTAGAGCCTTGGGGCCAAGAGATTCCATGGTCTCCAAATGCTCTGCAGCCCCCAATTTTCCCTGTTTCCCTCTCCTTTTGCCCGGGCCAGCTTCCCCCCTGTCCCCAGCACTGGGCTGGGAGCAGCCGAGAGCCCTGCGCTGCCCATCCTGACCTGTCCCGGCTCCATCCCTGCTCCTCCCGCGGGCTGCGAGGGCTATGGGGAACGGCGGAGAAGGAGGGATGGAACAGAAGGAGGGAGGAAAGAGGAGCGTGGGAAGCAATGGAAGAGGAGGAGCAGGAGAAGGGATTGGAGGAAGGAGGTGGGATTAGGGCGAAGGAGGAGGAGGAGAAGGGATGGAAGAGGAGGAGGAGGAGGAGGAGAAGGGATGGAAGAGGAGGAGGAGGAGGAGGAGGAGGAGGAGGAGGAGGAGGAGAGCCAGAGGGGGAGAAGCGGGAGGAAGAGGAGGGACAAAGGAGAAGCTGGCCAGGGCCACGAGATCCGGGTCTCTCTGAATTCGCAGCCCCCCTGTGGACCCTCGCCGCCCCATCCTGCAGGTGAGCGGGGAGGGGGAGCTCATCCCAAATATCCGGGAGGGTTCCTGGGTTTGGGTGTTTCTCGTGGAGGATGTTTGGAGTTTGCGGGTCTTCAAAGCCGAGCCGGAAATGGCCATTGGGGGGACATGGGGGGGGAGGTCCCAGGGAGGAGTTTTTGGGGGTTTCTGGTGGCGGTGCGGGCAGAGCCCCGATGGGGGCAGGGGGATGCGGGTCCCCCCGCGGTGGGCGTTGGGCTCTGCCCGGGCCGGGCCCTCCGAGCTCTGCCCGGGGCCACGTGGGGACCAGTGGGGGAGGGGGGGACAGCGGTTTTGGGGACCCCCTGGAGCCCCGGCTTCCCTAAGCGGGACCCCAGGGAGAGGAGACCCCCAGAACTGCAGAGCGGGGACCCCGCGAAGGGGAATCCCTGGGATTGCCGGGACCCCCGGCGTGGGGCTGGAGGGGCAGGATGGCCGGAAAGGGGTTCAGGGCTGCCGGGTCCTGGAAGTGGCTGCTCCCAGTATGAGCCCAGTTGCCCCCTCCCACCCCGTGTAGTTCCAGTTTCCTCATCACTCCCAGTATGGTCCTGGTCACTTCCCCTCACTCCCTGTAGGATCCCTGTTGCTCCCAGGATGAACCCAGTCACTCCCAGTCATTCCCTATGAAGATGCAATTAGCCCCCAGCACAGTCCCAGTTGCTCCCAGTTCCTCCCTCTTTTGTCCAGTGTGTTCCCAGTTCTCCCAGCTGCCCCTAGCATAGTCACAGTCACTCCCAGTACAATCCCAGGATGAGTCCAGTATGATGCCAGTGTCTCCCATCTGGGCCCCAGTCACTCCCACTTGCCCCCAGCGTGGTCCCATTTCCCGCCAGCACATTCCCAGTCGCTCCCAGTGTGGTGCCAGTCACCACCTGCATGGTCTCAGGCACTCCCAGTATATCCCAGTTGCCCTGAACATTCTCATAGTCATTCCCAGGCACTCCCAGTTCCCTCAGCATGATTCAGTTGCCCCCAGGATTATCCCAGTCACTGCCAGTAGATCCCAGTTGTCAGCAGCATGCACCCTCTCATTCCCAGTTGTTCCCAGTGTATCCCCAGTTGGCTCCCAGCATGGGGCTAGTAGCTCCCAGTAAGCCCCAGTCAGGGTCCATTGATGCCCACTATAATCCCAGTATGATCCCAGTCCCTCCCAGTATGATACCAGTAGCCCCTAATGGGATCCCAGTTGCTCCCTGTCAATGCCAGCATGAGCCCAGTAGCCTCCAGTATGATCCCTGTGACTCCCTGTCTCTCCCAGTATATCCCAGTTGCCCCCAGCATTCTCCCAGTCATTCCCACTTCTTCCCAGTTGCTTTCAGCATGATTCCAGTTGGCCACAGCCACTCCCAATCAGTGCCAGTGTGATTCCAGTCAATCTCAGTGTGATCCCAGTCTTCCGCATCATGGGTCCAGCTGCTCCCACTGTAATCCCAGTATGATCCCAGTTGCCTCTTGCATGGTTCCCGATGTTCCCAGTTCCTCCCAGGATGATCCCACTTGTCCCCAGTGGCCCCTATTATAGTCCCAGTCCCTCTCATCAGTGTCCCAGTCACGCCCAGTGTGGCCCCAGACTTGCTCCCACTTGCATCCAGCATGGTCCCAACTGTTCTGTGTGGTTCCAGTTACAGACACTCCCAGTATATCCCAGTGTCCCTCAGCATGCTCATACTCATTCCCAGGCTCTCCCTGTTTCACCATGTAAGGTTTCACTTAAATCAGAATGATTCCAGTTTTTCCCAGTTACTCCCTGTTGCCTCCAGCATGATCCTGGTTTCAATCAGTTGCCCAAGGTGTGGTCCCAGTTTGTCCCAGTATGATCCAATTTGCCCCAGCTGTGGTCTCAGTCCCCCTCAGCATGGTTCCAGTAGCTTCCAGTTGATCCCAGTTGTGCCCAATGTGTCCAAAATTTCCTCCCAACATGGGCCCAATAACCCCCAGTCAGGTTATGCAAATGCCACTGGGGGGACATTGGGGGGTCCCTGGGTGATGTTTTTGGGGGGTCCTGGTGGCTGCTGCTGGCAGATCCCCACAGGTTGGGGGTTGGGCTCTGCCCAGCGCCACGTGGGGATCGCACAGGACTGGTGGGCAATTGGGGACACCGGTTTTGGGGACCCCTGGGAGAGCTGTGGGAGGGGGGAATGGAGAGGGGCGATAGTGGAGCTGAGGGACCTCCAGTAACCTGGATGGGGGAGACCTGGGACCATGAAATAGGGACACAGAGAGGGGAGACCCTTGGGATTCCTGGGATCCCCGGTAGTCTGGGGAGGGCAAAGACACTGGACAGGGGGACACCCAGTACACACGGTACCCCCAACAACGCAGCCAGGGGGAAGCCAATGAACCCAAAGAGGAGAGATCAGATACGGGGATTTTTTGTGAGAGTCTTTTTTGGGGCTGCATCTTGGTGGTCTGGAGGTTTTTATGGACCCCAGATGTCTGGTGACTCCTAAAGACGGAATTGGACAAAGCAGTCTTCAAACCCAATGCAGTCAACCTTGTTTTCCCTCCAAACCAGGATTTCCCATTCCCAAACCTTGGCTGGATGGAGGAGGAGGCTTTGAGGAAGAGCAAGATGCCCCAGGACCCCCAGGCAGGTGAGGAGGAAGTCAGTGCCCCTTTCCCCCTCTCTTCTCCTCCATCTCCCAGCTGAGCATCGCCCCTGGCTGCAGGACAACCCTGCTGCTGACGCCGTCCTGCCTGGGATGGGTTGGGGGGATGTCCTTCCCCTGCCCTCTGGCACGGAGGCAAATCTCAAATACTCGCCTTGTCCTTCCTCCCCCAGAACACGAACTGAGGACCAGGGAGGAGAAATCCTTGGGGCAGAACCTCGTGGAAGAGGCCATTTTGAGCAGCTCCACGGTGCAGGAATCCAATGGGGAGGAAAAGCCATGGAGGTCTCGCACGAGGAGGGGCTCCAAACCCAGCCCAGGGTGCTCTGAGGAGGAAAGACCCACCCTGTGCCGGGAAGGTGACCAGAGCTTCAGCCAGAGCTCCAGCCAGAGCTCGGGCAAGGTGATCCATGAGCAGCTTCACGATGGGGAGAAGTCCTTCAGGTGTGGGGAATGTGGGAAGAGCTTCAGCTGGAGGAGCAATTTGACCTGGCACCAGAGGATCCACACCAGGGAACGGCCCTACGAGTGTGGGGAATGTGGGAAGAGCTTCAGAGTCAGCTCCAGCCTGATTGTCCATAATAGGATCCACACTGGGGAGAAGCCCTATGAGTGTGCCAAGTGTGAGAAGAGCTTCAGCACGAGCTCCTACCTGATTGTTCACCAGAGGATCCACACTGGGGAGAGGCCCTATGACTGTGGGGAATGTGGGAAGAGCTTCAGCCAGAGCTCCAGCCTGATTGTCCACCAGCGGAGTCACACTGGGGAGAGGCCCTATGAGTGTCCTGAGTGTGGGAAGAGGTTTCAGACCTCCTCCAGTCTCCTCGTACATGAACGGATTCACACACAGGAGAGGCCCTTCCGCTGTCCTGTCTGTGGGAAGGGCTTCAAGCAGAACTGCAACCTCATCACCCACCAGCGCATCCACACCGGGGAGAGGCCCTATGAGTGTCCTGAGTGTGGGAAGAGCTTCTCAGACAGTTCTGCCTTTAAGAGACACCAACAGAGGCACCAGTAAGGGAAGCCCTGTGAGTGCCCTGAGTGCCAGCAGAGCTTTGTGCGCTGCTCCATCTTCATCCCTGTTGGAGGACCCATTTTGGGAAGAGCTCTGGTGAGCCACATTCCCCTTGATCCACACTGGGAAGACACCTTAATGGTGGTCCTTTTATTGTGGCCCTGATTTTCTTCTGATTCTTCTTCATCCCTTCAAAACACACAAAATTGGGGGAAATCAACAAATTGATCAAAAAACATCTAAAGCCTCACTTTTTACTAGTGTTTGGGGGGGGATTCAGGGAGGTATTTGAAAGGATTTGGGGGTTTTGGGGGTATTTGGTGTAGTTTTCTCCTTTGCTTTGCATGCCAAAAGGTGAGAGCGTTTGATCTTTTACCTCTAAACCACTCAATGCCACACAAAAGTACTCAATCCCAGTTCAAAATTACTCAACTCCACAGCCCCTCAGGGTGGAATGGCATTGGAAGGGGATTGGGTGAAGTGGGATGCAAATCCGGAGGGGTGTGTTAGGGATTGGGTGGGGCAGGATGGATGGGATGGGGTTTGGGAGGGGTGGAATGGGGTGGAAATGGGGCTTGGGAAGGGGGTTGTGGTGTCCAGGAGGGGTGGGATGGGTTGGGGTGTGGATTGGGAGGGTGGGGCAGGATCTGGAATGAGACAGCCAAATGTTGGGGTTGATGAAGGGAGGGGGAATGTATTTCCTGAGTGGGGTTTGGGGTATTCCACATTCCTGAAGGGATTTTGGGGCATCCCACATTTTGGAGGCAGTTTTGGGGTACTCCCCAGTTCCTGGGGGGTTCTGAGAGCAGCTCCATGGAGCCCCATTGCCAGGGGTGGTTGCCATGGGCACGAGCTCAGAGCTGCAGGCAGTCCATTGCCTCGGTGCTGGAGAGCAGAGAAATGATGGATGGCCCCAAACGTCTGGAGTGTGTGTTTGGGGGACAGGGCAAGTTCTGCGTAGGTGGGGCGGTCACTACCCCACCCGCAGCCACTGCATCCTCTGGCCCAGCCCCAAAGTGGCTGCCAAGGCCTTGGCACCCCGAAAACCCCACCTGTGAGAGGGAGCAGAGCAGGTAAAGGCTGTGACACGGCTGTGACACTGACACGTCCCACGGCCCTGGAGCTCACAGCAGCTGAGATGGTGCTGGATCCAACGCCGTGACCGTGGATATCTCTTCCTCTCTCTCTCTCTCTCTCTCTCTCTTTTCCTGACTTCCTTTTGTCAAAATCTGGATAACTTCAATGGTTTAGAGTTTTCTGAGTCAGTGCTGGGTGAAGTGCCTTACCACAATTGCAGGTTTTGTATAAATTAGAAGCTAAGTTAAATACTATTCCTCTGTTAAATTGTTAAGTCATAGGTTACAAGTGAGGTTAAATACTGTTAAGTGCTGTTCTTTTGTTAAATTTTTAAGTTTGAGGTAGAAGTTAACATTAAGGTAGAAGTTAAGTTCTGTTAAGTTTGAGCGCTCTTAAGCGTTCAGGCCGAATTCCTTTTATCCTTGACCTCACTGTCCTTTTGTCACCCTCACCTACACACACACACACACACACACAAACACACTTGCGGACAGTTCTTGGTTGATTTCTGGTTTGATCGACTGGATTTTGTTTGATTTTGTTGTTGCTTTGTTTCTTTGGTGTGCCTGAACTGTCCATTCAGGAGCAGAGTGACTTTTGCCAATGAACTTTGTTGTGCTGTTGTTGAATATTAAATCAGGTTTTTCTGCTCCCTTGCTGGGGATTTTTTAAGCGCTCTGAAGCCCTCATTCATAAGAGGGTGAAGGAGCCCTGGGCCAGGCTCTCGCCCTGGGGGACAAGGGGACCCTGCCGAGGGGTCCCTCTCCCCCTGTCCCACTCCCCACGATCCCATCCCCCTCATCCCTGTGTCAGGCTCTGGGGTTGATCTTGTGGAACATCCTCTGGGGGAGGCTGCGGCACCGGGGCGGGGGGACTGGGGGGGGACAGGGGACCCTGCTGTGCACAAGCAGCGTTGGACTTCTCTGGGGGGGACTGTGAGGGGGGGCAGGGCAGAGTGACATCCCCAGTGATCTCACACAGCTCCTGTGACCTCACACCACCATGTGATGTCATAGCATGCTCTATGCTGTGACACAGCCACTGAGTGACCTCACACAGCCCCACTCTGGGATGTCACACAAGCTGCCCTGGGATGTCACAAACCATTCTATGATGTCACACGGACACCCTGTGATGTCACAGCCCATGCTGTCATGACTCCTCAGGTGTGCAGTGCCATCGGCGCTCCGGCTTGGCCGCCCTGCCCTTCGCCCCCCGGCCCCGCTCGGGCCCCACACCGAGCCCGCCCTGCTCTCGGGCTGCTCGCGCGGCTCCGCCCCCTCCCGCCCCGCCCCTCCCTGCCGCCTCCGGATTGGCCAATGGCCGCTGGCCCCGCCCCCTTTGGCAGCCGCCGCAGCGCTGAGGGGGACCCGGGACGGCGACAATCGGGAGGGTCCCTTGGGGCTTTGGGGGCACGGGAGTGAAAGGAATAAAGGACTGTCTTTAGAAACAAGCTGCTGGTAAGATAAAACCGATACTGAGAGATAGAAGAAGTAATGGGAAGGATTTCCACAGGAATTCCACTGATTGACTCGCCCAAGACTGTCGTAACAGGAACAGGGACATAAGAAAAAAGACACTGAGTCGGGGTCATCACCCGGCAAGGACTGCGCACCCCCTCTCCCCCTCCCCAAATTCCCTCCCGGGAGGAGCAGGAGCTGGGTCAGGAGCCGTGTGGGGAGGGAAAAGGGGTAACACCAGGATGCGGGGGTCACACACACCCTGGGGGGAACACACACGATCCCTGGGACCCCCCCTCACCTTCTCCTGCAGCGCCAGGAGGACGAGTCCACACATGGAGCCCCCAAACCCCAGCAGCGTCTTGGGGGGCAGGGTCTGGTGGCAGCTTTGGCGGTATGGGGGGAAAAGGACCACTCTAAAATGCCCTGCCAGCCCCACAGTCACTCCTAGACCCTTCTAACCACCCCACAGCTCCCCCCAGGACCCCCCCAACCACTCCCTGCAATATAAATGGGCCCAAGAGACACCAAATCCCCTTCTCACCTCCCCCTACAAACACCCAAGGTCTCTCCAAACCACACAGCCCTGCCAAGACCCCAAATCTCCCTCACAGAAGCTCCCAACCCCCCTCCTAGCACCACAAATGTCCCCAAGAGCCACAAAGCCCCTGCCAGCCCCCCATGGCCCTGACCAGGAGAGGTTGGTGGACAGGAACATCCACAGCCGGGAGCAGCTCAGGCACTTCAGCAGCAATTTGGCCACATTGGGGGACACACCCCAAATGGGGAGACCCAGGCCGGGGACTGGGACGAACAACTGGAATTCCTGGAGAACAGATAGGCTCATCTGAACCCCCTGTTCTGCTGGCACAGCTATGAGATCGTGGCCTCATCTGCCTGAGTCAGTGGCCCCACAACACCCAAACCTTCCCAAATTATCCCGTGAACCAACAACAAATTCACCCTCAAATCCGAGTGAAATGGTATGGGTTTAGATCCCCCTTTTTAATATCATTATTTTAACCTCAATTTTGCTTGTTATGAATGAAGAAGGAAATTATTTAGGTTAGAAAAGACCTCCAAGATGATCCAGCGCTGCTTGATGCCACCAGTAGAAACAATTGGACAGAGCAGGTGAGATTTTTGTGAGTGTAAAGTCCACAAATCCTCTCTTCCCAATCAATTTCCAATTTCAATCAGGGTCCCCATGGATGTTCCTGCCCCTGTGGTCATCCAGGTGCCTACGCAGACCCAGAAAGATGTGGAGACCACCTGCCAGATGTCTTCCCAATGTGGGTCACAGGGAATGTGGGTCACCAGGGCTCTTCCCAACGTGGCTCCTCTGATGGGGAATGAAGCTGGAGCAGAGCACAAAGCTTTTCCTGCACTCAGGGCACTCACAGGGCTTCCCTTATTGGTGCCTCCGTTGGTGTCGGGTCAAGTGAGAGCTCCTGGAGAAGCTCTTCCCACACTTGGAACACTCATATGGCCTCTCCCCGGTGTGGATGCGCCAGTGCCTGATGAGGTGGGAGTTTCGCTTGAAGCCAATCCTGCAGTCAGGGCAGCGGAAGGGCCTCTCCTCTCTGTGACTCCGCTCATGGCGGAGGAGACCAGAGGAGGTCTGAAACCTCATCGCACACTCAGGACACTCATAGGGCCTCTCCCCAGTGTGGGTCCGCTGGTGGACAATCAGACTGGAGCTCCGGCTGAAGCTCTTCCCACATTGCCCGCACCTGTAGGGCTTCTCCCCATCCTGAAGCGGCTTATGGACCACCACGTCTGAGCTCTGGCTTGACCGCTGGCCACTTTCCAGGCATTGGGTGGGTCTTCCCTCCCCGGAGCTCCCTGGGCTGGGTTTGGAGCCCCTCCTCGTGTGAGACCTCCAAAGCTTTTCCTCCCCATTGGATTCCTGCACTGTGGAACGGCTCAAAATGGCCTCTTCTATGAGGGTCTGCCACAACAATTTGTCCTCCCAGGTCTCAATGCTCAGCTCGTTGCCTCGAGGAGGAAGGACAAGGAGAGGATTTGGGATTTGCCTCTGTGCCAGAGGGAAGGGGAAGGACATCCCCCAATCCTTCCCCCGGCAGGACGGCGTCGGCAGCGGGGTTGTCCTGCAGCAAGGGGTGATGCTCAGCTGGGAGATGGAGGAGAAGAGAGGGGGGAAAGGGGCAGTGACTTCCTCCTAACCTCCCTGTGGGTCTTGGGCCATCTTTCTCTTCCTCACAGCCTCCTTCTTCATCCAGTCAAGGTTTGGGAATGGGAAATCCTGGTTTGGGTAAAAAAAAGGTGTGAGTGCCTTGGCTTGGGGGTTCCTCCTGCCCAAGTCCAGCTCTAGAAGTCACCGGGTGTTTTGTGTCTATAAAATCCTGCAAAAATCAAGAGTGACTCCAAAAAGCCTCCCAGGAGTTCCCCCTTTCCAGTCTCCTGTCTTTGGGGGTCTGAGGTTCCCCTTCTCAAAGCTGCTGGGGCTCCCATGGGTCCTGGGGATCCTCCTTCTCCGGGCTCCTGCTTAGGGATGCTGTGGGGTTTCGGTGGTCCCAGGGGTCCCTTCTTCCCTGATGGTGCTTTGGCTCCCAGGGGTCCCAGGGTCTCCCTCTTCAGGCTCTCCCCCACTCCCGGCACTCGGGGCTTCCCCCTCTCTCCGCCGCCCCTTTCAGCGTCACAGTGTCCTGGCCCTGCCTCATCTACAGGTTCCCCCACCCCTCCAGGCTGCTGGGGGTCCCCCAGCTACGCTATCGCCCCTCTCTGCTCTCTCCACTCCGGGAGTCCTGCATTCCACCCCCCGGCTCTCCTGGGGATCCCCAAAACCGATGTCCTGTCCTGCCAATACTGAGCAATTCCCACATGGATCCCCCCCAATATGCCCCTAAAGTGCATTTAAGGCTCCAGTTTGGAGTCCTGAAAGATCCAAACATCCCCTCCGGCCCAAAAAATACCTACCAGGGACATGCAAAGATATATGGGGCTCAATTCCAGAATCTGTGAGTTCCAAACACTTCTCCAGAAAAAAAAACGCTCTTGGAGACCCCCCTGACAGATTTGGGTCAAGCTCCCCCTCCCCGGTCACCTGCGGAATGGGGAGAGGGAGGGGGGGGGCAATGATCCCGGAGCCAGGGGTACTGCGGATACAGTGGGTGGTGAAACCTCATGGTTCTCCAGCTCCTCCTTTTCCTTCTCCTGCTCCTTCTTCTCTTTCCCTCCTCTTCCTCCCACTCCTCCTCCGCTCTCCCCCCAGACCCCCTTTCCCCACCCTCCTCTGCCCCACGGCTGCTGCAGCACAGGCTGCTGGGATTGGGGAACTCCCCGATCAGCCCCAGGGTTGGACAGGGGGCTTTGGGACCCCCCCAGTACAGATCCACCACCCTCAGAGCCCCAGGGAATTGCTCCGGGGATGGAGTGCTGGGGGACAGGGCTGGACCCCCATGGAATCGCCCCTCTTCCGTGCCAACCACATCTTTCCCTCCCCTCTCCTCCCCTTGCCCACCCTTCTCTCACTCCACAGACCCCTCCCAACACAATTTTGGTGTCCCACATCCCTCCCACTCTCTTTGGGGGTCCCAGACCCCTCTTTTCCCCTGTTCTTCTGTCCCTTTACCATCGCCCCCTCAATCCCCAACCCCCCCTCCCATGATTGGTTTTGGGGGTTCCAGGCCCCTCTTGCTCAGTTTGGAGGTCCCAAGCCCCATTTCGCTAAATTTGGGGTCCCAGACCCCGCCCCCATTCTCACCACGCCCCCCGCTCACCCCGCGGCCGGGGGCACTCCCAGCACCACCAGTGCCACCAGGACGGCCCCAGCTGCCCCCACATTGCCCATGCCCAGCGCCGGGCAGGTGCCCACAGCCCCAAAGCAGCCGCGCTCTGCCCTGGGGGGGTCCCCAAAGCGGCCCCGCCCCGCGCGGCACTGCGAGCACCAGGCCGGAGCAGTGCGGAGCGCGGGCGGGCGGCATCAGCCGTGCCCGGGCAGGGCCGGGCCCCGCGGGACAGCTCCCCCCGCACTCGGCCCCAACGGGACAGCGCCCAGCGGGGGGGCACGGCCTGCCCGCCCCACACCTCCCCCTCCCCAAATTCCGCTCCCGGCGCCGTGTCCCCCGCTGCCAGTGCCACCTCCCGAAGGATTAGGGGTACCCCAATACTCCCTCACAGGTGGCAGAAACCCAGCAAGCCCCGAAGGAGTGGGGATCCCCCGCCTTCATCACCCCCAACCTTCGGCTGCCTCATCCCAGGCCCCAGCCCACCCATCCCCCTCCCCCACACTTCAGCCCACACCCCAATCCACATCCCACTCTGCCCGGGCCCCATCCCACCCCATCCCACTTCTCCCGCCAGCCGCCACTGAGACCCCCCAAAAACCCGCGTGCCAGGGACTCCCCAATATCCCCCCAGGGCCATTTGCGACTCACATTTGGAGTCCTGCAACATCCAAAAGTCCGCCCCCTCCCTCCCTAAAAAAAATTCAAACAAACAAGCCCTCCTAGGAGCAACCAAAGATATTTGGGGCTCAGTTCTGGAGCCCTACAAGGTCCAAAAATGAGAAATGGGTAGTCAATAGGTAACTCAAGTTAACTACTGAGGGACAGAATATGTAAATTCTAAAATCTAGGGAAACAGAATTCCCTTAATCTTCTCAAGATAAGAGGGACAAGAATCTGTTTGAGGCCAGCACAGAAACCGCTGAATCATCCCACCAAGGACTGCACATGCTCCAGAGAGAAAGGTGGAAAGTGCATTGTGATGAAGACTACCAGATCTTCATCATGAGAAGACCCCCAAAGATCACCAGGACACACAGCACATGCGTGGCACACATGCTAATGATATTAATGATTTCCGAGAAATGATTTGTATAACCACTCCTATCCCAGGGAATGTGATGAACATTCATGAATGTTACCCATAATATGGTATGCCGGAAGTGCCGGGGTGTGTGTGTTTGGAGGAGCGATCCCCCACATGCGGCACACCGAATAAAGCAAATACCCACTGCTCTGAGTTTGTCTCTGAAGTGTCTCTGGGCCTGCTTGGGGAGAATCAAATTGGCACCTCCAGATGGGAGCCTAACTCTGCTCGGCTGCCAGATCCAGGGGTAAGCAGACCTCCCAGTTGCGACCCTGAATTTTCAGGGGGAGCTCAGCTGTGCTTTGGCTCACGGCGGGGGCAGACCAAGGACCATCTGCACCAAATTAAGGTATTTGCTATTTAAAAAAAAAAAATACCTGCAGGTCTGGAGTACAAGTCCCTGAGGGTGGGTCGAGACTGGGTCTCCCAAAATTAGTCCCGGGCAGGGGTTGAATCCCCCAGGGGTTGGACCCCACTGTCAGGTAAGGTACCTTTAATGGGTTGGACCCCAGGGTTAGACGCTGTAGTGCACCATTGCACTGCTACTTTTGTGTTGTCTGTCCTTATGTTGTTACTGTATGAGTGAGAACGAATGAGATGTGTTCTGAACCGAAGTGAATGCGGAGCTCTACCTGCGGTTCTGTTATCTGGTGGCAGAAACGGCCAGGGAAAAGCAAAGTGATTGGCAAAGAGTGAATGAGTGTAAAACATATATAAACCATTGGTTTGGAGTATCTGGTGGGGGCACACTGTATTATTGAAGGAGAAAGGTTTTAGCTATTAAATTGAGAACATCCAGACCCCCAACACCTCTCTAATATAGCTCCATTTGATTTCCCTTTTTAAATCCTGTGTTTAGTGTGTGGAAACAGTTGTCAGGCTTGAACTTGGATTGTTTGTATTAACTGTGAGAGGAAGTAACTCGAAGGAGTGTGTGGTGTCCAAGCTGCTGGAGGAGAGAGTTTGGTATCAGACTAGAAAAGAACTTGTGAAGAATGAAGGTGTAGATAATGTTAAGAGTAGCGTGGCTTTGTGGACAGGCAAGAAAATAAAGAGAAAACTGGCAAAGAGTGCCGTGGCCTTGTGGACCTGCAGGAAAGTTTGTGTGTAAGAAGTGAGAAACGTAACTTTGTAGAAAAGAGTGGGAGGAGACGAGCAGAAAGGTTTGCCTTGAAGAAGAGAGAGAGAACAGACAGACAAAGGATGGGATCATCAGAAAGCAAGAAAATAACCCAGAAAAGTCCGTTGGGATGTGTGATCTTAGACTTAAAGTCTCCTGCTTGGGTTAAAATGCAATTGCTAGGTATTTTGGAGATAAAGTCTCCTGCCTAAGTTACTGGGAATGGGGTTTTTTTTTGAGCAAAGTTTGTTCAAGTGCTTCTGAGTTTTTTTTCTTTGAATGTGTGTGTCCTTGTGTGTGTAGTTAGTTTGTGTAAGCGCCAGCAGATAAAATCAATGAGGGGACGCCTGTAAACTAAGAGTAATTTGCTACGAAAGTGTTAAAACATAACTTTTAGATGTTTGATTGAGTATTGTTTTGGATCTTTCTTGTGTGTGCTTGCTTGACTGAGGCATTTCAGGCAGAGAAGTTGCCTTAGAAATGCGAATTGACACTGCTGAAGGGAAGGTGTGTGAATGATATCCCTCCCTCAAAATCAAGCTCTGCCTAATTGCAGAGAAGGGTGACAAAACTGGTTCTGTTGCAAAATAAAACTAGCTAAGGGAAAATATAAGAATTTCCAAAAGGGGGGGGTGAAAGAAGCAAAACCACATCCTTCTCCCCACTCTAGCTTGTGTTATCATTGTGCAAGTTTTAATACCATTAACACCTTTGAATGCTCAAGTGTATGCAGATGTAAGACAAGGAACCACTCAAGCCACAGAAGCAAGAAGAACCACTGACTGCCCTTGCAACTGAGATCTGTGAAACAGTTAATCCGTTAACACAAAAATGGTTTTTTGTATTTCCAAAACACTATTACCAACAGTGCTGTTCCTAGATCAGTCAGCTATCCTAACAGAACCTTGTAATGATTGTAACAAGTACGGCTTTGGATGCAAAAGGGTGAGTAAGCAAAAAAGGAGGGAAGGTGGCACCCTTTTAACACATGCACATAAAACAACGGCTAAATCAGACAAAAAAATTAATTATCTTTAAAATTAAAGGTTTCAAAAGGATAGCTGGCTATTCTATCAAAGTGCTAAGACCAAGTAAGTTCTATTGGTGATTGTCACATTTCTAACTGTTGTTGTTATGTGCATATTTGTTTGTCTAGCGTTTAGGAATCCTAAGCCCCACAGAAGGGAGATACTGACTAGAAATCATAAACCAATCTGCTGAGCTTTGGGCTCTGCAACAGAAAGACACTTTAAAATTTAAGATAGCAGTTACCATTCATATGAATTCCAGTATACTTTCTTCTTTCTGCTCTGTCTGCTAGAAATCCCACCAAAGGTGTGGGGAAGGTACCCTGCTAAGTGTTGTTTCCCCATGCTTTGGGGAATTTGGCAGTTGCTTTTGGAGAATGCAGTAGCCTGTTGCTTATTTTTCTAAGTTGCTAGATCCAGTAGCCAAAAGCAACTCACTGTCTCAAGATGTCTCAGAATGTAGCCAGAGGCTAGCTGCATTGTCTGCAAAGCTGTGCAGCCAGGGTCTTGATAGTAACTGAGGCCCCAGGGCTAATGATAAAAAAGATATCTAATTGTTAAAGTTTCACACTACGTAGAAGCTTTGTTGACTGAAAAAAAAAAAAAAGTCCAGGTGAATAACCAGCGCTCAGTTATTACAGTATGATGAATCTGGTTTAACAGAACAAGAGAATTTAGAATTAAGAAATAAGGGGAGTTTTGACCCAGCCTCCTGTTTAAGGGGCCAGGGAGAGTGGGGGCTGGGCAGAAACCCATGACAGCATTCAGCTGATAGATCTCCAAAGCCAGGCTAAGGAAGATTTTGCAGGGCACTACCTGGCCAGGGGGATAGAATGTGTTTGTTAGTGAGTCTTCAAGAGTGATAGAAGAAAAACAATTTGAAAAATACAGTATCATTAATAAGAAAAAAGTAAAAAGAAGGGGGAGGTTGCCACCCACATAGTCAGCTCAAACAGCAGAGCTGTATGTGCTCCTAAGAGCCTGAAAACTATATCGGGGCAGGACAATGATCATGTCCAAAATATTAAGGCCACAGGGAAAACAAAAACGCCCACTTTTTAAGACCCTTAAAGTTTATAGGATGTTAAAATTCCAAAGAAATCAAAACAAGCTTCCCCAGTGGTTATTAAACTGCTGGAAGGGGCGCAGCCAGTGTCAGTGAAGTTTTAAACGTAAAATTTGCTTTCTTTTGTCTGCCATTAGCTAAAAGCAGTCAGGAAATTTTTAAAAACCCCAAAACAGGGAGAAAAAGCCAATTTACATGGACTGTATTGCCACAAGGATCCAAAAATAGCCCCACGATGTTTAGAGATCAAGGAGTTAAAAAAACTAGAAGACTGGACACCACCACTTGAAGAAAGTACACTTCTGCAGTATGTTGATGACCTACCCGTGAAGACTGTAAGTCTTTTAAATTTTCTGGGACTAAGTCAATATAAAGTCTCTCCTTAAAAGTTCAGTTAGCCCTCCAGTGAGTTCCATTTCTGGGATATGAACTAGCAGGGGAGAGAGAGAGCCTTGGGAGACAATAAGAAGGAGGCAGTTTGTCACTAAACCTT
Organism: Acanthornis magna; assembly: GCA_036785705.1. NCBI lineage: Eukaryota > Metazoa > Chordata > Aves > Passeriformes > Acanthizidae > Acanthornis > Acanthornis magna. The sequence goes on along the minus strand of JAWUZG010000484.1, from coordinate 734,860 downwards.
TTCTGTTGTTCTCACATGAGAAGCAAAGACTGACACTGGGACTTTTGGCACAGAAGCTGGGACCCTACAACAAAAGGCCAGTGGCTTATTTCTCCAAGCAATTGGATGTGGTCAGCCGAAGATGGCCTGCCTGCCTGCGTGCAGTGGCAGCTGTGCTCATACAGTGTCAGCAGTGCTCACGCAGAAAGGAAATCACTGGTTAGCCCCATCTTGCTTTCTCAAATATCAAGCTGTCCTAGCAGAATCAGAGGATGTGAGTATCCAAATAAGCAACATCTTAATCCAGCAGCTTACCTCCAGGGCAGAGTTACTGAGGAGCCTGTACAGCATGACTGCGTTGACTCCAGCTAAAGGACTCTCTGCTGGAAAATGTGAAAAACTGGTACACTGATGGAAGCAGTTATGTCAAAAATGGTAAGCGCCTTGCTGGGTATGCAATTACAACCACAGATGCTGTCATTGAGGCAAAACCGTTACCTGTGGGGACATCTGCTCAAAAGGCTGAGATAATAGCCCTAACTCGAGCCCTGGCATCAGCTGAAGGAAAGCCTGTCAACATTTGGACTGATTCAAGGCATGTTTTTGGGGTCGTACATGCTCACAGAGCTATTTAGAAAGAGAGGGGTTTATTAAACTCACAGAAGAAAGAAATCAGCAAGCTACTGAAATCTTACAGTTGCTGGAAGCAGTGCTAAAACCTTCAAAAGTGGCTATAATGCACTGTAAAAAGCACTCCCAGGGTAACACCATCCCTGAACTGGGAAATGCTATGGCAGACAAAACAGCAAAGGCAGTGGCTGGTGGGGTTCAAATTCAAGCCCTAGCTTTAATCCCTTCTAGCATCCTCATAGGTAAGAAACCCCCACCATACAACACTAATGATTTAAATTACAAACAAGAAGAGAAGGGACAAGTAAGAACAGATAGATAGGCTAGAATAAAATATCTCATAATCATAAAATTATTTATCCAAAGTGAACATTGCATTAGATCACCTCAAATGACATTTCTTAAGAGTTTAAAAAGGTATAGGACAAACTTACAGCACGGTTATCCAACTTACCCAGGCTTAAACAATTGTTTGTAATAGTCATTTGTATTACTGCATCGTTATTTACTGTCTGTATTAGTAGTTATTGTTGTATGATATTATGTACTTGGAATCGCGATGGTTATGCTCAATGGCAAAAGTACAAACTTAGAAGTAAACTAAAGAAAGATACTAACTTTAGTGACATACAAGATTTGTAAAGTATTACAAATGACCAAGAAAAAAAGGGGGGATTGAGAAACGGGTAGTCCATAGGTAACTCAAGTTAACTATTGAGAGACAGAATACGTAAATTCTAAAACCTAGGAAAACAGAATTCCCTTAATCTTCTCAAGATAAGAGGGACAAGAATCTGTTTGAGGCCAGCACAGAAACCGCTGAATCATCCCACCAAGGACTGCACACCCTCCAGAGAGAAAGGTGAAAAGTACATTGTGATGAAGACTACAGAACTTCATCATGAAAAGACCCCCAAAGACCACCAGGACACACAGCGCATGGTAATGATACTAATGATTTCTGAGAAATTATTTGTATAACCACTCCTATCCCAGGAAATGTGATGAATATTCATGAATGTTACCCATAACATGGTATGCTGGAAGAGCCGGGGTGTGTGTGTTTGGAGGATCGATCGCCCACACCCGGCGCGCCGAATAAAGCAAATACCCACTGCTCTGACTTTGTCTCTGAAGTGTCTCTGGGCCTGCTTGGGGCGAATCAGCATCAGCCGTGCCCGGGCAGGGCCGGGCCCCGCGGGACAGCTCCCCCCGCACTCGGCCCCAACGGGACAGCGCCCAGCGGGGGGGCCCGGCCTGCCCGCCCCACACCTCCCCCTCCCCAAATTCCGCTCCCGGCGCCGCTGGGGCCGAGGGGGGCGCAGGTGGGGCCAGAGGTGCCGGAGACACGTGTCCCCCACTGCCAGTGCCACCCCCGAAGGATTAGGGGTACCCCAATACTCCCTCACAGGTGGCAGAAACCCAGCAAGCCCCGAAGGAGTGGGGATCCCCCGCCTTCATCACCCCCAACCTTCGGCTGCCTCATCCCAGGCCCCAGCCCACCCATCCCCCTCCCCCACACTTCATCCCACACCCCAATCCACATCCCACCCTGCCCGGGCCCCATCCCACCCCATCCCACTTCTCCCGCCAGCCGCCACTGAGACCCCCCAAAAACCCGCGTGCCAGGGACTCCCCAATATCCCCCCAGGGCCATTTGCGACTCACATTTGGAGTCCTGCAACATCCAAAAGTCCGCCCCCTCCCTCCCTAAAAAAAATTCAAACAAACAAGCCCTCCTAGGAGCAACCAAAGATATTTGGGGCTCGGTTCTGAAGTCCTACAAGGTCCAAAAATCCCTCCCTCCCAAAAAGAACCCCACGCACCGCACAAGATCTCTGGGTGAGCTCCCCCTGCCCGGTCACCTGCGGGATGCGGGGGGCGATGCTCCCGGGGCCGAGCGTTGCGGACACAGAAAGCGATAGACGCACGCGGCAGCTCCTTTTCCTGCTTCTCTTTCTGCTCCGCCCCCTTGATGCCTCCTCTTCCTCCCGCTTCCGCTCCTCCATCTCTCCTCCCCACTTGGGCTTCCTCTTCCTCTGTCCTTTCTCCTCCTCTCCTGCTCCCCTTCCTCCTGTTCTTTGGCATTCCCGTCCTGGCTGTGTCTGACATCACCCCTGGGGCCATTCCGTGCTGTGGAAAGCTGCAGGGCTGCAGGGGCAGCCGGGAATTTTGTTTTCTTAGTCTCTGGGGTGAGAGGAAGCGCTGTGAAATCCGTCAAAGAAAAGAAAGGAGAAATGGCAAGTGATGGAAATGGACACCACTTTGGACTCCGTTTATCCCTCTGGATTGCAAAAGCTGACAGACCCCGAGCGCCGGCGGACACCCGTCCCCGCCGTCACCTCCCAAGGGATCAGAGGTGCGGCTGGTGGGGCTGGAAGCTCCGTGCAGCAGCTCCGCTCCCGCGGCCCAAAGCTCGGGCTGGAGCGTGGGGTGTGGGACACAGCCCCGTGCTGGGGGCAGAGCCGCTGCTGGGGCCATCGCTGTCTCCAGGGCATCCTTTGTGGCCCTCGTGCAGCTGCAAGCTCCCGAGGGCTCCCCGAGGCTTTCTGGGGCTGTCCCTCCTCCCCAAAGCTGTTGGGTTTAATGCCCGAGTGCGGCACCCCGTGCCCTGTGGCAGCAGCCGGTGCCGGGCCACAGCCCCGGGAGCCGAGCTAATGCCCGGCCGTGCCCAGGAGGGGCTGAGGGCAGGGGAGTTCAGAAGGCTCCCCCGCGCCCCTCGCTGCACACGGAAAGGTATTTTAGTGCATGGGAGCGATTTTCCGGGGTTTCTGGGCTCTGTGGGGCCGAGGCGGCGGCAGCGGAACCCTCGGGGCCCGGCCCGTGGGGGCGGCCGGGGCTGAAAAGTGCTTGGCGGCCCCAGCGCGGTGCGTGAGGGCTGAGCGGAGCTGTTGGGAACAAGCCCCGGAACCCCCCGGTGCCTGAGGGCTCAGAGCGGGGAGAGGCCCTGCGAGTGTGGGCAATGTGGGATGAGCTTCAGCCACAGCTCCAGCCTGATCTGCCACCAGAGGATCCACACCGGGGAGAGGCCCTGCGAGTGTCCCGAGTGTGGGAAGAGCTTCAGCCACAGCTCCAACTTATTCACCCATCGGAGGAGCCACATTGGGAAGACACCTGGCTGGTGATCCGTTTTTTTTTTTTGCCTCAAGTTTCTTTTTTTTTTGCCTCAAGTTTCTTTTGATTCTCTTTCATTTATTCAAAACACACATAATTGGGGTAAATATTAACAAATTGATCAAAGACATCGAAAGCCTTTACTTTTTACTGGTGTTTGGGGGGAATCTGGGACTCATGGAGATATTTGGGAGGATTTGGGGGTTTTGGGGGTATTTGGTGTAGTTTTCTCCATTGCTTTGCACTCCTAAATACAAGAGGGTTCAATCTGTCACCTCAAATCCACTCGGTGCCACTGAAACCTACTCAATGCCAGCCCAAAATTACTGGATTCCACAGCCCCTGAGGGTGGAATGGGGTTGGAAGGGGATGTGGTGAAGTGGGATGCAGATCAGGAGGGGTGAGATGGGCATGGGGTGGGGCAGGATGGTTGGGATGGTCCTATGAATGAATTCACAAGCTGAAATTTTAGCAACATCGTATTGAACATTTATTTATAGAGCAAAGGCAAAAACAGTTGGACACTTAGCAATTTTGCCAGAGGCACAATCCAGTCATTTTACTGTGAACGTAAGTACTTTCTTTAGTTGTTACATATTCATTAAGCCTAGAAGGAAATTTACACTTCACCCAACTCCCCCCTCCGATCCTTGCTCCCTTCTGCTAGCTCAGCACCTGTCTTGGAGTCTCAGACCCTCTGGATTGCCTCAGAACTGAAGGCAGAAATCCTCCCATCCATGTTTCCTGAGTTCCAACTTAATTTGTAGTTGACAGTTCCTTTGGGAGGTGTGAGTCAAGATAACAGACTTCCTGGGATGTCTGTGGTTATCTTCTTTGTTTCTTTAAGATGTCTTGATCCCCTGCTCTGTGTTTTATCAACTTAAAAGACATTTATTACCATGTATTTATTACTACATTTTCTAACATATTACAACTATTTCGAAGCTACAATTCACCCTAACCTTGTTTCTACTTAATTATATTTTATCTTAACACTAGTTTTTACACAGTACATTATCACTTGTAAATGTTAAATTCATATATGCGCAAGCCAGCATTTACCATTCACTCATTTATCACAAGGGGGTTTGGGAGGGGTGGAATGGGGGAAATAGGGTTTGGGAAGGGGTCCCTGAAGTCCAAGAGGGGTGGGATGGGTTGGGGAGTGGATTGGGAGAGTGGGGCAGGGTCTGGAATGAGACAGCCAAGGACTGGCAATGATGGAGGGAGGGGGAACTTGTTCCTGAGTGAGTTTTTGGGTATTCCACATTCCTGAAAGGGTTTTGGCGCAGCCCACATTTTGGAGGTGGTTTTGGGGTACTCCCCAGTTCTTAGGGGTTTATGAGAGCAGCTCCATGGAGCTCCATTGCTGGGGTGGTTGCCCTGGGCACGAGCTCTGAGCTGAACCCAGAGTCTGTTTCCTCAGTGCTGGAGAATAGAGAAATGATGGATGGCCCCAAACATCTGGAGTGTATGTTTGGGGGTGCAGGGCAAGTTCTGTGTAGGTGGGGCGGTCACTGCCCCACCCCCAGCCACTGCAGCCTCTGGGCCAGCCCCAAAGCGGCTGCCAAGGCCCTGGCACCCCAAAAACCCCACCTGTGAGAGGGACCAGAGCAGGTAAAGGCTGTGACACAGGTGTGACACTGACACGTCCCATGGCCCCAGAGCTCACAGCAGCTGAGATGGCGCTGGATCCAAGGCCGGGACTGTGGATTTTTCCTTTTCTCTCTTCTCTCTCTCCTCTCTCTTCTCCTGACTTCCTCTTCTCAAAATTTGGATAACGCGAAGTTGGATGTTTTAGAGTTTCTGTTAGAGTTTCTGTTTTGTGAAGTGCATTACTGTAATTCCATGTTTAATATAAGGTATAAGCTAAGTAAAATACTATTTCTCTGTTAAATTGTTACAACATAGGTTATAAGTTAGGGTAAATACCATTAAGTACTGTTATTTTGCTAAATTATTAAGGTGTAAGTTAAGGTTGAGGTATAAGTACTCTTAAGTTTGAGGGCTGTTAAACTTTTAGGCCCTATTCCTTTTATCCTCGACCTCACTGTCCTTTTCTCTCTCTCTCACACACACACACACAGGGCCAGTTCTTGTTTCATTTCTGATTTGACTGACTGGATTTTGCTTTGTTATTGCTTTGTTTCTTTGGTGTGCCTGAACTGTCCAGTCAGGAGTAGAGTGACTCTTGCCAAGGAACTTTGTTGTGCTGTCGCTTAATATTAAATCTGGTTTTTGCTGATCCCTTGCTGGGGATTTTTTAAGCGCTCTCAACCCCTCGTTCATAAAAGGCTGAAGGAGCCCTGGCCCAGGCTCTCACCGTGGGGGACACAGGGACACTGCCGGGGGGTCCCTCTCCCCCTGTCCCACTCCCCACAGCCCCATCCCCCCCGTCCCTGTGTCAGGTTCTGGGGGTCGATCTCATGGAATATCCTCGGGGGGAGGCTGTGGCACCGGGGGGCAGGGGGGGACCCAGGGGGACAGGGGACTCTGCTGTGCATGAGCAGTGTTGGACTTCTCTGGGGGGAGCTGTGAGGGGGGTCTGGGGCAGAGTGACCTCCCCAGTGACCTCACACAGCCCCTGGGATGTCACAGCACACTCTGGGATGTCACCAGCAACTCTGTTAGATAACAAAACCTCCTTGTGATGTCATAAAGCTGCACTATGATGACACCATCCACTCTATGAAGTCAGAGCGTGCTCTGTGATGTCACAACACTCAGTGATGTCAGAGCCTACTCTGTGAGCTCAGAGCCTGCTCTGTGCTGTCACTCAGTGATGTCACACAGCTCACTCTGTGACCTCTGTGACCTGCTCTGTGATGTCACACAGTCCCCTCTATGATGCCAGAGCTGCTCCATGGCCTCACACAACCAACTCAGAGATGTCATAGCCCAATCTGTGACCTCATACAACCCGCTCTGGGATGTCACACTGCCCCTTTCTGACATCACAGCTGCTCTGGGGCTCTGTGTCACAGCCCCAGATGTGCTTATGGCTATGACACATCCCCCTCTGGGCCATGGCACAGCCCCTGCCAATGCTGAGCACCTGGGAGCTCTGGCTGTGCCCTGCTGGTGTCCCTGAGCTGCCCTGGCAGTGGCCCAGCCCTGCTGGGCTGTGCACAGGAGCTGCTCCTGGGCAGAGCTGTCTCTCTGCAGCGCTGCCGCTTGCCAGGAGCTGCCTCTGTGCCAGGAGCCCGGCCCAGCTCAGCAGCACAGCCACAGCACAGGGATGTGAATGAGCCTCGCGGGGCTTTGCTGCTGCTTACATCAGACTCAGTCCCTCCCAGTGTGTTCAAAAAACTTCTCAAGAAGTGAAAGTTAAACTGAAACACTGCAGTTCCTTGTAACTTAAATGGGTTCTGCTGAGGGCACAACTGATAAAGTGTCCCCAGGTTCCAGTTAGAGCAGAACACTGCAGGCAGTCATGGCAGGTGGGGACAAGCAAGGGAAAGATGTCTCTGATGCTGAGCCAACCTGGAGGTGTTTCATGAATCCAAAGGGCCAAGGCCTGAGCCCCAGCCCTGGGGAAGGCAGATCCTGTCCCTCCCTCACTGCTCAGGGCTCTTCCCAGGGCACTGCCATGTGGGGATGTGCAATGCCAAGGGCAGGACCATGGGGCGGCCCCTGCCAGGCTGCTGGGCAGGGACAGGAGGGCCATGAGGCCCCAGGGCTGCAAGGGTCACTTGTCTCTTCATCATGGCCTCAGGGCCAGGGCCAGCAGCCATGGCCAAAGTGCTGCACAAGTTGGCTCTGGCAGGGCCTTGCAGCTTCTACACATCCCTGTGCCCTCTCCAGCCCAGGCTGTCCTACGCTGTCCATGCCCTGCGCCTCTGTCCCTGCAGGCTGTGCTCATCCCCCGGCTGCCCCACCTCGCTGGCCCTTCCTTCCCTGACAGCTCTGCGTCCTGCCTGGCTCTGCCTGGGCACACAGAGCCTTGGGCTGACCCAGACTCCTTCTGGGGGATGTGTTGCACCCCAGCACTGCCCTGGCAGAGAAATTCCTTTCTCCTCGTGTCCAGTCTGGACCTCCCCAGCTGCCCTTGGTGCCATTATTTTTTCCTCATGCTCATTTCCACTATGAAGAAAAGCTCCACCATCTGTGGAACCCTTCAAGCCCTCTCAGGCTACTCCTGTTCTGTCCTCAGTCTCCACACAACTGAGTCCAGGGCCATCAGCCTCTTCCTGCTGGTTATGTGATGAGGCCTCCAAACCCCATCTTGGGAGATTTTAGGGTCCTCTCCAAGGTTTTTGAAAAAGGAAAAATAGCGGTCAAAGTGCAAGAAAAATGGAGTGTTATTTTTTCCCAAATCTTGCAGTGACAGAACAAGGGTCAATATCTTTGAACTAAATGAGAGTGCAGTTAGACTTGTTATAAGGAGGGAATATTTTACAATGAGATTGGCACAAAACTGCAACTGTTTTTCCAGAGAAGTTGATGCCCCATCCCAGGAATTGTCCAAGGCCAGGAGCTTTGTGCAACCTGACACAGTGAAACCCCTCCCTCCCCAAGGATAGAATTCCTGTTGTGTGTGTTCTCTGATGTGTTGGGTGAGCTCACAACGCTCCTGGCCAGAATGTCAGCTGAGGGCCAAGCAGGCTGCTGCAGCGGCAGTGACCTCACAGCCATCACCACTGCAGCCATGTCCCCTGGACCTGGCTCTCCCCTTTCCTCTGTCCCTGTCTTGTCTCTGCTGGGATGAGCGGTTTTGTGATGAACATTTTGTCCCCAAGTTGCTGAGGCCAATCATTTCTCAATCAGGCCACAGCAGTGGCCTCATCTTCAACATCACAGGCTGGCAGTGAAATGTCATTGTAAGATCTTGCTCCACTTGACCCTCAGCCCCTCAGGAGCCTTGCCTTCAAGGCCAGAAACATCTTTACTTTGCAGGAAACTGGAATTCCAGACCCTTGGAGTGTGTGCCATGGATCCCAGAGGACCATTCCTGAGGCTCCCAGGGTGCTGGTTCTGCCGTGCCTCCCAAGGGAGCTGTGCAGGGCCAGGTGACAAGGTCCAGCAGCTGTGTTGGTTCTGCAGTGTCACAATGGTCCCTTGGTTCCATGAGTTTCCGTACTGTCAATAATGGAGTCCTTGGTTCCCCTGTGTCACCATGGTCTCCTTGGGACCATGAGGTTCCCCAGTGTCACCATGGTCTCCTTGGGTCCTCAGTGTCACAATGGACAATTGGTTCCATCAGACCCCATTTTATCACAATGTCCGCTTGATTCCCTGAGCTTCCGCACTGTCACCAATGGTTCCTTGGTTCCAATGATGCCCTGCTGTGTCCCAATGGATATTTGGTTCCGTGAAGTTCTTCAGTGTCACCGTTGTCTCATTGCTTCCACGAGGCCCTGCAGTGTCACAATGCCCCATAGGTTCCATGAGCTCCCGTACTCTCAGCAATGGTCTCCTGAGTTCCATCGAGGCCCCGCTGTGTCCCCGTGCCCCCTTCATTCCAGGAGGTTCCGTGGTGTCACAATGGACTCCTGGGTTTCAGGAGGCCCCAGTGTGTCAAAATGACCCCTTGGTTCCATGAGGTGCCACAGAGTCACAATGGTCTCCCTTCATCTCTGAGGCTCTGCAGTGTCACCATGGTCTCCATGGTTCCATGTGGCCCCAAAGTGTCACAATGATCTCTGGGATTCCATTGGGAACATAAAAGCTTTGCAGAAACATTGAGCAACACCTGCCTAACACACCTGGGAACATCTGTTTGCATTCAAAAGAGGGGTTAAAGGTGACAATGGCACCATCAACTTCCATCTGCAACAGAGATCAAGGGAGAGGACAGGGACAGAGAATTCTGCTTCAAGACACAGAGAATTCTGCATACAGAGATCATTTCTGGACACATTGTCCCTTGGAGGAAGGTGACATCATTTGAGGCAGCCTGTACTGAGCATGTGGCTCCTGAGTGGGGTTTGTTGTTTACGAAACCTGCTCAGGCTTTGCCATTCTTTCCTCACAAACAGGAAAGCTTCTGCTGGGCCTGTGTGCAGGCAGAGCCCTGGGGAGAGCAGGGGGGACATGGAGCACTGGGCTGGGACACGCAGCTGCAGAGCTCAGGGGACAAGTTTGTGATGCAGGGAACAGGGATGGCAGTGCCAGCTGGGCCATGTCAGCCATGGTGAGGTTGGGGCTGAGGAGCAGCTTGTCCCAACAGGGTCAGCCTGCAAGGGGCTCCTTCTTCTGTATGCCCACACCTCCTAAGGAGACATTCAGCCTTCAGATCACTTATGCAATGCTTCTATCACCTCTTCTCTGAACTGAAAAATAAAAAGTTATTCCCTTGATTAAAGAAAAAAGTCATGAGGTGCACTCTGCAATCTCCCTCCCTAAAACAACTCCAAACTGATTCCAATGAGCTGCACAAGCCCTGAACACTTGAAGACAATTGAAGGAAGAGAAAGAGCTCCTGAGGGCTTTCTGTATTTTAATGAATCCCATGGTGGATTTGGGGCTGAGTCCATGACCCTCAGGGACAGAGAGAAGGTTACAGAAGCTGCTCAAGGAGTCAGAAGCAAAACTCCAAGTCCCTTGGAGCATCACTGGGCCCCACTGAGGGCAGGGACTGCCAAAGCCTCCCCAGGGACTGGTTAGAGCAGATCCTTGGGATGTGCCAGGATTGCAGGGAGCCAAAGGCTCTGAGCAGGGAACTGGGATGCTGAGGAAACCCTGGGTTGGTTGGAGCAAGCAGAAAGGCCAAGGCCTGAGCCCAGCCTGGGACAGCAGGGCCTGTCCCTCACGGGTTGCTTGGGGCTGTTTGTGGGGCAGTGGATGTGAGGGGGAGGAAGGACAAAGTCCTAAAACTGCAACCCCTCACAGCCTCCTCAGGGAGGGGCAAGGGAGAACCAAAGTGCAGACCCTCAGAGGGAAGTTCCTTCAGTGGGGCCTCCAGAGGCAGTGCCAGAGCCCAGGGGACAAAGCCCTGGGTGCCCCTGGCCCTGCCAGCCCTGCCCAGCCCTTGGCCATCTCTCCTGCAGCCTGTGCCACTCTGTCCGTGCTGCTCCTGTGCCCTGGCCGGCTGTACACGCCCATCTCGCTGTGCCCCCAGCATTTCTCAGCCCTCCAGCATTTCTGTGCCCTCCCTGCTGTCCCTGCACCCAGCGCCGCCGGTTCCTGGCACACAGAGCCACGGCATGATCCAGTCCCATGCTGGGAGACCTCGTGCACCAAAATTCTACCCTTACAGGGACTTTTCTTTTTCCTCACCTCCAGTCTGAGCCTTTGGAGCTGCACTTTGGGGAGGTTTCCTTCTCTTTCCACTACAGAGAGCAGCTCTGTCTCTTGCCCTTCACAAACAGAGAAGGGCTGGTGGGAGATGTGGTGCGCGGAGGCTGTTGGGGGCACACTGATCATGAAATAATTGAGTTTTCAATATTCAGTGAAACAAGGAGGGCCATCAACAAAATTTCTCCACTGGACTTCCAGAGGGCAGACTTTGGCCTATTCAGGATGCTAATTTGGAGAGTACCACATCAGGTACTGACTTTTCTAAGGGAAACAGTCTTTAAAAACAAAGGGGTCCAGCAAGGATGAACATACTTCAAGACAGAAATCTTGAAGGCACAGGAGCAGGCTGTCCCTGAGTGCCAAAAGATCATCTGGTGAGGAAAACGACTGGCCTGGATGGGCAGGGAGCTTTTGCAGGAACTCATGGAAAAAAAGAGGGTGCATCACCTTTGGAAAGAGGGGCAGGCTGCTCAGGAAAAGTTTAAGGATTTTGTTAGATCATACAGAAAGAAAATTAGAGATGTGTTAAGCCCAATTAGAACTTAATCTGGCCACTTCTGTGAAGGATAATAAAAGATGTTTTTATAAAGACTTTAATGGCAAAAGGAGGGGCAAGGACAACCTCCATTCTTTATTGGATGCAGGGGAGAATATAGTAACTAAAGATGAGGAAAAGGCTGAGGTGCTCAAGTGGCCTCCTGAGCTGGGGGATGGGGTCAGGGAGCAGAATGGTCCCCTGTAATCCAGGAGGAAGCAGTTGGTGACCTGCTGAGCCACTGAGATGCTCACAAGTCTGTGGGACCAGAGGGGATCCATCCTAGGGGGATGAGGGTGATGGTGGAAGAGCTCATGCAGCCACTCTCCATCACTGATCATCAGTCCTGGCTCACCGGGGAGGTCCCAGAGGACTGGAGGTGCCAATGTGAGCCCATCCACAAGAAGGGCAGGAAGGAGGATCTGGGGAGCTCCAGGCCTGTCAGCCTGACCTCAGTGCCTGGCAAGGTTATGGAACAGATCACCTTGAGTGCCATCACACAGCACCTCCAGGGTGGCCAAGGGATCAGGCCCAGCCAGCGTGGATTTATGAGGGACAGGTCCTGCCTGACCAACCTGATGTCCTTTTGTGACCAGGTGAGCTGCCTGTGGATGTAGGGAAGGCTGTTCCTGTGTCTGCCCGGACTGCAATAAGGCCTTTGACACAGTCTCCCACAGCATCCTCCTGGAAAAGCTGGCAGCCCATGGCTTGGACAGGTTCCCTCTTCTCTGGGTTAAGAAGCGGCTGGAGGCTGGGCCCAGAGAGTGGTGGGGATGGTGCTGCCTCCAGTGCATGTCCAGTCTCTGGTGGTGTCTCCCAGGGATCAGTGTTGGGCCCAGTCCTTTTTAATTTCATTACTGATGATCTGGGAGAGGGGATTGAGTCTTCCATTAACAAAATTGCAAATGACACCAAGCTGAGTGCAAGTGTGGATCTGCTGGAGGGTAGGAGGGCTCTGCAGAGGGACCTGGACAGGCTGGATGGATCCAGGGTCCAACCCAACAATGTGAGGTTGAACAAGACCAAGTGCCGGGTCCTGCACTTTGGCCACAACAAGCCCTGCAGCACTGCAGGCTGGGGACAGAGTGGCTGGACAGCAGCCAGGCAGAAAGGGACCTGAGGGACTGATTGATGGCACGCTGGCCATGAGCCAGCACTGTGCCCTCATGGCCAAGAAGGCCAATGGCACCTGGCCTGGATCAGGAATGGTGTGGCCAGCAGGAGCAGGGCAGTGATTCTTCCCCTGTACTCAGCACTGGTGAGGCTGCACCTCGAGTGCTGTGTCCAGTTCTGGGCCCCCCAGTTTAGGAAGGATGTTGACATGTCCAGAGGAGGGCAACAAGGCTGGTGAAGGGCCTGGAGCACAATTCCTGTGAAAAGCAGCTGAGGGAGCTGGGGTTGCTTAGCCTGGAGAAAAGGAGGCTCAGGGGAGACTTTATCACTCTCTAGGACCACCTGAAAGGAGCTTGTAGATGCTTGGGAGTCACTCTCTTCTCCCAGGCCACCACTGACAGAATGAGAGGACACAGTCTAAAGCTGAGCCAGGGGAAGTTAAGGTTAGACATCAGGAAAGAATTCTTCATGAAAGAGTGATTGGGCACTGGAATTGTCTGCTCAGGGAGGTGGTGGAGTCACCATCTTTGGAGATGTTTAAAAAAGACTGAATGTGGCACTCAGTGCCATGGTTTAGTTGATGAGGAGGTGGCAGGGCATGGGTTGGACTTGATGATCTCAAACGTCTTTTCCAACCTTATTCATTCTGTGATTCTGTGATTCTGTGATTCTGTGATTCTGTGATTCTGTTAGTGGGATCCCCCAGCTGGATCCCATTATCCTGAGTGGGATTTCCCAGCTGGATCCCATTATCCCAGCCAGGATTCCCCAGGAACTCTCCCATAAAAGGCTCCCGAGCCTCCCCTTTTCCCTGCACTGCTTTTCCTGGAGCCGGGATGGGGTCTGGGAGCTGCTTTGGGGTCACGTTGCTCTGCTGGGTGCTGGCCATGGCCACATCCTCCAATCCCTGGGGTTTTCCCCCGCAGAATCCCGGGATGTGGCAGGTGCGGGGAGACTCCTCCCAGAGCCATGTCCCCGCCGCAGCGCAGCCCTGGGCACGGGTGGATCTGTCACAGCTGTGGGCACTGTCCCCGCGCCCCGCGGTGGCCATGTGGTGCCAGGAGGGGCAGCTGGCAGTCACCGTGCGCAGGGACCTCTTTGGCACCGGGTGCCCGGTACGGGCAGCGGAGCTGAGCCTGGGGACAGCCTCGTGCCCGCCCCTGGCCCCAAACCCCGCCCAGGCCTTTGTCACCTTCATGGCTGCGCTGCACGAGTGTGGCAGCACCCTGGAGGTGAGGGCACCTGGGCCACTGTGGCCAGGGTTTGGTGGCCCTCGGGGTGAGGGTTTGGGTCCCCCACGGGGAGGCAGTGGGCAAGGCTTTGTCCCCAAAGGTTGACCTGGTGAATGTCCTGACAGGTTTGTGGTGAGGAGTGGTGTGTCCAGGGCTGGATTTTAGGATATGGAGACCCCCATCCAGCCTGGGATGAGGGGCAGACACAGCAGTGTTTTTTTGGAATTGGATGCAGGAATTGATGGGATAACAGGTGTTATCCCATCAATGGGATGGGCTGCTGTGCCCAAGTCCTGGAGGTTTCCGAGTCCCCCTCAAGCTGACACCTCGTTAGGATGCCACTAAAAGCTCTGTGGTGTCCTACAGGATTGGGAAGGTGGCCTTGGTGGCCTCTGTGTCCTGGCACGGTCCCTGCTGCTGCTGAGTACATTTTCCTGATTTTTGCCCTCTCTCAAATCCTTCCTGCAGGTGACCCTGGACTCGCTGATCTACAGAACCACCCTGTCCTACAAACCCACCCCTTCTGGCAAACCCCTGATCGTGCGGGCCACCCCGGCCGAGGTCCCCATCGAGTGTCACTACCCCAGGTGAGTGGTTGGCGCTGTCCCCGTGCTGCCCCAGTGCCAAGGGGACGCTGTCATCCCTGGCAATTCCCATCGCTTCCCTTTAGGAGGAGCAACGTGAGCAGCGGCGCCGTGCGCCCCACATGGGCCCCGTTCCGCTCCACGCTGGCAGCACAGGGGCGGCTCCGGTTCTCCCTGCGCCTCATGGACGGTGGGTGCGGCCCCGGTGGCCTCGGGTCCTTGCTCCTGGTGGCTCCCGGTGGCATCCTGGGAACCCAAACGGAGCTCGAATCCACCCCACGGGCGTTGCCGCACGTTTAAGAGGTGCCCCGTTCCCGGGAAGTGCCCAGAGTGACCCCATCCCCTGGGATCCGCATTCCAGACACCTGGAGCAGGGAGAGGCTCTCCAACGCCTTCCAGCTTGGGGACAGCCTCCGCTTCCAGGCTGATGTCACCTCGGAGGGCCACGTGCCCCTGCGGCTCTTCGTGGATCGGTGCGTGGCCACCCCGAGCCCCGACAGGAACTCGTCCCCGCGCTACGCCTTCATCGACCTGGGCGGGTAAGGCTGGGCTCGGGGCTGGCGGGACAGTCCCGAAGGGTTCCTGTGGCTGATCCCAAAGGGTTCCTGTGGCCAATCCCGAAGGATTAATTCCCGTGGCCAATCCCGAAGGGTTCCTGCAATCCCGAAAGATTAATTCCCGTGGCAAATCTCACCTTCCCCGCCCTTCTCCAGGTGCCTGGTGGACGGCAGGGCAGAGGACAGCGGCTCAGCCTTCGTGGCCCCGCGGCCCCGGCCGGAGTCGCTGCGGTTCCGGGTGGGCACCTTCAAATTCGCGGGACACGCTGGGAATATGGTGAGCTCTTGTTCCCACCCCTCCTCCTCCTCCTTTGCCGGTTTCTCCGCGGAAAAAAGCCTCCCAAAGTCTCCAAGATGAATGTCTTGTCCTGGAACTGCCCTGTCAGCTCTACATCAGCTGCCACCTGCGGGTGTCCCCGGCGGCCGCCGCCCCGAATCCCGGGAATAAAGCCTGTTCCTTCGGCAGTGCCAGCGGCCTGTGAGTGTCCCTGTGCCGGGGAGGGGCCCCGCCCGCGGCACGGCGGTCACAGGTGACTCTGTTGCAGGTGGGCCCCTCTGGAGGGCACGGGGGACATCTGCAGCTGCTGTGAGAGCGGCAGCTGTCCCTCTCCCAGAGGAGATTCCCAGGAAGCCGCGCTCCGGCCGCAGGGCCGGGCAGGCGTGTCCGGAGGGACGGCCCCGCCGAGCCAGGTGTGTCCCCGAGGTGTCCCCAGGGGTGGCACCCTCGGGCTGGGGGGGCCGAGGGGTGGGGACGGCTTTGGGGGAGGGACGATCCCGGCTCCTCTGCGGTGTCCAGAGGGAAGGGCTTTGGAAAGGAAAGAGGGGGATTTTGGTGGGATAGCGGGAAAAATTTCCGTGTGGGTGGGGAGATCCTGGCACCGCTGTCCCTCCCCGGGAGTGTCCTGGGCCGGGCTGGAGCCACCTGGGACAGTGGGAGGTGTCCCTGTCCGTGGCACGGGATGGGCTTTGAGGGCCCTTCCATCCCAGACCATTCCTGTATCCTGTTCCAAGTGACTGTGGCCTTGCATTTAAAACCCCTGGAATTCTGCTCTTCCGGTGCCCATCTGTCTGTAATTGCCCAAGTCCAGCCCGAGTGGGAATTCCCTCCCCTGGGAACTCATTCCCATCTTTTTCCACATGGGCCCTCAGGGCCGACCGAGGCTGACGTCTCCGTGGGACCCCTGCTCATCCTGGACCCAGCTCAAGGAACACAGAACCTCTCTGGAAGTCTGGGATCAGCTGGGAACACCCCTCAGGGTAGGGGTTTTTGTGGTTTTGTCTTTGGTTTTGGTTTTTTGGGGTTTTTTTGGTTGGGGTTTTTCGGGGGGGGGGTTTTTTGTGTGTGTGTTTTTTTGTTTTTTTTTTTTTTTTTTGGTTTTTTGTTTCTTTGTTTTTGGGGGTTTTTTTGTGGGTATTATGGGGGGGGGGGGTTTAGCAGGGGGGAGTGGGTTTGTTTGTGGGGATTTTATTTGTGGGGTTGCATCCCCAGGCTTCACCCAGGTGTTGATCCTGCCATGAATTCCCTGTGATTTCCCCACGGGACGTTTTGGAACACCCCCCCAGAGCCACTCCGGGGGCTGCTTCCCAAAGATTCCCAAGGATGGGATGGAAGGTGGGTAGCCAATCAGGGAGTGCTGAGCGGGTTTTGTCCCTTCCAGGTGCTGCTGGAGGAATTCCTGCAGGGATCCAGGGGCTCCTGCTGGTGGTGGCCACTCTGCTGAGCCTGACAGTGCTGGGAATGCTCCTGGGAATGTGCTGGCAAAGGCTCTGCCCTCCAGGAATGTCCCCGTGCTCCTGATCCCAATAAAGAGCAGCATTTCTGTCATCTCCCGGGGTCCTCTGTAGGATGGGGAGGGGACACAGGCAGCCTTGGGATGGGAATCCATCCTCCGGGACAGGGCTGGGAATTAGGGATGTGGAGCTGTGGCCACCTGGAAGCGATTCCCAAACCCCCCAGCCCTTGGATTTGGGAGGCGCAGGTGGATTCTCCAAAGGTGGTATCCTTGGGAAGAGATCCTAAACAAGGGGTGGCTCCAGTTTTAGGGAATTATGGATGTTTTGGGGTTCTAAACAGTTTCCTGATTCCAGAATTCCCAGTTTCCCTTCCTTGTCTAGCAGGATGCAGGAATGAGGCTCCACCACCCCTCCGAGGACACAAGGGCTGCTGGAATTCCGGAATTTTGGTTGGGTTTAGGGCTGAGTTTGCCTTCTCTGTGAGGAGAAACTGGGAACAACCTCAGTGTTGGGGATGGGAAAGGGCCAGAGGTGCTTCTGTGTGGCAGGGGCTGAGTGGGAATGAATTCCATTGTTTCTATGGAATGTGGGAGCTCTGGGATGAGTGCAGCAATGAGATGGGAGCCTTCCAGGGACGATCCCAAACCACAGGATCCCATTCCAGGGCTGACTCCCCTCTGTCCCTGAGCTCCGAGTGACCTTTTCTGCATCCCAGGAGAATCCGTGGATCTGGTGCTTCCCAGGGCCTTTCCTGAGCCCAGGAAAAGGCTCCTGGTCTGGGATAAAGAATGAAAACTACCAAGGTTGGCTCGGAGGTTGGATCCTTTGCTTTTGCCTTCCCCAGACAGTTCCGGGCATTCCCGAAGTTTTGTGGCTGCAATTCCCTGGCCAATGGGAATTGAGTGCTGTTGTCTCCCTCTGATATTCCAAAAAAACCTGGAAGTGGCTCTGACTCTGAATGAGCCTTTTTCAGTTTGGGAGGGTGTGGGGAGGAGGGCCCACTTCCTGGCTGGGATGGACATTCCAGGGATGCTTTTCCTGTTCCTCTTCTCCAGGAATTTCAGCAGGTGGGCTGGAAAAATCAAGTGGGAAAATTGGGCAGCCCTGGAAGTTGGGTTTTCTTGGGAGATGGAATTGTCCCAGTATGTTTTAGGCCACAAGCTCCTTCCTCAGCAGTGCCCAGCTCTGCTCCATGCCCTGTCCCATCCCAGCCAATGGTGCAGTGCAGGGCAGGGTCTTCTCCTCATTCCATGGCCAAGGGGAGCTCTAAGTCCTGGGATCTCGATCCGATCCCTTCACAGCCTCCGACCTCCCATCCCCTCAGGGTCTCCCCCAGCCTGGCCAACCTGCCCGGCAGTGGCACAGCCCCACTGGAGCTCCAGAGGAGCCGCACCAAGAGGCACCTCGGAGCCCTCGGCAATCCAGCTGGCAACACACGGGCAGGACACAGATGGCGCTTCCCTGCTGGCACAGGGCTTGTGGCCATCTCCAGGCACCAGTCTCACAGTGAGTCCTGCAGCTCCGGCCTCTACCCACTTGCTCTGTCGGAAGCATTAAGGCTTCAGCAGAACCACCAAAGGCCAAGGGGTTCTGGCCACTTTCCCTTCCACACTGCACGCCCGGACAGCCTGCTGAGCACAGCACCCTTTTTCCCCCTCTTCCCCTATGCCCTGCAGACACTGGGCATGGAAAGAAAGATCCTGAGAGTTTGTCTATTAGAACAGAGTCTATATTTACATACAAAAAAAAAAAAAAAAGAAGAAAATGCTTTAAGAAAAGAGGATTCCCCCGCAGCCTCAGTGGACCGATCAGACAGATCGTCTCTCTTCCTCCTGTGGCCTAAAGCCCAGGTTGGTACTAAACAAAGGGCGCTGGCTCGGGGTTGTCCCGGGGTCAGCTTCAAACCTCCCCACAGATGCTGGGCAGGACCCCTTCAACTACTCCCTGCAATCTAAATAGTCCCAAGAGCCACCAAAAACTCTTCCCATCTCCCCCCAGAACACACCCAAATTTTCTCCATGGCACAGAGCCCAAAACTCCCCCACAGACCCCCTCCCAAAAGCCCTCCAAACATATTCCTAGTACAAATGCCCCCAAAAGCCACAGCCCCGCCCCCCCCATCATCCCAGGATTTCCCAACCCCCCTCCCAGCCCCCCATGCTATTGACCAGGAGAGGTTGGTGGACAGGAACATCCACAGCCTGGAGCAGCTCGGGCACTTCAGCAGTGATTTGGGCACTTTGGGGGCACAGCCCAAATGGGGAGACCCAGGCCAGGGACTGACAACCAGAATTCCTGGAGAACAGATGAGTTCAGGTGGACATGTTTTGCCAGCACAACTATGAGATCATGGCCCTGTCCCCCAGCCTGGGTGGCCCCATAACACCCAAATCCGCCTGAATATTCCCCTGAACCCAAAATTCACCCCCAAATCCCAGTAAAATGGTGCATGGTGCAGCTTTAGATCTCTTTGTTTCATTTCTTTAATTCTATCCCAATTTTGGTTGTTTCGACAGAATGAAGAAGGAAATTTTTTAGGTTGGAAAAGACCTCCAAGATCCTCCAGCGCTGCTTGATGCCACCAGAAGAAACAACTGGAAAGAGCAGGTGAGATTTTTTAGGGTGTAACATTAATAAATCCGCTCTTCCCAATGAATTTCCAATGTCAACCTGAGTCCCAATGGATGTTCCTGCCCCTGCATTTGTCCAGGCAGCTACAGGGAATCTGAGGACATGGAAGCCAGCAGCCAGGTGTCCTCCCTGTGCTGGTCACCGGGACTGTGGGTCACCAGGGCTCTGCCCAATGTCCGTCCTCCACGGGATGAAGAAGTTGGAGCAACACATGAAGCTCTTCCTGCACTCTGGGCACTCGCAGGGCTTCCCTTACTGGTGGCTCTGCTGGTGTTGGGTCAAGTTCGAGCTCCTGGAGAAGCTCTTCCCACATTCCCCACACTCGTAGGGCCTCTCCCCGGCGTGGATTCTCTGGTGGCGGATCAGGCTGGAGCTGCAGCTGAAGCTCATCCCACATTCCCCACACTCATAGGGTCTCTCCCCGGTGTGGATGCGCCGGTGTTTGACAAGAGTGGAGTTGTGCTTGAAGCCCTTCCTGCAGTCGGGGCAGCGGAAGGGCCTCTCCTGTGTGTGAATCCGCTCATGTGTGAGGAGATCCGAGCTGCTCTGAAACCTTTTCCCACACTCGCGACACTCAAAGGGCCTCTCCCCAGTGTGGATCATCTGGTGGCGGATCAGGTTGGCACTCTGGTGGAAGCTCTTCCCACATTCCCCACATTCATAAGGCCGTTCCCCTGTGTGGATCTTCTGGTGGCGGATCAGGTCAGAGCTCTTGCTGAAGCTCTTCCCACATTCCCCACACTCACAGGGCCGTTCCCCAGTGTGGATCCTCTGGTGGTAGATCAGGCTGGAGCGGTAGCTGAAGCTCATCCCACATTCCCCACACTTGTAGGGCCTCTCCCCAGTGTGGATGCGCTGGTGGGTGATGAGGGTGGAGTTGTGCCTGAAGCCCTTCCCGCAGTCAGGGCAGCAGAAGGGCCTCTCCTCTGTGTGAATGCGCTGATGGCTGAGGAGAAGGGAGCTGATCCGAAACCTCTTCCCGCATTCAGGACACTCGTAGGGTCTCTCCCCAGTGTGGATCATCTGGTGGCGGATCAGGTGGGAGCTCTGGCTGAAACACTTCCCACACTCCAAGCACTTGTAGGGCTTCTCCCCATCATGGAGCTGCTCATGGACCACCAGGTCTGAGCTCTGGCTGAAGCTTTGGACGCCTTCCCAGCACAGGGTGGGTCTTTCCTCCTCAGAGCACCCTGGGCTGGGTTTGGAGCCCCTCCTTGTGTGGCATCTCTGGGGCTTTTCCTCCCTGTTGAATTCCTGTGTCATGGAGCCGCTCAAAATGGCCTCTTCCACGAGGTTCTGCCCCAAGAGTTTGCCCTCCCTGGTCTCCATTCGTAGCTCATTGCCTGGGGAGGAAAAAGGACAAGGAGAGGATTTGGGATTTGCCTCCGTGTCAGAGGGAAGGGGAAGGACATTCCCCCAGTCAGTCCCCAGCAGGACAGTGTCAGCTGCGGGGTTGTCCTGCAGCCAGGGGCGATGCTGGGCTGCGAGATGGAGCAGAAGAGAGGGGGAAAGGGACAGAAACTTCCTCCTCACCTGCCTGGGACATCTTTCTCTTCCTCACAGCCTCCTCCTCCATCCAGCCAAGGTTTGGGAATGGGAAACCCTGGTTTGGGGTAAAAAGAAGGTGTGAGTGCCTTGGGTTGGGGGGTCCTCCTGCCCAAGTCTAGCTCTAGAAGTCACCGGGTGTTTTGTGTCTATAAAATCCTGCAAAAATCCAGAGTGACCCCCCAAAAAAGCAAAAAAAAAGCCTCCCAGGAATTCCCCCATTCCTGTCTTCTGTCGTTGGGGTTCCCCCTTCTCAAAGCTGCTGGGGCTTCCATGGGTCCTGGGGATCCCCCTTCTCCGGCCTCCTGCTTAGGGATGCCGTGGGGTTTCGGTGGTCCCAGGGGTCCTTTCTTCTCTCATGGTGCTTTGGCTCCCAGGGCTCCCACGGTCCCCCTCTTCAGGCTCCCCCCACTCTAGGCACTCAGGCCTTCCCCCTCTCTCCACCACCCCTCCAGGCTGCCGGGGGTCTCCCAGCTCCACTATCGCCCCTCTCTGCTCTCTCCACTCCGGGAGTCCTGCATTCCACCCCCCAGCTCTCCTGGGGATCCCCAAAACTGATGTCCTGTCCTGCCAATACCAGGCAATTCCCACATGGGCTTCCCCCCCCAGTGTTCATCCAAGGTGCATTTATGGCTCACCTTTGGAGTTGTGCAAGATCCAAACATCCCCTCCTGCCCAGAAAATCCCCACCAGAGACATGCAAAGATATCTGGGGCTCAATTCCAGGATCTGTGAGTTCCAAACACTCCTCCAGAAAAAAAGGCTCCTGGAGACCCCCTGAGAGATTTGGGGTGAGCTCCCCCTCCCTGGTCACCTGTGGAATGTGGTGGGGCACTGATCCCAGAGCCAGGGGTGCTGTGGACACAGTGGATGGTGAAACCTCGTGGCTCTCCTGCTCTTCCTTTTCATTCTACTCCTTCTCCTGCTCCTTCTCCTCTCTCCCTCCTCTTCCTTTCACTCTTCCTCTGCTCTCACCCCAGACCCCCCTTCCCCAACCTCCTCTGCCCCACGGCTGCTGCAGCACAGGCTGATGGGATAGGGGAACCCCCCGATCAGCCCCAGGGATGGACAGGGGGCTTTGGGACCCCCCCAGTGCGAATCCACCTCCCCCAGAGTCGCAGGGAATTGCTCCAGGGATCAAGTGCTGGGGATGAGAAATGGGTAGTCAATAGGCAACTCAAGTTAACTATTGAGAGACAGAATATGTAAATTCTAAAACCTAGAAAAACAGAATTCCCTTAATCTTGTCAAGATAAGAGGGACAAGAATCTGTTTGAGGCCAGCACAGAAACCCTGAATCACCCACCAAGAGCTGCACATGCTCCAGAGAGAAAGGTGAAAAGTGCACTGTGATGAAGACTACCCGGTCTTCATCACAGAAAGACCTCCAAAGACCACCAGGACACACAGCGCATGTGTGGCACACATGATAATGATATTAATGATTTCCGAGAAATGATTTGTATAACCACTCCTATCCCAGGGAATGTAATGAATATTCATGAATGTTACCCATAATATTGTGTGTTGGAAGTGCCGGGTGTGTGTGTGTTGTGGAGGAGCGATCCCCCACACCTGACACGACAAATAAAGCAAATACCCACTTCTTTGACTTTGTCTCTGAAGTGTCTCTGGGCCTGCTTGGGGCGAATCAGGGGACAGGGCTGGACCCCCACGGAACTGACCCTCTTCTGTCCCAACCCCACCTTTCCCTCCCCTCTCCTCCCCTCGCCCATCCTTCTCCCATTCCGCAGACCCCTCCCAACTCAATCTCGGTGTCCCATCCCCCTCCCGCTCTGTCTGGGGGTCCCAGCCCCCTCTTGTCCCCTGCTCTTCTGTCCCTTTGCCATCGTGGCCTCAATCCCCAACCCCCCCTCCCCCGATTGGTTTTGGGGATTCAGGCCCCTCCTGCCCACTTTGGGGGTCCCAACCCCCATTTCGCTCAACTTGGGGTCCCACCCCCCCCCCCCCTTCTCACCGCGCCCCCTGCTCACCCCATGGCCGGAGGGACTCCCAGCACCACCAGTGCCACCAGGACGGCCCCAGCTGCCCCCACACGGCCCATGCCCAGCGCCGGGCAGGTGCCCACAGCCCCAAAGCAGCCGCGCTCTGCCCTGGGGGGGTCCCCAAAGCGGCCCCGCCCCGCGCGGCACTGCGAGCACCAGGCCGGAGCAGTGCGGAGCGCGGGCGGGCGGCATCAGCCGTGCCCGGGCAGGGCCGGGCCCCGCGGGACAGCTCCCCCCGCACTCGGCCCCAACGGGACAGCGCCCAGCGGGGGGGCCCGGCCTGCCCGCCCCACACCTCCCCCTCCCCAAATTCCGCTCCCGGGGCGCGCTGGGGACGAGGTGGTGCAGGTGGGGTCAAGAGGTGCTGGAGCCACGTGTCCCCCGCTGCCAGTGCCAACCCCCGGAAGGATTAGGGGTACCCCGAAACTCCCTCAGAGGTGGTGGATACCCCGCGAGCCCCTAAGGAGTGGGGTCTCCCCCCCGGCTTCATCATCCCGAGCCTTCGGCTGCCTCATCCCAGGCCCCATCCCACCCATCCCCCTCTCCCAGACTTCATCCCACGCACGAATCCACATCCCACCCTTCCTGGGCCTCATCCCATCCCATTTCTCTTGCCAGCCGCCACCGAGACCCTCCAAAAAACCCGCGTGCTGGGGACTCCCCAATATCCCCCCAAGGGGCATTTGCAACTCACATTTGGAGTCCTGCATGATCCAAACATCCGCCCTCCATGAAAAAAACCAAGAAACAAACCCTCCCGGATCAACCAAAAATACAAGGCCCTGTGTCCCTACAAGGACGAAAAATCCCTCCTTGCCAAAAAGAACCCCACTCAACCCCCAGCATCTTTGGGGCGAGCTCCCCCTGCCCTGTCACCTGCGGGATGCCCCGGGGGGGCGATGCTCCCGGGGCCGAGGGTTGCAGACAGAGAGAGCGATGGATGCACGCGGCAACTACTTTTGCTGCTTCTCTTTCTGGTCCTCTATCCCTCTTTCCCCTCCCCCCCGCGCCTCCCACTCCTCGTTTTCCATCCCTCCTACCAACTCCCCATTCTTCCTCCTCTGTCCCTCCCTCCTCCTACCCTGCCCGCCAGTCCTCCTCCTGTTCTTTGGCACTCCCATCCCAGCTTAGTCTGACATCACCCCCGGGGCCATCCCGTGCTCAGCAGAGCATCCTGTGCTCTGTCAGCACTCGCTGCTCCTTAGGGAAGGATTTGGGATTTATCCCGGGCACAGACACTGAACCTCACCCCAAACTGCCCCGCTCCCATTGCTGTCCCCTCGGCGCTGGGCAGGTGCTGTCCCAGGGGAAGCAGGCACACAAAGGAAGCCAAGTGCAGCCCAGCTGCCCGGGCTGATCCAGACGAGCCCCAGGGACAAGGTCCTGCAGAGCCCCACGGAGCCCTGGGCTCCTCCCTGGGAACGGGCTGTGTTGTGGCTGCCCCAGCGGCCAGAGCGAGTCCTGGAGCTCCCCCAGCGCTGCTGCAGCAGGACCCAGGTTCCACCTTCTGTGCCAGGCCCTGCCCAGGGGCCATCACATCCATTGGCTCCGTGCAAAGGGGGAAGACAAGAAGAACGGATTGGACGCAGCCCCCAAGGACCTCGAGCAAATTGTTCAGGAACATGCAGACCTTGGGCTGATGTTTGCAAAGCTGCAGCTGGCAGAGTTCCATGGTGCAGGAGACCCAGCACGGGAAAAGGAGACCTACAAGGAGCTGCAGGAGAAACACCCTGAGGCTCAAAGGCCATTGTGACCTGAATCTCTGCTGGAAAAAGTTCTTCCTTTGCAGAAAGTGATCCCGGGATGAGGCACAAGCAAAGTTCATGGGTGGTGACAAGATTCCCGTGCAGAGAGAGCCGAGGAGGGACTGCAGGCAGAGACTGGGAGCACGGGAAGAGGGAGGGGTTGGGAGGGTGTTTCTAGGGTTTGTTTTAGCTGTCCTTCTCCTACTGGGATTTGTTTAGAAATAAATTCCATTAATTTCCCCAGTTTGGGCTTCTTGAGCCCCTGATGGTGAGCAGTGAGTGACCTCTCCCTGCCCTTAGCCCAGCCCACGAGCCTTTCCTGCTGTGTTCTGTGTGCTGCACCTGTGAGGAGAGTGCCAGAGCGGCTCTGGTGGCACCGGGCACCCGGCCAGGGCCAGCCCAGCCCAATAATCCCTGCCATTCATTCCCTGCACTCCATGGCTAAGCAGCCGCAGGGCGGGTCCGGCTGCGCGGGCAGGCAGCTCCAGAAGCACCAAGTGCACCAAACGGGACAGAAGGAGGAGGCAGGTGGTGCCGGGGGTGAATCTCCTTCCTCCGAGCCGGCAGGGACAGGAGGGACAGAGTGGAGAAAAGAAAACAGGAGAGCAGGGACGAGGTTGGAGCTGTGGAAGCTGCAGGGATGCAGGGGCAGGCAGGAATTTAGTTTTCTAAATCTCTGGGGTCAAAGGAAGCGCTGTGAAATCCTTCATGGAAAAGAAAGGAGAAATAGCGATTGATGGAAATCGACTGAGTTTATCCCTGTGGATTGCAAAAGCTGACAGACTCCGAGCGCTGGGGGACACCCGTCCCCGACGTCACGTCCCAAGGGATCAGAGCTCCGGCTGGCAGGACTGGAAACTCCGTCCAGCAGCTCCGTTCCCACAGCCCAAACCTCGTGCTGGAGCGTGGGGTCTGGGACACAGCCCCGTGCTGGGGGGGCAGAGCCGCTGCTGGGGCCATCGCTGTGTCCAGGGCATCCTTTATGGGCTTCGTGCAGCTCCAAGCTGCCGAGGGCTCCCCGAGCCTTTCTGGGGCTGTTCCTCCTCCCCAAAGCTGTTGGGTTTAATGCCCAAGTGCGGCACCCCCGTGCCCTGTGGCAGCAGCCGGTGCCGGGCCACAGCCCCGGGAGCCGAGCTAATGCCCGGCCGTGCCCAGGAGGGACTGAGGGGAGGGGACTTCATAAGGCACCCCCCGCCGCCCTCGCTGTGCTGGAAACTTTTTTTAGTGCATGGGAGCGATTTCCTGGGATTTCTGGGCTCCCTGGGGCTGCGGCGGCGGCAGCGGGACCGGCGGGGCCGGCCCGTTGGGGAGGCCGGGGTTAAAAATGCGCGGCGACCCCAGCGCGGAGTGTGAGAGCTGAGCGGAGCTGGGTGGGAACACCCCGCTCGTCTCCGCCGCTCGAAGCCGCTTCCCCGGCTCCGGCTGCCGCCGCCGCTCGGCCCCGGCGCGGTCCCGCGGGGTCGCCGCTCGTCGCGACACTGGAGGGGTCGATCCGAGCCGCGCCCCGCCCGTCCCTCCCTGAGGCTCTTTCGGTGACACGGAGCGGCCGAAACCCCCCGGTGCCGCCCCGACGGTCCCTCGGTGAAGATTTTTAGTCGCAGGCAGCGGCCACTCCCGGTGCTGTTCTTTTATAACTTTTTCCTTTAATCACTACATTTTATTCTATTCGCACCTCCCATCTCACGCCCCTCCGCTGCGGCTCTTTCACCGCCGCCGCTCGTCGCCGCTCTCTCGGTGCAGCTCTTCAGTGACACGGCCCGGCCGAGACGCCCCTCGGTGCGCCTCTTTGATTGTATCTTCTTCTTTTCTCTGTCTTTTCTGTCGTTCGCACCTCGCCCGTCCCGCGGAGCGACTCCTTCAGGGACCCGGGGCGGCACAAAGCCCTCGGGGCGGCTCCAAAGGGCCCCGCCCGCGGCCGCTCCCCGAGGCCTCCCCGCTGCTCGCGGGGATCGGACACCGCCGGCGGCCCCGGCCCCTTCTTGTTCTTCTTGTTCTCCTTGCTGCTGCCGGGATTCAGCCCCCGCCGCCGCCCGGCTCCTTCTGCCGGCCCTGCCTGGCACGGAGCGGCGCTGCCGCTGACGGGGCCGGAGCGCGGCTGCGACACGACTGCCCCGCGCCTCGGGACCGGGCCGAGGAGTGACCGCACGGGTGGGGAGGGACTGACCCCATGAGAGGGATCCCCGCTGGACAGGGCAGGGACTGAGCCCATGGGAGGGATCCCACGCCGGAGGCAGGGGAAGGATTCCTGCCCCTGAGGGGAAGCAGCGGCAGGAACTGTGATAAATGAGTGAATGATAAATGCTGCCTTTCGCAATATGAATTTAACATTTACAAGTGATAATGTGCTGTGTAAAAAAATAGTGTTAAGATAAAATATAATTAAGTAGAAAAAGATTAGGGTAAATTGTAACTTCGAAACAGTTGTGATATGTTAGAAAACGTAGTAATAAATACATGGTAATAAACGTCTTGTAAGTTGATAAACCACAGAGCCGGGGATCATGACATGTTAAAGAAACAAAGAAGATAACCATAGGCATCCCAGGAGGTCTGTTGTCTTGACTCACACCTCCCAAAAGGAACTGCCAACTACAAATTAAGTTGGAACTGAGGAAACAGAGACGGGAGGATTTCTGCCTTCAGTTCTAAGGCAATACAGGGAGTCCGAAGCTCCAAGATAGGCGCCGCGCTGGCAGAAGGGGGCAGGGATCGGAGGGGAGGAGTGAAGAGTAAATTACCTTCTGGGCTTAATGAATATGTAACAGTTAAAGAAAGTACTTAAGTTCGCAGTAAAATGAATGGATTGCGCCTCTGGAAAAATTGCTAAGCGCCCAGCGCTGTTTTTGCCTTTGCTCTATTAATAAATGGTCAATATTATGTTGCTAAAATTTCAGCTTGCAAACTCATTTATATCAATCATAACAAAAAACTGTATAAAGAAACTACAACCAAAGAAGCCTCTCTTGAAGATACCTGACTGGGACTTTGGACTGAAAGTCAAACTGCTGAGATGAGATAAAGGGAAACCTATTGTTCAGTCATCTCGGGCTGAAGGAAAGGAATGCATCCACAAAGGCCAAAGCCACCAGCTGTGCTGAGAATCATCCCCGGCTGAGTTTGGGGTGGGGGGAGAGCACAGCTCCCAAAGCCAGGATTGCGTAGACTTCCCCCAGCCGAGGGGGGAGGAGGAGGTTTTGGGTGCAGTGGCATAACCTCTGGTGAGAGACAATAAACACTCATCCTCCCTCACACAAACTGGCCCAGCTGTGGAACTGCCAAGCCCACAGGCCACATCCACAGGACTTTCACGTGAGAGGCAGCTGAGGGGGTGTCATAATCCATCACAGACCCCCCAAAGTGCTCGGCCTTGCCCCACAGGACTGCACATGATGCAAGCAGAGTCTGCTGCAAGAGACTGTGCCTACCCCCTGGGGACATGCCTGGACATTGCCACCTGGCCTGAGTGTGTATTAACCCATGGGATTCTGTGCTGTTTGGGGGGACCATCACCACCAGGAAGACCAAGCTGGAGAGGATCAACACAGCATCATTGGATCCACAGATGGTGATATTGTTTTATTCTGTCACTGTCACTCTCTTTCCCTCTCCCCCACCTCTTTCCCTACTTCTCCCTTTCTCTCTTTTCTTCTCTTTCTCTCATATTTACTATCAAATAAAACTGGTACTATTGAGCAGCACATGGTGTCGTTTGCCCCTTAATTTGGGTAGAGGTATTTCTAAGCACCTTGATATATGGATATTAACACCTTCCAGGTGCACAGTCACTCCCAGACACCTCAAACCACACGAGAGCTCCCCCCAGGACCCCCCCAACCACTACCTGCAGTACAAATGGGCCCAAGAGCCACCAAATCCCCTTCTCATCTCCCCCAAGACCACCCAAATTCTCTCCAAGCCACACAGCCCTGCAAGGACCCCAAACCTCCCTCACAGAGCCCCAGAAGCCCCCAAACCCCCTCCTAGCAACACAAATTCCCCCAAGAGCCACAAAAGCCCCTCCCGGTCCCCATGGCACTGACCAGGAGAGGTTGGTGGACAGGAACATCCACAGCTGAGAGCAGCTTGGGCACTTCAGCAGCGATTTGGGCACTTTGGGGGACAAAACCCAAATGGGAGACCCAGGCCAGGGACTGGGACAGACAATAGGAATTCCTGGAGAACAGATGCACTCATCTGAACCCCCTGTTCTGTCGGCACAGCTACGAGATCGTGGTCCCGTCTGCCCGGGTCAGCAGCCCCACAACACCTAAACCTTCCCAAATAATCCTGTGAACCTACCACAAATTCACCCTCAAGTCAGTGTAAAATGGTTTGGCTTTAGATACGTTGGTTTAATAATTTTAACCTCAATTTTGGTTGTTTTGACAGGACGAATAAGAAATTATTTAAGTTAGAAACAACTTCCAAGATCATCCAGCACTGCCTGATGCCACCAGAAGAAACAATTGGACAGAGCAGGTGAGATTTTTCTGAGTGTAAAATCCACAAATCCACTCTTCCCAATGAATTTCCAATTTCAGTCAGAGTCCCCATGGATGTTCCTGCCCCTGTGTTCATCCAGGTGCCTACAAAGATCCAGAAGGACGTGGAGACCACCTGCCAGGTGTCTTCCCAATGTGGGTCACAGGGAGTGTGGGTCACCAGGGCTCTTCCCAACGTGGCTCCTCTGATGGGGGATGACATTGGAGCAGCGCACAAAGCTCTTCCTGCACTCAGGGTACTCACAGGGCTCCCCTTATCGGTGCCTCTGTTGGTGTTGGATCAAGTTTGAGCTCCTGGAGAAGCTCTTCCCACACTCGGGACACTCACAGGGCCTCTCACCAGTGTGGATGTGCCGGTGCATGATGAGGTGGGAGTTGCGCTTGAAGCCCTTCCCACAGTCTCAGTCACCCCTAGCACAGACCCAGTCACTCCATGTGTGATCCCAGTCTCCCCCAGCATGGTCCCAGTCAATCTCCGTTGCCCCCAGTGTAGACCCAGTCACTCTCACTGTGCTCCCAGTCATCCCCAGTATGGTTAGAGACACTCACAAATATATCCCAGTTGCCCTCAGCGTTTTTGCAGTCATTCCCAGACACACCCAGTTGCCCCAGAAAGGTTCCCCTTTTCACCAGTATGGTCCCAGTCAGTCTCAGTCACTCCCAGTATATCCCAGTTGCTCCCACTATGATCTGTATTGCCCCAGTTCCAGTCCCTCTGGGTCCCAGTCCATCCCAGCCTGTCCCAGTCTGTCCCGGTCCCTTGCCGGCAGCTGCCGCGATTTCCCAGATCCTGCCCCACTCCCCCACCCCCCGGAGCTGCCGCCAGACGCCCCCCAAGATGCTGACAGGGGTCGGGGCCTTCGTGTTGAGCTTTGCCTGGGCTGGGGCTCGGCCTCCATCAGCAGGGGGAGGTGAGGGGGCGTCCCCGGGGGTCGTGTCCCCCCCAGAGTGTGTGACACCCCCGGATTCCCCCCCTTTCCTCTCCCACTGAGCTCCTGACCCAGCTCCTGCTGTCCCCGGGAGGGGGCTTTGGGGAGACCCTCTTTTCCTTGACCCTTGGACTCCTCTGAATGCCCATTCCTGGGCACTTGGACCCCCCTGCGCCCCCTTATCCTACACCAATATGCCCCTGAACCCCCTTCTCCGGGTATCCGCCTCTCCCGGTCCCTGGATCCCCTGTTTCCTTGACCCCGGGGACCCCCGGACCCCCATTCCCGGCAATCCCAGCTCACCTCACCCCCAAGCCTCCCTTTCCTGGGAAACCCGAACTGGGCACAGGGCTCTACAGCCGCTCTGGGATTTCTGATCACCCAGAGGACAGAGAAAGAAGAAGAGAGAGGAGACTGGGAATCAGGGATCGGGATCACAGCGCCCAGTCCTGCTCCGACGCGGATTGCGACCCGCAGGCGCAGGAAAAACTGGATCCGAATGCTTCCCCCGCTTTGGGCCGAACGCAGCAGGTTCCGGGCAGAGTTTGAGCGCAGGGCCCCGGGAGTTCAGCACAGCCCGGCCCGGGGGTCCCGCAGTGCGCGGCCGTGGAGGGTCCCAGAGGGATCCCAGGAGGGGATCCGGGTGAATTCCCCGAAATTCCCCGGAATTCCTCTCTCCCCTCCTCGGTCACTTTCTCTTTGGCGACTCCCAACCTCCGGCGCCGGGATCTCCACGGCGACTGATGACGTCATGGACAGCGCAAGGAAGCATTGGCGGGCAGGAAAGAGCAGCGCCAATGGCGGGGCCGGAGGCGGCTCTGGGGCCGGGGCCGCAGCGGAGCAGCGCGATGGCTCCAGCGCTGGGGCTGGGGGCATTCCTGGGGGTCCTGTGGGACATGGGTATGATAAATGGGTGAATGATAAATGCTGCCTTTCTCATATATGAATTTAACATTTACAAGTGATAATATACTATGTAAAAAAATAGTATTAAGATAAAATATAATTAAGTAGAAAAAGGTTAGGGTAAATTGTAACTTCGAAATAGATGTAATATGTTAGAAAATGTAGCAATAAATACATGGTAATAAATGTCTTTTAAGTTGCTAAACCACAGAGCCGGGGATCAAGACTTCTTAAAGAAACAAAGAAGATAACCATAGGCATCCCAGGAAGTTTCTTATCTTGACTCACACCTCCCACAAGGAACTGTCAACTACAAATTAAGTTGGAACTGAGGAAGCATAGACGGGAGGATTTCGGCCTTCAGTTCTGAGGCAATCCAGAGGATCCGAGACTCCAAGACAGGCGCCGCGCTGGCAGAAGGGGGCAGGGATTGGAGGGGGAGAGTTGAGTGAAGTGTAAATTACCTTCTAGGCTTAATGAATATGTAACAGTTAAAGAAAGTACTTAAATTCACAGTAAAATGAATGGATTGCGCCTCTGGCAAAAGTGTTAAGCGCCCAGCGCTGTTTTTGCCTTTGCTCTACTAATAAATGGTCCATATTATGTTGCTAAAATTTCACCTTGTTAATTCATTTACAACACGGGGAAGGGACAGCCAGAAATGAGTGGGACCCCCGAAACCGGGAACCCCCCAAACAGCAATTCCCAGGCACCGGGAGCCCCCATTCCTGAGCACTGTCACCCCCCTGCATCCCCTTCCCCAGCACCAGAACCCCCATGTTCCCCCTTATCTGGTCCCGGGACTTCCCTCAACACCCCAGAACTACCATTCCTGGGTACTGTGACCTGCTGCATCCCCCTGCCCAGCACCGGGACACCCTGTTCCCTTATCTGGCACGAAGACGTCCCTGAACCCCCATTCCTGGGCACCGGGACCTCTCTGAACCTCTATTTTCAGGCACCGGGACCACCCTGAACCCACATTCCCCATCCCGGGAAACCCCCCGATCCACCATTTCTGGGCCCCGGGACCCCCCTGAAACTCTCCTTCCGGGTCGGGGACCCCCCGTGCCCCCCGGCAACGGGACCACTTGACCCCCCATTCCCGGCACTGGACCTCCTTGCACCCCCATATCCAGGTCTGAACCCCCCACTGCTGTGCACGGGGACCCCCTGCACCTCCATCCCCGGCGCTGAGACCCCCCTGAGCCCCCTTATCCTGCACCAATAATCCCTTGCAACCCCTCTTCCCCCGCCCCCCGCGCTCCCTCCGTCACTTTCGTGTCTCCCAACCTGCGCCACCGGGATCCACCCAGTGACCGCTGACTGCCCCCGGCACCGGGACCCCCTCTCGGCCCCGTCTGCTCCCGGGACCTCCTGCAAACAGCAGCGGAAAGAGTTCCAAAATTCATCATTATTTTGATTAATTTCATTGGTTTCCGGGGGAGAACCGGTGAGACAGCAACTCACCGCGAACCTCCGGGAGGGCAACAAAGGCTGTGTGTGGGGGAAGCCGAAGAAAACCACGATTTATTAGAAGGGGAAAAAAAAAACAAAAAGAAAATGGAAAAAAGGGGGAGCAAAAGTAAAATAGAATATACAATAAAATACCATAACATTACTATGAAAAATAGGAAATAACGGCACAGCTTGTTCTGGTGGGACTTGGAGTTTCTTCTCCGATCTCCGAGGTGGGTCTGAGCCAGAAACCAGTGGGGTGGGAGAAACATTGCTGCTGAGGGGCTGAATATTTCAGAAACTAAAGTATCAAGCAACAACTGGAGGTTTCAGAGGTCTGTGATAATGAGTGAATGATAAATGCTGCCTTTCGCATATATGAATTTAACATTTACAAGTGATGTGTACTGTACAAAAAATAGTGTTAAGATAAAATATAATTAATTAGAAAAAGGTTAGGGTCAATTGTAACTTCGAAACAGTTGTGATATGTTAGAAAACGTAGGAATAAATACATGGTAATAAATGTCTTTTAAGTTGATAAACCACAGAGCCAGGGATCAAGACTTCTTAAAGAAACAAAGAAGATAACCATAGGCATCCCAGGAAGTCTGTTGTCTTGACTTACACTTCCCAAAAGGAATTGTCAACCACAAATTAAGTTGGAACTGAGGAAACATAGACGGGAGGATTTCTGCCTTCAGTTCTGAGGCAATCCAGAGGATCCGAGACTCCAAGACAGGCGCCGCGCTGGCAGAAGGGGGCAGGGATCGGAGGGGGGCCGTTGAGTGAAGTGTAAATTGCCTTCTGGGTATAATGAATATGTAACAGTTAAAGAAAGTACTTAAGTTCACAGCACAATGAGTGGGTGTGCCTCTGACAAAATTGCTAAGCGCCCAGCACTGTTTTTGCCTTTGCTCTATGAATAAATGTTCAAAATTATGTAGTAAAAATTTCAGCTTGTGAACTCATTTATATCAGGTCCCAGACCGCACGTTGGATTCCTTCATTTCAAGTTGAAAGCTCAGCTCCACTTTTCACTCTGATTTGTAAGGATGAATGTAAACATTCAACAAAATTCCCCTAGAAAGACCCCACGAAGGTTCGTGTTGGAAGAGTTCCCTCCGGGCAGCCTCAACTCCTGCCCTGCTTTAGTCCCTCTCAAGCCCCCTGTGGTTTCAGCGGCTTCGCTGCGGCTGCCACAAATCACCGTTAATTCCACGGAATTGAAACAAATCCGAGTCCTGGAGAGTCGGGATAAGGGCAGGGAGAGGTCACTCAGGGATCGCCATCACGGGCACAACAGCCCCGACGTGGGGAAATGAATGGGAGTTGGGACTCAGCAAATCAGAACAGGAGAGTGAGGAGTAAAATAAATGCTGGGGAAAAATACCATCTCCCGATCTCTGTCTCCTTCCCGGACTTCACTTTATCCCCGGCTCCGTCCGTGCTCTGCCCAGCGGTGCAGGGAGAAGGGATGGGGGAGTGACGGTCAGCTCCTGCCGCTGCTACCCCTCAGGGGCAGGAATCCTTCCTCTGCTCGGGCGTGGGGCCCCACCGATGGGGTCAGTCCCTGCCCTGTCCAGCGGGGGTCCCTCCCCACCCGTGCGGTCACTCCCCGGCCCGGTCCCGAGGCGCGGGGCAGTCGTGTCGCAGCCGCGCTCCGGCCCCGTCAGCGGCAGCGCCGCTCCGTGCCAGGCAGGGCCGGCAGAAGGAGCCGGGCGGCGGCGGGGGCTGAATCCCGGCAGCAGCAAGGAGAACAAGAAGAACAAGAAGGGGCCGGGGCCGCCGGCGGTGTCCGATCCCCGCGAGCAGCGGGGAGGCCTCGGGGAGCGGCCGCGGGCGGGGCCCTTTGGAGCCGCCCCGAGGCCTTTGTGCCGCCCCGGGGCCCTGAAGGAGTCGCTCCGCGGCACGGGCGAGGTGCGAACGACAGAAAAGACAGAGAAAAGAAGAAGATACAATCAAAGAGGCGCACCGAGGGGCGTCTCGGCCGGGCCGTGTCACTGAAGAGCTGCACCGAGAGAGCGGCGACGAGCGGCGGCGGTGAAAGAGCCGCAGCGGAGGGGCGTGGGACGGGAGGTGCGAGTAGAATAAAGTACAGAGATTCAAATAAAAAATGATGAAAGAACAGCACCGGGAGTGGCCGCTGCCTGCGACAGAAAACGCTGCACCGAGGGACCGTCGGGGTGGCACCGGGGGCTTTCGGCCGCTCCGTGTCACCGTAAGAGCCGCAGCAAGGGACGGGCGGGGCTCGGCTCGGATCGACCCCTCCAGTGTCGCGACGAGCGGCGACCCCGCGGGACCGCGCCGGGGCCGAGCGGCGGCGGCAGTCGGAGCCGGGGAAGCGGCTTCGAGCGGCGGAGACGAGCGGAGTGTTCCCACCCAGCTCCGCTCAGCCCTCGGGCACCGCGCTGGGGCCGCCGCGCACTTTTCAGCCTCGGCCGCCCCCACGGGCCGGGCCCCGCCGGTCCCGCTGCCGCCGCCGTGGCCCCACAGAGCCCAGAAACCCCAGGAAACCGCTCCCATGCGCTAAAAAACCTTTTAAGAGCAGCGAGGGCTGTGAGGGGTGCCTTATGAAGTCCCCTCCCCTCAGTCCCTCCTGGGCACGGCCGGGCATTAGCTCGGCTCCCGGGGCTGTGGCCCGGCACCGGCTGCTGCCACAGGGCACGGGGTGCCGCACTCGGGCATTAAACCCAACAGATTTGGACAGCCCCAGAAAACCTTTGGGAGCTCTCGGGAGCTTGGAGCTGCACGAGGGCCAGAATGGATGCCCTCGACACACCGATGGCCCCAGCAGCGTCTCTGCCCCCCAGCACGGGGCTGTGTCCCAGACGCCACGCTCCAGCCCGAGGTTTGGGGGGCGGGAGCAGAGCTGCTGGATGGAGCTTCGAGCCCTGCAAGCCGGAGCTCTGATCCCTTGGGACGGGACGTCGGTGACGTGTGTCCGCCGGCGCTCGGGGTGTGTCAGGTTTTGCCATCCAGAGGGATAAACGGAGTCGATTTCCATCAATCGCTATTTCTCTTTTCCATGACAGGTTTCACAGCGCTTCCTTTCACCCCAGAGATTTGGAAAACTAAATTCCTGGCTGCCCCTGAATCCCTGCAGATTTCACAGCTCCAGTCTCGTCCCTCCTCTCCCGTTTCCTTTTCTCCAGTCTGTCACTCCTGTCCCTGCCGGCTCGGAGGAAGGAAATTCACCCCCGGCATCCCCTACCTCCTCCTTCTGTCTCTTTTGGTGCACTTGGTGCTTCTGGAGCCGCCTGCCCGCACAGCCGGACCCGCCCTGCGGCCGCTTAGCCATGGAGTGCAGGGAATGAATGGCAGGGATTATTGGGCTGGGCTGGCCCTGGCCGGGTGCCCGGTGCCACCAGAGCCGCTCTGGCACTCTCCTCACAGGCGCAGGACACAGAACACAGCAGGAAAGGCTCTAGGCTGGGCTAAGGGCAGGGAGAGGTCACTCACTGCTCACCATCAGGGGCACCAGAAACCCAAGCTGGGGAAATTAATGGAATTTATTTCTAAACAAATACCAGTAGGAGAAGAAGAACTAAAACAAACCCTAAAAAACTCCCTTTCCACACCTCCCTCCTCCGGGCTCCCAATCTCCTCCCGCAGTCCCTCCTGTGCTCTCTCTGCACAGGAATCTTGTCACCAGCCATGAACTTTGCTTTCACCTCATCCCAGAATCGATTCCCATAAAGCAACAACTTTCTCCAGCAGAGATTCAGGGCATGACAGCCTCTGAACCACAGGGTATTTCTCCTGCAGCTCCTTGTAGGTCTCCTCTTCCCACACTGGGTTTCCTGCACCACAGAACTCTGGCAGCTGCAGCTTTGCAAACGTCAGCTCAGGGTCTGGATGTTCCTGAACAATTTGCTCGAGGTCCTTGGGGGCTGCGTCCAATCCGTTCTTCTTGTCTTCCCCCTTTGCACGGAGTCAATGGATCTGATGGCCCCTGGGCAGGGCCTGGCACAGAAGGTGGAACCTGGGTCCTGCTGCAGCAGCGCTGGGGGAGCTCCAGGACTCGCTGTGGCCGCTGGGGCAGCCACAACACAGCCCGTTCCCAGGGAGGAGCCGAGGGCTCCGTGGGGCTCTGCAGGACCTTGTCCCTGGGGCTCGTCTGGATCAGCCCGGGCAGCTGGGCTGCACTTGGCTTCCTTTGTGTCCCTGCTTCCCCTGGGACAGCTCCTGCCCCGCGCCGAGGAGACAGCAATGGGAGCGGGGCAGTTTGGGCTGAGGTTCAGTGTGTGTGCCGGCGATAAATCCCAAATCCTTCCCTAAGGAGCAGAGAGTGCTGACAGAGCACAGGATGTTCTGCTGAGCACGGGATGGCCCCGGGGGTGATGTCAGACAAAGCTGGGATGGGAGTGCCAAAGAACAGGAGGAGGAGGAGAAGGACGGGGAGCGGGCAGGAGAGGAGGGATACAGGAGGAAGAGGAAGTGCGGGGGGCGGGGGGAGGAGGAGTGGGAGGAAGAGGAGGGATGGAGAAGGAGCAGAAAGAGAAGCCGCAAAAGGAGTTGCCACGTGAGTCCATCGCTCTCTGTGTCCACAACCCTCGTCCCCGGGAGCATCGCTCCCCGGAGCATCCCGCAGGTGACGGGGCAGGGGGAGCTCGCCCCAAATATCTTGGGCGGTGCGTGGGGTTCTTTTTGGGAGGGGGGAATTTTTGGACCCTGTAGGACTCCAGCACCGAGTCCCACATGTCTTTGTTGGTTGCCGGGAGGGATTTGTTTTGGGCGGGGGTGGGGGGGGAGGGCGCGGTTGTTTGGATCTTGCAGGACTCCAAAGGAGAGTGGCAAATGCCCCTTGGGGGGATATTGGGGTGTTCCCTAGACGCGAGTTTTTTGGGGGGTCCCGATGGTGGCTGCCAGGAAAAATGGGATGGGATGGGATGGGATGGGATGGGATGGGATGGGATGGATCTCGGGAAGCGTGGGATGTGGATTAGTGTGTGGGATGAAGTGTGGGGGAGGGGGATGGGTGGGATGGGGCCTGGGATGAGGCAGCTGCAGGTTCGGGCGGATGAGGCCGGGCGGAACACCATTCCTTAGGCTCTTCCGGGGTATCCGCCACCTCTGAGGGAGTTTCTGGGTACCCCTAAACTTTCCAGGGATGGCACTGGCAGCGGGGGACACGTGGCTGCGGCACCTGTGGCCCCACCTGCGCTCCCCTCACCCCCAGCGACCCCCGGAGCGCAATTTGGGGAGGGGGGAGGTGGGGGGCGGCCAGGCCGGGCCCCCCCGCTGGGCGCTGTCCCGTTGGGGCCGAGTGCGGGGGGAGCTGTCCCGCGGGGCCCGGCCCTGCCCGGGCACGGCTGATGCCGCCCGCCTGCGCTCCGCACTGGTCCGGCCTGGTGCTCGCAGTGCCGTGCGGGGCGGGGCCGCTTTGGGGACCCCCCAGGGCAGAGCGCGGCTGCTTTGGGGCTGTGGGCACCTGCCCGGCGCTGGGCATGGGCCGTGTGGGGGCAGCTGGGGCCGTACTCGTGGCACTGGTGGTGCTGGGGTCCTCCCGGCCACGGGCAAGAAGCTCTGGGGTGAGCAGGAAGGGAGGGAGAGGGGTGGTGGGAAAAAGGAGAAGGGGGGAAATGTGAGTGGAACCCCCTCAAACCACGCCAAACCAAACCATCGCAAACCAAGCCACCCCAAGCCAAGAGAGGTGGGGCTGGGAACTGGGGGAACGATGGGAGAGTAGGAGAGAGTAGGAAAAGCAGACAGTGGGACCCCCAGAGGGAGTGGGAGGGGGCTGGGACCCACCCGATGGAGGGCAAGAGGGTCAACCCCAAAATAGCCGCCTGGAACTGTTCATTCTAAAGGGCATTTTTCATCTGGGAAAAAAAAAAATAGAGGGCAATCATCTTGCAAATGTAGAATGAGGAAGAATAGCAAGCAAGCCTGGGCTCATTGGAGGCAGCAGAAAGGCCAAGGCCTGAGCCACAGCCCCGAGCAAGGCACATCCTGTCCCTCCTGCCTTGCTCAGGGCTCTGCCGGGGACACTGCGATGTGGGGAGGATGCTGAGGGCAGGACAAGGGGTGACAGTGCCCAGCCATGCTGGGGCTGTGCCACGAGGCCCCAGGGCCTCAGGACAAGGAGTCTCCTCACAGCCCTTGGTGGCACAGACGCTGCTGTGGCCCAGGGCACCAAGACTTGGCTTCTCCTGGGCACTGCCAGCCTGGCCAGGGCCCTTGGCCATGTCCAGCACAGCTTGTCCTGTGCTGTCCCACAGCTGCTGCTGTGTCCCTGCAGGCTGCACACTCCCATCTCGCTGCCCCCCTGGCCCTGCCCTGCCTTTGCCAGTCCTGCCCTGACCTCTGCCCACCCTCACCTGCTTCACTTCTGACCATCAGCAATTGCCTGTTCCTGTGCCCTTAGGGAGTGGTGCTTCAAGAGTGACCCCAGCACCTTCCTAAGAGTTTTCCCAGGGGACATTACCCACTGGTAGTTCCCTGAGCTGCTGCATCTGCTCTCCGCATGCCCAGGGCTGAAGGTTTGGTGGCTCTTTCCCTCCTGTCTACAGACACTTTCAACTCAGCTGCTTCATGGTTGCTGAGCCCAGGGGAGCCACCAATGTCTGCTTCCCTCATGAGACCAAATTAATCCAATTAATTCATTTGCCCACATCCAGTGGCTGTTTTGCATGCACCCTGTCTGTAGGAAAGGAGTCCTTGTCAGCCCCTCCACCATCTGTGTCCAGATGTTGTCCCCATCACCCCCCTGGGCTCTCCTGGGTTGCTTTGTGCCCAGCCCTGCTGCCCTCCCAGCACACTGTGGGGTGGCAATCCCTGTGTTCTGGAGGACCTGTGAGCATGAGGCTTCCTCCAAGGAAAGGCTCTGTGCACAGCAGCTTTGCCTTTGCTCAGAGCTCCTGTCCAGCTCCTCACCCTCCTCCCTGCCTTCCTGAGGAGTCCTTGCCATCCCTGGCTGCCCTCGAGGCACTCGAGGTGTCCCACCAGGGCTCTGCAGTGGCTGTGGGGGAGCCCGTTTGTGCCTGCCCAGCACGTGCCTCCCTCCCATGGCCGTGGTGTCCCTGTTTGTCAGCACTGCTGTGTTTGCCCATCTGAAGCCCTCGTGCATCTCCTCCCCATCCCTGGATCTGCTGGTGACACTTCTGCACACAGTGGTGCTTCCAGCACTTAACCCCCTCCTCTACAGCCTGAGGAACCTGGAGCTCAAGGAGGCCATTGGAAAACTGATTTCAGTATCATTAGCTCTATTGTTATTTGTGTTTATTATTTCCCTAGAAGAATATTTAGATTCCTATGACTACCGAGGATGAAGCAGCTCTGTCCCACCTGGAGCCTTCAGAGTGTGTCTGACACGCCCCAGAGCTGCTGCTCTCAGAGCATCTTGGCAATAAAAGTGGGATGTCCCCAGGGCACTGACTGAAGCTTTGGCTCTTTGTCCAAGCTCATGTCGATTTGAGCCAAGAGAATTTCCCCCCAAAAGGCTCTGTAGCTTCATGGATTTTGCAGAGGGAAAGTGGTGACATCAGCAGCTGCTAAAGGCCAAGAGTTTGATTTGGACAAAGCCACTGTTGTGTGGTGATGGTGGAGATGGTGACAGGTGACTGAGTTCCATAGCCAGGACCATCCCACGTGGCACAGGGCACAGAATGTGCTCCAGGAGAAGAATCTGGAGCTGCCTGGACAAGGCAGAATATCTGCAGGCCTGTGTGTGCCTGGGCTGGGCAGTGACTGGAGCCCCAGCAAGGCACAGATCAGCCAAGGTGGAGACCCCCAGAGGGCAAGCGCTAAATGCCAGCACCTGCAAGGAAAGCCAGATGGACACAGCTGAGCATAGCCAGAGCAGCTGCAACAGGGAAAGGGACCTTGGCAGCCACCACACACCTGCAGATCCCCCCACAGCCCCAGGGAGAACACAAGTGGCCCCATCCTGTTCCCTCTGCGGCTGCTCTGCTGTGCAGGTCACAAGTGCTGCGGGTGTCTCCTGCAGCACAGAGCCACGGGCACACACACACGGGCTCTGTCCAGGCTGGGACATGGAGGCAGCAGGGCCTGGGGACAGCAGAGATGTCACTGCCCTGGGGAGCCCCCAGCTGCTGCTGCTGCTGCTGGGGGCTCTTGGGCAGCCCCTGTGGGTGGGGTGGAATTTTCCCAACACTCACCTGAGCAAAGGACAGCAGCAGCGTTCCCGTGGGAGCAGGGTGAGGCCCCCAGGGCAGTCACCGGGCACTGCTCCGGGTGGGCTTCAGTCCCATCCCAGTGGAACGATTTCCTCCACATAGGTCTGGTTTCCTTCCCAAAATTCAGGAATGGACCTGGCAAACCAGCACTTGAGGTGGCCACAGAGAACATGGGTGTCTGAGATGCCCCATCGGGAGGCACAGAGGGTTCCCCGTGTCTCCAGCACCTGGAACTGCAGTCTCCCCTCACACGCGGTGCTGCCGTCAACCAGCCTGAACCCTATTTCCTCAAGGACAGAGAAAGGTGACAGTGAGGGGTGGGAGCTCCTGCCCCCTCAGCGTCTGGAGGAGAGGCCGCAGGGACACAGTGCACACAGTGCTATCAGCCCTTCTGTCCCCATGCCCCGCTCAGCCCCCCACGCCTGTGCCTGTCCCTGTCAAGCTCTCGGCGTGGAACTGCCCCAGCGACTCCTCAGGTGTGCAGTGCCATCGGCGCTCCGGCTCGGCCGCCCTGCCCTTCGCCCCCCGGCCCCGCTCGGGCCCCACACCGAGCCCGCCCTGCTCTCGGGCTGCTCGCGCGGCACCGCCCCCTCCCGC
Organism: Acanthornis magna; assembly: GCA_036785705.1. NCBI lineage: Eukaryota > Metazoa > Chordata > Aves > Passeriformes > Acanthizidae > Acanthornis > Acanthornis magna. The sequence goes on along the minus strand of JAWUZG010000484.1, from coordinate 693,683 downwards.
CCCGCCCCTCCCTGCCGCCTCCGGATTGGCCAATGGCCGCTGGCCCCGCCCCCTTTGGCAGCCGCCGCAGCGCTGTGGGGGACCCGGGACGGCGACAATCGGGAGGGTCCCTTGGGGCTTTGGGGACACAGGAGGGACTGGCGAGGGCAGGCGAGATTTAGGGCGCCAGTGGAGGGGTGGGATTTGGGGCAGGGGTGGACACCGGGACCCCCAAAAAGCCGCCCAAATTGTCCCAGGCCCCTCCCCAAGCTGGCCCAACTTCACCCCCAGCATGGCTTCCAAGTGCCCTGAAACTTGTGCACGGGTGTGGGGGGAATGGGGGGAGCAGCAGGACCCCTTTCCATGTCCCAGCAGCTCCGTGCCCAGCTGGGAGAAGGCGCGGGGTCAGGGGTGCAGGGGGTTCCCCCCAAATTTCTCTCACACCCGTGACACAGCCGGACACTTGGGAGGCTGCCTCAGGCCTCATTGCCCACCTGCATACCCGGACAGAGCGCAGAATCCACCTGCAGAGCACGGTGATTCCGTAGGGTCACAATTGTCCCTTGCTTCCATGATGTGCTGTCAGGTCACAGTGGAACCCTGGTGCCATATTGTTCCATAGCCTCCCAATGCTCTCCTGGGTTCTGTCCGGCCCTGCTGTGACACACTGGAGCCTTGCTTCTCTGAGTTACCATGACCCAACTATGGTCTCCCGTGTTCCATGAGGCCCTGCTTTGTCACAGTAGAGCCTTGGTTTCATAAGATTCCACAGCTTCACAATGGTCTCCTCTGGTCCATGAGGAAACGCTGCGTCACACCAGAGCCTTGCTTCCATCAAGTTCCATAATCTCACTATGCTTTTGGCTTCCATAATGTGTCACTTTGGCATTTGGCTTCCATGGGATTCCATAGCATCGATGTGGTCTCCTGTATTACATGAGGCCCCACTGTGGCACACTGCAGCCTCAGTTCCATGAGTTTCCATCACCTCACAGCAGCTCCTGGGTTCCCTGAGGCCCTGCTGTGACAAAATGGATCCTTGGTTCTGTGAGGCTCCAAAAACCTCACTATAGTCTCTTGCTTCCCTAAGGCTCCTCTGTGCCACATTAGAACCTGAGGTCCATTGGGTTTCAGAACCTCACAGCAGTCTCCTGCACTCCAGGAGCAGCCGCTGTTTCCCATTTCAGCTTCGCTTTCATGAGGTTCCATAACCTCGTTGTGGTCTCCTGGGCCCAGGGAGGCCCCACTGTGTCACATTAGAGCCTTGGGGCCAAGAGATTCCATGGCCACAAAATGCTCTGCAGCCCCCAATTTTCCCTGTTTCCCTCTCCTTTTCCCAGGGTCGGCTTCCCCCCTGCCCCCAGCACTGGGCTGGGAGCAGCCGAGAGCCCCGCACTGCCCATCCCGACCTGTCCCGGCTTCATCCCCACACCTCCCGCGGCCTGTGAGGGCTTCGGGGAATGGTGGAGGAGGAATGGAAGAGAAGGAAGGAGGAAGGACAAACGCGGCAAGCGATGGAAGGAGGAGGAGCGGGAGAAGGGATTGGGGGAAGGAAGAGAAGGAGGTGGGATTAGGGTGGAGAAGGAGGAGTTGGAGAAGGGAGGGAAGAGGAGGAGCGGGAGGAGGAGGAGGCACAAAAAAGGCTCAGGTCGCAGCCATGCGGTTTGGGTCTCCCTGAATTTGCAGCCCTCCCTGGATCATCACCACCCCATCCCGCAGGTGAGCGGGGAGGGGGAGCTCGCCCCAAATATCCGGGGGGTCCCTGGGTTTGGGTTTTTTTGGGGGCGATGTTTGGAGTTTGTGTTGCTCCAAAGCCAAACCGCCAATGCCCCTTAGGGACACATGGGGAGTTCTCGGGAGGTGTTTTTGGGGCGTCCCGATGGCGGTGCGGGCAGAGCCTTGATGGGGGCAGGGGAATGCGGGTCCCCCCCGCGGTGGGGGTTGGGCTCTGCCCAGGCCGAGCCCTCCAATCTCTGCCCGGGGCCGTGTGCAGACCGGCGGGGGAGGGGGGGACAGTGGTTTTGGGCATCCCCGGGAGCCCCGGCTTCCCTAAGCGGGACCCCAGGGAGAGGAGAGCCCCAGAACTGCGGAGCAGGGACTCTGCAAGGGGGAATCCCTGGGATTGCCAGGACCCCCAGCACGGGTGTCTGGGGGCTGGAGGGGCGGGATGGTGGGAAGAGGGTTCAGGGCTGCCGGGTCCTGGAAGTGGCTTCTCCCAGTATGATCCCAGTTGCCCCCCCCTGCCCCATGTAGTTCCAGTTTCCTCGTCACTCCCAGTATGAGCCCAGTCACTCCCAGTATGATCCTGGTCACTTCCCCTCACTCCCTGTAGGATCCCTGTTGCCCCCAGTATGAACCCAGTCACTCCCAGTCATTCCCTATGATGATGAAATTTGCCCCCAGCACGGTCCCAGTTGCTCCCTCTTTTGCTCAGTGTGTTCCCAGTTCTCCCAGTTGCCCCTAGCATAGTCACAGTCACTCCCCATACAATCCCAGGATGAGCCCATTATGATGCCAGTGTCTCCCAGCAGGGCCCCAGTCACTCCCACTTGCCCCCAGTTTCTGCCGGTGTGCTCCCAGTTCCTGCCAGCACATTCCCAGTTGCTCCCAGTATGGTCCCAGTCACCACCTGCATGGTCTCAGGCACTCCCAGTATATCCCAGTTGCCCTGAATACTCTCGCAGTCATTCCCAGGCACTCCCAGTTCTCTCAGCATGGTTCAGTTGCCCCCAGGATTATCCCAGTCACTGCCAGTAGATCCCAATTGTCAGCAGTATGCACCCTGTCATTCCCAGTTGCTCCCAGTATATCCCCATTTGGCTCCCAGCATGGGCCTAGTAGCTCCCAGTAAGCCCCAGTCAGGGTCCACTGACACCCACTATAATCCCAACATGATCCCAGTCTCTCCCAGTATGATGCCAGTGGTCCCCAATGTGATCCCAGTTGTTCCCTGTCAACGCCAGCATGAGTCCAGTAGCCTCCAGTATGATCCCTGTGACTCCCTGTCTCTCCCAGTATATCCCAGTTGCCCCCAGCATGCTACCAGTCATTCCCACCTCTTCCCAGTTGCTTTCAGCATGATTCCAGTTGCCCACAGCCACTGCCAGTCAGTCCCGATATGATTCCAGTCTCCCTCAGTGTGATCCCAGTCTCCCCTAGCATGGGGCCCAGGTGCTCCCACTGTGATCCCAGTATGATCCCAATTGCCCCCAGCGTAGTTCCAGTTGTTTCCAGTTTCTTGCAGTATGATCCCATTTGCCCCCAGTGGCCCCTGGTATTTTCCCAGTCCCTCTCAGCAGGCTCCCAGTTATGCCCAGTTTCCCCCAGTGTGGTCCCAACTGTTCCCAGAGTGGTTCCAATCCACCCAGTATGGTTACAGACACTCCCAGTATATCTCAGTTGCCCTCAGCATGCTCATAGTCATTCCCAGGCACTGCCAGTTGCCCCAGTAAGGTTCTGGTTATGTCAGAATGATCCCAGTCTTTCCCAGTTACTCCCAGGTGCCTCCAGTGTGATCGCAGTTTCAGTCAGTTGCCCAAAGTGTGGTTCCAGTTGCTCCCAGTATGATCCCAGTTGCCCCAGCTGTGGTCTCAGTCCCCCTCAGCATGGTTCCAGTAGCTTCCAGTTGATCCCAGTTGCTCCCAATGTGTCCAGAGTTTCCTCCCAACATGGGCCCAATAACCCCCAGTCAGGTTATGCAAATGCCCCTCTGGGAGGACATTGGGAGGTCCCTGGGAGGTGTTTTGGGGGGTCCTGGTGGCTGCTGCTGGCAGACTCCCCTGCAGGATGGGGGTTGGGCTCTGCCCGGGGTCACGTGGGGATCGCACAGGACCTGTGCATGATGGGGGAAACTGGTTTTGGGGACCCCTGGGAGGTCTGTGAGAGGGGAGAATGGAGAGGGGTGATAGTGGTGTTGGGGGACCTCCAGTAGCCTGGATGGGGGAGACGTGGGACCCTGAAATAGGGACACCCAGAGGGGCGAGCCACAAGAGCCCCGGCAACCTGGAGAGAGAGACAGGGGAGAGGGGATTCCTGGGACCCCCCCAAAAGCCCCGGCTGCCCTAAGGGGAACCCAGAGAGAGGAGATCGTCAGAACCCTGAAATGAGGAACTTGGAGAGGGGGAACCCCTGGGATTCCTTTATCCTTCGGCAGTCTGGGGAGGGTGGGGACACTGGAGAGGGGGACAACCAGTACACATGGGACCCCCAGCAACCCAGCCGGGGGGAAGCCAAGAACCCCAAAGAGGAGAGATCAGGTACGGGGAATTTTTGTGAGAGTCTTTTTTGGGGCTGAATCCTGGTGACCTGGAGTTTTTTATGGACCGCATATGTCTGGTGACTCCTAAAGACGGAATTGGACAAAGCAATCTTCAAATTCAATGTAGTCACCCCTTGTTTTCCCCCAAACCAGGATTTCCCATTCCCAATCCTTGGCTGGATGGAGGAGGAGGCTGTGAGGAAGAGGAAGATGCCCCAGGACCCCCAGGCAGGTGAGGAGGAAGTCACTGCCCCTTTCCCCCTCTCTTCCATCTTCCAGCTGAGCATCGCCCCCGGATGCAGGACAACCCCGCTGCTGACACTGTCCTGCCAGGGACGGATTGGGGGATGTCCTTCCCCTTCCCTCTGGCACAGAGGCAAATCCCAAATCCTCTCCTTGTCCTTCCTTCCCCAGCGAATGAGCTGAGGACAGGGGAGGAGAAATCCTTGGGACAGAACTTCATGGAAGAGGCCATTTTGAGCAGCTCCACGGTGCAGGAATCCAATGGGAAGGAAAAGCCCCGGAGGTCTCGCATGAGGAGGGGCTACAAACCCAGGGCAGGGTGCTCCAAGGAGGAAAGACCCACCCTGTGCTGGGAAGGTGACCAGAGCTTCACCCAGAGCTCAAAGCTGGTGGTCTATGAGCAGCTTCACGATGGGGAGAAGCCCTACAAGTGTCGGCAATGTGGAAAGAGCTTCAGGCAGAGCAACCACCTGATCCGCCATCAGATGATCCACACTGGGGAACGACCCTACAGCTGCAGGAAATGTGGGAAGAGCTTCAGAGACAGCTCTGGCCTGATGGTCCATCAGTGGATCCACACCGGGGAGATGCCCTATGAGTGTGGGGAGTGTGGGAAGAGCTACACTACGAGCTCCAGCCTGACTGTCCACCAGCGGATCCACACTGGGGAGAGGCCGTACGAGTGTGGGGAATGTGGGAAGAGCTTCAGAGACAGCTCTGGCCTGATTGTCCACCAGCGGAGCCACACTGGGGAGAGGCCCTACGAGTGTCCTACGTGTGGGAAGAGGTTTCAGACCATCTCCAATCTCCTCAAACATGAGCGGATTCACACAGAGGAGAGGCCCTTCCGCTGCCCCAGCTGTGGGAAGGGCTTCAAGCAAAACTCCCACCTCATCACCCACCAGCGCATCCACACAGGGGAGAGGCCCTATGAGTGTCCCGAGTGTGGGAAGAGCTTCACCCAGAGCTCTAGCTTGATACAACACCAACGGAGGCACCGATAAGGGAAGCCCTGTGAGTGGCCTGAGTGCAGGAAGAGCTTTGTACTCTGCTCTAACTTCATCCCCCATCAGAGGAGCCACGTTGGGAAGAGCCCTGGCGACCCACATTCCCTGTGACCCACATTGGGAAGACACCTGGCAGGTGGTCTCCATGTCCTTCTGGATCTCCGTAGGCACCTGGATGAGCACAGGTCCCCTTCTAATGTACATTCCTCCCCACTTTCTTTCTTTCTGTCTCTGTTCTTTTTCTCTAAGTCCAGGGATTTAGCACAGCCTTGGATGAGTAACAGTCTGTGTCAATTAATGGAATTCCTATGGAATTTATGCTTCCTCCCATTGCTTCTGTCACCTATCAGTATTTGGCCTTATCTACCAGCAGTCCCTAGAGTTTGTTTGTAGAGACATCTCCCTCTCATTCCTTTCATAAGTAAGCTTTTAAACAAGATATACTAACAATAGAAATAGCTAACAGACTAACCACAAGAAGAGCTGTACCAACACACATCGACAGTGCAGAGAGGTTAAAAGTGCACTAACGAGGAAGACTTGGGGCCTTCATTCTGAAGACTCCTGCCCAGGAGCACCAGAAGGCACTGCACAAGTGCAAGTAGGAGTGAACTTACGTAAATGATTTCTTGGAACTAATCATAGTAACTCCACCTAATGTTGCATATGTATGACCTTATAATGAATATGTATACTTTTGCGTAGTAAAAGCTGAGCAAGGAAACATTTGGCATGCGTGTTTGGAGGAAAGATCCCCCATGCATCTAGCGCTGAACAAACAAATATCTGCTTTAGAGACCTTTGTCTGTAGAGTTTTATTATCGTCCTCTTTGGTGGGATTCATCTGGAGGGACTCACTGCACTGGGATGGGACTTAAGCCCACCCGGAGCAGTGCCCGGTGACTGCCCTGGGGGCCTCACCCTGCTCCCACGGGAACGCTGCTGCTGTCCTTTGCTCAGGTGAGTGTTGGGCAAGCCCCAGCCCAGCCACAGTGGTGCCCAGCTGCCCCCAGCAGCAGCAGCAGCAGCAGCAGCAGCCGGGGGATCCCCAGTGCCCCCTGGGGTGCTGACATCTCTGCTGTCCCCAGGCCCCGCCGTCTCCATGTCCCTGTGGCTGGTGGGTGGCAGGAGCTGATGCGACGGGCACATGGAGATCCTGCAGAGCCAGATGTGGGGCAGAGTCCTGGAGGAGCAGTGGGACGTGCAGGGGCAGCATTGTGTGCTGGCAGCTGCAGGGTGGCAAGGCAGAGACAGCTGACACCCCCCGAAAGCTCAGCGGGGTCGGGACCCGTGGGCTGTGAGGGGTCTGCTGGGCAGGGCACGAGGCCCACCTGGCCCTCTGCAGCACCTCCCTGCCCGAGCAGCACCATCTGCAGAGCTCGTGGAGGGTGTTGGAGTCACATGTTGGGGTGAGCAGCAGTGCAGGGCACCTCAGGTGACAGGCTGGGTGGCCCTGACAGCCACCGTGGGTGGTCCTGCCCCAGGAAAAGGGCAGGTTCAGTGCTGGAGGCACCACTGAGAGCAGAAGTGCCACCAGCAGATCCAGGCATGGGGAGGAGATGCACGAGGGCTTCAGATGGGCAAACACAGCAGTGCTGACAAACAGGGACACCACAGCCATGGGAGGGAGGCACGTGGAAAAGGCTTTGTGCCGGCCCTGCTCAGAGGGGACTCTCAGCACAGCCCTGAAGATCTGCACATAGGAGAAAACAGTGAACACAAAACACTCAGAGCCTAAACAGGCACTAACCACGATAAGCCAAACTTCCCAGAGGTAATGTGAGGGTGAGCAGGAGAGCTTCAGGATCTGGGGGATTTCACAGAAGAACTGGCCCAGGCATTGCCCTGGCACAGAGGCAGGGAAAATGGACTGGCTGTGTGCAGCAGAGCAGTGAGAAAGCCACAGGCCCAGGCAGCTGCTGCCATGTGGGCACAAGCTCTGCTGCCCAGGAGGGTCCCGTGGTGCAGGGCTTTGCAGATGGACACAGAGCAATCATAGGACATGACTGTGGGAAGAAAACACTCTGCAGATGCAAAGCAAAGAAAGAAAAAGAGCTGAGCAGCACATTCTGCATAGGAGATGGCCCTGGTGTCCCAGAGGGAATTGTGCACGGCTTTGGGGACAGTGGTGCAGATGGAGCCCAGGTCGAGCAGGGAGAGGCTGAGGAGGAAGAAGAACATGGGGCTGTTGTTCCAAACGAGTGTTTGAGATGATTTAAAGAATCACCAGCAAGGCGGGGTAGGTAAAAACCAGACTTTCTATAAAGTGATGGCACAACAGAGTTCATGGGCACGGTTCACTCTACTCCTGACTAGATGGTTAAGGGATTGAGGAAAAAAAGCAACAGACTCCAGGCAATCAATCCAAACCAAGATAAATCAAGAACTATCTGTGTGTGTGTGAGACAAAAGGATAGAAAAGGGTAAAAATGGAATATGGCCCAAAGGCTTAACAGCACTTAACAGTACTTGAAGTCATAACTTAACAATTTAGCAAAGGAACCACACTTAAGAGCATTTAACTTAACAGAACTTTAATTAAACTTACTAACAGGCCTAACTTACTTAGATACCCAAAGGACTTAAACACCTAAGAGAGCAGCACTTTTCCTGTATTTGCGATAAACAGATGTGAAAGCACACAGACAGAGTCAGTGTCAGGGACCTGTCAGAAATTCCCCTCGAGGGCAGGGAAATGCTCACTCCCGATGCTTTTGCATCTCCCCAGAGGGCGAAGGGTTGAGCCTCGAAGAGTGGAGGATTGGCCCAGGGTCCCTCGTTGTTCAGGGATGCCCTGAGTGCAGCAAACAGGAGAGTTCCCAGCTCGGAGAGGCCCCACTCAAAGGGAGGAGCTGCTCCAGGACAGCTCCAAGGAGCTAATTTTGGATTGCTGTTTATAGGGCCCCAAGAGATGGGCTTTAGGCACAGCCATGGTTCATCCTGGCGGCACTTGGGATCAACAGCTTTCTTTGACAGTGTGAGAACAGCAATGTTGTGCCATTGAGGGAAGAAAAACAGTTGCCAAGGCTGCTCCTAAAGCAAGCAGGAGCTCGTTGGACAGCAGCAGTGCCTGGGAGCAGACAGTGTTTGTGATCAGCTGCACAGGAGCTGAGCCCAGGGGCTGTTGGTCAGGGCTGAGGCCTAAGGAGAATTTCTCAGATCACAGGGTGCCTGGAAAGGTGTGAGAGGGGATAATTCACACCCTCAGTGTGGTCCCAGTTCCTCCCAGTGTTTCCATGTCCGTGCTCCAAGTGCTGCTCCCAGCTCTGATCTGTGGGGATGGCAATGTCCCGCTTCCTTCGCGGGGCAGTGTCACACCTGAGCCTGGTGTGCAGGGCAGGACCTTGCCCTGAGCCCAAGCACTGTCCCACCTGCAGGAGCTGCTTCCCATCGCCTCTTCCTCCCATGGCCCCAAGCCTAGCTTGGAGCTAAACAAAGGGTGCTGGCTCGGGGTCATCCCCCTGCAGGGGCTGCACACCCCCTCTGCCCCCTCCCCAAATTCCCTCCCGGGGGAGCAGGAGCTGGGTCAGGAGCCCTGTGGGGAGGGAAAAGGGGGTGACACCAGGATGGGGGGTCACACACACTCTGGGGGGACACACACGATCCCTGGAACCCCCTCACCTTCTCCTGCAGCCCCAGGAGGATGAACCCCAACATGGAGCCCCCAAACCCCAGCAGCATCTTGGGGGCAGGGTCTGGTGGCAGCTTGGGGGTCTGGGTGGGTCACAACCACTCTAAAATGTCCTCCCAGCCCCACAGTCAGTCCCAGACCCTCAAACCACCCCACAGCTCCCCCCAGGACACCCTCAGCCACTCCCTGCAATAGAAATGGGCCCAAGAGCCACCAAATCCCCTTCTCATCTCCCCCTACAAACACCCAAGGTCTCTCCAAGCCACACAGCCCTGCCAGGACCCCAAACCTCCCTCACAGAGCCCCCAAACTCCCTCTCAGCACCACAAATGCCCCCAAGAGTCACAAAAGCCCCTCCGAGCCTTCCCTGGATCCCCCAAACCTTCTGCCAGCCCCCCACGGCACTGACCAGGAGAGGTTGGTGGACAGGAACATCCACAGCCAGGAGCAGCTCGGGCACTTCAGCAGCGATTTGGGCACTTTGGGGGACACACCCCAAATGGGAGACCCAGGCCAGGGACTGGGACAGACAAACGGAATTCCTGGAGAACAGATGGGCTCATCTGAACCCCCTGTTCGGCCAGCACAGCTATGACATCATGGCCCCATCTGCCCGAGTCAGTTGCCCCACAACACCCAAACCTTCCCAGATAATCCCATGAACCAACCACAAATTCACCGTCAAATCTGAATGAAATTGTGTGGCTTTATATCCCTTTGTTTAATTTCTTTATTTGAACCTCAATTTTAGTTGTTTTGACAAAATGGAGAAGGAAACTATTTAGGTTAGAAAAGACCTCCAAGATCATCCAGCGCTGCTTGATGCCACCAGAAGAAACAATTGGACACTGCAAGTGACATTTTGCGAGTGTAAAGTCTACAAATCCTCTCTTCTCAATGGATTTCCGATTTCAGTCAGAGTCCCCATGGATGTTCCTGCCCCTGTGTTCATCCAGGTGCCCTCAGAGATCCAGAAGGATTTGGAGAACACCTGCCAGGTGTCTTCCCAATGTGGGTCACAGGGAATGTGGGTCACCAGGGCTCTTCCCAACGTGGCTCCTCTGATGGGGGATGGAGTTGGAGCAGCGCACAAAGCTCTTCCTGCACTCAGGGTACTCACAGGGCTTCCCTTATTGGTGCCTCCATTGGTGTTGGGTCAAGTGAGAGTTCCTGGAGAAGCTCTTCCCACACTCAGGACACTCATAGGACCTCTCCCCGGTGTGGATGCGCTGGTGCCTGATGAGGTGGGAGTTTTGCTTGAAGCCCTTCCCGCACACAGGGCAGGGAAGGGCCTCTCCTCTGTGTGAATCTGCTGATGGACGAGGAGATCAGAGCTCTTTGGAAACCTCTTCCCACACTCAGGACACTCAAAGCGCCTTTCCCCTGTGTGGATGCGCTGGTGCACAATCAGACGGGATCTCCTACTGAAGCTCTTCCCACATTCCCCACACTCATAGGGCCTCTCCCCTGTGTGGATTCGCTGGTGGACAATCAGGGTGGAGCTCTGGTTGAAGCTCTTCCCACACTTGGGACACTTGTAGGGCCTCTCCCCAGTATGGATTCTCTGGTGGACGATCAGGTAGGAGCTGTCTCTGAAGCTCTTCCCACATTCCCCACATTCAAAGGGCCTCTCCCCTGTGTGGATCCTCTGGTGACGGATCAGGTCGGAGCTTCGGCTGAAGCTCTTCCCACATTCCCCACACTTGTAGGGCTTCTCCCCATTATGGAGCTGCTCATGGACCACCAGCTTTGAGCTCTGGGCAAAGCTCTGGTCACCTTCCCGGCACAAGGTCAGTCTTTCCTCCTCAGAGCACCCATGGCTGGGTTTGGAGCTCCTCCTCGTATGGGATCTCTGGGGCTTTTCCACCCCATTGGATTCCTGCACCGTAGAGCTGCTCAAAATGGCCTCTTCCATGAGGTTCTGCCCCAAGGACTTCTCCTTCCTGCTCCTCAGCTCGTGTTCTGGGGGAAAAAGGACAAGGAGAGGATTTGGGATTTGCCTCCAAGCCATAGGAAAAGGGAAGGACATTCCCCCAATCCATCCGCAGCAGGACAGCGTCGGCAGCGGGGTTGTCCTGCAGCTGGGGCCGATGCTCAGCTGGGAGATGGAGAAGACAGGGGGAAAGGGACAGTGACTTCCTCCTCACCTGCCTGGGGGTCCCAGGGCATCTTCCTCTTCCTCACAGCCTCCTCCTCCATCCAGCCAAGGTTTGGGAATGGGAAATCCTGGTTAGGGGGAAAACAAGGGGTGACTGCATTGGGTTTGAAGGTCAACCTGTGCAATTCCATCTCTAGAAGTCACCAGGCATCTGTGATCCATAAAAAAGTCCAGAACACCAAGATTCAGCACCAAAAAAGACTCTCCCAGGAGTTCCCCCTCTCTGGTCATTTCTCTGTGGGGGTTCTTGGGTTCCCCCTGTTGCTGGGGGTCCTGTGTGTACTGGGGGTCCCCCCTCTCCAGTGTCTCCACCCTCCGCAGACTGCAGGGGGTCCCAGGAATCCCAGGGGTCCTGCTCTCCAAGTTCCCCACTTTGGGGTTCTGAGGGTCTCCTCTCTTTGGGGTCCCACTTAGGGAAGCCGGGGCTTTTGGGGTCCCAGGGATCCCCTCTCCCCTGTGTGTCTCTCCAGGTTGCCGGGGCTCCTCAGGTTCCACCCTCTGTGGGTCCCCATTTCAGGGTCCCCCCTCCAGGCTGCCAGGGGTCCCCCAGCTCCGCTGTCGCCCCTCTCCATTCTCCCCTCACACAGCTCTCACGGGGGTCCCCAAAACAGGTGTCCCCCACTCCCCACTGGTCCAGTGCGCTCCCCACATGGCCCCGGGCAGAGCCCAACCCCATCCGTAAGGGGAACCTGCATCCCCCAGCCGGGGGCTCAGCTGGCACCAACACTGGGGACTCCCAAAAACACCTCCCAGGGACCCCCCAATATCCCCCCGAGGGCCATTTGCATAACCTGACTGGGGGTTACTGGGCCCATGTTGGGAGGAAACTCTGGATGCATTGGGAGCAACTGGGATCAACTGGAAGCTACTGGAACCATGCTGAGGGGTACTTAGACCAAAACTGGGGCAACTGGGATGATACTGGGAATAACTGTGACCACACTTTGGACAACTGGCTGTAACTGGGATCATGCAGGAGGAAACTGGGTGTAACTGGGAAAGACTGGGATCATTCCGAGGGAACTAGAACCTTCCTGGGGCAACTGGGAGTGCCTGGGAATGACTACGAGCATGCTGAGGGCAATTGGGATATACTGGCAGTGTCTGTAACCACACTGGGCTGACTGGAATCACTCTGGGAACAGTTGGGACCACAATGGGGACAACTGGGCATGACTGGGACCCTGCTGAGAGCGACTGGGACTATACTAGGGGCCACTGGGGGCAACTGCAATCATACTGGGATCACAGTGGGAAAAGCTGGGCCCAAGCTGGGGGAGACTGGGATCACATTGAGGGTGACCGGAATTATACTGGGATTGACTGGGAGTGGCTTTGGCCAACTGGAATCATGCTGAAAGCAACTGGAAGGAAGTGGGAATGACTGGGAGCATGCTAGGGGCCACTAGCATCATACTGGGAGAGACAGGGATCATACTGGGATTATAGTGGGCGTCAGTGGACCCTGACTGGGGCTCACTGGGAGATACCAGGCTCATGCTGGGAGCCAGCTGGGGATACACTGGGAGCAACTGGGAATGACAGGGTGCATGCTGCTGACAACTGGGATCTACTGGCAGTGACTGGGGTAATCCTGGGGGCAAGTGAACCATGCTGAGGGAACTGGGAGTGCCTGGGAATGACTAAGAGAATGTTCAGGGCAACTGGGATATACTGGGTGTGTCTGTAACCATACTGGGAGTGACTGGAACCACACCAGGAACAACCAGGACCATGCTATGCAGAACTGGGACCACACTGGGAGGAACTGGGTGTGAGCAGGAGTGGCTGTGCCTACACTGAGGGCAATTGGGCATGACTGGGATCATGGGACCATGCTGGGAGGGACTGGGATCATATGGGGACTGACTGGAACTATATTAGGGGCAACTGGATTCCAGTGGGATCATATTGAGTGGAACAGGGATCAACTGGAACTATGCTGGAGGCAACTGGGACCCAGTTTGGATCACAGAGGGAGCTGCTGGGCCCATGCTGGGGGAGACTGGGATCATACTGGATCATACTGGCAGCAACTGGGACTGCACTGAGGGTGACTGGGAGTGGCTGTGACCAACTGGGATCAGGCCTGAAACAACTGAGGGCAACTGGGAATGACTGGGAACATGCTGGGAGCAACTGGGATATACTGGGAGAGACTGAAACCATAGTGGGGTAAATGGGAGCAACTGGAACCACGTTGGATGATAATGGGAGCAGCTGTGCCCATGCTGGGATCATACTGGGATCCAACTAGGAGTGACTGGGATCCTACTGGGAGTGACTGAAATAGTACTGGGAGTATCTGAGAATGACTAGGATCATACTGGAAGCAGACTGGGAATGACTGGAAAGATGCTGGCCGTGACTGGAACCATACTGGAGGTGACTGGGAGTAACAGAGACCATGCTGGGAGCAAATGGGATCATATTTGGAGTAACTGGGAGTGACTGGATTCATACTGGCAGCAACTGGGCCCACACTGGGAGTCACTCTGGGTATGACTGGAATAACACTGGGAGTACCTGGGAATGACTGGAGTCACACTGGGGGTGACTGCAACCATACTGGGGGTGACTGAGTGCAACTGGGATCACTCTGGGAGAAAAGGTCATCATTCTGGGAGTGACTGGGTTGATACTGGGAGCAACTGGTTTGATACTAGGAGCCACTGAAACCACGCTTGACACCACTGGGATCATAGTGGGAGTGACTGGAAGCAACTGGGACCATAGTGGAAGTGACTAGGATCATACTGGAGGCTACTGGGATCATGCTGGCATTGAGAGGGAGCAACATGAATTATGTTTGGGGAAATTGGGACCATACTGGCAGTGACTGGGATCATAGTGGAAGAGACTAGAACAATATTGGGAGCGGCTAGTCCTACTGGGATGATCCTGGGAGCCACTGGGATTGCAGTGGCTGTGAATGGAACCTGACTGGGAGTTAACTGGGAGCTACTAGGCCCATGATGGGAGGAAAGTGGACACATTGGGAGCAGCTGGGATCATACTGGGAGTAACTGGGACCACACTTTGGACAAATGACTGTAACTGGGATCATGCTGGGGAGAACTGGGAGTACCTGGGAAAGACTGAGATCATTCTAAGAGGACTATAACCTTACTGGTTCAACTGGAAGTGCCTGGGAATGACTATGAGCATGCTGAGGGCAACTGGGATGGACTGGGAGTGTCTGTAACTATACTGGGCTGACTGGAACCACACCGGGAACACTTGGGACCATATTGGAGGCAACTGGGCATAACTGGGACCCTGCTGAGAGGGACTGGGACTATACTAGGGGCCACTGGGGGCAAGTGGGGTCATACTGGGAGGAACAGGGAACAACTGGAACTCTGCTGCGGGCAACTGGGATCATACTGGGATCACAGTGTGAGCAGCTGGGCCCATGCTGGGGGACACTGGGATCACACTGAGGGAGACTGGAATTATACTGGCATTGACTGGGAGTGGCTGGGGGCAACTGGAATCATGGTGAAAGGAAGTGGGGAGAAGTGGGAATGACTGGGAGCATGCTGGGGGCAACTGGGATATACTGGGAGAGACAGGGAGCCACTGGCATCATACTGGGAGGGACTGGGATCATACTGGAATGATAGTGGGTATCAATGGACCCTGACTGGGGCTTACTGGGAGATACCAGGCCCATGCTGGGAGCCAACTAGGGATACACTGGGAGCAACTGGGAATGACAGGGTGCATGCTGCTGACAACTGGGATCTCCTGGCAGTGACTGGGATAATCCTGGGGGCAACTGAACCATGCTGTGCAAACTGGGAGTGCCTGGGAATGACTAAGAGAATGTTCAGGGCAACTGGGATATACTGGGAGTGCCTGAGACCATGCTGGTGGTGACTGGGACCATAGTGGGAGAGACTGGGAACGTGCTGGCGGGAACTGGGACCATGCTGGGGGCAAATTGCATCACAACAGGGCATGAGTGGGAGTGACTGGGCTCATACTGGGAGTGATGAGGAAACTGGAACCACACGGGGCAGGGGGGGCACCTGGGCTCATACTGGGAGCAGCCACTTGCGGGACCCGGCAGCCCTGAACCCCTTTCCGACCATCCCGCCCCTCCAGCCCCCACACCCCCTGATGGGGGTCCCGGCAATCCCAGGGATTCCCCCTCGCGGGGTCCCTGCTCCGCAGTTCTGGGGTCTCCTCTCCCTGGGGTCCCGCTTAGGGAAGCTGGGGCTCCTGGGGGTCCCCAAAACCGCTGTCCCCCCCTCCCCCACCTGTCCGCACGTGGCCCCGGGCAGAGCTTGGAGGGCCCGGCCCGGGCAGAGCCTAACCCCCACCGCGGGCACGACCCGCATCCCCCCACCCCCATCGGGGCTCTGCCCGCACCGCCATTGGGACACCCCAGAAACACCTCCTGGGGACCCCCGATGTCCTCCCGTGGGGCATTTGCGGCTCGTGTGTGGAGTCCTGCAAGCTCCAAATATCGCCCCCAAAAAAACACAAACCCAGGAACCCCCCCCGGATATTTGGGGCGAGCTCCCCCTCCCCGTTCACCTGCGGGATGGGGCGGCGATGGTCCAGGGGGAGCTGCGAATTCAGGGAGACCTGGACCGCGTGGCACTTTTCCCCTCCTCTTTTGTCCCTCCTGTTCCTCCCGCTCCTCCTCTTCCATCCCTTCTCCACCTCCTCTTTCTCCGCCCTAATCCTACATCCTTCTCTTCCTTTCCCCAATCCCTTCTCCTGCTCCTCCTCCTTCCATTCCTTCCCATGCTCCTACTTCCTCCCTCCTTCTCCTCCATCCCTTCTCCTCCTCCTCCACTGTTCCCCGAGGGAAGCAGCCCACGGGAGGAGCAGGGATAGAGCCGGGACAGGTCGGGATGGCCGCACGGGGCTCTCAGCTGCTCCCAGCCCAGTGCTGGGGGCAGGGGGGAAGCCAGCCCGGGGAAAAGTAGAGGGAAATAGGGAAAATTGTGGGGCTGCAGAGCATTTGGAGGCCATGGAATCTCTTGGCCCCAAGGCTCTCATCTGACACAGTGGAGCCTCCTTGGGCCCAGGTGACTATGAGGAGGTTATGGAGCCTCATGAAAGTGAGGCTGAAATGGCAAACAGCAGCTACTCCTGGAGTGCAGGAGACTGCTATGAGGTTCTGGAACCCAATGGAAACAAAGCTCAAATGTGGCACAGAGGAGCCTTAAGGAAGCAAGAGACTATAGTGAGGTTTTGGAATGGCACTGAACAAAGGGTCCATTTTGTCACAGCAGGGCCTCGTGGAAGCCAGGAGCTGCTGTGAGGTGATGGAAACTCAGGGAACCGAGGCTGCAGTGTGCCACAGTGGGGCCTCATGGAACAGAAGAGACTGCATTGATCTTATGGAATCCCATTAACGCAAAAAGGTAAGTGACACATTGGGGGCTTATGGAAGCCAAATGCATTGTGAGGTTATGGAATTTGATGGAACCAAGGCTCCAGCTCTCTGCTGTTCCCAGGCCCCGCTGTCTCCGTGTCCCAGCCTGGACAGAGCCTGTGTGTGTGTGCCCGTGGGTCTGTGCTGCAGGAGACACCCGCAGCACTTGTGACCTGCACAGCAGAGCAGCCACAGAGGGAACAGGATGGGGACACTTGTGCTCTCCCTGGGGCTATGGGGGCAGGTGTGTGGTGGCTGCCAAGGCCCCTTTCCCTGTTGCAGCTGCTCTGGCTATGCTCAGCTGTGTCCATCTGGGTTTCCTTGCAGGTGCTGGCATTTAGCGCTTGCCCTCTGGGGGTCTCCACCTTGGCTGATCTGTGCCTTCATGGGGCTCCAGGCACTGCCCAGCCCAGGCACACACAGGCCTGCAGATACTCTGCCTTGTCCAGGCAGCTCCAGATTCTTCTCCCGGAGCACATTCTCTGCCCTGTGCCATGTGGGACAGTCCTGGCTATGGAACTCAGTCACCTGTCACCATCTCCACCATCAGCACACAACAGTGGCTTTGTCCAAATCAAACTCTTGGCTTTTAGCACATCCCAGTGGCCCTGGCAGAGCCTTGAGCAAGGCAGGAGGGACAGGATGTGCCTTCCTCAGGGCTGGGGATCAGGCCTTGTCCTTTCTGCTGCCTCCAATGAGCCCAGGCTTCTTTGCTTCCCTCCCTCCCTCCTCCTACATTTGGAAGATTATTGCCCTGTATTTTTTTTTCCCAGATGAAAAATGCATTTTGCAATGAATACTTTGGGTGTTTTCTCACACTCCCCCCACGGGCGGCTCTGTTGGTGTTGACACTTTTGCCCTCCATCGGGTGGGTCCCAGCCCCCTCCCGCTCCTTTGGGGGTCCCACTGTCCACTTTTCCTGCTCTCTCCTACCCTCCCATCATCTCCCCAATTCCCAGCCCCACCTCTCTTGGTTTGGGGTGTTCGACCCACATTTCCCCCCCTCTTCTCCTTTTTCCCACCACCCCTCTCCCTCCCTTCCCGCTCTCCCCAGAGCTCCTTGCCCGCGGCCAGGAGGACCCCAGCACCACCAGTGCCACCAGGACGGCCCCAGCTGCCCCCACACGGCCCATGCCCAGCGCCGGGCAAGTGCCCAGAGCCCCAAAGCAGCCGCGCTCTGCCCTGGGGGGTCCCCAAAGCGGCCCCGCCCCGCGCGGCACTGCGAGCACCAGGCCGGAGCAGTGCGGAGCGCGGGCGGGCGGCATCAGCCGTGCCCGGGCAGGGCCGGGCCCCGCGGGACAGCTCCCCCCGCACTCGGCCCCAACGGGACAGCGCCCAGCGGGGGGGCCCGGCCTGCCCGCCCTACACCTCCCCCTCCCCAAATTCCGCTCCCGGCGCCGCTGGGGGTGAGGGGAGAGCAGGTGGGGTCCAGAGATGCCGGAGCCACGTGTCCCCCGCTGCCAGTGTCACCCCCGGAAGGATTAGGGGTACCCCGAAACTGCCTCAGAGGTGGCGGATACCCCGCAAGAGCCTAAGGAGTGGTGTTCCGCCCGGCCTCATCACCCCGAAACTTCAGCTGCCTCATCCCAGGCCCCATCCCACCCATCCCCCTCCCCCAGACTTCATCCCACACACGAATCCACATCCCATCCCATCCCATCCCATCCCATCCCATCCCATTTTTCCCCGGCAGCCACCATCGGGACCCCCCAAAAACTCGCTTCTAGGGGACACCCCAATATCTCCCCAAGGGGCATTTGCCACTCTGCCTTGGAGTCCTGCAAGATCCAAACATGCGCGCCCTCCCCCCCCCCAGAAAACCCCTCCCGGCAACCAACGAAGACATGTGGGACTCGGTGCTGGAGTCCTACAGGGTCCAAAATTCCCCCCTCCCAAAAAGAACCCCAAGGACCGCCCAAGATCTTTAGGGCGAGCTCCCCCTGCCCGATCACCTGCGGGATGCCCCGGGGGGCGATGCTCCCGGGGCCGAGGGTTGGGGACACAGAGAGCGATAGACTCACGTGGCAGCTCCTTTTACAGCGCCTCTTTACGCTCCTCCATCTATCCTCTTCCTCCCACTCCCCCTCCCCGCGCCCCCCGCACTTCCTCTTCCGCCTGTATCCCTCCTCTCCTGCCCGCTCCGCCTCCTTCTCCTCCTGTTCTTTGGCACTCCCATCTCAGCTTTGCCTGACATCACCCCCGGGGCCATCCCGTGCTCAGCAGAACATCCTATGCTCTGTCAGCACTCTCTGCTCCTTAGGGAAGGATTTGGGATTTATCCCGGGCACACACACTGAACCTCACCCCAAACTGCCCCGCTCCCATTGCTGTCCCCTCGGCGCTGGGCGGGTGCTGTGCCAGGGGAAGCAGGCACACAAAGGAAGCCAAGTGCAGCCCAGCTGCCCGGGCTGATCCAGACGAGCCCCAGGGACAAGGTCCTGCAGAGCCCCACGGAGCCCTGGGCTCCTCCCTGGGAACGGGCTGTGTTGTGGCTGCCCCAGCGGCCAGAGCGAGTCCTGGAGCTCCCCCAGCGCTGCTGCAGCAGGACCCAGGTTCCACCTTCTGTGCCAGGCCCTGCCCAGGGGCCATGAGATCCATTGGCTCCGTGCAAAGGGGGAAGACAAGAAGAACGGATTGGAGGCAGCCCCCAAGGACCTCGAGCAAATTGTTCAGGAACATGCAGACCTTGAGCTGCCGTTTGCAAAGCTGCAGCTGGCAGAGTTCTGTTGTGCAGGAGACCCAGCACGGGAAGAGGAGACCTACAAGGAGCTGCAGGAGAAACACCCTGAAGCTCAAAGGCCATTGTACCCTGAATCTCTGCTGGAGAAAGTTCTTTCTTTACGGGAAGAGATCCTGGGATGAGGGAAAAAAGAGTTCATGGCTGGTGACAAGATTCCTGTGCAGAGAGAGCAGAGGGGGGACTGCAGGTGGAGGCTGGGAGCCCGGGAGAAGGGAGGGGTGGGGAAGGTGGTTTTTTAGAATTTCTTTTAGTTCTCCTTCTCCTACTGAGATTTGTTTAGAAATAAATTCCATTGATGTCCCCTGCTTGGGTTTCTGGTGCCCCTGATGGTGAGCAGTGAGTGACATCTCCCTGCCTTTAGCCCAGCCCACGAGCCTTTCCTGCTGGTTCTGTGTCGTGCACCTGTGAGGAGAGTGCCAGAGAAGCTCTGGTGGCACCAGGCACCCGGCCAGGGCCAGCCCAGCCCAATAATCCCTGCCATTCATTCCCTGCACTCCATGGCTAAGCGGCCGCAGGGCTGGTCCGGCTGTGCGGGCAGGCGGCTCCAGAAGCACCAAGTGCGCCAAAAGAGACAGGAGGAAGCAGGGGATGCCGGGGGTGAATCTCCTTCCTCCGAACCGGCAGGGACAGGAGGGACAGACTGGAGAAAAGGAAACGGGAGAGGAGGGACGAGGTTGGAGCTGTGGAAGCTTCAGGGATGCTGGGGCAGCCGGCAATTTAGTTTTCCAAATCTCTGGGATGAAAGGAAGCGCTGTGAAATCCGTCATGGAAAAGAAAGGAGAAATAGCGATTGATGGAAATCGCCTCACTTTATCTGTCTGGATTGCGAAAGCTCACAGACCCCGAGCGCCGGCGGACACCTGTCACCGACATCACGTCCCAAGGGATCAGAGCTCCAGCTGGTGGGGCTGGAAGCTCCGTCCAACAGTTCTGCTCCCGCGGCCCAAACCTCTGCCTGGAGCGTGGGGTGTGGGACACAGCCCCGTGCTGGGGGGCAGAGCCGCTGCTGGGGCCATCGCTGTGTCCAGGGCATCCTTTATGGCCCTCGTGCAGCTCCAAGCTCCCGAGGGCTCCCCGAGGCTTTCTGGGGCAGTCCCTCCTCCCCAAAGCTGTTGGGTTTAATGCCCGAGTGCGGCACCCCGTGCCCTGTGGCAGCAGCCGGTGCCGGGCCACAGCCCCGGGAGCCGAGCTAATGCCCGGCCGTGCCCAGGAGGGACTGAGGGGAGGGGAGTTCATAAGGCACCGCCCGCAGCTCTCGCTGCCCTGAAAAGGTTTTTTAGCTCATGGGAGCGATTTCCTGGGATTTCTGGGCTCTGTGGGGCCGCTGCGGCGGCAGCGGGACCGGCGGGGCCCGGCCCGTGGGAGCAGCCGGGGCTGAAAAGTGCGCGGCGGCCCCAGCGCGGTGCGTGAGGGCTGAGCGGAGCTGTGTGGGAACAAACCCCTGAACCCCCCCGGTGCCCGAGGGCTGAGGGGAGCTGGGCGGGAGCAACCCCCGGAACCCCCCGGTGTCTGAGCGCTGAGCGGGGCTGGGTGGGAACACCCCGCTCGTCTCCGCCGCTCGAAGCCGCTTCCCCAGCTCCGGCAGCCGCCGCCCTCGGCCCCCGCTCGGTCCCGCGGGGTCGCCGCGACACTGGAGGAGTCGATCCGAGCCGTGCCCCGTCCGTCCCTCGCTGCGGCTCTTTCGGTGACACGGAGCGGCCGAAACCGCCCCGTGCCGCTCCGACGGTCCCTCGGTGAGGCTTTTTTAGTCGCAGGCAGCGGCCGCTCCCGGTGCTGTTCTTTTATAGTTTTTTATTTGAATCTCTATATTTTATTCTATTCGCACCTCCCATCCCAGACCCCTCCGCTGCGGCTCTTTCACCGCGGCCGCTCGTCGCGCTCTCTCGGTGCAGCTCTTCAGTGACACGGCCCGGCCGAGACGCCCCTCGGTGCGGCTCTTTGATTGGATTTTCTTCTTTTCTCTGTCTTTTCTGTCGTTCGCACCTCGCCCGTCCCGCGGAGCGACTCCTTCAGGGACCCGGGGCGGCACAAAGGCCTCGGGGCGGCTCCAAAGGGCCCCGCCCGCGGCCGCTCCCCGAGGCCTCCCCGCTGCTCGCGGGGATCGGACACCGCCGGCGGCCCCGGCCCCTTCTTGTTCTCCTTGCTGCTGCCGGGATTCAGCCCCCGCCGCCGCCCGGCTCCTTCTGCCGGCCCTGCCCGGCACGGAGCGGCGCTGCCGCTGCCGGGGCCGGAGCGCGGCTGCGACACGACTGCCCCGCGCCTCGGGACCGGGCCGAGGAGTGACCGCACGGGTGGGGAGGGACCCCCGCTGGACAGGGCAGGGACTGAGCCCATGGGAGGGATCCCACGCAGGAGCAGGGGAATGATTCCTGCCCCTGAGGGGAAGCAGCGGCAGGAGCTGACCGTCACTCCCCCATCCCTTCTCCCTGCACCGCTGGGCAGAGCACGGACGGAGCCGGGGATAAAGTGAAGTCCGGGAAGGAGACAGAGATCGGGAGATGGTATTTTTCCCCAGCATTTATTTTACTCCTCACTCTCCTGTTCTGATTTGCGGAATCCCAACTCCCATTCATTTCCCCACGTTGGGGCTGTTGTGCCCGTGATGGCGATCCTGAGTGACCTCTCCCTGCCCTTACCCCGACTCACCAGGACTCGGATTTGTTTCAATTCCCTGGAATTAACTGTGATTTGGGGCAGCCGCAGCAAAGCAGCTGAAACCACAGGGGGCTTGAGAGGGACTAAAGCAGGGCAGGAGTTGAGGCTGTCCCGAGGGAACTCTGCCAACACGAACCTTCGTGGGTCTTTCTATGGGAATTTTGTTGAATGTTTACATTCATCCTTACAAATCAAGTGAAAAGTGGAGCTGAGCTTTCAACTTGAAATGAAGGAATCCGACGTGCAGTCTGGCACCTGATATAAATGAATCACAAGCTGAAATTTTACTACATAATTTTGAACATTTATTAATAGAGCAAAGGCAAAAACAGCGCTGGACGCTTAGCAATTTTGCCAGAGGCGCACCATCCACTGTACTGTGAACTTAAGTACTTTCTTTAACTCTTACATATTCATTACACCCAGAAGGCAATTTACACTTCACTCAACGGCCCCCCTCCGATCCCTGTCCCCTTCTGCCAGCGAAGGCGCCTGTCTTGGAATCTCGGATCCTGTGGATTGCCTCAGAACTGAAGCAGAAATCCTCCCGTCTATGTTTCCTCAGTTCCAACTTAATTTGTGGTTGACAATTCCTTTGGGAAGTGTAAGTCAAGAAAACAGACTTCCTGGGATGCCTATGGTTATCTTCTTTGTTTCTTTAAGAAGCCTTGATCCCTGGCTCTGTGGTTTATCAACTTAAAAGACATTTATTACCACGTATTTATTACTACGTTTTCTAACATATCACAACTATTTCGAAGTTGCAATTGACCCTAACCTTTTTCTAATAAATTATATTTTATCTTACACTATTTTTTGTACAGTACACATCACTTGTAAATGTTAAATTCATATATGTGAAAGGCAGCATTTATCATTCACTCATTTATCACAGACCTCTGCAACCTCCAGTTGTTACTTGATACTTTAGTTTCTGAATATTCAGCCCCTCAGCAGCAATGTCTCTCCACCCCACTGGTCTCTGGCTCAGAGCCAGCTCGGAGATCGCTACAAGAAAATCAAAGTCCCATCAGAACAAGCTCTGCCCTTTTTTTTTTGTTTTGTTTTTTTTCTTTTTCATAGTAATATTATGCTATTTTATTGTATATTCTATTTTACTTTTATTTTTGTTTTTTTTTTCCGTATTTTTTTCTTCTGCGAAATCGTGATTTGCTCTACTTCCCCCACACATAGCCTTTGTTGCCCTCCCGGAGGTTTGGGGTGAGTTGCTGTCTCACCCGTTCTCCCCAGAAACCAACGAAATGAATCAAAAGAATGATGATTTTTAAACTCTTCCCGCTGCAGTTTGCAGGAAGGTCCCGGGAGCAGACGGGGCCGGGAGGGGGTCCCTGTGCCGGGGGCAGTCAGCGGTCGCTGGGTGGATCCCGGTGGCGCAGGTCGGGAGACACGAAAGTGACCGAGGGAGCGCGGGGGGCGGGGAAGAGGGGGTGCAAGGGATTATTGGTGCAGGATAAGGGGGCTCAGGGGGGTCTCAGCGCCGGGGATGGAGGTGCAGGGGGTCCCGTGCACGGCAGTGGGGGGTTCAGACCTGGATATGGGGGTGCCAGGAGGTCCCAGTGCCGGGAA
Source organism: Acanthornis magna (assembly GCA_036785705.1). Classification (NCBI taxonomy): domain Eukaryota; kingdom Metazoa; phylum Chordata; class Aves; order Passeriformes; family Acanthizidae; genus Acanthornis; species Acanthornis magna. The sequence goes on along the minus strand of JAWUZG010000484.1, from coordinate 670,030 downwards.
TGGGGGCTCAAGTGGTTCCGCTGCCGGGAACGGGGGGCACGGGGGGGTCCCCAACCCGGGAAAGAGAGTTTCAGGGGGGTCCCGGGGCCCAGAAATGGTGGATCAGGGGGTTTCCTGGGACGGGGAATGTGGGTTCAGGGAAGTCCCCATCCCGGGAATGGGGGTCAGGGAGGTCCCAGTGCCCGAAAATGGAGGTGCAGAGAAGTCCCGATGCCCAGGAATGGGGTTCAGGCACGTCCTCGTGCCAAACAAGAGGGAACAGGGTGTCCCAGTGCTGGGTAGGGGGACGCAGCGGGTCACAGTACCCAGGAATGGTAGTTCTGGGGTATTCAGGGAGGTCCCGGGACCAGATAAGGGGGAACATGGGGGTTCTGGTGCTGGGGATGAGGATGCAGGGGAGTCACAGTACTCAGGAACGGGGGTGGAGGGTCTTCTAGTACACGGAAATTGAAGTTCAGGGGGCTCCCAGCGCCCGGGGATTGCGGTCTGGGGGGTTCCCGGTTTCGGGGGTCCCACTCATCTCCGGCTGTCCCTTCCCCGGGATGTAAACGAATTAACAAGCTGAAATTTTAGCAACATAATATTGACCATTTATTAATAGAGCAAAGGCAAAAGTAGCGCTGGGCGTTTAGTAATTTTGCCAGAGGCGCAATCCATTCATTTTACTGTGAACTGAAGTACTTTCTTTAACTGCTACATGTTCATTAAGCCTAGAAGGTAATTTACACTTCACTCAAGTCTCCCCCCTTTCTATCCCTGCCCCTTCTGCCAGCGAAGGCGCCTGTCTTGGAGTCTCGGATCCTCTGGATTGCCTCAGAACTGAAGGCTGAAATCCTCCCATCTATGTTTCCTCAGCTCCAAATTAATTTGTAGTTGACAGTTCCTTTTGGGAGGTGTAAGTCAAGATAACAGACTTCCTGGGATGCCTATGGTTATCTTCTTTGTTTCTTTAAGATGTCCTGATCCCCGGCTCTGAGGTTTATCAACTTAAAAGCCATTTATTACCATGTATTTATTCCTACGTTTTCTAACATATTACCACTATTTCGAAATTACAATTCACCCTAACCTTTTTCTACTTAATTATATTTTGTCTTAACACTATTTTTTACACAGTACATTATCACTTGTAAATGTTAAATTCACATCTGCGAAAGTCAGCATTTATCATTCACTCATTTATCACACCCGTGTCCCACAGGACCCCCAGGAATGCCCCCAGCCCCAGCGCTGGAGCCATCGCGCTGCTCTGCTGCGGCCCCGCTCCCAGAGCCGCCTCCGGCCCTGCCATTGGCGCCGCTATTTCCTGCCCGCCAATGGTAACTTGCGCTATTCATGACGTCATCGGTCGCCGGGCAGATCCCGGCGCCGCAGGTTGGGAGTGGCCAAAGCGAAAGCGACCGAGGAGGGGAGAGAGGAATTCCGGGGAATTCACCTGGATCCCCTCCTGAGATCCCTCTGGGACCCTCCACGGCCACGCACTGCGGGACCCCCGGGCCGTGCTGTGCTGAACTCCCGGGGCCCTGCGCTCAAACTCTGCCCGGAACCCGCTGCGTTCGGCCCAAAGCGGGGGAAGCATTCGGATCCAGTTTTTCCTGCGCCTGCGGGTCCCCATCCGCGACGGAGCAGGACTGGGCGCTGTGACCCCGATCCCTGATTCCCAATCTCCTTCTCTCTCCCTCTTATTCTCTCTTTTTCCTTTGGGCGATCAGAAAACCCAGGGCGGCTGTAGAGCCCCGTGCCCAGTTGGGGTTTCCGAGGAAAGGGAGGCCTGGGGGTGAGGTGAGCTGGGATGGCCGGGAATGGGGGTCCGGGGGTCCCTGGGGTCAAGGAAACAGGGGATCCAGGGACCGGGAGAGGCGGATACCCGGGAAAGGGGGTGCGGGGGGGGTATTGGTGTAGGATAAGGGGGTGCAGGGGGGTCCAAGTGCCCAGGAATGGGCATTCAGAGGGGTCCCAGGGTCAAGGAAAAGAGGAGCTCCCCAAAGCCCCCTCCCAGGGAGTAGCAGGAGCTGGGTCAGGAGCTCAGTGGGAGAGGAAAGGGGGGGATCCGGGGGGGTCACACACTCCAGGGGGGACACGATCCCCGGGGACACCGCCTCAGCTCCTCTCGCAGGCGGAGTCTGAGCCCCAGCCCAGGGAAAGCCCAACACGAAGGCCCCGACCCCTGTCAGCATCTTTGGGGGGCGTCCGGCTGCAGCTCCAGGGGGTGGGGGAGTGGGGCAGGATCCGGGAAATGGCAGCAGCTGCTGGCAACGGACAGGGACAGGCTCGGACAGGCTGGGATGGACTGGGATGGACTGGGACACCAGGATACACTGGGACCAGGACTGGGACCCAGCAGGACCAGAATTGGGGCAATAGGGATCATAGTGGGAGCAACTGGGATATACTGGGAGTGACTGGGATCATTCTGGTGAAAACTGGAACCTTACTGGGGCAAGTAAGTGTGACTGGGAATGACTGCAAGCACGCTGAGGGCAACTGGGATATACTGGGAGTGTCTGTAACCATACTGGGGGTGACCGGGAACACACTGAGAGTGACTGGGAGTGACTGAGTCTACACTGGGGGCAACTGGGATTTACTGGAACCATGCTGGGGGAGACTGGGGTCGTACATGGAATGACTACGTTAGGGGCAACTGAGAGCAACTGGGATTAGACTGGGAGGAGCTGGGAGCAATTAGGACCATGCTGAGGTGTTATGATCCAATTATTAAGGTTCTTAGAAATACCTCTGCTCGAATTAAGGTGCAAATGATACCATATTCCAGTCAATGGTGTGGGGTTTTTTTGATAGTAAATATGAGAGAGAGAAAAGAAGAGAGAAAGTGAGAGGTAGGAAAAGAGGTGGGTGGGACAGAAAGAGAGTGACAGTGACAGAATAAAAGAATATCATCATCCGTGGATCCCAACGATGTTGTGTTGATCCTCTCCAGCTTGGTCTTCCTGGTGGTGATGGTCCCCCCAAACAGCACAGAATCCCAGGGGTTGATACACACTCAGGCCAGGTGGCAATGTCCAGGCATGTCCCCAGGGGAAGGGACAGTCTCTTGCAGCAGACTCTGCTTGCATCACGTCCTGTGGGGCAAGGCCGAGCGCTTTCAGGCGTTCTGTGATGGATTATGGCACCCCCTCAGCTGCCTCTCACGTGAAAGTCCCGTGGTTTGGCCTGTGGGCTTGAGGGCTCCACAGCTGGGCCAGTTTGCGTAACGGAGGATGAGTGTTTATTGTCTCTCACCAGAGGTTATGCCACTGCACCCAAAACCTCCTCCTCCCCCCTGTGGCTGGGAGGGAAGACTGTGCAAACCTGACTTTGTGAGCTGTGCTCTGCCCCCACCCCAAACTCAGCTGGGGATGATTCTCAGCACAGCTGGTGGCTTTGGCCTTTGTGGATACATTCCTTTCCTTCAGCCTGAGATGACTGAACAATAGGTTTCCCTTTATCTAATCTCAGCAGTTTGACTTTCAGTCCAAAGTCCCAGTCAGGTATCTTCATGGGAGGCTTCTTTGGTTGTAGTTTCTCTATACAGTTTTTTGTTATGATTGATATAAATGAGTTTGCAAGCTGAAATTTTAGCAACATAATATTGACCATTTATTAATAGAGCAAAGGCAAAAACAGCGCTGGGAGCTTAACAATTTTGCCAGAGGCGCAATCCACTCATTTTACTGTGAACTTAAGTACTTTCTTTAACTTTTACATATTCATTAGGCCTAGAAGGTAATTTACATTTCACTCAAATCCCCCCTCTGATCCCTGCCCCCTTCTGCAAGCATAGTGCCCATCTTGGAGTCTCAGATACTCTGGATTGCCTCAGAACTGAAGGCTGAAATCCTCCCATCTATGTTTCCTCAGTTCTAAATTAATTTGTAGTTGGCAGTTCCTTTTGGGAGGTGTGAGTCAAGATAACAGACTTCCTGGGATGCCTATGGTTATCTTCCTTGTTTCTTTAAGAAGTCTTGATCCCTGGCTCTGTGGTTTATCAACTTAAAAGACATTTATTACCATGTATTTATTCCTACGTTTTCTAACATATCACAACTATTTCAAAGTTACAATTTACCCTAACCTTTTTCCACTTAATTATATTTTATCTTAACACTATTTTTTTAATACAGTACATTATCACTTGCAAATGTTAAATTCATATATGTGAAAGACAATATTTATCATTCACTCATTTATGACAGCTCCTGCCGCTGCTTCCCCTCAGGGGCAGGAATCCTTCCCCTGCCTCCGGTGTGGGATCCCTCCCATGGGCTCAGTCCCTGCCCTGTCCAGCGGGGGTCCCTCCCATGGGATCTGTCCCTGCCCTGCTCCGGCCAGCGGTCCTTTCCATGGGCTCACTCGCTGCCCTGTCCAGCGGGGATCCCTCCCTTGGGGTCAGTCCCTGCCCTGTCCAGCGGGGGGTCCCTCCCATGGGCTCAGTCCCTGCCCTGTCCAGCGGGGGTCCCTCCCCACCCGTGCGGTCACTCCTCGGCCCGGTCCCGAGGCGCGGGGCAGTCGTGTCGCAGCCGCGCTCCGGCCCCGGCAGCGGCAGCGCCGCTCCGTGCCGGGCAGGGCCGGCAGAAGGAGCCGGGCGGCGGCGGGGGCTGAATCCCGGCAGCAGCAAGGAGAACAAGAACAAGAAGGGGCCGGGGCCGCCGGCGGTGTCCGATCCCCGCGAGCAGCGGGGAGGCCTCGGGGAGCGGCCGCGGGCGGGGCCCTTTGGAACCGCCCCGAGGCCTTTGTGCCGCCCCGGGGCCCTGAAGGAGTCGCTCCGCGGGACGGGCGAGGTGCGAACGACAGAAAAGACAGAGAAAAGAAGAAAATCCAATCAAAGAGCCGCACCGAGGGGCGTCTCGGCCGGGCCGTGTCACTGAAGAGCTGCACCGAGAGAGCGGCGACGAGCGGCCGCGGTGAAAGAGCCGCAGCGGAGGGGCGTGGGATGGGAGGTGCGAATAGAATAAAATATAAGGACTAAAATTAAAAATGATGAAAGAACAGCACCGGGAGTGGCCGCTGCCTGCGACTAAAAAAGCTGCACCGAGGGACCGTCGGGGCGGCACCGGGGGTTTTCGGGTCCTCCGTGTCACCGAAAGAGCCGCAGCGAGGGACGGGCGGGGCTCGGCTCGGCTCGACCCCTCCAGTGTCGCGACGAGCGGCGACCCCGCGGGACCGCGTCGGGGCCGAGCGGCGGCGGCAGCCGGAGCCGGGGAAGCGGCTTCGAGCGGCGGAGACGAGCGGGGTGTTCCCACCCAGCCCCGCTCAGCCCTCACGTACCGCGCTGGGGCCGCCGCGCACTTTTCAGCCCCGGCTGCCCCCACGAGCCGGGCCCCGCCGGTCCCGCTGCCGCCGCCGCGGTCCCACGGAGCCCAGAAATCCCAGGAAATCACTCCTATGCATTAAAAAACCTTTTCAGCACAGCGAGGGCTGCGGGGGGTGCCTTATGAACTCCCCCACCTCTCAGTCCCTCCTGGGCACGGCCGGGCATTAGCTCGGCTCCCGGGGCTGTGGCCCGGCACCGGCTGCAGCCACAGGGCACGGGGTGCCGCACTCGGGCATTAAACCCAACAGCTTTGGGGAGGAGGAACAGCCTCAGAAAGCCTTGCGGAGCACTCGGCAGCTTGGAGGTCCTTGGTAGCTGCCTCCAATCTGTTCTTCTTGTCTTCCCCCTTTGCACGGAGCCAATGGATCTGATGGTCCCTGGGCAGGGCCTGGCACAGAAGGTGGAACCTGGGTCCTGCTGCAGCAGCGCTGGGGGAGCTCCAGGACTCGCTCTGGCCGCTGGGGCAGCCACAGCACAGCCCGTTCCCAGGGAGGAGCCCAGGGCTCCGTGGGGCTCTGCAGGACCTTGTCCCTGGGGTTCGTCTGGATCAGCCCGGGCAGCTGGGCTGCACTTGGCTTCCTTTGTGTCCCTGGTTCCCCCGGCACAGCAGCTGCCCAGCGCCGAGGGGACAGCAATGGGAGTGGGGCAGTTTGGGGTGAGGTTCAGTGTGTGTGCCCGGGATAAATCCCAAATCCTTCCCTAAGGAGTAGAGAGTGCTGACAGAGCACAGGATGTTCTGCTGGGCACGGGATGGCCCCGGGGGTGATGTCAGGCAAAGCTGAGATGGGAGTGCCAAAGAACAGGAGGAGAAGGAGGCGGAGCGGGCAGGAGAGGAGGGACACAGGCGGAAGAGGAAGTGCGGGGGGCGCGGGGAGGAGGAGTGGGAGGAAGAGGAGGGATAGATGAACAGAAAGAGAAGCAGCAAAAGGAGCTGCCACGTGCGTCCATCACTCTCTGCGTCCCCAACCCTCGGCCCCGGGAGCACCGCCCCCCCCGGGGCATCCCGCAGGTGATCGGGCAGGGGGAGCTCGCCCTAAAGATCTTGGGCGGTCCTTGGGGTTCTTTTTGGGAGGGGGGAATTTTGGACCCTGTAGGACTCCAGCACCGAGTCCCACATGTCTTCGTTGGTTGCCGGGAGGGGTTTTCTGGGGGGGGGAGTGTGTGGATGTTTGCACCTTGCAGGACTCCAAAGGAGAGTGGCAAATGCCCCTTGGGGGGATATTGGGGTGTCTCCTAGACGCGAGTTTTTTGGGGCGTCCCGATGGTGGCTGCCGGGAAAAATGGGATGGGATGGCATGGGATGTGGATTGGTGTGTGGGATGAAGGCTCGGGGAGGGGGATGGGAGGCATGGGGCCTGGGATGAGGCAGCTGAAGTTTCGGGGTGATGAGGCCGGGCGGAACACCACTCCTTAGGCGCTTGCGGGGTATCGGCCACATCTGAGGGAGTTTCGGGGTACCCCTAACCTTCCGGGGATGGCACTGGCAGCGGGGGACACGTGGCTGCGGCACTTCGGGCCCCACCTGCGCCCCCCTCATCCCCAGCGTCCCCCGGGAGCGGAATTTGGGGAGGGGGAGGTGTGGGGCGGGCAGGCCGGGCCCCCCCGCTGGGCGCTGTCCCGTTGGGGCCGAGTGCGGGGGGAGCTGTCCCGCGGGGCCCGGCCCTGCCCGGGCACGGCTGATGCCGCCCGCCCGCGCTCCGCACTGCTCCGGCCTGGTGCTCGCAGTGCCGCGCGGGGCGGGGCCGCTTTGGGGACCCCCCCAGGGCAGATCGCGGCTGCTTTGGGGCTGTGGACACCTGCCCGGCGCTGGGCATGGGCCGTGTGGGGGCATCTGGGGCCGTACTGGTGGCACTGGTGGTGCTGGGAGTCTCTCTGGCCGCGGGCAAGGAGCTCTGGGGAGAGCGTGAAGAGAGGGAGAGGGGTGGTGGGAAAAAGGAGAAGAGGGGGGGAAATGTGGGTCGAACACCCCAAAGCAAGAGAGGTGGGGCTGGGAATTGGGGGGTCGATGGGAGGGTAGGAGAGAGCAGGAAAAGCGTACAGTGGGACACCCAAAGGAGTGGGAGGGGACTGGGACCCACCCGATGGAGGACAAGAGGGTCAACACCAACAGAGCCGCCCGCGGGGGGAGTGTGAGAAAACACTCAAACTATTCATTGCAAAATTAATTTTTCATCTGGGAAAAAAAAATACAGGGCAATAATCTTCCAAATGAAGAGGGAGGGAGAGAGGGAGGGAGGGAGAGAGGGAGGGAGGGAGGGAGGGAGGGAGGGAAGGAAGGAAGGAGGAAAGCCTGGGCTCATTGGAGGCAGCAGAAAGGCCAAGGCCTGATCCCCAGCCCTGAGGAAGGCAGATCCTGTCCCTCCTGCCTTGCTCAAGGCTCTGCCGGGGCCACTGGGATGTGCCAAAGGCCAAGAGTTTGATTTGGATAAAGCCACTATTGTGTGGTGACAGTGGAGGTGGTGACAGATGACTGAGGTACATAGCCAGGGCTGTCCCACGTGGCACAGGGCACAGAATGTGCTCCAGGAGAAGAATCTGGAGCTGCCTGGACAAGGCAGAGTATCTGCAGGCCTGTGTGTGCCTGGGCTGGGCAGTGACTGGAGCCCCAGCAAGGCACAGATCAGCCAAGGTGGAGATCCCCAGAGGGAAAGCACTAAATGCCAGAATCTGCAAGGAAAGCCAGATGGACACAGCTGAGCATAGCCAGAGCAGCTCCAACAGGGAAAGAGACCTTGGCAGCCACCACACACCTGCACATCCCCCCAGAGCCCCACTGGCAACACCAATGGCCCCATCCTGTTCCCTCTGCAGCTGCTCTGCTGTGCAGGTCACAAGTGCTGCGGGTGTCTCCTGCAGCACAGACCCACGGGCACACACACATGGGCTCTGTCCAGGCTGGGACACAGAGACAGCGGGGCCTGGGGACAGCAGAGATGTCACTGCCCTGGGGAGCCTCTGGCTGCTGCTGCTGCTGCTGCTGGGGGCTCTTGGGCAGCCCCTGCGGGTGTGGTGGAATTTTCTCAACACTCACCTGAGCAAAGGACAGCAGCAGCGTTCCCGTGGGAGCAGGGTGAGGCCCCCAGGGCAGTCACCAGGCACTGCTGTGGGTGGGCTTCAGTCCCATCACAGTGGATCGAGTTCCTCCAGACAGGTCTGGTTTCCCTCCCAAAATTCGGGAATGGGCCTGGCAAACCAACACTTGAGGTGGCCGCAGAGAACGTGGGTGTCCGAGAGGCCCCATCGGGAGGCACAGAGGGTTCCCCGTGTCCCCAGCACCTGGAACTGCACTCTCCCCTCACACACGGTGCTGCCATTCACCAGCCTGAACCCTGTTTCCTCAAGGACAGGGAAAGGTGACAGTGAGGGGTGGGAGCTCCTGCCCCCTCAGCATCTGGAGGAGAGGCCGCAGGGACACAGTGCACACAGTGCCATCAGCCCTTCTGTCCCCACGCCCCGCTCAGCCCCCCACACCCGTGCCTGTCCCTGCCACTCTCTCGTTGTGGAACCGCCCCAGCGACTCCTCAGGTGTGCAGTGCCATCGGCACTCCGGCTCGGCCGCCCTGCCCTTCGCCCCCCGACCCTGCTCGGGCCCCACACTGAGCCCGCCCTGCTCTCGGGCTGCTCGCGCGGCACCGCCCCCTCCCGCCCCACCCCTCCCCGCCGCCTCCGGATTGGCCAATGGCCTGCTGGCCCCGCCCCCTTTGGCAGCCGCCGCAGCGCTGAGTGGGACCCGGGACGGCGACAATCGGGAGGGTCCCTTGGGGCTTTGGGGGGCACGGGAGGGACTCCCGAGGGCGGGTGAGAGGGCGCCAGAGAAGAAACGAGACTTGGGGCGGGGGTGGACAGTGGGACCCCCCAAAAAGCCGCCCAAATTGTCCCAGCCCCCTCCCCAAGCCGGCCCAACTTCACCCCCAGCATGGCTTCCAAGTGCCCCGAAACTTGTGCACCAGTGTGGGGGACAGGAGGGAAGCAGCAGGACCCCTCCCCATGTCCCAACAGCTTTGTGCCCAGCTGGGAGAAGGAGCAGGGCCAGGGGTGTGGGGTTCCCCCCAAATTTCCCCCACACCCATGGCACAGCTGGGCACTTGGGAGGCTGCCTCAGGCCTTATTTTCCACCTACATCCCAGGACAGAACAGATAATCCACCTGCAGCCCATGGTGATTCTGTAGGGTCACAATGGTCCCTTGTTTCCATGAGGTTCCGTCAGGTCACAGTGGAACCCTGGTGCCACATTGTTCCATAGCCTCCCAATGCTCTCCTGGGTTCCGTGAGGCCCTGCTGTGACACATTGGAGCCTTGCTTCCCTGAGTTACCATGTTCGATGAGGCCCTGCTTTGTCACAGTAGAGCCTTGGTTCCGTAAGATTCCACAGCTTCCCAATGGTCTCCTCTGTTCCATGAGGAAACGCTGTGTCACACTGGAGCCTTTCTTCCATCAAGTTCCATCACCTCACTATGCTTTTGGCTTCCATAAGCCCCCGATGTGTCACTTTAGCATTTTGCTTCCATGAAATTCCATAGCTTCAATGTGGCCTCCTGCATTCCATGAGGCCCCACTTTGGCACACTGAAGCCTCGGTTCCATGAGTTTCCATCACCTCGCAGCAGCTCCTGGGTTCCATGAGGCCCTGCTGTGAAAAATGGATCCTTGGTTCTGTGACCTTCCAAAACCTCACTATGGTCTCCTGCTTCTGTACAGCTCCTCTGTGCGACGTTAGAAGCTGAGGTCCATTGCGTTCCAGAACCTCACAGCAGTCTCCTGCTCTCCAGGAGTAGCCACTGTTTCCCATTTCAGCTGTGCTTTCATGAGGTTCCATAACCTCCTTTTGGTTGCCTGGGCCCAGGGAGGCCCCACTGTGTCACATTAGAGCCTTGGGGCCAAGAGATTCCATGGCCTCCAAATGCTCTGCCACCCCCAATTTTCCATTTCCCTCTCCGTTTCCCTGGGCCGGCTTCCCCCCTGCCCCCAGCGCTGGGCTGGGAGCAGCCGAGGGCCCCGCGCTGCCCATCCCGACCTGTCCCGGCTCCATCCCTGCTCCTCCCGCGGGCTGCGAGGGCTATGGGGAACAGCGGAGGAGGAGGAGGGATGGAACAGAAGGAGGGAGGAAGGAACAGCGCGGGAAGCAATGAAAGGAGGAGGAGCGGGAGAAGGGATTGGAGGAAGGAGGAGAAGGAGGTGGGATTAGGACGGAGAAGGAGGAAGAGGAGGAGAAGGGACGGAAGAGGAGGAGCGGGAGGAGGAGAGACAGAGCTGGAGGAGCGGGAGGAACAGGAGGGACAAAGGAGAAGCAGGCTGGAGCCGTGCGGTCTGGGTCTCTCTGAATTCACAGCCCCCCCGCGGACCCTCGCCACTCCGTCCCGCAGGTGAGCGGGGAGGGGGAGCTCGCCCCAAATATCCAGGAGGGTTCCTGGGTTTGTGGTTTTTTCGTGGAGGATGTTTGGAGTTTGCAGGTCTTCAAACTCAAGCCGGAAATGCCCCTCAGGGGGACATGGGGGCGTCCCCGGAAGGTGTTTTTGGGGGGTCCCGGTGGCAGTGCGGGCAAAGCCCCAATGGGGGCGGGGGGATGTGGGTCCCCCCGTGGTGGGGGTTGGGCTCTGCCTGGGCCGGACCCTCCAAGCTCTGCCTGGGGCCACATGGAGACCGGCAGGGGAGGGGGTGACACTGGTTTTGGGACCCCTGGGAGCCCCAGCTTCGCTAAGCGGGACCCCAGAGAGGGGAGAACCCCAGTATGACCCTGGTCCCGGAAGTGGCTGCTCCCAGTATGAGCCCAGTCACTCCCAGTGTGATCCTGGTCACTTCCCCTCACTCCCTGTAGGATCTCTGTTGCTCCCAGGATGAACACAGTCACTCCCAGTCATTCCCTATTATGATGCAATTAGCCCCCAGCACCGTCCCAGTTGCTCCCAGTTCCTCCCTCTTTTACCCAGTGTGCTCCCAGTTCTCCCAGTTGCCCCTAGCATAGCCACAGTCACTCCCAGTACAATCCCAGGATGAGTCCAGTATGATGCCAGTCTCTCCCAGCAGGGCCCCAGTCACTCCCACTTGCCCCCAGTTGCCCCCAGCATGGTCCTAGTTCCCGCCAGCACATTCCCGGCCTCTCCCAGTATGGTCCCAGTCACCACCTGCATGGTCTCAGCCACTCCCAGTATATCCCAGTTGCCCTGAACATTCTCATAGTCATTCCCAGGCACTCCCAGTTCCCTCAGCATGGTTCAGTTGCCCCCAGGATTATCCCAGTCACTTCCAGTAGATCCCAGTTGTCAGCAGCATGCACCCTGTCATTCCCAGTTGCTCCCAGTGTATCCCCAGCTGGCTCGCAGCATGGGCCTAGTAGCTCCCAGTAAGCCTCAGGCAGGGTCCATTAACACCAACTAAAATCCCAGTATGATCCCAGTTCCTCCCAGTATGATGCCAGTGGCCCCCAAAGTGATCCCAGTTGCAGCCAGTCACCCACAGTATGGTTACAGTCACCCCCAGTATGAGCCCAATCATTCCAAGAGTGACTCCCAGGGTGGGCCCAGTTGCTCCCCGTATGAATCCAGTCACTCCCAGTTACTCCAAATATGCTCCCATTTGCTCCCGGCGTGGTCTTCATTGCTCCCAGTCACCTCCAGTATGGTTCCAGTCACAGCCAACACCTTTCCAGTCACTCCTAGTCTGATTCCAGTATGATCCCAGTCATTCTCAGATACTCCCAGTACTATTCCAGTAAGTCCCACTATGATCCCAGTCATACCCAGTAGGATCCCAGTATGATCCCAGCATGGGCACAGCTGCTCCCATTATCATCCAACTGTGGTTCCAGTTGCTCCCATTTACCCCACTATGGTTTCAGTCTCTCCCAGTATATCCCAGTTGCTCCCAGCATGTTCCCAGTCACTTCCAGTTGCCCTCAGTTGCTTCCAGCCTGATCCCAGTTGCTCACAGCCACTCCCAGTCACCCTCAGTGCAGTCCCAGTTGCTGCCAGTATGATCCAGTATGATCCCAGTCTCCGCCAGCATGGGCCCAGCAGTTCCCACTCTGATCCCAGCAGGATCCCAGTTGCTTCCAACATAGTTCCAGTTGTTCCCTGTTCCTTCCAGTGTGATGCCACTTGAATCCAGTTGCCCCTAGTATAGTTCCAGTCACTCTGCGTATGATCCCAGTCCGTCCCAGCATGGTCCCAGTCAATTGCCCTCAACTGCCCTCAGTGTAGACACAGCCACTCCCACTCACGTCCAGTTCCTCCCAGTGTGGTCCCAGTTCTGCCCAGCATGGTCCTGGTTGTTCCCAGTGTGGTTCCAGTCACCCCAGTATGGTTACAGATATGCCCAGTATATCCCAGTTGCCCTCAGCATACTCCTAGTCCTGCCTAGTCACTCCCAGTTGCTCCAGTAAGGTTCCAGTTACCCCAGGACAAACCAGTCACTCCCAGTGCTGCCACTCCCAGGATCCCCCACCCTTCTCTGCGTTCCCCCCTCCTGGATCTCCACGCTCTGCAGAGGAGCCCCAAGGGCTGCAAGTGCCCGCCCAGGCTCCCCACCAAGGCCCACTTGGGATCTGCAGCCCCCAATTTTCCCTGTTTCCCTCTCCTTTTCCCCGGGCCGGCTTCCCCCCTGCCCCCAGCGCTGGGTGGGAGCAGCCGAGAGCCCCGCGCTGCCCATCCCGACCTGTCTCTGCTCCATTCCCGCTCCTCCCGCGGGCTGCGAGGGCTATGGGGAACAGCAGAGGAGGGATGGGAGGAGAAGGAGAAAGGAGAAGGAGAAAGGAGAAGGAAGAAAGAGAAGAAGGAGAAGGAGGAGAAGGAGGAGAAGAAGGAGAAGAAGGAAGGAGAAGAAGGAGAAGAAGGAGAAGAAGGAGAAGGAGGAGAAGAAGGAGAAGGGAGGAAGGAGCAGCGCGGGATGCGATGGAAGGAGGAGGAGCGGGAGAAGGGATTGGGGAAAGGAAGAGAAGGAGGTGGGATTAGGGAGGAGAGGAGGAGCGGAAGACTGCCAGAGGGGGAGGAGCGGGAGGAAACTGAGGGACAAAGGAGAGGTGAAAAGGACCCACGAGGTCTGGGTCTCCCTGAATTCGCAGTTCCCTCTGGACCATCGCCGCCCCATCCCGCAGGTGAGGGGGGAGGGGGAGCTCGCCCCAAATATCCGGGGGGTCCCTGGGTTTGTGCTGTTTTTGCGGGCGATCTTTGGAGCTTGCAGGACTCCAAACCCGAGCTGCAAATGCCCCACGGGAGGACATCGGGGGTCCCCGGGAGCTGTTTTTGGGGTGTGCCGGTGGTGGTGTGGGCAGAGCCCCGATGGGGGCGGGGGGATGCGGGTCCCCCCGCGGTGGGGGTTGGGCTGTGCCCGGGCCGGGCCCTCCAAGCTCTGCCCGGGGCCACGTGCGGACCGGCGGGGGAGGGGGGGACAGCGGTTTTGGGAACCCCCGGGAGCCCCGGCTTCCCTAAGCGGGACCCCAGGGAGAGGAAACCCCAGAAGTGTGGAGCAGGGGCCCCACGAGGGGGAATCCCTGGGATTGCCGGGACCCCCGGCGGGGGGTCTGGGGACTGGAGGGGCGGGATGGCCGGAAAGGGGTTCAGGGCTGCCGGGTCTCGGAAGTGGCTGCTCCCAGTATGAGCCCAGTCACTCCCAGTATGACCCTGGTCACTTCCCCTCACTTCCTGCAGGATCCCTGTTGCTCCCAGTATGAACCCTGTCACTCCCAGTCATTCCCTAGGATAATGCAATTTGCCCCCAGCACAGTCCCAGTTCCCGCCAGCACATTCCCAGTCACTCCCAGTATGGTCCCAGTCACCACCTGCATGGTCTTAGGCACTCCCAGTATATCCCAGTTGCCCTGGACATTCTCGTAGTCATTCCCAAGCACTCCCAGTTCCCTCAGCATGGTTCAGTTGCCCCCAGGATTATCCCAGTCACTGCCACTAGATCCCAGTTGTCAGCAGTGTGCACCCTGTCATTCCCAGTTGCTCCCAGTGTATCCCCAGTTGGCTCGCAGCATGGGCCTGGTATCTCCCAGTAAGCCCTAGCCAGGGTCCATTGACACCCACTGTAATCCCAGTGTGATCCCAGTCCCTCCCAGTATGATGCCAGTGGCTCCCTGTCTCTCCCAGTATATCCCAGTTGCCCCCAGCATGCTCCCAGTCATTCCCACTTCTTCCCACTTCCTTTCACCATAATTCCAGTTGCCCCCAGCCACTCCCAGTCAATGCCAGTATGATTCCAGTCTCCCTCAGTGTGATCCCAGTGTCCCCCAGCACGGGCCCAGCTGCTCACACTGTGATCCCAGTATGATCCCAGTTGCCCCCAGCATAGTTCCAGTTGTTCCCTGTTCCTCCCAGGATGATCCCAATTGCCCCCAGTGGCCCCTAGTATAGTCCCAGTCCCTCTCAGCAGGGTCCCAGTTATGCCCAGTTGCCTCCAATATGGTCCCAAGTGTTCCCGGTGTGGTTCCAGTCAGCCCAGTATGGTTACAGACACTCCCAGTCCATCCCAGTTGCCCTCAGCATGCTCATAGTCATTCCCAGGCACTTCCAGTTGAACCAGTAAGGTTATAGTCCTCTTAGAATGATCCCAGTCTTTCCCAGGTACTCCCAGTTCTCCCCAGCATGATCCCAGTTACAGTCATTTGTCCAAAGTGTGGTCCTAGTTACTCCCAGTATGATCCCAGCTGCTCCCAATGTGTCCACTTTCCTCCCATCATGGGCCTAGTAGCTCCCAGTTAACTCCCAGTCAGGTTCCATTCACAGCCACTGCAATCCCAGTGGCTCCCAGGATCATCCCAGTAGGACTGTAGCCGCTCCCAATATTGTTCTAGTCTCTTCCACTATGATCCCAGTCACTGCCAGTATGGTCCCAATTTCCCCAAACATAATCCATGTTGCTCCCTCTCAATGCCAGCATGATCCCAGTAGCCTCCAGTATGATCCTAGTCACTTCCCCTATGATCCCAGTTGCTTCCAGTCACTCCAACTATGATCCCAGTGGTGTCAAGCGTGGTTTCAGTGGCTCCCAGTATCAAACCAGTCACTCCCAGAATGATGACATTTTCTCCCAGAGTGATCCCAGTTGCACTCAGTCACCCCCAGTATGGTTACAGTCACCCCCAGTGTGACTCCAGTCATTCCCAGGTACTCCCAGTGTTATTCCAGTCATACCCAGAGTGACTCCCAGTGTGGGCCCAGTTGCTCCCAGTATGAATCCAGTCACTCCCAGTTACTCCAAATATGCTCCCATTTGCTCCCATCATGGTCTCTGTTACTCCCAGTCACCTCCAGTATGGTTCCAGTCACGGCCAGCATCTTTCCAGTCATTCCCAGTCTGCTTCCAGTATGATCCTAGTCATTCTCAGATACTCCCAGTACTATTTCAGTCACTCCCAGTAGGATCCCAGTCACTCCTAGTTGGATCCCAGTATGATCCCAGCATGGGCACAGCTGCTCCCATTATCATCCAGTGTGGTTCCAGTTGCTCCCATTTACCCCACTATGGTTTCAGTCTCTCCCAGTATATCCCAGTTGCTCCCAGCATGTTCCCAGTCACTTCCAGTTGCCCTCAGTTGCTTCCAGCCTGATCCCAGTTGCTCACAGCCACTCCCAGTCACCCTCAGTGCAGTCCCAGTTGCTGCCAGTATGATCCAGTATGATCCCAGTCTCCCCCAGCATGGGCCCAGCTGCTCCCTCTGTGATCCAAACTGGGTCCCAGTTGCCTCCAGCATAGTTCCAGTTGATCCCTGTTCTACTCAGTGTGATCCCACTGGAATCCAGTTGCCCCTAATATAGTTCCAGTCACTCTACATGTGATCCCAGTCCCTCCCAGCATGGTCCCATGGTCCCAGTCATGCCCAATTGCCCTCAGTGTAGGCACAGCCACTCCTGCTCACGTCCAGTTCCTCCCAGTGTGGTCCCAGTTCTGCATAGCATGGTCCTGGTTGTTCCTGGTGTGGTTCCAGTCACTCCCAGTATGGTTACAGATATGCCCAGTATATCCCAGTTGCCCTGAACATTCTCGCAGTCATTCCCAGGCACTCCCAGTTCCCTCAGCATGGTTCAGTTGCCCCCAGGATTATCCCAGTCACTGCCACTAGATCCCAGTTGTCAGCAGCATGTACCCTGTCATTCCCAGTTGCTCCCAGTGTATCCCCAGTTGGCTCCCAGCATGGGCCTGGTATCTCCCAGTGAGCCCCAGTCAGGGTCCACTGACACCCACTATAATCCCAGTATGATCCCTGTCTCTCCCAGTATGATGCCAGTGGCCCCCAGCATACTCCCAGTCATTCCCACTTCCTTCCAGTTGCTTTCAGCATGATTCCAGTTGGCCAAAGCCACTCCCAGTCAATCCCAGTATAATTCCGGTCACCCTCAATGTGATCCCAGTCTCCTCCAGCTTGGGCCCAGCTTTTCCCACTGTGATCCCAGTATGATTGCAGTTGCCCCCAGTGGCCCCTAGTATAGTCCCAGTCGCTCTCAGCAGGGTCCCAGTCATGCCCAGTTGTCCCCATTGTGGTCCCAACTGTTCCCAGAGTGGTTCCAGTCAGCCCAGTGTGGTTACAGACACTGCCAGTATATCCCAGTTGCCCTCAGCATGCTCGTAGTCATTCCCAGGCACTCCCAGTTGCCCCAGGAAGGTTCTAGTTCCCTCAGAATGATGCCAGTCTTTCCCAGTTACTCCCAGTTTCCTCCTGCATGATCCTGGTTACAGTCAGTTGCCCAAAGTGTGGTCACAGTTATTCCCAGTATCATCCCAGTTGCCCCAGTTTTGGTCTAAGTCCCCCTCAGCATGGTTCCAGTAGCTTCCAGTTGATCCCAGTTGCTCCCAATGCATCCAGAGTTTCCTCCCAACATGGGCCCAGTAACCCCCAGTCAGGTTATGCAAATGCCCCTCAGGGGGATATTGGGGGGTCCCTGGGAGGTGTTTTTGGTGGTCCCCAGTGTTGGTGCCAGCTGAGCCCCCGGCTGGGGGATGCAGGTTCCCCTTACGGATGGGGTTGGGCTCTGCCCGGGGCCACGTGGGGAGCGCACTGGACCAGTGGGGAGTGGGGGACACCTGTTTTGGGGACCCCCGCGAGAGCCGTGTGAGGGGAGAATGGAGAGGGGCGACAGCGGAGCTGGGGGACCCCTGGCAGCCTGGAGGGGGGACCCCTGGGACCCTGAAATGGGGACCCACAGAGGGTGGAACCCGAGGAGCCCCGGCAGCCTGGAGAGACACACAGGGGAGAGGGGATCCCTGGGACCCCAAAAGCCCCGGCTTCCCTAAGTGGGACCCCAAAGAGAGGAGACCCTCAGAACCCCAAAGTGGGGAACTTGGAGAGCAGGACCCCTGGGATTCCTGGGATCCCCTGCAGTCTGCGGAGGGTGGAGACACTGGAGAGGGGGGACCCCCAGTACACACGGGACCCCCAACAACAGGGGGAACCCAAGAACCCCCACAGAGAAATGACCAGAGAGGGGGAACTCCTGGGAGAGTCTTTTTTGGTGCTGAATCTTGGTGTTCTGGACTTTTTTATGGATCACAGATGCCTGGTGACTTCTAGAGATGGAATTGCACAGGGTGACCTTCAAACCCAATGCAGTCACCCCTTGTTTTCCCCCTAACCAGGATTTCCCATTCCCAAACCTTGGCTGGATGGAGGAGGAGGCTGTGAGGAAGAGGAAGATGCCCTGGGACCCCCAGGCAGGTGAGGAGGAAGTCACTGTCCCTTTCCCCCTGTCTTCTCCTCCCTGTCCCAGCTGAGCATCGGCCCCAGCTGCAGGACAGCCCCGCTGCCGACGCTGTCCTGCTGGGGATGGATTGGGGGAATGTCCTTCCCTTTTCCTATGGCTTGGAGGCAAATCCCAAATCCTCTCCTTGTCCTTTTTCCCCCAGAACACGAGCTGAGGACTGGGGAGAAGAAATCCTTGGGGCAGAACCTCATGGAAGAGGCCATTTTGAGCAGCTCTACGGTGCAGGAATCCAATGGGGTGGAAAAACCCCAGAGATCCCATATGAGGAGGAGCTCCAAACCCAGCCAAGGGTGCTCTGAGGAGGAAAGACCGACCCTGTGCCGGGAAGGTGACCAGAGCTTTGCCCAGAGTTCAAAGCTGGTGGTCCATGAGCAGCTTCATAATGGGGAGAAGCCCTACAAGTGTGGGCAATGTGGGAGGAGCTTCAGCCGAAGCTCCCACCTGATCCGTCACCAGAGGATCCACACAGGGGAGAGGCCCTTTGAATGTGGGGAATGTGGGAAGAGCTTCAGAGACAGCTCCTACCTAATCGTCCACCAGCGAATCCACACAGGGGACAGGCCCTATGAGTGTGGGGAATGTGGGAAGGGCTTCAGTAGGAGATCCCGTCTGATTGTCCACCAGCGCATCCACACAGCGGAAAGGTGCTTTGAGTGTCCTGAGTGTGGGAAGAGGTTTCCAAAGAGCTCTGATCTCCTCGTCCGTCAGCGGATTCACACAGAGGAGAGGCCCTTCCCTGCCCTGTGTGCGGGAAGGGCTTCAAGCAAAACTCCCACCTCATCAGGCACCAGCACATCCACACCGGGGAGAGGTCCTATGAGTGTCCTGAGTGTGGGAAGAGCTTCTCCAGAAACTCTCACTTGACCCAACACCAATGGAGGCACCGATAAGGGAAGCCCTGTGAGTGCCCTGAGTGCAGGAAGAGCTTTGTGCACTGCTCCAACTCCATCCCCCATCAGAGGAGCCACATTGGGAAGAGCCCTGGTGACCCACATTCCCTGTGACCCACATTGGGAAGACACCTGGCAGGTGGTCTCCACATCCTTCTGGATCTCTGTAGGCACCTGGATGAACACAGGGGCAGGAATATGCATGGGGACTCTGATTGAAATTGGAAATTCATTGGGAAGAGTGGATTTGTGGTCTTTACACTCACAAAAATCTTACCTGTTCTGTCCAATTGTTTCTTCTGGTGGCATCAAGCAGTGCTGGATGGTCTTGGAGGTCTTTTCTAACCTAAAAAATTTCCTTCTTCATTCTGTCAAAACAACCAAAACTGAGGTTCAAATAAAGAAATTAAAGAAAGGGATCTAAAGCCACACCATTTTACTCAGATTTGAGGGTGAATTTGTAGGTGGTTCACGGGATTATTTGGGAAGGTTTGGGTGTTGTGGGGCTGCTGACCCAGGCAGACAGGGCCACGATCTCGTAGCTGTGCTGGCAGAACAGGGGGTTCAGATGAGCCTGTCTGTCCTCCAGGAATTCCTATTGTCTGTCCCAGTCCCTGGCCTGGGTCTCCCCATTTGGGGTGTGCTCCCCAAAATGCCCAAATCGTTGCTGAAGTGCCCGAGCTGCTCCCAGCTGTGGATGTTCCTGTCCACCAACCTCTCCTGGTCAGTGCCATGGGGGCTGGGAGGGGCTTTTGTGGCTCTTGGGGGCATTTGTGGTGCTGAGAGGGGATTTGGCAGTTTCTGGGGGTTCTGTGAGGGAGGTTTGGGATCCTGGCAGTGCTGTGTGTCTTGGAGAGAACTTGGGTGTGTGTACGGGGAGATGAGAAGGGGATTCAGTGGCTCTTGGGCCCATTTCTATTGCAGGGAGTGGTTGGGGGATCCTGGGGGGAGGTGTGGCGTGGTTTGAGGGTTCTGGGAGTGACCGTGGGGCTCACAGGGCACTTTAGAGTGGTCCTTTTCCCCCCAGGCTCCCAAAGCTGCCACCAGACCCTGCCCCCCAAGATGCTGCTGGGGTTGGAGGCTCCATGTTGTGGTTTGTCCTCCTGGTGCTGCAGGAGAAGGTGAGGGGTGTCCCAGGGATGATGTGTGTCCCCTCCAGAGCGTGTGTGACCCCTCCATCCTGGTGTCACTCCCTTTTCCCTCACCACAGGGCTCCTGACCTAGCTCCTGCTCCCCCGGGAGGGAATTTGGCGAGGGGGCAGAGGGGGTGTGCAGCCCCTGCTGGGGG
This sequence comes from Acanthornis magna, assembly GCA_036785705.1. Lineage (NCBI taxonomy): Eukaryota > Metazoa > Chordata > Aves > Passeriformes > Acanthizidae > Acanthornis > Acanthornis magna. The sequence goes on along the minus strand of JAWUZG010000484.1, from coordinate 649,843 downwards.
ATGACCCCGAGCCAGCGTTATTTGTTTAGCTCCAACCTGGGTGGATCAAAGCCCAGGCTCTGCTCAGCACCGGAGCTGCTGCACAGAGCCTTTGCCTCCCTGCACTCCTGGCCTCAAGGATCTGCTGGAACGAGTCCCTGGGGAGCCTTTGGCAGGAATGGCCCTGGGGGGCTCCTTTATGGTCCCAAGGACTGCAGGTTTTTCAAAGGCCTTTGGCTTTTACTTTCCCTTGGACTCTCTGAGAGCTTTGTGCAATCCTGGCCTCTAATTATCTGCTCTAACGAGTCCTTTGGGATTCTTAGTCAGTAACAATGCTCAGTGGGGCTCGTTGATGCTTCAGGGTGCTCTAGGTTTATTAAAGTACTTTTTTTGATTTGGAGTCTCTGGGAGGTTTGTGCAACCATGGCCTCCAATTCTCCTCCAAGGAGTCCATGAGGAGCCTGTGTTGGGGATGGACCCCAGTGGAACCCATTAAATCTTCAAGACACTTTGGGTTTTTCTTCTGCCTTGGACTCCTGGAAAGGTTTGTGCCATCTCCTCTCAGGCCCTGAGGTTCAAGGGCTCAGCACCAAATGCACGTTGGGGCTCATTAGGATCAAGCAAGTCCTGACAAACTGTGGCTCTGCCTTGATTTCCCTCTGGTCTAGTACAGTTCATTAGGAAGTTTTTTTCTATAATTCGGGAGAAATATTTCTAAGAGCTCCTAAGAAATCCACATTCTTATTTTAAAGGGTGTATTTTTCTCTTTAGAGAAGTGGTGATGGCAGCATTCTGTGATCAATATTGATCCAGGCTGTCTCCTAAGGAGGTCTGGCCTGGTCAGAGAAGCTGTGCCTTCAGGCCTGACCCAGTGTGGACAACCTTGCTGCACATTCCCAACCCTGTCCTGTCTCTCCTCACTCTCGTGGGACCTGCTTTGCTTTGCTGGGACCCTGCTGCCTGCACTCAGGCAAAGAGGGGTTTGCTTCTATTTTTAGCAATCTAAAACTCCTATGTTTCCCCATTGAAAACAGACACCCCCCTCAAGTGTGAGCCAAGCCCAAGCTGTCACCAAGGAGGTTCCCCTTCCGCAAGGCAGAGCCCTGCAAGGAATGCTTTAGACCTTTGGACTCCTTGGTTCCACCAGGCCCTGCAGTGTCACAATGGCCCCTTGGTTCCATGAGGTTTCATAGTGTCACAATGGATATTTGGTTCCATATGTGGAGCCCCAGAGTGTCACATTGGCCCCTTGGTTCCATTGGGCCCCAGTGTCACAAAGGTCCCTTGGTTTCTTTCGGCCCCTCAGTGTCACAGGGCTTTCCTTGGTTCCATGTGCCCCAAAGTGTCTCAGTGGTCTCCTTTTTCCTGTGGCAAGCAGCAGCAAACCCTCCTGCCAGGGCCAAATGCCCGGGAAGGAGGAGCAAGGGGGGACATTTGGACTGATGGCTTTTGTCTTCCCAGGTCACAGTGATGTGCGGTGGGGCCCTGCTGTCCCAGAGATGGCTGAACACCGCCTGCCCATGGGAAGGGGGAAAAGACAACAACCTCTGTCCATGGAACTACAGCAGCAGAGAGGTCAGGAAGAAGGCTGCGTTTCAAAGACTGTCACCAGCACAGGAAACATCTAAGACATTTTCCTGAAAGCTGACATTTCAGGGCATCCTTTTCTACAGAGATGGAGTACCAAATAGCAAAGTGCTCCAAAGTTTCAGCTTGAGAAAGTTGTGCCCTGAGAACAGCTGGAATCTTTTCAGCAGTGTGTGCTGTTCCATCCCTTGCTTAGGGCAAGGATGTTGGATCTTCCAGCAGGCTCTGCTCTCCTGGGGGGTTTCTCTTCACAGGCAGGCTCTAAAAGCAGAATAAAACAGCGGCATAAGGCACAGCACAAAGGAAGCACCGGGCTGCTCACTTGAAAACTTGCCCTTGCAGTGCCATTCCAGGAGTGCTCCTCAGCAGCCTGGGCTGCAAACAAAGGTCGCTCGGGGCGAGCACAAGATCCGCAGGCAGCGCTGAGCAGCAGCTCGAGCCCAGCAGGGCCTTGGAGGAGGCGGGGCCGAGCCCCGGGCCGGGTTCCAAAGGGCCTTTGGGGCTGGGGGCGATGGCGCCGAGTGCCCTGCCCGTGTGTGCCCTGGGCTCTGCGGGGGACAGAGCCCGGGGCCGGGGCTCGGTCCCTGCTGCCACAAGGGCGCTGCCGAGGGCTCCCCGCCCGCCAGGGCCGGGATGGCGCTGAGGGAGCGGCGCCGCCATTGCTGCGCCATTGCTGAGGGGCTCTGAGGGGAGCACGGCTCCCGCCAGCCCCGCTCGGCTGTGAGGGGAGAGAGAGAGGATAAAGACAGAGAGGATAAAGACAGAGAGGATAGACACAGAGAGGATAAACACAGAGAGGATAAACACAGAGCGGATAAATACAGATAGATAAAAACAAAGAGAATAAAGACAGAGAGAATAAAGACAGTGAGGGTAAAGACAGAGGGGATAAAGACAGAGAGGTTAAAGACAGATGGGATAAAGACAGAATAAATACAGAACGAATAAAGACAGAGGGAATGTAGACAGAGGTGTAAGGAATGACAGGGAGATATATCTACAAACAAACTGTGGGGCCTGCTGGTAGATAAAGCTAGATACTGGTGGGTGAAAGAAACAATGAGAGGAACCATAAATTCCGTATAAATTCCATTAATTGACACAGGCGGTCGCCCAAGGCCATGCTAAATCCCTGGACTTAGAGAAAAAGAACAGAGACACAAAAAAAAGGTGAGGGGGAATGTACATTAGAAGGGGGTCTGTATAAGGCAATTCAGGGAGTCTGTACTTCTCAAGTACCTCAGCCTGCAGGGAAAGAGAGATGTAAATGTGACTGGATAAAAAGGAGGCTGCGTCCTCTAGCAATTTGAGACACCCCATGGGAAATTGCCCCATGGCCTCTCCCTTTATTCAAGTAAAGTTACAGGACTCCTTGGTCTCCTTTTTGGACATAGACCTCTGGTGTTTGTGGATTAATGTGCCTGACAGTGAGGTTGTGGAACTTGATGGAACCAATGCTCCAGTGTGACACAGTGTGTCCTCATGGAACAGAGGAGACCATTGTGAACCTGTGGAATCTTATGGAACCAAGGCTCTACTATGACAAAGCAGGACTTCATGGAACACGGGAGACCATAGTTGGGTCATGGTAACTCAGGGAAGCAAGGCTCCAATGTGTCACAGAAGGGCCTCAAGGAACCCAGGAGAGCATTGTGAGGCTATGGAGCAATATGGCACCAGGGTTCCACTGGGACCTGACGGAACCTCATGGGAGCAAGGGACCATGGTGACCCTACAGAATCAGTGTGGGCTGCAGGTGGATTTTGTGCTCTGTCCTGGGATGCAGGTGGACAATAAGGCCTGAGGCAGCCTCCCAAGTGTCTGGCTGTGCCATGGGTGGGGGGGGGAAGTTTGGGGGGACCCCCAACATCTCTGGCCCTGCTCCTACTCCCAGCTGGATGTGGAACTGCTGGGACATGGGGAGGGGTCCTGCTGTTTCCCCCCTTCCGCCACACCTGTGCAGACGTTTCGGGACACGTGTAAGCCATTTGGGGGTGAAGTTGGGCCGGCTTGGGGAGGGGGTTGGGACAATCTGGGCGGCTTTTTGGGGTGTCCTGGTGTCAATCCCCACCCAAAATCTCGCCTCTACTCTGGCACCCTCTCCCCCACCCTCGCCAGTCCCTCCCGTGCCCCCCAAAGCCCCAAGGGACCCTCCCGATTGTCGCCGTCCCGGGTCCCCCTCAGCGCTGCGGCGGCTGCCAAAGGGGGCGGGGCCAGCAGGCCATTGGCCAATCCGGAGGCGGCAGGGAGGGGCGGGGCGGGAGGGGGCGGAGCCGCGCGAGCAGCCCGAGAGCAGGGTGGGCTCAGTGTGGGGCCCGAGCGGGGCCGGGGGGCGAAGGGCAGGGCGGCCGAGCCGGAGCGCCGATGGCACTGCACACCTGAGAAGTCATGACAGCATGGGCTGTGACATCACAGGGTGTCCGTGTGACATCATAGAATAGTTTGTGACATCCCAGGGCAGCTTGTGTGACATCCCGGAGTGGGGCTGTGTGAGGTCACTCAGTGGCTGTGTCACATCACAGAGAATGCTATGACATCACATGATTGTGTGAGGTCACAGGGGCTGTGTGAGGTCACTGGGGATGTCACTCTGCCCTGGCCCCCCCTCACAGTCCCCCCAGAGAAGTCCAACGCTGCTCGTGCACAGCAGGGTCCCCTGTCCCCCCGATCCCCCTTGCCCCAGTGCGGCAGCCTCCCCCAGAGGATGTTCCACGAGATCAACCCCAGAGCCTGCCAAGAGGATGAGGGGGATGGGATCATGGGGAGTGGGACAGGGGGAGAGGGACCCCTCGGCAGCGTCCCCTTGTCCCCCAGGGCGAGAGCCTGGCCCAGGGCTCCTTCACCCTCTTATGAATGAGGGCTTCAGAGCGCTTAAAAAATCCCCAGCAAGGAAGCAGAAAAACCTGATTTAATATTCAACAACAGCACAACAAAGTTCATTGGCAAGAGTCACTCTGCTCCTGACTGGACAGTTCAGGCACACCAAAGAAAAAAAGCAACAACAAAATCAAACAAAATCCAGTCGATCAAACCAGAAATCAACCAAGAACTGTCCGCGAGTGTGTTTGTGTATGTGTGTGTGTGTGTGTGTGTGTGTAGGTGAGTGTGACAAAAGGACAGTGAGGTCAACGATAAAAGGAATTCGGCCTGAACGCTTAAGAGCCCTCAAACTTAACAGAACTTAACTTCTACCTTAATGTTAACTTCTACCTCAAACTTAAAAATTTAACAAAAGAACAGCACTTAACAGTATTTAACCTCACTTGTAACCTATGACTTAACAATTTAACAGAGGAATAGTATTTAACTTAGCTTCTAACTTATACAAAACCTGCAATTGTAGTAAGGCACTTCACCAAGCACTGACTCAGAAAACTCTAAACCGTTGAAGTTATCCAGATTTTGACAAAAAGAAGTCAGGAAAAGAGAGACAGAGAGAGAGAGGAAGAGATATCCACGGTCACAACCATCCAGCACCATCTCAGCTGCTGTGAGCTCCAGGGCCATGGGATGTGTCAGTGTCACAGCCGTGTCACAGCCTTTCCTGCTCTGCTCCCTCTCACAGGTGGGGTTTTCGGGGTGCCAGGGCCTTGGCAGCCACTTTGGCATGGGGCCAGAGGCTGCAGTGGCTGGGGGTGGGGCAGTGACCACCCCACCTACGCAGAACTTGCCCTGCCCCCCAAACACACACTCCAGACATTTGGGGCCATCCATCATTTCTCTGCTCTCCAGCACTGAGGCAATGGACTCTGCCTACAGCTCTGAGCTCGTGCCCATGGCAACCACCCCTGGCAATGGGGCTCCATGGAGCTGCTCTCAGGAACCCCCCAAGAACTGGGGAGTACCCCAAAACTGCCTCCAAAATGTGGGATGCCCCAAAATCCCTTCAGGAACGTGGAATACCCTAAACCCCGTTCAGGAAGTGGTTCCCCCTCCCTTCATCAGCCCCACCCTTTGGCTGTCTCATTCCAGACCCTGCCCCACCATCCCAATCCACACCACAATCCATCCAACCCCTCCTGGACACCACGACCCCCTTCCCAAGCCCCATTTCCCCCATTCTACCCCTCCCAAACCCCATCCCTCCCATTCTGCCCCACCCAATGCCCATCTCATCCCTCCTGAATTGCACTCCTGTTTGCCCAATCCCCTTCCAATGCCATTCCACCCTGAGGGGCTGTGGAATTGAGGATTTTGGGCAAGGATTGAGCCATTTTGGGGGAAGATTGAGTACTTTTCAGTGTAATTGTGTGGTTTTGAGATAATAGATCTATCCCTCTTGGCTTTTTGAACACAAACTGATGGAGGAAAATGTACCAAATATTCCAGAACAACCAAATCCTCTAGAATATCTCCCGAACACCAAATATCCCTCCCAAATGGCAGAAAAAACATGCGGATTTAGATGATAAATTTGGAGCAGCAGACAAACCACTTCCTGCACTCGGGGCTTTTGCAAGGCTTCCCTTACTGGTGGCTCCGTTTGCTCAATTTCTTTATTTTAATGTCAATTTTGTGTTTTGACAGAATGAAGAAGGTAATTATTTAGGTTAGAAAAGACCTCTAAGATCATCCAGCACTGCTTGATGCCACCAGAAGAAACAATTGGACAGAGCAGGTGAGATTTTTGTGAGTGTAAAGTCTACAAATCTGCTCTTCCCAATGAATTTCCGATTTCAATCATAGTCCCCATGGATGTTCCTGCCCCTGTGTTCATCCAGGTGCCTACGGAGATCCAGAAGGACGTGGGGACCACCTGCCAGGTGTCTTCCCAATGTGGGTCACAGGGAATGTAGGTCACCAGGGCTCTTTCCAACGTGGCTCCTCTGATGGGGGATGGAGTTGGAGAAGCACACGAAGCTCTTCCTGCACTCAGGGCACTCACAGGGCCCTTATTGGTGCCTCTGTTGGTGTTGGATCAAGTAAGAGCTCCTGGAGAAGCTCTTCCCACACTCGGGACACTCGTAGGGCCTCTCCCCTGTGTGGATGCACCCGTGCATGATGAGGTTGCAGTTGCGCTTGAAGCCCTTCCCACAGTCACGGCAGCGGAAGGGCCTCTCTTCTGTGTGAATGCGCCTATGGAGGAGGACACTGGAGGAGGTCTGAAACCTCTTCCCACACTCAGGACACTCATAGGGCCACTCCCCAATGTGGCTCCGCTGGTGGCGGATCAGGTGGGACCTATGGCTGAAGCTCTTCCCACATTCCCCACACTCATAGGGCCTCTCCCCAGTGTGGATCCGCTGGTGGACAATCAGGTTGGACCTCTGTCTGAAGCTCTTCCCACACTCAGAACTCTCATAGGGCCTCTCCCCTGTGTGGATCACCTGGTGGCAGATCAGGTTGGAGCTCCGGCTGAAGCTCTTCCCACATTCCCCACACTTGTAGGGCTTCTTCCCATCGTCAAGCTGCTCTTGGACCACCTGGCCTGAGCTCTGGCTGAAACTCTGGTCACCTTCTCGGCACAGGGTGGGTCTTTCCTCCTTGTTGCTCCCTTGGATGGGTTTGGAGCTCTTCCTTGTGTGGGATCCCCGGGGTTTTTCCTCCCCATTGGATTCCTGCACCATGGAGCTTCTCAAAATGGCCTCTTCCATGAGGTTCTGATGTGTGGGTTTGTCCTCCCTGACATCCAACCCGAACTCGGTGCCTGGAAGAGGAAGGACAAGGAGAGGATTTGGGATTTGCCTCTGTGCCAGAGGGAAGAGGAAGGACATTCTCCCAAACCCTCTGTGCCAGAGGGAAGGGGGAGGACATCCCCCCAGTCCATCGCTGGCAGGACGGCGTCGGCAGTGGGGTTGTCCTGCAGCCGGGGGTGATGCTGGGCTGCGAGATGGAGGAGAAGACAGAGGGAAAGGGGCAGTGACTTCATCCTCACCTGCCTGGGGGTCCTGGGACATCTTCCTCTTCCTTACAGCCTCCTCCTCCATCCAGCCAAGGTTTGGAAACAGGAAATCCTGGTTTGGGGGAAAACGAGGGGTGACTACATTGAATTTGAAAGTCGCCCTGTCCAATTCCATCTTTAGGAATCACTAGGCATCTGGGGTGCCTAAAAACCTCCAGACCACCAAGATTCAGCCCCAGTATAACTCTCCCATAAGTTCCCCCTCTCTGGTCCACTTTGGGGTTCAGGGGTCCCCCCCTCTCTGGGTTGTTGGGGGCCCCGTGTGTACTGGACGTCCCCCCTCTCAAGTGTCACTACCCTCCCCAGACTGCAGGGGGTCCCGGGAATCCCAGGGGTCCTGTTCTCCAAGTTCTCCACTTTGCGGTTCTGGTGGTCTTCTCTATCTCGGGTCCCGCTTAGGGAAGCTGAGGGTTTTGGGGGTCCCAGGGATCCCCTCTCCCCTGTCTCTCTCTCCAGGCAGCCGAGGCTCCTGAGGGGTCCCCCTCTCTGGGTCCCCATTTCAGGGTCCCACGGGTCCCCTTCTAGCCTGCCGGGGGTCCCCCAGCCCCGCTATCGCCCCTCTCCATTCTCCCCTCCCACGGCTCTCCCAGGCGTCCCCAAAACCAATGTCCCCCATCCCCCACCGGTCCTGTGTGCTCCCAACGTGGCCTGTTGGAGTGATGGATGTGGTCTTGTTGAAGTGGTGATCTTGTGGAAAGGTCTCGTTGGTTTCTGGAGGTCCAGCGGTGGCTCTTCAGCTCTTCTCCTCTGGGGATCCAGTGGAAAAGGTAGTCCAGTGTTCCAGAGTCTCTCTCTTATATGCAGGTAGGAATGTTCAGTTCCTCCCCTCTGGGCGGGGCATCTCACAATGTGCTGATGTAATCCTATGAGTCACTGCCGGAGACCTTGATGGCTCATTAGCAGAGATAGCCCCGATTGTGTTATCAGGGCTGAGTCATGCTGACATAAAGAACATTGCTCCACCCGTTTTTAACAGCTTATGGAGATGGTAATAGAATACATACTTTAGGTTACACCTTCCATGTAACCTAAGACACTGCTTTGGATTTTGCAAGCAGCTTTCAAGGAAAGTGTTGTTCCCCCATGCTTTGGGGAACACAACAGCCAGTTGCTTCTTTTTCTAAGTTGCTAGATCCAGTGGCCAGAGGCTACTCATTTTCTCAGAATGTCTCAGAACGTAGCCAGAGGCTGGCTGCATTGTCTGCAGTGTTGTACAGCCATGGCCTTGACAGTAACTGGGGCCCAAGGGCTGACAGTAGGAAAATATCTAATTGTTAAAGTTTGACACCAAGTGGAAGCTGTGTTCACTGAAAGAGCCTCTAAGTGGATGACCAGCGCTCGGTTATTACAGTGTGTATTTTGTTTGGTGGAACGGGAGAATTTGGAATTGAGAAACGAGGAAGATTTGACCCCCCCCCTCCTGTTTGGGTGGCCCTGGAGAGTGGGGCTGGGGAGAAACCCATGACTGCCTTCAGGTGATAGATCTCCAGAGCCAGGCTAGGGAAGATTTGTGGGACACTCCCTGGCCCAGGGGAGAGAATGTGTTTGTTGGTGGGTCTTCAAAGGCAGTAGAAGAGAAACAATTTGCATTAATAGAAGAGAATTAAAAGAAGGGGGAGATTGCTGCCCACATGATCAGCTCAAACAGCAGAGATGTATGTGCTTGTGAGAGGCTGCAAACTGTAACGGGGCAGGATAGAGAATATATTTACTGATTCTAAATATGCATATGGGGTGATACATGCATTTGGGAAATTAGGTTTACTAACCTGCAGGGGGAAAACATTAACTCATGAGAGCTTAATTTCTCGCCTATTGGAGGCAATGAATTTGCCAAAAGGTGTGGCAATAATACATGTTAGGGGACACCAGGCAGGGTGCTCAGAAGAAGCAATAGGTAATCAACTGGCTGAAGAGACTTGGAAAGCTGCACTGCTGCCAGAAACATCTAAGATCCTCTCTTTGTTCCCAGTAGCCCCACCACTGCCAGAGAAACTGTCTTTTCCACCAGAGGAGCTAGAGATAATTAAAAAGAGTGGGGCAGAGGAAAGAGAGGATAATGGGTTTACAAGGAATGGTAAACAATGGATACCAAATGTTCTGGCCTTACAATATTGAAACAACTCCATGAAGGGAGTCATTGGGGTTCTCGAGGATTGGCAGAAGCCTTCCTCAAAATGCATGCTACTGTGGGTCTTTTTGATCTGGCAAAACGAGCTATTGAGGGTTGTTCGATTTGTGCTAAAACTAATACCAAGGTTACAAATAAAACTGCCAGGGGAGGGAGACCTTGGTCTGTGCATCCCTTCCAAAGATGTCTGGTAGATTTTACTGAAATGCCCCACTGGCAAGGTTTAAATATCTTCTGGTAATAGTATGTCAGCTGACAGGGTGGCCAGAAGCATTCCCAAATGTTTCAGCAACTACAGGATCAGTTATTAAGGTATTTTTGGAACAAATAATTCCAAGATAAGGGATTGTGGAAGCAATAGACTCAGATAGGGGTACTCATTTCACAGGAAACATCCTTCAAAGAGTTATGGCTGCTTTAGGAATACAATGGAACCTCCATACCCCCTGGAACCCCCAGAGTTCAGGTCAGGTAGAAAGAATGAATGGAGAAATAAACACCTTTTGAAGCTGGTGATGGAAACTAAGATGCCATGGGTATGGCTTTTACCACTGGCTTTGGCTAGAATAAGAGCCAGACCCAGAGGAGATATTCAATTATCTCCCTTTGAAATGATGTTTGGAATTCCTTGCCCTTGTAATTCTCAGCCTAGTGGGGGGGGGGGGGGTGTGCAAATAAGTGATGTGTATTTAAAACAATATCTGGCCTGGATACTGTCTCTTGTGAAATCTCTTCAATAGGAACCTCGGCTGGCACAGACCCTGCCTTTGGACTTTACTGTTCACAACATCCAGCTGGGAGATTGGGTCCTATTTAATGCATGGAAAGGAGCACCACTGGTGGTGAAGTGGCATGGACCTTTCCAGGTGTTGCTGACCACAGAAACAGCCGTCAGGACAGCTGACCACAGGTGGACCCATCACACTCGGGTCAAGGCCTCTAAAGCCACGAGATTTGGACATCTCAGCTGGAGGAGAAGGATGGGAAGCCACAACTGACACTCTGCAGGAGCGGACCGGAGCAGCAGCCAGTGCGTCGACATTGGAGGAAGCCTCATGTGCCTACCCACAGACTGTCTGCTGAAATACTCTGTGTGGGCATCCCTCCTTTTGCATCTCCAGTCACTGGGAGGCTAATCCTTGCTGTCTTTGTTTTCTTTATGTTAAGTCATTTCTATGCCTTCATTCGCCACAGACAGTGCGGAAGACAATGTGAGAATTAGATTAGGTAGTTAGACTGGAATGTTTTTCTTAATAATCTTACTTTTATATTGTCAGTAAAGTTTAGGCTAGAGGGGGAAGTAGTTTTTGTTTTAGTTTGGTTTTTTAATTTTTTTTAGTCCTAGGAAAAAATAATAACCAACCAGACAGCTACAGCTCTTTTTCCTCTTACGTGCTACAGCAATTCTCATCTGTTTACCATGCACGATACCTTGCTTAGCACAGCTCATTCAGCATGTGATCAAGGGGATGCAGGCAGTAGCCATGCCTATGGATCCAGAAATGGCTACAAAAGGACAGAAAATCACGTCACTGGAAATAATTGTAGAAAAAGAAAGAAAAAGACCCAGGAAAAGAAAATTAAGTCAATGATAACTAAGGTTTGTAAAGACAATTACTGATAAGAAGAGGAGGGATTGAAAGGAACAAGAGGGCAATGTCTTTACAAACAAACTGTAAGGCCTGCTGGTAGATAAGGCCAGATACTGATAGGTGAAAGAAGCAATGGGAGGAAGCATAAATTCCATAGGAATTCCAGTAATTGACACAGACTGTTACTCACCCAAGGCCATGCTAAATCCCTGGACTTAGAAAAAAAGAACAGAGACACAAAGAAAACAAGGGGGGGGATGTACATTAGAAGGGGGGCTGTATTAGGCGATTTGGAAAGTCTGTACCTCTCGAGTACCTCAGCCAAAGAGAAAGAAAAAGGGAATCTGTGGCCAGGAAATTAGGATAAAAAGAGGCTGTGTCCTCTAGCAATTTGACTGACCCCATGGGAAATGCCCATGACATCTCCCTTTATTCGAATAAAGCTACAGGACTCCTATGTCTCCCTTTTGGACATAAACCTCTGGTGTTTGTGGATTAATTTTCCTGACACTTCCATTTCCGGGTACTAGAACACCCGCCACCCCCATTCCTGAGTACTGTGACCCCCCTGCATCCCCTTCCCCAGCACCAGAACCCTCATATTCCCCCTTATCTGGTCCTGGGACCTCCCTGAATACCCCAGAACTACCATTCCTGGGTACTGTGACCCCCAGCATCCCCGTACCCAGCACCGGGACACCCTGTTCCCTCTTATCTGGCACGAGGACGTCCCTGAACCCCCATTCCTGGGCACCGGGACCTCTCTGCACCTCCATTTTCGGGCACCGGGACCTCCCTGAACTCCAATTCCCGGGAATGGGACTTCTCTGAACCCACATTCCCCGTCTAAGGAAACCCCTGATCCACCATTTCTGGGCTCCGGGACCCCATTGAAAGTCTATTTTGGGGCGGGGACCCCCCTTGCCCCCCGGCAACAGGACCACTTGACCCTCCAGTCCCGGCACTGGACCTCCTTGCACCCCCATATCCAGGTCTGAACCCCCCACTGCCGTGCACGGGAACCCCCTGCACCTCCATCCCCGGCGCTGAGACCCCCCTGAGCCCCCTTATCCTGCACCAATAATCCCTTGCACCCCCTCTTCCCCACCCCCCGCGCTCCCTCGGTCACTTTCGTGTCTCCCAACCTGCGCCACCGGGATCCACCCAGCGACCGCTGATTGGCCCCGGCACCGGGACCCCCTCCCGGCCCCGTCTGCTCCCGGGACCTTCTGCAAACAGCAGCGGAAAGAGTTCCAAAATTCATCATTCTTTTGATTCATTTCGTTGGTTTCCGGGGAAGAACCGGTGAGACACCAACTCACCACAAACCTCCGGGAGGACAACAAAGGCTATGTGTGGGGGAAGTAGAGCAAAACCACGATTTATTAGAAGAAAAGGGAAAAATAAAAAAGAAAGAAAAGGCAAAAAAAAAAAAAAAAAAAAAAAGGGGAGTGGGGGGAGAAGTAAAATAGAATATACAACAAAATAGCATAACATTACTATAAAAAAAAAAAGAAAATAGCGGCACAGCTTGTTCTGATGGGACTTGGAGTTTGCTGTCCGATCTCCGAGCTGGGTCTTAGCCAGAAACCAGTGGGGTGGGAGAGACATTGCTGCTGAGGGGCTGAATATTTCCGAAAGTAAAGTATCAAGCAACTACTTAAGGTTGCAGAGGTCCCAGAGCACACGTTGGATTCCTTCATTTCAAGCTGAAAGCTCAGCTCCACTTTTCACTCTGATTCGTAAGGATGAATGTAAACATTTAGCAAAATTCCCGTAGAAAGACCCCACGAAGGTTCGTGTTGGAAGAGTTCCCTCGGGACAGCCTCAACTCCTGCCCTGCTTTAGTCCCTCTCAAGCCCCTGTGGTTTCAGCTGCTTTGCTCCGGCTGCCCCAAATCACAGTTAATTCCACGGAATTGAAACAAATCCGAGTCCTGGTGAGTCGGGGTAAGGGCAGGGAGAGGTCACTCAGAGATCGCCATCACGGGCACAACAGCCCCGACGTGGGGAAATGAATGGGAGTTGGGACTCAGCAAATCGGAACAGGAGAGTGAGGAGCAAAATAAATCCTGAAAAAAACACCTTCTCCCGGTATCTTTCTCCTTCTCGGACTTCACTTTATCCCCGGCTCCCTCCGTGCTCTGCGCGGCGGTGCAGGGAGAAGGGATGGGGGAGTCAAGGTCAGTTCGTGCCGCTGCTTCCTCTCAGGGGCAGGAATCATTCCCCTGCTCCTGCGTGGGATCCCTCCCATGGGCTCAGTCCCTGCCCTGTCCAGCGGGGGTCCCTCCCCACCCGTGCGGTCACTCCTCGGCCCGGTCCCGAGGCGCGGGACAGTCGTGTCGCAGCCGCGCTCCGGCCCCGTCAGCGGCAGCGCCGCTCCGTGCCGGGCAGGGCCGGCAGAAGGAGCCGGGCGGCGGCGGGGGCTGAATCCCGGCAGGAGCAAGGAGAACAAGAAGGGGCCGGGGCCGCCGGCGGTGTCCGATCCCCGCGAGCAGCGGGGAGGCCTCGGGGAGCGGCCGCGGGCGGGGCCCTTTGGAGCCGCCCCGAGGCCTTTGTGCCGCCCCGGGTCCCTGAAGGAGTCGCTCCGCGGGACGGGCGAGGTGGGAAAAACAGAAAAGACAGAGAAACGAAGAAAATCCAATCAAAGAGGCGCACCGGGGGACGTCTCGGCCGGGCCGTGTCACTGAAGAGCTGCACCGAGAGAGCGGCGACGAGCGGCGGCGGTGAAAGAGCCGCAGCGGAGGGGCGTGGGATGGGCGGTGGGGATAGGATAAAATATAGAGATTCAAATAAAAATTTATGAAAGAACGGCACCGGCAGTGGCCGCTGCCTGCGACTAAAAAAGCTGCACCGAGGGACCGTCAGGGCGCCACCGGGGGATTTCGGCCGCTCCGTGTCACCGAAAGAGCCTCAGCGAGGGACGGGCGGGGCGCGGCTCGGATCGACCCCTCCAGTGTCGCGACGAGCGGCGACCCCGCGGGACCGCGCCGGGGCCGAGCGGCGGCGGCAGCCGGAGCCGGGGAAGCGGCTTTGAGCGGCGGAGACGAGCGGGGTGTTCCCACCCAGCTCCGCTCAGCCCTCGGGCACCGCGCTGGGGCCGCCGCGCACTTTTCAGCCCCGGCCGCCCCCACGAGCCGGGCCCCGCCGGTCCCGCTGCCGCCGCCGCGGCCCCACGGAGCCCAGAAACACCAGGAAATCGCTCCCATGAACTAAAAAACCTTTTCAGCACAGCGAGGGGTGCGGTGGAGCCTTCTGAACTCCCCTGCCCTCAGTTCCTCCAGGGCACGGCCGGGCATTAGCTCGGCTCCCGGGGCTGTGGCCCGGCACCGGCTGCTGCCACAGGGCACGGGGTGCCGCACTCGGGCATTAAACCCAACAGATTTGGGGAGGAGGAACAGCCCCAGAAAGCCTCGGGGAGCCCTCGGCAGCTTGCAGCTGCACGAGGCCCATAAGGGATGCCCTGGACACAGCGATGGCCCTAGCAGCGGCTCTGCCTCCCCAGCACGGGGCTGTGTCCCACACCCCACGCTCCAGCCCGAGCTTTGGGCCGCGGGAGCGGAGCTGCTGCACGGAGCTTCCAGCCCCACCAGCCGCACCTCTGATCCCTTGCGACGTGACGGCAGGGACGAGTGTCCGCCGGCGCTCGGGGTCTGTCAGCTTTTGCAATCCAGAGGCATAAACGGAGTCCAAAGTAGTGTCCATTTCCATCACTTGCCACTTCTCCTTTCTTTTCCATGACGGATTTCACGGTGCTTCCTTTCAGCCCAGAGATTTGGCAAACAAAATTCCGTGCTGCCCCTGCAGCCCTGCAGCTTTCCACACCACGGGATGGGCCCAGGGGTGATGTCAGACACAGCCAGGACGGGAATGCCAAAGAACAGGAGGAGGAGGAGCAGGAGAGGAGGAGGAGAGTCACGGAGGAAGAATGGCGGGTCGGGAGGAGAGATGGAGGAGGGGAAGCGGGAGGAAGAGGAGGGACGAAGGGGGAGAAGAGGAAGGAAGAGGAGGCATCAAGGGGGTGGAGCAGAAAGAGAAGCAGGAAAAGGAGCTGCCACGTGTGTCCATCGCTCTCTGTGTCCGCAACCCTCGGCCCCGGGAGCATCGCCCCCCGCATCCCGCAGGTGACCGGGCAGGGGGAGCTCGCCCCAGAGATCTTGTGCGGTGCGTGGGGTTCTTTTTGGGAGGGGGGTGGATTTTTGGACCTTGTCGGACTCCAGCACCGAGCCCCAAATATCTTTGGTTGATCCTGGGAGGCTTTCTTTGGTTTTTTTGCAGGGAGGAAGGGGGCGGATGTTTGGATGTTGCAGGATTTCAAATGTGAGTCGCAAATGGCCCTGGGGGGATACTGGGGCGTCCCCGGCACGCGGGTTTTTGGGGGGTCCCTGTGGCGGCTGCCGGAAGAAGTGGGATGGGGTGGGATGGGGCCCGGGCAGGGTGGGATGTGGACTGGGGTGTGGGATGAAGTGTGGGGGAGGGGGATGGGTAGGATGGGGCCTGGGATGAGGCAGTTGAAGGTTCGGGGTGATGAAGCCGGGGGGACCCCACTCCTTCGGGGCTTGCGGGGTATCCGCCACTTCTGAGGGAGTTTTGGGGTACCCCTGATCCTTCGAGGGGTGGCACTGGCAGCGGGGGACACGTGGCTGCGGCACCTCTGGAGCCCACCTGCGCTCCCCTCGGCCCCAGCGCCGCCGGGAGCGGAATTTGGGGAGGGGGAGGTGTGGGGCGGGCAGGCCGGGCCCCCCCGCTGGGCGCTGTCCCGTTGGGGCCGAGTGCGGGGGGAGCTGTCCCGCGGGGCCCGGCCCTGCCCGGGCACGGCTGATGCCGCCCACCCGCGCTCCGCACTGCTCCGGCCTGGTGCTCGCAGTGCCGCGCGGGGCGGGGCCGCTTTGGGGACCCCCCAGGGCAGAGCGCGGCTGCTTTGGGGCTGTGGGCACCTGCCCGGCGCTGGGCATGGGCCGTGTGGGGGCAGCTGGGGCCGTCCTGGTGGCACTGGTGGTGCTGGGGTCCTCCCGGCCGCGGGCAAGGAGCTCTGGGGTGAGTGGGAAGGGGGGGGGGGGAATGTGGGTGGAACACCCCCCATACCACTCCATACCAAACCACGCCAAACCAAACCACCCCAAACCAAGAGAAGTGGGGCTGGGAACTGGGGGATGATGGGAGAGTAGGAGAGAGTAGGAAAAGCGGACCGTGGGACCCCCAAAGGGAGCGGGAGGGGGCTGGGACCCACCCGATGGAGGGCAAGAGGGTCAACCTCAGCACAGCCGCCTGGAACTGTTCATTCCAAAGGGCATTTTTCAACTGGGAATAAAAAATAGAGGGCCATCATCTTGCAAATGTAGAATGAGGAAGAATAGCAAGCAAGCCTGGGCTCATTGGAGGCAGCAGAAAGGCCAAGGCCTGAGCCCCAGCCCCGAGGAAGGCACATCCTGTCCCTCCTGCCTTGCTCAGTGCTCTGCTGGGCCATGGGATGTGGGGAGGATGCTGAGGGCAGGACAAGGGGGTGACAGTGCCCAGCCTTGCTGGGGCTGTGCCAGGAGGCCCCAGGGCCTCAGGACAAGGTGTCTCCTCACTGCCCTTGGTGCCACGGATGCTGCTGTGGCCCAGGGCACCAAGACTTGGCTTCTCCTGGGCACTGCCAGCCTGGCCAGGGCCCTTGGCCATGTCCAGCACAGCTTGTCCTGCGCTGTCCCACAGCTGCTGCTGTGTCCCTGCAGGCTGCACACTCCCATCTCGCTGCCCTCTGGCTCTGCCCTGCCATTGCCAGCCCTGCCCTGACCTCTGCCCACCCTCACCTGCTTCACTTCTGACCATCAGCAATTGCCTGTTCCTGTGCCCTTAGGAAGTGGTGCTTCAAGTGTGACCCCAGTACCTTCCTAAGAGTTTTCCCAGGGGACGTTACCCCCTGGTAGTTCCCTGAGCTGCTGCATCTGCTCTCCTCATGCCCAGGGTTGAAGGTTTGGTGGCTGTTTCCCTCCTGTCAACAGAGACTTTAAACTCAGCTGCTTCATGGTCGCTGTGCCCAAGGAGGCCACCAATGTCTGCTTCCCTCATGAGACCAAATTAATCCAATTAATTCATTTGCCCACATCCAGGGCCTGTTTCACATGCACCTTGTCTGTAGGAAAGGAGTCCTTGTCAGCCCCTCCACCATCCCTGTCCAGATGTTGTCCCTATCGCTCCCCTGGGCTCTCCTGGGTTGCTTTGTGCCCAGCCCTGCTGCCCTCCCTGCACCCTGTGGGGTGGCAATCCCTGTGTTCTGGGGGACCTGTGAGCATGAGGCTTCCTCCAAGGAAAGGCTGTGTGCACACCAGCCTTGCCTTTGCTCAGAGCTCCTGTCCAGCTCCTCACCCTCCTCCCTGCCTTCCTGAGGAGTCCTTGCTGCCATCCCTGGCTGCCCTTGCAGCACCTGAGGTGTCCCACCAGGGCTCTGCGGTGGCTGTGGGGGAGGCCATTTGTGCCTGCCCAGCACGTGCCTCCCTCCCATGGCCGTGGTGTCCCTGTTTGTCAGCACTGCTGTGTTTGCCCATCTGAAGCCCTCGTGCATCTCCTCCCCATCCCTGGCTCTGCTGGTGGCACTTCTGCACTCAGTGGTGCCTCCAGCACTGAACCCCCTCCTCTACAGCCTGAGGAACCAGGAGCTCAAGGAGGCCATTAGAAAACTGATTTCAGTATCATTAGCTGTACTGTTATTTGTGTTTATTATTTCCCTAGATGAATATTTAGATTCTTATGACTAACAAGGATGAAGCAGCTCTGTCCCACCTGGAGCCTTCAGAGTGTGTCTGACAGGGCCCAGAGCTGCTGCTCTCAGAGCATCTTGGCAATGGAGTGGGATCTCCCCAGGGCACTGACTGAAGCTGTGGCTCTTTGTCCAAGCTCATGTCGATTTGAGCCAAGAGAATTTCCCCCCAGAAGGCTTTGTAGCTCCATGGATTGTGCAGAGGGAAAGTGCTGACATCAGCAGCTGCTAAAGGCAAAGAGTTTGATTTGGACAAAGCCACTGTTGTGGGGTCACGGTGGAGATTGTTAGAGGTGACTGTGTTCCATAGCCAGGACTGTCCCACATGGCCCAGGGCACAGAATGTGCTCCAGGAGAAGAATCTGGAGCTGCCTGGACAAGGCAGAGTATCTGCAGGCCTGTGTGAGCCTGGGCTGGGCAGTGCCTGGAGCCCCATGAAGGCACAGATCAGCCAAGGTGGAGACCCCCAGAGGGAAAGCACTAAATGCCAGCACCTGCAAGGAAAGCCAGATGGACTCAGCTGAGCATAGCCAGAGCAGCTCCAACAGGGAAAGGGACCTTGGCAGCCACCACACACCTGCAGATCCTCCACAGCCCCAGGGAGAACACAAGTGGCCCCATCCTGTTCCCTCTGCGGCTGCTCTGCTGTGCAGGTCACAAGTGCTGCGGGTGTCTCCTGCAGCACAGACCCACGGGCACACACACACAGGCTCTGTCCAGGCTGGGACACGGAGACAGTGGGGCCTGGGGACAGCAGAGATGTCACTGCCCTGGGGAGCCCCCGGCTGCTGCTGCTGCTGGGGGCTCTTGGGCCGCCCCTGTGGGTGGGGTGGAATTTTCCCAACACTCAGCTGAGCAAAGGACAGCAGCAGCGTTCCCGTGGGAGCAGAGTGAGGCCCCCAGGGCAGTCACTGGGCACTGCTGCGGGTGGGCTTCAGTCCCATCGCAGTGGAACAAGTCCCTCCAGACAGGTCTGGTTTCCCTCCCAAAATTCAGGAATGGACCTGGCAAACCAACACTTGAGGTGGCCACAGAGAACGTGGGCATCTGAGATACCCCTTCGGGAGGCACAGAGTCTTCCCCATGTCCCCAGCACCTGAATCTGCACTCTCCCCTCACACACGGTGCTGCCGTTCAGCAGCCTGAACCCTGTTCTCTCAAGGACAGGGAAAGGTGACAGTGAGGGCTGGAAGCTCCTGCCCCCTCAGTGTCTGGAGGAGAGGCCGCAGGGACACAGTGCACACAGTGCCATCAGCCCTTCTGTCCCCATGCCCCGCTCAGCCCCCACGCCTGTGCCTGCCCCTGCCACGTTCTCAGCGTGGAACCGCCCCAGCGACTCCTCAGGTGTGCAGTGCCATCGGCGCTCCGGCTCGACCGCCCTGCCCTTCGCCCCCCGACCCTGCTCGGGCCCCACACCGAGCCCGCCCTGCTCTCGGGCCGCTCGCGCGGCACCGCCCCCTCCCGCCCCGCCCCTCCCTGCCGCCTCCGGATTGGCCAATGGCCGCTGGCCCCGCCCCCTTTGGCAGCCGCCGCAGCGCTGAGGGGGACCTGGGACGGCGACAATCGGGAGGGTCCCTTGGGGCTTTGGGGGCACGGGAGGGACTGGTGAGGGCCGACGAGATTTAGGGCACCAGAGGAGGGGCAAGATTTGTGGCGGGGGTGGACACCAGGACACCCGAAAAAGCCACCCAAATTGTCCCAGCCCCCTCCCCAAGCCGGCCCAACATCACCCCCAGCATGGCTTCCAAGTGCCCCGAAACTTGTGCATGGCTGTGGGGGGAAGGGGGGAGGCAGCAGGACCCCTCCCCATGTCCCAGCAGCTCCATGTCCAGCTGAGAGAAGGAGCGGGGTCAGGGGTGCAGGGGGTTCCCCCCAAATTTCTCTCATACCCATGACACAGCTGGACACTTGGGAGGCTGCCTCAGGCCTTATTGCCCATCTGCATCCCAGAAGAGAACAGAAAATCCCCCTGCAGCCCACGGTGATTCTGTAGGGTCACAATGGTCCCTTGCTTCCATGAGGTTCCATCAGGTCACAGTAGAACCCTGGTGCCATATTGTTCCATAGCCTGCCAATGCTCTCCTGGGTTCCACGAGGCCCTGCTGTGACAAAATGGATCCTTGGTTCTGTGGGGTTCCAAAAATCTCGCTATGGTCTCTTGCTTCCCTAAGGCTCCTGTGTGTCACATTTGAGCCTTGGTTCCATTGGGTTCCAGGACCTCACGGTAGTCTTCTGCACTCCAGGAGGAGCTGCTGTTTGCCATTTCATTCTCGCTTTCATGAGGTTCCATAACCTCCTCATGGTCTCCTGGGCCCAGGGAGGCCCCACTGTGTCACATTAGAGCCTTGGGACCAAGAGATTCCATGGCCACAAAATGCTCTGCAGCCCCCAATTTTCCCTGTTTCCCTCTCCTTTTCCCCCGGCCGGCTTCCTCCCTGCCCCCAGCGCTGGGGTGGGAGCAGCCGAGAGCCCCACGCTGCCCATTCCGACCTGTCCCAGCTCCATTCCCACTCCTCCCGTGGGCTGCGAGGGCTTGGGCTAACGGCGGAGGACAAGGAGGAGGAGAAGGAGGAGGGAGGAAGGAGCAGTGTGGGAAGCAATGGAAGGAGGAGGAGCGGGAGAAGGGATTGGGGGAAGGAGGAGAAGGAGGTGGGATTAGGGCAGAGAGGAGGAGCGGAAGACTGCCAGAGGGGGAGGAGCGGGAGGAAACTGAGGGACAAAGGAGAGGTGAAAAGGACCCACGAGGTCCGGGTCTCTCTGAATTCGCAGTTCCCCCCTGGACCATCGCCGCCCCATCCCGTAGGTGAGGGGGGAGGGGGAGCTCGCCCCAAATATCCGGGGGGTCCCTGGGTTTGTGCTGTTTTTGCGGGCGATCTTTGGAGCTTGCAGGACTCCAAACCCGAGTTACAAATGCCCCACGGGAGGACATCGGGGGTTCCCCAGGAGGTGTTTTTGGGGGGTCCTGGTGGTGCTGCGGGCAGAGCCCCGATGGGGGCGGGGGGATGCGGGTCCCCCCGTGATGGGGGTTGGGCTCTGCCCGGGCCGGGCCCTCCAAGCTCTCTGCCCGGGGCCACGTGCGGACCAGCGGGGGAGTGGGGTACACCGGTTTTGGAGACCCCTGGGAGCCCCGGCTTCCCTAAGCAGGACCCCAGGGAGAGGAGACCCCCAGAACTGCAGAGCGGGGACCCTGCGAGGGGCAATCCCTGGGATTGCCGGGACCCCCGATGGGGGGCTCTGGGGGCTGGAGGGGCGGGATGGCCGGAAAGGGGTTCAGGGCTGCCGGGTCCTGGAAGTGGCTGCTCCCAGTATGGGCCCAGTTGCCCCCCCTGCCCCATGTGGTTCCAGTTTCCTCGTCACTCCCAGTATGAGCCCAGTCACTCCCAGTGTGATCCTGGTCACTTCCCCTCACTCCCTGTAGGATCCCTGTTGCTCCCAGGATGAGCACAGTCACTCCCAGTCATTCCCTATTATGATGCAGTTTTTCCCCAGCAAGGTCCCAGTTGCTCCCAGTTCCTCCCTCTTTTGTCCAGTGTGTTCCCAGTTCTCCCAGTTGCCCCTAGCATAGTCACAGTCACTCCCAGTATGATCCCAGGATGAGTCCAGTATGATGCCAGTCTCTCCCAGCAGGGCCCCAGTCACTCCTACTTGCCCCCAGTTTCTGCCAGTGTGGTCCCAGTTCCCGCCAGCACGTTCCCAGTCTCTCCCAGTATGGTCCCAGTCACCACCTGCATGGTCTCAGCCACTCCCAGTATATCCCAGTTGCCCTGAACATTCCCATAGTCATTCCCAGGCACTGCCAGTTCCCTCAGCATGGTTCACTTGTCCCCAGGATTATCCCAGTCACTGCCAGTAGATCCCAGTTGTCAGCAGCATGCACCCTGTCATTCCCAGTTGCTCCCAGTATATCCCCAGTTGGCTCCCAGCATGGGCCTAGTAGGTCCCAGTAAGCCCCAGTCAGGATCCATTGACACCCACTATAATCCCAGTATGATCCCAGTCCCTCCCAGTATGATGCCAGTGGCCCCCAAAGTGTTCCCAGTTGCTCCCTGTCAATGCCAGCATGAGCCCAGTAGCCTCCAGTATGATCCCAGTGACTCCCTGTCTCTCCCAGTATATCCCAGTTGCTCCGAGCATGCTCTGAGTCCTTCCCACTTCCTCCCAGTTGCTTTCAGCATGATTCCAGTTGCCCACAGCCATCCCCAGTCAATTGCAGTCATCCTTATAGTGATCCCAGTCTCCCCCAGCATGGGTCCAGCTGCTCCCAATGTGATCCCAGTATGATCGCAGTTGCACCCAGCATACTTCCAGTTGTTCCCAGTTCCTCCCAGTATAATCCTAATTGCCCCCAGTGGCCCCTAGTATAGTCCCAGTCCCTCTCAGCAGGGTCCCAGTCATGCCCAGTAGCCGCCAGCGTGGTCGCAGTTGTTGCCACAGTGGTTCCAGTCCGCCCAGTATGGTTATAGACACTCCCAGTCTATCCCAGTTGCCCTCAGCATGCTCATAGTCATTCCCAGGCACTGCCAGTTGTCTCAGTAAGGTTCTAGTTCCCTCAGAATGATCCCAGTCTTTCCCAGTTACTCCCAGTTTTCTCCAGCATGATTC
Organism: Acanthornis magna; assembly: GCA_036785705.1. Lineage (NCBI taxonomy): Eukaryota > Metazoa > Chordata > Aves > Passeriformes > Acanthizidae > Acanthornis > Acanthornis magna. The sequence goes on along the minus strand of JAWUZG010000484.1, from coordinate 627,309 downwards.
CAGTTTCAGTCAGTTGCCCAAAGTGTGGATCCAGTTGCTTCCAGTATGATCCCAGTTGCCCCAGTTGTGGTCTCAGTGCCCCTCAGCATGGTTCCAGTAGCTTCCAGTTGATCCCAGTTGTTCCCAATGTGTCCACAGTTTCCTCTCCAGATGGGCCCAGTAACCCCCAGTCAGGTTATGCAAATGCCCCTGGGGGGGATATTGGGGGTCCTCAGGATGTGTTTCTGGGGGGTTCCAGTTGTGGTGCTGCCAGAGCCATGGCAGGACAGTGTGGGTCTCCCCATGGTGGGGATTGGGCACTGCCCCGGGCCACATGGGGAACGCACAGGACCGATGGGCGATGGGGGACACAGATTTTGGGGACCGCGGGGAGAGCTGTGGTAGGTGGGAGCGAAGAGGGGCAATAGTTGAGCTGGGGAACCCCTGGCAACATGGCAGGGGTCCCCTGGGACCCTGAAACAGGGGCACCGAGAGGGCGGACCCCCAGGAGGACCTGCAGCCTGCAGAGAGAGACAGGGGAGAGGGGATCCCTGGGACCACCAAAATCCCCAGCTTCCGTAAGCGGGACCTCAGAGAGAGGAGACCCTCAGAGCCCCAAAGTGGGGAACTTGGAGAGGGGAGACTCCAGGGATTCCTGGGACCCCTGGCAGTCTGGGGAGTGCAGGGATGGTGGAGAGGGGGGAGCCCCAGTATACAGTGGACCCCCAACAACCCAGACAGGGTGAACCCCAGAATACAAAAGAAGAGAGACCAGAGAGGGGGAAGTTCTGGGAGAGTCTTTCTTGAGGCTGAATCTTGGTGTTCTGGAGTTTTTTATGGACCCCAAATGCCCGGTGACTCCTAAAGAAGAAATTGGACAGGGTGACCTTCAAACCCAATGTAGTCATCCCTTGTTTTCCCCCAAACCAGGATTTCCCATTCCCAAACCTTGGCTGGATGGAGGAGGAGGCTGCAAGGAAGAGGAAGATGCCCCAGGACGCCCCGGCAGGTGAGGATGAAGTCACTGCCCCTTTCCCCCTTTCTTATCCTCCATCTCCCAGCTGAGCATCGCCCCCATCCAGCAGGACAACCCTGCTGCTGACGCCATCCTGCCAGGGACAGACTGGGGGCATGTCCTTCCCTCTGACACAGAGGCAAATCCCAAATCACCTCCTTGTCCTTCCTCCCCCAGATAATATGCTGAGGACCAGGGAGGAGAAATCCTTGGGGCAGAACCTCATGGAAGAGGTCATTTTGAGCAGCTCCACTGTGCAGGAATCCAATGGGGAGGAAAAGCCCTGGAGATCGCACATGACGAGGGGCTCCAAACCCAGCCCAGGGTGCTCCAAGAAGGAAAGACATACCCTGTGCGGAGAAAGTGACCAGAGCTTCAGCCAGAGCTCAGACCTGGTGATCCATGAGCAACTTCACGATGGGGAGAAGTTCTACAGGTGTGGGGAATGTGGGAAAAACTTCAGCCAGAGGCGCAACCTGATCCAGCACCAGAGGATCCACACAAGGGAACGGCCCTGCAAGTGTGGGAAATGTGGGAAGAGCTTTAGAGACAGCTCCTGCCTGATTGTCCATCTTAGGATCCACACTGGGGAGAGGCCCTATGAGTGTGGGGAATGTGGGAAGAGCTTCAGCCAGAGCTCTAACCTGATCATCCACCAGAGGATCCACACAGGGGAGAAGCCCTATGAGTGTGGGGAATGTGGGAAGAGCTTCAGCCAGAGCTCCAGTCTGATTGACCACCAGAGGATCCACACTGGGGAGAGGCCCTACAAGTGTGGGGAGTGTGGGAATAGCTTCAGGACAAGGTCCCACCTGACTGTCCACCAGAGGAGCCACACAGGGGAGAGGCCCTATGAGTGTCCCGAGTGTGGGAAGAGGTTTCCCAAGAGCTCCAGTCTCCTCCTCCATGAGCGGATTCACACAGAGGAGAGGCCCTTCCGCTGCCCTGACTGCAGGATGGGCTTCAAGCTCAACTCCCACCTCACCATGCACTGTCGCATCCACACCGGGGAGAGGCCCTATGAGTGTTCTGAGTGTGGGAAGAGCTTCTCCAGGAGGTTTAGCTTGATACGACACCAACAGAGGCACCAGTAAGGGAAGCCCTGTGAGTGCCCTGAGTGCAGGAAGAGCTTTGTGCGCTGCTCCAACTCCATCCCCCATCAGAGGAGCCACGTTGGGAAGAGCCCTGGTGACCCACATTCCCTGTGACCCACATTGGGAAGACACCTGGCAGGTGGTCTCCACATCCTTCTGGATCTCCGTAGGTACCTGGATGAACACAGGTCCCCTTCTAATGTACGTTCCTCCCCACTTTCTTTCTTTCTGTCTCTGTTCTTTTTCTCTAAGTCCAGGGATTTAGCATGGCCTTGGGTGAGTAACAGTCTGTGTCAATTAATGGAATTCCTATGGAATTTATGCTTCCTCCCATTGCTTCTGTCACCTGTCAGTATCTGGCCTTATCTACCAGCAGGCCCCACAGTTTGTTTGTAGAGACATCTCCCTCTCATTCCTTTCATAATTAGGCTTTTAAACAAGATATACTAACAATAGAAATAGCTAAGAGACTAACCACAAGAAGAGCTGAACCAGCACACACCGACAGTGCGGAGAGGTGAAAAGTGCACTAACGAGTAAGACTTGGGGCCTTCATCCTGAAGACCCCTGCCCAGGACCACCAGAATGCACTGCACAGGCGCAAGTAGGAGTGAACGTATATAAATGATTTCTTGGAACTAATCATAGTAACTCCACCTAATGTTGCATATGTATGAACTTATAATGAATATGTATACCTTTGTGTAGTAAAAGCTGAGCAAGGAAACATTCGGTGTGCATGTTTGGAGGAAAGATCCCCAGTGGATCCAGCGCTGAACAAATAAATACCTGCTTTAGAGACCTTTGTCTATAGAGTTTTATTGTCACCCTCTTTGGTGGGATTCATCTGGAAGGACTCATGGCACTGGGATGGGACTGCAGCCCACCCGGAGCAGTGCTGGTGACTGCCCTGGGGGCCTCACCCTGCTCCCACGGGAATGCTGCTGCTGTCCTTGGGTCAGGTGAGTGTTGGGCAAGCCCCAGCGCAGCCGCAGTGGTGCCCAACTGCCCCCAGCAGCAGCAGCAGCAGCAGCAGCAGCAGCCGGGGGATCCCCAGTGCCCCCTGGGTCGCTGACATCTCTGCTGTCCCCAGGCCCTGCCGTCTCCATGTCCCTGTGGCTGGTGGGCGGCAGGAGCTGGTGCGATGGGCACGAGGAGATCCTGCAGTGCCGGATGTGGGGCAGAGTCCTGGAGGAGCAGTGGGACGTGCAGGGGCCAGCATTGTGTGCTGGCAGCTGCAGGGTGGCAAGGCAGAGACAGCTGACACCCCCCGAAAGCTCAGCAGGGTCGGGACCCATGGGCTGTGAGGGGTCTGCTGGGCAGGGCACGAGGCCCACCTGGCCCTCTGCAGCACCTCCCTGCCCGAGCAGCACCGTCTGCAGAGCTCGTGGAGGGCGATGGAGTCACATGTTGGGGTGAGCAGCAGTGAAGGGCACCCCAGGTGACAGGCTGGGTGGCCCTGACAGCCACCGTGGGTGGTCCTGCCCCAGGGAAAGGGCAGGTTCAGTGCTGGAGGCACCACTGAGAGCAGAAGTGCCACCAGCAGATCCAGGGATGGGGAGGAGATGCAGGAGGGCTTCAGATGGGCAAACACAGCAGTGCTGACAAACAGGGACACCACGGCCACGGGAGGGAGGCACGTGGAAAAGGCTTTGTGCCAGCCCTGCTCAGAGGGGACTCTCGGCACAGCCCTGAAGATCTGCACATAGGAGAAAACAATGAAGACAAAACACTCAGAGCCCAAACAGGCACTAACCATGATAAGCCAAACTTCCCAGAGGTAATGTGAGTGTGAGCAGGAGAGCTTCAGGATCTGGGGCATTTCACAGAAGAACTGGCCCAGGCCATTGCCCTGGCACAGGGGCAGGGAAAATGGATTGGCTGTGTGCAGCAGAGCAGTGAGAAAGCCACAGGCCCAGGCAGCTGCTGCCATGTGGGCACAAGCTCTGCTGCCCAGGAGGGTCCCGTGGTGCAGGGCTTTGCAGATGGACACAGAGCAATCATAGGACATGACTGTGGCAAGAAAACACTCTGCAGATGCAAAGCAAAGAAAGACAAAGAGCTGAGCAGCACATTCTGCATAGGAGATGGCCCTGGTGTCCCAGAGGGAACTGTGCATGGCTTTGGGGACAGTGGTGCAGATGGAGCCCAGGTCGAGCAGGGAGAGGCTGAGGAGGTAGAAGAACATGGGGCTGTTCCAAACGAGTGTTTGAGATCACTTAAAGAATCACCAGCAAGGCGGGGTAGGTAAAAACCAGACTTTATATAAAGTGATGGCACAACAGAGTTCATTGGCACAGTTCACTCTACTCCTGACTAGATGGTTAAGGGACTGAGGAAAAAAAGCAACAAACAGACTCCAGTCCATCAATCCAAACCAAAAAAAATCAAGAACTATCTGTGTGTGCGTGTGTGTGTGCGCGCGCGTGTGTGACAAAAGGATAGAAAAGGGTAAAAATGGAATATGGCCCAAAGGCTTAACAGCACTTAACAGCACTTGAAGTCATAACATAACAATTTAGCAAAGGAACCACACTTAAGAGCATTTAACTTAACAGAACTTTAATTAATTAACTTTCTTAGATACCCAAAGGACTTAAAAACCTAAGAGAGCAGCATTTTTCCTGCCATAAGCAGATGTGAAAGCACACAGAACAGACAGAGCCAGTGCCAGGGATCTGTCAGAAATTCCCCTCAGGGGCAGGGAAATGCTCACTCTGGATGCTTTTGCATCTCCCCAGCGGGTGAAGGGTTGAGCCTCGAGGAGGGGGGGATTGGCCCAGGGTCCCTCGTTGTTCGGGGATGCCCCGAGTGCAGCAAACGGGAGAGTTCCCGGCTCCGAGAGGCCCCACTCAGAGGGAGGAGCTGCTCCAGGACAGCTCCAAGGGACTCATTTTGCACCGCTGTTGATAGGGCCCCAAGAGATGGGCTTTAGGCACAGCAATGGCTCATCCTGGCTGCACTTGGCATCAACAGCTTTCTTTGACACTGTGACAACAGCGATGCTGTGCCATTGAGGGAAGAAAAACACTTGCCAAGGCTGCTCCTAAAGCAAGCAGGAGCTCGTTGGACAGCAGCAGTGCCTGGGAGCAGACAGTGTTTGTGATCAGCTGCACAGGAGCTGAGCCCAGGGGCTGTTGCTCAAGGCCCAGGCCTAAGGAGCATTTCTCACATGGAGGGCTGGCCTGGAAAGGTGGTGCTGGGGGATAATTCACGGCCTCAGGGTGCTCCCAGTTGCTCCCAGTATTTCCATGTCCGTGCTCCAAGTGCTGCTCCCAGCCCTGAGCCGTGGGGATGGCAATGTCCCGCTTCCTTCGCGGGGCAGTGTCACACCTGAGCCAGGTGTGCAGGGCAGGACCTTGCCCTGAGCCCAAGCCCTGTACCACCTGCAGGAGCTGCTTCCCATCGGCCTCTTCCTGCTGCGGCCCCAAGCTCAGATGGGAAAGCCCAGCCCTTTCCCATCTCCCCTGAGACCCACCCAATACCTCAAGCCACACACCCCAGGCTGGACCCCAAACCTCCCTCACAGACCCCACCAAGACCCCTCGCAGCACCACAGATGTCCCCAAGAACCACAAAAGGCCCTCCCTATCCCCACAAGATCCCTAAATGCCCCTCCCAGACCCCCATGGCACTGACCAGGAGACATGGGTGGACAGGAACATCCACAGCCGGGAGCAGCTCAGGCACTTCAGCAGCGATTTGGGCACTTGGAGGGGCACACCCCAAATGGAGAGACCCAGGCCAGGGACTGGGACAGACAACCGGAATTCCTGGAGAACAGATGGGCTCAGGTGGACACATTCTGTCAGCACAACTGTGAGATCATGGCACTGTCCCTTGGCCTGGGCAGCCCCAGAACACCCAAACCCTTGATGAACCCCAATATCACCCTCAAATCCCAGGAAAATGGTGCAGATTTCAATCTCTTGGTTTCATTTCTTTATTTTCACCCCAATTTTGGTAGTTTTGACAGGATGAAGAAGGAAATTATTTAGGTTGGAAAAGAACTCCAAGATCATCCAGCATTGCTTGATGCCACCAGAAGAAACAATTGGAAAGAGCGGGTGAGATTTTTTTGGCTGTAACGTTAATAAATCAGCTCTTCACAATGAATTTCCAATATCAATCTGAGTCCCACTGGATATTCCTGCCCCTGCGTTTGCCCAGGTGCCTACAGGGAATTTGAGGACGTGGAAGCCACCAGCCAGGTGTCCTCCCTGTGCTGGTCACCGGGAGTGTGGGTCACCAGGGCTCTGCCCAGTGTGGGTCATCTGTGGGGTGATGAAGTTGGAGCAGCGCACAAAGCTCTTCCCACAGTCGGAGCACTCGCAGGGCTTCCCTTACCGGTGGCTCCGCTGATGTTGGGTCAAGTGAGAGCTCCTGGAGAAGCTCTTCCCACACTCGGGACACTCGTAGGGCCTCTCCCCGCTGTGGATGCGCCGGTGCCTGATGAGGGTGGAGTTCTGCTTGAAGCCCTTCCTGCACTCAGGGCAGCGGAAGGGCCTCTCCTCTGTGTGAATCCACTGATGCAAGAGGAGATCTGAGCTGGTCCGAAACCTCTTCCCACACTCAGAACACTCATAGGGCCTCTCCCCGGTGTGGATCATCTGGTGGACCATCAAGCTGGAGTTGCGGCGGAAGCTCATCCCGCATTCCCCACACTCGTAGGGCCGTTCCCCTGTGTGGATCCTCTGGTGGACCATCAGGCTGGAGCTCTGGCTGAAGCCCTTCCCACATTCCCCACACTTGTAGGGCTTCTCCCCATCATGGAGCTGCTCAGGGACCACCAGGGCCGAGCTCTGCCTGAAGCTCCGGATGCCTTCCCAGCACAGGGTGGGTCTTTCCTCCTCAGAGCGCCCTGGGCTGGGTTTGCAGCCCCTCCTTGTGCGGCATCTCTGGGGCTTTTCCTCCCTCTTGAACTCCTGTGTCATGGAGCTGCTCAAAACGGTCTCTTCCACCAGGTTCTGTCCCAAGGCTTTACCCTCCCTGATCTCCGTCTGCAGCTCATTGCCTGGGGAGGAAGGACAAGGAGACGATTTGGGATTTGCCTCTGTGCCAGAGGGAAGGGGAAGGACATTCCCCCAGTCTGTCCCTAGCAGGACAGCGACAGCTGCGAGGTTGTCCTGCAGCTGGGGGCAATGCTGGCCTACGAGATGGAGGAGAAGAGGGGGGGAATGGGGCAGTGACTTCCTCCTCACCTGCCTGCGGCTCCTGGGACATCTTCCTCTTCCTCACAGCCTCCTCCTCAATCCAGCCAAGCTTTGGGATGGGAAATCCTGGTTTGGGGTAAAAAGAAGGTGTGAGTGCTTTGGGTTGGGGGTTCTTCCTGCCCAAGTCCAGCTCTAGAAGTCACCGGGTGTTTTGTGTCTATAAAATCCTCCAAAAATCAAGAGTGACCCCAAAAAAAGCCTCCCAGGAGTTCCCTCTTTCCAGTCTCCTGTCTTTGGGGTCCTGGGGTTCCCCTTCTCAAAGCTGCTGGGGCTCCCGTGGGTCCTGGGGATCCCCCTTCACCGGGCTCCTGCTTAGGGATGCCGTGGGGTTTCGGTGGTCCCAGGGGTCCCTTCTTCCCTGATGGGGCTTTGGCTCCCAGACCTCCCAGGGTCCCCCTCTTCAGGCTCCCCCCCACTCCAGGCACTCGGGGCTTCCCCCTCTCTCCGCCGCCCCTTTCAGTGTCACAGTGTCCCGGCCCTGCCTCATCTCCAGGCTCCCCCACCCCTCCAGGCTGCCGGGGGTCCCCCAGCTCCGCTATCACCCCTCTCTGCTCTCTCCACTCCGGGAGTCCTGCGTTCCACCCCCACAGCTCTCCTGGGGATCCCCAAAACCGATGTCCTGTCCCGCCAATACAGGGCAATTCCCACATGGACCCCCCCCGAATATTCCCCCAAAGTGCATTTAAGGCTCTGATTTGGAGTCCTGACAGATCCAAACATCCCCTCCAGCCCAGAAAATCCTCACCATGGACATGCAAAGGTATCTGGGGCTCAGTTCCAGAATCTGTGAGTTCCAATCAGTCCTCCAGAAAAAAATCCCTCCTGGAGACCCCCTGATAGATGTGGGACAATCTCCCCCTCCCCGGTCACCTGTGGATTGTGGGGGGGCAATGATCCCAGAGCCAGGGGTGCTGCAGATACAGTGGGTGGTGAAACCTCATGGTTCTCCTGCTCCTCCTTTTCCTTCTGCTCCTTCTCCTGCTCCTTCTCTCTCCCTGCTCTTCCTCCCACTCCTCCTCCCCTCTCCCCACCAGACCCCCCCTCCCCACCCTCCTCTGCCCCATGGCTGCTGCAGCACAGGCTGCTGGGATTGGGGAACCCCCCAATCAGTCCCAGGGATGGACAGGGGGCTTCAGGACCCCCCAGTGCAAATCCACCTCCCCCAGAGCCCCAGGGAATTGCCCTGGGGATCGAGTGCTGGGGGATAGGGTCGGACCTCCATGGAACGGCCCTTCTTCTGTGCCAACCCCACCCTTCCCTCCCCTCTCCTCCCCTTTCCCATCCTTCTCCCAAACCGCAGACCCCTCCCAACTCAATTTCGGTGTCCCATCCCCCTCCCGCTCTGTCCAGGGGTCCCAGCCCCCTCTTGTCCCCTGCTCTTCTGTCCCTTTGGCATCGTCCCCTCAGTCCCCAACCGCCCTCTCCCATGATTGGTTTTGAGGCTTCCAGGCCCCTCCTGCCCAGTTTTGGGGTCCCAATCCCCGTTTCGCACCATTTGGGGTCCCAGCCCCCGCCCCCATTCTCACCGCGCCCCCCGTTCACCCCGCGGACGGGGGCACTCCCAGCACCACCAGTGCCACCAGGACGGCCCCAGCTGCCCCCACACGGCCCATGCCCAGCGCCGGGCAGGTGCCCAGAGCCCCAAAGCAGCCGCGCTCTGCCCTCCGGGGGTCCCCAAAGCGGCCCCGCCCCGCGCGGCACTGCGAGCACCAGGCCGGAGCAGTGCGGAGCGCGGGCGGGCGGCATCAGCCGTGCCCGGGCAGGGCCGGGCCCCGCGGGACAGCTCCCCCCGCACTCGGCCCCAACGGGACAGCGCCCAGCGGGGGGGCCCGGCCTGCCCGCCCCACACCTCCCCCTCCCCAAATTCCGCTCCCGGCGCCGCTGGGGCCGAGGGGGGCGCAGGTGGGCTCCAGAGGTGCCGGAGCCACGTGTCCCCCGCTGCCAATGCCATCCCCCGAAGGAATAGAGGTACCCGAAAACTCCCTCAGAGGTGGCGGATTCCCCGCAAGCCCCTAAGGAGTAGGGTCTCCCCCCCGGCTTCATCACTCCGAAACTTCAGCTGCCTCATCCCAGGCCCCATCCCACCCATCCCCCTCCCCCAGACTTCATCCCACACACCAATCCACATCCCATCCCATCCCACCCCATCCCATCCCATCCCATCCCATCCCATCCCATCCCATCCCATCCCATCCCATTTTTCCCGGCAGCCACCATCGGGACACCCCAAAAAACTCGCGTCTAGAAGACACCCCAATATCCCCCCAAGGGCCATTTGCCACTCTCCCTTGGATTCCTGCAAGATCCAAATATCCGCCCCCTCCCCCCCCAAAAAAACCCTTCATGGCAACCAACAAAGACATTTGGGACTCGGTGCTGGAGTCCTACAGGTCCAAAAATCTCCCCCTCCCAAAAAGAACCCCAGGCACCGCCCAAGATATTTGGGGCGAGCTCCCCCTGCCCCGTCACCTGCGGGATGCCTCGGGGGGCCAATGCTTTTGAGGTCGAGGGTTGCGGACACAGAGAGCGATGGACGCACGTGGCAGCTCCTTTTGCTGCTTCTCTTTCTGCTCCTCTTTCCCTCTTCTTCTTCCCGCTCCTTCTCCCTCCGCCCCCCGCACTTCCTCTTCCTCCTGTGTCCCTCCTAAACTGCTCCTCCGCCTCCTCCTCCTCCTCCTGTTCTTTGGCACTCCCGTCCCTTCTTTGTCTGACATGGCCAGCTGTGTTCTGTGTCCTGCACCTGTGAGGAGAGTGCCAGAGCGGCTCTGGTGGCACCGGGCACCCGGCCAGGGCCAGCCCAGCCCAATAATCCCTGCCATTCATTCCCTGCACTCCATGGCTAAGCGGCCGCAGGGCGGGTCCGGCTGTGCGGGCAGGCGGCTCCAGAAGCACCAAGTGTGCCAAACGGGACAGAAGGAGGAGGCAGGGGGTGCCGGGGGTGAATCTCCTTCCTCCGAGCCGGCAGGGACAGGAGGGAGAGACTGGAGAAAAGGAAACGGGAGAGGAGGGACGAGGCTGGAGCTGTGGAAGCTGCACGGGTGGAGGGGCAGCCGGGAATTTAGTTTTCCAAATCTCTGGCGTGAAAGGAAGTGCTGTGAAATCCGTCATGGCAAAGAAAGGAGAAATAGCGATTGATGGACATCAACTCACTTTATCCCTGTGGATTGCAAAAGCTGATAGACTCCAAGCGCCGACGGACACGCCTCACCGACGTCACATCCCAAGGGATCAGAGCTCCGGGTGGCCGGGCTAGAAGCTCCGTGCAGCAGCTCTGCTGCCGTTCCCCAAAGCTCGGGCTGGACCATGGGGTGTGGGACACAGCCCCGTGCTGGGGGGGCAGAGCTGCTGTTGGGGCCATTGGTGTGTCCAGGGCATCCTTTCTGGCCCTCGTGCAGCTCCAAGCTGCCGAGGGCTCCCCGAGGCTTTCTGGGGCTGTCCCTCCTCCCCAAATCTGTTGGGTTTAATGCCCAAGTGCGGCACCCCGTGCCCTGTGGCAGCAGCCGGTGCCGGGCCACAGCCCCGGGAGCCGAGCTAATGCCCGGCCGTGCCCGGGAGGGACTGAGGGCAGGGGAGTTCAGAAGGCACCCACGCACCCCTCGCTGTGCTGAAAAGGTTTTTTTAGTGCATCGGAGCGATTTCCTGGGGTTTCTGAGCTCCGTTGGGCCGCGGTGGCGGCAGCGGGACCGGCGGGGCCCGGCCCGTGGGGGCGGCCGGGGCTCAAAAATGCGCGGCGGCCCCAGCGCGGTACGTGAGGGCTGAGCGGAGCTGGGTGGGAGCAACCCCCGGAACCCCCCGCTGCCCGAGGGCTGAGTGGAGCTGGCTGGGAACACCCCGCTCGTCTCCGCCGCTCCAAGCCGCTTCCCCGGCTCCGCCTGCCGCCGCCGCTCGGCCCCGGCGCGGTCCCGCGGGGTCGCCGCTCGTCGCGACACTGGAGGGGTCGATCCGAGCCGCGCCCCGCCCGTCCCTGGCTGCGGCTCTTTCGGTGACACGGAGCGGCCGAGACCCGCCGGTGCCGCCCTGACGGTCCCTCGGTGCAGCTTTTTCATTCACAGGCAGGGGCCGCTCCCGGTGCTGTTGTTTTATAATTTTTTATTTGAATCTCTATATTTTATTCTACTCGCACCTCCCATCCCACGCCCCTCCGCTGCGGCTCTTTCACCGCTGCCGCTCGTCGCTGCTCTCTCGGTGCAGCTCTTCAGTGACACGGCCCGGCCGAGACGCCCCTCGGTGCGGCTCTTTGATTGTATTTTCTTCTTTTCTCTGTCCTTTCTGTCGTTCGCACCTCGCCCGTCCCGCCGAGCGACTCCTTCAGGGTCCCGGGGCGGCACAAAGGCCTCGGGGCGGCTCCCCGAGGCCTCCCCGCTGCTCGCGGGGATCGGACACCGCCGGCGGCCCCGGCCCCTTCTTGTTCTTCTTGTTCTTCTTGCTGCTGCCGGGATTCAGCCCCCGCCGCCGCCCGGCTCCTTCTGCCGGCCCTGCCCGGCACGGAGCGGCGCTGCCGCTGACGGGACCGGAGCGCGGCTGCGACACGACTGTCCCGCGCCTCGGGACCGGGCCGAGGAGTGACCGCACGGGTGGGGAGGGACCCCCGCTGGACAGGGCAGGGACTGACCCCATGGGAGGGAGCACACGCCGGAGCAGGGGAATGATTCCTGCCCCTGTGGGGAAGCAGCGGCACGAATTGACCGTCACTCCCCCATCCCTTCTCCCTTGCACGGCTGGGCAGAGCACGGAGGGAGCCGGGGATAAAGTGGAGTCCCGGGAGGAGAATGAGATCGGCAGAAGGTGTTTTTTTTCTAGGATTTCTTTTATTCCTCACTCTCCTGTTCTGATTTGCTGAGTCCCAACTCCCATTCATTTCCCCAGGTCGGGGCTGTTGTGCCCGTGATGGCGATCCCTGAGTGACCTCTCCTTGCCCTTATCCCGACTCACCAGGACCCTGATTTGTTTAAATTCCGTGGAATTAACGGTGATTTGGGGCAGCCGCAGCAAAGCAGCTGAAACCACAGGGAGATCGAGAGGGACTAAGGCAGGGCAGGAGTTGAGGCTGCCCCGAGGGAACTCTTCCAACACGAACCTTCGTGGGGTCTTTCTATGGGAATTTTGTTGAATGTTTACATTCATCGTTACAAATCAGAGTGAAAAGTGGAGCTGAGCTTTCAACTTGAAATGAAGGAATCCAACGTGCGCTCTGGGAGCTGATATAAATGAATTCACAAGCTGAAATTTTTACTACATTATTTTGAACATCTATTAATAGAGCAAAGGCAAAAACAGCGCTGGGCGCTTAGCCATTTTGCCAGAGGCGCACCCATCCATTGTACTGTGAACTTAAGTACTTTCTTTAACTGTTACATATTCATTAAGGCTAGAAGGTAATTTACACTTCACTCAACTACCCCCCTCTGATCCTTGCCCCCTTCTGCCAGCTCAGCGCCTGTCTTGGAGTCTCGGATCCTCTGCATTGCCTCAGAACTGAAGGCTGAAATCCTCCCGTCTATGTTTCCTCAGTTCCAAGTTAATTTGTAGGTGACAGTTCCTTTTGGGAGGTGTGAGTCAAGATAACAGACTTCCTGGGATGCCTATGGTTATCTTCTTTGTTTCTTTAGGATGTCTTGATCCCCGGCTCTGTGTTTTATCAACTTAAAAGACATTTATTACCATGTATTTATTCCTACGTTTTCTAACATATCACAACTATTTCGAAGTTACAATTTACCCTAGCCTTTTTCTACATAATTATATTTTATCTTAACACTATTTTTTTACAATTTTTTAAAATTTTATTTTTTTTGTGCAGTACACATCAGTTGTAAATGTTAAATTCATATATGCGAAAGGCAGCATTTATCATTCACTCATTTATCACAGGCCTCTGCAACCTCCAATTGTTACTTGGTACTTTACCTTCCGAAATATTCAGCCCCTCAGCAGCAATGTCTCTCCCACCCCACTGGTTTCTGGCACAGACCCAACTCAGAGATCGGACAAGAAACTCCAAATGCCATCAGAACAAGCTGTGCCATTATTTTCCTTTTTTCTTAGTAATGTTATGCTATTTTATTGTATATTATATTTCACTTCCCCCCCCCCCCCCCATTTTTTTTGCCTTTTTTTTCTTTCTTTTTTTTTTCTTCTAATAAAGAAGGTTGTTTTACTGTACTTCCCCCACACACAGCCTTTGTGGCCCTCCCGGAGGTTTGTGGTGTATAATTATATTTTATCTGAACTGTCTCATCGGTTCTTCCCCGGAAACCAACGAAATGAATCAAAAGAATGGTGAATTTTGGAACTCTTTCCGCTGCTGTTTGCAGAAGGTCCCGGGAGCAGACGGGGCCGGGAGGGGGTCCGGTGCCGGGGGCAGTCAGCGGTCGCTGGGTGGATCCTGGTGGCGCAGGTTGGGAGACACGAAAGTGACCGAGGGAGCGCGGGGGGCGGGGGAAGAGGGGGTGCAAGGGATTATTGGTGCAGGATAAGGGGGCTCAGGGGGGTCTCAGCGCCGGGAATGGAGGTGCAGGGGGTCCCCGTGCACGGCAGTGGGGGGTTCACACCTGGATATGGGGGTGCAAGGAGGTCCAGTGCCGGGAATGGGGGCTCAAGTGGTCCTGTTGTCGGGGGGCACGGGGGGTCCCCGACCAGGAAAGAGAGTTTCAGGTGGGTCCCGGGGCCCAGAAATGCTGGACCGGGGAGTTTCCTGGGACAGGGAATGTGGGTTCAGGGAAGTCCCCTTCCCGGGAATGTGGGTTCAGGGAGGTCCCGGTGCCTGAAAATGGAGGTTCAGAGAGGTCCCGATGCCCAGGAATGGGGTTCAGGGACGTTCTAGTGCCAGATGAGTGGGAACAGGGTGTCCCGGTGCTGGGCACGGGGATGCAACGGGTCACAGTACCCAGGAATGGTAGTTCTGGGGTATTCGGGGAGGTCCCGGGACCAGATAAGGGGGAACATGGGGGTTCTGGTGCTGGGGAAGGGGATGCAGGGAGGTCACAGTACTCAGGAGTGGGGGTGGAGGGTGTTCAAGCACCCGGAAATGGAAGTTCAGGGGTCTTCCTGGTGCCCGGAGTTGCGGTTTGGGGGCTTCCTGGTTTCGGGGGTCCCACTCACCTCAGCTTGTCCCTTCCCCGTGTTGTAAATGAATTAACAAACTGAAATTTTAGCAACATAATATTGAATATTTATTAATAGAACAAAGGCAAAAACAGCACTGGGCACTCAGCAATTTTGCCAGAGGTGCAATCCATTCATTTTACTGTGAACTTAAGTACTTTCTTTAACTGTTACATATTCATTAAGCCCAGAAGGTAATTTACACGTTGCTCAACTCCCCCCTCCTATCTCTGCCCACTTCTGCCAGCTCAGCGCCTGTCTTGGAGTCTCGGATCCTCTGGATTGCCTCAGAACTGAAGGCAGAAATCCTCCCGTCTATGTTTCCTCAGTTTCAACTTAATTTGTAGTTGACAGCTCCTTTTGGGAGGTGTGAGTCAAGATAACAGACTTCCTGGGATGCCTATGGTTATCTTCTTTGTTTCTTTAAGATGTCTTGATCCCCGGCTCTGTGGTTTATCAACTTAAAAGACATTTATTACCATGTATTTATTCCTACGTTTTCTAACATATCACAACTATTTCGAAGTTACACTTTACCCTAACCTTTTTTCTACTTAATTATATTTTATCTGAACACTGTTTTTTTACACAGTACTTTATCAGTTGTAAATGTTAAATTCATATATGCGAAAGGCAGCATTTATCATTCACTCATTTTTCACAGTTCCTACCACTGCTTCCCCTCAGGGGCAGGAATCCTTCCCCTGCTCCGGCGTGGGGTCCCCTCCCATGGGCTCAGTCCCTGCCCTGTCCAGCGGGGGTCCCTCCCCACCCGTGCGGTCACTCCCCGGCCCGGTCCCGAGGCGCGGGGCAGTCGTGTCGCAGCCGCGCTCCGGCCCCGTCAGCGGCAGCGCCGCTCCGTGCCGGGCAGGGCCGGCAGAAGGAGCCGGGCGGCGGCGGGGGCTGAATCCCGGCAGGAGCAAGGAGAACAAGAAGGAGCCGGGGCCGCCGGCGGTGTCCGATCCCCGCGAGCAGCGGGGAGGCCTCGGGGAGCGGCCGCGGGCGGGGCCCTTTGGAGCCGCCCCGAGGCCTTTGTGCCGCCCCGGGTCCCTGAAGGAGTCGCTCCGCAGGACGGGCGAGGTGCGAACGACAGAAAAGACAGAGAAAAGAAGAAAATGCAATCAAAGAGGCGCACCGAGGGGCTTCTCGGCCGGGCCGTGTCACTGAAGAGCTGCACCGACAGAGCGGCGACGAGCGGCGGCGGTGAAAGAGCCTCAGCGGAGGGGCGTGGGATGGGAGGTGCGAATAGAATAAAATATAGAGATTCAAATAAAAAATTATGAAAGAACGGCACCGGCAGTGGCCGCTGCCTGCGACTAAAAAAGCTGCACCGAGGGACCGTCGGGGCGGCACCGGGGGTTTTCGGGTCCTCCGTGTCACCGAAAGAGCCGCAGCGAGGGACGGGCGGGGCGCGGCTCGGATCGACCCCTCCAGTGTCGCGACGAGCGGCGACCCCGCGGGACCGCGCCGGGGCCGAGCGGCGGCGGCAGCCGGAGCCAGGGAAGCGGCTTGGAGCGGCGGAGACGAGCGGGGTGTTCCCAGCCAGCTCCGCTCAGCCCTCGGGCACCGGGGGGGTTCCGGGGATTGTTCCCACCCAGCTTCCCTCAGCCCTGACGCACCGCGCTGGGGCCGCCGCGCACTTTTCAACCCCGGCCGCCCCCACGAGCCGGGCCCCGCCGGTCCCGCTGCCGCCGGGGCCTCACGGAGCCCCGAAACCCCACGAAATCACTCCCAGGCACTAAAAAACCTTTCCAGCATAGCGAGGGCTGCTGGCCGTGCCTTATGGACTCCCCCACCCCTCAGTCCCTCCCGGGCACGGCCGGGCATTAGCTCGGCTCCCGGGGCTGTGGCCCGGCACCGGCTGCTGCCACAGGGCACGGGGTGCCGCACTTGGGCATTAAACCCAACAGATTTGGGGAGGAGGGACAGCCCCAGAAAGCCTCGGGGAGCCCTCGGCAGCTTGGAGGTCCTTGGGGGCTGCCTCCAATCCGTTCTTCTTGTCTTCCCCCTTTGCACGGAGCCAATGGATCTGATGGCCCCTGGGCAGGGCCTGGCACAGAAGGTGGAACCTGGGTCCTGCTGCAGCAGCGCTGGGGGAGCTCCAGGACTCGCTCTGGCCGCTGGGGCAGCCACAGCACAGCCCGTTCCCAGGGAGGAGCCCAGGGCTCCGTGGGGCTCTGCAGGACCTTGTCCCTGGGGCTCGTCTGGATCAGCTCGGGCAGCTGGGCTGCACTTGGCTTCCTTTGTGTGCCTGCTTCCCCTGGCACAGCACCTGCCCAGCGCCGAGGGGACAGCAATGGGAGCGGGGCAGTTTGGGGTGAGGTTCAGTGTGTGTGCCCGGGATAAATCCCAAACTCTTCCCTAAGGAGCAGCGAGGGCTGACAGAGCACAGGATGCTCTGCTGAGCACGGGATGGCCCCGGGGGTGATGTCAGACAAAGCTGGGATGGGAGTGTCAAAGAACAGGAGGAGGAAGAGGAAGCGGAGGAGCAGTTTAGGAGGAACACAGGAGGAAGAGGAAGTGCGGGGGGCGGAGGGAGAAGGAGCGGGAAGAAGAAGAGGAATAGAGGAGCAGAAAGAGAAGCAGCAAAAGGAGCTGCCACGTGCGTCCATCGCTCTCTGTGTCCGCAACCCTCGGCCTCAAAAGCATCGCCCCCCGAGGCATCCCGCAGGTGACGGGGCAGGGGGAACTCGCCCCAAATATCTTGGGCGGTGCCTGGGGTTCTTTTTGGGAGGGGGGAATTTTTGGACCCTGTAGGACTCCATCACCGAGTCCCAAATGTCTTTGTTGGTTGCCGGGAGGGGTTTTTTTTGGGGGGGGGGGTGGATGGCGCGGATGTTTGGATCTTGCAGGACTCCCAAGGGAGAGTCGCAAATGGCCCTTGGGGGAATATTGGGTTGTCCCCTAGACGGGAGTTTTTTGGGGTGTCCCGATGGTGGCTGCCGGGAAAAATGGGATGGGATGGGATGGGATGGGATGGGATGGGATGGGGTGGGATGGGATGGAGCTCGGGAAGGGTGGGATGTGGATTGGTGTGTGGGATGAAGTCTGGGAGAGGGGGATGGGTGGGATGGGGCCTGGGATGAGGCAGCTGAAGTTTCGGGGTGATGAGACCGGGCGGAACACCACTCCTTAGGCTCTTCCGGGGTATCCGCCACCTCTGAGGGAGTTTTGGGGTACCCCTAAACCTTCCGGGGGTGGCACTGGCAGCGGGGGACACGTGGCTGCGGCACCTCGGGCCCCACCTGCGCTCCCCTCGCCCCAGTGTCCCCGGGAGCGGAATTTGGGGAGGGGGGAGGTGGTGGGCGCCCAGGCCGTGCCCCCCCGCGCTATCCCGGCGGGGCCGAGTGCGGGGGGAGCTGTCCCGCGGGGCCCGGCCCTGCCCGGGCACGGCTGATGCCGCCCGCCCGCGCTCCGCACTGCTCCGGCCTGGTGCTCGCAGTGCCGCGCGGGGCGGGGCCGCTTTGGGGGACCCCCCAGGGCAGAGCGCGGCTGCTTTGGGGCTGTGGGCACCTGCCCGGCGCTGGGCATGGGCCGTGTGGGGGCAGCTGGGGCCGTCCTGGTGGCACTGGTGGTGCTGGGAGTCCCCCCGTCTGCGGGCAAGGAGCTCTGGGGTGATCGGGAAGGGAGGGAGAGGGGTGGTGGGAAAAAGGAGAAGAGGGGGGGAAATGTGAGTGGAACGCCCCCAAACCACGCCAAAGCAATAGAGGTGGGGCTGGGAATTGGGGGAACGATGGGAGAGTAGGAGAGAGCAGGAAAAGCGGACAGTGGGACCCCCAAAGGGAGTGGGAGGGGGCTGGGACCCACCCGATGGAGAGCAAGAGGGTCAACCTCACCACAGCTGCCTGGCACTGTTCATTCCAAAGGGCATTTCTCAACTGGGAAAAAAAAACAGAGGGCAATCATCTTGCAAATGTAGAATGAGGGAGATAAGCAAGCAAGCCTGGGCTCATTGGAGGCAGCAGAAAGGCCAAGGCCTGAGCCCCAGCCCCGAGGAAGGCACATCCTTTCCGTCCTGCCTTGCTCAGGGCTCTGCTGGGCCACTGGGATGTGGGGAGGATGCTGAGGGCAGGACAAGGGGGTGAGAGTGCCCAGCCTTGCTGGGGCTGTGCCAGGAGGCCCCAGGGCCTCAGGACAAGGTGTCTCCTCACTGCCCTTGGTGCCACGGATGCTGCTGTGGCCCAGGGCACCAAGGCTTGGCTTCTCCTGGGCACTGCCAGCCTGGCCAGGGCCCTTGGCCATGTCCAGCACAGCTTGTCCTGCGCTGTCCCACAGCTGCTGCTGTGTCCCTGCAGGCTGCATACTCCCATCTCACTGCCCCCCTGGCTCTGCCCTGCCATTGCCAGCCCTGTCCTGACCTCTGCCCACCCTCACCTACTTCACTTCTGACCTTCAGCAATTGCCTGTTCCTGTGCCCTTAGGGAGTGGTGCTTCAAGAGTGACCCCAGAACCTTCCTAAGAGTTTTCCCAGGGGATGTTATCCACTGGTAGTTCCCTGAGCTGCTGCATCTGCTCTCCTCATGCCCAGGGCTGAAGGTTTGGTGGCTGTTTCCCTCCTGTCAACAGAGACTTTAAACTCAGCTGCTTCATGGTTGCTGTGCCCAAGGGAGCCACCAAAGTCTGCTTCCCTCATGAGACCAAATTAATCCAATTAATTCATTTGCCCACATCCAGTGGCTGTTTCACATGCACCTCGACTGTAGGAAAGGAGTCCTTGTCAGCCCCTCCACCATCCCTGTCCAGATGTTGTCCCCATCGCCCCCCTGGGCTCTCCTGGGTTGCTTTGTGCCCAGCCCTGCTGCCCTCCCAGCACACTGTGGGGTGGCAATCCCTGTGTTCTGGAGGACCTGTGAGCATGAGGCTTCCTCCAAGGAAAGGCTGTGTGCACAGCAGCCTTGCCTTTGCTCAGAGCTCCTGTCCAGCTCCTCACCCTCCTCCCTGCCTTCCTGAGGAGTCCTTGCTGCCATCCCTGGCTGCCCTTGCAGCACCTGAGGTGTCCCACCAGGGCTCTGCAGTGGCTGTGGGGGAGGCCATTTGTGCCTGCCCGACACGTGCCTCCCTCCCATGGCCGTGGTGTCCCTGTTTGTCAGCACTGCTGTGTTTGCCCATCTGAAGCCCTCGTGCATCTCCTCCCCATCCCTGGATCTGCTGGTGGCACTTCTGCTCTCAGTGGTGCCTCCAGCACTGAACCCCCTCCTCTACAGCCTGAGGAACCTGAAGCTCAAGGAGGCCATTAGAAAACTGATTTCAGTATCATTAGCTGTACTGTTATTTGTGTTTATTATTTCCCTAGATGAATATTTAGATTCTTATGACTAACAAGGATGAAGCAGCTCTGTCCCACCTGGAGCCTTCAGAGTGTGTCTGACAGGGCCCAGAGCTGCTGCTCTCAGAGCATCTTGGCAATGGAGTGGGATCTCCCCAGGGCACTGACTGAAGCTGTGGCTCTTTGTCCAAGCTCATGTCGATTTGAGCCAAGAGAATTTCCCCCCAGAAGGCTTTGTAGCTCCATGGATTGTGCAGAGGGAAAGTGCTGGCATCAGCAGCTGCTAAAGGCAAAGAGTTTGATTTGGACAAAGCCACTGTTGTGGGGTCACGGTGGAGATTGTTAGAGGTGACTGTGTTCCATAGTCAGGACTGTCCCATATGGCACAGGGCACAGAATGTGCTCCGGGAGAAGAATCTGGAGCTGCCTGGACAAGGCAGAGTATCTGCAGGCCTGTGTGAGCCTGGGCTGGGCAGTGACTGGAGCCCCAGCAAGGCACAGATCAGCCAAGGTGGAGACCCCCAGAGGGAAAGCACTAAATGCCAGCACCTGCAAGGAAAGCCAGATGGACTCAGCTGAGCATAGCCAGAGCAGCTCCAACAGGGAAAGGGACCTTGGCAGCCACCACACACCTGCAGATCCCCCCATAGCCCCAGGGAGAACACAAGTGGCCCCATCCTGTTCCCTCTGCGGCTGCTCTGCTGTGCAGGTCACAAGTGCTGCAGGTGTCTCCTGCAGCACAGAGCCACAGGCACACACACACGGGCTCTGTCCAGGCTGGGACACGGAGACAGTGGGGCCTGGGGACAGCAGAGATGTCACTGCCCTGGGGAGCCCCCGGCTGCTGCTGCTGCTGCTGCTGGGGGCTCTTGGGCAGCCCCTGTGGGTGGGGTGGAATTTTCCCAACACTCACCTGAGCAAAGGACAGCAGCAGCGTTCCCGTGGGAGCAGGGTGAGGCCCCCAGGGCAGTCACTGGGCACTGCCCCGGATGGGCTTCAGTCCCATCGCAGTGGATCGAGTCCCTCCAGACAGGTCTGGTTTCCCTCCCAAAATTCAGGAATGGACCTGGCAAACCAACACTTGAGGTGGCCACAGAGAACGTGGGCATCTGAGATACCCCTTCGGGAGGCACAGAATCTTCCCCGTGTCCCCAGCACCTGAATCTGCACTCTCCACTCACACACGGTGCTGCCGTTCAGCAGCCTGAACCCTGTTCTCTCAAGGACAGGGAAAGGTGACAGTGAGGGCTGGAAGCTCCTGCCCCCTCAGTGTCTGGAGGAGAGGCCGCAGGGACACAGTGCACACAGTGCCATCAGCCCTTCTGTCCCCATGCCCCGCTCAGCCCCCATGCCTGTGCCTGTCCCTGCCACGCTCTCAGCGTGGAACTGCCCCAGCGACTCCTCAGGTGTGCAGTGCCATCGGCGCTCCGGCTCGGCCGCCCTGCCCTTCGCCCCCCGGCCCCGCTCGGGCCCCACACCGAGCCCGCCCTGCTCTCGGGCCACTCGCGCGGCTCCGCCCCCTCCCGCCCCGCCCCTCCCCGCTG
This sequence comes from Acanthornis magna, assembly GCA_036785705.1. Lineage (NCBI taxonomy): Eukaryota > Metazoa > Chordata > Aves > Passeriformes > Acanthizidae > Acanthornis > Acanthornis magna. The sequence goes on along the minus strand of JAWUZG010000484.1, from coordinate 606,094 downwards.
CCTCCGGATTGGCCAATGGCCGCTGGCCCCGCCCCCTTTGGCAGCCGCCGCAGCGCTGAGGGGGACCTGGGACGGCGACAATCGGGAGGGTCCCTTGGGGCTTTGGGGGCACGGGAGGGACTGGTGAGGGCCGACGAGATTTAGGGCACCAGAGGAGGGGCAAGATTTGTGGCGGGGGTGGACACCAGGACACCCGAAAAAGCCACCCAAATTGTCCCAGCCCCCTCCCCAAGCCGGCCCAACATCACCCCCAGCATGGCTTCCAAGTGCCCCGAAACTTGTTCACGGCTGTGGGGGGAAGGGGGGAGGCAGCAGGACCCCTCCCCATGTCCCAGCAGCTCCATGTCCAGCTGAGAGAAGGAGCGGGGTCAGGGGTGCAGGGGGTTCCCCCCAAATTTCTCTCATACCCATGACACAGCTGGACACTTGGGAGGCTGCCTCAGGCCTTATTGCCCATCTGCATCCCAGAAGAGAACAGAAAATCCCCCTGCAGCCCACGGTGATTCTGTAGGGTCACAATGGTCCCTTGCTTCCATGAGGTTCCATCAGGTCACAGTAGAACCCTGGTGCCATATTGTTCCATAGCCTGCCAATGCTCTCCTGGGTTCCACGAGGCCCTGCTGTGACAAAATGGATCCTTGGTTCTGTGAGGTTCCAAAAATCTCGCTATGGTCTCTTGCTTCCCTAAGGCTCCTGTGTGTCACATTTGAGCCTTGGTTCCATTGGGTTCCAGGACCTCACGGTAGTCTCCTGCACTCCAGGAGGAGCTGCTGTTTGCCATTTCATTCTCGCTTTCATGCGGTTCGATAACCTCCTCATGGTCTCCTGGGCCCAGGGAGGCCCCACTGTGTCACATTAGAGCCTTGGGACCAAGAGATTCCATGGCCACAAAATGCTCTGCAGCCCCCAATTTTCCCTGTTTCCCTCTCCTTTTCCCCTGGCCGGCTTCCTCCGTGCCCCCAGCGCTGGGGTGGGAGCAGCCGAGAGCCCTGTGCTGCCCATCCTGACCTGTCCCGGCTCCATTCCCACTCCTCCCGTGGGCTACGAGGGCTTGGGCTAACGGCAGAGGACAAGGAGGAGGAGAAGGAGGAGGGAGGAAGGAGCAGCGCGGGAAGCAATGGAAGGAGGAGGAGCGGGAGAAGGGATTGGGGGAAAGAGGAGAAGGAGGTGGGATTAGGGCAGAGAGGAGGAGCGGAAGACTGCCAGAGGGGGAGGAGCGGGAGGAAACTGAGGGACAAAGGAGAGGTGAAAAGGGTCCACGAGGTCCGGGTCTCCCTGAATTCGCAGTTCCCCCCTGGACCATCGCCGCCCCATCCCGTAGGTGAGGGGGGAGGGGGAGCTCGCCCCAAATATCCGGGGGGTCCCTGGGTTTGTGCTGTTTTTGCGGGCGATCTTTGGAGCTTGCAGGACTCCAAACCCGAGTTACAAATGCCCCACGGGAGGACATCGGGGGTTCCCCAGAAGGTGTTTTTGGGGGGTCCTGGTGGTGCTGCGGGCAGAGCCCCGATGGGGGCGGGGGGATGCGGGTCCCCCCGTGGTGGGGGTTGGGCTCTGCCCGGGCCGGGCCCTCCAAGCTCTCTGCCCGGGGCCACGTGCGGACCAGCGGGGGAGTGGGGTACACCGGTTTTGGAGACCCCTGGGAGCCCCGGCTTCCCAAAGCAGGACCCCAGGGAGAGGAGACCCCCAGAACTGCAGAGCGGGGACCCTGCGAGGGGCAATCCCTGGGATTGCCGGGACCCCCGATGGGGGGCTCTGGGGGCTGGAGGGGCGGGATGGCCGGAAAGGGGTTCAGGGCTGCCGGGTCCTGGAAGTGGCTGCTCCCAGTATGGGCCCAGTTGCCCCCCCTGCCCCATGTGGTTCCAGTTTCCTCGTCACTCCCAGTATGAGCCCAGTCACTCCCAGTGTGATCCTGGTCACTTCCCCTCACTCCCTGTAGGATCCCTGTTGCTCCCAGGATGAGCACAGTCACTCCCAGTCATTCCCTATTATGATGCAGTTTTTCCCCAGCAAGGTCCCAGTTGCTCCCAGTTCCTCCCTCTTTTGTCCAGTGTGTTCCCAGTTCTCCCAGTTGCCCCTAGCATAGTCACAGTCACTCCCAGTACGATCCCAGGATGAGTCCAGTATGATGCCAGTCTCTCCCAGCAGGGCCCCAGTCACTCCTACTTGCCCCCAGTTTCTGCCAGTGTGGTCCCAGTTCCCGCCAGCACGTTCCCAGTCTCTCCCAGTATGGTCCCAGTCACCACCTGCATGGTCTCAGCCACTCCCAGTATATCCCAGTTGCCCTGAACATTCCCATAGTCATTCCCAGGCACTGCCAGTTCCCTCAGCATGGTTCACTTGTCCCCAGGATTATCCCAGTCACTGCCAGTAGATCCCAGTTGTCAGCAGCATGCACCCTGTCATTCCCAGTTGCTCCCAGTATATCCCCAGTTGGCTCCCAGCATGGGCCTAGTAGGTCCCAGTAAGCCCCAGTCAGGATCCATTGACACCCACTATAATCCCAGTATGATCCCAGTCCCTCCCAGTATGATGCCAGTGGCCCCCAAAGTGTTCCCAGTTGCTCCCTGTCAATGCCAGCATGAGCCCAGTAGCCTCCAGTATGATCCCAGTGACTCCCTGTCTCTCCCAGTATATCCCAGTTGCTCCGAGCATGCTCTGAGTCCTTCCCACTTCCTCCCAGTTGCTTTCAGCATGATTCCAGTTGCCCACAGCCATCCCCAGTCAATTGCAGTCATCCTTATAGTGATCCCAGTCTCCCCCAGCATGGGTCCAGCTGCTCCCAATGTGATCCCAGTATGATCGCAGTTGCACCCAGCATACTTCCAGTTGTTCCCAGTTCCTCCCAGTATAATCCTAATTGCCCCCAGTGGCCCCTAGTATAGTCCCAGTCCCTCTCAGCAGGGTCCCAGTCATGCCCAGTAGCCGCCAGCATGGTCGCAGTTGTTGCCACAGTGGTTCCAGTCCGCCCAGTATGGTTATAGACACTCCCAGTCTATCCCAGTTGCCCTCAGCATGCTCATAGTCATTCCCAGGCACTGCCAGTTGTCTCAGTAAGGTTCTAGTTCCCTCAGAATGGTCCCAGTCTTTCCCAGTTACTCCCAGTTTTCTCCAGCATGATTCCAGTTTCAGTCAGTTGCCCAAAGTGTGGATCCAGTTGCTTCCAGTATGATCCCAGTTGCCCCAGTTGTGGTCTCAGTGCCCCTCAGCATGGTTCCAGTAGCTTCCAGTTGATCCCAGTTGTTCCCAATGTGTCCACAGTTTCCTCTCCAGATGGGCCCAGTAACCCCCAGTCAGGTTATGCAAATGCCCCTGGGGGGGATATTGGGGGTCCTCAGGATGTGTTTCTGGGGGGTCCCAGTTGTGGTGCTGCCAGAACCATGGCAGGGTGGTGTGGGTCTCCCCACGGTGGGGATTGGGCACTGCCCCGGGCCACATGGGGAACGCACAGGACCGATGGGCGATGGGGGACACAGATTTTGGGGACCGCGGGGAGAGCTGTGGTAGGTGGGAGCGAAGAGGGGCAATAGTTGAGCTGGGGAACCCCCGGCAACATGGCAGGGGTCCCCTGGGACCCTGAAACAGGGGCACCGAGAGGGCGGACCCCCAGGAGGACCTGCAGCCTGCAGAGAGAGACAGGGGAGAGGGGATCCCTGGGACCACCAAAATCCCCAGCTTCCGTAAGCGGGACCTCAGAGAGAGGAGACCCTCAGAGCCCCAAAGTGGGGAACTTGGAGAGGGGAGACTCCAGGGATTCCTGGGACCCCTGGCAGTCTGGGGAGTGCAGGGATGGTGGAGAGGGGGGAGCCCCAGTATACAGTGGACCCCCAACAACCCAGACAGGGTGAACCCCAGAATACAAAAGAAGAGAGACCAGAGAGGGGGAAGTTCTGGGAGAGTCTTTCTTGAGGCTGAATCTTGGTGTTCTGGAGTTTTTTATGGACCCCAAATGCCCGGTGACTCCTAAAGAAGAAATTGGACAGGGTGACCTTCAAACCCAATGTAGTCATCCCTTGTTTTCCCCCAAACCAGGATTTCCCATTCCCAAACCTTGGCTGGATGGAGGAGGAGGCTGCAAGGAAGAGGAAGATGCCCCAGGACGCCCCGGCAGGTGAGGATGAAGTCACTGCCCCTTTCCCCCTTTCTTATCCTCCATCTCCCAGCTGAGCATCGCCCCCATCCAGCAGGACAACCCTGCTGCTGACGCCATCCTGCCAGGGACAGACTGGGGGCATGTCCTTCCCTCTGACACAGAGGCAAATCCTAAATCACCTCCTTGTCCTTCCTCCCCCAGATAATATGCTGAGGACCAGGGAGGAGAAATCCTTGGGGCAGAACCTCATGGAAGAGGTCATTTTGAGCAGCTCCACAGTGCAGGAATCCAATGGGGAGGAAAAGCCCTGGAGATCGCACATGACGAGGGGCTCCAAACCCAGCCCAGGGTGCTCCAAGAAGGAAAGACATACCCTGTGCGGAGAAAGTGACCAGAGCTTCAGCCAGAGCTCAGACCTGGTGATCCATGAGCTACTTCACGATGGGGAGAAGTTCTACAGGTGTGGGGAATGTGGGAAAAACTTCAGCCAGAGGCGCAACCTGATCCAGCACCAGAGGATCCACACAAGGGAACGGCCCTGCAAGTGTGGGAAATGTGGGAAGAGCTTTAGAGACAGCTCCTGCCTGATTGTCCATCTTAGGATCCACACTGGGGAGAGGCCCTATGAGTGTGGGGAATGTGGGAAGAGCTTCAGCCAGAGCTCTAACCTGATCATCCACCAGAGGATCCACACAGGGGAGAAGCCCTATGAGTGTGGGGAATGTGGGAAGAGCTTCAGCCAGAGCTCCAGTCTGATTGACCACCAGAGGATCCACACTGGGGAGAGGCCCTACAAGTGTGGGGAGTGTGGGAATAGCTTCAGGACAAGGTCCCACCTGACTGTCCACCAGAGGAGCCACACAGGGGAGAGGCCCTATGAGTGTCCCGAGTGTGGGAAGAGGTTTCCCAAGAGCTCCAGTCTCCTCCTCCATGAGCGGATTCACACAGAGGAGAGGCCCTTCCGCTGCCCTGACTGCAGGATGGGCTTCAAGCTCAACTCCAACCTCACCATGCACCGTCGCATCCACACCGGGGAGAGGCCCTATGAGTGTTCTGAGTGTGGGAAGAGCTTCTCCAGGAGGTTTAGCTTGATACGACACCAACAGAGGCACCAGTAAGGGAAGCCCTGTGAGTGCCCTGAGTGCAGGAAGAGCTTTGTGCGCTGCTCCAACTCCATCCCCCATCAGAGGAGCCACGTTGGGAAGAGCCCTGGTGACCCACATTCCTTGTGACCCACATTGGGAAGACACCTGGCAGGTGGTCTCCACATCCTTCTGGATCTCCGTAGGTACCTGGATGAACACAGGTCCCCTTCTAATGTACATTCCTCCCCACTTTCTTTCTTTCTGTCTCTGTTCTTTTTCTCTAAGTCCAGGGATTTAGCATGGCCTTGGGTGAGTAACAGTCTGTGTCAATTAATGGAATTCCTATGGAATTTATGCTTCCTCCCATTGCTTCTGTCACCTGTCAGTATCTGGCCTTATCTAGCAGCAGGCCCCACAGTTTGTTTGTAGAGACATCTCCCTCTCATTCCTTTCATAATTAGGCTTTTAAACAAGATATACTAACAATAGAAATAGCTAAGAGACTAACCACAAGAAGAGCTGAACCAGCACACACCGACAGTGCGGAGAGGTGAAAAGTGCACTAATGAGGAAGACTTGGGGCCTTCATCCCGAAGACCCCTGCCCAGGACCACCAGAATGCACTGCACAAGCGCAAGTAGGAGTGAACGTATATAAATGATTTCTTGGAACTAATCATAGTAACTCCACCTAATGTTGCATATGTATGAACTTATAATGAATATGTATACCTTTGTGTAGTAAAAGCTGAGCAAGGAAACATTCGGTGTGCGTGTTTGGAGGAAAGATCCCCAGTGGATCCAGCGCTGAACAAATAAATACCTGCTTTAGAGACCTTTGTCTATAGAGTTTTATTGTCACCCTCTTTGGTGGGATTCATCTGGAAGGACTCATGGCACTGGGATGGGACTGCAGCCCACCCGGAGCAGTGCTGGTGACTGCCCTGGGGGCCTCACCCTGCTCCCACGGGAATGCTGCTGCTGTCCTTGGGTCAGGTGAGTGTTGGGCAAACCCCAGCCCGGCTGCAGCAGTGCCCAACTGCCCCCAGCAGCACCAGCAGCAGCCGGGGGATCCCCAGTGCCCCCTGGGGTGCTGACATCTCTGCTGTCCCCAGGCCCCGCCGTCTCCATGTCCCTGTGGCTGGTGGGCGGCAGGAGCTGGTGCGATGGGCACGAGGAGATCCTGCAGGGCCAGATGTGGGGCAGAGTCCTGGAGGAGCAGTGGGACGTGCAGGGGCAGCATTGTGTGCTGGCAGCTGCAGGGTGGCAAGGCAGAGACAGCTGACACCCCCCGAAAGCTCAGCGGGGTCGGGACCCATGGGCTGTGAGGGGTCTGCTGGGCAGGGCACGAGGCCCACCTGGCCCTCTGCAGCACCTCCCTGCCCGAGCAGCACCATCTGCAGAGCTCGTGGAGGGCGTTGGAGTCACGTGTTGGGGTGAGCAGCAGTGCAGGGCACCCCAGGTGACAGGCTGGGTGGCCCTGACAGCCACCGTGGGTAGTCCTGCCACAGGGAAAGGGCAGGTTCAGTGCTGGAGGCACCACTGAGAGCAGAAGTGCCACCAGCAGATCCAGGGATGGGGAGGAGATGCACGAGGGCTTCAGATGGGCAAACACAGCAGTGCTGACAAACAGGGACACCACGGCCACGGGAGGGAGGCGCGCAGAAAAGGCTTTGTGCCAGCCCTGCTCAGAGGGGACTCTCGGCACAGCCCTGAAGATCTGCACATAGGAGAAAACAATGAACACAAAACACTCAGAGCCTAAACAGGCACTAACCACGGTAAGCCAAACTTCCCAGAGGTAATGTGAGTGTGAGCAGAAGAGCCTCAGGGTCTGGGGGATTTCACAGAAGAACTGGCCCAGGCCATTGCCCTGGCACAGGGGCAGGGAAAATGGATTGGCTGTGTGCAGCAGAGCAGTGAGAAAGCCACTGGCCCAGGCAGCTGCTGCCATGTGGGCACAAGCTCTGCTTCCCAGGAGGGTCCCATGGTGCAGGGCTTTGCAGATGGACACAGAGCGGCCATAGGACATGACTGTGGGAAGAAAACACTGCAGATGCAAAGCAAAGAAAGAAAAACAACTGAGCAGCACATTCTGCATAGGAGATGGCCCTGGTGTCCCAGAGGGAATTGTGCATGGCTTTGGGGACAGTGGTGCAGATGGAGCCCAGGTCAAGCAGGGAGAGGCTGAGGAGGAAAAAGAACATGGGGCTGTTGTTCCAAACGACTGTTTGAACTCACTTAAAGAATCACCAGCAAGGGGGGGTAGGTAAAAATGAGACTTTATATAAAGTGATGGCACAACAGAGTTCATTGGCACCGTTCACTCTACTCCTGCCTAGATGGTTAAGGGACACTGAGGAAAAAAGCAACAAACAGACTCCAGTCCATCAATCCAAACCGAAATAAACCAAGAACCATCCCTGGTGTGGGTGTATGTGTGTGTGTGTGTGAGTGTGTGTGTGTGTGTGTGTGTGTGTGTGTGTGTGTGTGTGTGTGTGTGTGACAAAAGAATAGAAAAGGGTAAAAATGGAATATGGACCAAAGGCTTAACAGTACTTGAAACAAAGTAGTAACAATTTAGCAAAGGAACCACACTGAAGAGCATTTAACTTAACAGAACTTTAATTAAACTTACTAACAGGCCTAATTTACTTAGATACCCAAAGGACTTAAACACCTAAGAGAGCAGCACTTTTCCTGTATTTGCCATAAGCAGATACGAAAGCACACAGACAGACAGAGTCAGTGCCAGGGACCTGTCAGAAATTCCCCTCAAGGGCAGGGAAATGCTCACTCTGGATGCTTTTGCATCTCCCCAGAGGGCAAAGGGTTGAGCCTCGAGGAGTGGAGGATTGGCCCAGTGTCGCTCATTGTTCGGGGATGCCCCGAGTGCAGCAAATGGGAGAGTTCCTGGCTCGGAGAGGCCCCACTCAGAGGGAGGAGCTGCTCCAGGACAGCTCCAAGGGGCTCATTTTGGATTGCTGTTTATAGGGCCCCAAGAGATGGGCTTTAGTCAGAGCAAAGTTTCATCCTCGTGACACTTCGGATCAACAGCTTTTGGTGACAGTGTGAGAACAGGGATGTGGTACCATTGAGGGAAGAAAAACAGTTGCCAAGGCTGTTCCTAAAGCAAGCAGGAGCTCGTTGGACAGCAGCAGTGCCTGGGAGCAGACAGTGTTTGTGATCAGCTGCACAGGAGCTGAGCCCAGGGGCTGCTGCTCAAGGCCCAGGCCTAAGGAGCATTTCTCACATGGAGGGCTGGCCTGGAAAGGCGGTGCTGGGGGATAATTCACAGCCTCAGGGCGCTCCCAGTTGCTCCCAGGATTTCCATGTCCGTGCTCCAAGTGCTGCTCACAGCCCTGAGCCGTGGGGATGGCAATGTCCGCTCCCATCCCAGGGCAGTGTCACACCTGAGCCAGGTGTGCAGGGCAGGACCTTGCCCTGAGCCCAAGCACTGTCCCACCTGCAGGAGCTGCTTCCCATAGGCCTCTTCCTGCTGCGGCCCCAAGCCCAGATGGGAAAGCCCAGCCCTTTCCCATCTCCCCTGAGACCCACCCAATACCTCAAGCCACACACCCCAGCCTGGACCCCAGACCTCCCTCACAGACCCAACCAAGACCCCTCGCAGCACCACAGATGTCCCCAAGAACCACAAAAGGCCCTTCCAAGCCCAACAGGATCCCCAAATGCCCCTCCCTGCCCACCATGGCACTGACCAGGAGACGTGGGTGGACAGGAACATCCACAGCCAGGAGCAGCTCAGGCACTTCAGCAGCGATTTGGGCACTTGGAGGGGCACACCCCAAATGGAGAGACCCAGGCCAGGGACTGGGACAGACAACCGGAATTCCTGGAGAACAGATGGGCTCAGGTGGACACATTCTGCCAGCACAACTATGAGATCGTGGCACTGTCCCTTGGCCTGGGCAGCCCCAGAACACCCAAACCCTCGATGAACCCCAAATTCACCCTCAAATCCCAGGAAAATGGTGCAGATTTCAATCTCTTTGTTGCATTTCTTTATTTTCACCCCAATTTTGGTAGTTTTGACAGGATGAAGAAGGTAATTATTGAGGTTGGAAAAGAACTCCAAGATCATCCAGCATTGCTTGATGCCACCAGAAGAAACAATTGGAAAGAGCGGGTGAGATTTTTTTGGCTGTAACGTTAATAAATCAGCTCTTCACAATGAATTTCCAATATCAATCTGAGTCCCACTGGATATTCCTGCTCCTGCGTTTGCCCAGGTGTCCTGCCACTGTAGGTCACCAGGAGTGTGGGTCACCAGGGCTCTGCCCAGTGTGGGTCATCTGTGGGGTGATGAAAGTTGGAGCAACGCAAAGCTCTTCCCACAGTCGGAGCACTCGCAGGGCTTCCCTTACCGGTGCCTCCGCTGGTGTTGGGTCAAGTGAGAGCTCCTGGAGAAGCTCTTCCCACACTCGGGACACTCGTAGGGCCTCTCCCCGGTGTGGATGCGCCGGTGCCTGATGAGGTTGGAGTTGTGCTTGAAGCCCTTCCTGCACTCAGGGCAGCGGAAGGGCCTCTCCTCTGTGTGAATCCGCTGATGCACAAGGAGATCTGAGCTGGTTGGAAACCTCTTCCCACATTCGAGACACTTGTAGGGCCTCTCCCCAGTGTGGATGCTCTGGTGGTGGATCAGGCTGGAGCTGTTGCTGAAGCTCTTCCCACATGCCCCACAGTCATAGGGCTGTTCCCCTGTGTGGATCCTCTGGTGACGAATCAGGCTGGAGCTGCAGCTGAAGCTTTTCCCACATTCCACACACTCATAGGGCTGTTCTCCAGTGTGGATCCTCTGGTGGCACATCAGGCTGGAGCTCTCGCTGAAGCTCATCCCACATTGCCCACACTCGTAGGGCCTCTCCCCTGTATGGATGCGCTGGTGGGTGATGAGATGGGAGTTTTGCTTGAAGCCCTTCCTGCAGTCAGGGCAGCGGAAGGGCCTCTCCTCTGTGTGAATCTGCTGATGCCTGAGGCGATGCGAGCTGGTCTGAAACCTCTTCCCACATTCCCCACACTCATAGGGCCTCTCCCCTGTGTGGATCCGATGATGGACCATCAGGTCAGAGCTCTTGCTAAAGCCTTCCCACATTCACCACACTTGTAGGGCTTCTCCCCATCATGGAGCTGCTCATGGACCACCAGGGTCAAGCTCTGCCTGAAGCTCCGGATGCCTTCCCGGCACAGGGTGGGTCTTTCCTCCTCAGAGCACCCTGGGCTGGGTTTGCAGCCCCTCCTTGTGCGGCATTTCTGGGGCTTTTCCTCCCTCTTGAACTCCTGTGTCATGGAGTCGCTCAAAACAGCCTCTTCCACCAGGTTCTGCCCCAAGGCTTTGCCCTCCCTGGTCTCCGTCTGCAGCTCATTGCCTGGGGAGGAAGGACAAGGAGAGGATGGGATTTGCCTCTGTGCCACAGGGAAGGGGAAGGACATCCCCCCAATCTGTCCCTGCAGGACAGCATCGGCAGCGGGGTTGTCCTGCAGCCGGGGACAATGCTCAGCTGGGACATGGAGCAGAAGAGAGGGGGAAAGGAGCACTGACTTCTTCCTCACCTGCCTGCAGGTCCTCGGGAATCTTCCTCTTCCTCACAGCCTCCTTCTCCATCTGGCTAAGGTTTGGGAAATGGAAATCCTGGTCTGGGTAAAAAAAAGGTGTGAGTGCCTTGGGTTGGGGGTTCCTCCTGCCCAACTCTATCTCTAGAAGTCTCCGAGTCTTTCGTGTCTATAAAATCCTCCAAAAATCAAGAGTGACTCCAGAAAAATCTTCCAGGAGATCCCCCTTTCCAGTCTCCTGGCTTTGGGGTGCTGGGGTTCCCCCTTCTCGAAGCTGCTGGGGCTCCCGTGGATCCCCCTTCTCCGGGCTCCTGCTTAGGGATGCCGTGGGGTTTCGCTGGTCCCAGGGGTCCCTTCTTCCCTGATGCTGCTTTGGCTCCCAGGGTTCCCATGGTCCCCCTCCTCAGGCTCCCCCCACTCCAGGCACTCGGGGCTTCCCCTCTCTCCGCTGCCCCTTTCAGTGTCACAGTGTCCCGGCCCTGCCTCATCTCCAGGCTCCCCCACCCCTCCAGGCTGCCAGGGGTCCCCCAGCTCTGCTATCGCCCCTCTCTGCTCTCTCCACTCTGGGAGTCCTGCGTTCTACAACCCAGCTCTCCTGGGGATCCCCAAAACCGACGTCCTTTTCTGCCAATACTGGGCAATTCCCACATAGATCCCCTTGCATATTCCCCCAAGGTGTATATATGGCACAGCTTTGGAGTTCTGCAAGATCCAAACATCCCCTCCGGCACAAAAAATCCCCACCAGAGGCATGCAATGATATCTGGGGCTCAATTGCAGAATCCGTGAGTTCCAAACACTCGTCCAGGCAAAAACCCCTCCTGGAGACTCCCCGATAGATTTAGGTCAAGCTCCACCTCCGCGGCCACCCATGGAATGTGGGGGGAGGGGGGCAATGATCCCAGAGCCAGGTATGCTGTGGACACAGTGGGTGGTGAAACCTCATGGTTCTCCTGCTCCTCCTATTCCTGCTCTTCCTCCTCTCCCCCCCGCCTTCCTCCCACTCCACCTCTGCTCTTCCCTCAGACACCCCTTTCCCCACCTTCCTCTGCCCCACGGCTGCCACAGCACAGGCTGATTGGATGGGGGAAGCCCTGATCAGCCCCAGGGACAGACAGGGGGCTTGGGGACCCCCCCAGTGCAGATCCACCTCCCCCAGAGCCCCAGGGAATTGCTCCGGGGATTGAGTGCTGGAGAACAAGGCAGGACCCCCACGGAACCGCCCTTCTTCCCTCCCAACCCCACCTTTCCCTCCCCTCTCCTCCCCTTGCCCATCCTTCTCCCATTCCACAGACCCCTCCCAACTCAATTTCCGTGTCCCATCCCCCTCCCGCTCTCTTTGGGGGTCCCAGACCCCTCCTTTCCACGGCTCTTCTGTCCCTTTCACCATCCTCCTCTCAATCCCCATCCCCCCTCTCCCATGATTGGTTTTGGTGCTTCCAGGACCATCCTGTCCACTTTGGGGGTCCCAATCCCCATTTCGCTCACTTTGAGGTCCCAGCCCCCGCCCCCCTTCTCACCGCGCCCCCCGCTCACCCCGCGGCCGGGGGCACTCCCAGCACCACCAGTGCCACCAGGACGGCCCCAGCTGCCCCCACACGGCCCATGCCCAGCGCCGGGCAGGTGCCCAGAGCCCCAAAGCAGCCGCGCTCTGCCCTGGGGGGGTCCCCAAAGCGGCCCCGCCCCGCGCGGCACTGCGAGCACCAGGCCGGAGCAGTGCGGAGCGCGGGCGGGCGGCATCAGCCGTGCCCGGGCAGGGCCGGGCCCCGCGGGACAGCTCCCCCCGCACTCGGCCCCAACGGGACAGCGCCCAGCGGGGGGGCCCGGCCTGCCCGCCCCACACCTCCCCCTCCCCAAATTCCGCTCCCGGCGCTGCTGGGGCCGAGGGGGGCGCAGGTGGGCTCCAGAGGTGCCGGAGACACGTGTCCCCCGCTGCCAGTGCCACCCCCGGAAGGATTAGGGGTACCCCAAAACTCCCTCACAGGTGGCCGATACCCCGCAAGCCCCCAAGGAGTGGGGTCCCCCCGCCTTCAGCACCCCCAACCTTCGGCTGCCTCATCCCAGGCCCCATCCCACCCATCCCCCTCCCCCACATTTCAGCTCACACCCCAATCCACATCCCACCCTGCCCGGGCCCCATCCCACCCCATCCCACTTCTCCCGCCAGCCGCCACTGAAACCCCCCAAACACCCGCGTGCCGGGGACTCCCCAATATCCCCCCAGGGGCATTTGCGACTCACATTTGGAGTCCTGCAACATCCAAACATCCGCCCCCTCCCCCCCCCCTAAAAAAAACCAAACACACAAGCCTCCCAGGATCAACCAAAGATATTTGGGGCTCCGTTCTGGAGTCCTACAAGGTCCAAAAATCCCCCCCTCCCAAAAAGAACCCCACGCACTGCACAAGATCTCTGGGGCGAGCTCCCCCTGCCCGGTCACCTGCGGGATGCGGGGGCGATGCTCCCGGGGCCGAAGGTTGCGGACACAGAGAGCGATGGACGCACGTGGTGCCTTCTTTTCCTGCTTCTCTTTCTGCTCCACCCCCTTGATCCCTCCTCTTCCTCCCGCTTCCCCTCCTCCATCTCTCCTCCCCACCTGGGCTTCCTCTTCCTCTGTTCTTTCTCCCTCTCTCCTGCTCCTCCTGCTCCTGTTCTTTGGGGCTCCCATCCCGACTGTGTCTGACATCACCCCTGGGGCCATCCCGTGCTGTGAAAGCTGCAGGGGTGCAGGGGCAGCCGGGAATTTTGTTTTCCAAATCTCTGGGCTGAAAGGAAGCGCTGTGAAATCCGTCAAGGAAAAGAAAGGAGAAATGGCAAGTGATGGAAATGGATACCACTTTGGACTCCGTTTATCCCTCTGGATTGCAAAAGCTGACAAACCCCGAGCACCGGCGGACACCCGTCCCCGCCGTCACGTCCCAAGGGATCAGAGGTGCGGCTGGCGGGGCTCGAAGCTCCGTGCAGCAGCTCCGCTCCCGCGGCCCAAAGCTCGGGCTGGAGCGTGGAGTGTGGGACACAGCCCCGTGCTGGGGGCAGAGCCGCTGCTGGGGCCATCGCTGTGTCCAGGGCATCCTTTATGGGCCTCGTGCAGCTGCAAGCTGCCGAGGGCTCCCCGAGGCTTTCTGGGGCTGTCCCTCCTCCCCAAATCTGTTGGGTTTAATGCCCGAGTGCGGCACCCCCGTGCCCTGTGGCAGCAGCCGGTGCCGGGCCACAGCCCCGGGAGCCGAGCTAATGCCCGGCCGTGCCCGGGAGGGACTGAGGGCAGGGGAGTTCAGAAGGCTCCCCCGCACCCCTCGCTGCACACGGAAAGGTATTTCAGTGCATGGGAGCGATTTTCCGGGGTTTCTGGGCTCTGTGGGGCCGAGGCGGCAGCAGCGGGACCCTCGGGGCCCGGCCCGTGTGGGCGGCCGGGGCTGAAAAGTGCTTGGCGGCCCCAGCGCGGTGCGTGAGGGCTGAGCGGAGCTGTTGGGAACAAGCCCCGGAACCCCCCGGTGCCTCTGGGCTCAGAGCGGGGAGAGGCCCTGCGAGTGTGGGCAATGTGCGATGAGCTTCAGCCACAGCTCCAGCCTGATCTGCCACCAGAGGATCCACACCGGGGAGAGGCCCTACGAGTGTTCCGAGTGTGGGAAGAGCTTCAGCCACAGCTCTCACTTGACCCAACACCAGCAGAGCCATTGGTAAGGGAAGCCCTGCGAGTGCCCCGACTGTGGGAAGAGCTTCGTGCTCTGCTCCAACTTCATCACCCATCGGAGGAGCCACATTGGGAAGACACCTGGCTGGCGGTCCTTTTATTTTGGCATGAATTTTCTTTTGATTCATCTTCATGCCTTCAAAACACACAAAACTGGGATAAAAATTAACAAATTGATCAAAGGCATCTAAAGCCTCCCTCTTTACTAGTGTTCGGGGAGAATCTGGGATTTGGAGAAATATTTGGGAGTATTTGGGGGCTTTAGGGGTATTTGGTGTAGTTTTCTCCATTGCTTTGCACTCCTAAATACAAGACGGATCAATCTGTCACCTTGAAACCACTCAGTGCCACTGAAACCTACTCAATGCCAGCCCAAAATTCCTGGATTCCACAGCCCCTGAGGGTGGAATGGGGTTGGAAGGGGATGTGGTGAAGTGGGATGCAGATCAGGAGGGGTGAGATGGGCATGGGGTGGGGCAGGATGGTTGGGATGGTACTATGAATGAATTCACAAGCTGAAATTTTAGCAACATCATATTGAACATTTATTTATAGAGCAAAGGCAAAACCAGCTGGACACTTAGCAATTTTGCCAGAGGCGCAATCCATTCATTTTACTGTGAACTTAAGTACTTTCTTTAATTGTTACATATTCATTAAGCCTAGAAAGAAATTTCCACTTCACCCAACTCCCCCCCTCCTGATCCTTGACCCCTTCTGCTAGCGCAGCACCTGTCTTGGAGTCTCGGACCCTCTGGATTGCCTCAGAACTGAAGGCAGAAATCCTCCCATCTATGTTTCCTCAGTTCCAACTTAATTTGTAGGTGGCAGTTCCTTTGGGAGGTGTGAGTCAAGATAACAGACTTCCTGGGATGCCTGTGGTTATCTTTGTTTCTTTAACATGTCTTGATCCCCAGCTCTGTGTTTTGTCAACTTAAAAGACATTTATTACCATGTATTTATTACTACATTTTCTAACATATTACAACTATTTTGAAGCTACAATTCACCCCAACCTTCTTTCTACTTAATTATATTTTATCTTAACACTATTTTTTACACAGTACATTATCATTTGTAAATGTTAAATTCATATATGTGCAAGCCAGCATTTATCATTCACTCATTTATCACAAGGGGGTTTGGGAGGGGTGGAATGGGGGAAATAGGGTTTGGGAAGGGGTCCTTGAAGTCCAAGAGGGGTGGGATGGGTTGGGTGTGGATTGGGAGAGTGGGGCAGGGTCTGGAATGAGACAGCCAAAGGCTGGCGATGATGGAGGGAGTGGGAACTTGTTCCTGAGTGAGTTTTTGGGTATTCCACATTCCTGAAGGGATTTTGGGGCATCCCACATTTTGGAGGCAGTTTTGGGGTACTCCCCAGTTCTTGGGGGGTTCCTGAGAGCAGCTCCATGGAGCCCCATTGCCAGGGGTGGTTGCCATGGGCATGAGCTCAGAGCTGTAGGCAGAGTCCATTGCCTTGGTGCTGGAGAGCAGAGAAATGATGGATGACCCCAAACATTTGGAGAGTGTGTTTGGGGGGCAGGGCAAGTTCTGTGTAGGTGGGGCGGTCACTGCCCCACCCCCAGCCACTGCAGCCTCTGGCCCAGCCCCAAAGTGGCTGCCAAGCCCCTGGCACCCCGAAAACCCCACCTGTGAGAGGGAGCAGAGCAGGTAAAGGCTGTGACACAGGTGTGACACTGACACGTCCCACAGCCCCGGAGCTCACAGCAGCTGAGATAGTGCTGGATCCAAGGCCATGACCATGGATATCTCTTCCTCTCTGTCTCTGTGTTTCTTTTCCTGACTTCCTCTTGTCAAAATCTGGATAACTTGAAGTTGGACAGGTTAGAGTTTTCTGAGTCAGTGCTGGGTGAAGTGCCTTACCATAATTGCAGATTTAATATAAGTTAGAAGCTAAGTTAAATACTATTCCTCTGTTAAATTGTTAAGTCATAGGTTATTAGTGAGGTTAAATACTGTTAAGGGCTGTTCTTTTGCTAAATTGTTAAGTTTGAGATAGAAGTTAACGTAAAGGTAGATGTTAAGTCCTGTTAAGTTTGAGGGCTGTTAAGCTTTCAGGCCGTATTCCTTTTATCCTTGCCCTTGCTGTCCTTTTGTCACACACACCTAAACACACACACACACACACACACATGCAGAAAGGTCTGGGGTAAATTCTGGTTTGATTGATTGGATTTTGTTTGATTTTGTTGTTGCTTTGTTTCTTTGGCATGCCTGAACTGTCCAGTCAGGATCAGAGTGACTCTTGTGAATGAACTTTGTCGTGCTGCCAGTGAATATTAAATCAGGTTTTTGCTGATCCCTAGCTGGGGATTTTTAAGCGCTCTCAAGCCCTCATTCGTAAGAGGGTGAAGGAGCCCTGGGCCAGGCCCTCTCCCTGGGGGACACCGGGATGCAGTCGGGGGGTCCCTGTCCCGCTATTCCACCCCCCATGGCCCTGTCCCCCCCGTCCCCCTGTCAGGCTCTGGGGATGGATCTTGTGGAACATCCTCTGGGGGAGGCTGCAGCACTGGGGTGGGGGAACCCGGGGGGACAGGGGACCCTGCTGTGCGTGAGCAGCGTTGGACTTCTCTGGGGGTAACTGTGAGGGGGGGCCAGGGCAGAGTGACCTCCCCAGTGACCTCACACAGCCCCTGTGACCTCACACCACCATGTGATGTCACAGCCTGCTCTGTGATGTGACACAGCCACCGAGTGACCTCACACAGCCCCACTCTGGGATGGCACACACTCTGCCCTGGGATGTCACAAACCATTCTGTGATGTCACAGCCCCACCCTGTGATGTCACAGCCCATGCTGTCACGACTCCTCAGGTGTGCAGTGCCATCGGCGCTCCGGCTCGGCCGCCCTGCCCTTCGCCCCCCGGCCCCGCTCGGGCCCCACACCGAGCCCGCTCTGCTCTCGGGCCGCTCGCGCGGCTCCGCCCCCTCCCGCCCCGCCCCTCCCTGCCGCCTCCGGATTGGCCAATGGCCTGCTGGCCCCGCCCCCTTTGGCAGCCGCCGCAGCGCTGAGGGGGACCCGGGACGGCGACAATCGGGAGGGTCCCTTGGGGCTTTGGGGGGCACGGGAGTGAAAGGAATAAGGGAGTGTCTTTAGAAACAAGCTGCTGGTAAGATAAGAATGATACTGAGAGATAGAAGAAATAATGGGAAGGATTTCCACAGGAATTCCACCGATTGACTCGCCCAAGACTGTCGTAATAAACTACAGGAACAGAGACATAAGAAAAAGGACACTGAGTCAGTGTCATCCCCTGGGAACCACCCCTCACCTTCCACTGCAGCGCCAGGAGGATGAATCCAAACATGGAGCCCCCAAACCCCAACAGCATCTTGGGGGATGGGGTCTGGTGGCAGCTTTGGGGTCCTGAGGGGGTCACGACCACTCTAACATGCCTTCCCAGTCCCACAGTCACCCCCAGACCCCTCAAACTACCCCATAGCTCCTCCCAGGACCTGCCAACCACTCCTTGCAATATAAATGAGCCCAAGAGCCACTGAATCCCATTCTCATCTCCCCCTACAAACACCCAAGTTCTCTCCAAGCCACACAGCCCTGCCAGGACCCCAAACCTCCCTCATAAAGCCCCCAGAAGCCCCCAAGCCCCCTCTCAGCATCACAAATGCCCCCAAGAGCCACAAAAGCCCCTCCCAGCCCCCCATGGCACTGACCAGGAGAGGTTGGTGGACAGGAACATCCACAGCCAGGAGCAGCTCAAGCACTTCAGCAGTGATTTGGGCACTTTGGGGGCACACCCCAAATGGGGAGACCCAGGCCAGGGACTGGGACAGACAACCGGAATTCCTGGAGAACAGATGGGCTCACCTGAACCCCCTGTTCTGTGGGCACAGCTATGATCACATAGCCGCATCTGCCCGGGTCAGCAGCCCCACAACACCCAAACCTTCCCATATTATCCTGTGAACCAACCACAAATTGACCCTCAAATCTGAGTGAAATGGTGTGGCTTTAGATCCCTTTGTTTAATTTCTTTACTTAAACCTCAATTTGGGTTGTTTTGACAGAATGAAGAAGGAAATTATTTAGGTTAGAAAAGACCTCCAAGATCATCCAGCGCTGCTTGATGCCACCAGTAGAAACAATTGGACAGAGCAGGTGAGATTTTTGTGAGTGTAAAGCCCACAAATGTGCTCTTCCCAATGAATTCCCGATTTCAATCAGAGTCCCCGTGGATATTCCTGCCCCTGCGTTCTTCCAGGTGCCTACGGAGATCCAGAAGGATGTGGAGACCACCTGCCAGGTGTCTTCCTAATGTGTGTCACGGGGAATGTGGGTCACCAGGGCTCTTCCCAACATGGCTCCTCTGATGGGGAATGCAGTTGGAGCAGCGCACAAAGCTCTTCCTGCACTCGGGGCTCTCACAGGGCTTCCCTTATCGGTGCCTCCGTTGGTGTTGGATCAAGATTGAGCTCCTGGAGAAGCTCTTTCCACACTCAGGACACTCATAGGGCCTCTCCCCAGTGTGGATGCGCTGGTGCCTGATGAGGTGGGAGTTGCGCTTGAAGCCCTTCCTGCAGTCAGAGCAGCGGAAGGGCCTCTCCTCTGTGTGAATCCGCTCATGGCGGAGGACTTTGGAGGAGGTCTGAAACCTCTTCCCACACTCAGGACACTCATAGGGCCTCTCCCCAATGTGACTCCGCTGGTGGACAATCAGGCCGGAGTTCTGCCTGAAGCTCTTCCCACATTCCCCACACTCATAGGGCTTCTCCCCAGTGTGGATCCTCTGGTGAACAATCAGGCTGGAGCTCGTGCTGAAACTCTTCTCACACTTGGCACACTCATAGGGCTTCTCCCCCGTGTGGATCCTATTATGGACAATCAGGCTGGAGCTGACTCTGAAGCTCTTCCCACATTCCCCACACTCGTAGGGCCGTTCCCTGCTGTGGATCCTCTGGTGCCAGGTCAAATTGCTCCTCTGGCTGAAGCTCTTCCCACATTTCCCACACCTGAAGGACTTCTCCCCATCGTGAAGCTGCTCATGGGTCACCTTGCCCGAGCTCTGGCTGAAGCTCTGGTCACCTTCTCGGCACAGGGTGGGTCTTTCCTCCTCGGAGCACCCTGGGCTGGGTTTGGAGCCCCTCCTCGTGCGAGACCTCCGCGGCTTTTCCTCCCCATTGGATTCCTGCACCATGGAGCTGCTCAAAATGGCCTCTTCCACGAGGTTCTGCCCCAAGGATTTCTCCTCCCTGGTCCTCAGCTCGTGTTCTGGGGGAGGAAGGACAAGGAGAGGATTTGGGATTTGCCTCCGTGCCACAGGGAAGGGGAAGGACATCCCCCCAACCCATCCCAGGCAGGACGGCATCGGCAGCAGGGCTGTCCTGCAGCCAGGGGCGATGCTCAGCTGGGACATGGAGGAGAAGAGAAGGGGAAAGGGGCAGTGACTTCCTCCTCACCTGCCTGGGGGTCCTGGGACATCTTGCTCTTTCTCAAAGCCTCCTCCTCCATCCAGCCAAGGTTTGGGAATGGGAAATCCTGGTTTGGAGGGAAAACAAGGGGTGACTACATTGGGTTTGAAGACTGCTTTGTCCAATTCCGTCTTTAGGAGTCACCAGACATATGCGGTCCATAAAAAACTCCAGATCACCAAGATTCAGCCCCAAAAAAGACTCTCACAAAAATTCCCTGTATCTGATCTCTCCTCTTTGGGGTTCTTGGCTTCCCCCCGGCTGGGTTGCTGGGGGTCCCATGGGTACTGGGTGTCCCCCTCTCCAGTGTCCCCACCCTCCCCAGACTGCCGAAGGATAAAGGAATCCCAGAAGTTCCCCCTCTCCAAGTTCCCCATTTCGGGGTTCTGACGATCTCCTCTCTCTGGGTTCCCCTTAGGGCAGCCGGGGCTTTTGGTGGGTTCCAGGGATCCCCTCTCCCCTGTCTCTCTCTCCAGGCTGCCGGAGCTCTTATGGCTCGCCCCTCTGGGTGTCCCTATTTCATGGTCCCAGGGCTCCCCCATCCAGGTTACTGGAGGTCCCCCAGCACCACTATCACCCCTCTCCATTCTCCCCTCTCACAGACCTCCCAGGGGTCCCCAAAACCAGTTTCCCCCATCATGCACAGGTCCTGTGCGATCCCCACGTGACCCCGGGCAGAGCCCAACCCCCATCCTGCGGGGGAGTCTGCCAGCAGCAGCCACCAGGACCCCCCAAAACACCTCCCAGGGAACCCCCCAATGTCCCCCCAGAGGGGCATTTGCATAACCTGACTGGGGGTTACTGGGCCCATGTTGGGAGGAAACTCTGGACACATTGGGAGCAACTGGGATCAACTGGAAGCTACTGGAACCATGCTGAGGGGGACTGAGACCACAGCTGGGGCAACTGGGATCATACTGGGAGCAATTGGAACCACACTTTGGGCAACTGATTGAAACTGCAATCACGGTGGAGGCAACTGGGAGTAACTGGGAAAGACTGGGATCATTCTGACATAACTAGAACCTTACTGGGGCAACTGGGAGTGCCTGGGAATGACTATGAGCATGCTGAGGGCAACTGAGATATACTGGGAGTGTCTGTAACCATACTGGGCGGATTGGAACCACTCTGGGAACAGTTGGGACCACACTGGGGGAAACTGGGCCTAACTGGGAGCCTGCTGAGAGGGACTGGGAAAATAGCAGGGGCCACTGGGGGCAAATGGGATCATACTGCAAGGAACTGGAAACAACTGGAACTATGCTGGGGGCAATTGGGATCATACTGGGATCACAGTGGGAGCAGCTGGGCCCCATGCTGGGGGAGACTGGGATCACACTGAGGGAGACTGGAATCATATTGGGATTGACTGGCAGTGGCTGTGGGCAACTGGAATCATGGTGAAAGCAACTGGGAAGAGGTGGGAATAACTGGTAGCATGCTGGGGGCAACTGGGATATACTGGGAGAGACAGGGAGTCACGGGGATCATACTGGAGGCTACTGGACTCATGCTGGCGTTGACAGGGAGCAACTAGGATCACATTGGGGGCCACTGGCATCATGCTGGGAGAGACTGGGATCATGCTGGGATTATAGTGGGTGTCAGTGGACCCTGATTGGGGCTTACTGGGAGCTACTAGCCTCATGCTGGGAGCCAAATGGGGATATACTGGGAGCAACTGGGAATGACAGGGTGCAGCTGCTGACAATTGGGATCTACTGGCAGTGCCTGCGATAATTCTGGGGGCAACTGAACCATGCTGAAGGAACTGGGAGTGCCTGGGAATGACTGTGAGAGTATTCAGGGCAACTGGGATATACTGGGAGTGCCTGAGACCATGCAGGTGGTGACTGGGACCATACTGGGCGTGACTGGGAATGTGCTGGCAGGAACTGGGACCACACTGGCAGAAACTGGGGGCAAGTGGGAGTGATTGGGGCCCTGCTGGGAGAGACTGGCATCATAATGGACTCATCCTGGGATTGTATGGGGAGCGACTGACTATGCTAGGGGCAACTGGGAGAACTGGGAATACACTGGGCAAAAGAGGGAGCAACTGGGAGCAACTGGGACCATGCTGGGGGGTAATTGCATCATAATAGGGAATGACTGGGAGTGACTGGGTTCATACTGGGAGCAACAGGGATCCTACAGGGAGTGAGGGGAAGTGACCAGGATCATACTGGGAGTGACTGGGCTCATACTGGGAGTGACGAGGAAACTGGAACTACACGGGGTGGGAGGGGGCAACTGCGCTTATACTGGGAGCAGCCACTTCCGGGACCCGGCAGCCCTGAGCCCCTTTCCCGCCATCCTGCCCCTCCAGCCCCCAAACACCCCTGCTGGGGGTCCTGGCAATCCCAGCAATTCCCCCTTGCAGAGTCCCCGCTCCGCAGTTCTGGGCGTCTCCTCTCCCTGGGGTCCCGCTTAGGGAAGCCGGGGCTCTCGGGGATGCCCAAAACCACTGTCCCCCCCTCCCTGCCACTCCACACATGGCCCCGGCCAGAGCTTGGAGGGCCCGGCCCGGGCAGAGCCCAACCCCCACCACGGGGGGGACCCGCATACCCCTGCCCCCATCAGGGCTCTGCCCGCACTGCCATCGGGACACCCCAAAAACACCTCCCGGGAACCCCCCATGTGCCCCTAAGGGGCATTGGCGGTTCAGCTTGGGAGTAACGCAAACTCCAAACATCGCCCCCAAAAAAACCCAAACCCAGGGACCCCCCAGATATTTGGGGCGAGCTCCCCCTCGCCGCTCACCTGCGGGATGGGGCGGCGATGATCCAGGGAGGGCTGCGAATTCAGGGAGACCCAAACTGTGTGGCTGTGACCCGAGCCTTTTTTGTGCCTCCTCCTCCTCCCACTCCTCCCCCTCTGGCTCTCCTCCTCCCGCTCCTCCTCTTCCATCCCTTCTCCACCTCCTCCTTCTCCACCCTAATCCCACCTCCTTCTCTTCCTTCCTCCAATAGTTTCTCCCGCTCCTCCTCCTTCCATAGCTTGCCACGCTTGTCCTTCCTCCTTCCTTCTCTTCCATTCCTCCTCCACCATTCCCCGAAGCCCTCGCAGGCTGCGGGAGGTGTGGGGATGGAGCTGGGACAGGTCGGGATGGGCAGCGCGGGGCTCTCGGCTGCTCCCAGCCCAGCGCTGGGGGCAGGGGGGAAGCCGGCCCGGGGAAAAGGAGAGAGAAACAGAGAAAATTGGGGGCTGCAGAGCATTTTGTGGCCATGGAATCTCTTGGCCCCAAGGCTCTCATCTGACACAGTGGGGCCTCCCTGGGCCCAGGGGACCATGAGGAGGTTATGGAACCTCATTGAAGCGAAGCTGAAATGGGAAACAGCGGCTACTCCTGGAGTGCAGGAGACTGCTGTGAGGTTCTGGAACCCAATGGAACCAAGGCACAAATGCGACACAGAGGAGCCTTAGGAAAGCAAGAGACCATAGTGAGGTTTTTGGAGCCTCACAGAACCAAGGATCCATTTTGTCACAGCAAGGCCTCATGGAACCCAGGTGCTGCTCTGAGGTGATGGAAACTCATGCAACTGAGGCTGCAGTGTGCCACAGTGGGGCCTCATGGAACACAGAAGGCCACATTGAAGCTATGGAATCCCATGGAAGCAAAATCCTAAAGTGACACATTAGGGAAACCAAAAGCATAGTAAGATTATGGAACTTGATGGAAGCAAGGCTTTGGTGTGACGCAGCGTTTCCTCATGGACCAGAGGAGACCATTGTGAAGCTGTGGAATCTTATGGAACCAAGGCTCTACTGTGACAAAGCAGGGCCTCATGGAACACGGGAGATCATAGTTGGGTCATGGTAACTCAGGGAAGCAAGGCTCCAGTGTGTCACAGCAGGGCCTCACGGAACCCAGGAGAGCATTGGGAGGCTATGGAACAATATGGCACCAGGGTTCCACTGTGACCTGAGAGCACATCATGGAAGCAAGGGACAATTGTGACCCTACGGAATCACCGTGGGCTGCAGGTGGATTCTGTGCTCTGTCCGGGGATGCAGCTGGGCAATAAGGCCTCAGGTACCCTACCAAGTGTCCGGCTGTGTCATGGGTGTGAGAGAAATTTGGGGGGAACCCCCTGCACCCCTGACCCCGCTCCTTCTCCCAGCCGGGCACGGAGCTGCTGGGACATGGAAAGGGGTCCTGCTGCACCCCCCATTCCCCCCACACCCGTGCACAAGTTTCAGGGCACTTGGAAGCCATGCTGGGGGTGAAGTTGAGCCGGCTTGGGGAGGGGGCTGGGACAATTTGGGTGGCTTTTTGGGGGTCCCGGTGTCCACCCCCGCCCCAAATCCCACCCCTCCTCTGGCGCCCTAAATCTCACCCGCCCTCGCCAGTCCCTCCCGTGCCCCCAAAGCCCCAAGGGACCCTCCCGATTGTCGCCATCCCGGGTCCCCCTCAGTGTTGCGGCAGCTGCCAAAGGGGGTGGAGCCAGCAGACCATTGGCCAATCCGGAGGGAGTGGGGAAGGGGCAGGGTGGGAGGGGGCGGTGCCGCGCGAGCGGCCCGAAAGCGGGACGGGCTCGGTGTGGGGCCCAAGCGAGGTCGGGGGGTGAAGGGCAGGGCAGCCGAGCCGGAGCGCCGATGGCACTGCACACCTGAGGAGTTGCTGGGCGGTTCCACGCCGAGAGCGTGGCAGGGAGAGGCACAGGTGTGGGGGGCTGAGCGGGGCGTGGGGACAGAAGGGCTGATAGCACTGTGTGTACTGTGTCCCTGCGGCCTCTCCTCCAGACACTGAGGGGGCAGGAGCTCCCACCCCTCACTGTCACCTTTCTCTATCCTTGAGGAAACAGGGTTCAGGCTGGTGAACGGCAGCAGCGTGTGTGAGGGGAGAGTGCAGTTCCAGGTGCTGGGGACGCGGGGAACCCTCTGTGCCTCCCAATGGGGCATCTCGGACACCCATGTTCTCTGTGGCCACCTCAAGTGTTGGTTTGCCAAGTCCATTCCCGAATTTTGGGAGGGAAACCAGACCTGTCTGAAGGGACTCGTACCACTGCGATGGGACTGAAGCCCACCCGGAGCAGTGCCCGGTGATTGCCCTGGGGCCTCACCCTGCTCCCACGGGAACACTGCTGCTGTCCTTTGCTCAGGTGAGTGTTGGGAAAATTCCACCCCACCCACAGGGGCTGCCCAAGAGCCCCCAGCAGCAGCAGCAGCAGCTGGGGGCTCCCCAGGACAGTGACATCTCTGCTGTCCCCAGGCCCCGCTGTCTCCATGTCCCAGCCTGGACAGAGCCCGTGTTTGTGTGCCCGTGGGTCTGTGCTGCAAGAGACACCCGCAGCACTTGTGACCTGCACAGCAGAGCAGCTGCAGAGGGAACAGGATGGGGACACGTGTGTTCTCCCTGGGGCTGTGGGGGGATGTGCAGGTGTGTGGTGGCTGCCAAGGTCCCTTTCCCTGTTGCAGCTGCTCTGGCTATGCTCAGCTGTGTCCATCTGGCTTTCCTTGCAGGTGCTGGCATTTAGCGCTTGCCCTCTGGGGGTCTCCACCTTGGCTGATCTGTGCCTTGCTGGGGCTCCAGTCACTGCCCAGCCCAGGCACACACAGGCCTGCAGATATTCTGCCTTGTCCAGGCAGCTCCAGATTCTTCTCCTGGAGCACATTCTGTTCCCTGTGCCACGTGGGACGGTCCTGGCTATGGAACTCAGTCACCTGTCACCATCTCCACCATCACCACACAATAGTGGCTTTGTCCAAATCAAACTCTTGGCCTTTAGCAGCTGCTGATGTCAGCACTTTCCCTCTGCAAAATCCATGAAGCTACAGAGCCTTTTGGGGGGAAATTCTCTTGGCTCAAATCGACATGAGCTTGGACAAAGAGCCAAAGCTTCAGTCAGTGCCCTGGGGAGATCCCACTTTTATTGCCAAGATGCTCTGAGAGCAGCAGCTCTGGGGCGTGTCAGACACACTCTGAAGGCTCCAGGTGGGACAGAGCTGCTTCATCCTTAGTAGTCATAGGAATCTAAATATTCTTCTAGGGAAATAATAAACACAAATAACAATAGAGCTAATGATACTGAAATCAATTTTCCAATGGCCTCCTTGAGCTCACGGTTCCTCAGGCTGTAGAGGAGGGGGTTAAGTGCTGGAGGCACCACTGAGTGCAGAAGTGTCACCAGCAGACCCAGGGATGGGGAGGAGATGCACGAGGGCTTCACATGGGCATACACAGCAGTGCTGACAAACAGGGAAACCACGGCCATGGGAGGGAGGCACGTGCTGGGCAGGCACAAACGGGCTCCCCCACAGCCACTGCAGAGCCCTGGTGGGACACCTCGAGTGCCTCGAGGGCAGCCAGGGATGGCAAGGACTCCTCAGGAAGGCAGGGAGGAGGGTGAGGAGCTGGACAGGAGCTCTGAGCAAAGGCAAGGCTGCTGTGCACACAGCCTTTCCTTGGAGGAAGCCTCATGCTCACAGGTCCTCCAGAACACAGGGATTGCCACCCCACAGTGTGCAGGGAGGGCAGCAGGGCTGGGCACAAAGCAACCCAGGAGAGCTCAGGGGGGTGATGGGGACAACATTTGGACAGGGATGGTGGAGGGGCTGACAAGGACTCCTTTCCTACAGACAAGGTGCATGCAAAACAGCCACTGGATGTGGGCTAATTAATTAATTGGATTAATTTGGTCTCATGAGGGAAGCAGACATTGGTGGCTCCCCTGGGCTCAGCAACCATGAAGCAGCTGAGTCGAAAGTGTCTGTAGACAGGAGGGAAACAGCCACCAAACCTTCAGCCCTGGGCATGAGGAGAGCAGATGCAGCAGCTCAGGGAACTACCAGTGGGTAACATCCCCTGGGAAAACTCTTAGGAAGGTGCCGGGGTCTCTCTTGAAGCACCACTCCCTAAGGGCACAGGAACAGGCAATTGCTGATGGTCAGAAGTGAAGCAGGTGAGGGTGGGCAGAGGTCAGGGCAGGGCTGGCCATGGCAGGGCAGAGCCAGGGGGGCAGCGAGATGGGAGTGTGCAGCCTGCAGGGACACAGCAGCAGCTGTGGGACAGCACAGGACAAGCTGTGCTGGACATGGCCAAGGGCCCTGGCCAGGCTGGCAGTGCCCAGGAGAAGCCAAGTCTTGGTGCCCTGGGCCACAGCAGCGTCTGTGCCACCAAGGGCTGTGAGGAGACACCTTGTCCTGAGGCCCTGGGGCCTCCTGGCACAGCCCCAGCATGGCTGGGCACTGTCACCCCCTTGTCCTGCCCTCAGCATCCTCCCCACATCCCAGTGGCCCCGGCAGAGCCCTGAGCAAGGCAGGAGGGACAGGATGTGCCTTCCTCGGGGCTGGGGCTCAGGCCTTGGCCTTTCTGCTGCCTCCAATGAGCCCAGGCTTGCTTGCTATTCTTCCTCATTCTACATTTGCAAGATGATTGCCCTCTATTTTTTTTTTTCCCAGATGAAAAATGCCCTTTAGAACGAACGGTTCCAGGCGGCTATGTTGGGGTTGACCCTCTTGCCCTCCATCGGGTGGGTCCCAGCCCCCTCCCACTCCCTCTGGGGGTCCCACTGTCTGCTTTTCCTACTCTCTCCTACTCTCCCATCGTTCCCCCAGTTCCCAGCCCCACCTCTCTTGGCTTGGGGTGGCTTGGTTTGCGATGGTTTGGTTTGGCGTGGTTTGAGGGGGTTCCACTCACATTTCCCCCCTTCTCCTTTTTCCCACCACCCCTCTCCCTCCCTTCCTGCTCACCCCAGAGCTTCTTGCCCGTGGCCGGGAGGACCCCAGCACCACCAGTGCCACCAGGACGGCCCCAGCTGCCCCCACACGGCCCATGCCCAGCGCCGGGCAGGTGCCCACAGCCCCAAAGCAGCCGCGCTCTGCCCTCCGGGGGTCCCCAAAGCGGCCCCGCCCCGCGCGGCACTGCGAGCACCAGGCCGGAGCAGTGCGGAGCGCGGGCGGGCGGCATCAGCCGTGCCCGGGCAGGGCCGGGCCCCGCGGGACAGCTCCCCCCGCACTCGGCCCCAACGGGACAGCGCCCAGCGGGGGGGCCCGGCCTGGCCGCCCCCCACCTCCCCTCTCCCCAAATTGCGCTCCGGGGGTCGCTGGGGGTGAGGGGAGCGCAGGTGGGGCCACAGGTGCCGCAGCCACGTGTCCCCCGCTGCCAGTGCCACCCCTGGAAAGTTTAGGGGTACCCAGAAACTCCCTCAGAGATGGCGGATACCCAGGAAGAGCCTAAGGAATGGTGTTCCGCCCGGCCTCATCAGCCCGAACCTGCAGCTGCCTCATCCCAGGCCCCATCCCACCCATCCCCCTCCCCCACACTTCATCCCACACACTAATCCACATCCCACGCTTCCCGAGATCCATCCCATCCCATCCCATTTTTCCCGGCAGCCACCATCGGGACCCCCCAAAAAACTCGCGTCTAGGGAACACCCCAATATTCCCCCAAGGGGCATTTGCCACTCTCCTTTGGAGTCCTGCAAGATCCAAACATCCGCGCCCTCCCCCTCCCCCCGCCCAAAACAAATCCCTCCCGGCAACCAACAAAGACATTTGGGACTCGGTGCTGGAGTCCTACAGGGTCCAAAAATTCCCCCCTCCCAAAAAGAACCCCAGGCACCGCCCAAGATATTTGGGGCGAGCTCCCCCTGCCCCGTCACCTGCGGGATGCCCCGGGGGGGCGATGCTTCCGGGGCCGAGGGTTGTGGACACAGAGAGCGATGGACTCACGTGGCAGCTCCTTTTGCGGCGTCTCTTGCTGCTCCTTCTCCATCTCTCCTCTTCCTCCCACTCCTCCTCCCGCCGCCCCCCGCACTTCCTCTTCCTCCTGTGTCCCTCCTCTCCTGCCCGCTCCGCCTCCTTCTCCTCCTCCTCCTCTTCTTTGGCACTCCCATCCCAGCTTTGTCTGACATCACCCCCGGGGCCATCCCGTGCTCAGCAGAACATCCTGTGCTCTGTCAGCACTCTCTGCTCCTTAGGGAAGGATTTGGGATTTATCCCGGGCACACACACTGAACCTCACCCCAAACTGCCCCACTCCCACTGCTGTCCCCTCGGCGCTGGGCAGGTGCTGTCCCAGGGGAAGCAGGGACACAAAGGAAGCCAAGTGCAGCCCAGCTGCCCGGGCTGATCCAGACGAGCCCCAGGGACAAGGTCGTGCAGAGCCCCACGGAGCCCTGGGCTCCTCCCTGGGAACGGGCTGTGTTGTGGCTGCCCCAGCGGCCACAGCGAGTCCTGGAGCTCCCCCAGCGCTGCTGCAGCAGGACCCAGGTTCCACCTTCTGTGCCAGGCCCTGGCCAGAGGCCATCAGATCCATTGGCTCCGTGCAAAGGGGGAAGACAAGAAGAACGGATTGGAGGCAGCCACCAAGGACCTCCAAGCAGCGCCAAGCTCCCGAGGGCTCCCCGAGGCTTTCTGAGGCTGTTCCTCCTCTTCAAAGCTGTTGGGTTTAATGGCCAAGTGCGGCACCCCGTGCCCTGTGGCAGCAGCCGGTGCCGGGCCACAGCCCCGGGAGCCGAGCTAATGCCCGGCCGTGCCCAGGAGGGACTGAGGGGTGGGGGAGTCCAAAAGGCACCGCCCTCAGCCCTCGCTGTGCTGAAAAGGTTTTTTAATGCATAGGAGTGATTTCCTGGGATTTCTGGGCTCCGTGGGGCCGCGGCGGCGGCAGCGGGACCGGCGGGGCCCGGCCCGTGGGGGCGGCCGGGTCTGAAAAATGCGCGGCGGCCCCAGCGCGGTGCGTGAGGGCTGAGCGGGGCTGGGTGGGAACACCCCGCTCGTCTCCGCCGCTCCAAGCCGCTTCCCCGGCTCCGGCTGCCGCCGCCGCTCGGCCCCGGCGCGGTCCCGCGGGGTCGCCGCTCGTCGCGACACTGGAGGGGTCGATCTGAGCCGCGCCCCGCCCGTCCCTCGCTGCGGCTCTTTTGGTGACACGGAGCGGCCGAGACCCGCCGGTGCTGCCCTGACGGTCCCTCGGTGCAGCTTTTTCATTCACAGGCAGGGGCCATTCCCGGTGCTGTTCTTTCATAATTTTTTATTTGAATCTCTATATTTTATTCTATTCGCACCTCCCATCCTACGCCCCTCCGCTGCGGCTCTTTCACCGCCGCCGCTCGTCGCCGCTCTCTCGGTGCAGCTCTTCAGTGACACGACCCGGCCGAGACGCCCCTCGGTATGGCTCTTTGATTGTATTTTCTTCTTTTCTCTTCTTTCCTGTCGTTCGCACCTCGCCCGTCCCGCGGAGCGACTCCTTCAGGGACCCGGGGCGGCACAAAGGCCTCGGGGCGGCTCCAAAGGGCCCCGCCCGCGGCCGCTCCCCGAGGCCTCCCCGCTGCTCGCGGGGATCGGACACCGCCGGCGGCCCCGGCCCCTTCTTGTTCTCCTTGCTGCTGCCGGGATTCAGCCCCCGCCGCCGCCCGGCTCCTTCTGCCGGCCCTGCCCGGCACGGAGCGGCGCTGCCGCTGACGGGGCCGGAGCGCGGCTGCGACACGACTGCCCCGCGCCTCGGGACCGGGCCGAGGAGTGACCGCACGGGTGGGGAGGGACCCCCGCTGGACAGGGCAGGGATTGAGCCCATGGGAGGGATCCCACGCTGGTCGGGGTAGGGACTGACCCCATGGGAGAAGGAGGTGGGAGCAGGGCGGAGAAGGAGGAGGAGAAGAGACGGAAGAGGAGGAGCGGGAGGAGGAGACACAGAGGGGGAGGAGCGGGAGGAAGTGGAGGGGCAAATGAGGCGGAGAGAGAAGTCCCACGCGGTCTGAGTCTCCCTGAATTCGTAGTCCTCCCTGGATCATCGCTGTCCCATGCCGCAGGTGAGCGGGGAGGGGGAGCTCGCCCCAAATATCCGGGGGGGTCCCTGGGTTTGGGTTTCTTTGGTGGAAGATGTTTAGAGTTTGTATTACTCCAAAGCGAAGCCGCATTGCCCCTCGGGGCGCCATGGGGGGGTCCCCAGGAGGTGTTTCTGGGGTGTCCCGGTGGCGGTGCGGGCAGAGCTCCGATGGGGGCGGGAACATGTGTGTCCCCCCGCGGTGGGGGTTGGGCTCTGCCCGGGCCGGGCCCTCCAAGCTCTGCCCGGGGCCACGTGCGGACCGGCGGGGGAGGGGGGACAGCGGTTTTGGGGACCCCCTGGAGCCCCGGCTTCCCTAAGCGGGACTCCAGGGAGAGGAGACCCCCAGAACTGCGGAACAGGGACCCCGCGAGGGGGAATCCCTGGGATTGCCGGGACCCCCGGCGGGGGGGTCTGGGGGCTGGAGGGGTGGGATGGCCAGAAAGGGGTTCAGGGCTGCCGGGTGCTGGAAGTGGCTGCTCCCAGTATGAGCCCAGTTGCCCCTCCCACCCCGTGTGGTTCCAGTTTCCTCGTCACTCCCAGTATGAGCCCAGTCACTCCCAGTATGATCCTGGTCACTTCCCCTCACTCCCTGTAGGATCCCTGTTGCTCCCACTATGAGCCCAGTCACTCCCAGTCATTCCCTATTGTGATGCAATTTGCCCCCAGCACGGTCCCAGTTGCTCCCAGTTCCTCCTTTTTTCGCCCAGTGTGTCCCCAGTTCTCCCAGTTGCCCCTAGCATAGTCACAGTCACTCGCACTACAATCCCAGGATGAGTCCATTATGATGCCAGTCTCTCCCAGCAGGGCCCCAATCACTCCCACTTGCCCCCAGTTTCTGCCGGTGTGGTCCCAGTTCCTGCCAGCACATTCCCAGTTGCTCCCAGTATGGTCCCAGTCACCACCTGCATGGTCTCAGTCACTCCCAGTATATTCCAGTTGCCCTGAACATTCTCACAGTCATTCCCAGGCACTCCCAGTTCCCTCAGCATGGTTCAGTTGCCCCCAGGATTATCCCAGTCACTGTCAGTAGATCCCAGTTGTCAGCAGCATGCACCCTCTCATTCCCAGTTGCTCCCAGTATATCCCCCGTTGGTTCCCACCATGGGCCTAGTAGCTCCCAGTAAGCCCCACTATAATCCCAGTATGATCCTAGTCCCTCCCAGTATGATGCCAGTGGCCCCCAATGTGATCCCAGTTGCTCCCTGTCAATGCCAGCATGAGCCCAGTAGCCTCCACTATGATCCCTGTCTCTTCCAGTATATCCCAGTTGCCCCCAGCATACCCCCAGTCATTCCCAATTCCTCCCTATCGCTTTCAACATGCTTCCAGTTGGCCACAGCCACTCCCAGTCAATCCCAGTAGGATTGCATTCACTCTCTGTGTGATCCCCGTCTGACCCGGCAGGAGCCCAGTTGCTCCCACTGTGTTCCCAATTGCCACCAGCATAGTTCCAGTTGTTCCCAGTTCCTCCCAGTATGACCCTACTTGCTCCCAGTGGCCCCTAGTATAGTCCCAGTCCCTCTCAGCAGGGTCTCAGTCATGCCCAGTTGCCCCCAGTGTGGTCCCAGACACTCTCACTTGCTCCCAGTTGCTTCCAGTGTGGTCCCAGCTGTTCCCAGGGTGGTTCCAGTCAGCCCAGTATGGTTACAGATACTCCCAGTATATCCCAGTCACCCTCAGCATGCTCATAGTCATTCCCAGGCAGTCCCAGATGCCCCAGTAAGGTTCTACTTCCCTCAGAATGATGCCAGTCTTTCCCAGTTACTCCCAGTTGCCTCCAGCATGGTTCCAGTTTCAGTTGCCCCAAGTGTGGTCCCAGTTGCTGCCAGTATGATCCCTATGTCCCCAGCTGTGATCTCAGTCCCCCTCAGCATGGTTCCAGTAGCTTCCAGTTGATCCCAGTTGCTCCCAATGTGTCCACAGTTTCCTCCCAACATGGGCCCAGTAACCCCAGTCAGGTTATGCAAATACACCTCAGGGGGACGTTGGGGGGTCCCTGGGAGGTGTTTTTGGGGGGTCACAGTGGCAGTGCCAGCAGAGCCATGGCAGGGGGATGCTGGTGTCATCCCCCCTGCCATGGTGGGGATTTGGCTCTGCCTGGGACAGCACATGGGACCAGTGGGGGACCGGGGACACTGGTTTTGGGGACCCCCAGTAGAGCCATGGGAGGGGAGAATGGAGAGGGGCTATAGCGGAGCCTGGGAACTCCCGGCAGCCTGGAGGGGTGTGCCCTCTCAGGGTGGATCCCTGGGACCCCCAAAACCTCCAGCTTCTGTAACTGGGACCCAGAGAGTGGAGACCCCCACAACCCCCGAAGTGTGGAACCCAGAGATGGGGGACCCCTGGGATTCCTGGGACCCCCGGCAGTCTGGGGAGTGTGTGGACACTGCA
Organism: Acanthornis magna; assembly: GCA_036785705.1. NCBI lineage: Eukaryota > Metazoa > Chordata > Aves > Passeriformes > Acanthizidae > Acanthornis > Acanthornis magna. The sequence continues at coordinate 573,044 of JAWUZG010000484.1, read as the reverse complement.
GAGGGGGGATCCCCAATGGCAGGTGCTGGAGAGCTGGGACCTGCAGCAGCCTGACAGCAGGGAACCCCAGAACCCCAAAGTAGAGAGACCAGAGAGGTGGAACTGCAGAGAGTGTTTTTGGGGCTGAATCCTGGTGGTCTGCAGGTTTTTATGGGCCCCAGATGCCCAGTGACTTCTAAAGATGGAATTGGATAGGGCGACGTTCAAACCCAATGCAGTCACCCCTTGTTTTCCTCCAAACCAGGATTTCCCATTCCCAAACCTTGGCTGCATGGAGGAGGAGGCTGTGAGGAAGACGAAGATGCCCCAGGACCCCCAGGCAGGTGAGGAGGAAGTCACTGCCCCTTTCCCCCTCTCTTCTGCTCCATCTCCCAGCCCAGCATCGCCCCCGGCTGCAGGACAACCCCGCTGCTGACGCTGTCCTGCTGGGAACGGATTGACGGGGATCTCCTTCCCCTTTCCTATGGCTCAGAGGCAAATCCCAAATCCTCTCCTTGTCCTTCCTCTGCCAGGAAATGACCTGGGAATGGAGATCATGGAGGAGAAATCCCCATGCGAAAAGGTCATAGAAGAGGCTGTTTGGAGCTGCTCCACGGCACAGGAATCCAACGGAGATGGAAATCCCCAGAGATCCCGCCCGAGGAGGGGCTTCAAACCCAGCCCACGGTGCACTGAGGAGAAAAGACCGACCCTGTGCCAAGAAGGTGACCAGAGCTTCAGCCAAAGGTTGGACCTGATGGTCCATGAGCAGCATCATGACGGGGAGAAGCCATATGAGTGTGGGGAATGTGGGAAGATCTTCATCAGGAACTTCCACCTGATGCGCCACCAGATGATCCACACAGGGGAACGTCCTTACGAGTGTGGGGAATGTGGGAAGAGCTTCAGACAGAGCTCCAGCCTGATTGTCCACCAGCGGATCCACACTGGGGAGCGGCCCTATGAGTGTGGGAAATGTGGGAAGAGCTTCAGAAACCGCTCCCACCTGCATGTCCACCAGAGGATCCACACCGGGGAGAGGCCCTATGAGTGTGGGGAATGTGGGAAGAGCTTCAGCCAGAGCTCCAGCCTGATTGTCCACAAGCAAATCTACACTGGAGAGAGGCCCTATGAGTGTCCTGAGTGTGGGAAGAGGTTTCAGACCAGGTGTGATCGCCTTGTACATCAGCAGATTCACACAGAGGAGAGGCCCTTCCGCTGCCCCGACTGTGGGAAGGGCTTCAAGCGCAACTCCACCCTCATCATGCACCGGCGCATCCACACTGGGGAGAGGCCCTATGAGTGTCCCGAGTGTGGGAAGAGCTTCTCCAGGAGCACTCACTTGACCCGACACCAACAGAGGCACCGATAAGGGAAGCCCTGTGAGTGCCCTGAGTGCAGGAAGAGCTTCGTGCGCTGCTCCAGCTTCATCCCCCATCAGAGGAGCCATGTTGGGAAGAGCCCTGGTGACCCACATTCCCTGTGACCAGCAGTGGGAAGACACCTGGCAGGTGATCTCCACATCTTTCTGGATCTCCGTAGGCACCTAGGTGAACACAGGGGCAGGAACATTCATCGGGATACTGATTGCAATCAGAAATTCATTGGAAATAGTGGATTTGTGGACTTTACATTCAGAAAAATCTCACCTGCTCTGTCCAGTTGTTCCTTCTGGTGGCATCAAGCAGCGCTGGATGATCTTGGGGGTGTTTTCTAACCTAAATAATTTCCTTCTTCATTCTATTGAAATGATGAAAACTGAAGTTAAAATAAAGAAATTAAACAAAGAGATCTAAAGCCACACCATTTTACTCAGATTTAAGGGTGAATTTGTGGTTGGTTCACGGGATTACATGGGAAGGTTTGGGTGTTGTGGGGCCGCTGACCCAGGCAGACGGGACCACGATCTCATAGCTGTGCCGACAGAACAGGGGGTTCAGATGAGCCCATCTGTTCTCCAGGAATTCCGGTTGTCTGTCCCAGTCCCTGGCCTGGGTCTCCCCATTTGGGGTGTGCCCCCAAAGTGCCCAAATCGCTGCTGAAGTGCCCGAGGTGCTCCCAGCTGTGGATGTTCCTGTCCACCAACCTCTCCTGGTCAGTGCCATGGGGGCTGGGAGGGGCTTTTGTGGTGCTAGGAGGGGGTTTGGGGACTTCCAGGGGCTCTGTGAGCGAGGTTTGGGGTCCTGGTCAGGTTGTGTGGCTTGGAGAGAACTTGGGTGGCTGTAGGGGGAGATGAGAAGGGGATTTGTTGGCTCTTGGGCCCATTTATATTGCAGGGAGTTGTTGGGAGGTCCTGTGGGGAACTGTGGGGTGGTTTCAGGTGTCTGGGAGTGACTGTGGGGCTGGCAGGGCATTTTAGAGTGGTCGTGACCCCCCAGACCCCCAAAGCTGCCACCAGACCCCACCCCCCAAGATGCTGTCAGGGTTTGGGGGCTCCATGTTGGGGTTTGTCCTTTTGGCACTGCAGGAGAAGGTGAGGATGGGTCCCAGGGGTCGTGTGTGACACCCCCATCCCGGTGTCACCCCCTTTTCCCTCCCCTGACCCAGGCTCCTGACCTGGCTCCTGACCCAGCACCTGCTCCCCCCAGGAGGGAATCTGGGGACGGGGAGAGGGGGTGCGCAGTCCTTGCCGGGTGATGACCCCGACTCAGTGTCCTTTTTCTTATGTCCCTGTTCCTGTACTTCATTACGACAGTCTTGGGCGAGTCAATCAGTGGAATTCCTGTGCAGATCCTTCCCATTGTTTCTTCTATCTCTCAGTATCGGTTTTATCTTACCAGCAGCTTGTTTCTAAAGACAGTCCTTTATTCCTTTCACTCCCGTGCCCCCAAAGCCCCAAGGGACCCTCCCGATTGTCGCCGTCCCGGGTCCCCCTCAGCGCTGCGGCGGCTGCCAAAGGGGGCGGGGCCAGAGGGCCATTGGCCAATCCGGAGGCGGCAGGGAGGGGCGGGGCGGGAGGGGGCGGAGCCGCGCGAGCGGCCCGAGAGCAGGGCGGGCTCGGTGTGGGGCCCGAGCGGGGCCGGGGGGCGAAGGGCAGGGCGGCCGAGCCGGAGCGCCGATGGCACTGCACACCTGAGGAGTCGTGACAGCATGGGCTGTGACATCACAGGGTGGCTGTGTGACATCATAGAATGGTTTGTGACATCCCAGAGTGGGCTGTGACATCCCAGAGTGGGGCTGTGTGAGGTCACTCGGTGGCTGTGTCACAGCACAGAGCAGGCTATGACATCACATGGTGGTGTGAGGTCACAGGGGCTGTGTGAGGTCACTGGGGAAGTCACTTTGCCCTAGCCCCCCCTCACAGTTCCCCCCCAGAGAAGTCCAATGCTGCTCGTGCACAGCAGGGTCCCCTGTCCCCCCAATCCCCCTTGCCCCTGTGCCGCAACCTCCCCCAGAGGATGTTCCATGAGAGCCTGACATGGGGACAGGGGGACAGGGAGTCCCCAGCAGCATCCCCGTGTCCCCCTGGAAAGAGCCTGGCCCAGGGCTCCTTCACCCTCTTACAAATGAGAGCTTGAGAGTGCTTAAAAAATCCCCAGCAAGGGAACAGCAAAAACCTGATTTAATATTCAGCGACAGCACAACAAAGTTCATTGGAAAAAGTCACTCTGATCCTGACTAGACAGTTCAGGCACACCAAGGAAACAAAGCAACAAGAAAATCAAACAAAATCCAATCAATCAAATCAGAAATGAACTGAGATCTGTCCCTGTATGTGTGTGTGTGTGTGTGTGTGTGTGTTCAGGTGTTTGTGACAAAAGGACAGTCAGGGCAAGGATAAAAGGAATACAGCCTGAAAGCTCAACAGCCCTCAAACTTCACAGTATTTAACTTCTACCATAACCTAACTTATAACCTATGACTTAACAATTTAACAGAAGAATATTAGTTAACTTAGCTTATAACTTATATTAAATCTGCAATTATGGTAAGGGACTTCACAAAGCACTGACTAAGAAAACTCTAAACTGTTCAAGTTACCCAGATTTTGACAAAAGGAAGTCAGGAAAAGAGACAGAGAGGACAAGATATCCACAGTCATGGCCTTGGATCTACCGCCATCTCAGCTGCTGTGAGCTCCAGGGCCATGGGACGTGTCAGTGTCACAGCCATGTCACAGCCTTTACCTGCTCTGCTCCCTCTCACAGGTGGGGTTTTCGGGGTGCCAGGGGCTTGGCAGCCACTTTGGGGCTGGGCCAGAGGCTGCAGTGGCTGGGGGTGGGGCAGTGACCGCCCCACCTACGCAGAACTTGCCCTGCCCCCCAAACACACACTCCAGATGTTTGGGGCCATCCATCATTTCTCTGCTCTCCAGCACCGAGGCAATGGACTCTGCCTACAGCTCTGAGCTCGTGCCCATGGCAACCACCCCTGGCAATGGGGCTCCATGGAGCTGCTCTCAGGAACCCCCAAGAACTGGGGACAACCCCAAAACTGCCTCCAAATTGTGGGATGACCCAGAATCCTTCAGGAACGTGGAATACCCCAAATCCCACTCAGGAACTGGTTCCCCCTCCCTTCATCACCCCCAACCTTCGGCTGTCTCATTCCAGACCCTTCCCCACTGTCCCAATCCACACCCCAACCCATCCCACCCCTCCTGGACACCACAACCCCCTTCCCAAGCCCTATTTCCACCCCATTCCACCCCTCCCAAACCCCATCTCACCCCATTCCACCCCACCCAATCCCCATCTCACCCCTCCTGATTTGCATCCTGCTTTGCCCAATCCCCTCCCAACGCCATTCCATCCTGAGGGTCTGTGGAGTTGAGTAATTTTGGGCTGGGATAGAGTACTTTTTTGTGGTATTGAGTGGTTCTGAGTTGACAGTTCAATCCCTCGTCTTTTGGAGTGCAATGCCACAGAGAAAACGACAGCAAATACCCCCAAATCCTCCCAAATATTTCCCTGAATCCCAGCATGCCCCCAAACACTAGTAAAAAGTGAGGCTTTACATGTCTTTGATCAATTCATTGATTTTTACCCCAATTTTGTGTGTTTTGAAGGGATGAAGATGAATCCAAAGAAAATTACGGTCACAATAAAAGGACCACCGTTAAGGTGTCTTCCCAACATGGATGACGGGGAATGTGGGTCACCAGGGCTCTTGCCAAAATGGGTCCTCTGATAGGGGATGAAAATGGAGCAGATTATGAAGCTCTTCCTGCAGTCGGGGCACTTGCAGGGCTTCCCTTAGTGGTGGCTCCGTTGGTGTTGGGTCATGTTAGAGCGGTGTGAGAAGGTCTTCCCACACTCAGGACACTTGTAGGGCCTCTCCCCGGTGTGGATGCGCCGGTGGGTGATGAGGGTAGAGTTGCGGTTGAAGCCCTTCCTGCAGTCGGGGCAGCGGAAGGGCCTCTCCTCTGTGTGAATGCGCTCATGTATGAGGAGATGGGAGCTGCTCTGAAACCTCTTCCCACACTCAGGACACTCATACGGCCTCTCCCCAGTGTGCCTCCGCTGGTGAATGATCAGGTCAGAGTTCCTGCGGTAGCTCTTTCCACATTGCCCACACTCATAGGGCCTCTCACCAGTGTGGATCTGCTGGTGGACGGTCAGGTAGGAGCTCGTGATGAAGCTCTTCCCACATTGCCCACACTTATAGGGCCTCTCCCTGGTGTGAACCCTCTGGTGGACGGTCAGGCTGGAGCTCTGGCTGAAGCTCTTCCCACATTGCCCACAGTCGTAGGGCCGTTCCCCAGTGTGGGTCCTCTGGTGGCGGATCAGGAGGGAGAGCCACCTGAAGCTCTTCCCACATTCCCCACACCTTAAGGGCTTCTCCCCATTGTGAAGCTCCTCATGGACCACCAGCTCTGAGCTCTGGCTGAAGCTCTGGCCACCTTCCCAGCACAGGGTAGGTCTTTCCTCTTTGGAGCACCCTGGGCTGGCTTTGGAGCCCCTCCTTGTGCGGGATCTCCGGGGCTTTCTGTTCCCATTGGATTCCTGTGCCATGGAGCCGCTCAAATTGGCCTTTTCCATGAGGTTCTGCCCCAAGGATTTCTCCTCCCTGGTCCTCAGCTCATTGCCTGGGGGAGGAAGGACAAGGAGAGGATTTGGGATTTGCCTCCGTGCCAGAGGGAAGGGGAAGGACATCCTCCAATCCATCCCAGGCAGGACGGCGTTGGCAGCGGGGTTGTCCTGCAGCCAGGGGCGATGCTCAGCTGGGACATGGAGCAGAAGAGAGGGGGAAAGGGACAGTGACTTCCTCCTCACCTGCCTGGAGGACCTGGGGCATCTTCCTCTTCCTCACAGCCTCCTCCTCCTCCATCCAGCCAAGGTTTTGGGAATAGGAAATCCTGGTTTAGGAGAAAACAAGGGGTTACTACATTGGGTTTGTGTGGAAGAATTTTTCATAGAACAAGGCCATGGGTTGATACAAATGAGCAACCCAGCGTTTGTGGACGTGATCAAGAAAAAGCATAAATCAGCCTTGAACTAAAATTAAAGACAAACTTTATGGAAGTGGAGATGGTTGTGAGACAGGTGGTACCAGAGAGGAGAAACCGCAGACAGGCAGTGCCAGAGAAGAGAACTATGAGAACTAGAAGAGACTATGAGAATGTTCAGGGCAACTGGGATATACTGGGAGTGCCTGAGACCATGCAGGTGGTGACTGGGACCATACTGGGAGAGACTGGGGGCACGTGGGGGTGACTGGGGCCCTGCTGGGAGACACTGGCATCATAATGGACTCATCCTGGGATTGTAGTGCGAGTGACTGTGACTATGCTAGGGGCAACTGGGAGAACTGGGGACACACTGGGCAAAAGAGGGAGGAACTGGGAGCAACTGGAACTGTGCTGGGGGCAAATTGCATCATAATAGGGAATGACTGGGAGTGACTGGGTTCATAGTGGGAGCAACAGGGATCCTACAGGGAGTGAGGGGAAGTGACCAGGACCATACTGGGAATGACTGGGCTCATACTGGGAGTGACGAGGAAACTGGAACCACACGGGGTGGGGGGGGCAACAGGGCTCATACTGGGAGCAGCCACTCTGGGACCTCCAAGACCCAAGAGACCTGAACCCCTTTCTAGGTCATCCTGCTCCTCCAGCCCCCAGAACCCCGCTGGGGGTCCCGGCAATCCCAGGGATTCCCCCTCGTGGGGTCCCCGGTCTGCAGTTCGGGGACCTCTTCCTGAGGTCCCTCTTAGGGAAGCCGGGAGCATTGTGAGGCTACGGAACAATGTGGCACCAGGGTTCCACTGTGATGTGACGGAACCTCATGGAAGCAAGGGACCATTGTGACCCTACGCAATCACCGTGGGTTGCAGGTGGATTTTGTGCTCTGTCCCCCTGGGATGCAGGTGGGCAATAAGGCCTGAGGCATTCTCCCAAGTGTCCAGCTGTGTCATGGGTGTGAGGGAAATTTGGGGGGACACCCTGCACCCCTGGCTCTGCTCTTCTTCCCAGCTGGGCACAGAGCTGCTGGGAGATGGAGAGGGATCCTGATGTTTCCCCCTCCACGCTGCCACATCCGTGCTCAAGTTTCATGTCACTTGGAAGCCATGCTAGGGTTGAAGTTTGGCCGGCTTGGGGAGGGGGCTGGGACAATTTGGGCAGCTTTATGGGGTGTCCAGGTGTCACCCTCGCCCCAAATCTTACCTTTCCTCTGGCGCCCTTCCACCCCCCGCCAGTCCCTCCCGTGCCCCCAAAGCCCCAAGGGACCCTCCCGATTGTCACTGTCCCAGGTCCCCCTCAGCGCTGCGGTGGCTGCCAAAGGGGGCGGGGCCAGCAGGCCATTGGCCAATCCGGAGGCGGCAGGGAGGGGCGGGGCGGGAGGGGGCGGTGCCGCGCGAGCAGCCCGAGAGCAGGGCGGGCTCGGTGTGGGGCCCGAGCGGGGCCGGGGGGCGAAGGGCAGGGCGGCCGAGCCGGAGCGCCCATGGCACTGCACACTTCAAGAGTCGCTGGGGCGGTTCCACAATGAGAGCGTGGCAGGGACAGGCACGGGCGTGGGGGCTGAGCAGGCTGTGGGGACAGAAGGGCTGATGGCACTGTGTGCACTGTGTCCCTGCAGCCTCTCCTCCAGACGCTGAGGGGACAGGAGCTCCCACCCCTCACTGTCACCTTTCTCTGTCCTTGAGGAAACAGGGTTCAGGCTGGTGAACAACATCAACGTGTGTGAGGGGAGAGTGCAGTTCCAGGTGCTGGGGAAACGGGGAACCCTCTGTGCCTCCCGATGGGGCCTCTCGGACACCCATGTTCTCTGTGGCCACCTCAAGTGCTGGTTTGCCAAGTCCATTCCCGAATTTTGGGAAGGAAACCAGACCTGTCTGGAGGGACTCGATCCACTGCGATGGGACTGAAGCCCACCCGCAGCAGTGCCCGGTGACTGCCCTGGGGGCCTCATCCTGCTCCCACGGGAACGCTGCTGCTGTCCTTGGCGCAGGTGAGTGTTGGGAAAATTCCACCCCACCCACAGGGGCTGCCCAAGAGCCCCCAGCAGCAGCAGCAGCAGCAGCCGGGGGCTCCCCAGGGCAGTGACATCTCTGCTGTCCCCAGGCCCCACTGTCTCCGTGTCCCAGCCTGGACAGAGCCTGTGTGTGTGTGCCCGTGGGTCTGTGCTGCAGGAGACACCCGCAGCACTTGTGACCTGCACAGCAGAGCAGCTGCAGAGGGAACAGGATGGGGCCACTTGTGTTGTCCCTGGGGCTGTGGGGGGATCTGCAGGTGCATGGTGGCTGCCAAGGTCTCTTTCCCTGTTGGAGCTGCTCTGGCTATGCTCAGCTGAGTCCATCTGGCTTTCCTTGCAGGTGCTGGCATTTAGTGCTTTCCCTCTGGGGGTCTCCACCTTGGCTGATCTGTGCCTTGCTGGGGCTCCAGTCACTGCCCAGCCCAGGCTCACACAGGCCTGCAGATACTCTGCCTTGTCCAGGCAGCTCCAGATTCTTCTCCTGGAGCACATTCTGTGCCCTGGGCCATGTGGGACAGTCCTGGCTATGGAACACAGTCACCTCTAACAATCTCCACTGTGACCCCACAACAGTGGCTTTGTCCAAATCAAACTCTTTGCCTTTAGCAGCTGCTGATGTCAGCACTTTCCCTCTGCACAATCCATGGAGTTACAAAGCCTTCTGAGGGGAAATTCTCTTGGCTCAAATCGACATGAGCTTGGACAAAGAGCCACAGCTTCAGTAAGTGCCCTGGGGAGATCCCACTCCATTGCCAAGATGCTCTGAGAGCAGCAGCTCTGGGCCCTGTCAGACACACTCTGAAGGCTCCAGGTGGGACAGAGCTGCTTCATCCTTGTTAGTCATAAGAATCTAAATATTCATCTAGGGAAATAATAAACACAAATAACAGTACAGCTAATGATACTGAAATCAGTTTTCTAATGGCCTCCTTGAGCTCCAGGTTCCTCAGGCTGTAGAGGAGGGGGTTCAGTGCTGGAGGTACCACTGAGTGCAGAAGTGCCACCAGCAGATCCAGGGATGGGGAGGAGATGCACGAGGGCTTCAGATGGGCAAACACAGCAGTGCTGACAAACAGGGACACCACGGCCATGGGAGGGAGGAACGTGCTGGGCAGGCACAAATGGCCTCCCCCACAGCCACCACAGAGCCCTGGTGGGACACCTCAGGTGCTGCAAGGGCAGCCAGGGATGGCAGTGACTCCTCAGGAAGGCAGGGAGGAGGGTGAGGAGCTGGACAGGAGCTCTGAGCAAAGGCAAGGCTGCTGTGCACACAGCCTTTCCTTGGAGGAAGCCTCATGCTCACAGGTCCCCCAGAACACAGGGATTGCCACCCCACAGGGTGCTGGGAGGGCAGCAGGGCTGGGCACAAAGCAACCCAGGAGAGCCCAGGGGGACGATGGGGACAACATCTGGACAGGGATGGTGGAGGGGCTGACAAGGACTCCTTTCCTACAGTCGAGGTGCATGTGAAACAGCCACTGAATGTGGGCAAATGAATGAATTGGATTAATTTGGTCTCATGAGGGAAGCAGACATTGGTGGCTCCCTTGGGCACAGCAACCATGAAGCAGCTGAGTTTAAAGTCTCTGTTGACAGGAGGGAAAGAGCCACCAAACCTTCAGCCCTGGGCATGAGGAGAGCAGATGCAGCAGCTCAGGGAACTACCAGTGGATAACATCCCCTGGGAAAACACTTAGGAAGGTGCTGGGGTCACTCTTGAAGCAGCACTCCCTAAGGGCACAGGAACAGGCAATTGCTGATGGTCAGAAGTGAAGCAGGTGAGGGTGGGCAGAGGTCAGGGCAGGGCTGGCAATGGCAGGGCAGAGCCAGGGGGGCAGCCAGATGGGAGTGTGCAGCCTGCAGGGACACAGCAGCAGCTGTGGGACAGTGCAGGACAAGCTGTGCTGGACATGGCCAAGGGCCCTGGCCAGGCTGGCAGTGCCCAGGAGAAGCCAAGCCTTGGTGCCCTGGGCCACAGCAGCATCCGTGGCACCAAGGGCAGTGAGGAGACACCTTGTCCTGAGACCCTGGGGCCTCCTGGCATAGCCCCAGCAAGGCTGGGCACTGCCACCCCCTTGTCCTGCCCTCAGCATCCTCCCCACATCCCAGTGGCCCAGCAGAGCCCTGAGCAAGGCAGGAGGGACAGGATGTGCCGTCCTCGGGGCTGGGGCTCAGGCCTTGGCCTTTCTGCTGCCTCCAATGAGCCCAGGCTTGCTTGCTTATCTCCCTCATTCTACATTTGCAAGATGATTGCCCTCTATTTTTTTTTCCCAGTTGAGAAATGCCCTTTGGAATGAACAGTGCCAGGCAGCTCTGCTGAGGTTGACCCTCTTGCTCTCCATCGGGTGGGTACCAGCCCCCTCCCACTCCCTCTGGGGGTCCCACTGTACGCTTTTCCTGCTCTCTCTGACTCTCCCATCGTTCCCCCAATTCCCAGCCCCACCTCTATTGCTTTGGCATGGTTTGGGGGCGTTCCACTCACATTTCCCCCCCTCTTCTCCTTTTTCCCACCACCCCTCTCCCTCCCTTCCCGATCACCCCAGAGCTCCTTGCCCGCGGACGGGGGGACTCCCAGCACGACCAGTGCCACCAGGACGGCCCCAGCTGCCCCCACACGGCCCATGCCCAGCGCCGGGCAGGTGCCCACAGCCCCAAAGCAGCCGCGCTCTGCCCTGGGGGGTCCCCAAAGCGGCCCCGCCCCGCGCGGCACTGCGAGCACCAGGCCGGAGCAGTGCGGAGCGCGGGCGGGCGGCATCAGCCGTGCCCGGGCAGGGCCGGGCCCCGCGGGACAGCTCCCCCCGCACTCGGCCCCAACGGGACAGCGCCCAGCGGGGGGGCCCGGCCTGCCCGCCACACACCTCCCCCTCCCCAAATTCCGCTCCCGGGGGCGCTGGGGCGAGGGGAGCGCAGGTGGGGCCCGAGGTGTCAGAGCCACGTGTCCCCCGCTACCAGTGCCACCCCCCGAAGGTTTAGGGGTACCCCAAAACTCCCTCAGAGGTGGCGGATACCCCGGAAGAGCCTAAGGAGTGGTGTTCCGCCCGGTCTCATCCCCCCGAAACTTCAGCTGCCTCATCCCAGGCCCCATCCCACCCATCCCCCTCCCCCACACTTCATCCCACACACCAATCCACATCCCATCCTTCCCGAGCTCCATCCCATCCCATCCTATCCCATGCCATCCCATCCCATCCCATCCCATCCCATCCCATCCCATCCCATCCCATCCCATTTTTCCCGGCAGCCACCATCGGGACACCCCAAAAAACTCCCGTCTAGGGGACAACCCAATATTCCCCCAAGGGCCATTTGCGACTCTCCCTTGGGAGTCCTGCAAGATCCAAACATCCGCGCCATCCACCCCCCCCCCCAAAAAAAACCCCTCCCGGCAACCAACAAAGACATTTGGGACTCGGTGCTGGAGTCCTACAGGGTCCAAAAATTCCCCCCTCCCAAAAAGAACCCCACGCACCGCCCAAGATATTTGGGGCGAGTTCCCCCTGCCCCGTCACCTGCGGGATGCCCCGGGAGGGCGATGCTTTTGAGGCCGAGGGTTGCGGACACAGAGAGCGATGGACGCACGTGGTAGCTCCTTTTGCTGATTCTCTTTCTGCCCCTCTATCCCTCTTCTTCTTCCCGCTCCTTCTCCCTCCGCCCCCCGCACTTCCTCTTCCTCCTGTGTTCCTCCTAAACTGCTCCTCCGCTTCCTCTTCCTCCTCCTGTTCTTTGGCACTCCCATCCCAGCTTTGTCTGACATCACCCCCGGGGCCATCCCGTGCTCAGCAGAGCATCCTGTGCTCTGTCAGCCCTCGCTGCTCCTTAGGGAAGGATTTGGGATTTATCCCGGGCACACACACTGAACCTCACCCCAAACTGCCCCGCTCCCATTGCTGTCCCCTCGGCGCTGGGCAGGTGCTGTGCCAGGGGAACCAGGGACACAAAGGAAGCCAAGTGCAGCCCAGCTGCCCGGGCTGATCCAGACGAGCCCCAGGGACAAGGTCCTGCAGAGCCCCACGGAGCCCTGGGCTCCTCCCTGGGAACGGGCTGTGTTGTGGCTGCCCCAGCGGCCACAGCGAGTCCTGGAGCTCCCCCAGCGCTGCTGCAGCAGGACCCAGGTTCCACCTTCTGTGCCAGGCCCTGCCCAGGGGCCATCAGATCCATTGGCTCCGTGCAAAGGGGGAAGACAAGAAGAACGGATTGGAGGCAGCCCCCAAGGACCTCCAAGCTGCCGAGGGCTCCCCGAGGCTTTCTGGGGCTGTCCCTCCTCCCCAAATCTGTTGGGTTTAATGGCCAAGTGCGACACCCCGTGCCCTGTGGCAGCAGCCGGTGCCGGGCCACAGCCCCGGGAGCCGAGCTAATGCCCGGCCGTGCCCAGGAGGGACTGAGGGGTGGGGGAGTCCATAAGGCACGGCCAGCAGCCCTCGCTATGCTGGAAAGGTTTTTTAGTGCCTGGGAGTGATTTCGTGGGGTTTCGGGGCTCCGTGAGGCCCCGGCGGCAGCGGGACCGGCGGGGCCCGGCTCGTGGGGGCGGCCGGGGTTGAAAAGTGCGCGGCGGCCCCAGCGCGGTGCGTCAGGGCTGAGGGAAGCTGGGTGGGAACAACCCCCGGAACCGCCCCGGTGCCCGAGGGCTGAGCGGAGCTGATCGGGAGCACCCCGCTCGTCTCCGCCGCTCCAAGCCGCTTCCCCAGCTCCGGCTGCCGCCGCCGCTCGGCCCCGGCGCGGTCCCGCGGGGTCGCCGCTCCTCGCGACACTGGAGGGGTCGATCCGAGCCGCGCCCCGCCCGTCCCTCGCTGCGGCTCTCTCGGTGACACGGAGGACCCGAAAACCCCCGGTGCCGCCCCGACGGTCCCTCGGTGCAGCTTTTTTAGTCGCAGGCAGCGGCCACTCCCGGTGCCGTTCTTTCATAATTTTTTATTTGAATCTCTATATTTTATTCTATTCGCACCTCCCATCCCACGCCCCTCCGCTGCGGCTCTTTCACCGCCGCCGCTCGTCGCCGCTCTCTCGGTGCAGCTCTTCAGTGACACGGCCCGGCCGAGACGCCCCTCGGTGCGGCTCTTTGATTGTATTTTCTTCTTTTCTCTTCTTTCCTGTCGTTCGCACCTCGCCCGTCCCGCGGAGCGACTCCTTCAGGGACCCGGGGCGGCACAAAGGCCTCGGGGCGGCTCCAAAGGGCCCCGCCCGCGGCCGCTCCCCGAGGCCTCCCCGCTGCTCGCGGGGATCGGACACCGCCGGCGGCCCCGGACCCTTCTTGTTCTCCTTGCTGCTGCCGGGATTCAGCCCCCGCCGCCGCCCGGCTCCTTCTGCCGGCCCTGCCCGGCACGGAGCGGCGCTGCCGCTGACGGGGCCGGAGCGCGGCTGCGACACGACTGCCCCGCGCCTCGGGACCGGGCCGAGGAGTGACCGCACGGGTGGGGAGGGACCCCCGCTGGACAGGGCAGGGACTGAGCCCATGGGAGGGACCCCACGCCGGAGCAGGGGAAGGATTCCTGCCCCTGAGGGGAAGCAGTGGTAGGAACTGTGAAAAATGAGTGAATGATAAATGCTGGCTTGCGCATATATGAATTTAACATTTACAACTGATAAAGTACTGTGTAAAAAAACAGTGTTCAGATAAAATATAATTAAGTAGAAAAAAGGTTAGGGTAAAGTGTAACTTCGAAATAGTTGTGATATGTTAGAAAACGTAGGAATAAATACATGGTAATAAATGTCTTTTAAGTTGATAAACCACAGAGCCGGGGATCAAGACATCTTAAAGAAACAAAGAAGATAACCATAGGCATCCCAGGAAGTCTGTTATCTTGACTCACACCTCCCAAAAGGAGCTGTCAACTACATATTAAGTTGAAACTGAGGAAACATAGACGGGAGGATTTCTGCCTTCAGTTCTGAGGCAATCCAGAGGATCCGAGACTCCAAGACAGGCGCCGAGCTGGCAGAAGTGGGCAGAGATAGGAGGGGGGAGTTGAGCAACGTGTAAATTACCTTCTGGGCTTAATGAATATGTAACAGTTAAAGAAAGTACTTAAGTTCACAGTAAAATGAATGGATTGCACCTCTGGCAAAATTGCTGAGTGCCCAGTGCTGTTTTTGCCTTTGTTCTATTAATAAATATTCAATATTATGTTGCTAAAATTTCAGTTTGTTAATTCATTTACAACACGGGGAAGGGACAAGCTGAGGTGAGTGGGACCCCCGAAACCGGGAAGCCCCCAAACCGCAACTCCCGGGCACCAGGAAGACCCCTGAACTTCCATTTCCGGGTGCTTGAACACCCTCCACCCCCACTCCTGAGTACTGTGACCTCCCTGCATCCCCTTCCCCAGCACCAGAACCCCCATGTTCCCCCTTATCTGGTCCCGGGACCTCCCCGAATACCCCAGAACTACCATTCCTGGGTACTGTGACCCGTTGCATCCCCGTGCCCAGCACCGGGACACCCTGTTCCCACTCATCTGGCACTAGAACGTCCCTGAACCCCCATTCCTGGGCATCGGGACCTCTCTGAACCTCCATTTTCAGGCACCGGGACCTCCCTGAACCCACATTCCCGGGAAAGGGACTTCCCTGAACCCACATTCCCTGTCCCAGGAAACTCCCCGGTCCAGCATTTCTGGGCCCCGGGACCCACCTGAAACTCTCTTTCCTGGTCGGGGACCCACCCGTGCCCCCCGACAACAGGACCACTTGAGCCCCCATTCCCAGCACTGGGACCTCCTTGCACCCCCATATCCAGGTATGAACCCCCACTGCCGTGCACGGGGACCCCCTGCACCTCCATCCCCGGCGCTGAGACCCCCCTGAGCCCCCTTATCCTGCACCAATAATCCCTTGCACCCCCTCTTCCCCCGCCCCCCGCGCTCCCTCGGTCACTTTCGTGTCTCCCAACCTGCGCCACCGGGATCCACCCAGCGACCGCTGACTGTCCCCGGCACCGGGACCCCCTCCCGGCCCCGTCTGCTCCCGGGACCTTCTGCAAACAGCAGCGGAAAGAGTTCCAAAATTCATCATTATTTTGATTCATTTCGTTGGTTTCCGGGGGAGAACCGGTGAGACAGTTCAGATAAAATATAATTATACACCACAAACCTCCGGGAGGGCCACAAAGGCTGTGTGTGTGGGAAGTAGAGTAAAACAACCTTCTTTATTAGAAGAAAAAAAAAAGAAAGAAAAAAAAGGCAAAAACAATGGGGGGGGGGGAAGTGAAATAGAATATACAATAAAATAGCATAACATTACTAAGAAAAAAGGAAAATAATGGCACAGCTTGTTCTGATGGGATTTGGAGTTTCTTGTCCGATCTCTGAGTTGGGTCTGTGCCAGAAACCAGTGGGGTGGGAGAGACATTGCTGCTGCGGGGCTGAATATTTCGGAAGGTAAAGTACCAAGTAACAATTGGAGGTTGAAGAGGTCTGTGATAAATGAGTGAATGATAAATGCTGCCTTTCGCATATATGAATTTAACATTTACAAGTGATGTGTACTGTGTAATAAATGAATTCAGGGGCCGAAATTTTAACTGTATAATATTGAGTATTTATTAATAGAGCAAAGGCATAACAGCGCTGGGTGCTTAGCAATTTTGCCAGAGGCACACCCATCCACTGTACAGTGAACTTAAGTACTTTCTTTAACTGTTACATATTCATTAAGCCTCGAAGGTGATTTACACTTCACTCAACTCCCCCCTCCGATTCTTGCCCCCTTCTGCCAGTGAAGGCGCCCGTCTTGGAGTCTCGGACCCTCTGGATTGTCTCAGAACTGAAGGCTGAAATCCTCCCATCTATGTTTCCTCAGTTCCAACTTAATTTGTAGGTGACAGTTCCTTTTGGGAGGTGTGAGTCAAGATAACAGACTTCCTGGGATGCCGACAGTTATCTTCTTTGTTTCTTTAGGATGTCTTGATCCCTGGCTCTGTGTTTTACCAACTTAAAAGACATTTATTACCATGTATTTATTATTACATTTTCTAGCATATTACAACTATCTCGAAGTTACAATTTACCCTAACCTTGTTTCTACTTAATTATATTTTATCTTAACATTATTTTTTTATACAGTACACATCACTTCTAAATGTTAAATTCATATATGCGAAAACCAGCATTTATCATTCACTCATTTATCACATACTGTATAAAAAAAAAAAAAATTTAAAAAATTGTAAAAAAATAGTGTTAAGATAAAATATAATTAAGTAGAAAAAGGCTAGGGTAAATTGTAACTTCGAAATAGTTGTGATATGTTAGAAAACGTAGTAATAAATACATGATAATAAATGTCTTTTAAGTTGATAAGCCACAGAGCCGGGGATCAAGACATCCTAAAGAAACAAAGAAGATAACCATAGGCATCCCAGGAAGTCTGTTATCTTGACTCACACCTCCCAAAAGGAACTGTCAACTACAAATTAAGTTGGAACTGAGGAAACATAGACGGGAGGATTTCAGCCTTCAGTTCTGAGGCAATCCAGAGGATCCGAGACTCCGAGACAGGCACAGCGCTGGCAGAAGGGGGCAGGGATCAGAGGGGGGTAGTTGAGTGAAGTGTAAATAACCTTCTAGCCTTAATGAATATGTAACAGTTAAAGAAAGTACTTAAGTTCACAGCACAATGAGTGGGTGTGCCTCTGACAAAATTGCTAAGCGCCCAGCGCTGTTTTTGCCTTTGCTCTATGAATAAATGTTCAAAATTATGTAGTAAAAATTTCAGCTTGTGAACTCATTTATATCAGGTCCCAGACCGCACGTTGGATTCCTTCATTTCAAGTTGAAAGCTCAGCTCCACTTTTCACTCTGATTTGTAACGATGAATGTAAACATTCAACAAAATTCCCCTAGAAAGACCCCACGAAGGTTCGTGTTGGAAGAGTTCCCTCCGGGCAGCCTCAACTACTGCCCTGCTTTAGTCCCTCTCAAGCCCCCTGTGGTTTCAGCGGCTTCGCTGCGGCTGCCACAAATCACCGTTAATTCCACGGAATTGAAACAAATCCGAGTCCTGGAGAGTCGGGATAAGGGCAGGGAGAGGTCACTCAGGGATCGCCATCACGGGCACAACAGTCCCGACGTGGGGAAATGAATGGGAGTTGGGACTCAGCAAATCAGAACAGGAGAGTGAGGAGTAAAATAAATGCTGGGGAAAAATACCATCTCCCGATCTCTGTCTCCTTCCCGGACTTCACTTTATCCCCGGCTCCGTCCGTGCTCTGCCCAGCGGTGCAGGGAGAAGGGATGGGGGAGTGACGGTCAGTTCCTGCCGCTGCTTCCCCTCAGGGGCAGGAATCCTTCCTCTGCTCGGGCGTGGGGCCCCACCGATGGGGTCAGTCCCTGCCCTGTCCAGCGGGGGTCCCTCCCCACCCGTGCGGTCACTCCCCGGCCCGGTCCCGAGGCGCGGGGCAGTCGTGTCGCAGCCGCGCTCCGGCCCCGTCAGCGGCAGCGCCGCTCCGTGCCGGGCAGGGCCGGCAGAAGGAGCCGGGCGGCGGCGGGGGCTGAATCCCGGCAGCAGCAAGGAGAACAAGAAGGGGCCGGGGCCGCCGGCGGTGTCCGATCCCCGCGAGCAGCGGGGAGGCCTCGGGGAGCGGCCGCGGGCGGGGCCCTTTGGAGCCGCCCCGAGGCCTTTGTGCCGCCCCGGGGCCCTGAAGGAGTCGCTCCGCGGGACGGGCGAGGTGCGAACGACAGAACAGACAGAGAAAAGAAGAAGATACAATCAAAGAGCCGCACCGAGGGGCGTCTCGGCCGGGCCGTGTCACTGAAGAGCTGCACCGAGAGAGCGGCGACGAGCGGCGGCGGTGAAAGAGCCGCAGGGGAGGGACGTGGGACGGGAGGTGCGAGTAGAATAAAGTACAGAGATTCAAATAAAAAATGATGAAAGAACAGCACCGGGAATGGCCCCTGCCTCTGAATGAAAAAGCTGCACCGAGGGACCGTCGTGGCGGCACCGGGGGGTTTCGGCCGCTCCGTGTCACCGAAAGAGCCTCAGGGAGGGACGGGCGGGGCGCGGCTCGGATCGACCCCTCCAGTGTCGCGACGTGCGGCGACCACGCGGGACCGCGCCGGGGCCGAGCGGCAGCGGCAGCCGGAGCCGGGGAAGCGGCTTGGAGCGGCGGAGACGAGCGGGGTGTTCCCACCCAGCCCCGCTCAGCCCTCACGCACCGCGCTGGGGCCGCCGCGCATTTTTGAGCCCTGGCCGCCCCCACGGGCCGGGCCCCGCCGGTCCCGCTGCCGCCGCCGCGGCCCAACGGAGCCCAGAAACACCAGGAAATCGCTCCGATGCAGTAAAAAACCTTTTCAGGGCGGCGAGGGGTGTGTGGGTGCCTTATGAACTCCCCTCCCCTCAGTCCCTCCTGGGCACGGCCGGGCATTCGCTCGGCTCCCGGGGCTGTGGCCCGGCACCGGCTGCTGCCACAGGGCACGGGGTGCCGCACTCGGGCATTAAACCCAACAGATCTGGGGAGGAGGGACAGCCCCAGAAAGCCTCTTGGAGCCCTCGGGAGCTTGGAGCTGCACGAAGGCCATAAGGGATGCTCTGGACGCACCGATGGCCCCAGCAGCGGCTCTGCCCCCAGCACGGGGCTGTGTCCCACACCCCACGCTCCAGGACGAGGTTTGGGCCGCGGGAGCAGAGCTGTTGGACGGAGCTTCCAGCCCCACCAGCCGCAGCTCTGATCCCTTGGGCGATGATGGGTGTCCACCGGCGCTCGGGGTCTGTCAGCTTTCGCAATCCAGAGGGATAAACTGAGGCCATTTCCATCAATCGTTATTTCTCCTTTTTTTCCATGAAGGATTTCACATCGCTTCCTTTCACCCCAGCGATCTGGAAAACTAAATTGCCGCCTGCCCCTGCATCCCTGCAGTTTCCACAGCTCCAGCCTCGTCCCTCCTCTCCCGTTTCCTATTCTCCAGTCTGTCCCTCCTGTCCCTGCCGGCTCGGAGGAAGGAGATTCACCCCCGGCACCCCCTGCCTCCTCCTTCTGTCCCATTTCGTGCACTTGGTGCTTCTGGAGCCGCCTGCCCGCACAGCCGGACCCGCCCTGCGGCCGCTTAGCCATGGAGTGCAGGGAATGAATGGCAGGGATTATTGGGCTGGGCTGGCCCTGGCCGGGTGCCCGGTGCCACCAGAGCCACTCTGTCACTCTCCTCACAGGTGCAGGACACAGAACACAGCAGGAAAGACTCGTGGGCTGGGCTAAGGGCAGGGAGAGGTCACTCACTGCTCACCATCAGGGGCACAAGAAACCCAAGCTGGGGAAATTAATGGAATTTATTTCTAAACAAATCTCAGTAGGAGAAGGAGAATTTAAACAAACCCTAAAAATACCCTCCCCACCCCTCCCTCCTCCCGGGCTCCCAATCTCTGTCCGCAGTCCCTCCTCTGCTCTCTCTGCACAGGAATCTTGTCACCAGCAATGAACTTTGCTTTTGCCTCATCCTGGGATCTCTTCCCATAAAGGAAGAACTTTTTCCAGCAGACATTCAGGCCATGATGGCCTTTGAGCCACAGGGTGTTTCTCCTGCAGCTCCTTGTAGGTCTCCTCTTCCCGTGCTGGGTCTCCTGCACCACAGAACTCTGCCAGCTGCAGCTTTGCAAATGGCACCTCAAGGTCTGCATGTTCCTGAACAATTTGTTTGAGGTCCTTGGTGGCTGCGTCCAATCCGTTCTTCTTGTCTTGCCCCTTTGCACGGAGCCAATGGATGTGATGGCCCCTGGGCAGGGCCTGGCACAGAAGGTGGAACCTGGGTCCTGCTGCAGCAGCGCTGGGGGAGCTCCAGGACTCGCTCTGGCTACTGGGGCAGCCACAACACAGCCCGTTCCCAGGGAGGAGCCGAGGGCTCCGTGGGGCTCTGCAGGACCTTGTCCCTGGGGCTCGTCTGGATCAGCCCGGGCAGCTGGGCTGCACTTGGCTTCCTTTGTGTCCCTGGCTCCCCTGGCACAGCACCTGCCCAGCGCCGAGGGGACAGCAATGGGAGCAGGGCAGTTTGGGGTGAGGTTCAGTATCTGTGCCTGGGATAAATCCCAAATCCTTCCCTAAGGAGCAGCGAGGGCTGACAGAGCACAGGATGCTCTGCTGAGCACGGGATGGCCCCGGGGGTGATGTCAGACAAAGCTGGGATGGGAGTGCCAAAGAACAGGAGGAGGAGGAGCGCGCAGGGGAGGAGGAGGGAGGGACAGAGGAGGAAGAAGGGGGAGTTGGTAGGAGGGATGGAAAACGAGGAGTGGGAGGCGCGGGGGGGGAGGGGAAAGAGGGATAGAGGACCAGAAAGAGAAGCAGCTAAAGGAGCTGCCACGTGCGTCCATGGCTCTCTGTGTCCGCAACCCTCGGCCCCGGGAGCATCGCCCCCCTGGGGCATCCCGCAGGTGAGGAGGCAGGGGAGCTCGCCCCAAAGATCTTGGGGGTTGCGTGGAGTTCTTTTTGGGCCTTGCGGTGCCACAGGGCCTTGTATTTTTGGTTGATCCGGGAGGGTTTGTTTCTTGGTTTTTTTCGTGGAGGGAGGATGTTTGGATCATGCAGGACTACAAATGTGAGTTGCAAATGCCCCTTGGGGGGATATTGGGGAGTCCCCAGCACGCGGGTTTTTCGGTGGTCCCGGTGGTGGCTGGCGAGAGAAATGGGATGGGATGGGATGGGGCCCGTCATGGTGGGATGTGGATTCGTGCGTGGGATGAAGTCTGGGGGAGGGGGATGGGTGGGATGGGGCCTGGGATGAGGCAGCTGAAGCTTCGGGATGATGAATCCAGGGGGGAGACCCCACTCCTTAGGGGCTTGCGGGGTATCCACCACCTCTGAGGAAGTTTTGGGGTACGCCCTGATCCTTCCGGGGGTGGCAGTGGTAGCGGGGGACACGTGGCTCTGGCACCTCTTGACTCCACCTGCACCTCCTCGTCCCCAGCGCCCCCCGGGAGCGGAATTTGGGGAGGGGGAGGTGGGGGGCGGGCAGGCCGGGCCCCCCCGCTGGGCGCTGTCCCGTTGGGGCCGAGTGCGGGGGGAGCTGTCCCGCGGGGCCCGGCCCTGCCCGGGCACGGCTGATGCCGCCCGCCCGAGCTCCGCACTGCTCCGGCCTGGTGCTCGCAGTGCCGCGCGGGGCGGGGCCGCTTTGGGGACCCCCCCAGGGCAGAGCGCGGCTGCTTTGGGGCTCTGGGCACCTGCCCGGCGCTGGGCATGGGCCGTGTGGGGGCAGCTGGGGCCGTCCTGGTGGCACTGGTGGTGCTGGGAGTGCCCCCGGCCGTGGGGTGAGCGGGGGGCGCGGTGAGAAGGGGGGGGAGTGGGACCCCAAGTTGAGCGAAATGGGGGTTGGGAACCCCAAACTGGGCAGGAGGGGCCTGAATCCCCAAAACCAATCGGGGGGGTGGGAATTGAGGCCGCGATGGCAAAGGGACAGACGAGCAGGGGAAAAGAGGAGGCTGGGACCCCCAGACAGAGCGGGAGGTGGATGGGACACCGAAATTGAGTTGGGAGGGGTCTGCGGATTGGGAGAAGGATGGGCGAGGGGAGGAGAGGGGAGGGAAAGGTGGGGTTGGAACAGAAGAGGGTCAGTTCCGTGGGGGTCCAGCCCTGTCCCCTGATTCGCCCCAAGCAGGCCCAGAGACACTTCAGAGATAAAGTCAAAGAAGTGGGTATTTGCTTTATTCGGTGCGCTGGGTGTGGGGGATCGCTCCTTCGAAACACACACACCCCGGCACTTCCAACACACAATATTATGGGTAACATTCATGAATATTCATCACATTCCCTGGGATAGGAGTGGTTATACAAATAATTTCTCGGAAATCATTAATATCATTATCATGTGTGCCATGCATGGGCTGTGTGTCCTGGTGGTCTTTGGAGGTCTTTCTGTGATGAAGATCTGGTAGTCTTCATCACAGTGCACTTTTCACCTTTCTGGAGCATGTGCAGCTCTTGGTGGGTGATTCAGGGTTTCTGTGCTGGCCTCAAACAGATTCTTGTCCCTGTTATCTTGACATGATTAAGGGAATCCTGTTTTCCTAGGTTTTAGAATTTACATATTGTGTCTCTCAATAGGTAACTTGAGTTAGCTATTGACTACCCGTTTCTCACCCCCAGCACTCGATCCCTGGAGCAATTCCCTGCGACTCTGGGGGAGGTGGATTCGCACTGGGGAAGTCCCAAAGCCCCCTGTCCATCCCTGGGGCTGATCGGGGGGTTCCCCTATCCCAGCAGCCTGTGCTGCAGCAGCCGTGGGGCAGAGAAGGGTGGGAAAGGGGGGTCTGGGGTGAGAGCAGAGGAAGAGTGAGAGGAAGAGAAGGGAGAGAGGAGAAGGAGCAGGAGAAGGAGCAGAAGGAAAAGGAGGAGCAGGAGAGCCATGAGGTTTCACCACCCACTGTGTCTGCAGCACCCCTGCCTCTGGGATCATTGCCTCCCCACATTCCACAGGTGACCAGGGAGGGGGAGCTTGACCCAAATCTCTCAGGAGGTCTCCAGGAGCGTTTTTTTCTGGAGGAGTGATTGGAACTCACAGATCCTGGAATTGAGCCCCAGATATCTTTGCATGTCCCTGGTGAGGATTTTCTGGGCTTGAGGGGATGTTTGGATCTTGCACAACTCCAAAGGTGAGCCATAAATGTACATTGGTGGAATATTTGGGGGGGTCCATGTGGGAATTGCCCGGTATTGGTGGGACAGGACATTGATTTTGGGGATCTCCGGGAGAGCCAGGGGGTGGAACGCAAGACTCCCGGAGTGGAGAGAGCAGAGAGGGGCGATAGCAGAGCTGGGGGACCCCCGGCAGCCTGGAGGGGTGGGGGAGCCTGGAGATGAGGCAGGGCCGGGACACTGTGACGCTGAAAGGGGCGGCAGAGAGAGGGGGAAGCCCCAAGTGCCTGGAGTGGGGGGAGCCTGAAGAGGGGGACCGTGGGAGCCCTGGGAGCCAAAGCACCATGAGGGAAGAAGGGACCCCTGGGACCAGCGAAACCCCACGGCATCCCTGAGCAGGAGCCCGGAGAAGGGGGATCCCCAGGACCCATGGGAGCCCCATCAGCGTTGAGAAGGGGAGCCCCAGCACCTCAAAGACAGGAGACAGGAAAGGGGGAACTTCTGGGAGGCTTTTTTTGGGGTCACTCTTGATTTTTGGAGGATTTTATAGACACAAAACACCCGGTGACTTCTAGAGCTGGACTTGGGCATGAGGAACCACTAGCCTAAGGCACTCACACCCTTTTTTTACCCAAACCAGGATTTCCCATTCCCAAACCTTGGCTGGATGGAGAAGGAGGCTGCGAGGAAGAGGAAGATGGCCTGGGAACCCGAGGCAGGTGAGGAGGAAATCAGTGCCCCTTTCCCCCTGTCTTCTCCTCCATCTCCCAGGCCAGCATCGCCCCTGGCTCCAGGACAGCCCCACTGCTGAAGCTGTCCTGCCAGGGATGGATTGGGGGATGTCCTTCCCCTTCCCTCTGGCACGGAGGGAAATCCCAAATCTTCTCCTTGTCCTTCCTCCCCCAGCGAATGAGCCGAGGACCAGGGGGGAGAAATCCTTGGGGCAGAACCTTGTGGAAGAGGCAATTTTGAGTGGCTCCATAGTGCAGGAATTCAATGGGGAGGAAAACCCGCATAGATCCCACACGAGGAGAGGTTCCAAACCCAGCCCAGGGTGCTCCAAGGAGGAAAGACCCACCCTGTGCTGGGAAGGTGACCAGAGCTTCAGCCAGAGCTCAGACCTGGTGATGCATGAGCAGCTTCACGATGGGGAGAAGTCCTTCAGGTGTGGGGAATGTGGGAAGAGCTTCAGGTGGAGGAACAACCTGATTTGCCACCAGAGGATCCACACAGGGGAGAGGCCCTATGAGTGTGGGGAATGTGGGAAAAGCTTCAACACAAGCTCAACCCTTATTGTCCACCAGCAGTGCCACTCTGGGAAGAGGCCCTATGAGTGTCCCGAGTGTGAGAAAAGCTTCAGAGACAGTCATGACCTGACCGTCCACCACAGGGTCCACACCGGAGAGAGGCCCTATGAGTGTGGGGAGTGTGGGAAGAGCTACACCATGAGCTCCAGCCTGATTGTCCACCAGCGGATCCACACTGGGGAACGTCCCTACAAGTGTGCGGAGTGTGGGAAGAGCTTCAGCCGGAGCTCTGATCTTATCGTCCACCACAGGATCCACACAGGGGAGAAGCCCTATGAGTGTGGGGAGTGTGGGAAGAACTTCAGCAAGAGCTCCCGCCTGATTGTCCACCAGAGAAGCCACACTGGAGAGAGGCCCTATGAGTGTCCTGAGTGTGGGAAGAGGTTTCAGACCACCTCCCATGTCCTCGTACATGAGCGGATTCACACAGAGGAGAGGCCCTTCCGCTGCCCTGACTGCAGGAAGGGCTTCAAGCGCAACTCCCACCTCATCACCCACCGGCGCATCCATACAGGGGAGAGGCCCTATGAGTGTCCTGAGTGTGGGAAGAGCTTCTCCAGGAGCTCTCACTTGATCCGACACCAACGGAGGCACCAATAAGGGAAGCCCTGTGAGTGCCCTGAGTGCAGGAAGAGCTTCGTGCGCTGCTCCAACTTCATCTCCCATCAGAGTAGCCACGTTGGGAAGAGCCCTGGTGACCCACATTCCCTGAGACCCACATTGGGAAGACACCTGGCAGGTGTTCTCCATGTCCTTCTGGATCTCTGTAGGCACCTGGATGAACACAGGTCCCCTTCTAATGTACATTCCACCCCTCTTTCTTTCTTTCTGTCTCTGTTCTTTTTCTCTAAGTCCAGGGATTTAGCACGGCCTTGGGTGAGTAACAGACTGTGTCAATTAATGGAATTCCTATGGAATTTATGCTTCCTCCCATTGCTTCATTCACCTGTCAGTATCTGGCCTTATCTACCAGCAGGCCCCACAGTTTGTTTGTAGAGACATCTCCCTCTCATTCCTTTCATAATTAAGCTTTTAAACAAGATATACTAACAATAGAAATAGCTAAGAGACTAACCACAAGAAGAGCTGAACCAGCACACACCAACAGTGCGGAGAGGTGAAAAGTGCACTAACGAGGAAGACTTGGGGCCTTCATCCTGAAGACCCCTGCCCAGGACCACCAGAAGGCACTGCACAAGTGCAAGTAGGAGTGAACTTATGTAAATGATTTCTTGGAAATAATCATAGTAACTCCACCTAATGTTGCATATGTATGAACTTATAATGAATATGTATACCTTTGTGTAGTAAAAGCTGAGCAAGGAAACACTCGGTGTGCATGTTCGGAGGAAAGATCCCCGGTGGATCCAGTGCTGAACAAACAAATACCTCCTTTAGAGACCTTTGTCTGTAGAGTGTTATTGTCACCCTCTTTGGTGGGATTCATCTGGAGGGACTCATGGCACTGGGATGGGACTGAAGCCCACCTGGAGCAGTGCCTGGTGACTGCCCTGGGGGCCTCACCCTGCTCCCACGGGAATGCTGCTGCTGTCCTTGGCTCAGGTGAGTGTTGGGCAAGCCCCAGCCCAGCCGCAGCGGTGCCCAACTGCCCCCAGCAGCAGCAGCAGCAGCAGCAGCCAGGGGATCCCCAGTGCCCCCTGGGTCGCTGACATCTCTGCTGTCCCCAGGCCCCGCCGTCTCCATGTCCCTGCGGCTGGTGGGTGGCAGGAGCTGGTGCGACGGGCACATGGAGATCCTGCAGGGCCAGATGTGGGGCAGAGTCCTGGAGGAGCAGTGGGACGTGCAGGGGCCAGCATTGTGTGCTGGCAGCTGCAGGGTGGCAAGGCAGAGACAGCCGACACCCCCCGAAAGCTCAGCGGGGTCGGGACCCGTGGGCTGTGAGGGGTCTGCTGGGCAGGGCACAAGGCCCACGTGGCTCTCTGCAGCACCTCCCTGCCCGAGCAGAACCGTCTGCAGAGCTCGTGGAGGGCGTTGGAGTCACATGTTGGGGTGAGCAGCAGTGCAGGGCACCCCAGGTGACAGGCAGGGTGGCCCTGACAGCCACTGTGGGTGGTCCTGCCCCAGGGAAAGGGCAGGTTCAGTGCTGGAGGCACCACTGAGAGCAGAAGTGCCACCAGCAGATCCAGGGATGGGGAGGAGATGCAGGAGGGCTTCAGATGGGAAACACAGCAGTGCTGACAAACAGGGACACCATGGCCACGTGAGGGAGGCACGTGGAAAAGGCTTTGTGCCAGCCCTGCTCAGAGGGGACTCTCAGCACAGCCCTGAAGATCTGCACATAGGAGAAAACAGTGAACACAAAACACTCAGAGCCTAAACAGGCACTAACCACGATAAGCCAAACTTCCCAGAGGTAATGTGAGGGTGAGCAGGAGAGCTTCAGGATCTGGGGCATTTCACAGAAGAACTGGCCCAGGCCATTGCCCTGGCACAGGGGCAGGCAAAATGGATTGGCTGTGTGCAGCAGAGCAGTGAGAAAGCCACTGGTCCAGGCAGCTGCTGCCATGTGGGCACAAGCTCTGCTGCCCAGGAGGGTCCCGTGGTGCAGGGCTTTGCAGATGGACACAGAGTGGTCATAGGACATGACTGTGGGAAGAAAACACTCTGCAGATGCAAAGCAAAGAACGAAAAAGAGCTGAGCAGCACATTCTGCATAGGAGATGGCCCTGGTGTCCCAGAGGGAATTGTGCATGGCTTTGGGGACAGTGGTGCAGATGGAGCCCAGGTCGAGCAGGGAGAGGCTGAGGAGGAAGAAGAACATGGGGCTGTTCCAAACGAGTGTTTGAGATCACTTAAAGAATCACCAGCAAGGGGGGTAGGTAAAAACCAGACTTTATAAAAGTGATGGCACAACAGAGTTCATTGGCACAGTTCACTCTACTCCTGCCTAGGTGTTTAAGGGACAGTGAGGAAAAAAAACAACAGACTCCCGTCCATCAATCCAAACAGAAATAAACAAAGAGTGATCTCTGTCTGTGTGTGTGTGTGTGTGTGTGTATGTGTGTGTGTGTGTGTGTGTGTGTGTGTGTGTGTGTGTGTGTGTGTGTATGTGTGTGTGACAAAAGGATAGAAAAGAGTAAAAATTAAATATGGCCCAAAGGCTTAACAGCACTTTACTTGAAATGAAGTAATAAAAATTTAGCAAAGGAACCACACTTAAGGGCATTTAACTTAACAGAACTTGAATTAAACTTACTAACAGGCCTAACTTACTTAGATACCCAAAGGACTTAAACACCTCAGGGAGCAGCACTTTTCCTGTATTTGCCATAAGCAGATGTGAAAGCACACAGGCAGACAGAGTCAGTGCCAGGGACCTGTCAGAAATTCCCCTCGAGGACAGGAAAATGCTCACTCCCGATGCTTTTGCATCTCCCCAGTGGGCGAAGGGTTGAGCCTTGAGGAGTGGGGGATCGGCCCAGGGCCTCTTGTGCTCCAAGGAGCTCATTTTGGATTGCTGTTTATAGGGCCTCAAGAGATGGTCTTTAGGCACAGCAATGGTTCCTCCTGGCGGCACTTCAGATCAACAGCTTTCTTTGACACTGTGAGAACAGGGATGTTGTGCCATTGAGGGAAGAAAGTTCCCAAGGCTGCTCCTAAAGCAAGCAGGAGCTGGTTGGACAGCAGCAGTGCCTGGGAGCAGACAGTGTTTGTGATCAGCTGCACAGGAGCTGAGCCCAGGGGCTGTTGGTCAGGGCTGAGGCCTGAGGAGCATTTCTCAGATTGCAGGGCGCCTGGAAAGATGTGGGAGGGGGTAATTCACTGCATCAGTGTGGCCACAGTCGCTCCCAGTGTTTCCATGTCCGTGCTCCATGTGCTGCTCCCAACCCTGAGCTGTGGGGATGGCAATGTCCCGCTCCCTTCCTGGGGCAGTGTCACACCTGAGTCAGGTGTGCAGGGCAGGACCTTGCCCTAAGCCCAAGCCCTGTCCCACCTGCAGGAGCTGCTTCCCATCGGCCTCTTCCTCCCGCGGCCCCAAGCCCAGCTTGGAGCTAAACAAAGAGCGCTGTCATCCCCTGGCGGGGGCCGCACACCCCCTCTGCCCCCTCCCCAAATTACCTCCTGGGGGCAGCATGAGCTGGGTCAGGAGCCCTGTGGGGAGGGAAAAGGGGGTGACACCGGGATGGGGGGGGTCACACACGCTCTGGCGGGGAACACACACGATCCCTGGGAATCCCCCTCACCTTCTCCTGCAGCGCCAGGAGGATGAAGCCCAACATGGAGCCCCAAACCCCAGCACTATCTTGGGACATGGGGTTTGGTGTCAGCTTTGGGAGCCTGGGAAGTCACAACCACTCTAAAATGCCCTCCCCACAGTCATTCCCAGACCCCTCAAACCCCCCCACAGCTCCCCCCAGGACACCCCAACCACTACCTGCAATATAAATGAACCCAAGAGCCACCGAATCCCCTTCTCATCCGCCCCTTACATCCACTCAGGTTCTCTGCAAACCACACAGTCTGGGCAGGCCCCCAAACCTCCCTCACAGAGGCTCCAGAAGCCCCCAAACCCCCTCCTAGCACCACAAATGCCCCCAAGAGCCACAAAAGCCCCTCCCAGCCCCCCATGGCACTGACCAGGAGAGGTTGGTGGACAGGAACATCCACAGCCGGGAGCAGCTCGGGCACTTCAGCAGCGATTTGGGCACTTTGGGGGCACACCCCAAATGGGGAGACCCAGGCCAGGGACTGGGACAGACAACTGGAATTCCTGGAGAACAGATGCGCTCATCTGAACCCCCTGTTCGGCCAGCACAGCTATGACATCATGGCCCCATCTGCCCGAGTCAGTTGCCCCACAACACCCAAACCTTCCCAGATAATCCCATGAACCAACCACAAATTCACCGTCAAATCTGAATGAAATTGTGTGGCTTTAGATCCCTTTCTTTAATTTCTTTATTTGAACCTCAATTTTAGTTGTTTTGACAAAATGAAGAAGGAAATTATTTAGGTTAGAAAAGACCTCCAAGATCATCCAGCGCTGCTTGATGCCACCAGAAGAAACAATTGGACACTGCAAGTGACATTTTGCGAGTGTAAAGTCTACAAATCCTCTCTTCCCAATGGATTTCCGATTTCAGTCAGAGTCCCCATGGATGTTCCGGCCCCTGTGTTCATCCAGGTGCCCTCAGAGATCCAGAAGGATGTGGAGAACACCTGCCAGGTGTCTTCCCAATGTGGGTCACCAGGGCTCTTCCCAATGTGGCTCCTCTGATGGGGGATGAAGTTGGAGCAGCGCACAAAGCTCTTCCTGCACTCAGGGTACTCACAGGGCTTCCCTTATCGGTGCCTCCGTTGGTGTTGGGTCAAGTGAGAGTTTCTGGAGAAGCTCTTCCCACACTCAGGACACTCATAGGACCTCTCCCCGGTGTGGATGTGCTGGTGCCTGATGAGGTGGGAGTTTTGTTTGAAGCCCTTCCCGCAGACAGGGCAGGGAAGGGCCTCTCCTCTGTGTGAATCTGCTGATGGACGAGGAGATCAGAGCTCTTTGGAAACCTCTTCCCACACTCAGGACACTCAAAGCGCCTTTCCCCTGTGTGGATGCGCTGGTGCACAATCAGACGGGATCTCCTACTGAAGCTCTTCCCACATTCCGCACACTCATAGGGCCTGTCCCCTGTGTGGATTCGCTGGTGGACAATCAGGGTGGAGCTCTGGTTGAAGCTCTTCCCACACTTGGGACACTTGTAGGGCCTCTCCCCAGTATGGATTCTCTGGTGGACGATCAGGTAGGAGCTGTCTCTGAAGCTCTTCCCACATTCCCCACATTCAAAGGGCCTCTCCCCTGTGTGGATCCTCTGGTGACGGATCAGGTCGGAGCTTCGGCTGAAGCTCTTCCCACATTCCCCACACTTGTAGGGCTTCTCCCCATTATGAAGCTGCTCATGGACCACCAGCTTTGAGCTCTGGGCAAAGCTCTGGTCACCTTCCCAGCACAAGGTCGGTCTTTCCTCCTCAGAGCACCCTTGGCTGGGTTTGGAGCTCCTCCTCATATGGGATCTCTGGGGCTTTTCCACCCCATTGGATTTCTGCACCATAGAGCTGCTCAAAATGGCCTCTTCCATGAGGTTCTGCCCCAAGGATTTCTCCTTCCTGCTCCTCAGCTCGTGTTCTGGGGGAAAAAGGACAAGGAGAGGATTTGGGATTTGCCTCCAAGCCATAGGAAAAGGGAAGGACATTCCCCCAGTCCATCCGCAGCAGGACAGCATCGGCAGCGGGGTTGTCCTGCAGCTGGGGCCGATGCTCAGCTGGGAGATGGAGAAGACAGGGGGAAAGGGACAGTGACTTCCTCCTCACCTGCCTGGGGGTCCCAGGGCATCTTCCTCTTCCTCACAGCCTCCTCCTCCATCCAGCCAAGGTTTGGAAATGGGAAATCCTGGTTAGGGGGAAAACAAGGGGTGACTGCATTGGGTTTGAAGGTCACCCTGTGCAATTCCATCTCTAGAAGTCACCAGGCATCTGTGATCCATAAAAAAGTCCAGAACACCAAGATTCAGCACC
The DNA here is from genome assembly GCA_036785705.1 of Acanthornis magna. Lineage (NCBI taxonomy): Eukaryota > Metazoa > Chordata > Aves > Passeriformes > Acanthizidae > Acanthornis > Acanthornis magna. Next base: position 542,265 of record JAWUZG010000484.1, on the reverse strand, counting down.
AAAAAAGACGCTCCCAGGAGTTCCCCCTCTCTGATCATTTCTCTGTGGGGGTTCTTGTGTTCCCCCTGTTGTTGGGGGTCCCATGTGTACTCTCCAGTGTCTCCACCCTCCGCAGACTGTAGGGGGTCCCAGGAATCCCAGGGGTCCTGCTCTCCAAGTTCCCCACTTTGGGGTTCTGAGAGTCTCCTCTCTTTGGGGTCCCACTTAGGGAAGCCGGGGCTTTTGGGGTCCCAGAGATCCCCTCTCCCCTGTGTGTCTCTCCAGGCTGCCGGGGCTCCTCGGGTTCCACCCTCTGTGGGTCCCCATTTCAGGGTCCCAGGGGTCCCCCCTCCAGGCTGCCAGGGGTCCCCCAGCTCCGCTGTCGCCCCTCTCCATTCTCCCCTCACACGGCTCTCACGGGGGTCCCCAAAACAGGTGTCCCCCACTCCCCACTGGTCCAGTGCGCTCCCCACGTGGCCCTGGGCAGAGCCCAACTCCATCCGTGAGGGGAACCTGCATCCCCCAGCCGGGGGCTCAGCTGGCACCAACACTGGGGACTCCCAAAAACAACTCCCAGGGACCCCCCAATATCCCCCTGAGGGGCATTTGCATAACCTGACTGGGGGTTACTGGGCCCATGTTGGGAGGAAACTCTGGATGCATTGGGAGCAACTGGGATCAACTGGAAGCTACTGAAACCATGCTGAGGGGGACTGAGACCATAACTGGGGTAACTGGGATGATACTGGGAATAACTGGGACCACACTTTGGGCAACTGACTGTAACTGGGATCATGCAGGAGGAAACTGGGTGTAACTGGGAAAGACTGGGATCATTCTGAGGGAACTAGAACCTTACTAGGGCAACTGTGAGTGCCTGGGAATGACTACGAGCATGCTGAGGGTAACTGGGATATACTGGGAGTGTCTGTAACCATACTGGGCTGATTGGAACCACTCTGGGAACAGTTGGGACCACGCTGGGGCAACTGGGCATGACTGGGACCCTGCTGAGAGGGACTGGGACTGTACTAGGGGTCACTGGGGGCAACTGGGATCATCCTGGGAGGAACTGAAAACAACTGGAACTATGCTGGCAGCAACTGGGATCAGACTGGAATCACAGTGGGAGCAGCTCGCCCCATGCTGGGGGAGACTGGAACCATACTGGGACTGAATAGGAGTGGCTGTGGCAAACTGTAATCATGCTGATAGCAACTGGGAGGAAGTGGGAATGACTGTAAGTTTGCTGTGGGAAGCTGGGATATACTGGGAGAGACAGGGAGCAAATGGGATCACTTTGGGGGCCACTGGCATCCTACTGGGAGGGACTGGGATCATACTGGGATTATAGTGGGTTTCAATGGGCCTTGACTGGGGCTTACTGGGAGCTACTAGCCCCATGCTGGGAGCCAGCTGGGAATGACAGGGTGCATGCTGCTGACAACTGGGATCTACTGGCAGTGACTGGGATAATCCTGGGGGCAACTGAACCATGCTGGGAACTGGGAGTGCCTGGGAATGACTATGAGAATGTTCAGGGCAACTGGGATATACTGGGAGTGCCTGAGACCATGCAGGTGGTGACCAGGACCATACTGGGCGAGACTGGGGGCACGTGGGGGTGACTGGGGCCCTGCTGGGAGACATTGGCATCATCCTGGCCTCATCCTGGGATTGTACTGGGAGTGACTGTGACTATGCTAGGGACAACTGGGAGAACTGGGGACACACTGGGCAAAAAAAGGAGGAAGTGGGAGCAACTGGGACCGTGCTGGGGGCAAATTGCATCACAATAGGGAATGACTGGGAGTGACTGGGCTCATAGTGGGAGCAACAGGGATCCTACAGGGAGTGAGGGGAAGTGACCAGGATCATACTGGGAGTGACTGGGCTCATACTGGGAGCGACTGGGCTCATACTGGGAGCAGCCACTTCCAGCACCCGGCAGCCCTGAACCCCTTTCCGGCCATCCCGCCCCTCCAGCCCCCACACCCCCCCGCCGGGAGTCCCGGCAATCCCAGGGATTCCCCCTCGCGGGGTCTCTGCTCCGCAGTTCTGGGGGGGGTCTCCTCTCCCTGGGGTCCCGCTTAGGGAAGCCGGGGCTCCCGGGGGTCCCCAAAACCGCTGTCCCCCCCTCCCCCGCCGGTCCGCACGTGGCCCCGGGCAGAGCTTGGAGGGCTCGGCCCGAGCAGAGCCCAACCCCCACCGCGGGGAGGAACCGCATCTCCCCGCCCCCATCGGGGCTCTGCCCGCACCGCCACCAGGACACCCCAAAAACACCTCTTGGGGACCCCCCGATGGCCCCGCGAGGGGCATTTGCGGCTTCGCTTTGGAGTAATACAAACTCTAAACATCTTCCACCAAAAAAACCCAAACCCAGGGACCCCCCCGGATATTTGGGGCGAGCTCCCCCTCCCCGCTCACCTGCGGGATGAGGCAGCGATGGCCCAGGGAGGACGGCGAATTCAGGGAGACCCAGACCGCGTGGGGCTTCTCTCTCCGCCTCCTTTGTCCCTCCTCTTCCTCGCGCTCCTCCTTCTCCGCCCTACTCCCACCTCCTTCTCCCATGGGGTCAGTCCTTACCCTGTCCAGCGGGGATCCCTCCCATGGGGTCAGTCCCTGCCCTGTCCAGCGGGGGTCCCTCCCCACCCGTGCGGTCACTCCTCGGCCCGGTCCCGAGGCGCGGGGCAGTCGTGTCGCAGCCGCGCTCCGGCCCCGTCAGCGGCAGCGCCGCTCCGTGCCGGGCAGGGCCGGCAGAAGGAGCCGGGCGGCGGCGGGGGCTGAATCCCGGCAGCAGCAAGGAGAACAAGAAGAACAAGAAGGGGCCGGGGCTGCCGGCGGTGTCCGATCCCCGCGAGCAGCGGGGAGGCCTCGGGGAGCGGCCGCGGGCGGGGCCCTTTGGAGCCGCCCCGAGGCCTTTGTGCCGCCCCGGGTCCGTGAAGGAGTCGCTCCGCGGCACGGGCGAGGAGGGGACGACAGAAAAGACAGAGAAAAGAAGAAAATCCAATCAAAGAGCCGCACCGAGGGGCGTCTCGGCCGGGCCGTGACACTGAAGAGCTGCACCGAGAGAGCGGCGACGAGCGGCGGCGGTGAAAGAGCCGCAGCGGAGGGGCGTGGGATGGGAGGTGCGAATAGAATATAATATAGGGACTAAAATTAAAAATGATGAAAGAACAGCACCGGGAGTGGCCGCTGCCTGCGACTGAAACCGCTGCACCGAGGGACCGTCGGGGCGGCACCGGGGGTTTTCGGGTCCTCCGTGTCACCGAAAGAGCCGCAGCGAGGGACGGGCGGGGCGCGGCTCGGATAGACCCCTCCAGTGTCACGACGAGCGGCGACCCCGAGGGACCGCGCCGGGGCCGAGCGGCGGCGGCAGCCGGAGCCGGGGAAGCGGCTTGGAGCGGCGGAGACGAGCGGGGTGTTCCCACCCAGCCCCGCTCAGCCCTCACGCACCGCGCTGGGGCCGCCGCGGACTTTTCAACCCCGGCCGCCCCCATAGGCCGGGCCCCGCCGGTCCCGCTGCCGCCGCCGCGGCCCCACGGAGCCCAGAAATCCCAGGAAATCACTCCTATGCATTAAAAAACCTTTTCAGCACAGCGAGGGCTGCGGGGGTTGCCTTATGGACTCCCCCACCTCTCAGTCCCTCCTGGGCACGGCCGGGCATTAGCTCGGCTCCCGGGGCTGTGGCCCGGCACCGGCTGCTGCCACAGGGCACGAGGGTGCCGCACTTGGGCATTAAACCCAACAGCTTTGCTGAGGAGGGACAGCCCCAGAAAGCCTCGGGGAGGCCTCGGCAGCTTGGATCTACTTGGAGGTCCTTGGTGGCTGCCTCCAATCCGTTCTTCTTGTCTTCCCCCTTTGCACGGAGCCAATGGATCTGATGGCCTCTGGGCAGGGCCTGGCACAGAAGGTGGAACCTGGGTCCTGCTGCAGCAGCGCTGGGGGAGCTCCAGGACTCGCTTTGGCCGCTGGGGCAGCCACAGCACAGCCCGTTCCCAGGGAGGAGCCCAGGGCTCCGTGGGGCTCTGCAGGACCTTGTCCCTGGGGCTCGTCTGGATCAGCTCGGGCAGCTGGGCTGCACTTGGCTTCCTTTGTGTCCCTGCTTCCCCTGGCACAGCACCTGCCCAGCGCCGAGGGGACAGCAGTGGGAGTGGGGCAGTTTGGGGTGAGGTTCAGTGTGTGTGCCCGGGATAAATCCCAAATCCTTCCCTAAGGAGCAGCGAGTGCTGACAGAGCACAGGATGCTCTGCTGAGCACGGGATGGCCCCGGTTGTGATGTCAGACAAAGCTGGGATGGGAGTGCCAAAGAACAGGAGGAGGAGGAGAAGGAGGCGGAGCGGGCAGGAAAGGAGGAACACAGGAGGAAGAGGAAGTGCGGGGGGCGGGGGGAAGAGGAGTGGGAGGAAGAGCAGCCAGAGAAGCAGTTAAAGGAGTTGCCACGTGTGTCCATCGCTCTTTCAGTCCGCAACCTTCGGCCCCGGGAGCATCGCCCCCCCGGGGCATCCCGCAGGTGACGGGGCAAGGGGTGCTCGCCCCAAATGTCTTGGGCGGTGCCTGGGGTTCTTTTTGCGAGGGGGGAATTTCTGGACCCTGTAGGACTCCAGCACCGAGTCCCAAATGTCTTTGTTGGTTGCCGGGAGGGATTTTTTTGGGGGGTGGAGGACGGCGCGGATGTTTGGATGTTGCAGGACTCCAAGGGAGAGTCGCAAATGCCCTTTGGGGGGATATTGGGGTGTCCTCTAGACGCGAGTTTTTTGGGGGGTCCCGATGGTGGCTGCCGGGAAAAATGGCATGGCATGGCATGGCATGGCATGGCATGGCATGGCATGGCATGGCATGGCATGGCATGGCATGGGGCTCGGGAAAGGTGGGATGTGGATTGGTGTGTGGGATGAAGTCTGGGGGAGGGGGATGGATGGGATGTGGCCTGGGATGAGGCAGCTGAAGGGTCGGGATGATGAGGCCTGGCGGAACACCACCCCTTAGGCGCTTCCGGGGTATCCGCCACCTCTGGGGGAGTTTTGGGATACCCCATAAACCTTTCGGGCATGGCATTGGCAGCGGGGGACACGTGGCTCCAGCACCTCTGGACCCCATCTGCGCTCCCCTCGCCCCCGGGAGCGGAATTTGGGGAGGTGTGGGGCGGGCAGGCCGGGCCCCCTCGCTGGGCGCTGTCCCGTTGGGGCCGAGTGCGGGGGGAGCTGTCCCGCGGGGCCCGGCCCTGCCCGGGCACGGCTGATGCCGCCCGCCCGAGCTCCGCACTGCTCCGGCCTGGTGCTCGCAGTGCCGCGCGGGGCGGGGCCGCTTTGGGGACCCCCCCAGGGCAGAGCGCGGCTGCTTTGGGGCTGTGGGCACCTGCCCGGCGCTGGGCATGGGGCGTGTGGGGGCAGCTGGGGCCGTACTGATGACACTGGTGGTGCTGGGCGTCTCCCCAGCCGTGGACAAGGAGGTCTGGGGTGAGCGGGAAGGCAGGGAGAGGGGTGGCGGGAAGAAGGATAAGCGGGGGTGGGGGGAAATGGATGTAGAACCCCCCAAAACCATCCCAAATCAAGAGAGGTGGGCCGGGGAATTGGGGGGACGATGTGAGAGTAGGAGAGAGCAGGAAAAGTGGACAGTGGGACCCCCAGAGGGAGTGGGAGGGGGCTGGGACCCACCCGCTGGAGGGCAAGAGGGTCAACCTCAACACAGCCGCCTGGAATTGTTCATTCCAAAGGGCATTTTTCAAATGGGAAAAAAAAAAAATAGATAGAGGGCCATCATCTTGCAAATGTAGAATGAGGGAGATAAGCAAGCAAGCCTGGGCTCATTGGAGGCAGCAGAAAGGCCAAGGCCTGAGCCCCAGCCCCGAGGAAGGCACATTTTGTCCCTCCTGCCTTGCTCAGGGCTCTGCTGGGCCACTGGGATGTGGGGAGGATGCTGAGGGCAGGACAAGGGGGTGACAGTGCCCAGCCTTGCTGGGGCTGTGCCATGAGGCCCCAGGGCCTCAGGACAAGGTGTCTCCTCACAGCCCTTGGTGGCACAGACGCTGCTGTGGCCCAGGGCACCAAGACTTGGCTTCTCCTGGGCACTGCCAGCCTGGCCAGGACCCTTGGCCATGTCCAGCACAGCTTGTCCTGCGCTGTCCCACAGCTGCTGCTGTGTCCCTGCAGGCTGCACACTCCCATCTCGCTGCCCCCCTGGCTCTGCCCTGCTATTGCCAGCCCTGCCCTGACCTCTGCCCACCCTCACCTGCTTCACTTCTGACCATCAGCAATTGCCTGTTCCTGTGCCCTTAGGGAGTGGTGCTTCAAGAGTGACCCCAGCACCTTCCAAAGTGTTTTTCCAGGGGACATTACCCACTGGTAGTTCCCTGAGCTGCTGCATCTGCTCTCCTCATGCCCAGGGTTGAAGGTTTGGTGGCTGTTTCCCTCCTGTCAACAGACACTTTCAACTCAGCTGCTTCATGGTTGCTGTGCCCAAGGGAGCCACCAATGTCTGCTTCCCTCATGAGACCAAATTAATCCAATTAATTCATTTGCCCACATGCAGTGGCTGTTTCGCATGCACCTTGTCTGTAGGAAAGGAGTCCTTGTCAGCCCCTCCACCATCCCTGTCCAGATGTTTTCCCCATTGCCCCACTGGGCTCTCCTGGGTTGCTTTGTGCCCAGCCCTGCTGCCCTCCCAGCACAATGTGGGGTGGCAATCCCTCTGTTATGGAGGACCTGTGAGCATGAAGCTTCCTCCAAGGAAAGGCTCTGTGCACAGCAGCCTTGCCTTTGCTCAGAGCTCCTGTCCAGCTCCTCACCCTCCTCCCTGCCTTCCTGAGGAGTCGCTGCCATCCCTGGCTGCCCTCACAGCACCCGAGGTGTCCCACCAGGGCTCTGCAGTAGCTGTGGGGGAGCCCCTTTGTACCTGTCCAGCACGTGCCTCCCTCCCATGGCCATGGTGTCCCTGTTGGTCAGCACTGCTGTGTTTGCCCATCTGAAGCCCTCGTGCATCTCCTCCCCATCCCTGGATCTGCTGGTGGCACTTCTGCTCTCAGTGGTGCCTCCAGCACTGAACCCCCTCCTCTACAGCCTGAGGAACCGTGAGCTCAAGGAGGCCATTGGAAAACTGATTTCAGTATCATTATCTCTATTGTTATTTGTGTTTATTATTTCCCTAGAAGAATATTTAGATTCCTATGAGTACCAAGGATGAAGCAGCTCTGTCCCACCTGGAGCCTTCAGAGTGTGTCTGAGAGGGCCCAGAGCTGCTGCTCTCAGAGCATCTTGGCAATAAAGTGGGATCTCCCCAGGGCACTGACTGAAGGTTTGGCTCTTTTTCCAAGCTCATGTCAATTTTAGCCAAGAGAATTTCCCCCCAAAAGGCCCTGTAGCTCCATGGATTGTGCAGAGGGAAATGTTGACATCAGCAGCTGCTAAAGGCCAAGTGTTTTATTTGGACAAAGCCACTGTTGTGGGGTCACGGTGGAGATGGTGACAGGTGACTGAGGTCCATAGCCAGGACTGTCCCACATGGCCCAGGGCACAGAATGTGCTCCAGGAGAAGAATCTGGAGCTGCCTGGACAAGGCAGAGTATCTGCAGGCCTGTGTGTGCCTGGGCTGGGCAGTGACTGGAGCCCCATGAAGGCACAGATCAGCCAAGGTGGAGACCCCCAGAGGGAAAGAAATAAATGCCAGTACCTGTAAGGAAAGCCAGATGGACACAGCTGAGCATAGCCAGAGCAGCTCCAACAGGAAAAGGGACCTTGGCAGCCACCACACACCTGCAGATCCCCCCAGAGCCCCAGGGACAACACAAGTGGCTCCATCCTGTTCCCTCTGTGGCTGCTCTGCTGTGCAGGTCACAAGTGCTGCGGGTGTCTCCTGCAGCTCAGACCCACGGGCACACACACACACGGGCTCTGTCCATGCTGGGACACGGAGACAACGGGGCCTGGGCAGAGCAGAGATGTCACTGCCCTGGGGAGCTCCCGGCTGCTGCTGCTGCTGGGGGCTCTTGGGCAGTCCCTGTGGGTGGGGTGGAATTTTCCCAACACTCACCTGAGCAGAGGACAGCAGCAGCGTTCCTGTGGGAGCAGGGTGAGGCCCCAGGGCAGTCACTGGGCAGTGCTGCGGGTGGGCTTCAGTCCCATCCCAGTGGAACGAGTCCCTCCAGACAGGTCTGGTTTCCTTCCCAAAATTCAGGAATGGACCTGGCAAACCAGCACTTGAGGTGGCCACAGAGAACGTGGGTGTCCAAGAGGCCCCATTGGGAGGCACAGAGGGTTCCCTGTGTCCCCAGCACCTGGAACTGCACTCTCCCCTCACACACGGTGCTGCCATTCACCAGCTTGAACCCGTTTTCCTCAAGGACAGGGAAAGGTGACAGTGAGGGGTGGGAGCTCCTGCCCCCTCAGTGTCTGGAGGAGAGGCTGCAGGGACACTGTGCAGACAGTGCCATCAGCCCTTCTGTCCCCACACCCCGCTCACCCCCCACACCTGTGCCTGTCCCTGCCACGCTCTTGTTGTGGAACTGCCCCAGCGACTCTTGAGGTGTGCAGTGCCATTGGCGCTCCGGCTCGGCCGCCCCGCCCGCCCCGCCCTTCGCCCCCCGACCCCGCTCGGGCCCCACACCGAGCCCGCCCTGCTCTCGGGCTGCTCGCGCGGCACCGCCCCCTCCCGCTCCGCCCCTCCCTGCTGCCTCCGGATTGGCCAATGGCCTGCTGGCCCTGCCCTCTTTGGCAGCCGCCGCAGCACTGAGGGGGACCCGGGATGGTGACAATCGGGAGGGTCCCTTGGGGCTTTGGGGGCACAGGAGGGACTGCCGAGGGCAGGAGAGATTTAGGGCAAGGGGGGACACCAGGACACCCCAAAAAGCCGCCCAAACTGTCCCAATCCCCTCCCCAAGGTGGCCCAACTTTACCCCCAGCATGGCTTCCAAGTGCCCCGAAACTTGTGCACAGGTGTGGGGGGCAGGGGGGAAGCAGCAGGACCCCTCCCCATGTCTCAGCAGCTCCGTGCCCAGCCGGGAGGAGGAGCGGGGTCAGGAGTGCGGGGGTTTCCCCCAAATTTCCCCCACACCCATGACACAGCCAGACACTTGTGAGGCTGCCTCAGGCCTTATTGTCCACCTGCATCCCCGGACAGAGCACAAAATCCACCTGCAGCCCACATTGATTCCATAAGGTCGCAATGGTCCCTTGCTTGCATGAGGTTCCATTAAGTCACAGTGGACTGGTGCTATATTGTTCCATAGCCTCACAATGCTCTCCTGGATTCCGTGAGGCCCTGCTTTGACACATTGGAGCCTTGCTTCCCTGAGTTACCATGACCCAACTATTGTCTCCCGTGTTCCATGAGGCCGTGCTTTGTCGCAGTGGAGCCTTGGTTCTGTAAGATTCCACAGGTTCACAATGGTCTCCTCTGTTCCATGAGGACACACTGTGTCACACTGGAGCCTTGCATCCATCAAGTCCCATAATCTCACGATGCTTTTGGCTTCCATAAGCCCCTGATGTGTAACTTTAGCATTTTGCTTCAATGGGATTCCATAGCATCAATGCATAGCATCTCCTGTGTTCCATGAGGCCCCACTGTGGCACACTGCAGCCTCAGTTCCATGAGTTTCCATCACCTCACGGCAGCTCCTGGGTTCCCTGAGGTCCTGCTGTGACAAAATGGATCCTTGGTTCTGTGAGGTTCCAAAACCTCACTATGGTCTCTTGCTTCTCTAAGGCTCCTCTGTGTCACATTTGAGCCTTGGTTCCATTGGGTTCCAGAACCTCACAGCAGTCTCCTATATTCCAGGAGCAGCTGCTGTTTCCCGTATCAGCATTGCTTTCATGAGGTTCCAAAACCTCCTCGAGGTCACCTGGGCCCAGGGAGGCCCCACTGTGTCACATGAGAGCCTTGGGGCCAAGAGATTCCATGGCCTCAAAATGCTCTCCTGGACTCCATGAGGTCCTGCCATGTCAGGCTGGAGCCTTGGTTCTATGAGGTTCCATCACCTCTCTAAGGTCTCTTGGTTCCATGAGGTTTCATAGCCTCGCTTTGGTCTCCTGGGTTCCATGCAGCCCTTCTGTGCCACAAGGGACACTTGGTTCCATGAGATTCCATTGCATCACAGTGGTCTCCTGGGTGCCATGAGGCCCCACTGTGACACAACTGATGTGGACAGAGCACAGAGAGATTTCAGGGGCACATGGGGGATTCGTGACCAGCACCTTCTGGCCCCTGCTCCCTCGTGGCCATGGCAAGAGCGGGCTGGGATGGCCCTGGCAAGGGGGGGTCTTCTCAGGTCCCTGCAGATCTGGGATGTGACCGTGGCTCTCTTCCTCTCTGTCATGCTGAGTTCACGCTGGGACAGCAACTGGTGCTGAAAGGGAGCATGGTGTGTTCCCAGTCACTCTCAGATACTCCAGGTTTTGTCCAGTCACTCCCAATGTGATCCAAAGATGACCCCAGTGGTCCCAGTCACTGCTAGTGGGAACCAGTTGCCCCCACATGGTTCCAGATGCTCCCTTTCACTCTGGCTTTTGTTCCAGTCACTTCCAGTCTCTCCCAGTTCCCTCCAGCATATTCCCAGTCACTCCCAGTTTCACCCAGTTGCTCCCAGCATGATCCCATTTGCCCACAACCACTCCCAGTCTCAGTGTAGTCACAGTCACTGCCAGTATGATCCCAGTCACCTCCAGTATGATCCCAGTTCATTGCAGTAGGAGCCCAGTTGCTTCCAATCGCCCCAGCAGGCACCCAGTCACTCCCAGTTCCTCCCAGTTGCTCCTAGCATGATCCCAGTTGTTCAGAACAGCTCCCAGGCACACTCAGAATGATCCCAGTCACTCCCGGTATATCCCAATTGCTCCCAACATCATCTCAATTGCCCCCCGCAGTCTCCTGTTCACTCCCAGCTTGATCTCAGTATGATCCCAGTAGAACTCAGTTGCTCCCTTTGCTGCCACTCCCGGGATCCCCCACCCCTCTCTGCGTTCCCCCCTCCCGGATCTCCATGCTCTGCAGAGGAGCCCCAAGGGCTGCAAGTCCCCGCCCAGGCTCCCCACCAAGGCCCACTTTGCATCTGCAGCCCCCAGTTTTCCCTGTTTCCCTTTCCTTTTCCCCGGGCTGGCTTCCCCCCTGGCCCCAGCGTTGGGGTGGGAGCAGCTGAGAGCCCTGTGCTGCCCATCCCGACCTGTCCCGGCTCCATCCCCGCTCCTCCCGCGGCCTGCGAGGGCTATGGGGAATGGCGGAGGAGGGACGGAACAGAAGCAGGGGGGAAAGAGGAGTGCAGAGGAGCGCGGGAAGCAATGGAAGGAGGAGGAGCAGGAGAAGGGATTGGGGGAAGGAGAAGGAGGTGGGATTAGGGCGGAGAAGGAGGAGGAGGAGAAGGGATGGAAGAGGAGGAGCGGGAGGAGGGGAGCCAGAGGGGGAGGAGCGAGAGGAACAGGAGGGACAAAGGAGAAGCAGGCCGGAGCCACATGGTCCAGGTCTCTCTGAATTCGCAGCCCCCCTGCGGACCCTCGCCGCCCCATCCTGCAGGTGAGCGGGGAGGGGGAGCTCGCCCCAAATATCCGGGAGGGTTCCTGGGCTTGTGTTTTTTTAGTGGAGGATGTTTGGAGTTTGCAGGTCTTCAAAGCTGAGTCGGAAATGCCCCTCGGGGGGACATGGGGGAGGTCCCCAGGAAGTGTTTTTGGGGGGTCCCGGTGGCGGTGGCGGCAGAGCCCCAATGGGGGCGGGGGAATGCGGGTCCCCCCCATGGTGTGGGTTTGGCTCTACCTGGGCCGGACCCTCCAAGCTCTGCCTGGGGCCACGTGGGGACCAGCGAGGGAGGGGGGGACAGCGGTTTTGGGGACCCCAGAGAGCCCCAGCTTCCCTAAGCGGGAGTCCGGGTAGAGGAGACCCCCAGTATGACCCTGGTCACTTCCCCTCACTCCCTGTAGGATCCCTATTACTCCCAGTATGAACACAGTCACTCCCAGCCCTTCCCTATTATGATAAAATTTGCCCCCAGCACGGTCCCAGTTGCTTCCAGTTCCTCCCTCTTTTGCCCAGTGTTCTCCCAGTTCTCCCAGTTGCCCCTAGTGTAGTTACAGTCACTCCCAGTACGATCCCAGGATGAGTCCAATATGATGCCAGTGTCCCCCAGCAGGGCCCCAGTCGCTCCCACTTGCCCCCAGTTCCTCCATTGTGGTCCCAGTTCCCACCAGCACATTCCCAGTTGCTCCCAGTGTTGTGCCAGTCACCACCTGCATGGTCTCAGGCACTCCCAGTATATCCCAGTTGCCCTGAACATTCTCGTAGTCATTCCCAGGCACTCCCAGTTCCCTCAGCATGGTTCAGTTGCCCCCAGGATTATCCCAGTCACTGCCAGTAGATCCCAGTTGTAAGCAGCATGCACCCTGTCATTCCCAGTTGCTCCCAGTGTATCCCCAACTGGCTCCCAGCATGGGCCTAGTAGCTCCCAGTAAGCCCCAGTCAGGGTCCACTGACACCCACTATAATCCCAGTATGATCCCAGTCCCTCCCAGTATGATGCCAGTGGCCCCCAAAGTGATCCCATTTGCTCCCTGTCTCTCCCAGTATATCCCAGCTTCCCACAGCAAACTTATAGTCATTCCCACTTCCTCCCAGTTGCTATCAGCACGATTACAGTTTGCCACAGCCACTCCTATTCAATCCCAGTATGGTTCCAGTCTCCCCCAGCATGGGGCGAGCTGCTCCCACTGTGATTCCAGTCTGATCCCAGTTGCTGCCAGCATAGTTCCAGTTGTTCCCAGTTCCTCCCAGGATGATCCCACTTGCCCCCAGTGGCCCCTAGTACAGTCCCAGTCCCTCTCAGCAGGGTCCCAGTCATGCCCAGTTGCCTCCAGCATGGTCCCAACTGTTCCCGTAGTGATTCCAGTCCTCCCAGTATGGTTACAGACACTCCCAGTCTATCCCAGTTGCCCTCAGCATGCTCATAGTCATTCCCAGGCACTCACAGTTGCCCTAGTAAGGTTCTAGTTCCCTCAGAATGATCCCAGTCTTTCCCAGTTACTCCCAGCTGCCTCCAGCATGATCCCATTTTCTTTCAGTTGCCCAAAGTGTGGTCCCAGTTACTCCCAGTATGATCCCAGCTGCTCCCAATGTGTCCACTTTCCTCCCATCATGGGCCTAGTAACTCCCAGTTAACTCCCAGTCAGGTTCCATTCACAGCCACGTAATCCCAGTGGCTCCCAGGATCATCCCAGTAGGACTGTAGCCACTCCCAATATTGTTCTAGTCTCTTCCACTATAATCCCAGTCACTCCCAGTATGGTCCCAATTTCCCCACACATAATCCAGGTTGCTCCATCTCAATGCCAGCATGATCCCAGTAGCCTCCAGTATGATCCTAGTCACTTCCACTATGATCCCAGTTGCTTCCAGTCACTCCCACTATGATCCCAGTGGCCTCAAGTGTGGTTTCAGTACCTCCCAGTATCAACCCAGTCACTCCCACAACGATGCCATTTGCTCCCAGAGTGATCCCAGTTGCAGCCAGTCACCCCCAGTATGAGCCCAGTCATTCCAAGAGTGACTCCCAGGGTGGGCCCAGTTGCTCCCAGTCACCCCCAGTATGAGCCCAGTCATTCCAAGAGTGACTCCCAGGGTGGGCCCAGTTGCTCCCAGTATGAATCCAGTCACTCCCAGTTACTCCAAATATACTCCCATTTGCTCCCAGTGTGGTCTCCATTGCTCCCAGTCACCTCCAGTATGGTTCCAGTCACAGCCAACACCTTTCCAGTCACTCCTAGTCTGATTCCAGTATGATCCCAGTCATTCTCAGATACTCCCAGTACTATTCCAGTAAGTCCCACTATGATCCCAGTCATTCCCAGTAGGATCCCAGTAGGATCCCAGCATGGGCAGAGCTGCTCCCATTATCATCCAACTGTGGTTCCAGTTGCTCCCATTTACCCCACTATGGTTTCAGTCTCTCCCAGTATATCCCAGTTGCTCCCAGCATGTTCCCAGTCACTTCCAGTTGCCCTCAGTTGCTTCTAGCCTGATCCCAGTTGCTCACAGCCTCTCCCAGTCACCCTCAGTGCAGTCCCAGTTGCTGCCAGTATGATGCCAGTATGATCCCAGTCTCCCCCAGCATGGGCCCAGCAGCTCCCACTCTGATCCCAGCAGGATCCCAGTTGCTTCCAACATAGTTCCAGTTGTTCCCTGTTCCTTCCAGTGTGATGCCACTTGAATCCAGTTGCCCCTAGTATAGTTCCAGTCACTCTGCGTATGATCCCAGTCCCTCCCAGCATGGTCCCAGTCAATTGCCCTCAACTGCCCTCAGTGTAGACACAGCCACTCCCGCTCACGTCCAGTTCCTCCCAGTGTGGTCCCAGTTCTGCCCAGCATGGTCCTGGCTGTTCCCAGTGTGGTTCCAGTCAGCCCAATATGCTTACAGATACGCCCAGTATATCCCAGTTGCCCTCAGCATACTCCTAGTCCTGCCCAGTCACTCCCAGTTGCTCCAGTAAGGTTCCAGTTACCCCAGGACAAACCAGTCACTCCCAGTGCTGCCACTCCTGGGATCCCCCACCCCTCTCTGCGTTCCCCCCTCCTGGATCTCCAGGCTCCCCAGAGGAGCCCCAAGGGCTGCAAGTGCCCGCCCAGGCTCCCCACCAAGGCCCATTTGGGATCTGTAGCCCCCAATTTTCCCTGTTTCCCTCTCCTTTTCCCTGGGCCGGCTTCCCCCCTGCCCCCAGCGCTGTGGTGGGAGCAGCCAAGAGCCCCGCACTGCCCATCCCGACCTGTCCCGGCTCCATCCCTGCTCCACCTGTGGGCTGCGAGGGCTGTGGGAATGGCGGCGGAGGAGGAGGAGGAGGAGGGAGGAGAAGGACGGAGGAAGGAGGAGCGTGGGAATAGATGGAAAGTAGAAGGAGCGGGAGAAGGGATTGGGGGAAGGAGGAGAAGGAGGTGGGATTAGGACGGAGAAGGAGGAGGAGGAGAAGGCATGGAAGAGGAGGAGCAGGAGGAAGAGGAGGCACGAAGAGCGAGGAGGAAGGAGCCACGTGATCTGGGTCTCTCTGCATTTGCAGCCGCCCCTGGACCATCGCTGCCCCATCCTGCAGGTGAGCTGGGAGGGGGAGCTCGCCCCAAATATCCAGGGGGTCCCTGGGTTTGGGGTTTTTTTGGTGGGCGATGTTTGGAGTTTGTGGGACTCCAAAGCCGAGCTGCAAATGGCCCTAGGGGGGACATCGGGGAGTCTGCGGGAAGTGTTTTTGGGGTATCCTGGTGGCGGTGTGGGCAGAGCCCCGCTGGGGGCGGGGGGATGTGGGTCCCCCCCACGGTGGGGGTTGGGCTCTGCCCGGGCCGGGCCCTCCAAGCTCTGCCTGGGGCCACGTGCGGACCGGTGGGGGAGGGGGGGACAGCGGTTTTGGGGACCCCCGGGAGCCCCGGCTTCCCTAAGCGGGACCCCAGGGAGAGGAGACCCCCCCAGAGGTGCAGAGCGGGGACCCTGCTAGGGGGAATCCCTGGGATTGCCGGGACCCCCGGCGGGGGTGTCTGGGGGCTGGAGGGGCGGGATGGCCGGAAAGGGGTTCAGGCTGATGCCTTAAACAGGCTGGTAAAAATATGAAGCAGACACAGCAGTACAGGGAAAAGGGAATTTACTTCGGTTAAATAGGATCCTAGGTGCCCATACTCATCAAACGTGGAAAACACGCCGTGGAGTGAACGACAAGCCGGAACCCTCCCTGTACAAGATGTACCCGATTTTTACGGACTTCACAAAATTAGCATATCTACTTAAAATTCCCCAATAAGAAACTTAATAAATTAATAATTGCCCTGTATTCCAATGACCCACCCCCCCCAAATGAGACTACAGCCTAGTTTGCAAAAACATGTTCTAAGAGAGAATAGGTTGGAGCTTCTAATTCTGAGAGAATATGAATGTTTGGTCTTCCTCACTTTGCAGGACCCCAAACTAAGCGAATTATCAGACTACAAGGGTTGTAAACATGTAGGGCTAAAGTACAAGGAGAGTTTGTGCAGGGTACAAGGAGTGTGTATAGAGGGTAACAGGGAAGGGAAAGGGTATAAAATATATTAAAGGGTATAAAAAGAAAATACAGAAATCACCGGCATCAAGGGCTGCTGGGTCCCAGAAGTGGCTGCTCCCAGTATGAGCCCAGTTGCCCACCCCCCGCCCCATGTGGTTCCAGTTTCCTTGTCACTCCTGATATCAACCCAGTCACTCCCAGTATGACCCTGGTCACTTCCCCTCACTCCCTGTAGGATCCCTGTTGCTCCTACTATGAACCCAGTCACTCGCAGTCATTCCCTATTATGATGCAATTTGGCCCCAGCAAGGTCCCAGTTGCTCCCAGTTCCTCCCTCTTTTGCCCAGTGTGTTCCCAGTTCTCCCAGTTGTCCCTAGCATAGTCACAGTCACTCCCCGTACGATCTCAGGATGAGTCCAGTATGATGCCAGTCTCTCCCAGCAGGGCCCCAGTCACTCCCACTTGCCCCCAGTGTGGTCCCAGTTCCCCCCAGCACATTCCCAGTTGCTCCCAGTATGGTCCCAGTCACCACCTGCGTGGTCTCAGGCACTCCCAGTATATCCCAGTTGCCCTGAACATTCTCATAGTCATTCCCAGGCACTCCGGGTTCCCTCAGTTCAGTTGCCCCCAGGATTACCCCAGTCACTGCCAGTAGATCCCAGTTGTCAGCAGCATGCACCCTGTCATTCCCAGTTGCTCCCAGTATATCCCCAGTTGGCTGCCAGCATGGGCCTAGTAGCTCCCAGTAATCCCCAGTCAGGGTCCATTGACACCCACTATCATCCCGGAATGATCCCAGTCTCTCCCAGTATGATGCCAGTGGCCCCCAATGTGATCCCAGTTGCTCCCTGTCAATGCCAGCATGAGCCCAGTAGCCTCCAGTATGATCCCAGTGACTCCCTGTCTCTCCCAGTGTATCCCAGTGTCCCTCAGCATGCTCCCAGTCATTCCCACTTCCTCCCAGTTGCTTTCAGCCTAATTCCAGTTGCCCCCAGCCACTCCCAGTCAATGCCAGTATGATTCCAGTCTCCCTCAGTGTGATCCAAGTGTCCCCCAGCATGGGCCCAGGTGCTCGCACTGTGATCCCAGTATGATCCCAGTTGCTCCCAGCATAGTTCCAGTTGTTCCCAGCTCCTCCCAATGTGATCGTAATCTCCCCCAGTGGCCCCTAGTATAGTCCCAGTCCCTCTTGGCAGGGTCCCAGTCGTGCCCAGCATGTCCCCAGCATGGTCCCAACTGTTCCCAGAGTGGTTCCCGCCAGCCCAGTATGGTTACAGAGGCACTCCCAGTATATCCCAGTTGCCCTCAGCATGCTCATCGTCATTCCCAGGCACTCACAGTTGCCCCAGTAAGGTTCTAGTTCCCTCAGAATGATCCCAATCTTTCCCAGTTACTCCCAGTTGCCTCCAGCGTGATCCCAGTTTCAGTCAGTGGCCCCAAGTGTGGTCCCAGTTTCTCCCAGTATGATCCCAGTTGCCCCAGCTGTGGTCTCAGTCCCCCTCAGCATGGTTCCAGTAGCTTCCAGTTGATCCCAGTTGCTCCCAATGTGTCCACTTTTTCCTCCCAACATGGGCCCAGTAACCCCCAGTCAGGTTATGCAAATGATCCTCAGGGAGACATTGGGGGTTCCCCGGGAGGTGCTTTTGGGGGGTCCCAGTGGCAGTGCCAGCAGAGCCCTGGCAGGGGATGGAGGGATGCAGGTCCCCCTGTGGTGAGGATTGGGCTCTGTCCGGGGCCACGTGAGGATTGCGCAGGAATGGAGCAGGCAGGGGGACGCTGGTTTTGGGGACCCTGGGGAGAGCTGTGGGAGGGGAGAATGGAGAGGGGCAATAGCAGAGATGGGGGACCCCCAGCAGCCTGGAGGGGGGAGCCTTGGGACCCTGAAATGGGAACCCACAGAGTGGGGACCCCCTGGAGCCCCGGCTGCCTGGAGATAGACACAGGGGAGAGGGGATCCCTGGGACCCCCAAAAGCCCCAGCTTCACTAAGTGGGACCTCAGAGAGCGAAGCCTCACAGAACACCAAAGATGGGAGCTTGGATAGGGGCAACCGCTGCCTTGCAGGGTTTGCCTCTCCCTCATCTCATTTAACAGCCAGGTCGTAGCCTGAGGGGTCAGGGCTGCACTGGCCAGCTCCTGCAAAGGACACATCATCAACAGCTCATCAGAAATTACCTAAGGGGAGTAGGAATGCCCAGTTTGGTTACACCCACAGAGTGCTGAACTGGTGCCCTGTTCCTGTAACCAGGACAGGCTGGCAGTGAAATGTCATCGTAGGATGTGAGGCAGGGCATTGTTTCCCTTTCTTCACGCCAATGACTCAGCTGAGATAACTCCCTCTGGGGAAGCACCAGCACAGTCCCACCCAGCCTGAGGGGTCATCTCTGCTAATGGGCCATCCTGGACTCAATGGCACCAGCACAATGGGCAGCTGAAACAATTGAGACCATCAAGGACTCCCAAAATATCCCATGACTCACAGGATGACATCATTGCATTGTGAAACTCCCTGCCCTGGGGGCGGTACTGAGCATTCCCTCATGAACCTGAGCATATATAATCTCTGAGTTTGGGGAATTCTGGCACCTCTCAACAGTTCTGGAGAAGGAGCAGAACTCCAACGGGTCTACGGCCACTGCTTTTGACAAGACTGCAACCATCTCTTCGGCAGGACAGTGACCACCCCTCTGACCAACAGGTTTGGTTTTCTTTTGCTTTTTCTTTGCACGCAATGGGACCATGTGGCGCTCAGCACAGGAACTCAGGAACACCATCTTGTTCTTGTCCCAGGGTGCCTGGTTATACTCTGCCTTTGTGAGTTAAAGCTCTATCATTGTATTTCTTGTTATCTCTTTGGTGAATTGTAACTCCCACCTTAATCTCTCTGGGTGCAGTTTGGTGGGATCCATTTCTCCTGCCACTTTAAACCAGCACAGTGTTTCAGAGGCTTTTACAGTACTGATACACCCAGTGATTTCTAGAGATGGACTTGGGCAGGAAGAACCCCAACCCAATGCACTCACATATTGTTTTCCTCCCAAACCAGGATTTATTATTCCCTAACCTTAGCCAGATGGAGAAGGAGGCTGCAAGGAAGAGAACTATGCCCCGGGACACCCAGGCAGGTGAGGATGAAGTCACTGCCCCTTTCCCCTTCTCCTCCATCTCCCAGCCCAGCATCGCCCCCGGCTGCAGCACAATCCTGCTGCCGATGCCATCCTGCCGGGGATGAATCTGGGGGGAACTCCTTCCCCTTCCCCTTCCCTCTGGCATGGAGGCAAATCCTAAATCCACTCCTTGTCCTTCATCCACCAGGCAATGATCTGGGAATGGAGATCAGGGAGGACAAATCCCCCCACCAGAACCTCATGGAAGAGGCCATTTTGAGTGGCTGCACAGCACAGGAATCCAACGAGGAGGAAAAGCCCTGGAGATCGCACATGAGGAGCGGCTCCAAACCCAACTCAGGATGCTCCAAGGAGGAAAGACCCAACCTGTACCGGGAAGGTGACCAGAGCTTCAGCCAGAGCTCGGACCTGGTGGTCCATGAGCAGCTTCACGATGGTGAGAAGCCCTACAAGTGCTTACAGTGTGTGAAGAGCTTCAGGAAAAGCTCTAACCTGATCCGCCACCAGATGATCCACACTGGGGAATGTCCCTATGAGTGTGGGAAATGTGGAAAGAGCTTCATCAGGAGTTCCCACCTGATCTGCCACCAGATGATCCACAGAGGGGAACAACCCTACGAATGTGGGGAATGTGGGAGGAGCTTCAGCCAGAGCTCCCACCTGACCGTCCACCAGAGGATTCACACCAGGGAACGGCCCTTTGAGTGTGGGGAATGTGGGAAGAGCTTCAGCAAGAGCTCCACCCTGATCATTCACCAGTGGAGCCACACCGGGGAGAGGCCCTATGAGTGTCCCGAGTGTGGGAAGAGGTTTCAGAGCAGCTCCAATCTCTTCAGGCATCAGCGGATCCACACAGAGGAGAGGCCTTTCCTCTGCCCCGACTGTGGGAAGAGGTTTCGGACCAGCTCTGATCTCCTTGTACATCAGCGGATCCACACAGAGGAGAGGCCTTTCCTCTGCCCCGACTGTGGGAAGGGCTTCAAGCGCAGCTCCCACCTTGTCACCCACCAGCGCATCCACACCGGGGAGAAGCCCTTCCTCTGCCCCGACTGTGGGAAGGACTTCAAGCGCAGCTCCCTCCTTGTCAGCCACCAGCGCATCCACACCGGGGAGAAGCCCTACGTGTGTCCTGAGTGTGGGAAGAGCTTCTCAGACCGCTCTAACATGACCCAACACCAACGGAGGCACCACTAAGGGTAGCGAGAGCCCCGACTCTGGGAAGAACTTCGTCTGCTTCTCCATCTTCATCCCTATCATAGGACCCATTTTTGGGAAGAGCCCTGGTGACCCACATTCCTCTTGATCCACACTGGGAAGATACCTTAATGGTGGTCCCTTTAATTGTGGCCCTGATTTTCTTTTGATTCATCCTCATCCCTTCAAAATACACAAAAATGGGCTATATATCAATAAATTGACTGAAGTCATCTAAAGCCTCACTTTATACTAGTGTTTGTGGGAATTCTGGGATTTGGGGAGATACCTGGGAGGATTTGGGGATTTTGGGGTTCTTTGGTGTAGTTTATTCCACTGCTTTGCACTCCAAAAGACAAGAGGGATTGATCTGTCACCTCAATGCCACTGAAAACTACTTAATCCCATCACAAAATTACTCAATTGCACAGGCCCTCAGGGTTGCATGGGGTTGGAAGGGGATTGGGTGAAGTGGGATGCAAATCAGGAGGGGTGAGATGGGGATTAGGGGGTGCAGGATGGGTGGGATGGGGATTGGCAGGTTGGAATGGGGTGGAAATAGGGCTTGGGAAGGGGGTCGTGGTGTCCAGGAGGGGTGGGATGGATCGGGGTGTGGATTGGGAGGATGGGGCAGGGTCTGGACTGAGACAGCCAAAGGTTGGGGCTGATGAAGGGAGGGAGAACCAGTTCCTGAGTAGGGTTTGGGGTATCCCACATTCCTGAAAGATTTTGGGGCATCCCACATTTTGGAGGCAGTTTTGGGGTACCCCTCAGTTCTTGGGGGGCTCCTGAGAGCAGCTCCATGGAGCCCCATTGTCAGGGGTAGTTGCCATGGGCACGAGCTCAGAGCTGTAGGCAGAGTCCATTGCCTCAGTGCTGGAGAGCAGAGAAATGATGGATGGCCCCAAGCATCTGGAGTGTGTGCTTGGGGGGCAGGGCAAGTTCTGCGTAGATGGGGCGGTCACTGCCCCACCCGCAGCCTCTGCAGCCTCTGGCCCAGTGCCAAAGTGGCTGCCAAGCCCCTGGCACCCCAAAAACCCCACCTGTGAGAGGCACCAGAGCAGGTAAAGGCTGTGACACAGCTGTGACACTGACACGTCCCACAGCCCCGGAGCTCACAGCAGCTGAGATGGTGGTGGATCCGAGGCTGGGACTGTGGATATTTCTCTCTCTCTGTGTCTCTCTTTTCCTGACTTCCTCTTCTCCAAATCTGGATAACTCGAAGTTGGATGAGTTAGAGTTTTCTGAGTCGGTGCTTTGTGAAGTGCCTTACCATAACTGCAGGTTTAATATAAGTTAGAAGCTAAGTTAAATACTATCCCTCTGTTAAATTGTTAAGTCATAGGTTATAAGTGAGGTTAAATACTATTAAGTGCTGTTCTTTTGCTAAATTATTAAGTCATAGGTACAAGTTAGGGTTAAGATTGAGGTTAAGTACTGTTAAGGTTGAGGGCTGTTAAGCTTTCAGGCCATATTCCTTTTATCCTTGCCCTCATTGTCCTTTTGTCACACACACACACAGGGACAGTTCTCAGTTCATTTCTGGTTTGATTGATTGGATTTTGTTTGGTTTTGTTGCTGCTTTGTTACCTTGGTGTGCCTGAACTGTCCAGTCCAGAGCAGAGTGACTCTTGCCAATGAACTTTGTTGTGCTGTCGCTTAATATTAAATCAGGTTTTTGCTGCTCCCTTGCTGGGGATATTTTAAGCGCTCTCAAGCCCTCGTTCGTAAGAGGGTGAAGGAGCCCTGGGCCAGGTTCTCACACTGGGGGACACGGAGATGCTTCCGGGGGGTCCCTGTCCCCTTGTCCCACCCCCCATGGCCAGTGCTCCCACTGGCCATGTCAGGCTCTGGGATTCGATCTCGTGGAACATCCTCTGGTGGAGGCTGTGGCACTGGGGCAGAGGGGACTCAGGGGGACAGGGGACCCTGCTGTGCACGAGCAGCATTGGACTTCTCTGGGGGGAACTGTGAGGGGGGGCTAGGGCAGAGTGACCTCCCCAGTGACCTCACACAGCCCCTGTGACCTCGCACCACCATGTGATGTCATAGCCTGCTGTGTGCTGTGACACAGCCACCGAGTGACCTCACACAGCCCCACTCTGGGATGTCACAGCCCACTCTGGGATGTCACAAAGCATTCTATGATATCACATGGCCACCCTGTGATGCCACAGCCCATGCTGTCACGACTCCTCAGGTGTGCAGTGCCATCGGCGCTCTGGCTCGGCCGCCCTGCCCTTCGCCCCCCAACCCCGCTCGGGCCCCACACCGAGCCCGCCCTGCTCTCGGGCTGCTCGCGCGGCACCGCCCCCTCCCGCCCCGCCCCTCCCTGCCGCCTCCGGATTGGCCAATGGCCCCCTGGCCCTGCGCCCTTTGGCAGCCGCCGCAGCGCTGAGGGGGACCCGGGACGGCGACAATCGGGAGGATCCCTTGGGGCTTTGGGGGCACGGGAGTGAAAGGAATAATGGAGTGTCTTTAGAAACAAGCTGCTGGTAAGATAAGACCGATACTGAGAGATAGAAGAAACAATGGGAAGGATTTCCACAGGAATTCCACTGATTGACTCGCCCAAGACTGTCGTAATAAACTACAGGAACAGGGATATAAAAAAAAAGACACTGAGTCGGGGTCATCACCCGGCAAGGACTGCGCACCCCCTCTCCCCCTCCCCAGATTCCCTCCTGGGGCGAGCAGGTGCTGGGTCAGGAGCCAGGTCAGGAGCCTGGGTCAGGGGAGGGAAAAGGGGGTGACACCGGGATGGGGATGTCACACACGACCCCTGGGACCCTCCCTCACCTTCTCCTGCAGTGCCAAAAGGACAAACCCCAACATGGAGCCCCCAAACCCCAGCAGCTTCTTGGGGGGGTGGGGTCTGGTGGCAGCTTTGGGGGTCTGAGGGAGTCATGACCACTCTAAAATGCCCTGCCAGCCCCACAGTCACTCCCAGACCCTCAAACCACCCCACAGGTCCTCACAGGACCCCCCCAACAACTCCCTGCAATATAAATGGGCCCAAGAGCCACCAAATCCCCTTCTCATCTCCCCCTACAGCCACCCAAGTTGTCTCCAAACGACACAACCTGACCAGGACTCCAAACCTCACTCACAGAGCCTCCAGAAGCCCCCAAACCCCCTCCTAGCACCACAAATGCCCCCAAGAGCCACAAAAGCCCCTCCCAGCCCCCCATGGCACTGACCAGGAGAGGTTGGTGGACAGGAACATCCACAGCCGGGAGCAGCTCGGGCACTTCAGCAGCGATTTGGGCACTTTGGGGGGCACACCCCAAATGGGGAGACCCAGGCCAGGGACTGGGACAGACAACAGGAATTCCTGGAGGACAGACAGGCTCATCTGAAGCCCCTGTTCTGCCAGCACAGCTACGAGATCATGGTCCCTTCTGCCTGGGTCAGCGGCCCCACAACACCCAAACCTTCCCATTTAATCCTGTGAACCAACCACAAATTCACCCTCAAATCCAAATAAAACAGTGTGGCTTTAGATGCCTTTGTTTAATTTCTTTATTTTAACCTCAATTTTGCTTGTTTTGACAGAATGAAGAAGGAAATTATTTAGGTTAGAAAAGACCTCGAAGATCATGATCTGGCTCCCCAGGTGTGGCTGGAGTCACCTGGGGCCATCTCTGTGTCCATTTTGGGGTAGTTTTGGCCATTATTGGTGCCAATTTTGGCTCCCAGGTGTGTTTTTGGATATTTGGGGCCATTTCTGGGGGTCACTGCTTGGCAATGCAGTGTGGGACTCCAACAGACTCAATTATTTAGTAAAAGAGCCAGGCAGAGATTGCAGTTGTCTGTTGCCTACTCCGTACTACACTGCTGGGACCAATGGTTGTGAACCATTGTCATCTCCTTGGTTAAAAGTTCTTTCCAGAGCAGTCCTTCCTGATGAAAGATGAACTTTATAGGATTTGAGTGTATAGTTTTCAGTTTGTGGCTTTGCATATAGAAGATTGGTTGTTTTCTGGGATTAAACAACATTACGTTCCTAACCAGGAGTTAAATTCACCACTTGTATACTATTTCTATGTATATAACTACTTTTTTCAAGGGCAGGCAGGCAAAATTAACACAGAATTCTCTTAGGTTACCCCTTCAGACACTGATTAGTTGGTATGTGTTTCTTTTGCAGCCCTCAGCTGTGTTTTACCCCAGCTTCTGAGAACGAGACATTCTAAGATAAAATTAAAGCAAGATATATATACAAGATGTAATGAACGCTTGATGGAAAATATTTTTCCTAAAATTTTAATGAATATGCTGGTGTTCATTAAGGAAGCAAGAGGTGACTGAGAGACAAACTACAATGTCCACTTTACATGAATGACAATTGTCAGGCTGAACTCTGTTCAGTCAGCTGCCTCTAAACATGCCCTGAAATTTCCCCCTCTAAAATACTTGTTCTAAAGAATGAATGGATTTAGTCTGTGCTTGTTCTTGCCACAACATCATGTCATGTAAATGTACTGCTGTAAAATTATTGTCTATTTTTAGATATATCCAATTGGAATTCATAAATAGTGAAAAATATATGTGCAAACCAGATAACGAGTATGTAATGCCTTCTTTATCTTAGGGTATAATATGAATGATGTTATAAACTTTCCTTGGACCCCCCCTGCTATTGGCCATTCTTGGGATATTTGGGACATGTGGGGCCATTTTGGTGCCAATTTTGGGGTCCCGGGTGCGATTTTGCCACCAGAAGAAACAATTGGACAGAGCAGGTGAGATTTTTGTGAGTGTGAAGTCCACAAATGTGCACTTCCCAATGAATTTTCGATTTCAGACTCCCAATGGACATTCCTGCCCATGTTCATCCAGGTGCCTATGGAGATCCAGAAGGACATGGTGCCAGGACGCCTGCCAGGTGTCTTCCCAATGTGGGTCACAGGGAATGTGGGTCACCAGGGCTCTTCCCAACATGGCTCCTCTGATGGGGGATGGAGTTGGAGCAGCGCACAAAGCTCTTCCTGCACTCAGGGCACTCACAGGGCTTCCCTTATCAGTGCCTCTGTTGGTGTCGGATCAAGTGAGAGCTGCTGGAGAAGCTCTTCCCACACTCGGGACACTCATAGGGCCTCTCCCCTGTGTGAATCCGTTGGTGGACAGTCAGGTTGGAGCTATGGCTGAAGCTCTTCCCACATTCCCCACACTCATAGGGCCTCTCCCCAGTGTGGATGCGTCCATGCCTGATGAGGGTGCCTTTCTCCTTGAAGCCCTTCCCACAGTCGGAGCAGCGGAAGGGCCTCTCCTCCGTGTGAATCCGCTGATATACGAGGAGACGGGAGCTGGCCTGAAACGTCATCGTACACTCAGGACACTCATAGGGCCTCTCCCCAGTGTGGCTCTGCTGGTGAATAATCAGGCTGGAGCTGTGTATGAAGCTCTTCCCACATTCCCTACACTCATAGAGCCTCTCCCCTGTGTGGATCCTCTTGTGACGGATCAGACTGGAGCTCTGGTTGAAGCTCTTCCCACATTTCCCACACCTGGAGGGCCGTTCCCTGGTGTGGATCATCTGATGACGGATCAGGTTGTTGCTCTGGCTGAATCTCTTCCCACACTGCCCACATTTGTAGGGCTTCTCCCCATCATGAAGCTGCTCATGGACCACCTGACCCGAGCTCTGGCTGAAGCTCTGGTCACCTTCCTGGCACAGGGTGGGTCTTTCCTCCTCAGAGCACCCAGGGCTGAGATTGGAGCCCCTCCTCGTGCAAGACCTCCACAGTGTTTCCTCCCCATTGGATTCCTGCACCGTGGAGCTGCACAAAATGGCCTCTTCCACGAGGTTCTGCCCAAAGATTTTCTCCTCCCC
The DNA here is from genome assembly GCA_036785705.1 of Acanthornis magna. NCBI lineage: Eukaryota > Metazoa > Chordata > Aves > Passeriformes > Acanthizidae > Acanthornis > Acanthornis magna. The sequence goes on along the minus strand of JAWUZG010000484.1, from coordinate 516,140 downwards.
AGTGCTCAGCTCTTGTTCTGGGGGAGGAAGGACAAGGAGAGGATTTGGGATTTGCCTCCGTGCCAGAGGGAAGGGGAAGGACATCCCCCAATCCGTCCCCGTCAGGACGGCGTTGGCAGCGGGGTTGTCCTGCAGCTGGGGCCGATGCTCAGCTGGAAGATGGAGCAGAAGAGAGGGGGGAAGGGGCAGTGACTTCCTCCTCACCTGCCTGGGGGTCCTGAGCCATCTTCCTCTTCCTTGCAGCCTCCTCCTCCATCTAGCCAAGATTTGGGAATGGGAAATCCTGGTTAGGGGGAAAACAAGGGGTGACTGCATTGGGTTTGAAGGTCACCCTGTCCAATTCCATCTTTAGGAGTCACCGGGCATCTGGGGTCCATAAAAACCTCCAGAACACCAAGATTCAGCCCCAAGAAAGACTCTCCCAGGAGTTATCCCTCTCTGCTCTCCTCTTTGCAGTTCTGGGGTTCCCCCTGTCTGGGTTGTGGGGGTCCTGTGTGTATTGGGGCCCCCCCATCTCCAGTGTCCCCACCCTCCCCAGACTGCAGGGGGTCCCAGGAATCCCAAGGGTCCTCCTCTCCAAGTTCCCCACCTTGGAGTTCTGGAGGTCTCCTCTCTGTGGGGCCCCACCTAGGAAAGCTGGGGCTTTTGGGGTCCCAGGGATCCCCTCTCCCCTGTCTCTCTCTCCAGGCAGCCGGGGTTCCTGGGGGTGCCTCCTCTATGGGTCCCCATTTCAGGGTCCCAGGGCCCCCCCTTCCAGGCTGCCAGGGGTCCCCCAGCTCCGCTATCGCCCCTCTCCATTCTCCCCTCCCACGGTGCTCCTGGGGGTCCCCAAAAGCTGTGTCCCCCATCCCCCATGCTCCCCATGTGGCCCCGAGCAGAGCACAATCCCCACCATGGGAGGAACCTGCAACCCCCCACCACCCAACTGGGCCCTGCCTGCACTGCCACCAGGATGCCCCAAAAACACCTCCTAGCAACCCCCCAACATCCAACCAAGGGGCATTTGCATAACCTGACTGGGGGTTACTGGGCCCACGTTGGCAGGAAACTGTGGACACATTGGGAGGAACTGGGAACAACTGGAAGCAACTGAAACCATGCTGAGGGGGACTGAGACCATAACTGGGGCAACTGGGATCATACTGGCAGCAACTGGGACCACACTTTGGGCAACTGATTGAAACTGGAACCATGCGGGAGGCAACGGGGAGTAACTGGGAAAGACTGGGATCATTCTGGGGGAACTAGAACCTTACTGGGGCAAATGGGAATACGTAGGAATGACTATGAGCATGCTGAGGGTAACTGGGATATACTGGGAGTGTCTGTAACCATACTGGGCTGATTGGAACCACTCTGGGAACACTTGGGACCACGCTGGGGCATTCTTTAAGTGATCTCAAACACTTCTTTGGACTAACAGCCCCATGTTCTTCCTCCTCACCCTCTCCCTGCTCGACCTGGGCTCCATCTGCATCACTGTTCCCAAAGCCATGCACAATTCCCTCTGGGACACCAGGGTGTCCTAGGTTACATGGAAGGTGTAACCAAAAGTATGTATTCTATTACCATCTCCATAAGTTGTTAAAACAGGTGGGGCAGTGCTCTTTGTGTTCAGTATGACCCAGCCCTGATAACACCACCGAGGGGCTATCTCTGCTAATGGGCCATCAAGGTCTCTGGGAGTGACTCATAGAAATCCATCAGCCCATTGTGAGATACCCTGCCCAAAGGGGAGGAACTGAACATTTCCACTGGCATATGAGAGACTCTGGAACACTGGGCTACCTTTTCCACTGGATTCCCAGAGGGGAAGAGCTCAAGAGCCACTGCTGGACCTCCAGAGACCGACGAGATTTTTCTACAGGATCACCACTTCAACAAGACTACATCCATCACTCCAACAGGACTGCAGCCACCATCGTTAACTGGACTGCTAGAACCACCCTAACAGGGTGACAGGTTGTATTCTAACTTTATCTATCTGAACTGTTGTTTCTGTATTATTGCCTTGCTTCTGTATTACTGCCTTGCTCTAAATTTTAGTGTAAAAACTGTTATTCCTTCTCCCAAATCTTTGTCTGAAAGCCCTTGATTCTGAAGTTATAATAATTTGGAGGGGAAGGAGGTCACATTACCCATTCTAAGGGAGGCTCTCACCTTCCTTACAAAGGTGAGAAGGAAGGTGCCTTCTTGGTTTGAAGGTGCCTTTCAAACCAAGACAAATGAGAGGGAGATGTCTTTACAAACAAACTGTGGGGCCATTGGTAGATAAGGCCAGATACTGATAGGTGAAAGAAGCAATGGGAAGAACCATAAATTCCATAGGAATTCCATTAATTGACACAGACTGTTACTCACCCAAGGCCATGCTACATTCCTAGACTTAGAGAAAAAGAACAGAGACACAAAGACAAGAAAGGCAGGGGGTGATGCACATTAGAAAGGGGTCGGTATTAGGCGACTCAAGGAGTCTGTACCTCTCAAGTACCTTAGCCAATGGGGAAAGAGAAAGAGAAATGCAGCTGGGAAATCAGGATAAAAAAGGCAGCTGTGTCCTCTAGCAATTTGAGAGACCCCATGGGAAATTGCCCCATGGCCTCTCCCTTTATTGGAATAAAGTTAGTGGACTCCCTGTCTCCTTTTTGGACAAAAACCTCTGGTGTTTGTGGATTAATTTTCCTGACAGTGAGGTTATGGGACTTGATGGATGCAAGGCTCCAGTGTGACACAGTGTGTCCTCATAGACCAGAAGAGACCATTGTGAAGCTGTGGAATCTTACAGAACCAAGGCTCTACTGTGACAAAGCAGGGCCTCATGGAACACAGAAGACCATAGTTGGATCATGGTAACTCAGGGAAGCAAGGCTCCAATGTGTCACAGCAGGGCCTCACGGAACCCAGGAGAGCATTGTGAGGCTATGGAACAATATGGCACCAGGGTTCCATTGTGACCTGACAGAACCTCATGGAAGCAAGGGACCATTGTGACCCTATAGGATCACTTGGGCTGCAGGTGGATTTTGTGCCCTGCCCTGGGATGCAGGTGGATTTTGTGCTCTGTCCTGGGATGCAGGTGGACAATAAGGCCTGAGGCAGGCTCCCAAGTGTCCAGCTGTGTCATGGGTATGGGGGAAATTTTGGGGGACCCCCCCACTCCCCTGGCACCTCTCCTCCCAGCTGGGCGTGGAGCTGCTGGGATATGGGGAGGGGTTCTGCTGCTTCCCCCCTACCCCCCACACCCGTGCACAAGTTTCGGGGCACTTGGAACCCATGCTGGGGGTGAAGTCAGGCCGGCTTGGGGAGGGGGTTGGGACAATTCCGGAGGCTTTTTGGGGTGTCCTGGTGTCCCCCCCTGCCCCAAATCTCACCCCTCCTCTGGCGCCCTAAATCTTGCCTGCCCTCACCAGTCCCTCCCGTGCCCCCCAAAGCCCCAAGGGACCCTTGCAATTGTTGCCGTCCCGGGCCCCCTCAGTGCTGTGAAGCAGCGACTGCCGAAGGGGGCGGGGCCAGCGGCCATTGGCCAATCTGGAGGTGGCAGGGAGGGGCGGGGTGGGACAGGGCGGTGCCGCACGAGCGGCCCGAGAGTGGGACGGGCTCGGTGTGGGGCCCGAGCGGGGCCGGGGGGCGAAGGGCAGGGCGGCTGAGCCGGAGCGCCGATGGCACTGCACACCTGAGGAGTTGTGACAGCGTGGACTGTGACATCACAGGGTGGCCATATAACATCACAGAATGGTTTGTGACATCCCAGGACAGGTTGTGTGACAGCCCAGAGTGGGCTGTGACAGCCCAGAGTGGGGCTGTGTGAGGTCACTGGATGGCTGTGTCACATCACAAAGCAGACTATGATATCACATGACGGTGTGAGGTCACAGGGGCTGTGTGAAGTCACTGGGGAGGTCACTCTACCCTGGCCTCCCCTCACAGTCCCCCCAGAGAAGTCCAACGTTGCTCGTGCACAGCAGGGTCCCCTGTCCCCCCTGGTCCCCCCCTGCCCCGGTGCAGCAGCCTCCCCCAGAGGATGTTCCACGAGATCAACCCCAGAGCCTGACACGGGGATGGGGGGGATGGGATCGTGGGGGGTGGGACAGGGGGAGAGGGACCCCTCGGCAGCGTCCCCTTGTCCCCCAGGGCGAGAGCCTGGCCCAGGGCTCCTTCACCCTCTTATGAATGAGGGCTTGAGAGCACTTAAAAAATCCCCAGCAAGGGAGCAGAAAAACCTGATTTAATATTCAACAACAGCACAACAAAGTTCATTGGCAAGAGTCACTCTGCTCTGGACTGGACAGTTCAGGCACACCAAAGAAACAAAGCAACAACAAAATCAAACAAAATCCAGTCAATCAAACCAGAAATCAACCAAGAACTGTCCACGAGTGTGTCTGTGTGTGTGTGTGTGTGTGTGTGTGTGTGTGTGTGTGTGTAGGTGAGTGTGACAAAAGGACAGTGAGGTCAAGGATAAAAGGAATTCGGCCTGAACGCTTAAGAGCGCTCAAACTTAACAGAACTTAACTTCTACCTTAATGTTAACTTCTACCTCAAACTTAAAAATTTAACAAAAGAACAGCACTTAACAGTATTTAACCTCACTTGTAACCTATGACTTAACAATTTAACAGAGGAATAGCACTTAACTTAGCTTCTAACTTATATTAAATCTGCAATTATGGTAAGGCACTTCTAACCTGTCCAAGTTATCCAGATTTTGACAAGAGGAAGTCAGGAAAAGAGAGAGAGAGAGAGACGAAGAGATATCCACAGTGACGGCCTTGGATCCAGCACTATCTCAGCTGCTGTGAGCTCCGGGGCCGTGGGATGTGTCAGTGTCACAGCCGTGTCACAGCCTTTACCTGCTCTGGTCCCTCTCACAGGTGGGGTTTTTGGGGTGCCAGGGGCTTGGCAGCCACTTTGGCACTGGGCCAGAGGCTGCAGTGGCTGGGGGTGGGGCAGTGACCACCCCACCTACGCAGAACTTATACTGCCCCCAAACACACACTCCAGATGTTTGGGGCCATCCATCATTTCTCTGCTCTCCAGCACTGAGGCAATGGACTCTGCCTACAGCTCTGAGCTCGTGCCCATGGCAACTACCCCTGACAATGGGGCTCCATGGAGCTGCTCTCAGGAACCCCCCAAGAACTGGGGAGTACCCCAAAACTGCCTCCAAAATGTGGGATGCCGCAGAATCCCTTCAGGAACGTGGAATACCCCAAACCCCGTTCAGGAAGTGGTTCCCCCTCCCTTCATCAGCCCCACCCTTTGGCTGTCTCATTCCAGACCCTGCCCCACCATCCCAATCCACACCACAATCCATCCAACCCCTCCTGGACACCACAACCCCCTTCCCAAGCCCCATTTCCCCCATTCTACCCCTCCCAAACCCCATCCCTCCCATTCTGCCCCACCCAATGTCCATCTCATCCCCCTGAATTGCACTCCTGTTTGCCCAATCCCCTTCCAATGCCATTCCACCCTGAGGGGCTGTGGAATTGAGGATTTTGGGCAAGGATTGAGCCATTTTGGGGGAAGATTGAGTACTTTTCAGTGTAATTGTGTGGTTTTGAGATAATAGATCTATCCCTCTTGGCTTTTTGAACACAAACTGATGGAGGAAAATGTACCAAATATTCCAGAACAACCAAATCCTCTAGAATATCTCCCGAACACCAAATATCCCTCCCAAATGGCAGAAAAAACATGCGGCTTTAGATGATAAATTTGGAGCAGCAGACAAACCACTTCCTGCACTCTGGGCTTTTGCAAGGCTTCCCTTACTGGTGGCTCCATTTGCTCAATTTCTTTATTTTAATGTCAATTTTGTGTTTTGACAGAATGAAGAAGGTAATTATTTAGGTTAGAAAAGACCTCTAAGATCATCCAGCACTGCTTGATGCCACCAGAAGAAACAATTGGACAGAGCAGGTGAGATTTTTGTGAGTGTAAAGTCTACAAATCCGCTCTTCCCAATGAATTTCCGATTTCAATCATAGTCCCCATGGATGTTCCTGCCCCTGTGTTCATCCAGGTGCCTACGGAGATCCAGAAGGACGTGGGGACCACCTGCCAGGTGTCTTCCCAATGTGGGTCACAGGGAATGTGGGTCACCAGGGCTCTTCCCAACGTGGCTCCTCTGATGGGGGATGAAGTTGGAGAAGCACACGAAGCTCTTCCTGCACTCAGGGCACTCACAGGGCCCTTATTGGTGCCTCTGTTGGTGTTGGATCAAGTAAGAGCTCCTGGAGAAGCTCTTCCCACACTCAGGACACTCATAGGGCCTCTCCCCTGTGTGGATGCGCTGGTGCCTGATGAGGTTGCAGTTGTGCTTGAAGCCCTTCCTGCAATCAGGGCAGCGGAAGGGCCTCTCTTCTGTGTGAATGCGCTCATGGAGGAGGAGACTGAAGGAGGTCTGAAACCTCTTCCCACACTCAGGACACTCATAGGGCCACTCCCCAGTGTGGCTCCGCTGGTGGCGGATCAGGTGGGAGCTCGTGCTGAAGTTCTTCCCACATTCCACACACTCATAGGGCCTCTCCCCAGTGTGACTCCGCTGGTGGACAATCAGGTTGGATCTCTGTCTGAAGCTTTCCCACACTCGGGACACGCATAGGGCTTCTCCCCTGTGTGGATCACCTGGTGGCGGATCAAGTTGGAGTTCCGGCTGAAGCTCTTCCCACATTCCCCACACATGTAGGGCTTCTTCCCATCGTCAAGCTGCTCTTGGACCACCTGGCCTGAGCTCTGGCTGAAACTCTGGTCACCTTCTCGGCACAGGGTGGGTCTTTCCTCCTTTTTGCTCCCTTGGATGGGTTTGGAGCTCTTCCTTGTGTGGGATCCCCAGGGCTTTTCCTCCCCATTGGATCCCTGCACCATGGAGCTGCTCAAAATGGCCTCTTCCATGAGGTTCTGATGTGTGGATTTGTCCTCCCTGACATCCAACCCAAACTCGGTGCCTGGAAGAGGAAGGACAAGGAGAGGATTTGGGATTTGCCTCTGTGCCAGAGGGAAGAGGAAGGACATTCTCCCAAACCCTCTGTGCCAGAGGGAAGGGGAAGGAGATTCCCCAATCCATCGCTGGCAGGACGGCATCGGCAGCAGGGTTGTCCTGCAGCCGGGGGTGATGCTGGGCTGCGAGATGGAGGAGAAGACAGAGGGAAAGGGGCAGTGACTTCATCCTCACCTGCCTGGGGGTCCTGGGACATCTTCCTCTTCGTCGCAGCCTCCTCCTCCATCCAGCCAAAGTTTGGAAACAGGAAATCCTGGTTTGGGGGAAAACGAGGGGTGACTACATTGAATTTGAAAGTCGCCCTGTCCAATTCCATCTTTAGGAATCACTAGGCATCTGGGGTGCCTAAAAACCTCCAGACCACCAAGATTCAGCCCCAGTATAACTCTCCCATAGGTTCCCCCTCTCTGGTCTCTCCACTTTGGGGTTCTGGGGTTCCCCCCTCTCTGGGTTGTTGGGGGTCCCGCGTGTACTGGAATTCCCCCCTCTCAAGTGTCACTACCCTCCCCAGACTGCAGAGGGTCCCGGGAATCCTGGGGTCCTGCTCTCCAAGTCCCCCACTTCGAGGTTCTGGGGGTCTTCTCTATCTCGGGTCCCACTTAGGGAAGCTGAGGGTTTTGGGGGTCCCAGGGATCCCCTCTCCCCTGTCTCTCTCTCCAGGCAGCCGAGGCTCCTGAGGGGTCCCCCTCTCTGGGTCCCCATTTCAGGGTCCCACGGGTCCCCTTCCAGCCTGCTGGGGGTCCCCCAGCCCCGCTATCGCCCCTCTCCATTCTCCCCTCCCACGGCTCTCCCAGGCGTCCCCAAAACCGATGTCCCCCATCCCCCACCGGTCCTCCCCCATCCCCCACCGGTCCTGTGTGCTCCCAACATGGCCTGTTGGAGTGATGGATGTGGTCTTGTTGAAGTGGTGATCTTGTGGAAAGGTCTCATTGGTTTCTGGAGGTCCAATGGTGGCTCTTCAGCTCTTCTCCTCTGGGGATCCAGTGGAAAAGGTAGTCCAGTGTTCCAGAGTCTCTCTCTTATATGCAGGTAGGAATGTTCAGTTCCTCCCCTCTGGGCGGGGCATCTCACAATGTGCTGATGTAATCCTATGAGTCACTGCCGGAGACCTTGATGGCTCATTAGCAGAGATAGCCCCGATGGTGTTATCAGGGCTGAGTCATGCTGACACAAAGAACATTGCTCCACCCGTTTTTAACAGCTTATGGAGATGGTAATAGAATACATAATTTTGGTTACACCTTCCATGTAACCTAAGACACTGCTTTGGATTTTGCAAGCAGCTTTCAAGGAAAGTGTTGTTCCCCCATGCTTTGGGGAACACAACGGCCTGTTGCTTATTTTTCTAAGTTGCTAGATCCAGTGGCCAGAGGCTACTCATTTTCTCATAATGTCTCAGAACGTAGCCAGAGGCTGGCTGCATTGTCTGCAAGGTTGTACAGCCATGGCCTTGATAATAACTGGGGCCCGAGGGCTGACAATAGGAAAATATCTAATTGTTAAAGTTTGACACCAAGTGGAAGCTTTGTTAACTGAAAGAGCCTCTAAGTGGATGACCAGCGCTCGGTTATTACAGTTTGTATTTTGTTTGGTGGAAAGGGACAACTTGGAATTGAGAAACGAGGAAGATTTGACCCCACCTCCTGTTTGGGCGGCCCTGGAGAGTGGGGCTGGGGAGAAACCCATGACTGCCTTCAGGTGATAGATCTCCAGAGCTGGGCTAGGGAAGATTTGTGGGACACTCCCTGGCCCAGGGGAGAGAATGTGTTTGTTGGTGGGTCTTCAAAGGTAGTAGAAGAGAAACAATTTGCATTAATAGAAGAGAATTAAAAGAAGGGGGAGATTGCCGCCCACATGATCAGCTCAAACAGCAGAGATGTATGTGCTTGTGAGAGGCTGCAAACTGTAACGGGGCAGGATAGAGAATATATTTACTGATTCTAAATATGCATATGGGGTGATACATGCATTTGGGAAATTAGGTTTACTAACCTGCAGGGGGAAAACGTTAACTCATGAGAGCTTAATTTCTCACCTATTGGAGGCAATGAATTTGCCAAAAGGTGTGACAATAATACACGTTAGGGGACACCAGGCAGGGTGCTCAGAAGAAGCAATAGGTAATCAACTGGCTGAAGAGACTCGGAAAGCTGCACTGCTGCCAGAAACATCTAAGATCCTCTCTTTGCTCCCAGTTGCCCCACCACTGCCAGAGAAACTGTCTTTTCCACCAGAGGAGCTAGAGATAATTAAAAAGAGTGGGGCAGAGGAAAGAGAGGATAATGGGTTTACAAGGAATGGTAAACAATGGATACCAAATGTTCTGGCCTTACAATATTGAAACAACTCCATGAAGGGAGTCATTGGGGTTCTCGAGGATTGGCAGAAGCCTTCCTCAAAATGCGTGCTACTGTGGGTCTTTTTGATCTGGCAAAACAAGCTATTGAGGGTTGTTCGATTTGTGCTAAAACTAATAACAAAGTTACAAATAAAACTGCCAGGGGCGGGAGGCCTTGGTCTGTGCATCCCTTCCAAAGATGTCTGGAAGATTTTACTAAAATGTCCCGGTGGCAAGGTTTAAATATCTTCTGGTAATAGTATGTCAGCTGACAGGGTGGCCAGAAGCATTCCCAAATGTTTCAGCAACTACAGGACCAGTTATTAAGGTATTTTTGGAACAAATAATTCCAAGATAAGGGATTGTGGAAGGAATAGACTCAGATAGGGGTACTCATTTCACAGGAAACATCCTTCAAGGAGTTATGGCTGCTTTAGGAATACAATGGAACCTCCATACCCCCTGGAACCCCCAGAGTTCAGGTCGGGTAGAAAGAATGAATGGAGAAATAAACGCCTTTTGAAGCTGGTGATGGAAACTAAGATGCCATGGGTATGGCTTTTACCACTGGCTTTGGCTAGAATAAGGGCCAGACCCAGAGGAGATACTCATTTATCTCCCTTTGAAATGATGTTTGGAATTCCTTGCCCTTGTAATTCTCAGCCTAGTGAGGGGGGGTGTGTGGAAATAAGTATGTGTATTTAAAACAATATGTGGCCCGGATATTGTCTCTTGTGAAATCTCCTCGACAGGAAGCTCTGCTGGCACAGACTCTGCCTTTGGACTTTACTGTTCACAACATCCAGCTGGGAGATTGGGTCCTATTTAAGGCATGGAAAGAAGCACCACTGGTGGCGAAGTGGCATGGACCTTTCCAGGTGTTGCTGACCACAGAAACAGCCGTCAGGACAGCTGACCACAGGTGGACCCATCACACTCGGGTCAAGGCCTCTAAAGCCACGAGATTTGGACATCTCAGCTGGAGGAGAAGGATGGGAAGCCACGATTGACACTCTGCAGTAGCAGACCGGAGCAGCAGCCGTGCGTCGACATTGGAAGAAGCCTCGTGTGCCTACCCACAGACTGTCTGCTGAAATACTTTGTGTGGGCATCCCTCCTCTCGGATCTCCAGTCACTGGGAGGCTAATCCTTGCTGTCTTTGTTTTCTTTATGTTAAGTCATTTCTGTGCCTTCACTCGCCACAGACGGTGCGGAAGACAACGTGAGAATTAGATTAGGTATTTAGATTGGAATGTTTTTCTTAATAATCTTACTTTTATATTGTCAGTTAAGTTTAGGCCAGAGGGGGGAGTAGTTTTTTGGTTTAGTTTAGTTTTTAAATTTATTTTAGTCCTAGGAAAAAATAATAACCAACCAGACAGCTACAGCTCTTTTTCCTCTTATGTGCTACAGCAATTCTCATCTGTTTACCATGCATGATACCTTGCCTAGCGCAGCTCATTCAGCATGTGATCAAGGGATGCAGGCAGTAGCCATGCCTACGGATCCAGAAATGGCTACAAAAGGACAGAAAATCATGTCACTGCAAATAATTGTAGAAAAAGAAAGAAAAAGAAAAAGACCCAGGAAAAGAAAATTAAGTCAATGATAACTAAGGTTTGTAAAGACAATTACTGATAAGATAAGAAGAGGAGGGATTGTAAGGAACAAGAGGGAGATGTCTTTACAAACAAACTGTGAGGCCTGCTGGTAGATAAGGCCAGATACTGATAGGTGAAAGAAGCAATGGGAGGAACCATAAATTCCATAGGAATTCCATTAATTAACACAGACTGTTGCTCTCCCAAGGCCATGCTAAATCCCTGGACTTAGAGAAAAAGAACAGAGACACAAAGAAAACAAGGGGGGGGATGTACATTAGAAGGGGGTCTGTATTAGGTGATTCACAAAGTCTGTACCTCTCGAGTACCTCAGCCAAAGGGAAAGAAAAAGGGAATCTGTGGCTGGGAAATTAGGATAGAAAGAGGCTGTGTCCTCTAGCAATTTGAGAGACCCCATGGGAAATGCCCATGACCTCTCTCTTTATTCGAATAAAGCTATGGGACTTCTCTGTCTCCTTTTTGGACATAAACCTCTGGTGTTTGTGGATTAATTTTCCTGACACTTCCATTTCCGGGTACTAGAACATCCTCCACCCCCATTCCTGAGTACTGTGACCCCTCTGCATCCCCTTCCCCAGCACCAGAACCCCCATGTTCCCCCTTATCTGGTCGCGGGACCTCCCCGAATACCCCAGAACTACCATTTCTGGGTACTGTGACCTGCTGCATCCCCCTACCCAGCACCGGGACACGCTGTTCCCTCTTATCTGGCACGAGAACGTGCCTGAACCCCCATTCCTGGGCACCGGGACCACTCTGAACCCACATTTTCATGCACCGGCACTTCCCTAAACCCCCCTTCCCGGGAAAGGGACGTTCCTGAACCCTGTCCCAGGAAATCCACCATTTCCGGGCCTCCGGACCCCCCTGAAACTCTATTTCCGGTCGGGGACCCCCCCCCCGTGCCCCCCATTCCCCAGCAATGGGACCATTCAACCCCATTCCCGGCACTGGGATCTCCTTGCACCCCCATATCCAGGTGTGAACCCCCCCACTGCCGTGCACGGGGACCCCCTGCACCTCCATCCCCGGCGCTGAGACCCCCCTGAGCCCCCTTATCCTGCACCAATAATCCCTTGCACCTCCTCTTCCCCCGCCCCCCGCGCTCCCTCGGTCACTTTCGTGTCTCCCAACCTGCGCCACCGGGATCCACCCAGCGACCGCTGACTGCCCCCGGCACCGGGACCCCCTCCCGGCCCTGTCTCCTCCCGGAACCTTCTGCAACCAGCAGCGGAAAGAGTTCCAAAATTAATCATTATTTTGATTCATTTCGTTGGTTTCCGGGGGAGAACCGGTGAGACACCAACTCACCACAAACCTCCGGGAGGGCAACAAAGGCTATGTGTGGGGGAAGTAGAGCCAAACCACGATTTATTAGAAGAAAAGGGAAAAATAAAAAAGAAAGAAAAGGAAAAAAAAAAAAAAAGGGGGAGTGGGGGGAGAAGTAAAACAGAATATACAACAAAATAGCATAACATTACTATTAAAAAAAAGAAAATAGCGGCACAGCTTGTTCTGATGGGACTTCGAGTTTGTTGTCCGATCTCCGAGGTGGGTCTTAGCCAGAAACCAGTGGGCTGAGAGAGACATTGGTGCTGAGGGGCTGAATATTTCCGAAAGTAAAGTATCAAGTAACTACTTAAGGTTGCAGAGGTCCCAGAGCACACGTTGGATTCCTTCCTTTCAAGTTGAAAGCTCAGCTCCACTTTTCACTCTGATTCGTAAGGATGAATGTAAACATTTAACAAAATTCCCGTAGAAAGACCCCACGAAGGTTCGTTGTGGAAAAGTTCCCTCGGGGCAGCCTCAACTCCTGCCCTGCTTTAGTCCCTCTCAAGCCCCCTGTGGTTTCAGCTGCTTTGCTCCGGCTGCACCAAATCACTGTTAATTCCACGGAATTGAAACAAATCCGAGTCCTCGTGAGTCGGGATAAGGGCAGGGAGAGGTCACTCAGGGATCGCCATCACGGGCACAACAGCCCCGACGTGGGGAAATGAATGGGAGTTGGGACTCAGCAAATCAGAACAGGAGATTGAGGAGCAAAATATATCCTGAAAAAAACACCTTCTCCCGATATCTTTCGCCTTCTCGGACTTCACTTTACCCCTGGCTCCCTCCGTGCTCTGCGCGGCGGTGCAGGGAGAAGGGATGGGGGAGTCATGGTCAGTTCGTGCCGCTGCTTCCTCTCAGGGGCAGGAGTTCCTTCCCCTGCTCCGGCGTGGGATCCCTCCCATGAGGTCAGTCCGTGCCCTGTCCAGCGGGGGGTCCCTCCCTTGGGGTCAGTCCCTGCCCTGTCCAGCGGGGGTCCCTCCCCACCCGTGCGGTCACTCCTCGGCCCGGTCCCGAGGCGCGGGGCAGTCGTGTCGCAGCCGCGCTCCGGCCCCGGCAGCGGCAGCGCCGCTCCGTGCCGGGCAGGGCCGGCAGAAGGAGCCGGGCGGCGGCGGGGGCTGAATCCCGGCAGGAGCAAGAAGAACAAGAAGAACAAGAAGGGGCCGGGGCCGCCGGCGGTGTCCGATCCCCGCGAGCAGCGGGGAGGCCTCGGGGAGCGGCCGCGGGCGGGGCCCTTTGGAGCCGCCCCGAGGCCTTTGTGCCGCCCCGGGTCTCTGAAGGAGTCGCTCGGCGGGACGGGCGAGGTGCGAACGGCAGAAAAGACAGAGAAACGAAGAAAATCCAATCAAAGAGCCGCACCGGGTGGCGTCTCGGCCGGGCTGTGTCACTGAAGAGCTGCACCGAGAGAGCGGCGACAAGCGGCGGCGGTGAAAGAGCCGCAGCGGAGGGGCATGGGATGGGAGGTGCGAATAGAATAAAATATAGAGATTAAAATTAAAAATGATGAAAGAACGGCACCGGGAGTGGCCGCTGCCTGCGACTGAAACCGCTGCACCGAGGGACCGTCGGGGCGGCACCAGCGGGTCTCGGCCGCTCCGTGTCACCGAAAGAGCCGCAGCGAGGGACGGGCGGGGCGCGGCTCGGATCGACCCCTCCAGTGTCGCGACGAGCGGCGACCCCGCGGGACCGAGCCGGGGCCGAGCGGCGGCGGCAGCCGGAGCCGGGGAAGCGGCTTGGAGCGGCGGAGACGAGCGGGGTGTTCCCACCCAGCCCCGCTCAGCCCTCACGCACCGCGCTGGGGCCACCGCGCACTTTTCAGCCCCGGCCGCCCCCACGGGCCGGGCCCCGCCGGTCCCGCTGCCGCCGCCGCGGCCCCACGGAGCCCAGAAACCCCAGGAAATCGCTCCCACGCACTAAAAAACCTTTTCAGCACAGCGAGGGCTGCGGGGGAGCCTTCTGAACTCCCCTGCCCTCAGTCCCTCCCGGGCACGGCCGGGCATTAGCTCGGCTCCCGGGGCTGTGGCCCGGCACCGGCTGCTGCCACAGGGCACGGGGTGCCTCACTTGGGCATTAAACCCAACAGATTTGGGGAGGAGGGACAGCCCCAGAAAGCCGCGGGGAGCCCTCGGCAGCTTGGAGCTGCACGACGCCCATAAGGGATGCCCTGGACACAGCGATGGCCCCAGCAGCGGCTCTGCCCCCAGCACGGGGCTGTGTCCCACACCCCACGCTCCAGCCCGAGCTTTGGGCCGCGGGAGCGGAGCTGCTGGACGGAGCTTCCAGCCCCGCCAGCCGCACCTCTGATCCCTTGGGAGGTGACGGCGGGGACGGGTGTCCGCCGGCGCTCGGGGTCTGTCAGCTTTTGCAATCCAGAGGGATAAACTGAGTCCAAAGTGGTGTCCATTTCCATCACTTGCCATTTCTCCTTTCTTTTCCATGACGGATTTCACAGTGCTTCCTTTCAGCCCAGAGATTTGGCAAACAAAATTCCCTGCTGCCCCTGCAGCCCTGCAGGTTTCCACACCACGGGATGGCCCCAGGGGTGATGTCAGACACAGCCGGGATGGGAATGCCAAAGAACAGGAGGAGGAGCGGGCAGGAGAGGAGGAGGAGAGTCACGGAGGAAGAAGGCCGGGTGGGCAGGAGAAATGGAGGAGGGGAAGCGGGAGGAAGAGGAGTGATAAAGGGGGAGAAGAGGGAGGAAGAGGAGGCATCAAGGGGGTGGAGCAGAAAGAGAAGCAGGAAAAGGAGCTGCCACGTGTGTCCATCGCTCTCTGTGTCCGCAACCCTCGGCCCTGGGAGCATCGCCCCCCGCATCCCGCAGGTGACCGGGCAGGGGGAGCTCGCCCCAAAGTTCTTGGGCGGTCCCTGGGGTTCTTTTTGGGAGGGGGGAATTTTTGGACCCTGTAGGACTCCAGCACCGAGTCCCACATGTCTTTGTTTGTTGCCGGGAGGGGTTTTTTTTGGGGGGGAGGGCGAGGATGTTTGGATCTTGCAGGACTCCAAGGGAGAGTGGCAAATGCCCCTTGGGGAGATATTGGGGTGTCCCCTAGGAGCGAGTTTTTGGGGGGTCCCGATGATGGCTGCCGGGGAAAATTAGATGGGATGGGATGGGATGGGATGGGATGTGGATTAGTGTGTGGGATGAAGTCTGGGGGAGGGGGATGGGTGGGATGGGGCCTGGGATGAGGCAGCCGAAGGGTCGGGATGATGAAGCCGGGGGGTAGACCCCACTCCTTCGGCGCTTCCGGGGTATCCGCCACCTCTGAGGGAGTTTTGGGATACCCCTAATCCTTCGGGGGGTGGCACTCGCAGCGGGGGACACGTGGCTGCGGCACCTCTGGACCCCACCTGCTCTCCCCTCGCCCCAGTGTCCCTCGGGAGCGGAATTTGGGGAGGTGTGGGGCGGGCAGGCCGGGCCCCCCCGCTGGGCGCTGTCCCGTTGGGGCCGAGTGCGGGGGGAGCTGTCCCGCGGGGCCCGGCCCTGCCCGGGCACGGCTGATGCCGCCCGCCCGCGCTCCGCACTGCTCCGGCCTGGTGCTCGCAGTGCCGCGCGGGGCGGGGCCGCTTTGGGGACCCCCCCAGGGCAGAGCGCGGCTGCTTTGGGGCTGTGGGCACCTGCCCGGCGCTGGGCATGGGCCGTGTGGGGGCAGCTGGGGCCGTCCTGGTGGCACTGGTGGTGCTGGGAGTGCCCCCGGCCGCGGGGTGAGCGGGGGGCGCGGTGAGAATGGGGGCGGGGGCTGGGACCCCAAAGTGAGCGAAATGGGGATTGGGACCCCCAAAGTGGGCAGAAGGGGCCTGGAAGCCCCAAAACCAAGCACGTGGAACGAGGGTTGGGGATTGAGGGGAGGATGGTGAAAGGGCAGAAGAGCAGGGGAAAAGAGGGGTCTGGGACCCCCAAAGAGAGCGGGAGGGGGATGGGACATGGAAATTGAGTTGGGAGGGGTCTGTGGAATGGGAGAAGGATGGGCAAGGGGAGGAGAGGGGAGGGAAAGGTGGGGTTGGGAGGGAAGAAGGGCGGTTCCATGGGGGTCCTGCCTTGTCCTCCAGCACTCAATCCCCGGAGCAATTCCCTGGGGCTCTGGGGGAGGTGGATCTGCCCTGGGGGGATCCCCAAGCCCCCTGTCTGTCCCTGGGGCTGATCGGGGCTTCCCCCATCCAATCAGCCTGTGCTGTGGCAGCCGTGGGGCAGAGGAAGGTGGGGAAAGGGGTGTCTGAGGGAAGAGCAGAGGTGGAGTGGGAGGAAGGCGGCGGGGAGAGGAGGAAGAGCAGGAATAGGAGGAGCAGGAGAACCATGAGGTTTCACCACCCACTGTGTCCATAGCATACCTGGCTCCGGGATCATTGCCCCCCTCCTCCCCCCCCACATTCCACGGATGACTGCGGAGGTGGAGCTTGACCCAAATCTATCAGGGGGTCTCCAGGAGGGGTTTTTGCCTGGACGAGTGTTTGGAACTCACGGATTCTGCAATTGAGCCCCAGATATCATTGCATGCCCCTGGTGGGGATTTTTTATGCCGGAGGGGATGTTTGGATCTTGCAGAGCTCCAAAGCTGTGCCATATATACACCTTGGGGGAATACGCAAGGGGATCTATGTGGGAATTGCCCAGTATTGGCGGAAAAGGACATCGGTTTTGGGGATCCCCAGGAGAGCTGGGGTGTAGAACGCAGGACTCCCTGAGTGGAGAGAGCAGAGACGGGTGATAGCAGAACTGAGGGACCCCTGGCAGCCTGGAGGGGTGGGGGAGCCTGGGGATGAGGCAGGGCCAGGACACTGTGACGCTGAAAGGGGCAGCAGAGAGAGGGGGAAGCCCCGAGTGCCTGGAGTGGGGGGGTGCCTGAGGAGGGGGACCATGGGAACCCTGGGAGCCAAAGCAGCATCAGGGAAGAAGGGACCCCTGGGACCACCGAAACCCCACGGCATCCCTAAGCAGGAGCCCGGAGAAGGGGGATCCCCAGGACCCACAGGAGCCCCATCAGCTTTGAGAAGGGGGAACCCCAGAATGCCAAAGACAGGAGACTGGAACGGGGGAACTCCTGGGAGGCTTTTTTTGGGGTCACTCTTGATTTTTGGAGGATTTTATAGACACAAAACACCCGGTGACTGTTGCGTGACGCGTGGCGGTCAGTGATGGAAGCGATGGGACAGATTGCATTGGATGCAAAAAGCCGATTTTATTGATACAGAGCTGAGTATTTATACCTTTTCAGCAGTAGCTAAAAATAGATTCTTATATAAGCAGTGATCACTATAACAACCTTATCTATGTTTTTCATAACATTGCAGGGCTAGAAGCTAGCACGAACCAGTACAGGTACATACCTAGCGTGCTTTTCTCTAATGCTCGCTATTTCGTGGTAGGCCACACCGCTTGCCATGGTTTGCGACCTAGCAGAGTTGCCACGTTCACTTCTGACAGGAGTTTAGCAGTGCTCTCACTTCTGCTTTCTAGCTGGAACTCCACATCTGCCCCTTTCTTTTCCACAAGCAGGATTTTCTTTGCTGACTTGTCAATTAGTTTCTGAACGCATTGCAAAACACATGGCCAACAAAGCATCATAAGCAACAAAATGGCTAAAGTATAAATTCCTGTTTTAGCTGAATGTTTGAGCTAGCCAGTCAGTCCCCATCCTCCAAGCAGGTTTCCAAGCCAGTCGTTGTCACCTACAACTCTCAGTTTGGTGACACTCTCTCGAAGGGCCTGTATGTTAGCATGGATAGACAGAGATCAGACAGGTTCATGTATCATAAGCCTTCAAAATCATCACAACCATGCCCGTGTGCTAAAAGCAAGAAATCAATTGCAGCTCTATTTTGCAGTGTAGCATGTCTTAAGCTATCAACATCAGTTAGTAAGCCTGTTAAAGCAGAGCTAGTAGCATTAGTTTGTTTTGCAAGCCAGCAGCCAAGGTTATTCAGCGTTTTCAGTGCATGTGCCGTTCCAATAGATGGGATGATAGAAGCAAACACTCAGGCTCCTAGGTTCCAAGATTCCACATTGTCATCACAATCTTGACTATAAGTGTGAGTGCTGCATTTTGTGCGCTTGTACAAAGGTGGTAAGCATCCTTGAAAAGATCTGAAAGAGTGAAACATGGTTAGTCGCCCGAAAGTGCAAGGACCTCCTACAGCCTTTCCTGGTATTCCCTTCCAAGCTCTGTTTCCACATATCAAGAAGATATTGTCTAACAACCCAATAGCAATGCTTCCAGGAGTAATTGATTGGGGCAAAGTATGGTTACACCAGGTAGAGGCATTGGTGGAAATTCCTGTTCCTGAAATGTCAAGGCCAAATTTTTTGTCGGGATTTCTGGCAGTATAATTTAGATAGAAACACACAAAAGATTGCATGGATCCCAAGATGTCTAATTCTTGGGGTAGCATAGAGAGGGGAGGGAAATTGAGAACTTTATTTACTCCTAATCCTGTGTCATTAGAGAAGTACCATCCGGCTGGTTCACCAGCTTTTTTGCGCCAAGTTTCTTGGCACCACCAGGTTGGCTCAATGCGACCCATAGCAGTGCACTCTCTCCTGACTGTTAAATTGTACAAAGCATCCCATTCACTTTTCACTAAAGGTATGGCCACCAGACAGGTTTGGAAAGGGTCACCAGGGGAGGTCATGGAAAGGCACAGCGTGGATTCGTTTAAAGCTTCAGCTAGCGTAAGCCAAACGTGTTCTGGAAGGGGTGGCATTACAGCCACCTCTCCTTCATCGAGAAGGAGTCCTACTAGGAGGACCAGACTGACAAGGCAGATCTGGGTCCCAAAAGTACCAATTTGGGAGCCAGCCATACCCTTGTCCACACAAAAATTTTAAAATGATGCAGTTACCATAAGAATAGCACAAAGGATCACACTGTGGGCAGTGGGCACGGCGGTGATGCGATATGCAATACCACCACCTGTGACACTTCTTACAGTAACACAAAACCCACACTTGATGGAAATAATCTTTACATATAAGACAGGGTATAGGGTTACTTTCTAGTTCAATTTTTTCTTTAAACCATCTCCAGTGCTGCTCACGAAGTGAGACCTGGCTGGAGATTATTAACTGTACTGTATCTGGAGTGGGTCATCCGCTGAAGTCGAAGAGTGGTGTAAAGTCTATAATTCCTCTGGAGTTAAGTAAAAGTTGGTTAAGATGGTAGTCAGGCGGATATGACTTCTGCCGGGGCCGAGGAGGTGACTTGGCAGATCTCTGGAACTGAGGCCGAGGCTGGGACGGCCAGGATTTCCTCTGTTAATGTGCCAGGGTGGTCAGGATTTTCAGGATCCTCAGGGGAGGTATTCAAGGATTCTCTCAAGGGTTTCACGTTCTTAGCTGGGATCCACTTCAGGCCAGTCTCTGCGGAAACACAGGCAAAACCCCTTCCCCATGTGATGGGGGATAAGGTCCCATGATCTCACCTGTTTCCGGGTCCTTCACAAGGACTGGGGCTTTCTGTTTGACCTCTAACTGTTGGTTATTGCCAAAGTGCCGAACAATTGGAGGGTTGGGATCCATTAGGGAACAGTTTAAGAAATTAGAAACATACAATGCTTTCTGTAATCGCTCAGCTGGGGTGGCATTCCCCATTCCCCCTTTTTGTTGTTATAAAAGACATTTAAGTGAGCAATGGGCTATTTTGATTATAGCTTGCCCTGTTGAGGAATGAGGAATTCCTGTTTTGTGTATCACTCCCCAGAGGGCAAGAAAATTTGTAACTCTCTGGGAAATATACGATGGGCCATTATCAGTTTTGATCTGTGAGGGAATTCCCAAGACTGCAAAGGCAGCTGCAAAGTGACGAGAAACATCTTTTGCTGGTTCTCCTGTATGACAGGAGGCAAACAGGGCACCTGAGAAGGTGTCTGTAGAGGAATGTATATATTTAAGTCTGCCAAATTTGGGAAAAGGAATCACATCTGTTTGCCAAATTTCGAGGCTTTGGAGTCCTCTAGGGTTAACACCTGCAGCTAGAGAGGGAAAGGAGTGCCTTTGGCAGTCTGGGCACAGAGCCACAATGCTAGAGGCTTGGCGAGAAGGTAAAGCAAAAGTTCTTGCCAGAGCGGCAGCATTTTGGTGGAAAAATGAGTGACTGATTTTTGTCTGGGAAAAACGATCAGGTACCACCTGTGCAGGCAGCGTTAGCAGGTCTGCTTGGCGATTTCCTTCTGCAATGAAACCAGGTAAAGTAGTGGGAGGTCTAACATGCATTACAAAATATGACTCTTTTCTGTTCTCTGAAAGGAAAGCAAGTTGCTGTACCCAATAAAAGAAGTTTGCATTAGGTACGTCTTTTAACACAGCAGCTTCAGCTTTCTATGAGTCTATGCAACATAAGCAGAGTCAGTTATTAGGTTAAAAGGAACAGACCAGCATTCAAAGGCTCGTACAACGGCTGCTAATTGAAGAATTTGAGGGGATCCTGAAACAGTGATGACATCTGAGTCCCATCAGTTCAGATTTGAGTTCCACCACAGTATTATTGACTTGTGGGTGTGACCAGATCCATCTGTAAAAACAGTTAATGCTTGTAACGGAATTTCGCTTCTCTTGGGTCGTGTTAAGAGATGAAAACTGACTGCCACGAGCTTGTGCTTTGGGAGATGTGTAGAAAGTTGTCCAGAGAAGTCGGCGAGAGCCATTTGAAACACTTCAGACTCTTGAAGTAGCCACTGTAAGTAAACAGTAGTAACAGGCAAACAAATCAAACAGAAGTCTACACCTGCAAGTGTGACAAGCCTTTGTCTAGCTTTTACAATGAGCAAAGCAAGCCTTTCATGTTGAGTGCTGACAGTTTTGGACATGGTGTGGCAAAAAAATCCATTCAATAATTACTAAAGGGTCTGGCAAATTAGGGTCCCACTGAAAAATGAAAGCATGGGGCTGCTTGGCTGGATTTAAAATTATTAAAGAAAAGGGCAACTCAGGAGCCCATCGGGCTGCTTGTTGGTTTGAGATAGCATCAGCTACTTTTTGTAATGCTTGGCGAGCTTCCAGTGTAAGCTGCTGAGGTGATAATAAATCTGCTTCCCCTTTTAAAAGAGCAGAGGTCTTAAATCTGCATTTGAGATTCATAACAAGGAACGAACTCAATTAATTGTTCCTAAAAGTTTTTGAGCATCATGCAAAGTACAAATGTTGGTTTGAATTTGTAAGGGCTAAGGGGAAGTACTCTGGGTCTTAATTCGCCAGCCAAGGTATTTCCAAGGGGGTTGATGCTGACTTTTTTCAGGAGCAACACAAAGTCCTGCTTGGGTTACAGCATTGCTGACAAGGGCTAGGCCTTTCTCCATAACTTCTTGTTTTTCTGCAGCAATTAGAATGTCATCCATGTCATGATATAAAAGAGTGTCAGGCATGTCCCAACGAATGGGGCTGAGAATTTTTGCAACAAACCACTGGCAAACAGTGGGGCTATTTTTCATGCTTTGGGGCAGGACAACCCAGTGATACCTTTGCAAGGGTGCTTGCATATTGGTGCTTGGGACAGAAAAGGCAAATTTTGGTGCATCCTCAGGATGCAAGGGGATATCAAAAAAGCAGTCTTTTAGATCAATGACTGTCAAATGCTAATCTCGAGGGATCATGGTAGGAGATGGGAGGCCAGGTTGAAGTGCTCCCATGTTCTCCATAACAGTGTTAATTTTATGGAGATCATGGAGCAAGCGCCAGTTGCCAGATTGTTTTTTGATTACAAACACAGGTGAATTGCAAGGACTGGTGGAAGGAACTATGTGTCCTTTTTGAAGCTGTTCCTGGACTAATTCAGTGACTGCGTGCAGTTAGGTAATGGCAGGGACCATTGATCCACCCAAATAGGTGTATCAGTTTTCCAGGTTAATTTCAGGGTGTCACATGCTTCGATGGTCCCCACTAAAAATCAGACTGAATTTTGAAACCCCCTTGAGAGAGTACATCTCGTCCCCATAAGACCATGGGCAGAGGTAAAACAAATGGTCTTACAGAGGCTGTGTGGCCTTCTGGTCCTGTTATTTGAATTAGGTGCTGACTTTAATAGCTGTGACTGCTTCCTCCGATCCCAGTGAGGGCCTGGGGCACCTCCATAAGGACCCAATGTGGAGACCACTTATCTTGAGAAATGACAGAGACATCAGCTCTGGTATCTAAAATACCAGTGAGTATAATTTGTTGTCCTCGTAATGACAGGGTGCATGGGCCGATAGGATGTTTATTTGCAATTGCTTGTGTCCATAATATTTGTGGGGTTTCTGTGGAATCAAACCTCTCTACCTCGGTGTTATAGCTTTTTACAGAAAATGGTAAATTATGTGAAAAGGGGATCAATTTTGCTATGCGCATTCCTTGTGGAACAAAGCACAGTGGATTAGGGATCCAAACCATAACTTTAAGTTCTTCATTAGAATCTAAGGCTGTAATTACAGGGATAACAGAGAGTCCTGGAAGGCCAGTTGAGGACCCTCCCACAAGCAGGGCACTTTTTTAGAACATTAGTGGTTTAAAAATTCCTGTAGGGAGTAAATGAACAGAAGAATCATGTAACGTTACTGTGGTTGAGGTGTATAAGTCCAATCCAGTGCCGTGTGCAGTTGCTGGGCAAAGAGTTGGGGCAGGTTCCTCTTGGGCATCGGTGAGGGCATCCGTGGAGCTGATATCTGCGAGGGCATTCGTGGAGCTGATATCCGCGAGGGCATCCGTGGAGCTGATATCCGCGAGGGCATCTGTGGAGCTGATATCTGCGAGGGCATTCGTGGAGCTGATATCCGCGAGGGCATCCGTGGAGCTGATATCTGCGAGGGCATTCGTGGAGCTGATATCTGCGAGGGCGGTTGAGGCATCTGTGTCAGAGTGTGGTGCCGACGTCCCGCACTCTGGTTACAGTTTCCCTGGCATCCTTGGAGCAGACGACCTTCGGAATCATACTTAGAGCGACATTGGTTAGCAGGATGTTGGCATTTGCGGCATCCTGGGCACACGTGAATGGCTTTAGGATTATCTCTTTTTGAAGCAGGGCAGTCTTTTTTAAAGTGAGCGGGTTTGCCGCAGTTGAAACAGACCTTTGAAGTTGCAGGGGACTCCCTTACAGTTACAAAGTCTAAATCCCCTTCTTTTAATGCTTGTTGTTTTAGGCGGACCCAGGTATTGTGAGAGTCGGGGGGAAATAAATTTGGTTCTTTTTCAGGATCAACGGGTCTGGGGTCAAAAGGATATTCTTCATCCTCACTGCTGTCAGCTGGACCACAGCCAGCAGCAAATGCTTTTATAAATTGTGAGGAACCTCTCTCCCTTTTTGTTGCAAGGGGGGGCTGGAGCTTTGAGTGGAAAAGGCATTGTCTCTTCAGATTGTGAAGAGCTTTGAGGCTCCGTTTCTGCAGAGGGGGCAAGGGGCATCTTCTTCATCTTTAGCAGGAGATTTTTCATGAGATTTTTCTTGAGCTTTTAAAGCTTCAAAAATTACATTCCAAGAGGGAATCATATCTGCAGCAGCTTTATCACCTTCAGCTATAGCATTCCAAAGTTCCACTCCTACTCTGTCCCACAAATCCGCCATAAAAATTGTGGACTGAGTTACCCCTTGTAGGTTAAACGCACTCCATTTAAGTATAAGTTTTAAATCATGCACAGGCAAAGGTTTGCTTTGCTTGTCTGGCAGCTTTGACATAAGGTGGAAAATGTCTCTTTCTGGGCTGGTCATCCCCTGATTCTGGCCCATAGTCCCCTGCAGCGACTCACCTCTTTTCCAGAGGATCAGTTGCCGACCGCAGTGGCTCCTGCTTCTTCCCACAGCTTAACCACAATCCCGAAGGCTCTTGCTGTCCTGCAGCTTCACCTTCGTCAAAATCCTGAAGTTCTGCAGGGCTCACCATCCATCACCAAAGGGCAATTCCGGTCCCCACACAGGGCAGCAGTTGTCGAGTGACGCGTGACTATGGGCGATGGAACAGATGGGGCAGATTGCACTGATGCAAAAAGCCGATGTTATTGATACAGAGCTGAGTATTTATATCATTTCAGCAGTAGCTAAAAAGAGATTCTTATATAAATGGTAATCACTATAACAACCATATCTATGTTTTTAATAACATTGCAAAACTAAAAGCTAGAACTGGCCAGTACAGATACATACCAAACATGCTTCTCTCTTATGCTCTCTATTTCGTGGTAGGCTGCACTGCCTGCCATAGTTTGCAGCCTAACAGCGTTGCTGCGTTCACATCTGACTTAAGTTTAGCAGTGCTCTCACTTCTCCTTTCTAGCTGTAACTCCACGTTGCCCAGGGCTGGGGCTCACAGCTTGACCCTTTGGATTCATGATACACATCCAGGTTGGCTCAGCATCACAGACACCTTTCCCTTGCTTGTCCCCATCTGCCATCACTGCCTGCAGTGTTCTGCTCTAACTGGAACCTGGGGACACTTTCTCAGTCATGTCTCACTGTGGGATTTATTAGAACTGCAAGAAACTTCAGTATTTCAATTTAACTTTGACTTCTTGAGAAGTTATTTGAATACACTCGGAGGGACTGAGTCTGATGTAAAGAGCAGCAAAGCCCTGGGAGGCTCATTCAAGTCCCTGCGCTGTGGCTGTGCTGCTGAGCTGGGCCGGGCTCCTGGCACAGAGGCAGCTCCTGGCAAGCGGCAGTGCTGCAGAGAGACAGCTCTGCCCAGGAGCAGCTCCTGTGCACAGCCCAGCAGGGCTGGGGCACTGCCAGGGCAGCTCAGGGAGACGAGCAGGGCACAGCCAGAGCTCCCAGGTGCTCAGCATTGGCAGGGGCTGTGCCATGGCCCAGAGGGGCTGTGCCATAGCCATAGGCACCTGCGGGGCTGTGTCCCAGAGCCCCAGAGCAGCTGTGATGTCAGAAAGGGGCAGTGTGACATCCCAGAGTGGGCTGTGTGAGGTCACAGATTGGGCTATGACATCACAGAGTTGGTTGTGTGAGGCCATGGAGCAGCTCTGGCATCATAGAGGGGACTGTGTGACATCACAGAGCAGGCTCCAAGGTCACAGAGTGAGCTGTGTGACATCACTGAGTGACATCACAGAGCAAGCTGTGACATCATGGAGTGGGTGGTGACATCATAGTGCAGCTTTATGGCATCACAAGGAGGTTTCATTATCTAATAGAGTTGCTGGTGACATCCCAGAGTGGGCTGTGACATCACAGGGGCTGTGTGAGGTCACTGGGGAGGTCACTCTGTCCCAGCCCCCCCTCACAGTCCCCCCAGAGAAATCCAACGCTGCTCATGCACAGCAGGGTCCCCTGTCCCCCCGGGTCCCCCCCTGCCCCCCGGAGCCGCAGCCTCCCCCAGGGGATGTTCCACGAGATCGACCCTCAGAGCCTGACGTGGGGCCGGGGGGACAGGGCCTTGGGGGGGTGGGACAGTGGGACAGGGGCCCCCCGGCAGTGTCCCTGTGTGCCCCAGGATGAGAGCCTGGGCCAGGGCTCCTTCACCCTCTTACAAACGAGGGTTTGAGAGCGCTTAAAAAATCCCCAGCAAGGGATCAGGAAAAAACAGATTTAATATTCAAGGACAGCACAACCAAGTTCCTTGGCAAGAGTCACTCTACTCCTGACTGGACAGTTCAGGCACAGCAAGGGGAAAAAGAAACAACAAAACAAATCTAATCCAGTCAATCAAAGTAGAAATGAACTGAGACCTGGAGCTCTTTTGGTGTGTATTTAGGTGTGTGTGACAAAAGGACCGTGAGGGCAAGGATAAAAGGAATGCTTCCGGGGGGTCCCTGTCCCCCTGTCCCACCCCCCATGGCCAGTGCTCCCCGTGGCCATGTCAGGCTCTGGGGTTCGATCTCGTGGAACATCCTCTGGGGGAGGCTGTGGCACTGGGGCAGAGGGGACTCGGGGGGACAGGGGACCCTGCTGTGCACGAGCAGCATTGGACTTCTCTGGGGGGAGCTGTGAGGGGGGGCTGGGACAGAGTGACCTCCCCAGTGACCCCACACAGCCCCTGTGATGTCACAGCCAAATCTGGGATGTCACACAGCCATTCTTTGATATCACAGCCTGCTCTGTGTTGTTACCCACACCTCTGTAATGTCACAGCCCTCACTGTGATGTCACAGTCAGCTTTGTGATGTCACAACCCACTCAGTGATGTCACACAGTGTACTCTGTGACCTCACAGCCTGCTCTGTGATGTCATACACACACACCATGATGTTGCAGTCTGCTCTGTGATGTCACAGCCCACTCGGTGACATCATGGCCAGCTCTAAGATGTGGCACAACCAACCAGTGATGCCACAGCCCAATCTATGATGTCACAGCCTGCTCTGTGCTGTCACAACACACTCAGTGATGTCACACAGCTCACTCTGTGAGCTCAGAGCCTGCTCTGTGATGTCACACAGTCCCCTCTGTGATGCTGTAGCTGCTCCATGGCCTCACACAAACAACTCAGAGATGTCATAGCCCAATCTGTGACCTCACACAACCCACTCTGGGATGTCACACAGCCACTTTCTGACATCACAGCTGCTCTGGGGCTCTGTGACACAGCCCCAGAGGTGCCTATGGCTATGACATAGCCCCCCTGGGTCATGGCACAGCCCCTGCCAATGCTGAGCACCTGGGAGCTCTGGGTGTGCCCTGCTGGTGACCCTGAGCTGCCCTGGCAGTGCCCCAGCCCTGCTGGGCTATGCACAGGAGCTGCTCCTGGGCAGAGCTGTCTCTCTGCAGCGCTGCCGCTTGCCAGGAGCTGCCTCTGTGCCAGGAGCCCAGCCCAGCTCAGCAGCACAGCCACAGCACAGGGATTTGAATGAGCCTCGCGGGGCTCTGGTGCTGTTTACATCAGACTCAGTCCCTCCGAGTGTGTTCAAATAACTTCTCAAGAAGTCAAACTGAAACAATGATGTTTCTTGTAGTTTAAATGGGTTCCAGTGAGTGACACAACTGAGAAAGTGTCCCCAGGTTCCAGTTAGAGCAGAAAACATCCTGCAGAAGTTGACTCTGTCATGTCCTCAAGGTAAAACAATCCCAGGGATGGGATTGCCTTTGCTTGAGGCAGGACTGATCCAAACTGTCTCCCCTAACACATTTCTCATAGGCACCACGGGGACTTTATCCCACTTCTATGGCCCATGGATGATTTGATTGGGCAGGGCCAGCTCGATTGGTGGAGCCTCAGGTCTTCACTGACCAGTGGCCTTGGCTAACTGCTGCTCCCAGTGTTTGAAGGTCCCACCAGCCACTGCTTTCAAGGTGGTTTTCAGCAGTCCCTTGCACTGCTCAGCTTTCCCAGGGCTGGTGCCTGACAGGGAATATGAAACACCCACTCAGTGCTGTGCCCTCTGGCCCAGGTGTCCATGAGGCTGTTCTGGAAATGAGTCCCATTGTCCAACTCACTTCTGCCTGGGGGCCCTGTCCCCCCAGGACTTGCTTTTCCAGTCCCAGGGTGGTGTTCTGGGCAGTGCCGTGAGGCACAGGGTGCGTCTCCATCCCTGCAGGGGCTCTTGGCGCCACTGTCAGCAGCAGCGCTTGCCCTGGCGGCTCTGTGGCACTGTGATGTCATCGATCTGCCAGGCCCCCCCAGATTGGCATTTCCACCATCATCCCCCACACCACAGGGGCTTTGCCCGCTTGGCCCTGCTTGAGCAGAGCACATGTTCCATAGTCATGGATAACCTGGAGATGCTGTCCATGGTTAAATCCACCTCTCGATCACCAGCCCATCTGGAGCTACATCTCTTCCCTGATGACCTGAGGCAACAAAGAATCCTGATCCCTCTCCCTGCTCTGGAAAAGATCCCTGAGAGGAGCACAGATGGGGATATGCACAGGGTGAGCTCCCACACCCCCATGAGCAGCCGAAGCCACATTGTGCCCAGGGGCTCTGGACCTCTTCCAGCAAATGCTCAGATCAAATTTGTTTCCAGCCTGCTCTGGGCAGATCTGTTGTTATCTAACCCATTGTGCCCCACACTGGCCCCAGAAAAGTGCTGCCCCACATCCACACAGTCCTTTCCAACCACATCCTCCTCTAACTTCCCATTTGCTATTGTCTCTCAGTGTTCACATGTTGATTGTGAAGCCACTTCTGCTCCAGGAGCCTGATTGGAAAGCAATTGGCCCCAGCAATTGGGGACAAGATATTAATCACAAAAATGCTCTTGCCAGCAGAGAGAAGGCAGGGACAGAGGAAAGGGGAGAGCCAGGCCCAGGGGACATGGCTGCAGTGGTGATGGCTGTGAGGTCACTGCCACTGCAGCAGCCTGGCTGGCCCTCAGCTGACATTCTGGCCAGGAGCATTGTGAGGTCACCCAGCATATCAGAGACCCCACACAACAGGAATTCCATCCTTGGGGAGGTGAAGGATTGAGGCAGGTGACAGAGGCCCCACCTGGGCTCTGATTCTGGGGGCATCTGTGCTTCACAACCCACCCAGCCCTGGCACACAGGGAGCCCAGCCGGGCTCATGGCCACCCTGCTCTGCACCAGCCCTGCAACCAGGGAAAAATCTTTCCTTATCTCCAGGTTGAACATCCTCTATTTCATCCAACACACCTTGTCTTTCATCCTCTTGACATGCTTCTGACAAGCTTTTCCTTCCTAAAATCTACAAAGTCACCATATCTCCATTTCCCCTTTGCAAACTGTCCTTGCTGACACCTCCTGGCTGTGGCTTCATGAGCCCTGTCAGAGCCAGCCCTGTCCCTGCCCTGCCCCAGCTCTGCTGCCCCACAGCTGCTGATCAGGAAGGGCAGAGCCATGGGGGAGGGAAATGCATGGGGATTCCTCCTGGGAGGCACCTCAGGATGTTTCCAGGCCAAACCAAAGCACAGTCAGCGGAGAAAGGGACACAAGGATGGGCTGTTTGTGTGCTCTGCCACAGCAGGATCAGATGCAGAGCTGCAGAGATACCCAGCCAATGTGGATCCCTGCAGGAGCTGATCTCACACAGTGGCTCCCAGGCCTCTGCTCCTTGCTGCTTGCTCTGCTTTGATGTTCTCTGGGTTGCAGCTGAACCCAGCGGGGCTGAGCTGCAGAGAATTTGGGAGAGAAACCCATCAGTGTCCATCTCAGCCTGTGTGACCGTGCAGGGGCAGGACTCAGCCCAGGGCTAGTGGGGCAGGGCCAGGGCCTGGGGAAGGGATGGAAAAAGGCAAGTGCCCGAGAGAGGAGGCTGCTGTGTGCCCTTGGTGGCATGGCCAGAGCAGGGAGGGGGCCCAGGACATTTGTCAGCCCCAGCCTCTGTCCCCAGCCATTGGCAGCCCTGGCTGCTCAGCCCAGGTTTGCGGTGAGTTTGGCTGTGGCCAGCTCCATCCTCCTGCAGGGCTCAGGGCCTGTTGCCGGCAATGGCCAGCCCTGGCCGGGTCTGTGCTGGCCCCGAGCCCGGCAGAGCCTGAGGCAGGGCTGTGTGGGAAGGCCCACAGGTGGCACGGCCTGTGCAGGAGCTTGGAGAGGCTGCCCAGCAGGGAGGCCATGGGGGCACCAAGCCCCAGGGGCTGCTGTGGGCACCACGGCACAGGGGCCGTTCCCACCCGCAATGCTCCTGGCCTGGGCTGGGCCTGCCCAGGGGGGCTGTGGCACCATGGCTGGGCCAGCGGGGCACAAAGGGGCCATGGAGCCACTGCTGGGGTAACAGCAAGGCCAGCACCAGGCGAGGAATTGCTTATCTATTCAGACTGCATTAGGAGATACTTGGATTCAGTATCAATTGGAGATTGCACATATTAATGTATTGACAGGAAAAAAAGCCTCAAACAGGACCTAAAAAATCTTCTCTTACTGTTTTTTAAAATACTATATATTTATTTTGAATCCACATCCGAAATCTGCCTAATTAATCACAGAAGATTTGGAAATTTAAATTATTCCCAGAGACTTGTCTTGTTAAGCTATTTTGAATGTTAATGAGCCCTTGAGCACTGCATTCCTGAAGATCAGAACACTGAACAAGCCTCTGGAGAAGTGAAATTCAGCAGCAACCTCCAAGCTGATGCTCTGTGATTTCATAAAACCACACCATGATGTCACAGTCTGCTCTGTGATGTCACAACCCATCCTGTGGCATCACAGGCAGCTCTAAGATGTGACACAACCAACCAGTGATACCACAGCCCACGGTATGATGTCACAGCCTCCTCTGTGATGTCACAACCCACTCAGTGATGTCACAGAGCTAACTCTGTGACCTCGGAGCCTGCTCTGTGATGTCACATAGTCCCCTCTATGATGCCGTCGCTCCTCCATGGCCTCACACAACCAACTCTGTGATGTCATAGCTCAGTCTGTGACCTCACACAACCCATTCTGTGATATCACACTGCCTCTTTCTGACATCACAGCTACTCTGGGGCTCTGGGACACAGCCCCACAGGTGCCTATGGCTATGACACAGCCCCTCTGGGCCATGGCACAGCCCCTGCCAATGCTGAGCACCTGGGAGCTCTGGGTGTGCCCTGCTGGTGTCCCTGAGCTGCCCTGGCAGTGCCCCAGCCCTGCTGGGCTGTGCACAGGAGCTGCTCCTGGGCAGAGGTGTCTCTCTGCAGCGCTGCCGCTTGCCAGGAGCTGCCTCTGTGCCAGGAGCCCAGCCCAGCTCAGCAGCACAGCCACAGCGCAGGGACTTGAATGAGCCTCGCGGGGCTTTGCTGTTGTTTACATCAGACTCAGTCCCTCCAAGTGTGTTCAAATAACTTCTCAAGAAGTCAAAGTGAGATTGAAACACTGAAGTTTCTTGTAGTTCTAATAAATCACGCAGAGAGACATGACTGAGAAAGTGTCCCCAGGTTCCAGTTAGAGCAGAACACTGCAGGCAGTGATGGCAGGTGGGGACAAGCAAGGGAAAGGTGTCTCTGATGCTGAGCCAACCTGGATGTGTTTCATGAATGCAAAGGGCCAAGGCCTGAACCCCAGCCCCGGGGAAGGCAGATCCTGTCCCTCCCTCATTGCTCAGGGCTCTTCCCGGGGCACTGCCATGTGGGGATGTGCAATGCCAAGGGCAGGACCATGGGGCGGCCCCTGCCAGGCTGCTGGGCAGGGACAAGGAGGCCATGAGGCCCCAGGGCTGCGACGGTCACTTGTGTCCTTCTCATGGCCTCAGGGCCAGGGCCAGCGGCCATGGCCAAAGTGCTGCACAAGTTGGCTCTGGCAGGGCCTTGCAGCTTCTGCACATCCCTGTGCCCTCTCCAGCCCAGGCTGTCCTACGCTGTCCATGCCCTGCGCCTCTGTCCCTGCAGGCTGTGCTCATCCCCCAGCTGCCCCACCTCGCTGGCCCTTCCTTCCCTGACAGCTCTGTGTCCTGCCTGGCTCTGCCTGGGCACACAAAGCCTTGGGCTGACTCAGACTCCCTCTGGGGGATGTGTTGTACCGTAGCACTGCCCTGGCAGAGAAATTCCTTTCTCCTCGTATCCACTCTGGACCTCCCCAGCTGCCCTTGGTGCCATTATTTTTCCTCAAGCTCATTTCCACTATGAAGAAAATCTCCACCATCTGTGGAACCCTTCAAGCCCTCTCAGGCTACTCCTGTTCTGTCCTCAGTCTCCACACAACTGAGCCCAGGGCCCTCATCCTCTCCCTGCTGCTTATGTGGTGAGGCCTCCAAACCCCATCTTGGGAGATTTTTGGGTCCTCTCCAAGGTTTTTAAAAAGGAAAAATAGCAGTCAAAAGTGCAAGAAAAATGGAGTGTTATTTTTTCCCCAAATCTTGCAGTGACAGAACAAGGGTCAATATCTTCGAAATAAATGAGTGGATTTAGATTTGTTATAAGGAGGGAATATTTTACAATGAGAGTGGCACAAAACTGCAACCGTTTTTCCAGAGAAGTTGATGCCCCATCCCAGGAATTGTCCATGGACAGGAGCTTTGTACAACCTGACACAGTGAAACCCCTCCCCAAGGATGGAATTCCCGTTGTGTGTGTTCTCTGATGTGCTGGGTGACCTCACAAGGCTCCTGGCCAGAATGTCAGCTGAGGGCCAAGCAGGCTGCTCCATGAGGTTCCACAGTGTCACCATGGTCTCCTTGGGTCCTCAGTGTCACAATGGACAATTGATTCCATCAGACCCCATTTTATCACAATGTCCGCTTGATTCCCTGAGCTTCCACACTGTCACCAATGGTTCCTTGGTTCCAATGGTGCCCTGCTGTGTCCCAATGGACATTTGGTTCCGTGAAGTTCTTCAGTGTCACCGTTGTCTCCTTGCTTCCACAAGGCCCTGCCGTGTCACAATGCCCCATAGGTTCCATGAGCTCCCATACTGTCAGCAATGGTCTTCTGAGTTCCAACGAGGCCCCGCTGTGTCCCCGTGCCCCCTTCATTCCAGGAGGTTCCGTGGTGTCACCATGGACTCTTGGGTTTCATGAGGCCCCACTGTGTCATAATGACCCCTTGGTTCCATGAGGCGCCACAGTCACAATGGTCTCCCTTCATCTCTGAGGCCCTGCAGTGTCACCATGGTCTCCATGGTTCCATGTGGCCCCAAAGTGTCACAATGATCTCTGGGATTCCATTGGGAACACAAAAGCTTTGCAGAAACATTGAGCAACACCTGCTTAACACACCTGGGCACATCTGTTTGCATTCAAAAGAGGGGTTAAAGGTGACAATGGCACCATCAGCTTCCATCTGCAACAGAGATCAAGGGAGAGGACGGGGACAGAGAATTCTGCTTCAAGACACAGAGAATTCTGCTTCCAGAGATCATTTCTGGTCACATTGTCCCTTGGAGGAAGGTGACATCATTTGAGGCAGGCTGTACCGAGCATGTGGTTCCTGAGTGGGGTTTGTTGTTTAGGAAACCTGCTCAGGCTTTGCCATTCTTTCCTCACAAACAGGAAAGCTTCTGCTGGGCCTGTGTGCAGGCAGAGCCCTGAGGAGAGCAGGTGGCACATGGAGCACTGGGCTGGGACACGCAGCTGCAGAGCTCAGGGGACAAGTTTGTGATGCAGGGAACAGCGATGGCAGTGCCAGCTGGGCCATGTCAGCCATGGTGAGGTTGGGGCTGAGGAGCAGCTTGTCCCAACAGGGTCAGCCTGCAAGGGGCTCCTTCTTCTGCATCCCCACACCTCCTAAGGAGACATTCAGCATCCAGATCACTTGGGAATGCTTCTATCACCTCCTCTCTGAACTGAAAAACAAAAAAATATTTCCTTGATTCAAAAGAAAAGTCATGGGATGCACTTTGAAATCTTCCTCCTTAACAAAACTCCAAAGTGTCTCCAATGAGCTGTACAAGGCCTGAACACTTGAAGACAATTGAAGGAAGAGAAAGAGCTCCTGAGGGCTTTCTGTATTTTAATGAGCCCCATGGTGGATTTGGGGCTGCAACCGTGACCCTCAGGGACAGAGAGAAGGTTACAGAAGCTGCTCAAGGAGTCAGAAGCAAAACTCCAAGTCCCTTGGGGCATCACTGGGCCCCACTGAGGGCAGGGACTGCCAAAGGCTCTGCAGGGACTGGTGAGAGCAGATCCTTGGGATGTGCCAGGATTGCAGGGAGCCAAAGGCTGTGAGCAGGGAACTGGGATGCTGAGAGAAGC
The DNA here is from genome assembly GCA_036785705.1 of Acanthornis magna. Taxonomy (NCBI): domain Eukaryota; kingdom Metazoa; phylum Chordata; class Aves; order Passeriformes; family Acanthizidae; genus Acanthornis; species Acanthornis magna. The sequence continues at coordinate 482,377 of JAWUZG010000484.1, read as the reverse complement.
CGGGCTTGGCTGGAGGAAGCAGAAAGGCCAAGGCCTGAGCCCAGGCCTGGGACAGCAGGGCCTGTCCCTCACGGGTGGCTCGGGGCTGTTTGTGGGGCAGTGGATGTGAGGGGGAGGAAGGACAAATGTCCTAAAACTGCAACCCCTCCTAGCCTGCTCAGGGAGGGCCGAGGGAGAACCAAAGTGCAGATGCTCAGAGGAAAGTTCCTTGGCTGGGGCCTCCAGAGGCAGTGCCAGAGCCCAGGGGACAAAGCCCTGGGTGCCCCTGGCCCTGCCAGCCCTGCCCAGCCCTTGGCCATGTCCTCTGCAGCCTGTGCCACCCTGTCCATTCTGCTCCTGTGCCCTGGCCAGCTGCACACGCCCATCTCGCTGTGCCCCCAGCATTTCTCAGCCCAGCATTGCTGTGCCCTCCCTGCTGTCCCTGCACCCAGCGCTGCCGGTTCCTGGCACACAGAGCCACGGCATCAGCCAGTCTCATGCTGGGACACCTCATGCACCAAAATTCTACCCTTGGAGGGACTTTTCTTTTTCCTCACCTCCACTCTGAACCTTTGGAGCTGCACTTTGGGGAGGTTTCCTTCTCTTTCTACTCCAGAGAGCAGCTCTGTCTCTTGCTCTTTACAAACAGAGAAGGGCTGGTGGGAGATGTGGTGCTCGGCGGCTGTTGGGGGCACAGTGACCATGAAATAATCGAGTTTTCAATATTCAGTGAAACAAGGAGGGGCATCAACAAAACTTCTACACTGGACTTCGAGAGGGCAGACTTTGGCCTATTCAGGATGCTGATTTGGAGAGTACTGCATCAGGTACTGACTTTTCTAAGGGAAACAGTCCTTAAAAAGAAAGGGGTCCAGCAAGGATGGACATACTTCAAGAAAGAAATCTTGAAGGCACAGGAGCAGGCTGTCCCTGAGTGCCAAAAGATCAGCTGGTGAGGAAAACGACATGCCTGGATGAGCAGGGAGCTTTTGCAGGAGCTCATGGAATAAAAGAGGGTGCATCATGTGAAGAATAAAAGATGTTTTTATAAAGACTTTAATGGTGAAAGGAGGGGCAAGGACAACCTCCATTCTTTATTGGATGCAGGGGAGAATATAGTAACTAAATACAAGGAAAAGGCTGAGGTGCTCAAGTGGCCTCCTGAGCTGGGGGATGGGGTCAGGGAGCAGAATGGGCCCCTGTAATCCAGGAGGAAGCAGTTGGTGACCTGCCGATCCACTGAGATGCTCACAAGTCTGTGGAACCAGGTGGGATCCATCCTAGGGGGATGAGGGTGATGGTGGAAGAGCTCATGCAGCCACTCTCCATCACTGATCATCAGTCCTGACTCACCGGGGAGATCCCAGAGGACTGGAGGTGCCAATGTGAGCCCATCCACAAGAAGGGCAGGAAGGAGGATCTGGGCAACTCCAGGCCTGTCAGCCTGACCTCAGTGCCCGGAAAGGTTATGGAACAGATCGCCTTGAATGCCATCACACAGCACCTCCAGGGTGGCCAAGGGATCAGCCCCAGCCAGCGTGGATTTAGGAGGGGCAGGTCCTGCCTGACCAGCCTGATGTCCTTTTGTGGCCAGGTGACCTGCCTGTGGATGTGGGGAAGGCTCTTCATGTGTCTGCCTGGACTGCAATAAGGCCTTTGACACCATCTCCCACAGCATCCTCCTGGAAAAGCTGGCAGCCCATGGCTTGGACAGGTTCCCTCTTCTCTGGGTTAAGAAGTGGCTGGAGGCTGGGCCCAGGGAATGGTGGGGATGGTCCTGCCTCCAGTGCATGTCCAGTCTCTGGTGGTGTCTCCCAGGGATCAGTGTTGGGCCCAGTCCTGTTTAATTTCATCACTGATGGTCTGGGAGAGGGGATCGAGTCTTCCATTAACAAAATTGCAAATGACACCAAGCTGGGTGCGAGTGTGGATCTGCTGGAGGGTAGGAGGGCTCTGCAGAGGGACCTGGACAGGCTGGATGGATCCAGGGCCCAACCCAACAACGTGAGGTTGAACAAGACCAAGTGCCGGGTCCTGCACTTTGGCCACAACAAGCCCTGCAGCACTGCAGGCTGGGGACAGAGTGGCTGGACAGCAGCCAGGCAGAAAGGGACCCGGGGGACTGATTGATGGCACGCTGGACATGAGCCAGCACTGTGCCCTCATGGCCAAGAAGGCCAATGGCACCTGGCCTGGATCAGGAATGGTGTGGCCAGCAGGAGCAGGGCAGTGATTCTTCCCCTGTCCTCGGCACTGGTGAGGCTGCACCTCGAGTGCTGTGTCCAGTTCTGGGCCCCCCAGTTTAGGAAGGATGTTGAGATGCTGGGACATGTCCAGAGGAGGGCAACAAGGCTGGGGAAGGGCCTGGAGCACAATTCCTATGAAAAGCAGCTGAGGGAGCTGGGATTGTTTAGCCTGGAGAAAAGGAGGCTCAGGGGAGACCTTATCACTCTCTAGGACCACCTGAAAGGAGCTTGTAGACGCTTGGGAGTCACTCTCTTCTCCCAGGCCACCACTGACAGAACGAGAGGACACAGTCTAAAGCTGAGCCAGGGGAAGTTAAGGTTAGACATCAGGAAAGAATTCTTCATGAAAGAGTGATTGGGCACTGGAATTGTCTGCTCAGGGAGGTGGTGGAGTCACCATCCCTGGAGGCATTTAAAAAAGACTGGACGTGGCACTGAGTGCCATGGTTTAGTTGATGAGGAGGTGGCAGGGCATGGGTTGGACTTGATGATCTCAAATGTCTTTTCCAACCTTATTCATTCTGTGATTCTGTGAGTGGGATCCCCCAGCTGGATCCCATTATCCTGAGTGGGATTTCCCAGCTGGATCCCATTATCCCAGCCAGGATTCCCCAAGAACTCTCCCATAAAAGGCTCCCGAGCCTCCCCTTTTCCATGCACTGCTTTTCCTGGAGCTGGGATGGGGTCTGGGAGCTGCTTTGGGGTCATGTTGCTCTGCTGGGTGCTGGCCATGGCCATATCCACCAATCCCTGGGGTTTTCCCCCGCAGAATCCCGGGATGTGGCGGGTGTGGGGAGACTCCTCCCGGAGCCGTGTCCCCGGCGCTGCGCAGCCCTGGGCGCGGGTGGATCTGTCACAGCTGCGGGCGCTGTCCCCACGCCCCGCGGTGGCCGTGCGGTGCCAGGAGGGGCAGCTGGTGGTCACCGTGCACAGGGACCTCTTTGGCACCGGGCACCCGGTGCAGGCAGTGGAGCTGAGCCTGGGCACAGCCTCGTGCCCGCCCCTGGCCCCGAACCCCGCCCAGGCCTTTGTCACCTTCGTGGCCGCGCTGCACGAGTGTGGCAGCACCCTGCAGGTGAGGGCACCTGGGCCACCGTGGCCATGGTTTGCTGGCCCTCAGGGTGAGGGTTTGGGTCCCCCTGGGGGAGGCAGTGGGCAAGGCTTTGTCCCCTAAGGTTGACTTGGTGAAAGTCCTGGCAGGTTTGTGGTGAGGAGTGGTGTGTCTGGGGCTGGATTTTAGGATATGAGTACCCCCGTCCAGCCTGGGATGAGGGGCAGACTCAGCAGTGTTTTTTGGGATTGGATGCAGGAATTGATGGGATAACAGGTGTTATCCCATCAATGGGATGGGGTGCTGTGCCCAGGTCCTGGAGGCTCCCGGGTCCCCCTCAAGCTGACACCTCGTTGGGATGCAACTAAAAGCTCTGTGGTGTCCTACAGGATTGGGAAGGTGGCCTTGGTGGCCACTGTGTCCTGGCACGGTCCCTGCTGCTGCTGAGTACATATTCCTGATTTTTGCCCTCTCTCAAATCTTCCTGCAGGTGACCCCGGACTCGCTGATCTACAGAACCACCCTGTCCTACAAACCCACCCCTTCCCGCAACCCCCTGATCGTGCGGGCCACCCCAGCCGAGGTCCCCATTGAGTGTCACTACCCCAGGTGAGCGGCTGGCGCTGTCCCCGTGCTGCCCCGGTGCGAGGGGACGCTGTCATCCCTGGCAATTCCCATCGCTTCCCTTTAGGAGGAGCAACGTTGGCGGCACAGGAGCGGCTCCGGTTCTCCCTGCGCCTCATGGACGGTGGGTGCGGCCCCGGTGGCCTCGGGTCCTCGCTCCTGGTGGCTCCCGGTGGCATCCTGGGAACCCAAACGGAGCTCGAATCCACCCCACGGGGGTTGCCGCACGTTTAAGTGGTACCCCGTTCCCGGGAAGTGCCCAGAGTGACCCCATCCCCTGGGATCCGCATTCCAGACACCTGGAGCAGGGAGAGGCTCTCCAACGCCTTCCAGCTCGGGGACAGCCTCCGCTTCCAGGCTGATGTCACCTCGGAGGGCCACGTGCCCCTGCGGCTCTTCGTGGATTGGTGCGTGGCCACCCCGAGCCCCGACAGGAACTCGTCCCCGCGCTACGCCTTCATCGACCTGGGCGGGTAAGGCCGGGCTCGGGGCTGGCGGGACAGTCCCGAAGGGTTCCTGTGGCTGATCCCAAAGGGTTCCTGTGGCCAATCCCGAAGGATTAATTCCTGTGGCCAATCCCGAAGGGTTCCTGCAATCCCGAAAGATTAATTCCCGTGGCAAATCTCACCTTCCCCGCCCTTCCCCAAGTGCCTGGTGGATGGCAGGGCAGAGGACAGCGGCTCAGCCTTCGTGGCCCCGCGGCCCCGGCCAGAGTCGCTGCGGTTCCGGGTGGGCACCTTCAAATTCGCGGGACACGCCGGGAATATGGTGAGCTCTTGTTCCCACCCCTCCTCCTCCTCCTTTCCCAGTTTCTCCGCGGAAAAAGCCTCCCAAAGTCTCCAAGATGAATGACTTGTCCTGGAATTGCCCTGTCAGCTCTACATCAGCTGCCACCTGCGGGTGTCCCCGGCGGCCGCAGCTCCGAATCCCAGGAATAAAGCCTGTTCCTTCGGCAGCGCCAGCGGCCTGTGAGTGTCCCTGTGCCGGGGAGGGGCCCCGCCCGCGGCACGGCGGTCACAGGTGACTCTCTTGCAGGTGGGCCCCTCTAGAGGGCACCGGAGACATCTGCAGCTGCTGTGACAGCGGCAGCTGTCCCTCTCCCGGAGGAGATTCCCGGGGAAGCCGCGCTCCGGCCGCAGGGCCGGGCAGGCGCGTCCGGAGGGACGGCCCCGCCGAGCCAGGTGTGTCCCCGAGGTGTCCCCAGGGGTGGCACCCTCGGGCTGGGGGGGCCGAGGGGTGGGGATGGCTTTGGGGGAAGGACGATCCCGGCTTCGCCACGGTGTCCAGAGGGAAGGGCTTTGGAAAGGAAAGAGGGGGATTTTGGTGGGATAGCGGGAAAAAATTCCATGTGGGTGGGGAAGTCCTGGCACCGCTGTCCCTCCCCGGGAGTGTCCCGGGCCGGGCTGGAACCACCTGGGACAGTGGGAGGTGTCCCTGTCCGTGGCACGGGATGGGCTTTGAGAGCTCTTCCATCCCAGACCATTCCTGTATCCTGTTCCACGTGACTGTGGCCTTGCATTTAAAACCCCTGGAATTCTGCTCTTCCGGTGCCCATCTGTCTGTAATTCCCCAAATCTGGCCCGAGTGGGAATTCCCTCCCCTGGGAACTCATTCCCATCTTTTTCTACATGGGCCCTCAGGGCCGACTGAGGCCGATGTCTCCGTGGGACCCCTGCTCATCCTGGAGCCAGCTCAGGGATTACAGAACCTCTCTGGAAGTCTGGGATCAGCTGAGAACAGCCCCCAGGGTAGGGGCTTTTGTGGTTTTGTCTTTGGTTTTGGTTTTTTGGGGTTTTTTTTGGTTGGGGTTTTTCGGGGGTTTTTTCTGTGTGTGTGTGTGGCTTTTTTGTTTTGGTTTTTTTTTTTTTTCCTTTTTTTTTGGTTTGGTTTTTTTTTTTTTTTTTGTTTGTTTTTGCTTTTTGTGTTTTTTTTTTTTTTTTTTGTTTCTTTGTTTTTTGTTTCTTTGTTTTTGGGGGGTTTTTTTGTGGGTATTTTGTGGGGGGGGTTTTGGCAGGGGGGAGTGGGTTTGTTTGTGGGGATTTTATTTGTGGGGTTGCATCCCCAGGCTTCACCCAGGTGTTGATCCTGCCATGAATTCCCTGTGATTTCCCCATGGGACTTTTTGGAACAACCCCCCAGAGCCACTCCAAGGGCTCCTTCCCAAAGATTCCTAAGGATGGGATGGAAGGTGGGTAGCCAATCAGGGAGTGCTGAGCGGGTTTTGTCCCTTCCAGGTGCTGCTGGAGGAATTCCCGCAGGGATCCAGGGGCTCCTGCTGGTGGTGGCCACTCTGCTGAGCCTGACAGCGCTGGGAATGCTCCTGGGAATGTGCTGGGAAAGGCTCTGTCCTCCAGGAATGTCCCCGTGCTCCCAATTCCAATAAAGAGCAGCATTTCTGTCATCTCCCGGGGTCCTCTGTAGGATGGGGAGGGGACACAGGCAGCCTTGGGATGGGAATCCATCCTCCGGGACAGGGCTGGGATTGGGGATGTGGAGCTGTGGCCGCCTGGAAGCGATTCCCAAACCCCGCAGCCCTTGGATTTGGGAGGCGCAGGTGGATTCTCCAAAGGTGGCATCGTTGGGGAAGGGATCCTAAACAAGGGGTGGCTCCAGTTTTAGGGAATTATGGATGTTTTGGGGTTCCAAACAGTTTCCTGATTGCAAAATTCCCAGTTTCTCTTCCTTGTCCAGCAGGATGCAGGAATGAGGCTCTGCCACCCCTCAGAGGACACGAGGGCTGCTGGAATTCTGGAATTTTGGTTGGGTTTAGGGCTGAGTTTGGCTTCTCTGCAGCGAGAAACTGGGAACAACCTCGGTGTTGGGGATGGGAAAGGGCCAGAGGTGCTTCTGTGTGGCAGGGGCTGAGTGGGAATGAATTCCGTTGTTTCTATGGAGTGTGGGAGCTCCGGGATGAGCGCAGCAATAGGATGGGAGCCTTCCAGGGATGATCCCAAGCCACGGGATCCCATTCCAGGGCTGAACCCCCTCTGTCCCTGAGCTCCGAGTGACCTTTTCTGTATTCCGGCAGAATCCAGTGGGAAAATTGGGCAGCCCTGGAAGTTGGGTTTTCTTGGGAGATGGAATTGTCCCAGTATGTTTTAGGCCACAAGCTCCTTCCTCAGCAGTGTCCAGCTCTGCTCCTTGCCCTGTCCCATCCCAGCCAATGGCGCAGGGCAGGGTCTTCTCCTCATTCCACGGCCAAGGGGAGCTCTAAGTCCTGGGATCTCCATCCCATTTTCATCCCATCCCTTCACAGCCTCCTACTGCCCCATCCCCTCAGGGTCTCCCCCAGCCTGGCCAACCTGCCTGGCAGCGGCACAGCCCTGCTGGAGCTCCAGAGGAGCCGCACCAAGAGGCACCTCGGAGCCCTCGGCAATCCAGCCAGCAACACACGGGCAGGACACAGATGGCGCTGCCCTGCTGGCACAGGGCTTGTGGCCATCTCCAGGCACCAGTCTTGCAGGGATCCCCGCAGCTCCAGCCTCTGCCCACTCGCTCTGGCGGAAGCGTTAAGGCTTCAGCAGAACCACCAAAGGCCAAGACGCTTCTGGCCACTTTCCTTCCACACTGCACGCCTGGGCAACCTGCTGAGCACAAGCACCCTTTTCCCCCCTCTTCCCCTATGCCCTGCAGATACTGGGCACCAAAACAAAAATCCTGAGAGTCTGTGTATTAGAACAGAGTCTCTATTTACATAATAAAAAGAAAAGAAAATGCTTAAAGAATAGAAGAGTTCCCTGCAGGCTCAGGTGGCCCCAGCAGACAGAGCAGACAGATCAGCTCTCTTCCTCCTGCGCCCCCAAGCCCAGCTTGGAGCTAAACAAAGGGCCCTGGCTCGGTGTTAGCCCCCGGCGGGGGCTGCATACCCTCTCTGCCCCCTCCCCAAATTCTCTCCCGGGGGCAGCAGGAGCTGGGTCAGGAGCCCTGTGGGGAGGGAAAATGGGGTGACACTGGCATGGGGGGGTCACACACGCTCTGGGGACACAGATGACCCCTGGGGACCCCCCCTGACCTTCTCCCACAGCACCAGGTGGAGGAACCCCAACATAGAGCCCTCAAACCCCTGGCAGCAACTTGGGGGCAGGGCCTGGTGGCAGCTTTGGGGGTCTGGGGGGTTACTACTGCCCTGAAACCCCTTCCCAGCCCCACAGCCAATGCCGGACCTCTCAAACCACCTCACAGCTTCACCTAGGATGCCTCAAATTCAGTCCGTGATGCATAAATGGCCCCAAGAGCCACCAAAACCCCTTTCCCATCTCCCCCAAAACCTACCCAATATCTCTACAGCCCCTACAGCCCAGTCTGAACCCCAAAACTTTATCACAGACCACACCAAGCCTCGTCCCAGCACCACAGATGGCCCCAAGAACCACAAAAGGCCCTCCCAAACCCCACAGGATCCCCAAAACCCCTCCCAGCCCCCCATGGCACTGGCCAGGAGAGGTTGGTGGACAGGAACATTGACAGCTGGGAACAGCTCAGGCACTTGAGTAGTGATTGGGGCACTTGGAGGGGCACACCCCAAATGGGGAGACCCAGGCCAGGGACTGGGACAGACAACCAGAATTCCTGGAGAACAGATGGGCTCAGGTGGACATGTTCTGCTGGCACAACTATGAGATCATGGCCCAATCTGCCTGGCCTGGGCAACCCCAGAACACCCAAATCCCTCCATATACTACCCTGAACCTCAAATTCACTACCAAATCCCAGGAAAATGGTGCAGCGTTAGATCTCTTTGTTTAATTTCTTTATTTTTACCCCAATTTTGGTTGTTTTGACAGGATGAAGAAGGAAATTATTTAGGTTTGAAAAGAACTCCAAGATCATCCAGCGTTGCTCTATGCCACCAGAATAATTGGACAAAGAAGTGAGATTTTTTAGGGTGTAGCATTAATAAATCAGCTCTACCAAAGGAATTTTTGCTGTCAATCTGAAGACGTGGAAGCCACCAGCCAGGTGTCCTCCCAGTGTTGGTCACAGGAGTGTGGGTCACCAGGGTTCTGCCCAATGTGGGTCGTCTGAGGGGTGATGAAGTTGGAGCAGTGTAGAAAGCTCTTCTCACATGCAGAGCACTCGCAGGGCTTCCCTTAGCGGTGCCTCCGCTGGTGTCGGGTCAAGTGAGAGCTCCTGGAGAAGCTCTTCCCACACTCGGGACACTCATAGGGCCTCTCCCCGGTGTGAATGCGCCGGTGGGTGATGAGGGTGGAGTTGTGCTTGAAGCCCTTCCTGCAGTCAGGGCAGTGGAAGGGCCACTCCTCTGTGTGAATCTGCTGATGCACGAGGAGTTCTGAGCTGGTTGGAAACCTCTTCCCACACTCGGAACACTCATAGGGCCTTTCCCCAGTGTGGATGCTCTGGTGGCGGATCAGGTGGGAGCCGCTGCTGAAGCGCCTACCACATTCCCCACACTCATAGGGCCCTTCCCCAGTGTGGATCCTCTGGTGGCAGATCAGGTTGGAGCTCTGGCTGAAGCTCTTCCCACATTCCCCACACTCGTAGGGCCTCTCCCCGGTGTGGATCATCTGGTGGCGGATCAGGTTGGATCTCTTGTTGAAGCCCTTCCCACATTCCCCACACTTGTAGGGCTTCTCCCCATCATGGAGCTGCTCATGGACCACCAGGGCCGAGCTCTGCCTGAAGCTCCGGATGCCTTCCCAGCACAGGGTGGGTCTCTCCTCCTCAGGGCGCCCTGGGCTGGGTTTGCAGCCCCTCCTTGTGCGGCATCTCTGGGGCTTTTCCTCCCTCTTGAACTCCTGTGTCATGGAGCCGCTCAAAACGGCCTCTTCCACCAGGTTCTGCCCCAAGGCTTTGCCCTCCCTGGTCTCTGTCTGCAGCTCATTGCCTGGGGAGGAAGGACAAGGAGATGATTTGGGATTTGCCTCCATGCCAGAGGGAAGGGGAAGGATATTCCCCCAGTCTGTCCCTAGCAGGACAGCGACAGCTGCGAGGTTGTCCTGCAGCTGGGGGCAATGCTGGGCTACGAGATGGAGGAGAACAGAGGGGGAAAGGGACAGTGACTTCCTCCTCACCTGCCTGGGGGTCCTGAGACATCTTCCTCTTCCTCACAGCCTCTTCCTCAATCCAGCCGAGCTTTGGGAATGGGAAATCCTGGTTTGGGGAAAAAAGAAGGTGTGAGTGCCTCGGGTTGGGGGCTCCTCCTGCCCAAGTCTAGCTCTAAAAGTCACCAGGTGTTTTGTGTCTATAAAATCCTCCAAAAATCAAGAGTGACCCCAAAAAAAGCCTCCCAGCAGTTCCCTCTTTCCAGTCTCCTGTCTTTGGGGTCCTGGGGTTCCCCTTCTCAAAGCTGCTGGGGCTCCCGTGGGTCCTGGGGATCCCCCTTCTCCAGGCTCCTGCTTAGGGATGCCGTGGGGTTTCGGTGGTCCCAGGGGTCCCTTCTTCCCTCATGGTGCTTTGATTCCCAGGGGTCCCAGGGTCCCCCTCTTCAGGCTCCCCCCCACTCCAGGCACTCGGGGCTTCCCCCTCTCTCCGCCGCCCCTTTCAGTGTCACAGTGTCCTGGCCCTGCCTCATCTCCAGGCTCCCCCACCCCTCCAGGCTGCCGGGGGTCCCCCAGCTCCGCTATCGCCCCTCTCTGCTCTCTCCACTCCGGGAGTCCTGCGTTCCACTCCCACAGCTCTCCTGGGGATCCCCAAAACCGATGTCCTGTCCCGCCAATACCAGGCAATTCCCACATGGACCCCCCCCAATATTCCCCCAAAGCGCATTTAAGGCTCTGATTTGGAGTCCTGAAAGATCCAAACATCCCCTCCAGCCCAGAAAATCCTCACCAGGGACATGCAAAGATATCTGGGGCTCAATTCCAGAATCTGTGAGTTCCAAACACTCCTCCAGAAAAAAATCCCTCCTGGAGACCCCCTGATAGATGTGGGACAAGCTCCCCCTCCCCGGTCACCTGTGGATTGTGGGGGGGCAATGATCCCAGAGCCAGGGGTGCTGCAGACACAGTGGATGGTGAAACCTCATGGTTCTCCTGCTCCTCCTTTTCCTGCTCCTTCTCCTGCTCCTTCTCTCTCCCTGCTCTTCCTCCCACTCCTCCTCCCCTCTCCCCGCCAGACCCCCCTTCCCCACCCTCCTCTGCCCCACGGCTGCTGCAGCAGAGGCTGCTGGGATTGGGGAACCCCCCGATCAGTCCCAGGGATGGACAGGGGGCTTCAGGACCCCCCAGTGGGAATCCACCTCCCCCAGAGCCCCAGGGAATTGCCCTGGGGATCGAGTGCTGGGGGATAGGGTCGGACCTCCATGGAACGGCCCTTCTTCTGCGACAACCCCACCTTTCCCTCCCCTCTCCTCCCCTTGCCCATCCTTCTCCCAAACCGCAGACCCTTCCCAACTCAATTTCGGTGTCCCATCCCCCTCCCGCTCTGTCTGGGGGTCCCAGCCCCCTCTTGTCCCCTGCTCTTCTGTCCCTTTGGCATCGTCCCCTCAGTCCCCAACCGCCCTCTCCCATGATTGGTTTTGGGGCTTCCAGGCCCCTCCTGCCCACTTTGGGGGTCCCAATCCCCATTTCGCTCACTTTGGGGTCCCAGCCCCCCGCCCCCATTCTCACCGCGTCCCCCGCTCACCCCGCGGCCGGGGGCACTCCCAGCATCACCAGTGCCACCAGGACGGCACCAGCTGCCCCCACACGGCCCATGCCCAGCGCCGGGCAGGTGCCCACAGCCCCAAAGCAGCCGCGCTCTGACCTTGGGGGTCCCCAAAGCGGCCCCGGCCCGCGCGGCACTGCGAGCACCAGGCCGGAGCAGTGCGGAGCGCGGGCGGGCGGCATCAGCCGTGCCCGGGCAGGGCCGGGCCCCGTGGGGCTCCCCCTGCATTCGGCCCCCGGGGGGTCGCTGCCCCCCACCTCCCCCTCCCCAAATTCCGCTCCCGGGGGTGCTGGGGGCGAGGAGAGCGCAGGTGGAGCCCGAGGTGCCGCAGCCACGTGTCCCCCGCTGCCAGTGCCACCCCCGGAAGGATTAGGGGTACCCCAAAACTCCCTCACAGGTGGTGGATACCCCGCAAGCGCCTAAGGAGTGGTGTTCCGCCCGGCTTCATCACCCCGACCCTTCAGCTGCCTCATCCCAGGCGACATCCCACCCATCCCCCTCCCCCAAACTTCATCCCACACACCAATCCACATCCCACCTTTCCCGTCCCATCCCATCCCATCCCATCCCATCCCATCCCATCCCATCCCATCCCATCCCATCCCATTTTTCCCGGCAGCCACCATCGGGACCTCCCAAAAAACTCACGTCTAGGGGACACCCCAATATCCCCCCAAGGGGCATTTGCCACTCTCCCTTGGAGTCCTGCAACATCCAAACATCCGCGCCCTCCCCCCCAAAAAAACCCCTCCCGGCAACCAACAAAGACATTTGGGGCTCGGTGCTGGAGTCCTACACGGTCCAAAAATTCCCCCCTCCCAAAAAGAACCCCAGGGCCCGCCAAGATATTTGGGGCGAGCTCCCCCTGCCCGGTCACCTGCGGGATGCCCCGGGGGGGTGATGCTTCCGGGGCCGAGGGTTGCGGACACAGAGAGCGACGGACACTCGCGGCAGCTCCTTTTGCTGCTTCTCTTTTTGCTCCTCCATTCCTCCTCTTCCTCCCACTCCTCCTCCCCGCGCCCCCCGCACTTCCTCTTCCTCCTGTGTCCCTCCTACCCTGCCCGCTCCGCCTCCTTCTCTTCCCCCTCCTGTTCTTTGGCACTCCCATCCCAGCTTTGTCTGACATCACCCCCGGGGCCATCCCGTGCTCAGCAGAGCATCCTGTGCTCTCTCAGCCCTTGCTGCTCCTTAGGGAAGGATTTGGGATTTACCCCGGCCACACACACTGAACCTCACCCCAAACTGCCCCGCTCCCATTGCTGTCCCCTCGGCGCTGGGCAGGTGCTGTGCCAGGGGAACCAGGGACACAAAGGAAGCCAAGTGCAGCCCAGCTGCCCGAGCTGATCCAGACGAGCCCCAGGGACAAGGTCCTGCAGAGCCCCACGGAGCCCTGGGCTCCTCCCTGGGAACGGGCTGTGCTGTGGCTGCCCCAGCGGCCAGAGCGAGTCCTGGAGCTCCCCCAGCGCTGCTGCAGCAGGACCCAGGTTCCACCTTCTGTGCCAGGCCCTGCCCAGGGGCCATCACATCCATTGACTCCGTGCAAAGGGGGAAGACAAGAAGAACGGATTGGAGGCAGCCACCAAGGACCTCCAAGTAGCTCCAAGCTGCCGAGGGCTCCCCGAGGCTTTCTGGGGCTGTCCCTCCTCCGCAAAGCTGTTTGGTTTAATGCCCAAGTGCGGCACCCTCGTGCCCTGTGGCAGCAGCCGGTGCCGGGCCACAGCCCCGGGAGCCGAGCTAATGCCTGGCCGTGCCCAGGAGGCACTGAGAGGTGGGGGAGTCCATAAGGCATCCCCCGCACCCCTCGCTGTGCTGAAAAGGTTTTTTAATGCATAGGACTGATTTCCTGGGATTTCTGGGCTCCGTGGGGCAGCGGCGGCGGCAGTGGGACCGGCGGGGCCCGGCCCCTTGGGGCGGTGGGGGTTGAAAAGTGAGCGGCGGCCCCAGCGCGGTGCGTGAGGGCTGAGCGGAGCTGGCTGGGAACACCCCGCTCGTCTCCGCCGCTCCAAGCCGCTTCCCCGGCTCCGGCTGCCGCCGCCGCTCGGCCCCGGCGCGGTCCCGCGGGGTCGCCGCTCGTCGCGACACTGGAGGGGTCAGTCCGAGCCGCGCCCCGCCCGTCCCTCCCTGAGGCTATTTCGGTGACACGGAGCGGACGAAACCCCCGGTGCTGCCCCGACGGTCCCTAGGGGCAGCTTTTTCAGTCGCAGGCAGCGGCCACTCCCGGTGCTGTTCTTTCATAATTTTTGATTTTAGTCCCTATATTTTATTCTATTCGCATCGACCATCCCACGCCCCTCCGCTGCGGCTCTTTCACCGCCGCCGCTCGTCGCCACTCTCTCGGTGCAGCTCTTCAGTGACACGGCCCGGCCGAGACGCCCCTCGCTGCGGCTCTTTCATTGTATTTCCTTCTTTTCTCTGTCTTTTCTGTCGTTCGTACCTCGCCCGTCCCGCGGAGCGACTCCTTCAGGGACCCGGGGCGGCACAAAGGCCTCAGGGCGGCTCCAAAGGGCCCCGCCCGCGGCCGCTCCCCGAGGCCTCCCCGCTGCTCGCGGGGATCGGACACCGCCGGCGGCCCCGGCCCCTTCTTGTTCTCCTTGCTGCTGCCGGGATTCAGCCCCCGCCGCCGCCCGGCTCCTTCTGCCGACCCTGCCCGGCACGGAGCGGCGCTGCCGCTGACGGGGCCGGAGCGCGGCTGCGACACGACTGCCCCGCGCCTCGGGACCGGGCCGAGGAGTGACCGCACGGGTGGGGAGGGACCCCCGCTGGACAGGGCAGGGACTGAGCTCATGGGAGGGATCCCACGCCGGAGGCAGGGGAAGGATTCCTGCCCCTGAGGGGAAGCAGCGGCACGAATTGACCGTCACTCCCCCATCCATTCTCCCTGCACCTCTGGGCAGAGCACGGAGGGAGCCGGGGATAAAGTGAAGTCCGGGAAGGAGAAAGAGATCGGGAGAACGTGTTTTTTTCCAGGATTTATTTTACTCCTCACTCTCCTGTTCTGATTTGCTGAGTCCCAACTCCCATTCATTTCCCCACGTCGGGGCTGTTGTGCCCGTGATGGCGATCTCTGAGTGACCTCTGCCTGCCCTTATCCCGACTCACGAGGACTCGGATTTGTTTCAATTCCGTGGAATTTTCGGTGATTTGGGGCAGCCGGAGCAAAGCAGCTGAAACCACAGGGGGATTGAGAGGGACTAAAGCAGGGCAAGAGTTGAGGCTGCCCCGAGGGAACTCTTCCAACATGAACCTTCGTGGGGTCTTTCTATGGGAATTTTGTTGAATGTTTACATTCATCCTTACAAATCAGAGTGAAAAGTGGATCTGAGCTTTCAACTTGAAATGAAGGAATCCGACGTGCAGTCTGGAACCTGATATAAATGAGTTCACAAGCTGAAATTTTTACTACATAATTTTGAACATTTATTAATAAAGCGAAGGCAAAAATAGCGCTGGGCCCTTAGCAATTTTGCCAGAGGCGCACCCATCCATTGTACTGTGAACTTAAGTACTTTCTTTAACTGTTTCATATTCATTAAGCCTAGAAGGTAATTTACACTTCACTCAACTCCCCCCTCCTATCCCTGCCCCCTTCTGCCAGCGCGGCGCCTGTCTTGGAGTCTCGAATCCTCTGGATTGCCTCAGAACTGAAGGCTGAAATCCTCCCGTCTATGTTTCCTCAGTTCCAACTTAACTTGTGGTTGACAATTGCTTTTGGGAAGTGTAAGTCAAGACAACAGACTTCCTGGGATGCCTATGGTTCTCTTCTTTGTTTCTTTAAGATGTCTTGATCCCTGGCTCTGTGGTTTATCAGCTTAAAAGACATTTATTACCATGTATTTATTACTACGTTTTCTAACATATCACAACTGTTTCGAAGTTACAATTTACCCTAACCTTTTTCTAAATAATTATATTTTATCTTCACGCTACTTTTTTGTACAGTACACATCACTTGTAAATGTTAAATTCATATCTGCGAAATGCAGCATTTATCATTCACTCATTTATCACAGACCTCTGCAACCTCCAGTTGTTACTTGATACTTTAGTTTTCGAAATATTCAGCGTGTCAGCAGCAATGTCTCTTCCCCCCACTGGTTTCTGGCTCAGACCCAGCTCGGAGATCGGACAACAAACTCCAAGTCCCATCAGAACAACTGTGCCGTTATTCTCTTTTTTTCATAGTAATATTATGCTATTTTATTGTATATTTCATTTAACTTCTCCCCCCCTTTTTTTTTTTTTTTTGGTCTTTTTCTTCTTCTGGGTTTTTTTTTTTTTTTTTTTTTTTTTTTTTTGTTTGTTTGTTTTTGTTTTTTTCCTTCTATTCCATCGTGGTTGTGCTCTACTTCCCCGACACATAGCCTTTGTTGCCCTCCCGGAGGTTTGGGGTGAGTTGCTGTCTCACCAGTTCTCCCCCGGAAACCAACGCAATGAATCAAAAGAATGATGAATTTTGGAACTCTTTCGGCTGCTGTTTGCAGAAGGTCCCGGGAGCAGACGGGGCCGGGAGGGGGTCCCGGTGCCGGGGGCAGTCAGCGGTCGCTGGGTGGATCCCGGTGGCGCAGGTTGGGAGACACGAAAGTGACCGAGGGAGCGCGGGGGGCGGGGGAAGGGGGTGTGCAAGGGATTATTGGTGCAGGATAAGGGGGCTCAGGGGGGTCTCAGCGCCGGGGATGGAGGTGCAGGGAGTCCCCGTGCACGGCAGTGGGGGGTTCAGACCTGGATATGGGGGTGCAAGGAGGTCCCGGTGCCGGGAATGGGGTTGAGTGGTCCCATTGCCGGGGAACGGGGGGCACGGGGGGGACCCCGACCCGGAAATAGAGTTTCAGGGGGGTCCCGGGGCCCAGAAATGGTGGATTTCCTGGGACAGGGTTCAGGAACGTCCCTTTCCCGGGAATGGGGGTTCAGGGACGTCCCCATGCCAAATAAGAGGGAACAGGGTGTCCCGGTGCTGGGTAGGGGGATGCAGGGGGTCACAGTACCCAGGAATGGTAGTTGTGTGGTATTCAGGGAGGTCCCGGGACCAGATGAGGGGGAACATGGGGGTTCTGGTGCTGGGGAAGGGGATGCAGGGGGGTCACAGTACTCAGGAATGGGGAAGGAGGCTGTTCTAGTACCTGGAAATGGAAGTGTCTGGAAAATTAATCCACAAACACCAGAGGTTTATGTCCAAAAAGGAGACAGAGAAGTCCCATAGCTTTGTTCGAATAAAGAGAGAGGTCATGGGCATTTCCCATGGGGTCTCTCAAATTGCTAGAGGACACAGCCTCTTTTTATCCTAATTTCCCAGCCACAGATTCCTTTTTTCTTTCCCCATTGGCTGAGGTACTTGAGAGGTACAGACTTCCCGAATCGCCTAATACAGACCCCCTTCTAATGTACATCCCCCCCCCCCCTTGTTTTCTTTGTGTCTCTGTTCTTTTTCTCTAAGTCCAGGGATTTAGCATGGCCTTGGGTGAGCAACAGTCTGTGTTAATTAATGGAATTCCTATGGAATTTATGGTTCCTCTCATTGCTTCTTTCATCTATCAGTATCTGGCCTTATCTACCAGCAGGCCTCACAGTTTGTTTGTAAAGGCATCTCCCTCTCATTCCTTACAATCCCTCCTCCTCTTATCTTATCCGTAATTGTCTTTACAAACCTTAGTTATCATTGACTTAATTTTCTTTTCCTGGGTCTTTTTCTTTTTCTTTCTTTTTCTACAATTATTTGCAGTGACATGATTTTCTGTCCTTTTGTAGCCATTTCTGGATCCGTAGGCATGGCTACTGCCTGCATCCCCTTGATCACATGCTGAATGAGCTGCGCTAAGCAAGGTATCATGCATGGTAAACAGATGAGAATTGCTGTAGCACATTACAGGAAAAAGAGCTGTAGCTGTCTGGTTGGTAATTATTTTTTCCTAGGACTAAAAAAAATTTAAAAACCAAACTAAAACAAAAACTACTTCCCCCTCTAGCCTAAACTTAACTGACAATATAAAAGTAAGATTATTAAGAAAAACATTCCAGTCTAACTACCTAATCTAATTCTCATGTTGTCTTCCGCACTGTCTGTGGCGAATGAAGGCATAGAAATGGCTTAACATAAAGAAAACAAAGACAGCAAGGATTGGCCTCCCAGTGACTGGAGATCGGAGGGGAGGGATGCCCACACAGAGTATTTCAGCAGACAGTCTGTGGGGAGGCACACGAGGCTTCCCCCGATGTCGATGCACTGGCTGCTGCTCCGGTCTGCTCCTGTGGAGTGTCAGTCGTGGCTTCCCATCCTTCTCCTCCAGCTGAGATGTCCAAATCTTGTGGCTTTAGAGGCCTTGACCCGAGTGTGATGGGTCCACCTGTGGACAGCTGTCCTGACGGCTGTTTCTGTGGTCAGCAACACCTGGAAAGGTCCATGCCACTTCACCACCAGCAGTGCTTCTTTCCATGCCTTAAATAGGACCCAATCTCCCAGGTGGATTTGTGAACAGTAAAGTCCAAAGGCAGAGTCTGTGCCAGCCGAGCTTCCTGTCGAAGAGATTTCACAAGAGACAGGATCTGGGCCACATATTGTTTTAAATATACATCACTTATTTCCACCCCCGCACTAGGTTGAGAATTACAAGGGCAAGGAATTCCAAACATCATTTCAAAGGGAGATAATTGAATATCTCCTCTGGGTCTGGCCCTTATTCTAGCCAAAGTCAGTGGTAAAAGCCGTACCCATGGCATCTTAGTTTCCATCACCAGCTTCAAAAGGTGTTTATTTCTCCATTCATTCTTTCTACCCGGCCTGATCTCTGGGGGTTCCAGGGGGTATGGAGGTTCCATTGTATTCCTAAAGCAGCCATAACTCCTTTGAAGGATGTTTCCTGTGAAATGAGTACCCTTATCTGAGTCTATTCCTTCCACAATCCCTTATCTTGGAATTATTTGTTCCAAAAATACCTTAATAACTGATCCTGTAGCTGCTGAAACATTTGGGAATGCTTCTGGCCACTCTGTTAGCTGACATACTATTACCAGAAGATATTTAAACCTTGCCAGTGGGGCATTTTAGTAAAATCTACCAGACATCTTTGGAAGGGATGCACAGACCAAGGCCTCCCTCCCCTGGCAGTTTTATTTGTAACCTTGGTATTAGTTTTAGCACAAATCGAACAACCCTCAATAGCTTGTTTTGCCAGATCAAAAAGACCCACAGTAGCACGCATTTTGAGGAAGGCTTCTGCCAATCCTCGAGAACCCCAATGACTCCCTTCATGGAGTTGTTTCAATATTGTAAGGCCAGAACATTTGGTATCCATTGTTTACCATTCCTTGTAAACCAATTATCCTCTCTTTCCTCTGCCCCACTCTTTTTAATTATCTCTAGCTCCTCTGGTGGAAAAGACAGTTTCTCTGGCAGTGGTGGGGCTACTGGGAGCAAAGAGAGGATCTTAGACGTTTCTGGCAGCAGTGCAGCTTTCCAAGTCTCTTCAGCCAGTTGATTACCTATTGCTTCTTCTGAGCACCCTGCCTGGTGTCCCCTAACATGTATTATTGCCACACCTTTTGGCAAATTCATTGCCTCCAATAGGTGAGAAATTAAGCTCTCATGAGTTAACGTTTTCCCCCTGCAGGTTAGTAAACCTAATTTCCCAAATGCATGTATCACCCCATATGCATATTTAGAATCAGTAAATATATTCTCTATCCTGCCCCGTTACAGTTTGCAGCCTCTCACAAGCACATACATCTCTGCTGTTTGAGCTGATCATGTGGGCGGCAATCTCCCCCTTCTTTTAATTCTCTTCTATTAATGCAAATTGTTTCTCTTCTACTACCTTTGAAGACCCACCAACAAACACATTCTCTCCCCTGGGCCAGGGAGTGTCCCACAAATCTTCCCTAGCCCAGCTCTGGAGATCTATCACCTGAAGGCAGTCATGAGTTTCTCCCCAGCCCCACTCTCCAGGGCCACCCAAACAGGAGGGGGGGTCAAATCTTCCTCGTTTCTCAATTCCAAATTGTCCCGTTCCACCAAACAAAATACACACTGTAATAACCGAGCGCTGGTCATCCACTTAGAGGCTCTTTCAGTTAACAAAGCTTCCACTTGGTGTCAAACTTTAACAATTAGATATTTTCCTATTGTCAGCCCTCGGGCCCCAGTTACTATCAAGGCCATGGCTGTACAACATTGCAGACAATGCAGCCAGCCTCTGGCTACATTCTGAGACATTCTGAGAAAATTAGTAGCCTCTGGCCACTGGATCTAGCAACTTAGAAAAAGAAGCAACTGGCCCTTTGTGTTCCCCAAAGCATGGGGGAACAACACTTTCCCCGAAAGCTGCTTGCAAAATCCAAAGCAGTGTCTTAGGTTACATGGAAGGTGTAACCAAAATTATGTATTCTATTACCATCTCCATAAGCTGTTAAAAACAGGTGGAGCAATGTTCTTTATGTCAGCATGACTCAGCCCTGATAACACCATCCGGGACTATCTCTGCTAATGGGCCATCAAGGGCTCCCGGAGTGACTCATAGGATTACATCAGCACATTGTGAGACACCCCGCCCAGAGGGGAGGAACTGAACATTCCTACCTGCATATAAGAGAGAGACTGGAACACTGGACTACCTTTTCCACTGATCCCCAGAGGAGAAAAGCTGAAGAGACACCGCTGGACCTCCAGAGACCAACAAGACCTTTCCACAAGATCACCACTTCAACAAGACCACATCCATCACTCCAACAGGCCACGTTGGGAGCACGCAGGACCAGTGGGGGATGGGGGACATCGGTTTTGGGGACCCTTGGGAGAGCCGTGGGAGGCGAGAATGGAGAGGGGCTATAGCGGAGCTGGGGTACCCTCGACAGGCTGGAGGGGGGACCCCTGGGACCCTGAAATGGGGACCCACAGAGGGGGGCCCCTCAGGAGCCTCGGCTGCCTGGAGAGAGAGACAGGGGAGAGGGGATCCCCGGGATCCCCAAAACCCTCAGCTTCCCTAAGTGGGACCCGAGATAGAGAAGACCACCAGAACCTCAAAGTGGAGAACTTGGAGAACAGGACCCCTGGGATTCCCGGGACCCCCTGCAGTCTGGGGAGGGCAGAGACACTGGAGAGGGGGGACGTCCAGTACACGTGGGACCCCCAACAACCCAGACAGGGAGGAGCCCCAGAACCCCGAAGTGGAGAGATCAGAGAGGTGGAACTCTTGGGAGAGTTATATCGGGGCTGAATCTTGGTGGTCTGGAGGTTTTTAGGCACCCCAGATGCCCGGTGACTTATAAAGATGGAATTGCACAGGGTGACCTTCAAACCCAATGTAGTCACCCCTTGTTTTCCCCAAACCAGGATTTCCTGTTTCCAAACCTTGGCTGGATGGAGGAGGAGGCTGTAAGGAAGAGGAAGATGTCCCAGGACCCCCAGGCAGGTGAGGATGAAGTCACTGTCCCTTTCCCCCCTCTCTCCTCCTCCATCTCCCAGCTGAGCATTGCCCCCGGCTGCAGGACAGCCCCGCTGCCAACGCCATCCTGCTGGGGACAGATTAGGGGAATGTCCTTCCCCTTCCCTCTGGCACAGATGCAAATCCCAAATCCTCTCCTTGTCCTTCCTCCCCTAGAACACGAACTGAGGACCAGAGAAAAGAAATCCTTGGGGGAGAACCTCATGGAAGAGGCCATTTTGAGCAGCTCCACGGTGCAGGAATTCAATGGGGAGGAAAAGCCGCGGAGGTCTCTCACGAGGAGGGGCTCCAAACCCAGCCCAAGTTGCTCTGACGAGCAAAGACCTCCCCTGTGCCGAGAAGGTGACCAGAGCTTCAGCCAGAGCTATGAGCTGGTAGTCCATGAGCAGCTTCATGATGTGGAGATGCCCTTCAGGTGTGGGGAATGTGGGAAGAGCTTCAGCCAGAGGCGCAACCTGATCTGGCACCAGAGGATCCACACCAGGGAACGGCCCTACAAGTGTGGGGAATGCGGGAAGAGCTTCAGAAACAGCTCCAGCCTGATTATCCATCACAGGATCCACACTGGGGAGAGGCCCTATGAGTGTGGGGAATGTGGGAAGAGCTTCAGCCAGAGCTCCAGCCTGATTGTCCACCAGAGGATCCACACTGGGGAGAGGCCCTATGAGTGTGGGGAATGTGGGAAGAGCTTCAGCCAGAGCTCCAGCCTGATTGTCCACCAGCGGAGCCACAGTGGGGAGAGGCCCTATGAGTGTCACAAGTGCAGGAAGAGGTTTCAGACCACCTCCAGTCTCCTCCTCCATGAGCGGATTCACACAGAGGAGAGGCCCTTCCGCTGCCCTGACTGCAGGAAGGGCTTCAAGCACAACTCCCACCTCATCAAGCACCAGCGCATCCACACCGGGGAGAGGCCTTATAAGTGTTCTGAGTGTGGGAAGAGCTTCTCAGACAGTTCCGCGTTTACAAGACACCAACGGAGGCACCAGTAAGGGAAGCCCTGTGACTGTGCGAAGAGCTTCATGCACTGCTCCAGCTTCATCCTCTATCAGACAACCCATTTTGAGAAGAGCCCTGGTGAGCCACATTCCCTGTGATCCATGTTGGGAAGACACCTTAACAGTGGTCCTTTTATTGTGGTCCTGATTTTCTTTTGATTCATCTTCATCCCTTCAAAACACAGAAAATTGGGGGAAAATCAACAAATTGATCAAAAACATTTAAAGCCTCACTTTTTACTAGTGTTTGGGGGGAATCTGGGATTCAGGGAGGTATTTGGGAGGATTTGGGGGTTTTGGGGGTATTTGGTGTAGTTTTCTCCATTGTGTTGCCCTCCAAAAGACAAGAGGGATTGATCTCCCACCTCAAAACATTTCAATGCCACTGAAAAGTACTCAATCCCAGCACAAAATGAATCAATTGCACAGCCACTCAGGGTGGAATGGGATTGGAAGGGGATTGGGTGAAGTGGGATGCAAATCCGGAGGGGTGAGGTACGGATTGGGTGGGGCAGGATGGGACGGGATGGGGTTTGTGAGGGGTGGAATGGGATGGGAATGGGACTTGGGATGTTTTGGGCGTCTTGATGTCCAGGAGGGTTGGGATGGGTTGGGGTGTGGATTGGGAGGGTGGGGCAGGGTCTGGAATGAGACAGCTGAAGGTTGGGGCTGATGAAGGGAGGGGGAACCAGTTCCTGAGTGGGATTTGGGGTATTCCACATTCCTGAAGGGATTTTGGGGCATCCCACATTTTGGAGGCAGTTTTGGGGTACTCCCCAGTTCTTGGGGGGTTCCTGAGAGTAGCTCCATGGAGCCCCGTTGCCAGAGGTGGTTGCCATGGGCACGAGCTCAGAGCTGCAGGCAGAGTCCATTGCCTCGGTGCTGGAGAGCAGAGAAATGATGGATGGCCCCAAACATCTGCAGTGTGTGTTTGGGGGGCAGGGCAAGTTCTGCGTAGGTGGGGTGGTCACTGCCCCACCCGCAGCCACTGCAGCCTCTGGCCCAGCCCCAAAGTGGCTGCCAAGGCCCTGGCACCCTGAAAACCCCACCTGTGCGAGGGATCAGAGCAGGAAAGGCTGTGACACGGCTGTGACACTGACACGTCCCACGGCCCTGGAGCTCACAGCAGCTGAGATGGTGCTGGATGCAAGGCTGTGGCTGTGGATATCTCTTGCTCTCTCTCTCTGTCTCTCTTTTCCCGACTTCCTTTTGTCAAAATCTGGATAACTTGAACGGTTGTTAGTTTTCTGAGTCAGTGCTGGGTGAAGTGCCTTACCACAATTGCAGGTTTTGTATAAGTTAGAAGCTAAGTTAAATACTCTTCCTCTGTTAAATTGTTAAGTCATAGGTTATAAGTGTGGTTAAATACTGTTAAGTGCTATTCTTTTCCTAAATTGCTAAGTCATAGGTATAAGTTAGGTAAAGTTAGAGGTTAAGTCCTGTTAAGTTTGAGGTCTGTTAAGCTTTCAGGCCGTATTCCTTTTATCCTTGCCCTCGCTGTCCTTTTGTCACACACCAAATCACACACACAGGGACAGTGCTCAGTTCATTTCCGGTTTGATCAATTGGATTTTGTTTGGTTTTGTTGTTGCTTTGTTTCCTTGGCATGCCTGAACTGTCCGGTCAGGAGCAGAGTGACTCTTGCCAATGAACTTTGTTGTGCTGTCGCTGAATATTAAATCAGGTTTTTGGTGCTCCCTTACTGGGGATTTTTTAAGCGCTCTCAAGCCCTCGTTCGTAAGAGGGTGAAGGAGCCCTGGGTCAGGCTCACACCCTGGGGGACACAGAGATGCTGCCGGAGGGTCCGTGTCCCCCTGTCCCACCCCCCACGGCCCTGTCCCCTTGTCCCCATGTCAGGCTCTGGGGTCGATCTCGTGGAACATCCTAAGGGGGCGGCTGTGGCACCGGGGCAGGGGGGACCCGGGGGGTACAGGGGACCCTGCTGTGCACGAGCAGCATTGGACTTCTCTGGGGGGGACTGTGAGGGGAGGCCAGGGTAGAGTGACCTCCCCAGTGACCTCACACAGCCCCTATGACCTCACACTGTCATGTGATATCATAGTATGCTCTGTGCTGTGACACAGCTATCCAGTGACCTCACACAGCCCCACTCTGGGCTGTCACAGCCCACTCTGGGATGTCACACAACCTGCCCTGGGATGTCACAAACCATTCTGTGATGTTATATGGCCACCCTGTGATGCCACAGTCCATGCTGTCACGACTCCTCAGGTGTGCAGTGCCATTGGCGCTCCGGCTCGGCCGCCCCGCCCTTCGCCCCCCGACCCCGCTTGGGCCCCACACCGAGCCCGCCCTGCTCTCGGGCCACTCGTGTGGCACCGCCCCGTCCCGCCCCGCCCCTCCCCACCGCCTCCAGATTGGCCAATGGCCTGCTGGCCCTGCCCCCTTCGGCAGTCGCCGCTTCACAGCACTGAGGGGGACGCGGGACGGCGACAATCGGGAGGGTCCCTTGGGGCTTTGGGGGGCACGGGAGGGACTGGTGAGGGCAGATAAGATTTAGGGCGACAGAGGCGGGGTGAGATTTGGGGCAGGGGGGGACACCAGGACACCCCAAAAAGCCTCCGGAATTGTCCCAGCCCCCTCCCCAAGCCGGCCTGACTTCATCCCCAGCATGGCTTCCAAGTGCCCTGAAACTTGTGCACGGGTGTGGGGGGAAGGGGGGAAGCAGCAGAAGCCCTCCCCATATCCTAGCAGCTCCACGCCCAGCTGGGAGAAGGAGAGGTGCCAGGGGAGTGGGGGGTCCCCCAAAATTTCCCCCACAGCCATGACACAGCCGGACACTTGGGAGGCTGCCTCAGGCCTTATTGCCCACCTGCATCCCAGGACAGAGCACAAAATCCACCTGCAGCCCAAGTGATTCCATAGGGTCACAGTGGTCCCTTGCTTCCATGAGGTTCTGTCAGGTCACAGTGGAACCCTGGTGCCATATTGTTCCATAGCCTCACAATGCTCTCCTGGGTTCCGTGAGGCCCTGCTGTGACACATTGGAGCCTTGCTTCCCTGAGTTACCATGACCCAACTATTGTCTTCTGTGTTCCATGAGGCTCTGCTTTGTCACAGTAGAGCCTTGGTTCCATAAGATTCCACAGCTTCACGATGGTTTCCTCTTTTCCATGAGGACATACTGCATCCCACTGGAGCTTTGGTTCCATCAAGTTCCATAACTTCACTGTCAGGAAAATTAATCCACAAACACCAGAGGTCTATGTCCAAAAAACGAGACCAAGGGGTCCTGTAACTTTATTTGAATAAAGGGAGAGGCCATGGGGCAATTTCCCATGGGGCAATTTCCCATGGGGTCTCTCAAATTGCCAGAGGACACAGCCTCCATTTTTATCCTGATTTCCCAGCCGCATTTCCCTCTCTTTCCCCGTTGGCTGAGGTACTTGAGAGGTAAAGAATCCCCGAATCACCTAATACCCTTAGGTAATTAATTAGGCATATTAAACGCCTAATACGCCTAATCGCCCTTCTAACATACATTCCCCCCCGTTCTTTTTGTGTCTCTGATCTTTTTCACTAAGTCCAGGGATTTAGCACGGCCTTGGGTGAGTAACAGTCTGTGTCAATTCATGGAATTCCTATGGAATTTATGGTTCCACCCATGGCTTCTTTCACCTATCAGTATCTGGCCTATTATGCCAGCATGCCCCACATCTCCATCTCATTCCTTTCACCTCTGTCTTTATTCCCTCTGTCTTTATTCCCTCTCTTTATCCTCTCTGTCTTTATTCTATCTTTATCCTCTCTGTCTTTATCCCCTCTGTCTTTACCCTCACTGTCGATATTCTCTCTGTCTTTATTCTCTCTCTCTCCCCTCACAGCCGAGCGGGGCTGGCAGGAGCCGCGCTCCCCTCAGAGCCCCTCAGCAATGGCGCAGCAATGGCAGCACCGCCCCAGCCCCGGCGGGCGGGGAGCCCTCGGCAGCGCCCTTGTGGCAGCAGGGACCGAGCCCCGGCCCCAGGCTCTGTCCCCGTGGCGCCGCAGAGCCCAGGGCACACACGGGCAGGGCACTTGGCACCATCACCCCCAGCCCCAAGGCCCTTTGGAACCCGGCCCGGGGCTCGGCCCCACCTCCTCCAAGGCCCTGCTGGGCTCGAGCTGTTGCTCAGCGCTGCCTGCGGATCTTGTGCTCGCCCCGAGCGGCCTTTGTTTGCAGCCCGGGCTGCTGAGGAGTGCTCCTGGAATGGCACTGCAAGGGCAAGTTTTCAAGTGAGCAGCCCCGTGCTTCCTTTGTGCTGTGCCTTATGCCGCTGTTTTATTCTGCTTTTAGAGCCTGCCTGTGAAGAGAAACTCCCCAGGAGAGCAGAGCCTGATGAAAGATCCAACATCCTTGTCCTAAGCAAGGGATGGAACAGCACACACTGCTGAAAAGATTCCAGCTGTTCTCAGGGCACAACTTTCTCAAGCTGAAACTTTGGAGCACTTTGCTATTTGGTGCTCCATCTCTGTAGAAAAGGATGCCCTGAAATGTCAGCTTTCAAGAAAATGTCTTAGACAGATGTTTCCTGTGCTGGTGACAGTCTTTTAAGCACAGCCTTGTGCCTGACCTCTCTGCTGCTGTAGTTCCATGGACAGAGGTTGTTTTCTTTTCCCCCTTCCCATGGGCAGGCGGCGTTCAGCCATCTCTGGGACAGCAGGGCCCCACCGCACGTCACTGTGACCTGGGAAGACCAAAGGCATCACTCCAAATGTCCCCCCTTGCTCCTCCTTCCCAGGCATTTGGCCCGGGCAGGAGGGTTTGCTGCTGCTTGCCACAGGAAAAAGGAGACCACTGAGACACTTTGGGGCACATGGAACCAAGGAAAGCCCTGTGACACTGAGGGGCCGAAAGAAATCAAGGGACCATTGTGACACTGGGGCCCCATGGAACCAAGGGGCCAATGTGACACTCTGGGGCTCCACATACGGAACCAAATATCCATTGTGACACTATGAAACCTCATGGAACCAAGGGGCCATTGTGACACAGCAGGGCCTGGTGGAGCCAAGGAGTCCAAAGGTCTAAAGCATTCCTTGCAGGGCTCTGCCTTGGGAAGGGGAACATCCTTGGTGACAGCTTGAGCTCGGCACATACTTGAGGAGGGTGTCTGTTTTCAATGGGGAAACTTAGGAGTTTTAGATTGCTTAAAAAAAGAAGAAAAGCCCTCTTTGGCTGAGTGCAGCCAGCATGGTCCCAGCAAAGCAAAGCAGGTCCCACGTGAGTGAGGAGAGACAGGACAGGGTTGGGAATGTGCAGCAAGGTTGTCCACACTGGGTCAGGCCTGAAGGCACAGCTTCTCTGACCAGGCCAGACCTCCTCAGGAGACAGCCTGGATTAATATCAATCACAGAATGCTGCCATCACCACTTCTCTAAAGAGAAAAACACACCCTTTGAAGTAGGAATGTGGATTTCTTAGAAGCTCTTTGAAATATTTCTCCCTAATCATAGAAAAAAACTTCCTAATGAACTCTACTAGACCAGAGGGAAATCAAGGCAGAGCCACAGTTTGTCAACACTTGCTTGATCCTAATGAGCCCTGAGGTGCATTTGGTGCTGAGCCCTTGAACCTCAGGGCCTGAGAGGAGATGGCACAAACCTTTCCAGGAGTCCAAGGCAGAAGAAAAACCCAAAGTGTCTCGAAGCTTTAATAGGGTCCACTGAGGTCCATCCCCAACACAGGCTCCTCACGGACTCCTTGGAGGAGAATTGAAGGCCATGGTTGCACAAACCTCCCAGAGACCCCAAATCAAAAAAAGTACTTTAATAAACCTAGAGCACATTCAAACACCAATGAGCCCAAGGGAGCATTGTTACTGACAAAGAATCTCAAGGGACTCATTAGAGCAGATAATTGGAGGCCAGGATTGCACAAAGCTCTCAGAGAGTCCAAGGGAAAGCAAAAGCCAAAGGCCTTTGAAAAACCTGCAGTCCCTGGGAGCATGAAGGAGCCCCCCAGGGCCATTCCTGCCAAAGGCTCCCCAGGGACTCGTTCCAGCAGATCCTTGAGGCTAGGAGTGCAGGGAGGCAAAGTCTCTGTGCAGCAGCTCAGGTGCTGAGCAGAGCCTGGGCTTTGATCCACCCAGGTTGGAGTTAAACAAAGGGCGCTGGCTCGGGGTCATCCCCTGGCGGGGGCTGCACACCTCCTCTGCCCCCTCCCCAAATTCCCTCCCGGGGGGAGCAGGAGCTGGGTCAGGAGCCCTGTGGGGAGGGAAAAGGGGGTGACACCGGGATGGGGGAGGTCACAGACACTGTGGGGGGGACACACACGACCCCTGGGACCCCTCCTCACCTTCTCCTGCACCACTAGAAGGACAAACCCCAACATGGAGCCCCCAAACCCCAGCAGCTTCTTGGGGGGCAGGGTCAGGTGGCAGCTTTGGGGGCCTGGAGGGAAAAGGACCACTCTAAAATGCCCTCCCAGCCCCACAGTCACTCCCAGACCCCTCAAACCACCCCACAGCTCCCCCCAGAACACCCCAACCACTCCCTGCAATATAAATGAGCCCAAGAGCCACCAAATCCCCTTCCCATCTCGCCATACACACACCCAAGTTCTTTCCAAGCCACACAATTGGGCCAGGACACCAAACATCCCTCACAGAGCCCCCACAAGAGCCCAAACCCCCTCTCAGCATCACAAATGCCCCCAAGAGCCACAAAAGCCCCTCCCAGGCCCCATGGCCCTCACCAGAAGAGGTTGGTGGACAGGAACATCCACAGCTGGAAGCAGCTCGGGCACTTCAGCAGCAATCTGAGATCTTTGGGGGGCACACCCCAAATGGGAGACCCAGGCCAGGGACTGGGACAGACAACAGGAATTCCTGGAGAACAGATGGGTTCATCTGAACCCCCTGTTCTGCCAGCACAGCTACAAGATCGTGGCCCGGTCTGCCTGGGTCAGCAGCCCCACAACGCCCAAACCTTCCCAAATTATCCGGTGAACCAACCACAAATTCACCCTCAAATCTGAGTAAAATGGTGTTGCTTTAGATTCCTTTGTTTAATTTCTTTATTTTAACCTCAATTTGGGTTGTTTTGACAGAATGAAGAAGGAAATTATTTAGGTTAGAAAAGATCAAGATCATCCAGCGCTGCTTGATGCCACCAGACGAAACAATTGGACAGAGCAGGTGAGATTTTTGTGAGTGTAAAGTCCACAAATCCGCTCTTCCCAATCAATTTCCAGTTTCAACCAGAGTGCCCATGGATGTTCCTGCCCCTGTGTTCATCCAGGTGCCTATGGAGATCCAGAAGGACATGGGGACCACCTGCCAGGTGTCTTCCCAATGTGGGTCACAGGGAATGTGGGTCACCAGGGCTCTTTCCAACATGGCTCCTCTGATGGGGGATGAAGTTGGAGCAGCGCACGAAGCTCTTCCTGCACTCAGGGCACTCACAGGGTTTCCCTTAACAGTGCCTCCGCTGGTGTTTGGTCAAGTCTGAGCTCCTGGAGAAGCTCTTCCCACACTCAGGACACTCGTAGGGCCTCCCCACAGTGTGGATGTGCTGGTGCGTGATGAGGTGGGAGTTGCGCTTGAAACCCTTCCTGCAGTCAGGGCAGCGGAAGGGCCTCTCCTCTGTGTGAATCCGCTCATGGAGGAGGAGACTGGAGGTGGTCAGAAACCTCTTCCCACACTGAGGACAATCGTAGGGCCTCTCCCCCGTGTGGCTCCGCTGGTGGACAGTCAGGTAGGAGCTAGTGCTGAAGCTCTTCCCACATTCCCCACACTCATAGGGCCGTTCCCTGGTGTGGATCCTCTTGTGGACAATCAGGTGGGAGCGGTTTCTGAAGCTCTTTCCGCATTCACCACAATCATAGGGCCTCTCCCCTGTGTGGATCCTCTGGTGACGGATCAGGAGGGAGCTTCCACTGAAGCTCTTCCCGCATTCCCCACACTTGTAGGGCCGTTCCCTGGTGTGGATCCTCTGGTGCCAGATCAGGTTGCGCCTCTGGCTGAAGCTCTTCCCACATTCCCCACACCTGAAGGGCATCTCCACATCATGAAGCTGCTCATGGACTACCAGCTCATAGCTCTGGCTGAAGCTCTGGTCACCTTCTCGGCACAGGGGAGGTCTTTGCTCGTCAGAGCATCTTGGGCTGGGTTTGGAGCCCCTCCTCGTGAGAGACCTCCGCGGCTTTTCCTCCCCACTGGATTCCTGCACCGTGGAGCTGCTCAAAATGTCCTCTTCCACGAGGTTCTGCCCCAAGGATTTCTCCTCCCTGGTCCTCAGTTCATTCACTGTGGGAGGAAGGACAAGGAGAAGATTTGGGATTTGCTTCCGTGCCAGAGGGAAGGGGAAGGATATCCCCCAATCCCTCCCAGCAGGACGGTGTCGGCAGCAGGATTGTCCTGCAGCCGAGGGCGATGCTCAGCTGGGAGATGGAGAAGAGAGGGGGAAAGGGACAGTGACTTCATTCTCACCTGCCTGGGGGTCCTGGGACATCTTCCTCTTCCTCACAGCCTCCTCCTCCATCCAGCCAAGGTTTGGGAATGGGAAATCCTGGTTTGGGGGAAAACAAGGGGTGACTACATTGGGTTTGAATGTTACCCTGTCCAATTCCATCTTTAGGAGTCACCGGGCATCTAGGGTCCATAAAAACCTCCAGACCACCAAGACTCAACACCAAAAAACCCTCCCAGCAATGCCTCCTCTCTGGTCTCTCCTCTTTGGACTCTGGAGCTCCCCCCTGTCCAGGCTGCTGGATGTCCCAGGTCTCCAGCACCTCCCATTGGGGGTCCCCACTCTCCAGCGTCTCAACCTCCCCAGTCTGCTGGGGGTCCCAGGAATCCCAGGTGTCCCCCTTCCCCAAGTTCCCCATTTTGGGGTTCTGGAGGTCTCCTCTCTCTGGGGTCCCACTTAGGGAAGCCGGGGGTTTTGGTGATCCCAGGGATCCCCTCTCCACTGTGTCTCTCTCCAGGCTGCCAGGACTCCTGGGGATCCCCCCTCTTGGTGCCCCTGTTTCAGGGTCCCAGGGCTCCCCCCTCCAGGCTGCCAGGGGTCCCCCAGCTCCGCTATTGCCCCTCTTCTTTTATCCATCTTACGACTCTCACAGGCATCCCCAACACTGGTATCCCCCATTCCCAGCCGGTCCTTTGTGGTCCTGACGTGGCCCGGGACAGAACCCTACCCCTACAGTGGGGGGGGACCTGCAACCCACTGCCCCCCTGACAGGGCTCTAGCAGCAGCCACGACCAGAACCCCCCAATGTCCCCGCGAAGGGTATTTGCATAACCTGACTGGGAGTTACTGGGCCCATGTTGGGAGGAAACTGTGGACACGCTGGGAACAACTGGGATCCACTGGAAGCTACTGGAACCATGCTGAGGGGGACTGAGACCATAACTGGGGCAACTGGGATCATACTGGGACAAACTGGGACCACACTTTGGGCAACTGACTGAAATTGGAACCATGCTGGAGGCAACTGGGAGTAACTAGGAAAGACTGAGATCATTCTGAGGGAACTAGAACCTTACTGGGGCCACTGAGAATGCCTGGGAATGACTACGAGCATGCTGAGGGCAACTGGGATATACTGGGAGTGTCCGTACCCATACTGGGCAGACGGGAACCACTCTGGAAACAGTTGGGACCACACTGGGGGCACGCTGGGCATGACTGGGACCCTGCTGAGAAGGACTGGGACTATACAAGGAGCCACGGGGGGCAAGTAGGATTATACTGCAAGGAACTGGGAACAACTGGAACTATGCAGGGGCAACAGAGATCATACTGGGATCACATTAGGAGCACCTGGGCCCATGCTGAGGGACACTGGAATCACACTGAGGGTGAAGGGAATCATAATGGGATTGACTGGGAGTGGCTGTGGGCAACTGGAATCATGCTGAAAGCAACTGGGAGGAAGTGGGAATGACTGGGAGCATGCTGGGGGCAACTGGAATATACTGGGATATACTGGGAGTCACAGAGATCATACTGGAGGCTACTGGCCTCATGCTGGCATTGACAGGGAGCAACTGGGATCACTTTGGGGGCCACTGGCATCATACTGGGAGAGACTGGGATCATACTGGCATTAAAGTGGGCGCCAATAGACCCTAATTGTGACTTACTGGGACCGACTAGCCACATGCTGGGAGCCAACTGGGGATACACTGGGAGCAACTACGAATGATAGGGTGCATGCTGGTGACAACTGGGATCTACTGGCAGTGACTGGGATAATCCTGGGGGCAACTGAACCATGCTGAGGGAACTGGGAGTGCCTGGGAATGACTGCGAGAATGTTCAGGGCAACTGGGATATACTGGGAGTGCCTGAGACCATGCAGGTGGTGACTTGGACCACACTGGGAGTGACTGGGGCCCTGCTGGGAGAGACTGGCGTGAAACTGGACTCATAATGGGATTGTACTGGCAGTGACTGTGACTATGCCAGGGGCAACTGGGAGAACTGGGAACACACTGGGCAAAAGAGGGAGGAACTGGGACCGTGCTGGGGGCAAATTGCATCATCCTAGGGAACGACTGGGAGTGACTGGGTTCATACTGGGAGCAACAGGGAACCTACAGGGAGTGAGCAGAAGTGACCAGGATCATAGTGGGAGTGACTGGGCTCATACTGGGAGTGACGAGGAAACTGGAACCACACGGGGCAGGGGGAGCAACTGGGCTCATACTGGGAGCAGCCACTCCCGGGACCCAGCAGCCCTGAACCCCTTTCTGGCCATCCCGCCCCTCCAGCCCCCAGACTCCCCCACTGGGGGTCCCGGAAATCCCAGGGATTCCCCCTCACAGGGTCCCCGCTCCGTGTTCTGGGGGTGTCCGCTCCCTGGGGTCCTGCTTAGGGAAGCCGGGGCTCCCAGGCGTCCCCAAAACCGCTGTCCTCCCCTCCCCTGCTGGTCCGCACGTGGCCTTGGGCAGAGCTTGGAGGGCCCGGCCCGGGCAGAGCCCAACCCCCACCACAGGGGGGACCTGCATCCCCCCGCCCCCATTGGGGCTCTGCCCACACCTCCGCCGGGACCCCCCAGAAACACCTCCCGGGGATCCCCCGAGGGGCATTTGCTGCTCGGGTTTGGAGTCCTGCAAACTCCAAACCTTGCCCCCAAAAAAATCCAAACGCACGGACCCCCCAGATATTTGGGGCGAGCTCCCCCTCCCCGCTCACCTGCGGGATGGGCCGGCTATGGTCCTGGGGGGCTATGAATTCAGGGAGACCGCGTGGTCCCTTCCCACTTCTCCTTTGTCCCTCCAGTTCCTCCCGCTCCTCCCCCTCCTCCTCTTCCATCCCTTCTCCACTGCCTCCTTCTTCTCTGCCCTAATCCCACCTCCTTCTCCTCATACCCCCAATCCCTTCTCCCTCTCCTACTTCCATCACCTCCCCCGCTCCTCCTTCCTCCCTCCTTCTCCTCCACCCCTCCTCCTCCTCCGCCATTCCGCAAAGCCCTCTTAGCCTGCGGGAGGAGTGGGGATGGAGCTGGGACAGGTCGAGATGGGCAGCACAGGGCTCTCGGCTGCTCCCAGCCCAGCGCTGGGGGCAGGGGGAAGCCGGCCGGGGGGAAAAGGAGAGGAAAACAGGGAAAATTGGGGGCTGCAGAGCATTTTGTGGCCATGGAATCTCTTGGCCCCAAGGCTCTCATGTGACACAGTGGGGCCTCCCTGGGCCTAGGCGACCACGAGGAGGTTATGGAACCTCATGAAAGCGAGGCTGAAATGGCAAACAGCGGCTGCTCCTGGAGTGCAGGAGACTGCTGTGAGGTTCTGGAACCCAATGGAACCAAGGCTCAAATGTGACACAGAGGAGCCTTACGGAAGCAAGAGACCATGGTGAGGTTTTGGAACCTCACAGTACCAAGGATCCATTTTGTCACAGCTAGACCTCATGGAACCAAGCAGCTGCTGTGAGGTAATGGGCACTCATGGAACCGAGGCTGCAGAGTGCCATCGTGGGGCCTCATGGAACACAGGAGACTTCATTGAAGCTGTGGAATCTCATGGAAGTAAAATGCTAAAGTGACACAGAGGGGGGTTATGGAAGCCAAATGCATACTGAGGTTATGGAACTTGATGGAACCAAGGCTCCAGTGTGACACAGTGTGACCTCACGGACCAGAGGAGACCATTGTGAAGCTGGGGAATCTTGCAGAACCAAGGTGGTCCTGTGACAAAGCAGGGCCTCCTGGAACACAGGAGACCATAGTTGGGTCATGGTAACTCAGGGAAGCAAGGCTCCAATGTGTCACAGCAGGGCCTCAAGGAACCCAGGGGAGCATTGGGAGGCTATGGAACAATATGGCACCAGGGTTCCATTGTGACCTGACGGAACCTCATGGGAGCAAGGGACCATGGTGACCCTACAGAATCAGTGTGGGCTGCAGGTGGATTTTGTGCTCTGTCCTGGGATGCCGGTGGGCAATAAGGCCTGAGGCAGCCTCCCAAGTGTCTGGCTGTGTCATGGGTATGGGGGAAATTTGTGGGGACACCCAGACCCCGGGCCCTGCTCCTCCTCCCAGCTGGGGACAGAGCTGTTGAGACATGAGGAGGGGTCCTGCTGCTTCCCCCCTTCTCTCCACACCCGTGCACAAGTTTTGGGGCACTTGGAAGCCATGCTGGGGGTGAAGTTGGGCCGGCTTGGGGAGGTGGCTGGCACAATTTGGGCGGCTTTTTGGGGGATCTCACTGTCAATCCCCACCCGAATACCTCGCCCCTCCTCTGGTGCCCTCTCGCCCGCCCTCGCCAGTCCCTCCTGTGCCCCCAGAGCCCCAAGGGACCCTCCTGATTGTCGCCGTCCCGGGTCCCCCTCAGCGCTGCGGAGCGGTGGCTGCCAAAGGGGGCAGGGCCAGAGGGCCATTGGCCAATCCGGAGGCGGCGGGGAGGGGCGGGGTGGGAGGGGGCGGTGCCACGCGAGCAGCCCGAGAGCAGGGCAGGCTCGGTGTGGGGCCTGAGCAGGGTCAGGGGGCGAAGGGCGGGGCGGCCGAGCCGGAGCACCGATGGCACTGCACACCTCAGGAGTCGCTGGGGCAGTTCCACGCCAAGAGCGTGGCAGGGACAGGCACAGGCGTGGGGGCTGAGCGGGGCGTGGGGACAGAAGGGCTGATGGCACTGTCTGCACTCTGTCCCTGTGGCCTCTCCTCCAGATGCTGACAGGGCAGGAGCTGCCTCCCCTCACTGTCACCTTTCCCTGTCCTTGAGGAAACAGGGTTCAGGCTGGTGAACAGCAGCAGCGTGTGTGAGGGGAGAGTGCAGTTCCAGGTGCTGGGGACACGGGGAACCCTCTGTGCCTCCCGATGGGGCATCTCGGACACCCATGTTCTCTGTGGCCACCTCAAGTGCTGGTTTGCCGTTCCATTCCCAAATTTTGGGAGGGAAACCAGACCTGTCTGGAGGGACTCGTTCCACTGGGATGGGACTGAAGCCCATGCGGAGCAGTGCCCGCTGACTGCCCTGGGGGCCTCACCGTGCTCCCACGGGAACGCTGTGCTGTCCTTTGCTCAGGTGAGTGTTGGGAAAATTCCACCCCACCCGCAGGGGCTGCCCAAGAGCCCCCAGCAGCAGCAGCAGCCGGGGGCTCCCCAGGGCAGTGACATCTCTGCTGTCCCCAGGCCCTGCTGTCTCCGTGTCCCAGACTGGACAGAGCCTGTGTGTGTGTGCCCGTGGCTCTGTGCTGCAGGAGACACCTGCAGCACTTGTGACCTGCACAGCAGAGCAGCCGCAGAGGGAACAGGATGGGGCCACTTGTGTTCTCCCTGGGGCTCTGGGGGGATCTGCAGGTGTGTGGTGGCTGCCAAGGTCCCTTTCCCTGTTGCAGCTGCTCTGGCTATGCTCAGCTGTGTCCACCTGGCTTTCCTTGCA
This sequence comes from Acanthornis magna, assembly GCA_036785705.1. NCBI lineage: Eukaryota > Metazoa > Chordata > Aves > Passeriformes > Acanthizidae > Acanthornis > Acanthornis magna. The sequence goes on along the minus strand of JAWUZG010000484.1, from coordinate 446,623 downwards.
GGTGCTGGCATTTACCGCTTTCCCTCTGGGGGTCTCCACCTTGGCTGTTCTGTGCCTTCATGGGGCTCCAGTCACTGCCCAGCCCAGGTACATGCAGGCTGCAGATACTCTGCCTTGTCCAGGCAGCTCCAGATTCTTCTCCTGGAGCACATTCTGTGCCCTGTGCCATGTGGGACAGTCCTGGCTATGGACCTCAGTCACCTGTCACCATCTCCACCATCACCACACAACAGTGGCTTTGTCCAAATCAAACTCCTGGCTTTTATCAGCTATTGATGTGAACACTTTCCCTCTGCACAATCCATGGAGCTACAGAGCCTTTTGGGGGGAAATTCTCTTGGCTAAAATTGACATGAGCTTGGATAAAGAGCCAAAGCTTCAGTCAGTGCCCTGGGGAGATCCCACTTTATTGCCAAGATGCTCTGAGAGCAGCAGCTCTGGGCCCTGTCAGACACACTCTGAAGGCTCCAGGTGGGACAGAGCTGCTTCATCCTTGGTACTCATAGGAATCTAAATATTCTTCTAGGGAATTAATAAACACAAATAAAAATAGAGCTAAGGATACTGAAATCAGTTTTCTAATGGCCTCCTTGAGCTCCCGGTTCCTCAGGCTGTAGGGGAGGGGGTTAAGTGCTGGAGGCACCACTGAGTGCAGAAATGCCACCAGCAGATCCAGGGATGGGGAAGAGATGCACGAGGGCTTCAGATGGGCAAACACAGCAGTGCTGACAAACAGGGACACCACGGCCATGGGAGGGAGGCACGTGTTGGACAGGTACAAAGGGGCTCCCCCACAGCCACTGCAGAGCCCTGGTGGGACACCTCAGGTGCTGCGAGGGCAGCCAGGGATGGCAAGGACTCCTCAGGAAGGCAGAGAGGAGGGTGAGCAGCAGGACAGGAGATCTGAGCAAAGGCAAGGCTGCTGTGCACAGAGCCTTTCCTTGGAGGAAGCCTCATGCTCACAGGTCCTCAAGAACACAGGGATTGCCACCCCACAGTGTGCTGGGAGGGCAGCAGGGCTGGGCACAAAGCAACCCAGGAGAGCCCAGTTGGGCGTTGGGGACAACATCTGGACACGGATGGTGGAGGGGCTGACAAGGACTCCTTTCCTACAGACAAGGTGCATGCGAAACAGCCACTGCATGTGGGCAAATGAATTAATTGGATTAATTTGGTCTCATGAGGGAAGCAGACATTGGTGGCCTCCTTGGGCACGGCGACCATGAAGCAGCTGAGTTGAAAGTGTCTGTTGACAGGAGGGAAAGAGCCACCAAACCTTCAACCCTGGGCATGAGGAGAGCAGATGCAGCAGCTCAGGGATAATCCAGTGGGTAATGTCCCCTGGGAAAATTCTTAGGAAATTGCTGGGGTCACTCTTGAAGCACCACTTCCTAAGGGCACAGGAACAGGCAATTGCTGATGGTCAGAAGTGAAGCAGGTGAGGGTGGGCAGAGGTCAGGGCAGGGCTGGCAATGGCAGGGCAGAGCCAGGGGGGCAGCCAGATGGGAGTGTGCAGCCTGCAGGGACACAGCAGCAGCTGTGGGACAGCACAGGACAAGCTGTGCTGGACATGGCCGAGGGCCCTGGCCAGGCTGGCAGCGCCCAGGAGATGCCAAGTCTTGGTGCCCTGGGCCACAGCAGCGTCCATGGCACCAAGGGCTGTGAGGAGACACCTTGTCCTGAGGCCCTGGGGCCTCCTGGCACAGCCCCAGCAAGGCTGGGCACTCTCACCCCCTTGTCCTGCCCTCAGCATCCTCCCCACATCCCAGTGGCCCAGGAGACCCCTGAGCCAGGCAGGAGGGACAGGATGTGCCTTCCTCGGGGCTGGGGCTCAGGCCTTGGCCTTTCTGCTGCCTCCAATGAGGCCAGGCTTGCTTCTTATCTCCGTCATTCTACATTTGCAAGATTTTTTATTCCCAGTTGAAAAATGACCTTTGGAATGAACAGTTCCAGGTGGCTGTGCTGAGGTTGACCTTCTTGCCCTCCATCGGGTGAGTCCCATTGCCCTCCCACTCCCTCTGGGGGACCCACTGTCTGCTTTTCCTACTCTCTCCTACTCTCCCATTGTCCCCCCAGTTCCCAGCCCCACCTCTCTAGGTTTGGGGTGGTTTGGTTTGGCGTGGTTTGGTTTGCGGGGGTTCCACTCACATTTCCCCCCCTCTTCTCCTATTTCCCACCACCCCTCTCCCTCCTTTCCCGCTCACCCCAGAGCTCCTTGCCCGCGGCCGGGAGGACCCCAGCACCACCAGTGCCACCAGGACGGCCCCAGCTGCCCCCACACGGCCCATGCCCAGCGCCGGGCAGGTGCCCACAGCCCCAAAGCAGCCGCGCTCTGCCCTGGGGGGGTCCCCAAAGCGGCCCCGCCCCGCGCGGCACTGCGAGCACCAGGCCGGAGCAGTGCGGAGCGCGGGCGGGCGGCATCAGCCGTGCCCGGGCAGGGCCGGGCCCCGCGGGACAGCTCCCCCCGCACTCGGCCCCAACGGGACAGCGCGGAGGGGCCGGCCTGGGCGACCCCCACCTCCCCCTCCCCAAATTCCGTGCCCGGGGGCGCTGGGGGCGAGAGGGACGCACGTGTGGTCCAGAGGTGACGGAGCCATGTGTCCCCCGCTGCCAGTGCCACCCCCGGAAGGATTAGGGGTAGCCCAAAACTCCCTCAGAGGTGGCGGATACCCCGGAAGCGTCTAAGGAGTGGGGTCCCAACCCGGTTTCATCACCCCGACCGTTCAGCTGCCTCATCCCAGGCCCCATCCCACCCATCCCCCTCCCACAGACTTCATCCCACACACCAATCCACATCCCATCCCATCCCATCCCATGCCATCCCATTCAATTTTCCCCGGCAGCCACCATCGGGACCCCCCAAAAAACTCGCGTCTAGAGAACACCCCAGCATCCCCCCAAGGGGCATTTGCCACTCTCCCTTCGAGTCCTGCAAGATCCAAACATCCGCACCCTCCCCCCCGAAAAAAAATCCCTCCCGGTAACCAACAAAGACATTTGGGACTCGGTGCTGGAGTCCTCCAAGGTCCAAAAATCTCCCCTTCCCAAAAAGAACCCCAGGCACCGCCCAAGATATCTGGGGCGAGCTCCCCCTGCCCCGTCACCTGCGGGATGCCTCGGGGGGGCGATGCTCCCGGGGCCGAGGGTTGCGGACCCAGAGAGCGATGGACACACGTGGCACCTCCTTTTGCTGCTTCTCTTTCTGCTCCTCCTCCACCCCTCCTCTTCCTCCCACTCCTCCTCCCCGCGCCCCCCGCACTTCCTCTTCCTCCTGTGTCCCTCCTCTCCTGCCCGCTCCGCCTCCTTCTCCTCCTCCTCCTGTTCTTTGGCACTCCCATCCCAGCTTTGTCTGACATCACCCCCGGGGCCATCCCGTGCTCAGCAGAGCATCCTGTGCTCTGTCAGCCCTCGCTGCTCCTTAGGGAAGAATTTGGGATTTATCCCAGGCACAGACACTGAACCTCACCCCAAACGGCCCCGTTCCCATTGCTGTCCCCTCGGCCATGGGCAGGTGCTGTGCCAGGGGAAGCAGGGACACAAAGGAAGCCAAGTGCAGCCCAGCTGCCCCGGCTGATCCAGACGAGCCCCAGGGACAAGGTCCTGCAGAGCCCCACGGAGCCCTGGGCTCCTCCCTGGGAACGAGCTGTGTTGTGGCTGCCCCAGCGGCCACAGCGAGTCCTGAAGCTCCCCCAGCGCTGCTGCAGCAGGACCCAGGTTCCACCTTCTGTGCCAGGCCCTGCCCAGGGGCCATCAGATCCATTGGCTCCGTGCAAAGGGGGAAGACAAGAAGAACGGATTGGAGGCAGCCCCCAAGGACCTCCAAGTAGATCCAAGCTGCCGAGGCCTCCCCGAGGCTTTCTGGGGCTGTCCCTCCTCAGCAAAGCTGTTGGGTTTAATGCCCAAGTGCGGCACCCTCGTGCCCTGTGGCAGCAGCCGGTGCCGGGCCACAGCCCCGGGAGCCGAGCTAATGCCCGGCCGTGCCCAGGAGGCACTGAGAGGTGGGGGAGTCCATAAGGCAACCCCCGCAGCCCTCGCTGTGCTGAAAAGGTTTTTTAATGCATAGGACTGATTTCCTGGGATTTCTGGGCTCCGTCGGGCCGCGGCGGCGGCAGTGGGACTGGCGGGGCCCGGCCCGTGGGGGCGGCCGGGGCTGAAAAGTGCGCGGCGGCCCCAGCGCGGTGCGTGAGGGCTGAGCGGAGCTGGGTGGGAACACCCCGCTCGTCTCCGCCGCTCCAAGCCGCTTCCCCGGCTCCGGCTGCCGCCGCCGCTCGGCCCTGGCGCGGTCTCGCGGGGTCGCCGCTCGTCGCGACACTGGAGGGGTCAGTCCGAGCCGCGCCCCGCCCGTCCATTGCTGCGGCTCTTTCGGTGACACGGAGCGGCCGAGACCCGCCGGTGCCGCCCCGACGGTCCCTCGGTGCAGCGGTTTCAGTCGCAGGCAGCGGCCACTCCCGGTGCCATCCTTTTATAATTTTTAATTTTAATCTCTATATTTTATTCTATTCGCACCTCCCATCCCACGCCCCTCCGCTGCGGCTCTTTCACCGCCGCCGCTCGTCGCCGCTCTCTCGGTGCAGCTCTTCAGTGACACGGCCCGGCCGAGACGCCCCTCGGTGCGCCTCTTTGATTGCATTTCCTTCTTTTCTCTGTCTTTTCTGTCGTTCGTACCTCGCCCGTCCCGCGGAGCGACTCCTTCAGGGTCCCGGGGCGGCACAAAGGCCTCGGGGTGGCTCCAAAGGGCCCCGCCCGCGGCCGCTCCCCGAGGCCTCCCCGCTGCTCGCGGGGATCGGACACCGCCGGCGGCCCCGGCCCCTTCTTGTTCTCCTTGCTGCTGCCGGGATTCAGCCCCCGCCGCCGCCCGGCTCCTTCTGCCGGCCCTGCCCGGCACGGAGCGGCGCTGCCGCTGACGGGGCCGGAGCGCGGCTGCGACACGACTGCCCCGCGCCTCGGGACCGGGCCGAGGAGTGACCGCACGGGTGGGGAGGGACCCCCGCTGGACAGGGCAGGGACTGACCCCATGGGAGGGACCCCCCGCTGGACAGGGCAGGGACTGACCCCATGGGTGGGGCCCCACGCCGGAGCAGGGGAAGGATTCCTGCCCCTGAGGGGAAGCAGCGGCAGGAACTGACCGTCACTCCCCCATCCATTCTCCCTGCACCGATGGGCAGAGCACGGAGGGAGCCGGGGATAAAGTGAAGTCCGGGAAGGAGACAGAGATCGGGAGATGGTATTTTTCCCCAGCATTTATTTTACTCCTCACTCTCCTGTTCTGATTTGCTGAGTCCCAACTCCCATTCATTTCCCCACGTCGGGGCTGTTGTGCCCGTGATGGCGATCCCTGAGTGACCTCTCCCTGCCCTTATCCCGACTCACCAGGACTCGGATTTGTTTCAATTCCGTGGAACTAACGGTGATTTGGGGCAGCCGCAGCAAAGCAGCTGAAACCACAGGGGGCTTGAGAGGGACTAAAGCAGGGCAGGAGTTGAGGCTGCCCGGAGGGAACTCTTCCAACACGAACCTTCGTGGGGTCTTTCTACGGGAATTTTGTTGAATGTTTACATTCATCCTTACAAATCAGAGTGAAAAGTGGATCTGAGCTTTCAACTTGAAATGAAGGAATTCGACGTGCGGTCTGGGACCTGATATAAATGAGTTCACAAGCTGAAATTTTTACTACATAATTTTGAACATTTATTAATAGAGCAAAGGCAAAAACAGCGCTGGGGGCTTAGCAATTTTGCCAGAGGCACACCCATTCATTGTACTGTGAACTTAAGTACTTTCTTTAACTGTTACATATTCATTACACCCAGAAGGCAATTTACACTTCACTCAACTCCCCCCTCCAATCCCTGCCCCCTTCTGCCAGCAAGGCGCCTGTCTTGGAGTCTCGGATCCTCTGCATTGCCTCAGAACTGAAGGCAGAAATCCTCCCGTCTATGTTTCCTCAGTTCCAACTTAATTTGTGGTTGACAGTTCCTTTTGGGAGGTGTGAGTCAAGACAACAGACTTCCTGGGATGCCTGTGGTTATCTTCTTTGTTTCTTTAAGATGTCTTGATCTCAGGCTCTGTGGTTTATCAGCTTAAAAGACATTTATTACCATGTATTTATTACTACGTTTTCTAACATATCACAACTGTTTCGAAGTTACAATTTACCCTAACCTTTTTCTAATAAATTATATTTTATCTTAACACTATTTTTTTCATACAGTACACATCACTTGTAAATGTTAAATTCATATCTGCGAAAGGCAGCATTTATCATTCACTCATTATCACAGACCTCTGCAACCTCCAGTTGTTACTTGATACTTTAGTTTCCAAAATATTCAGCCCCTCAGCTGCAATGTTTCTCCCACCCCACTGGTTTCTGGCTCAGACCAACCTCGGAGATCGGACAAGAAACTCCAAGTCTCACCAGAACACGCTGTGCCGTTATTTCCTATTTTTCATAGTAATGTTATGGTATTTTATTGTATATTCTATTTTACTTTTGCTCCCCCCCTTTTTTTTTTTTTTTTTTTTTTTTTTTTTTTTTTTCCCTTCTGATAAATCGTGGTTTTGCTCTACTTCCCCCACACACAGCCTTTGTTGCCCTCCCGGAGGTTTGTGGTGAGTTTCTGTCTCATCGGTTCTCCCCCGGAAACCAAAGAAACGAATCAAAAGAATGATGAATTTTGGAACTCTTTCTGCTGCTGTTTGCAGAAGGTCCCGGGAGGAGAGGGAGGCGGGAGGGGGTCCCGGTGCCGGGGGCAGTCAGCGGTCGCTGGGTGGATCCCGGTGGCGCAGGTTGGGAGACACGAAAGTGACGGAGGCAGCGCGGGGGGCGGGGGAAGAGGGGGTGCAAGGGATTATCGGTGCAGGATAAGGGGGCTCAGGGGGGTCTCAGCGCCGGGGATGGAGGTGCAGGGAGTCCCCGTGCATGGAGTGGGGGGTCACACCTGGATGTGGGGGTGCAAGGATGTCCCAGTGCCGGGAATGGAGGCTCAAGTGGTCCTGTTGCCGGGGGGCACGGGGGGGTCCCCAACCCGGAAAGGGAGATTCAGGGGGGTCCCGGGGCTCAAAAATGGTGGATCAGGGGGTTCCTTGGACGGGGAATGGGGGTTCAGGGAAGTCCCCTTCCAGGGAATGGGGGTTCACGGAGGTCCCGGTGCCCAAAAATGAAGGTGCAGAGAGGTCCCGATGCCCAGGAATGGGGGTTCAGGCACGTCCTCGTGCCAAATAAGAGGGAACAGCGTGTCCCGGTGCTGGGCAGGGGGATGCAGGGGGTCAAAGTACCAAGGAATTGTAGTTCTGGGGTATTCAGGGATGCCCCGGGACCAGATAGGGGGGAACATGGGGGTTCTGGAGCTGGGGAAGGGGATGCAGGGGGGTCACAGTACTCAGGAATGGGGGTGGAGGGTGTTCTAGTACCCGGAAAGGGACGTTCAGGGGGCTACCAGTGCCCGGGAGTTGCGGTTTGGGGGCTTACTGCTTTCGGGGTCCCACTCATCTCTGGTTTTCCTTTCCCCGTGTTACAAAAGAATTAACAAGCTGAAATTTTAGCAACATAATATGGAACATTTATTAAAAGAACAAAGGCAAAAACAGCTCTGGATGCTTAGCCATTTTGCCAGAGGCTCAATCTATTCATTTTACTGTGAACTTAAGCATTTTCTTTAACTGTTACATATTCATTACACCCAGAAGATGATTTACACTTCACTCAACTCCCCCCCTCCGATCCCTGCCCCCTTCTGCCAGCAAGGCGCCTATTTTGGAGTCTCGGATCATCTGCATTGCCTCAGAACTGAAGGCCGAAATCCTCCCGTCTATGTTTCCTCAGTTCCAACTTAATTTGTAGTTTACAGTTCCTTTTGGGAGGTGTGAGTCAAGATAACAGACTTTCTGGGATGTCTGTGGTTATCTTCTTGGTTTCTTTAAGATGTCTTGATCCCCGGCTCTGAGGTTTATCAACTTAAAAGACATTTATTACCATGTTTTTATTACTATGTTTTCTAACATATCACAACTACTTCGAAGTTACAATTCACCCTAACCTTTTTCTACTTAATTATATTTTATCTTAACACTATTTTTTTACACAGTATATTATCACTTGTAAACGTTAAATTCATATATGCGAAAGGCAGCATTTATCATTCACTCATTTATCACACTCATGTCCCACAGGACCCCCAGGAATGCCCCCAGCCCCAGCGCTGGAGCCATCGCGCTGCTCCGCTGCGGCCCCGCCCCCAGAGCCGCCTCCGGCCCCGCCATTGGCTCCGCGGTTTCCTGTCCGCCAATGGTAGCTAGAAATGTTCATGACGTCATCTGTCGCTGGGCAGATCCCGGCACCGAAGGTTGGGAGAGGCGAAAGCGAATGTGACCGAGGAGGGGAGAGAGGAATTCCGGGGAATTCCGGGGAATTCACCTGGATCCCCTCCTGAGATCCCTCTGGGACCCTCCACGGCCACGCACTGCGGGACCCCCGGGCCGGGCTGTGCTGAACTCCCGGGGCCCTGCGCTCAAACTCTGCCCGGAACCTGCTGCGTTCGGCCCAAAGAGGGGGAAGCATTCGGATCCAGTTTTTCCTGCGCCTGCGGGTCCCCATCCGCGACGGAGCAGGACTGGGCGCTGTGACCTCGATCCCTGATTCCTAATCTCCTTCTCTCTCCCTCTTCTTCTCTCCCTTTCCTTTGGGCGATCAGAAATCCCAGAGCGGCTGTAGAGCCCCGTGCCCAGTTCGGGTTTCCCAGGAAAGGGAGGCCTGGGGGTGAGATGAGCTGGGATGGCCGGGAATGGGGGTCCGGGGGTCCTCGGGGTCAAGGAAACAGGGGATCCAGGGAGCGGGAGAGGCGGATACCCAGGAAAGGGGGTGCAGCGGTTATTGATGTAGGATAAGGGAGTCCGGGGGGGTCCAAGCATCCAGGAATGGGCATTCAGAGGGGTCCAAGGGTAAACGAAAAGAGATCCCCAAAGCCCCCTCCCAGGGACAGCAGGAGCTGGGTCAGGAGCTCAGTGGGAGAGGAAAGGGGGGGATCCGGGGGGGTCACACACTCCAGGGGGGACACGATCCCCGGGGACCCCCCCCTCAGCTCCTCTCGCAGGCGGAGGCCGAGCCCCAGCCCAGGCAAAGCCCAACACGAAGGCTCCGACCCCTGTCTGCATCTTTGGGGGGGCGTCCGGCTGCAGCTCCGGGGGGTGGGGGAGTGGGGCAGGATCCGGGAAATGGCGGCAGCTGCAGGCAAGGGACCGGGACAGACTGGGACAGGCTGGGATGGACTGGGATGGACTGGGACACCAGGATACACTGGGACCAGGACTGGGACCCAGCAGGACCAGAATTGGGGCAATAGGGATCATAGTGGGAGCAACTGGGATATACTGGGAGCAACGGAGAGTGACTGGGATCATTCTGGTGAAAACTGGAACCTTACTGGGGCAACTGGGTGTGACTGGGAATGACTGCGAGCACGCTGAGGGCAACTGGGATATACTGGGAGTGTCTGTAACCACACTGGGGGTGACTGGGTCTACACTGGGGGCAACTGGGATTTACTGGAACCATGCTGGGGGAGACTGGGGTCATACATGGAATGACTAAGCTAGGGGCAACTGAGAGCAACTGGGATTAGACTGGGTGGAGCTGGGAGCAATTAGGACCATGCTGGGGTGTTATGATCCAATTATTAAGGTTCTTAGAAATACCTCTGCTCGAATTAAGGTGCAAACGATACTATATGCCAGTCAATAGTATGGGGTTTTTTTGATAGTAAATATGGGAGAGAGAGAAGAAGAGAGAAAGTGAGAAGTTGGAAAAGAGTTGGGGGAGACAGAAGGAGAGTGACAGTGACAGAATAAAAGAATATCACCATCCGTGGATCCCAATGATGTTGTGTTGATCCTCTCCAGCTTGGTCTTCCTGGTGGTGATGGTCCCCCCAAAAAGCACAGAATCCCATGGGTTAATATTCACTCAGGCCAAGTGGCAATGTCCAGGCATGTCCCCCTGGGGGAGGGGGCAGTCTCTTGCAGCAGACTCTGCTGGCATCATGTGCAGTCCTGTGGTGCAAGGCCGAGCACTTTGGGGGGTCTGTGATGGATTATGACACCCCCTCAGCTGCCTCTCACGTGAAAGTCCCATGGATGTGGCCTGTGGGCTTGGGGGTTCCACAGCTGGATCAGTTTGTGTAATGGAGGATGAGAGTTTATTGTCTTTCACCAGAGGTTATGCCACTGCACCAAAACCACCTCCCCCACCCCTGGCTGGGGGAAGTCTGTGTAGCCCTGGCTTTGTGAGCTGTGCTCTCCCCCACCCCAAACTCAGCCAGGGATAATTCTCAGCACAGCTGGTGGCTTTGGCCTTTGTGGATGCATTCCTTTCCTTCAGCCTGAGATGACTGAACAATAGGTTTCCCTTTATCTAATCTCAGCATTTTGACTTTCAGTCCGAAGTCCCAGTCAGGTATCTTCAAGAGAGGCTTCTTTGGTTGTAGTTTCTTTATAGAGTTTTTTGTTATGATTGACATAAATGAGTTTGCAAGCTGAAATTTTAGCAACATAATATTGACCATTTATTAATAGAGCAAAGGCAAAAATAGGGCTGGGCGCTTAGCAATTTTGCCAGAGGTGCAATCCATTCATTTTACTGTGAACTTAAGTACTTTCTTTAACTGTTACATATTCATTAAGCCTAGAAGGTAATTTACACTTCACTCAACTCCCCCCCTCCGATCCCTGCCCCCTTCTGCCAGGCCAGCGCCTGTCTTGGAGTCTCGGATCCTCTGGATTGCCTCAGAACTGAAGGCTGAAATCCTCCCGTCCATGTTTTCTCAGCTCCAACTTAATTTGTAGGTGACAGTTCTTTTTGGGAGGTGTGAGTCAAGACAACAGACTTCCTGGGATGCCTATGGTTCTCTTCTTTGTTTCTTTAAGATGTCTTGATCCCAGGCTCTGTGGTTTATCAACTTAAAAGACATTTATTACCATGTATTTATTATAATGTTTTCGAACATATTGCAACTATTTCGAAGTTACAATTTACCCTAATCTTGTTTCTACTTAATTATATTTTATCTTAACACTATTTTTTTTTACATTATCACTTGTAAATGTTAAATTCATATATGCAAAAGGCAGCATTTATCATTCACTCATTTATCACAGTTCCTGCCGTGGCATCCCCTCAGGGGCAGGAATCCTTCCCCTGCCTCCAGCGTGGGATCCCTCCCATGGGGTCAGTCCCTGCCCTGTCCAGCGGGGGTCCCTCCCATGGGGTCAGTCCCTGCCCTGTCCAGCGGGGGTCCCTCCCCACCCGTGCGGTCACTCCTCGGCCCGGTCCCGAGGCGCGGGGCAGTCGTGTCGCAGCCGCGCTCCGGCCCCGTCAGCGGCAGCGCCGCTCCGTGCCGGGCAGGGCCGGCAGAAGGAGCCGGGCGGCGGCGGGGGCTGAATCCCGGCAGCAGCAAGGAGAACAAGAAGGGGCCGGGGCCGCCGGCGGTGTCCGATCCCCGCGAGCAGCGGGGAGGCCTCGGGGAGCGGCCGCGGGCGGGGCCCTTTGGAGCCACCCCGAGGGCTTTGTGCCGCCCCGGGTCCCTGAAGGAGTCGCTCCGCGGGACGGGCGAGGTGCGAACGACAGGAAAGACAAGAGAAAAGAAGAAAATACAATCAAAGAGGCGCACCGAGGGGCGTCTCGGCCGGGCCGTGTCACTGAAGAGCTGCACCGAGAGAGCGGCGACGAGCGGCGGCGGTGAAAGAGCCGCAGCGGAGGGGCGTGGGATGGGAGGTGCGAATAGAATAAAATATAGAGATTAAAATTAAAAATTATAAAAGGATGGCACCGGGAGTGGCCGCTGCCTGCGACTGAAACCGCTGCACCGAGGGACCGTCGGGGCGGCACCGGCGGGTCTCGGCCGCTCCGTGTCACCGAAAGAGCCGCAGCAATGGACGGGCGGGGCTCGGCTCGGATCGACCCCTCCAGTGTCGCGACGAGCGGCGACCCCGCGGGACCGAGCCGGGGCCGAGCGGCGGCGGCAGGCGGAGCCGGGGAAGCGGCTTGGAGCGGCGGAGACGAGCAGGGTGTTCCCAGCCAGCTCCGCTTAGCCCACACGCACCGCGCTGGGGCCGCCGCGCTTTTTTCAACCCCGGCCGCCCCCAACGGGCCGGGCCCCGCCGGTCCCGCTGCCGCCGCCGCGGCCCCACAGAGCCCAGAAACCCCAGGAAACCGCTCCCATGAACTAAAAAACCTTTTCAGCACCGCGAGGGCTGTGAGGGGTGAGTTACAAACTCCTCTCCCCTCAGTCCCTCCCGGGCACGGCCGGGCATTAGCTCGGCTCCCGGGGCTGTGGCCCGGCACCGGCTGCTGCCACAGGGCACGGGGTGCCGCACTCGGGCATTAAACCCAACAGATTTGGGGAGGAGGGACAGCCCCAGAAAGGCTCGGGCAGCCTTCGGGAGCTTGGAGCTGCACGAGGCCCATAAAGGATGCCCTGGACACACCGATGGCCCCAGCAGCGGTTCTGCCCCCCCAGCACGGGGCTGTGTCCCATACCCCACGCTCCAGCCCGAGCTTTGGGGGGCGGGTGGCAGAGCTGCTGCACAGAGCTTTCATCCCCGCCAGCCGGAGTTCTGATCCCTTGGGACGTGACGTCAGGGACGAGTGTCCGTCGGTGCTCAGGGTCTGTGAGCTTTTGCAATCCAGAGGGATAAACTCAGTCGATTTCCATCAATCGCTATTTCTCCTTTCTTTTCCATGACAGATTTCACAGCACTTCCTTTCAGCCCGGAGATTTGGAAAACTAAATTCCCGTCTGCCCCTGCATCCCTGCAGCTTCCCCAGCTCCAGCCTCGTCCCTCCTCTCCTGTTTCCTTTTCTCCAGTCTCTCCCTCCTGTCCCTGCCGGTTCGGAGGAAGGAGATTCACCCCCGGCACCCTCTGCCTCCTCCTTCTGTCCCGTTTGGCGCACTTGGTGCTTCTGGAGCCGCCTGCCCGCGCAGCCGGACCCACCCTGCGGCCGCTTAGCCGTGGAGTGCAGGGAATGAATGGCAGGGATTATTGGGCTGGGCTGGCCCTGGCCGGGTGCCCGGTGCCCCCAGAGTCGCTCTGTCACTCCCCTCACAGGTGCAGGACACAGAACACGGCTGGAAAGGCTCGTGGGCTGGACTAAGGGCAGGGAGATGTCACTCACTGCTCACCATCAGGGGCACCAGAAACCCAAGCTGGGGACATCCATGGAATTTATTTCTAAACAAATCTCAGTAGGAGAAGGACAACTGAAATAAACCCTAAAAACACTCTCCCTGCCCCTCCCTCCTCTCGGGCTCCCAGCCTCCACCTGCAGTCCCCCCTCTGCTCTCTCTGCACAAGAATCTTGTCACCAGCCATGAACTTTCCCTCATCCCAGGATCTCTTCCCGTAAAGAAAGAATTTTCTCCAGCAGAGATTCAGGGTACAATGGCATATGAGCTTCAGGGTGTTTCTCCTGCAGCTCCTTGTAGGTCTCCTCTTCCCATGCTGGGTCTCCTGCAGCACAGAACTCTGCCAGCTGCAGCTTTGCAAACGTCAGATCAAGGTCTGCATGTTCCTCAACAATTTGCTCGAGGTCCTTGGAGGCTGTCTCCAATCCGTTCTTCTTGTCTTCCCCCTTTCTATGGAGCCAATGGATCTGATGGTCCCTGGGCAGGGCCTGGCACAGAAGGTGGAACCTGGGTCCTGCTGCAGCAGCGCTGGGGGAGCTCCAGGACTCGCTGTGGCCGCTGGGGCAGCCACAACACAGCCCGTTCCCAGGGAGGAGCCCAGGGCTCCGTGGGGCTCTGCAGGACCTTGTCCCTGGGGCTCGTCTGGATCAGCTCGGGCAGCTGGGCTGCACTTGGCTTCCTTTGTGTCCCTGCTTCCCCTGGCACAGCACCTGCCCAGCGCCGAGGGGACAGCAATGGGAGCGGGGCAGTTGGGGGTGAGGTTCAGTGTCTGTGCCTGGGATAAATCCCAAATCCTTCCCTAAGGAGCAGCGAGTGCTGACAGAGCACAGGATCCTCTGCTGAGCACGGGATGGCCCCGGGGGTGATGTCAGACAAAGCTGGGATGGGAGTGCCAAAGAACAGGAGGCGGAGGAGAAGGAGGAGGAGCGGGCAGGAGAGGAGGGACACAGGAGGAAGAGGAAGTGCGGGGGCGGGGGGAAGAGGAGTGGGAGGAAGACGAGGGATAGAGGAGCAGAAAGAGAAGCAGCAAAAGGAGCTGCCACGTGCATCCAGCGCTCTTTGTGTCTGCAACCCTCGGCCCCGGGAGCATCACCCTCCCGGGGCATCCCACAGGTGACGGGGCAAGGGGAGCTCGCCCCAAATATCTTGGGCGGTGCCTGGGGTTCTTTTTGGGAGGGGGGAATTTTTGGACCCTGTAGGACTCCAGCACCGAGTCCCAAATGTCTTTTTTCATTGCTGGGAGGGGTTTTTTTGTGGGGGGAGGGCGCGGATATTTGGATCTTGCAGGACTCCAAGAGAGAGAGGCAAATGCCCTTTGGGGGGGATATTGGGGTGTCCGCTAGACGCGAGTTTTTTGGGGGGTCCTGATGGTGGCTGCCGGGAAAAATGGGATGGGACGGCATGGGATGGGGATGGGATGGGGCTCGGGAAGGGTGGGATGTGGATTGGTGTGTGGGATGAAGTGTGGGGGAGGGAGATGGGTGGGATGGGGCCTGGGATGAGGCAGCTGAAGGTTCGGGGTGATGAGGACGGGCGGAACACCACTCCTTAGGCGCTTCCGGGGTATCCGCCACCTCTGAGGGGGTTTCGGGGTACCCCTAATCCTTCCGGGGATGGCATTGGCAGCGGGGGGACACATGGCTCCGTCACCTCTGGGCCCCACCTGTTCCCCCCTCGCCCCCAGCGCCCCCGGGAGCGGAATTTGGGGAGGGAGGAGGTGGGGTACGCCCAGGCTGGGCCCCCCGCGCTGTTCCGGCGGGGTGGAGTGCGGGGGGAGCTGTCCCGCGGGGCCCGGCCCTGCCCGGGCACGGCTGATGCCGCCCGCCCGCGCTCCGCACTGCTCCGGCCTGGTGCTCGCAGTGCCGCGCGGGGCGGGGCCGCTTTGGGGACCCCCCCAGGGCAGAGCGCGGCTGCTTTGGGGCTGTGGGCACCTGCCCGGCGCTGGGCATGGGCCGTGTGGGGGCAGCTGGTGCCGTACTGGTGGTGCTGGGAGTTCCCCCGGCCACGGGCAAGGAGCTCTGGGGTGAGCGGGAAGGAAGGGAGAGGGGTGGTGGGAAAAAGGAGAAGAGGGGGGGAAATGTGAGTGGAACGCCCCCGAAAACAAACCACGCCAAACCAAACCACCGTAAACTGCATCCAAGAGAGGTGGGGCTGGGAATTGGGGGGACGATGGGAGAGTAGGAGAGAGGAGGAAAAGCGGACAGTGGGACCCCCAAAGGGAGTGGGAGGGGGCTGGTTCCCATCCGATGCGGAGCAAGAGGGTCGACCCCAACACAGCCGCATGGAACTGTTCATTCCAAAAGGCATTCTTCAACCAGGAAAAAGAAAATAGAAGGCAATCATCTTGCAAATGTAGAATGAGGGAGATAAGCAAGCAAGCCTGGGCTCATTGAAGGCAGCAGAAAGGCCAAGGCCTGAGCCCCAGCCCCGAGGAAGGCACATCGTGTCTTTCCTGCCTTGCTCAGGGCTCTGCTGGGCCACTGGGATGTGGGGAGGATGCTGAGGGCAGGACAAGGGGGTGAGAGTGCCCAGCCTTGCTGGGGCTGTGCCAGGAGGCCCCAGGGCCTCAGGACAAGGTGTCTCCTCACAGCCCTTGGTGGCACAGACGCTGCTGTGGCCCAGGGCACCAAGACTTGGCTTCTCCTGGGCACTGCCAGCCTGGCCAGGACCCTTGGCCATGTCCATCACGGCTTGTCCTGTGCTGTCCCACAGCTGCTGCTGTGTCCCTGCAGGCTGCACACTCCCATCTGGCTGCCCCCCTGGCTCTGCCCTGCCATTGCCAGCCCTGCCCTGACCTCTGCCCACCCTCACCTGCTTCACTTCTGACCATCAGCAATTGCCTGTTCCTGTGCCCTTAGGGAGTGGTGCTTCGAGAGTGACCCCAGCACCTTCCTAAGAATTTTCCCAGGGGACGTTACCCACTGGTAGTTCCCTGAGCTGCTGCATCTGCTCTCCTCATGCCCAGGGTTGAAGCTTTGGTGGCTGTTTCCCTCCTGCCAACAGAGAGTTTCAACTCAGCTGCATCACAGTCGCTGTGCCCAAGGAGGCCACCAATGTCCGCTTCCCTCATGAGACCAAATTAATCCAATTAATTCATTTGCCCACACCCAGTGGCTGTTTTGCATGCACCTTGTCTGTAGGAAAGGAGTCCTTGTCAGCCCCTCCACCATCCGTGTCCAGATGTTGTCCCCAACGCCCCCCTGGGCTCTCCTGGGTTGCTTTGTGCCCAGCCCTGCTGCCCTCCCAGCACACTGTGGGGTGGCAATCCCTGTGTTCTGGAGGACCTGTGAGCATGAGGCTTCCTCCAAGGGAAGGCTCTGTGCACAGCAGCCTTGCCTTTGCTCAGAGCTCCTGTCCAGCTCCTCACCCTCCTCCCTGCCTTCCTGAGGAGTCCTTGCCATCCCTGGCTGCCCTTGCAGCACCCGAGGTGTCCCACCAGGGCTCTGCAGTGGCTGTGGGGGAGGCCATTTGTGCCTGCCCAGCACGGGCCTCCCTCCCATGGCCGTGGTGTCCCTGTTTGTCAGCACTGCTGTGTTTGCCCATCTGAAGCCCTCCTGCATCTCCTCCCCATCCCTGGATCTGCTGGTGGCACTTCTGCACTCAGTGGTGCCTCCAGCACTTAACCCCCTCCTCTACAGCCTGAGGAACTGGGAGCTCAAGGAGGCCATTGGAAAACTGATTTCAGTATCATTAGCTGTATTGTTATTTGTGTTTATTATTTCCCTAGATTAATATTTAGATTCCAATGACTACTAAGGATGAAGCAGCTCTGTCCCACCTGGAGCCTTCAGAGTGTGTCTGACAGGGCCCAGAGCTGCTGCTCTCAGAGCATCTTGGCAATAAAGTGGGATCTCCCCAGGGCACTGACTGAAGCTTTGGCTCTTTATCCAAGCTCATGTCAATTTTAGCCAAGAGAATTTCCCCCCAAAAGGCTCTGTAGCTCCATGGATTGTGCAGAGGGAAAGTGTTCACATCAATAGCTGATAAAAGCCAGGAGTTTGATTTGGACAAAGCCACTGTTGTGTGGTGATGGTGGAGATGGTGACAGGTGACTGAGGTCCATAGCCAGGACTGTCCCACATGGCACAGGGCACAGAATGTGCTCCAGGAGAAGAATCTGGAGCTGCCTGGACAAGGCAGAGTATCTGCAGGCCTGTGTGTGCCTGGGCTGGGCAGTGACTGGAGCCCCAGCAAGGCATAGATCAGCCAAGGTGGAGACCCCCAGAAGGAAAGCGCTAAATGCCAGCATCTGCAAGGAAACGTAGATGGACACAGCTGAGCATAGCCAGAGCAGCTCCAACAGGGAAAGGGACCTTGGCAGCCACCACACACCTGCAGATCCCCCCAGAGCCCCAGGGACAACACAAGTGGCCTCATCTTGTTCCCTCTGTGGCTGCTCTGCTGTGCAGGTCACAAGTGCTGCAGGTGTCTCCTGCAGCACAGAGCCACGGGCACACACACACAGGCTCTGTCCAGGCTGGGACACGGAGACAGCGGGGCCTGGGGACAGCAGAGATGTCACTGCCCTGGGGAGCCCCCAGCTGCTGCTGCTGCTGCTGGGGGCTCTTGGGCAGCCCCTGCAGGTGGGGTGGAATTTTCCCAACACTCACCTGAGCAAAGGACAGCAGCAGCGTTCCTGTGGGAGCAGGGTGAGGCCCCCAGGGCAGTCACTGGGCAGTGCTGCGGGTGGGCTTCAGTCCCATCCCAGTGGAACAAGTCCCTCCAGATAGGTCTGGTTTCCCTCCCAAAATTTGGGAATGGAACGGCAAACCAGCACTTGAGGTGGCCACAGGGAAGGTGGGTGTCTGAGAGGCCCCATCGGGAGGCACAGAGGGTTCCCCGTGTCCCCAGCACCTGGAACTGCACTCTCCCCTCACACGCAGTGCTGCCGTTCACCAGCCTGAACCCTGTTTCCTCAAGGACAGGGAAAGGTGACAGTGAGGGGTGGGAGCTCCTGCCCCGTCAGTGTCTGGAGGAGAGGCCGCAGGGACACAGTGCACACAGTGCCATGAGCCCTTCTGTCCCCCACGCTCTGCTCACCCCCCACACCTGTGCCTGTCCCTGCCATGCTCTCAGCGTGGAACTGCCCCAGCGACTCCTCAGGTGTGCAGTGTCATCGGCGCTCCGGCTCGGCCGCCCCGCCCTTCGCCCCCCGACCCCGATCAGGCCCCTCACTGAGCCCGCCCTGCTCTCGGGCCGCTCGCGCAGCTCCGCCCCCTCCCGCCCTGCCCCTCCCCACCACCTCTGGATTGGCCAATGGCCTGCTGGCCCCGCCCCCTTTGGCAGTCTCGCAGTGCTGAGGGGGACCCGGGAAGGGGACAATCGGGAGGGTCCCTTGGGGCTTTGGAGGGCACGGGAAAGACTGGCGAGGGCGGGTGAGATTTAGGGCGCCAGAGGAGGGGCGAGATTTGGGGCGGGGTGGACACAGGGACACCCCAAAAAGCCTCCGAAATTGTCCCAGCCCCTTCCCCAATTCGGCCCAACTTCACCCCCAGCATGCCTTCCAAGTGCCCCGAAACTTGTGCACGGGTGTGGGGGATGGGGGAAGCAGCAGGACCCCTCCCTATGCCCCAATAGCTCTGTGCCCAGCTGGGAGAAGGAGCAGGGCCAGGGGTGTCACGGTCCCCCCAAATTTCCCCCACAGCCATGACATGGCCGGGCACTTGAGAGGCTGCCTCAGGCCTCATTGTCTATCTGCATCCCAGGACAGAGCAGAAAATCCCCCTGCAGCCCATGGTGATTCTGTAGGGTCACAATGGTCCCTTGCTTCCATGAAGTTCCATCAGGTCACAGTGGAACCCTGGTGCCATATTGTTCCATATCCTCCCAATGCTCTCCTGGGTTCTGTGAGGCCCTGCTGTGACACATTGGAGCCTTGCTTCCATAAGATTCCGCAGCTTCACAATGGTCTCCTCTGGTCCATGAGGAAATGCTGTGTGACACTGGAGCCTTGCTTCCATGAAGTTCCATAACCTCACGATGCTTTTGGCTTCCATAAGCCCCTGATGTGTCACTAGCATTTTGCTTTAATGGGATTCCATAGCTTCAATGTGGTCTCCTGTGTTCAGTGAGGCCCCACTGTGGCACACTGCAGCCTCGGTTCCATGAGTGTCCAACACCTTACAGCAGCTCCTGGTTTCCACAAGGCCCTGCTGTGACAAAATGGATCCTTGGTTCCGTGAGGTTCCAAAAACCTCACTATGGTTTCCTGCTTCCCTAAGACTCCTCTGTGCCACATTTGAGCTTTGTTTCCATTGGGTTCCAGAAGCTCACAGCAGTCTCCTGCACTCCAGGAGTAGCCGCTGTTTCCCATTTCAGCCTTTGCTTTAATGAGGTTCCATAACCTCCTCGTTGTCACCTGGGCCCAGGGAGGCCCCACTGTGTCACATTAGAGCCTTGGGGCCAAGAGAGTTCATGGCCTCAAAATGCTCTGCAGCCCCCAATTTTCCCTGTTTCCCTCTCCTTTTCCCTGGGCCAGCTTCCCCCCTGCCCCCAGTGCTGGGCTGGGAGCAGCCGAGAGCCCCGTGCTGCCCATCCCGACCTGTCCCGGCTCCATCCCCGCTTGTTCCGCGGGCTGTGAGGGCTATGGGGAACAGCGGAGGAGGGATGGAACAGAAGGAGGGAGGAAAGCGGAGCGCGGGAAGCAATGGAAGGAGGAGGAGCGGGAGGAGAGATAGGGGGAAGGAGGAGAAGGAGGTGGGATTAGAGTGGAGAAGGAGGAGGAGAAGGGATGGAAAAGGAGGAGCGGGAGGAGGAGGGCCAGAGGGGAAGGAGCGGGAGGAAGAGGAGGGACAAAAGAGAAGCAGGCTGGAGCCATGTGGTCTGGGTCTCTCTGAATTCGCAGCCCCCCTGCACTATCGCCGCCCCATCCCGCAGGTGAGCGGGGAGGGGGAGCTTGCCCCAAATATCTGGGGGCGTCCCTGGGTTTGGGTTTTTTGGGGGGCGATGTTTAGAGTTTGCAGGACTATAAAGCCGACCGGCAAATGCCCCTCGGGGGGACATGGGGGGTCCTTGGGAGGTGTTTTTGGGGGGTCCCAGTGGCGGTGCAGGCAGAGCCCCAATGGGGGCGGGTGAATGCGTTTCCCCCCCACGGTGGGGGTTGGGCTCTGCCCGGGCTGGGCCCTCCAAGCTCTGCCTGGGGCCACATGCGGACCGGCGGGGGAGCGGGGGACAGCAGTTTTGAGGACCCCCAGGAGCCCCGGCTTCAAAAGCGGGACCCCAGGGAGAGGAGACCCCCAGTCTGACCCTGGTCACTTCCCCTCACTCCCTGTAGCATCCCTGTTGCTCCCAGGATGAACACAGCCAGTCCCAGTCATTCTCTATTATGATGCAATTTGCCCCCAGCACCGTCCCATTTGCTCCCAGCTCCTCCCTCTTTTGCCCACTATGTCCCCAGTTCTCCCAGTTGTTCCTAGCATAGTCACAGTCACTCCCAGTGCAATCCCAGTATGAGTCCAGTATGATGCCAGTGTCTCCCAGCAGGGCCCCAGTCACTCCCACTTGCCCCCAGTTCCTCCATTGTGGTCCCATTTCCCACCAGCACATTCCCAGTCACTCCCAGTATGCTCCCAGTCCCCGCCTGCATGGTCTCAGGCACTCCCAGTATATCGCAGTTGCCCTAAACATTCTCGTAGTCATTCCCAGGCACTCCCAGTTCCCTCAGTATGGTTCAGTGTCCCCCAGGATTATCCCAGTCACTTCCAGTAGATCCCAGTTGTCAGCAGCATGCACCCTATCATTCCCAGTTGCTCCCTGTATATCACCTGTTGGTTTTCAGCATGGGCCTAGTAGCTCCCAGTAAGCCCCAGTCAGTGTCCATTGACTCACACTGTAGTCCCAGTACGATCCCAGTCCCTCCCAGTATGATGCCAGTGGCCCCCAGTGTAATCCCAGTTGCTCCCTGTCAATGCCAGCATGAGCCCTGTAGCCTCCAGTATGATCCCCGTGACTCCCTGTCTCTCCCAGTATATCCCAGTTGCCCCCAGGATGCTCCCAGTCATTCCCCCTTCCTCCCAGTTGCTTTCAGCATGCTTCCAGTTGGCCACAGCCACTGCCAGTCAATCCCAGTATGATTCCAGTCACCCTCAGTGTGATACCAGTGTCCCCCAGCATGGGCCCAGCTGTTCCCAGCTGGCCCCGGTATAGTTCCAGTTATTTCCAGTTCCTTCCACTATGATCCCAATTGCCCCTAGCATAGTCCCAGTCCCTCTCAGCAGGGTCCCAGTCATGCCCAGTTGCCCACAGCATGGTCCCAGTTGTTCCCAGAGCAGTTCCAGTCAGCCCAGTATGGTTACAGACACTCCCAGTATATCCCAGTTGCCCCCAGCATGCTTGTAGTCATTCCCAGGCAGTCCCAGTTGCCCTAGTAAGTTTCTAGTTCCCTCATAATGATCCCAGTCTTTCCCAGTTACTCCCAGTTGCCTCCAGCATGATTCCAGTTTGTCTAAGTTGCCCAAAGTATTGTCCCAGTTTGTCCCAGCATGATCCCAGTTGCCCCAGTTGTGGTCTCAGTCCCCCTCAGCATGGTTCCAGTAGCTTCCTGTTGATCCCAGTTGCTCCCAATGTGTCCAGAGTTTCCTCCCAACATGGGCCCAGTAACCCCCAGTCAGGTTATGCAAATGCCACTGGGGGGACATTGGAGGGTCCCCCAGAGGTGTTTTTGGGGGATCCTGGTGGCAGTGCTGGCAGAGCCATGGCAGGGGGGTGGGGTGATGTGGGTTTCCCCTACAGTGAGGGTTGGGCTCTGCCCAGGGCCACATGGGGAGCACGCTGGACCGGTGGGGGATCAGGGACATCAGTTTTGGGGACCCCCGGAAGCACCGTGGGACGGGAGAATGGAGAGGGGCAATAGTGGAGCCCCGGCAGCCTGGAGAGGGAAGCCCTGGGACCCTGAAATGGGGACCCATAGAGGGGACACCCCCAGGAGCCCTGGCAGCCTGGAGAGAGACAGGGGAGAGGGGATCCCTGGGACCCACAAAACCCATGGCTTCCCTAAGTGTGACCCTGTGGTTTGAGATTTCCTGAGATTTGCAGAAGCTGGCAGAGGAAGCAGACAGATGAACCCAAGATGGCAAAAAGAGAGACTTTATTTACAAAAACTTCTTTATATATCCATTAATAATCTGGCAACTATTGGTCAGCAGGGAATCCACCTCCTAAAACCATTGGTCACAGCTATACAACACCTAATACCAAACACAGAGATTAAGAAAGTACAAGAATGCAGCTTAGCTCTATTCTCTCTGAGAAAGAAGAGAAAGATTTCTAAAACAGTGCAACTACAGGACCCCACAGAGAGGAGACCCCCAGAACTCCAAAGTGGGGAACTGGGAGAGGACAACCCCTGGGGTTCCTGGGACCCCCAGCAGTTTGGGGAGGGTGGGGACACTGGAGAGGGGGGGCCCCCAATACACACAGGACCCCCAACAACCCAGAGAGGGGGAACCCCAGGACAGCAAAGAAGAGAGACCAGAGAGGGATAACTCCTGGGAGAGTCTTTTTTGGGGCTGAATCTTGGTGTTCTGGATGTTTTTATGAACCGCAGATATCCACTGACTCCTAAACATGGAATTGGACAGGGTGACCTTCAAAACGAATATAGTCACCCCTTGTTTTCCCCCAAACCAGGATTGCCCACTCTCAAACCTTGGCTGGATGGAGGAGGAGGCTGTGAGGAAGAGGAAGATGCCTCAAGTCCCTGAGGCAGGTGAGGAGGAAGTCACTGCCCCTTTCCCCCTCTCTTCTCCTCCATCGCCCAGCCCAGCATCACCCCCAGCTGCAGGACAACCCCGCTGCTGACGCTGTCCTGCCGGGGATGTATTGGGGGCATGTCCTTCCCCTTCCGTGTGGCTCAGAGGCAAATCCCAAATCCTCTCATTTTTCTTCCTCCCTCAGGCAACGAGCTGAGGACCAGGGAGGAGAAATCCTTGGGGCAGAACTTCATGGAGGAGTCCATTTTGAGCAGCTCCACTGTGCAGGAATCCAATGGGGAGGAAAAGCCCCGGAAGTCTCGCATGAGGAGGGGCTACAAAGCCAGCCCAGGGTGCTCCAAGGAGGAAAGACCCACCGTGTCCCGGGAAGGTGACCAGAGCTTCAGCCAGAGCTCAGACCTGGTGGTCCATGAGCAGCTTCATCTTGGGGAGAAGGCCTACAGGTGTGGGGAATGTGGGAAGAGCTTCATCAGCAGATCCAACCTGATCATCCACCAGAGGATCCACACTGGGGAGAGGCCCTATGAGTGTCCCATGTGTGGGAAGAGCTTCAGCACTAGCTCCTGCCTGACTGTCCATCACAGGATCCACACTGGAGAAAGGCCCTACGAGTGTCATGAGTGTGGGAAGAGCTTCAGCAAAAGCTCCGACCTGATCATCCACAAGCGGATCCACACTGGGGAGAGGCCCTATGAATGTGGGGAATGTGGGAAGAGCTTCAGCATGAGCTCCAACCTGATTGTCCACCAGAGGAGCCACACTGGGGAGAGGCCTTACGAGTGTCCTCAGTGTGGGAAGAGGTTTCCCAAGAGCTCCGATCTCCTCGTACATGAGCGCATTCACACAGAGGAGAGGCCATTCCGCTGCCCTGACTGTGGGAAGGGCTTCAAGCGCAACTGCAACCTCATCACCCACCAGCGCATCCACACCGGGGAGAGGCCCTATAAGTGTCCCGAGTGTGGGAAGAGCTTCACCCAGAGCTCTCACTTGATCCGACACCAACGGAGGCACCGATAAGGGAAGCCCTGTGAGTGTCCTGAGTACGGAAAGAGCTTCGTGCGCTGCTCCAACTCCATCCCCCATCAGAGGAGTCACGTTGGGAAGAGCCCTGGTGACCCACATTCCCTGTGACCCACATTAGGAAGAGACCTGGCAGGTGGTCTCCACATCCTTCTGGATCTCCACGGGCACCTGGATGAACACAAGGGCAGGAACATCCATGGAGGCTCTGATTGAAATCAGAAATCCATTGGGAAGAGAGGATTTGTAGACTTTACACTCACAAAAATCTCACCTGCTGTGTCCAGTTGTTTCTTCTGGTGGCATCAAGCAGTGCTGGATGATCTTGGAGGTTTTTTCTAACCTAAATAATTTCCTTCTTCATTCTTTCAAAACAACCAAAATTGGGGTTAAAATAAAGAAATTAAACAAAGGCATCTAAAGCCACACTGTTTTACTCAGATTTGAGAGTGAATTTGTGGTTGGTTCACAGGATTATTAGGGAAGGTTTGGGTGTTGTGGGGCCGCTAACCCAGGCAGAGTGGGCCACAATCTCGTAGCTGTGCTGGCAGAACAGGGGGTTCAGATGAGCCCATCTGTTCTCCAGGAATTCCTGTTGTCTGTCCCAGCCCCTGGCCTGGGTGTCCGCATTTGGGCTTTGTCCCCCAAAGTGCCCAAATCGCTGCTGAAGTGCCCGAGCTGCTCCCAGCTGTGGATGTTGCTGTCCACCAACCTCTCCTGGTCAGTGCCATGGGGGCTGGGAGGGGCTCTTGTGGGTATTTGTGGTGCTAGGAGGGGGTTTGGGAGCTTCTGGGGGCTCTGTGAGTGAGGTTTGGGGTCCTGGTCAGGTTGTGTCATTTGGAGACGGGTGGCTGTAGGGGGAGATGAGAAGTGGATTTGATGGCTCTTGGGCCCATTTATATTGCAGGGATTTGTTGCGGGGGGCGGTCCTGGGAGGAGCTGTGGAGTGGTTTGAGGGGTCTGGAAGTGACTGTGGGGCTGGCAGGGCATTTTAGAGTGTTCATGACTCCCTCAGACCCCCAAAGCTGCCACCAGACCCCACCCCCCAAGATGCTGCCAGGCTTTGGGGGCTCCATGTTGGGGTTTGTCCTTTTGGCACTGCAGGAGAAGGTGAGGAGGGGTCCCAGGGGTCATGTGTGATGCCCCCATCCCGGTGTCACCCCCTTTTCCCTCCCCACAGGACTCCTGACCCAGCTCCTGCTCACCCCAGGAGGGAATTTGGGGAGGGGGAGAGGGGGTGCGCAGTCCTTGCCAGGTGATGACCCCGACTCAGTGTCCTTTTTCTTATGTCCCTGTTCCTGTAGTTTATTACGACAGTCTTGGGCGAGTCAATCGGTGGAATTCCTGTGGAAATCCTTCCCATTGTTTCTTCTATCTCTCAGTATCGGTTTTATCTTACCAGCAGCTTGTTTCTAAAGACACTCCATTATTCCTTTCACTCCCGTGCCCCCAAAGCCCCAAGGGACCCTCCCGATTGTCGCCGTCCCGGGTCCCCCTCAGCGCTGCGGCGGCTGCCAAAGGGGGCGGGGACAGCGGCCATTGGCCAATCCGGAGGCGGCAGGGAGGGGCGGGGCGGGAGGGGGCGGTGCCGCGCGAGCAGCCCGAGAGCAGGGCGGGCTCGGTGTGGGGCCCGAGCGGGGTCGGGGGGCGAAGGGCAGGGCGGCCGAGCCGGAGCGCCGATGGCACTGCACACCTGAGGAGTCGTGACAGCATGGGCTGTGACATCACAGGGTGGCCGTGTGACATCATAGAATGGTTTGTGACATCCCAGAGTGGGCTGTGACATCCCAGAGTGGGGCTGTGTGAGGTCACTCGGTGGCTGTGTCACAGCACAGAGCAGGCTATGACATCACATGGTGGTGTGAGGTCACAGGGGCTGTGTGAGGTCACTGGGGAAGTCACTCTGTCCTAGCCCCCCCTCACAGTTCCCCCCAGAGAAGTCCAATGCTGCTCGTGCACAGCAGGGTCCCCTGTCCCCCCAATCCCCCTTGCCCCTGTGCCGCAACCTCCCCCAGAGGATGTTCCATGAGAGCCTGACATGGGGACAGGGGGACAGGGAGTCCCCAGCAGCATCCCCGTGTCCCCCTGGAAAGAGCCTGGCCCAGGGCTCCTTCACCCTCTTACGAACAAGGGCTTGAGAGCGCTTAAAAATCCCCAGCAAGGGAGCAGCAAAAACCTGATTTAATATTCAGCGACAGTACAACAAAGTTCTTTGGCAAGAGTCACTCTGCTCTGGACAGAGCAGTTCAGGCACACCAAGGAAACAAAGCAACAACATAACCAAACAAAATCCAATCAATCAAACCAAAAATGAACCCAGAATTGTCTGTGTGTGTATGCCTGTCTGTCTGTGTGTATGTGTGTTTAGGTGTGTGTAACAAACGGACAGCGAGGGCAAGGATAAAAGGAATACAGCCTGAAAGCTTAACAGTACTTAACTTCTACCTTAATGTTAACTTCTACCTCAAACTTAACAATTTAGCAAAAGAACAGCACTTAACAGTATTTAACCTCACTTATAACCTATGACTTAACAATTTAACAGAGGAATAGTATTTAACTTAGCTTCTAACTTATATTAAACCTGCAGTTATGGTAAGGCACTTCACCAAGCACTGACTCAAAAAACTCTAAACTGTTCAACTTCAAGTTATCCAGATTTTGACAAAAAGGAATCAGGAAAAGAGAGACAGAGAGGAAGAGATATCCATGGTCATGGCCTTGGATCCAGCGCCATCTCAGCTGCTGTGAGCTCCGGGGCCATGGGACGTGTCAGTGTCACACCTGTGTCACAGCCTTTCCTGCTCTGGTCCCTCTCACAGGTGGGGTTTTTGGGGTGCCAGGGGCTTGGCAGCCACTTTGGGGCTGGGCCAGAGGATGCAGAGGCTGCGGGTGAGGCAGTGACCGCCCCACCTACGCAGAACTTGCCCTGCCCCCCAAACACACACTCCAGATGTTTGGGGCCATCCATCATTTCTCTGCTCTCCAGCACCGAGGCAATGGACTCTGCCTACAGCTCTGAGCTCGTGCCCATGGCAACCACCCCTGGCAATGGGGCTCCATGGAGCTGCTCTCAGGAACTGCCCAAGAACTGGGGAGTACCCCAAAACTGCCTCCAAAATGTGGGATGCCCCAAAATCCCTTCAGGAATGTGGAATACCCCAAATCCCACTCAGGAACTGGTTCCCCCTCATCACCCCCAACCTTTGGCTGTCTCATTCCAGACCCTGCCCCACCCTCCCAATCCACACCCCGATCCATCCCACCCCTCCTGGACACCATGACCCCCTTCCCAGGCCCCATTTCCACCCCTCCCAAACCCCACTCCACCCAATGCATCCCCCAATGCCCATCTCACCCCTCCTGATTTGCATACCACTTCACCCAATCCCCTTCCAACCCCATTCCACCCTGAAGGGCTGTGGAACTGAGTAATTTTGGGTGGGGATTGAGCCATTTTGGGGTACAATTGAGTACTTTTCAGTGGAATTGTGTGGTTCTGAGATAATGGATCTATCCCTCTTGGCTTTTTGAACACAAACTGATGGAGGAAACTGTACCAAATACCCCAGAACAACCAAATGCTCTAGAATATCTCCAGAACAACAAATACCCCTCCCAAATAACAGAAAAAACATGCAGCTTTAGATGATAAATTTGGAACAGCAGACAAACTACATCCTGCACTCAGGGCCATTGCAGGGCTTCCCTTACTGGTGGCTCCGTTGGTGTTGGATCAAGTGAGAGCTCCTGGAGAAGCTCTTCCCACACTCGGGACACTCATAGGGCCTCTCCCCGGTGTGGATGCGCCGGTGCATGGTGAGGTTGCAGTTGCGGTTGAAGCCCTTCCCGCAGTCGGGACAGCGGAAGGGCCTCTCCTCTGTGTGAATCCGCTGATGTACGAGCAGATCGGAGCTCTTTGGAAACCTCTTCCCACACTTGGGACACTCGTAGGGCCTCTCTCCAGTGTGGATGTGTCGGTGCACGATGAGGTTGCAGTTCTGCTTGAAGCCCTTCCCACAGTCAGGGCAGCGGAAGGGCCTCTCCTCTGTGTGAATGCGCTCATGGAGAAGGAGACTGGAGGAGGTCTGAAACCTTTTCCCACACTCAGGACACTCATAGGGCCTCTCCCCAGTGTGGCTCCTCTGGTGGACAATCATGTGGGACCTACCACTGAAGCTCTTCCCACACTCCCCACACTCATAGGGCCTTTCCCCAGTGTGGATCCTCTGGTGGACAATCAGGTAGGAGCTCGTGCTGAAGCTCTTCCCACACTCCCCACACTTGTACGGCCTCTTCCCAGTGTGGATCGTCTCGTGGATAATCAGGCTGGAGTTTCGGCTGAAGCTCTTCCCACATTCCCCACACTCATAGGGCCTCTCCCCCGTGTGGATGCGCTGGTGGACAATCAGGTGGGACTTATGGCTGAAGCTCTTCCTACACTCCCCACACTCATAGGGCCTCTCCCCCGTGTGGCTCCGCTGGTGGCAGATCAGGTGGGACCTAATGCTGAAGCTCTTCCCACACTCCCCACACTTGTACGGCTTCTTCCCAGTGTGGATCCTCTTGTGGACAATCAGACTGGAGTTCCAGCTGAAGCTCTTGCCACACTCCCCACACCTGTAGAACTCCCCATCGCGAAGCCGCTCATCGACCACCTGCTCTGAGCTCTGCCTGAAGCTCTGGTCACCTTCCCTGCTCAGGGTGGGTCTTTCCTCCTCCGTGCACCCTGGGCTGGGTTTGGAGACCCTCCTCCTGCGAGACCTCCGGGGCTTTTCCTCCACATTGGACTCCTGCACTGTGGAGGTGCTCAAAACGGCCTCTTCCACGAGGTTCTGCCCCAAGGATTTCTCCTCCCCGGTCCTCAGCTCGTTCGCTGGGGGAGGAAGGACAAGGAGAGGATTTGGGATTTGCCTCCATGCGAGAGGGAAGGAGAAGGACATTCCCCCAGGCAGGACAGCATCGGCAGCGGGGTTGCCCTGCAGCCGGAGGTCATGGAGGAGAAGAGAGGGGGAAAGGGGCAGTGACTTCCTCCTCACCTTCCTGGGGGTCCTGGGCCATCTTCCTCTTCCTCACAGCCTCCTCCTCCATCCAGCCAAGGTTTGGGAATGGGAAATCCTGGTTTGGGGGAAAACAAGGGGTGACTGCATTGGGTTTGAAGGTCACTGTGTCCAGTTCCATATTTAGGAGTCACTGGGCATCTGGGGTGCATAAAAACCTGAAGAACACCAGGATTCAGCCCCAAAAAAGACTCTCCCCGGAGTTCCCCCTCTTAGGTCTTGCCACTTGGAGCTTCTGGGGGTCTCCTCTCTCTGGGTCCTGCTTGGGATGTGTGGGGTTTGTGGAGGGGGACTGAGACCACAACTGGGATCATACTGGGACAAACTGGAACCATACTTTGGGCAACTTACTGAAACTAGAACCATGCTGGGGGAGACTGGGAGTAACTGGGAAAGACTGGGATCATTCTGAGGGTACTAGAACCTTACTGGAGCAACTGGGAGTGCCTGGGAATGATTATGAGCATGCTGAGGGACACTGGGATATACTGGGAGTGTCTGTGACTATACTGGGCTGAATGGAACCACTGTGGGAACATCTGGGACCACTCTGGGGGAAACTAGGAGTAAGTGAGAGTGACTGGGACCACACTTTGGGACACTAGGCATGACTCGGACACTGCTGAGAGGGACTGGGACTATACTAGGGGCCACTGGGGGCAATTGGGATCACACTGGGAGGAACAGGAAATAACTGGAACTATGCTGGGGGCAACTGGGTTCATACTGGGATCACAGTGGGAGCAGCTGGGCCCATGCTGAGGGAGACTGGGATCACACTGAGGGTGGTGGGAATCATAGTGGCATTGACTGGAAGTGGCTGTGGGCTATTAAATCACACTAAAAGCAACTGGGAGGAAGTCGGAATGACTTGGAACATGCTGGGGACAACTGGGATATACTGGGAGAGACAGGGAGTCACGGGGATCATACTGGAGGCCACTGGGCTCATGCTGGCATTGACAGGGAGAAACTGGGATCACATTGGAGGCCACTGGCATCATACTGGGAGGGGCTGGGATCATACTGGGATTATAGTGGGTGTCAGTGGACCCTGACTGGGGCTCACTGGGAGCTACTAGCCCCATGCTGGAAGCGAAATGGGGATACACTGGGAACAACTGGGAATGACAGGGTGCATGCTGCTGACAACTGGGATCTACTGGCAGTGACTGGGATAATCCTGGGGGCAACTGAACCATGCTGAGGGAACTGGGAGTGCCTGGGAATGACTTCGAAAGTGTTCAGGGCAACTGGGATATACTGGGAGTGCCTGAGACCATGCAGGTGGTGACTGGCACCACACTGGGAGTGACTGGGAATATGCTGGCAGGAAGTGGGACCATGCTGGGGGGAACTGGGGGCAAGTGGGAGTGACTGGGGCCCTGCTGGGAGAGACTGGCATCATACTGGATTCATACTGAGATTGTACTGGGAGTGACTGTGACTATGCTAGGGGCAACTGGGAGAACTGAGAACACACTGGGTAAAAGAGGGAGGAACTGGGAGCAACTGGGACCGTGCTGGGGGCTAGTTGCATCTTCATAGGGAATGACTGGGAGTGACTGTTCATACTGGGAGCAACAGGGATCCTACAGGGAGTGAGGGGAAGTGACCAGGACCATACTGGGAATGACTGGGCTCATACTGGGAGTGACGAGGAAACTGGAACCACACGGGGCTGGAGGGGCAACTGGGCTCATACTGGGAGCAGCCACTTCCAGGACCCGGCAGCCCTGAACCCCTTTCCGGCCATCCTGCCCCTCCAGCCCCCAGACCCCTCGCCGGGGGTCCCGGCAATCCCAGGGATTCCCCCTCGCGGGGTCCCCGCTCCACAGTTCTGGGGGTCTCCTCTCCCTGGGGTCCCGCTTAGGGAAGCCGGGGCTCCCGGGGGTCCCCAAAACCGCTGTCCCCCCCTCCCCCGCCGGTCCGCACCTGGCCCCGGGCAGAGCTTGGAGGGCCCGGCCCGGGCAGAGCCCAACCCCCACCGCGGGCACGACCCGCATCCCCCCACCCCCATCGGAGCTCTGCTTGCACTGCCATCGGGACACCCCAGAAACACCTCCCGGGGACCCCCTGATGTCCCCCCGAGGGGCATTTGCGGCTTCGCTTTGGAGTAATACAAACTCTAAACATCCTTCACAAAAATCCCCAAACCCAGGGACCCCCCCCCGTATATTTGGGGCGAGCTCCCCCTCCCCGCTCACCTGCGGGATGGAGCGGCGATGGTCCACGGGGGACTGCAAATTCAGGGAGACACAGACCGCGCGGTGCCAGCCCGCTCCTTCTTTTGTCCCTCCTCTTCCTCCCGCTCCTCCCCCTCTGTTTCTCCTCCTCCCGCTCCTCCTCTTCCATCCCTTCTCCTCCTCTTTCTCTGGAGGCCCCATTTCAGGGTCCCAAGGCTCCCTTCTCCAGGTGGCCGCGGGTCCCCCAGCTCTGCTATCGCCCCTCTCCATTCACCCATCTCACAGGTCTCACAGGGATCCCCAAAACCCGTGTCCCCCATACCCCACTGGTCCTGTGTGGTCCCCACATGGCCCTGGGTAGAGCCCAAACCCCGCCGTGGGGGGACCCACATCCCCCTGCCCCCCTGACAGGGCTCTGTGAGTAGCTGTGGCAGGATGTCCCCCTCCACACCTCTCTCTCCATGGCTGGTGCATAGATAACTCAGATTGAGTCAAAAGCCCATCAAGAAGTTATCTCTTGGGGCCTGACTGTCTGACATCTCCAGCCTTGAATCCACATCTTGGTATGGAGAGAGGATGTGGAGAGAGATGAAAGAAATGAGGATGTGACCGAAAGACACACTTTTACACTATAAAGGACACATGAAATATCACAGAGGTAGAAGCTTTTCAACATGGACACTGGAGCATGAAAAAGCTTCTCCCCAGGGGCTGGACACAGCCCTGTGGGAACTCCCTCGAGGACTGAGTGAGGATTCTAATGTCACCAAATTGGAGTTTGGTAAGACACATTGGTTTCCTAAATTGTATTTCCTTTGCTAGCAACAACAATAATAATAGGTACCTTTATTGCGCACTGAATTCTTAGCTATTTGTAGTTTTGCAGTTGTTCTGTGTAGTATGTAGTTTTGTTCCAAGTCTAATGTCTGTTATTTACCATGTCTAATAAATGATAATTTATGTCATATTAGACCTAATCGGCCATTATTAAAGAACTTGCAAACGAGACCGTGTCTTGGGGTGCTGCCCACCCCAATAAGAGCTCCTGCCTGCTGCCAAAGGCCTGGGCAAAGGCAGAGATTTAGCTAAAGCTCCTGTCCCCATTCATAACATTTTGGCGCAGTCGGCAGGATAACGGCAAACGATTCAAATAATCAGACTAAAGACTTAACAAACTGCTTACGGAGGCACAGTCCTAATCCTCTTCCAGTAGGTAACTGGTTTAAGTGGGAAAAAATCCATAAGAAGTTATATGAACCGCAAGATTTACTGACAAATAAAAATAGAGAAAATATCATTTCTCATGCACTTGCTGTATATCTAAAAGCTGCATGTGATTGGCAGACAGAAATTATATAAGAGCATAACAAATTAAAGCAAGAGCTAAAAGATGCCAAGGAAAGAACAAAAACCTTGGAAGAAGAATTGGAATTAACATCATCAGAAAACCCCAACTCTGTAAATGTTAAAGAAATTCCAGAGTTGATAACATCACCTAAATATGAGAGTCATGAAATTCAGAAAAACCCTGATGAAATTAGTGATTCAAATGTTGAATTGGATTCTAACAAAAGCACAGAATGCCTATCTCTTAAGAAGAGAGAAATTCCAAAACCTAAATTGAATTCCATAATTAAGACTAAAATCTCTGAAAACCTCAAAGGTAGCCAGAGAAGAAAAGTGATCAAACCATTTCTCTGGAATTCCCTGCTATTAACAAACATTCCAAGTGCAGGAGAAACAGATATTAAATGTCTGTTAAAAATTTGTCTCACTGGGGAAAATGAATTCTGGACTGTGAGTGAACCAAAGCCACCTGATTTACTAATCAACAAAATTACACAACTCACGAAACCCTCTCCAAAGACTGCATTAACTGTCAACTGCCCCCAAGCAGTGTGGAGGGAAAAAGCGGCAATCCAAACCCGATATGACACAGAGAGAGGGGGGAAAAAAATCAGTCCCCAATCCTTCTCTTGCAGAGAAGACAGACAAACCCTTAAGACCCAGCTCCCCCACATTCCTGCAATACAATAAACTTCCAATTACTCCTATGTCTACTAAACTGTAAGAGTAAAGAAAAACTTACCTTTTACACTGCTAAAATTTGTTATGATCTAATTATATTTAGGATGTATTCTACTTAAAGCTTTTCTGTTTGAAAAGGGGCAAATAAAAACTAATGTTTAACAACTAATCCTTAAAACTTAATACTAACATGGAATGCTACTACACTGTAGGCATTTGCACATAAATAAACAGCAATTTATATGTTGCCTGCTTTTGACTAAATACCAAATTCCTTCTAGGGAGTACAACTCCAACAATGAGTAGCTGACAGGCCAAGCTGTAATTCCTAAAGTAGATATCATATCTACTTCCCACTACTAGAAGGAGGTTTTTCCAAAAAAATCATAAAATACTAGGAAAGAATCATGTTCCTGAATTTTCTGTAATAACCACAGAGTTCACTCCAATGTTTTAATTTTCCCTTTGAAATGTGTCTGTGTGTGTGCATGGAGGGGTCTTGAACACGTCTGAATACCTGTTGATTTTGTTGCTGTTTCTTTGCGTGTATTTCCAACTGTCACTTTGGAATATTTTTGTGTGTGCGTGTGTGGTGTGTGTGGATGCGTGTGAATTATAATTTGTGTTTTGCCGGCATATACACATATGTATATACACCAAGGGGACGCCTGTAAGAGTAAGATGAAAATTGGTTGAGTGTTAAAGCATGCTTTGAATGCCTATGGAATTTTTGTGTATGCTGTTTTTCCTACATGTGCTAATAAGTATCCCTTTAAAACTCCTGTGTGTGTAACTAAAAAGTGTCATTCCCTCACTCTTTGAGAAATTTGACAGTTACTTTTGGGGACAAAAATCTTTTCCCTTTAGAAAAAGTAAGTCCAATACCTGCAGTAAATTTTGAAACTACTGTAAAGTTTATTTCCTTTATTTGTGTGTGCTGGTGGCCACTGAGCTGTTTTGGGCAGCCAGAGAAGCAACCTTGAAAATGCAAATTGACACCTCTAGGAAAAAGGTGCAAAGAGTATGTGCCCCTAGGCCACTGCCCAAGCTATTTCCATGCAGCCAAGAGCACAGCTTTAGAAATGCAGACTGTACACTGCTAAAAGAAAAGATGAACAACTAAAAGCCCTCTTACCTAAGAGAGAAACTAAACTGTTTTTTCCTATCTCTTAACCTCACCAAGCCTTGCTTTCAATTACATACTAGAAGCAAAAGCTGATACCAGTGATACCTCACTCTGCAACATTGCAAAAGAAAACTGGCAGCAAAATAAAAAATATAACCAACTTCCAAAAGTGAAAGGAAAACACACACTCATTCCTGAAACACTCCTGCATTTATTTCAAACTCTAGAGTCAGAAATGTCTACTTTAAAAACTGAAGAGTGTTACTGATAAGAAATTGAAAGCTAACTGGTCATAAAAAGAAAGACAAAGAAAGTGTATGATTAATTAATTTGCAGTTTTGGGTTGGTGCCATATGGTAATTGTGGAAGTGGAAGTGTTAGATTGGTAAGTGAAGAGAAATGAAGTTTAAACAAAAAAGGATTTGAATGGTTGTTTTTTACAGACTCAGTCCCGAAAAATCCTTATAGGATGAATTAAAAATTCATGCAACTAACTATACTTTACAAACTTATTATACCAAAAAGATGTGTCAATGAATTAACACTTACAAGTAATTGCCACTAAAAGCAGGCATGCTAATACAAAACCTAAGCCTTGCAAACCACTCCTCCACTGCCTCTGCCTGACAGCAGTGAATATAGCCCTGAGTCTGCAACTAGAGACCAGAAATGGAACTGCTATCATAGCTCTCCATAAAAAACACATCTGTTATTGCTGAAGTTGTATTGGTCTTATTTCTCTATTAACCTTAAATGTTTAAGGATACCTTCACTAGATAGAAGTTAGGTGCAACTGGACGTGAAACAAGAAACTGCTCAAGAGACAGGAGAAAAGACTGCTGGGAAAAACTACTGAAACTCCTAGACTCCTGCAAACGAATAAAGCCACGCCAGAAACAAAGAAGCCATACTGGACTACACAGTAATTTTTGATTTGCTGTAATCAAAATGTTAATTGTAATATTGTTTACAGATCAATGTTTACAAGAATGCATATGGCTAATCAGCTATCCCTACAAAACCTAACAATGTTGTTTTTCCTAAACATGCCTATAACAAAGGTTACGTGACCCTTGAAAAAGAGGAATTCCTACACCAAGCATATTTTTCCAATGGTATTCCTCCTGCCAGAATGATGCTCTGGCTGGAAAAGAAACCAAAACAATCCAAACCAACGAATTCTAACAGTAAATACAGTAACTGTTAAAACCTCTTCTTTTCACAGATGTCTAGAGATACCAGGGCTGACTTCACACCAAAGAATGAAGTTACCTAAATGTGGCTATATCCCAAGCCTCATTCATATCTAGACATAGCTGGAAAAGGCATTTTAACCACACCCTGGTGAGCCTATTCCAAATCATATAGAATACTACTAGCTTTGTAAACATCAAGCTAAAAAAGCTCTACCCCCTCTAGAGCAGGGTAGATGCTCATCGGTACAGTTGTTCCAGAAATAAACATAATTGATAAATCAGAATTCCCCCAAGGACACCTACGATCTTTTATAACAAGATACAAACAAAATCTAAATTCCTAAACTGAAAAATCCTCTGGATTCCACAAACTTGTAAGAGAAATAAGTATTTCCAAAATCATTAAACATACAAAGCTAAACAAATAATGCAATCGGTGCTTTGCAACAAGAAGTTTCCAGCCTCTTAAAGGTAGTCCAGCAAAACCAAATAGCTTTGGATTTGCAGTTAAACTCCAAAGGTGGAGTATGCACAGTTGTCAACACCAGCTGCTGTGCATCAAACCCTAAGAATACAAACTAATCTAAAGAAAATTAGGAAAAACACTGGAATCTTACACGAAAACCAGAAGGATCGAAAAACAAATATGTTCAAGTGGATAGCTTCATGGATTCCAAATCCAAATGCAACCATAGGAAAACTAATTGGCGTAATAATTGTAGTCCTAACACTGAGGTTCAGTATATGGATCATATTCCAAATTTGCCAAATTAGGACCAACAAAATATGTAAATCTGGCGAAAACCATTTTCTCTAAACCTTATTTAGTACTATGGAAGGACTAAATGATTTGATAATTTTGGTAATTTCAATTAATGTTTATGTATATCCTTTGTAGTTTCTACATGTATTACTTTGGTGTTTCTATGCCTTTACTCTGATTGTCACAGTGAGAAAGAGGGGATTACATCCTAAATAGAACCTAATCCATTTTATAAAAATGTCAATTGGAATTACATTCTAAATAAGTAAAACAAATTAAGTCATCACATCCCCTGAGACAATCAAACTAATTATATATATATGTATCTACATATGTGTATCTGTCTAAATTATTGTGGAATTGTCTAACACTTGATATATTAAGCAAAAATAGGTGAAACACTAAACTCCACTGAAGAAAAAATTGGACTGAAAAGCACGAAGGGAAGTGAAAAAGTCACTGATCATTTACTGGACTCGTCCTGTTGCTACAATCAAGAAACTACCTCCACAAACTCTTCTTTGCTCCTGATTTACACCTCATCTTCCTATAGCCCTAAGACTCAAAGGGTGGAAAACAATCTACCCTACAT
The DNA here is from genome assembly GCA_036785705.1 of Acanthornis magna. Taxonomy (NCBI): domain Eukaryota; kingdom Metazoa; phylum Chordata; class Aves; order Passeriformes; family Acanthizidae; genus Acanthornis; species Acanthornis magna. The sequence continues at coordinate 409,765 of JAWUZG010000484.1, read as the reverse complement.
GGACTAATATCAACACAAGTATAAATGACTTGTTAAATTGTCTCCATAATATATATTTTTGTGTTACATAATCTACTACATAAACCCATAAGCTGAAGCAACAGCAGGTGCTTCTTATCAATCAAAGTTCAATTAAAGAATAATACAACTTAGGAAAACAATGTATACTAAAATACTGAATAATAGTGCACACATTATGAACGTGAGTACTTTCACAGCATGGAGGCAAGAGATACCTGTACTATCACTTCATGAGTTAAAAGTTAGTGCCTTTGGTCACAGGGGTGGAATGTGGCAGGACGTCCCCTCCCACACACCTCTCTCTCCATGGCTGGTGCATAGATAACTCAGATTGAGTCAAAAGCCCATCAAGAAGTTATCTCTTGGTGCCTGACAGTCTGACATCTCCAGCCTTGAATCCACATCTTGGTATGGAGAGAGGATGTGGAGAGAGATGAAAGAAATGAGGACGTGACCGAAAGACACACTTTTACACTATAAAGGACACACGAAATATCACAGAGGTAGAAGCTTTTCGACATGGACACTGGAGCATGAAAAAGCTTCTCCCCAGGGGCTGGACACAGCCCTGTGGGAACTCCCTCGAGGACTGAGTGAGGATTCTAATGTCACCAAATTGGAGTTTGGTAAGACACATTGGTTTCCTAAATTGTATTTCCTTTGCTAGCAACAAAAATAATAATAGGTACCTTTATTGCACGCTGAATTCTTAGCTATTTGTAGCTTTGCAGTTGTTCTGTGAAGTATGTAGTTTGGTCCCAAGTCTAATGTCTGTTATTTACCATGTCTAATAAATGATAATTTATGTCATATTAGACCTAATCGGCCGGCTCGGAGGAAGGAGATTCACCCCCGGCACCCCCTGCCTCCTCCTTCTGTCCCGTTTGGCGCACTTGGTGCTTCTGGAGCTGCCTGCCCGCACAGCCGGACCCGCCCTGCGGCCGCTTAGCCATGGAGGGCAGGGAATGAATGGCAGGGATTATTGGGCTGGGCTGGCCCTGGCCGGGTGCCCGGTGCCACCAGAGCTGCTCTGGCACTCTCCTCACAGGTGCAGGACACAGAACACAGCAGGAAAGGCTCTGGTCTGGGATAAGGGCAGAGAGATGTCACTCACTGCTCATCATCAGGGGCACAAGAAACCCAAGCTGGGGAAATTAATGGAATTTATTTCTAAACAAATCTCAGTAGGAGAAGGACAACTAAAAGAAACCCTAAAAAACACCCTCCCTACTCCTCCCTCCTCCCGGGCTCCCAGCCTCCTCCCGCAGTCCCTCCTCTGCTCTCTGCACGGGAATCTTGACACCAGCCATGAACTTTGCTTTTGCCTCATCCCGGGATCTCTTCCCATAAAGGAAGAACTTTCTCCAGCAGAGATTCAGGGCATGATGGCCTTTGAGCCTCAGGGTGTTTCTCCTGCAGCTCCTTGTAGGTCTCCTCTGCCCGTGCTGGGTCTCCTGCACCACAGAACTCTGCCAGCTGCAGCTTTGCAAACGTCAGCTCAAGGTCTGCATGTTCCTGAACAATTTGCTCGAGGTCCTTGGTGGCTGCCTCCAATGCGTTCTTCTTGTCTTCCCCCTTTGCACGGAGCCAATGGATCTGATGGCCCCTGGGCAGGGCCTGGCACAGAAGGTGGAACCTGGGTCCTGCTGCAGCAGCGCTGGGGGAGCTCCAGGACTCGCTCTGGCCGCTGGGGCAGCCACAACTCAGCCCGTTCCCAGGGAGGAGCCCAGGGCTCCGTGGGGCTCTGCAGGACCTTGTCCCTGGGGCTCGTCTGGATCAGCCCGGGCAGCTGGGCTGCAGTTGTCTCAGTTTGTGTCCCTGGTTCCCCTGGCACAGCACCTGCCCAGCGCCGAGGGGACAGCAATGGGAGCGGGGCAGTTTGGGGTGAGGTTCAGTGTGTGTGCCCGGGATAAATCCCAAATCCTTCCCTAAGGAGCAGAGAGTGCTGACAGAGCACAGGATGCTCTGCTGAGCACGGGATGGCCCCGGGGGCGATATCTGACAAAGCTGGGATGGGAGTGCCAAAGAACAGGAGGAGGAGGAGAAGGAGGCGGAGCGGGCAGGAGAGGAGGGACACAGGAGGAAGAGGAAGTGCGGGGGCGGGTGGAGGAGCAGCGGGAGGAAGATGAGGGATGGAGGAGCAGAAAGACAAGCAGGTAAAGGAGCTGCCACGTGTGTCCATCGCTCTCTGTGTCCGCAGCCCTCGGCCCAGGAAGCATCGCCCCGCCGGGGCATCCCGCAGGTGACGGGGCAGGGGGAGCTCGCCCCAAATATCTTGGGCGGTGCGTGGGGTTCTTTTTGGGAGGGGGGAATTTTTGGACCCCGTAGGACTCCAGCACCGAGTCCCAAATTTCTTTGTTGGTTGCCGGGAGGCGTTTTTCGGTGGGTGAGGGCGCGGATGTTTCCACCTTGCAGGACTCCAAAGGAGAGTGGCAAATGCCCCTTGGGGGGATATTGGGGTGTTCCCTAGACGGGAGTTTTTTGGGGGGTCCCGATGGTGGCTGCCGGGAAAAATGGGATGGGATGGGATGGGATGGGATGGGATGGGATGGGATGGGATGGGATGGGATGGGGCTCGGGAAGGGTGGGATGTGGATTGGTGTGTGGGACGAAGTCTGTGGGAGGGGGATGGGTGGGATGCGGCCTGGGATGAGGCAGCTGAAGGTTCGGGGTGATGAGGTCGGGCGGAACAGCACTCCTTAGGCGCTTGCGGGGTATCGGCCACCTGTGAGGGAGTTTTGGGGTAGCCCTAATCCTTCGGGGGGTGGCACTGGCAGCGGGGGACACGTGGCTGCGGCACCTCGGGCCCCACCTGCGCTCCCCTCGCCCCCAGCGCCCCCGGGAGCAGAATTTGGGGAGGGGGAGGTGGGGGGCGAGCAGGCCGGGCCCCCCCGCTGGGCGCTGTCCCGTTGGGGCCGAGTGCGGGGGGAGCTGTCCCGCGGGGCCCGGCCCTGCCCGGGCACGGCTGATGCCGCCCGCCCGCGCTCCGCACTGCTCCGGCCTGGTGCTCGCAGTGCCGCGCGGGGCGGGGCCGCTTTGGGGACCCCCCAGGGCAGAGCGCGGCTGCTTTGGGGCTGTGGGCACCTGCCCGGCGCTGGGCATGGGCCGTGTGGGGGCAGCTGGGGCCGTGCTGGTGGCACTGGTGGTGCTGGGAGTCCCCCCGGCCGCGGGGTGAGCAGGGGGCGCGGTGAGAAGGGGGACGGGGGTTGGGAGCCCAGATTGAACGAAACGGGGATTGGGACCCCAAAACTGGGCAGGAAGGGCCTGGAAGCCTCAAAATCAATCATGGTGGGGGGGCGTTGGGGATTGAGGGGACGATGGCAAAGGGACAGAAGAGCCGGGTTGAAGAGGGGGCTGGGACCCCCAAAGAGAGCGGGAGGGGGATGGGACACCGAGATTGAGTTGGGAGGGGTCTGCGGAATGGGAGAAGGATGGGCAAGGGGAGGAGAGGGGACGGAAAGGTGGGGTTAGGACAGAAGAGGGGCAGTTCCATGGGGGTCCAGCCCTGTCCCCTGATTCACCCCAAGCAGGCCCAGAGACACTTCAGAGACAAAGTCAAAGAAGTGGGTATTTGCTTTATTCGGCCGCCAGGTGTGGGGGATCGCTCCTCCAAAACACACACACACCCCGGCACTTCCAACACACAATATTATGGGTAACATTCATGAATATTCATTACATTCCCTGGGATAGGAGTGGTTATACAAATCATTTCTCGGAAATCATTAATATCATTATCATGTGTGCCATACATGCGCTGTGTGTCCTGGTGGTCTTTGGAGGTCTTTCTGTGATGAAGACCTGGTAGTCTTTATCACAGTGCACTTTTCACCTTTCTCTCTGGAGCATATGCAGTTCTTGGTGGGTGATTCAGGGTTTCTGTGCTGGCCTCAAACAGATTCTTGTCCCTGTTATCTTGACATGATTAAGGGAATCCTGTTTTCCTAGGTTTTAGAATTTATATATTGTGTCTCTCAATAGGTAACTTGAGTTGCCTATTGACTACCCGTTTCTCACCCCCAGCACTCGATCCCTGGAGCAATTCCCTACGACTCTGGGGGAGGTGGATTCGCACTGGGGGGGTCCCAAAGCCCCCTGTCCATCCCTGGGGCTGATCAGGAGGTTCCCCAATCCCAGCAGCCTGTGCTGCAGCAGCCGTGGGGCAGAGAAGGGTGGGAAAGGGGGGTCTGGGGTGAGAGCAGAGGAAGAGTGAGAGGTAGAGAAGGGAGAGAGGAGAAGGAGCAGAAGGAAAAGGAGGAGCAGGAGAGCCATGAGGTTTCACCACCCACTGTGTCTGCAGCACCCCTGCCTCTGGGATCATTGCCTCCCCACATTCCACAGGTGACCAGGGAGGGGGAGCTCGACCCAAATCTCTCAGGGGGTCTCCAGGAGCGTTTTTTTCTGGAGGAGTGATTGGAACTCACAGATCCTGGAATTGAGCCCCAGATATCTTTGCATGTCCCTGGTGAGGATTTTCTGGGCTTGAGGGGATGTTTGGATCTTGCACAACTCCAAAGGTGAGCCATAAATGCACTTTGGGGGAATATTGGGAGGGGCCCATGTGGGAATTGCCTGGTATTGGCAGGACAGGACATTGGTTTTGGGGATCCCCAGGAGAGCCGGGGGGTGGAATGCAGGACTCCCGGAGTGGAGAGAGCAGAGCTGAGGGATCCCCGGCAGCCTGGAGGGGTGGTGGAGCCTGGAGATGAGACAGGGCTGGGACACTGTGTCACTGAAAGGGCGGCGGAGAGAGGGGGAAGCCCCGAGTGCCTGGAGTGGGGGGAGCCTGAAGAGGGGGACCCTGGGAGCCCTGGGAGCCAAAGCACCATCAGGGAAGAAGGGACCCCTGGGACCAGCGAAACCCCACGGCATCCCTAAGCAGGAGCCCAGAGAAGGGGGATCCCCAGGACCCACGGGAGCCCCAGCAGCTTTGAGAAGGGGGAACCTGAGCACCCCAAAGACAGGAGACAGGAAAGGGGGAACTCCTGGGAGGCTTTTTTTGGGGTCACTCTTCATTTTGGGGGGATTTTATAGGCACAAAACACCCGGTGATTTCTAGAGCTGGACTTGGGCATGAGGAACCACAAGCCCAAGGCACTCACACCCTTTTTTTACCCAAACCAGGATTTCCCATTCCCAAACCTTGGCTGGATGGAGAAGGAGGCTGCGAGGAAGAGGAAGATGGCCCGGGAACCCGAGGCAGGTGAGGAGGAAATCAGTGCCCCTTTCCCCCTGTCTTCTCTTCCATCTCCCAGGCCAGCATCGCCCCTGGCTCCAGGACAGCCCCACTGCTGACGCTGTCCTGCTGGGGACGGATTGGGCGATGTCCTTCCCCTTCCCTCTGGCACGGAGGGAAATCCCAAATCCTCTCCTTGTCCTTCCTCCCCCAGCGAATGAGCCAAGGACCAGGGGGGAGAAATCCTTGGGGCAGATCCTCGTGGAAGAGGCTGTTTTGAGCAGCTCCACAGTGCAGGAATCCAATGGGGAGGAAAACCCACGGAGATCCCACACGAGGAGAGGCTCCAAACCCAGCCCAGGGTGCTCCAAGGAGGAAAGACCCACCCTGTGCCGAGAAGGTGACCAGAGCTTCAGCCAGAGCTCAGACCTGGTGATCCATGAGCAACTTCACAATGGGGAGAAGTCCTTCAGGTGTGGGGAATGTGGGAAGAGTTTCAGGTGGAGGAACAACCTGATTTGCCACCAGAGGATCCACACAGGGGAGAGGCCTTATGAGTGTGGGGAATGTGGGAAAAGCTTCAGCACGAGCTCAACCCTTATTGTCCACCAGCAGTGCCACACTGGGAAGAGGCCCTATGAGTGTCCCGAGTGTGGGAAAAGCTTCAGAGACAGCCATGATCTGACCGTCCACCACAGGGTCCACACTGGGGAGAGGCCCTATGAGTGTGGGGAGTGTGGGAAGAGCTACACTACGAGCTCCAGCCTGGCTGTCCACCAGCGGATCCACACTGGGGAATGTCCCTACAAGTGTGGGGAGTGCGGGAAGAGCTTCAGCCGGAGCTCTTTCCTGATCATCCACCAGAGGATCCACACAGGGGAGAAGCCCTATGAGTGTCCTGAGTGTGGGAAGAGCTTCAGCACGAGCTCCAGCCTGATTGTCCACCAGAGGAGCCACACTGGAGAGAGACCCTATGAGTGTCCTGAGTGTGGGAAGAGGTTTCAGACCAGCTCCCATCTCCTCGTACATGAGCGGATTCACACAGAGGAGAGGCCCTTCCGCTGCCCTGACTGCAGGAAGGGCTTCAAGCGCAACTCCCACCTCATCAGGCACCGGCACATCCACACCAGGGAGAGGACCTATGAGTGTCCTGATTGTGGGAAGAGCTTCTCCAGAAGCTCTCACTTGATCCAACACCAGCAGAGGCACCAATAAGGGCCCTGTGAGTGCCCTGACTGCAGGAAGAGCTTTGTGTGCTGCTCCAACTTCATCACCCATCGGAGGAGCCACGTTGGGAAGAGCCCTGGTGACCCACATTCCCTGTGACCCACATTGGGAAGACACCTGGCAGGTGGTCTCCACATCCTTCTGGATCTTAGTAGGCACCTGGATGAACACAGGTCCCCTTCTAATGTACATTCCTCCCCACTTTCTTTCTTTCTGTCTCTGTTCTTTTTCTCTAAGTCCAGGGATTTAGCATGGCCTTGGGTGAGTAACAGTCTGTGTCAATTAATGGAATTTCTATGGAATTTAGGCTTCCTCCCATTGCTTCTGTCACCTATCAGTGTCTGGCCTTATGTATCAGCAGACCCCACAGTTTGTTTGTAGAGACATCTCCCTCTCATTCCTTTCATAAGTAAGCTTTTAAACAAGATATACTAACAATAGAAATAGCTAAGAGAGTAACTACAAGAAGAGCTGAACCAGCACACACCGACAGTTCGGAGAGGTGAAAAATGCACTAACGAGTAAGACTTGGGGCCTTCATCCCAAAGACCCCTGCCCAGGACCACCAGAATGCACTGCACAAGCGCAAGTAGGAGTGAACGTATATAAATGATTTCTTGGAACTAATCATAGTAACTCCACCTAATGTTGCATATGTATGAACTTATAATGAATATGTATACCTTTGTGTAGTAAAAGCTGAGCAAGGAAACATTCGGCATGTGTGTTTGGAGGAAAGATCCCCTGTGCATCCAGCGCTGAACAAACAAATACCTGCTTTAGAGACCTTTGTCTGTAGAGTTTTATTATCGCCCTCTTTGGTGGGATTCATCTGGAGGGACTCATGGCACTGGGATGGGACTGAAGCCCACCCGGAGCAGTGCCCGGTGACTGCCCTGGGGGCCTCACCCTGCTCCCACGGGAACGCTGCTGCTGTCCTTTGCTCAGGTGAGTGTTGGGCAAACCCCAGCCCAGCCGCAGTGGTGCCCAACTGCCCCCAGCAGCAGCAGCCGGGGGATCCCCAGTGCCCCCCGGGTCGCTGACATCTCTGCTGTCCCCAGGCCCTGCCGTCTCCATGTCCCTGCGACCGGTGGGAGGCAGGAGCTGGTGCGACGGGCACGAGGAGATCCTGCAGGGCCGGATGTGGGGCAGAGTCCTGGAGGAGCAGTGGGACGTGCAGGGGCCAGCATTGTGTGCTGGCAGCTGCAGGGTGACAAGGCAGAGACAGCCAACACCCCCCGAAAGCTCAGCGGGGTCGGGACCCATGGGCTGTGAGGGGTCTGCTGGGCAGGGCACGAGGCCCACCTGGCCCTCTGCAGCACCTCCCTGCCCGAGCAGCACCGTCTGCAGAGCTCGTGGAGGGCGTTGGAGTCACATGTTGGGGTGAGCAGCAGTGCAGGGTGGGTGACAGGCTGGGTGGCCCTGACAGCCATGGTGGGTGGTCCTGCCCCAGGGAAAGGGCAGGTTCAGTGCTGGAGGCACCACTGAGTGCAGAAGTGCCACCAGCAGATCCAGGCATGGGGAGGAGATGCAGGAGGGCTTCAGATGGGCAAACACAGCAGTGCTGACAAACAGGGACACCACAGCCATGGGAGGGAGGCACGTGCTGGGCAGGCACAAATGGGCTCCCCCACAGCCACTGCAGAGCCCTGGTGGGACACCTTGGGTGCTGCGAGGGCAGCCAGGGATGGCAGCGACTCCTCAGGAAGGCAGGGAGGAGGGTGAGGAGCTGGACAGGAGCTCTGAGCAAAGGCAAGGCTGGTGTGCACACAGCCTTTCCTTGGAGGAAGCCTCATGCTCACAGGTCCTCAAGAACACAGGGATTGCCACCCCACAGTGTGCTGGGAGGGCATCAGGGCTGGGCACAAAACAACCCAGGAGAGCCCAGAGGGGTGATGGGGACAACATCTGGATAGGGGTGGTGGAGGGGCTGACAAGGACTCCTTTCCTACAGACAAGGTGCATGCGAAACAGCCACTGGATGTGGGCAAATGAATTAATTGGATTAATTTGGTCTCATGAGGGAAGTGGACATGGGTGGCTGCCTTGGGCACAGCGACCACGGAGCAGCTGAGTTGAAAGTGTCTGTTGACAGGAGGGAAACAGCCACCAAACGTTCAGCCCTGGGCATGAGGAGAGCAGATGCAGCAGCTCAGGGATAATCCAGTGGGTAATGTCCCCTGGGAAAACTCTTTGGAAGGTGCTGGGGTCACTCTTGAAGCACCACTTCCTAAGGGCACAGGAACAGGCAATTGCTGATGGTCAGAAGTGAAGCAGGTGAGGGTGGGCAGAGGTCAGGGCAGGGCTGGCAATGGCAGGGCAGAGCCAGGGGGCAGCGAGATGGGAGTGTGCAGCCTGCAGGGACACAGCAGCAGCTGTGGGACAGCGCAGGACAAGCTGTGCTGGACATGGCCAAGGGCCCTGGCCAGGCTGGCAGTGCCCAGGAGAAGCCAAGTCTTGGTGCCCTGGGCCACAGCAGCGTCTGTGCCACCAAGGGCTGTGAGGAGACATCTTGTCCTGAGGCCCTGGGGCCTCCTGGCACAGCCCCAGCAAGGCTGGGCACTGTCACCCCCTCGTCCTGCCCACGGCATCCTCCCCACATCCCAGTGGCCCAGCAGAGCCCTGAGCAAGGCAGGAGGGACAGGATGTGCCTTCCTCAGGGCTGGGGCTCAGGCCTTGGCCTTTCTGCTGCCCCCAATGAGCCGAGGCTTGCTTGCTTATCTCCCTCATTCTACATTTGCAAGATGATTGCCCTCTGTTTTTTTTTCCCCCAGCTGGAAAATGCCCTTTGGAATGAACAGTTCCAGGTGGCTGTGCTGGGGTCGACCATCTTGCCCTCCATCGGGTGGGTCCCAGCCCCCTCCTGCTCCCTTTGGGGTCCCACTGTCCGCTTTTCCTGCTCTCTCTGACTCTCCCATCATCCCCCCAATTCCCAGCCTCACCTCTCTTCCTTTGGCGTGGTTTGGGGGCGTTCCACTCACATTTCCCCCCCTCTTCTCCTTCGTCCCACCACCCCTCTCCCTTCCTTCCTGCTCACCCCAGAGCTCCTTGCCCGCGGCCCGGAGGACCCCAGCACCACCAGTGCCACCAGTACGGCACCAGCTGCCCCCACACGGCCCATGCCCAGCGCCGGGCAGGTGCCCAGAGCCCCAAAGCAGCCGCGCTCTGCCCTGGGGGGGTCCCCAAAGCGGCCCCGCCCCGCGCGGCACTGCGAGCACCAGGCCGGAGCAGTGCGGAGCGCGGGCGGGCGGCATCAGCCGTGCCCGGGCAGGGCCGGGCCCCGCGGGACAGCTCCCCCCGCACTCGGCCCCAACGGGACAGCGCCCAGCGGGGGGGCCCGGCCTGCCCGCCCCCACCTCCCCCTCCCCAAATTCTGCTCTCGGGGGGCACAGGGGGCGAGGGGAGCGCAGGTGGGGCCTGAGGTGCCGCAGCCACGTGTCCCCCGCTGCCAGTGCCACCCCCGGAAGGTTTCGTCTCTCCCTTGGAGTCCTGCAAGATCCAAACATCCGCGCCATCCCCCCCACACCCGAAAAAAAACCCTCTCGGCAACCAACAAAGACATGTGGGACTCGGTGCTGGAGTCCTACAGGGTCCAAAAATTCCCCCCTTCAAAAAGAACCCCAGGGACTGCCCAAGATATTTGGGGTGAGCTCCCCCTGCCCCGTCACCTGCGGGATGCCCCGGGGGGGCGATGCTTCCGGGGCCGAGGGATGCGGACACAGAGAGCGATGGACGCACGTGTCACCTCCTTTTGCGGCTTCTCTTTGTGCTCCTTCTCCATCTCTCCTCTTCCTCCCACTCCCCCTCCCCCCGCCCCCCGCACTTCCTCTTCCTCCTGTGTCCCTCCTCTCCTGCCCGCTCCGCCTCCTTCTCCTCCTCCTCCTGTTCTTTGGCACTCCCATCTCGGCTTTGTCTGACATCACCCCCGGGGCCATCCCGTGCTCAGCAGAGCATCCTGTGCTCTGTCAGCACTCTCTGCTCCTTAGGGAAGGATTTGGGATTTATCCCGGGCACACACACTGAACCTCACCCCAAACTGCCCCGCTCCCATTGCTGTCCCCTCGGCGCTGGGCAGGTGCTGTGCCAGGGGAAGCAGGGACACAAAGGAAGCCAAGTGCAGCCCAGCTGCCCGGGCTGATCCAGACGAGCCCCAGGGACAAGGTCCTGCAGAGCCACACGGAGCCCTGGGCTCCTCCCTGGGAACGGGCTGTGTTGTGGCTGCCCCAGCGGCCAGAGCGAGTCCTGGAACTCCCCCAGCGCAGCTGCAGCAGGACCCAGGTTCCACCTTCTGTGCCAGGCCCTGCCCAGGGGCCATCAGATCCATTGGCTCCGTGCAAAGGGGGAAGACAAAAAGAACAGATTGGAGGCATCCCCCAAGGACCTCGAGCAAATTGTTCAGGAACACGCAGACCTTGAGCTGCCGTTTGCAAAGCTGCAGCTGGCAGAGTTCTGTGGTGCAGGAGACCCAGCACAGGAAGAGGAGACCTACAAGGAGCTGCAGGAGAAACACCCTGAGGATCAAAGGCCATCGTGCCCTGAATCTCTGCTGGAAAAAATTCTTCCTTTATGGGAAAAGATCCCAGAATGAGGCAAAAGCAAAGTTCATGCTGGGTTACAAGATTCCTGTGCAGAGAGAGCACAGGAGGGACTGCAGGTGGAGGCTGGGAACCCGGGATGAGGGAGGGGTGGGGAGGGTGTTTTTAGGGTTTGTTTTAGTTCTTCTTCTCCTACTGGGATTTGTTTAGAAATAAATTCCATTAATTTCCCCAGCTTGGGTTTCTTGTGCCCCTGATGGTGAGCAGTGAGTGACATCTCCCTGCCCTTAGCCCAGCCCACGAGCCTTTCCTCCTGTGTTCTGTGTCCTGCACCTGTGAGGAGAGTGACAGAGCGGCTCTGGTGGCACCGGGCACCCGGCCAGGGCCAGCCCAGCCCAATAATCCCTGCCATTCATTCCCTGCACTCCATGGCTAAGCGGCCGCAGGGCAGGTCCGGCTGCGCGGGCAGGCGGCTCCGGAAGGACCAAGTGTGCCAAACGGGACAGGAGAAGGAGGCAGGGGGTGCCGGGGTTGAATCTGCTTCCTCCGAGCCGGCAGGGACAGGAGGGAGAGACTGGAGAAAAGGAAACGGGAGAGGAGGGACGAGGTTGGAGCTGTGGAAGCTTCAGGGATTCAGGGGCAGACGGGAATTTAGTTTTCCAAATCTCTGGCGTAAAAGGAAGCGCTGTGAAATCTGTCATGGAAAAGAAAGGAGAAATAGCCATTGATGGAAATTGAATGAGTTTATCCCTCTGGATTGCAAAAGCTGACAGTCACCGAGCGCCGGCGGACACCCGTCACCGACGTCACATCCCAAGGGATCAGAGCTCCGGCTCGCGGGGCTGGAAGCTCTGTCCAGCAGCTCCGCTCCCGCCCCCCCAAACCTCGGGCTGGAGCGTGGGGTGTGGGACACAGCCCCGTGCTGGGGCAGAGCCGCTGCTGGGGCCATCGCTGTGTCCAGGGCATCCTTTATGGGCCTCGTGCAGCTCCAAGCTGCCGAGGGCTCCCCGAGGCTTTCTGGGGCTGTCCCTCGTCCCCAAATCTGTTGGGTTTAATGGCCAAGTGCGGCACCCCGTGCCCTGTGGCAGCAGCCGGTGCCGGGCCACAGCCCCGGGAGCCGAGCTAATGCCCGGCCGTGCCCAGGAGGGACTGAGGGCAGGGGACTTCATAAGGCAGCCCCCGCAGCCCTCTCTGTGCTGAAAAGGTTTTTTAGTGCATGGGAGTGATTTCGTGGGGTTTCTGGGCTCCGTGGGGCCTCAGCGGCGGCAGCGGGACCGGCGGGGCGCGGCCCGTGGGGGCGGCCGGGGCTGAAAAATGCGCGGCGGCCCCAGCGCGGTGTGTGAGGGCTGAGCGGGGCAGGGTGGGAACACCCCTTTCGTCTCCGCCGCTCCAAGCCGCTTCCCCGCCTCCGCCTGCCGCCGACGCTCGGCCCCGGTACAGTCTCGCGGGGTCGCTGCTCGTCGCGACACTGGAGGGGCCGATCCGAGCCGAGCCCCGCCCGTCCCTCCCTGAGGCTCTTTCGGTGACACGGAGCGGCCGAAACCCTCGGTGCCGCCCCGACGGTCCCTCGGTGCAGCTTTTGTAGTCGCAGGCAGCGGCCGCTCCCCGTGCTGTTCTTTTAAAGTTTTTATTTGAATCTCTGTATTTTATTCTATTCGCCCCTCCCATCCTACGCCCCTCCGCTGCGGCTCTTTCACCGCCGCCGCTCGTCGCGGTCTTTTTCTGTCGTTCGCACCTCGCCCGTCCCGCCGAGCGACTCCTTCAGGGCCCCGGGGCGGCACAAAGGCCTCGGGGCGGCTCCAAAGGGCCCCGCCCGCGGCCGCTCCCCGAGGCCTCCCCGCTGCTCGCGGGGATCGGACATCGCCGGCGGCCCCGGCCCCTTCTTGTTCTTCTTGCTCCTGCCGGGATTCAGCCCCCGCCGCCGCCCGGCTCCTTCTGCCGGCCCTGCTCGGCACGGAGCGGCGCTGCCGCTGACGGGGCCGGAGCGCGGCTGCGACACGACTGCCCCGCGCCTCGGGACCGGGCCGGGGAGTGACCGCACGGGTGGGGAGGGACCCCCGCTGGACAGGGCAGGGACTGAGCCCATGGGAGGGGCCCCACGCCGGAGCAGGGGAATGATTCCTGCCTCTGAGGGGAAGCAGCGGCAGGAACTGTGATGAATGAATGATAAATGCTGCCTTTCGCAGATATGAATTTAACATTTACACACTGATTATGTACTGTGTAAAAAAATAGTGTTAAGATAAAATATAATTAAGTAGAAACAAGGTCAGCGTAAATTGTAACTGTTAAATAGCTGTAAAATGTTAGAAAATGTAGTAATAAGTACATGGTAATAAATGTCTTTTAAGTTGATTATCCACAGAGCCGGGGATCAAGACATCTTAAAGAAACAAAGAAGATAACCGTAGGCATCCCAGGAAGTCTGTTGTTTTGACTCACACCTCCCAAAAAGAACTATCACCTACAAATAAAGTTGGAACTGAGGAAACATAGACGGGAGGATTTCGGCCTTCAGTTCTGAGGCAATCCAGAGGATCCGAGACTCCAAGACAGGCGCCGGGCTGTCAGAAGGGTGCAGGGATAGGAGGGGGGGATTTGAGTGAAGTGTAAATTGTCTTCTGGGCTTAATGAATATGTAACAGTTAAAAAAGTACTTAAGTTCACAGTAAAATGAATGGATTGCGCCTCTGGCAAAATTACTAAGCCCCCAGCGCTGTTTTTGCCTTTGCTCTATTAATAAACGTTCAATATTATGTTGCTAAAATTTCAGCTTGTGAACTTATTTATATCAATCATAACAAAAAACTCTATAAAGAAACTACAACCAAAGAAGCCTCTCTTGGAGATACCTGACTGGGACTTTGGACTGAAAGTCAAACTGCTGAGATCAGATAAAGGGAAACCTATTGTTCAGTCATCTCAGGCTGGAGGAAAGGAATGCATCCACAAAGGCCAAAGCCACCAGCTGTGCTGAGAATCATCCCCGGCTGAGTTTGGGGTGGGGGCAGAGCACAGCTCACAAAGCCAGGTTTGCCCAGACTCCCCCCCCAGCCAAGGGGGGAGGAGGAGGATTTGGGTGCAGTGGCATAACCTCTGGTGAGAGGCAATAAACTCTCATCCTCCATTACACAAAGTGGCCCAGCTGTGGAACCCCCAAGCCCACAGGCCACATCCACAGGACTTTCACATGAGAGGCAGCTGAGGGGGTGTCATAATCCATCACAGACCTCCAAAGTGCTTGGCCTTGCACCACAGGACTGCACGTGATGCCAGCAGAGTCTGCTGCAAGAGACTGTGCCTACCCCCTGGGGACATGCCTGAACATTGCCACCTGGCCTGAGTGGATATTAACCCATGGGATTCTGTGCTTTTTGGGGGGACCATCACCACCAGGAAGACCAAGCTGGAGAGGATCAACACAACATCGTTGGGATCCACGGATGGTGATATTCTTTAATTCTGTCTCTGTCACTCTCTTTCTGTCCCCCCCACCTCTTTCCCTACTTCTCTCTTTCTCTCTTTTCTTCTCTCTCTCTCATATTTACCATAGAATAAATCCCATACTATTGACTGGCATATGGTATCATTTGCACCTTAATTCGAGCAGAGGTATTTCTAAGAACCTTAATAATTGGATCATAACACCCCAGCATGGTCCTAATTGCTCCCAGCTCCTCCCAGTCTAATCCCAGTTGCTCTCAGTTGCCCCTAGCGTAGTCATTCCATGTATGATCCCAGTATGAGTCCAATATGTCCGCAGTCTCCCCCAGCATGGTCCCAGTCAATCCCAGTCACCCCCAGAGTAGACCCAGTCACTCTCAGTGTGTTCCAGTCACCCCCAGTATGGTTACAGACACTCCCAGTATATCCCACTTGCCCTCAGTGTGCTCGCAGTCATTCCCAGTCACACCCAGCTGCCCCAGTAAGGTTCCAGTTTTCACCAGTATGATCCCAGTCACTCGCAGTCACTCCCAGTATACCCCAGTTGCTCCCACTATGATCCCTATTGCCCCAATTCTGGTCCTGCTGAGTCCCAGTCCGGGTCCTGGTGTATCCTGGTGTCCCAGTCTGTCCCAGTCATCCAAGTCTGTCCCAGTCCATCCCAGTCTGTCCCGGTCCCTTGCCTGCAGCTGCCGCCGTTTCCCGGATCCTGCCCCACTCCCCCACCCCCCGGAGCTGCCGGCGGACGCCCCCCCAAGATGCTGACAGGGGTCGGGGCCTTCGTGTTGGGCTTTGCCTGGGCTGGGGCTCGGACTCCGCCTGCAGGAGGAGCTGAGGGGGGGGTCCCCGAGGGTCGTGTCCCCCCCAGAGTGTGTGACCCCCCCGGATCCCCCCCTTTCCTCTCCCACTGAGCTCCTGACCCAGCTCCTGCTACTCCCTGAGAGGGGGCTTTGGGGAGCCCCTCTTTTCCTTGACCCTGGAACCCCTCTGATTGCCCATTCCTGGACACTTGGACACCCCTGGACCCCCTTATCCTAAACCAATACCCCCCTGGACCCCCTTATCCTACACCAATACACCCCGCACCCCCTTTCCCGGGGATCTGCCACTCCCGGTCCCTGGATCCTCTGTTTCCTTGACCTCGGGGACCCCCGGACCCCCATTCCCGGCCATCCCAGCTCACCTCACCCCCAGGCCTCCCTTTCCTCGGAAACCCGAACTGGGCACGGGGCTCTCTACAGCCGCTCTGGGATTTCTGATCACCCAAAGGAAAGGGAGAGAAGAAGAGGGAGAGAGAAGGAGATGGCGAATCAGGGATCGGGGTCACAGCGCCCAGTCCTGCTCCGTCGCGGATGGGGACCCGCAGGCGCAGGAAAAACTGGATCCGAATGCTTCCCCCGCTTTGGGCCGAACGCAGCGGGTTCCGGGCAGAGTTTGAGCGCAGGACCCCGGGAGTTCAGCACAGCCCGGCCCGGGGGTCCCGCAGTGCGTGGCCGTGGAGGGTCCCAGAGGGATCCCAGGAGGGGATCCAGGTGAATTCCCCGGAATTCCCCGGAATTCCCCGGAATTCCCCGGGATTCCCATCTCCCCTCTTCGGTCACTTTCGCTTTGGCCTCTCCCAACCTTCGGCGCCGGAATCTGCCCAGCGACCGATGACGTCATACACATCTCTAGCTACCATTGGCGGGCAGAAAATCGCGCCGCCAATGGCGAGGCCGGAGGCGGCTCTCGGGGCGGGGCCGAAGCGGAGCAGCGCGATGGCTCCAGCGCTGGGGCTGGGGGCATTCCTGGGGGTCCTGTGGGACACGGGTGTGGTAAATGAGTGAATGATAAATGTTGCCTTTCGCATATATGAATTTAACGTTTACAAGTGATAACATACAGTGTAAAAAAATAGTGTTAAGATAAAATATAATTAAGTAGAAAAAGGTAAGGGTATATGGTAACTTCGAAGCAGTTGTAATATGTTAGAAAACGTAGTAATAAATACATGGTAATAAATGTCTTTTAAGCTGATAAACCACAGAGCCGCGGATCAAGACATCTTAAAGAAACAAAGAAGATAACCATAGGCATCCCAGGAAGTCTGTTATCTTGACTCACACCTCCCAAAAGGAACTGTCAACTACAAATAAAGTTGGAGCTCAGGAAACATAGACGGGAGGATTTCGGCCTTCAGTTCTGAGGCAATCCAGAGGATCCGAGACTCCAAGACAGGCGCCGCACTGGCAGAAGGGGGCAAGGATCGGAGGGGAGGAGTTGAGTGAAGTGTAAATTATCTTCTAGGCTTAATGAATATGTAACAGTTATAGACAGTACTTAAGTTCACAGTAAAATGAATGGATTGCGCCTCTGGCAAAATTGCTAAGCGCCCAGTGCTGTTTTTGCCTTTATTAATAAATATTCCATATTATGTTGCTAAACTTTCAGCTTGCTAATTCATTTGCAACACGGGGAAGGGACAGCCAGAGATGACTGGGACCCCGGAAACCGGGAACACCCCAAAGAGCAATTCCCAGGCACCGGGAACCCCCTGAACTCCCATTTCCGGGTACTAGAACACCCTCCAGCCCCATTCCTGAGTACTGTGACCCCCCTGCATCCCCTTCCCCAGCACCAGAACCCCCATGTTCCCCCTTATCTGGTCCCGGGACCTCCCTCAATACCCCAGAACTACCATTCCTGTGTACTGTGACCCACTGCAACTCCCCCTACCCAGCACCGGGACACCCTGTTCCCTCATCTGGCACGGGGACGTCCCTGAAACCCCATTCCCGGGCGTCGGGACCTCCATGAACCCCCATTCCCAGGAAGGGGACTTCCCTGAACCCGCATTCCCCATCCCAGGAAATCCCTGATCCACTATTTCTGGGCCCCGGGACCCCCCTGAAACTCTGCTACCGGGTCGGGGACTCCCCCGTGCCCCCCGGCAACGGGACCACTTGAGCCCCCATTCCCGGCACTGGACCTCCTTGCACCCCCATATCCAGGTCTGAACCCCCCACTGCCGTGCACGGGGACCCCCTGCACCTCCATCCCCGGCGCTGAGACCCCCCTGAGCCCCCTTATCCTGCACCAATAATCCCTTGCACCCCCTCTTCCCCCGCACCCCGCGCTCCCTCCGTCACTTTCGTGTCTCCCGACCTGCGCCACCGGGATCCACCCAGCGACCGCTGACTGCCCCCGGCACCGGGACCCCCTCCCGGCCCCGTCTGCTCCCGGGACCTTCTGCAATCAGCAGCGGAAAGAGTTCAGAAATTCATCATTATTTTATTCATTTCGTTGATTTCCGGGGGAGAACCGGTGAGACAGCAACTCACCCCAAACCTCCGGGAGGGCAACAAAGGCTATATGTGGGGGAAATAGAGCAAAACCGCGATTTATTAGAAGAAAAAAAAAAAAAAAAAGAAAAGAAAAAAGAAAAAGCAAAAAAACCGGGGGGAAGTAAAATAGAATATACAACGAAATAGCATAACATTACTATGAAAAAAAAGAAAATAACGGCACAGCTTGTTCTGATGGGACTTGGAGTTCCTTGTCCGATCTCCGAGTTGGGTCTGAGCCAGAAACCAGTGGGGTGGGAGAGACATTGCTGCTGAGGGGCTGAATATTTTGGAAACTAAAGTATCAAGTAACAGCCTAAGGTTACAGAGGTCCCAAAGCACACGTTGGATTCCTTCATTTCAAGCTGGAAGCTCAGCTCCACTTTTCACTCTGATTTGTAACGGTGAATGTAAACATTCAACAAAATTCCCATAGAAAGACCCCACGAAGGTTCGTGTTGGAAGAGTTCCCTCGGGGCAGCCTCAACTCCTGCCCTGCTTTTGGTCCCTCTCAAGCCCCTGTGGTTTCAGCTGCTTTGCTGCGGCTGCCCCAAATCACCGTTAGTTCCACGGAATTGAAACAAATCCGAGTCCTCGTGAGTCGGGATAAGGGCAAGGAGAGGTCACTCAGGGATCGCCATCACGGGCACAACAGCCCCGACGTGGGGAAATGAATGGGAATTGGGACTCAGCAAATCAGAACAGGAGAGTGAGGAGTAAACTAAATCCTGAAAAAATCACCTCTCCTGATCCCTTTCTCCTTCCCGGATTTCACTTTACCTCCAGCTCCCTCCGTGCTCTGCCCGGCGGTGCAGGGAGAAGGGATGGGAGTCACGGTCAGTTCGTGCCGCTGCTTCCCGTCAGGGGCAGGAATCCCTCTCCTGTTCCAGCGCGGGTCCCTCCCATGGGGTCTGCCCCTGCCCTGTCCAGCGGGGTGTTCCTCCCGTGGGGTCAGTCCCTGCCCTGTCCAGCGGGGGTCCCTCCCCACCCGTGCGGTCACTCCCCGGCCCGGTCCCGAGGCGCGGGGCAGTCGTGTCGCAGCCGCGCTCCGGCCCCGTCAGCGGCAGCGCCGCTCCGTGCCGGGCAGGGCCGGCAGAAGGAGCCGGGCGGCGGCGGGGGCTGAATCCCGGCAGCAGCAAGGAGAACAAGAACAAGAAGGGGCCGGGGCCGCCGGCGGTGTCCGATCCCCGCGAGCAGCGGGGAGGCCTCGGGGAGCGGCCGCGGGCGGGGCCCTTTGGAGCCGCCCCGAGGCCTTTGTGCCGCCCCGGGTCCCTGAAGGAGTCGCTCCGCGGGACGGGCGAGGTGCGAACGACAGAAAAGACAGAGAAAAGAAGAAAATCCAATCAAAGAGCCGCAGCGAGGGGCGTCTCGGCCGGGCCGTGTCACTGAAGAGCTGCACCGAGAGAGCGGCGACGAGCGGCGGCGGTGAAAGAGCCGCAGCGGAGGGGCGTGGGAAGGGACATGAGAAACGAATAAAATATCGAGATTAAAATAAAAAATTATAAAAGAATCGCATTGGGAGCGGCCGCTGCCTGTGACTAAAAAAGCTGCACCGAGGGACAGTCGGGGCGGCACCGGCGGGTCTCGGCCGCTCCGTGTCACCGAAAGAGCCGCAGCGACGGACGGGCGGGGCGCGGCTCAGAGCGACCCCTCCAGTGTCGCGACGAGCGGCGACCCCGCGGGACCGAGCCGAGGCTGAGCGGCTGCGACAGCCGGAGCTGGGGAAGCGGCTTGGAGCGGCGGAGACGAGCGGGGTGTTCCCACCCAGCTCCGCTCAGCCCTCGGGCACCGGGGGTGTTCCGGGGGTTGCTCCCACCCAGCTCCGCTCAGCCCTCACGCACCGCGCTGGGGCCGCTCCGCACTTTTCAACCTCGGCCGCCCTCACGGGTCGGGCCCCGCCGGTCCCGCTGCCGCCACCGCAGCCCCACAGAGCCCAGAAACCCCAGGAAATCGCTCCCATGAATCAAAAATCCTTTTTTGCGCAGAGAGGGGTGCGGGGGTTGCCTTATGAAGTCCCCTCCCCTCAGCCCCTCCCGGGCACGGCCCGGCATTAGCTCGGCTCCTGGGGCTGTGGCCCGGCACCGGCTGCTGCCACAGGGCACGGGGTGCCGCACTTGGCCATTAAACCCAGCAGATTTGGGGAGGAGGGACAGCCTCAGAAAGCCTCGGGGAGCCCTTGGCAGCTTGGAGCTGCACGAGGGCCAGAAAGGATGCCCTGGACACAGCGATGGCCCCAGCAGCGTCTCTGCCCCCCAGCACGGGGCTGTGTCCCACACCCCACGCTCCTACCCGAGGTTTGGGCTGTGGGAGCGGAGCTGCTGGACAGAGCTTCCAGCCCTACCAGCCGGAGCTCTGATCCCTTGGGACGTGACGTCGGTGACAGGTGTCCGCCGGCACTCGGGGTCTGTCAGCTTTTGCAATCCAGAGAGATAAACTGAGGCCATTTCCATCAATCGCTATTTCTCCTTTCTTTTCCATGACGGATTTCACAGCACTTCCTTTCACCTCAGAGATCTGGCAAACTAAATTCCCGGCTGCCCCTCCACCCGTGCAGCTTCCACAGCTCCAGCCTCGTCCCTCCTCTCCTGTTTCCTTTTCTCCAGTCTCTCCCTCCTGTCCCTGCCGGCTCGGAGGAAGGAGATTCACCCCCGGCACCCCCTGCCTCCTCCTTCTGTCCCGTTTGGCGCACTTTGTGCTTCTGGAGCCGCCTGCCCGCACAGCCGGACCCGCCCTGCGGCCACTTAGCCATGGAGTGCAGGGAATGAATGGCAGGGATTATTGGGCTGGGCTGGCCCTGGCCGGGTGCCCGGTGCCACCAGAGCCGCTGTGGCACTCTCCTCACAGGTGCAGGACACAGAACACAGCAGGAAAGGCTCGTGGGCTGGACTAAGGGCAGGGAGAGGTCACTCACTGCTCACCATCAGGGGCACAAGAAACCCAAGCTGGAGAAATTAATGGAATTTATTTCTAAACTAACCCCAGTAGGAGAAGAAGAACTAAAACAAACTCTAAAAACACCCTCCACACCCCTCCCTCTTCCCGGCCTCTCAGTCGCCGCTCGCAGTCCCTCCTCTGCTCACTCTGCATGGGAAACTTGTCACCAGCCATGAACTTTGCTTTTGCCTCATCCCGGGATCTCTTCCCATAAAGGAAGAATTTTTTCCAGCAGAGATTCAGGGCACGATGGCCTTTGAGCCTCAGGATGTTTCTCCTGCATCTCCTTGTAGGTCTCCTCTGCCCGTGCTGGGTCTCCTGCAGCACAGAACTCTGCCAGCTGCAGCTTTGCAAACATCGGATCAAGGTCTGCATGTTCCTGAACAATTTGCTCGAGGTCCTTGGGGGCTGCCTCCAATCCGTTCTTCTTGTCTTCCCCCTTTGCACGGAGCCAATGGATCTGATGGCCCCTGGGCAGGGCCTGGCACAGAAGGTGGAACCTGGGTCCTGCTGCAGCAGCGCTGGGGGAGCTCCAGGACTCGCTCTGGCCGCTGGGGCAGCCACAACACAGCCCGTTCCCAGGGAGGAGCCCAGGGCTCCGTGTGGCTCTGCAGGACCTTGTCCCTGGGGCTCGTCTGGATCAGCCCGGGCAGCTGGGCTGCACTTGGCTTCCTTTGTGTCCCTGCTTCCCCTGGCACAGCACCTGCCCAGCGCCGAGGGGACAGCAATGGGAGCGGGGCAGTTTGGGGTGAGGTTCAGTGTCTGTGCCTGGCATAAATCCCAAATCCTTCCCTAAGGAGCAGAGAGTGCTGACAGAGCACAGGATGCTGCTGCTGCTGAGCACGGGATGGCCCCGGGGGTGATGTCAGACAAAGCTGGGATGGGAGTGCCAAAGAACAGGAGGAGGAGGAGGAGGAGGCGGAGGAGCAGTTTAGGAGGGACACAGGAGGAAGAGGAAGTGCGGGGGCCGGAGGGAGAAGGAGCGGGAAGAAGAAGAGGGATAGAGGAGCACAAAGAGAAGCAGCAAAAGGAGCTGCCACGTGTGTCCATCGCTCTCTGTGTCCCCAACCCTCGGCCTCAAAAGCATCGCCCCCCCGGGGCATCCTGCAGGTGACGGGGCAGGGGGAGCTCGCCCCAAATATCTTGGGCGGTGCCTGGGGTTCTTTTTGGGAGGGGGGAATTTTTGGACCCTGTAGGACTTCAGCACCGAGTCCCAAATGTCTTTGTTGGTTGCTGGGAGGGATTTTTTTACGGGGGGGAGGGCGCGGATGTTTCGATCTCGCAGGGCTCCAAGGCAGAGTCGTAAATGCCCCTCGTGGGAATATTGGGTTGTCCCCTAGACGCGAGTTTTTTGGGGTGTCCCGATGGTGGCTGCCGGGAAAAATGGGATGGGATGGGATGTGATGGAGCTCGGGAAGGGTGGGTTGTGGATTGGTGTGTGTGATGAAGTCTGGGGGAGGGGGATGGGTGGGATGGGGCCTGGGATGAGGCAGCTGAAGGTTCGGGGTGATGAGGCCGGGCGGAACACCAGTCCTTAGGCTTGTCCGGGGTATCGGCCACCTCTGGGGGAGTTTTGGGGTACCCCTAAACCTTCCGGGGATGGTACTGGTAGCGGGGGACACGTGGCTGCGGCACCTCGGGCCCCACCTGCGCTCCCCTCGCCCCCAGCACCCCCGGGAGCGGAATTTGGGGAGGGGGAGGTGTGGGGCGGGCAGGCCGGGCCCCCCCGCTGGACGCTGTCCCGTTGGGGCCGAGTGCGGGGGGAGCTGTCCCGCGGGGCCCGGCCCTGCCCGGGCACGGCTGATGCCGCCCGCCCGCGCTCCGCACTGCTCCGGCCTGGTGCTCGCAGTGCCGCGCGGGGCGGGGCCGCTTTGGGGACCCCCCAGGGCAGAGCGCGGCAGCTTTGGGGCTGTGGGCACCTGCCCGGCGCTGGGCATGGGCCGTGTGGGGGCAGCTGGGGCCGTCCTGGTGGCACTGGTGGTGCTGGGGTCCTCCCGGCCGCAGGCAAGTAGCTCTGGGGTGAGCGGGAAGGGAGGGAGAGGGGTGGTGGGAAAAAGGAGAAGGGGGGGAAATGTGAGTGGAACCCCCCCAAACCATGCCAAACCAAACCACCCCAAACCAAGAGAGGTGGGGCTGGGAACTGGGGGGACGGTGGGAGAGTAGGAGAGAGTATGAAAAGTGGACAGTGGGGACCCCCAAAGGGAGTGGGAGGGGGCTGAGACCCACCCGATGCAGGGCAAGAGGGTCAACCTCAGCACAGCCACCTGGAACTGTTCATTCCAAAGGTCATTTTTCAACTGGGGAAAAAAAAAGATAGAGGGCAATCATCTTGCAAATGTAGAATGAGGGAGATAAGCAAGCAAGCCTGGGCTCATTGGAGGCAGCAGAAAGGCCAAGGCCTGAGCCCCAGCCCCGAGGAAGGCACATCCTGTCCCTCCTGCCTTGCTCAGGGCTCTGCTGGGCCACTGGGATGTGGGGAGGATGCTGAGGGCAGGACAAGGGGGTGACAGTGCCCAGCCTTGCTGGGGCTATGCCAGGAGGTCCCAGGGCCTCAGGACAAGGTGTCTCCTCACAGCCCTTGGTTGTACAGATGCTGCACAAGACTTGGCTTCTCCTGGGCACTGCCAGCCTGGCCAGGACCCTTGGCCATGTCCAGCGCAGCTTGTCCTGCGCTGCCCCACAGCTGCTGCTGTGTCCCTGCAGGCTGCACACTCCCATCTCGCTGCCCCCCTGGCTCTGCCCTGCCATTGCCAGCCCTGCCCTGACCTCTGCCCACCTCACCTGCTTCACTTCTGACCTTCAGCAATTGCCTGTTCCTGTGCCCTTAGGGAGTGGTGCTTCAAGAGTGACCCCAGCACCTTCCAAAGAGTTTTTCCAGGGGACATTACCCACTGGATTATCCCTGAGCTGCTGCATCTGCTCTCCTCATGCCCAAGGTTGAAGGTTTGGTGGCTGTTTCCCTCCTGTCAACAGACACTTTCAACTCAGCTGCTTCATGGTCGCTGTGCCCAAGGGAGCCACCAATATCTGCTTCCCTCATGAGACCAAATTAATCCAATTAATTCATTTGCCCACACCCAGTGGCTGTTTCGCATGCACCTTGTCTGTAGGAAAGGAGTCCTTGTCAGCCCCTCCACCATCCGTGTCCAGATGTTGTCCCCATCGCCCAACTGGGCTCTCCTGGGTTGCTTTGTGCCCAGCCCTGATGCCCTCCCAGCACACTGTGGGGTGGCAATCCCTGTGTTCTTGAGGACCTGTGAGCATGAGGCTTCCTCCAAGGAAAGGCTCTGTGCACAGCAGCCTTGCCTTTGCTCAGAGCTCCTGTCCAGCTCCTCACCCTCCTCCCTGCCTTCCTGAGGAGTCGCTGCCACCCCTGGCTGCCCTCGCAGCACCCAAGGTGTCCCACCAGGGCTCTGCAGTGGCTATGGGGGAGCCCCTTTGTACCTGTCCAACACGTGCCTCCCTCCCATGGCCATGGTGTCCCTGTTTGTCAGCACTGCTGTGTTTGCCCATCTGAAGCCCTCCTGCATCTCCTCCCCATGCCTGGATCTGCTGGTGGCACTTCTGCACTCAGTGGTGCCTCCAGCACTGAACCCCCTCCTCTACAGCCTGAGGAACCAGGAGCTCAAGGAGGCCATTAGAAAACTGATTTCAGTATCCTTAACTCTATTGTTATTTGTGTTTATTAATTCCCTAGAAGAATATTTAGATTCCTATGAGTACCAAGGATGAAGCAGCTCTGTCCCACGTGGAGCCTTCAGAGTGTGTCTGACAGGGCCCAGAGCTGCTGCTCTCAGAGCATCTTGGCAATCAAGTGGGATCTCCCCAGGGCACTGACTGAAGCTTTGGCTTTTTCCAAGCTCATGTCGATTTTAGCCAAGAGAATTTCCCCCCAAAACGGTCTGTAGCTCCATGGATTTTGCAGAGGGAAAGTGCTGACATCAGCAGCTGCTAAAGGTCAAGAGTTTGATTTGGACAAAGCCACTGTTGTGTGGTGACAGTGGAGGTGGTGACAGGTGACTGAGGTCCATAGCCAGGACTGTCCCACGTGGCACAGGGCACAGAATGTGCTCCAGAAGAAGAATCTGGAGCTGCCTGGACAAGGCAGAGTATCTGCAGGCCTGTGTGTGCCTGGGCTGGGCAGTGACTGGAGCCCCAGCAAGGCACAGATCAGCCAAGGTGGAGACCCCCAGAGGGCAAGCGCTAAATGCCAGCACCTGCAAGGAAAGCCAGATGGACACAGCTGAGCATAGCCAGAGCAGCTGCAACAGGGAAAGGGACCTTGGCAGCCACCACACAGCTGCAGATCCCCCCACAGCCCCAGGGACAACACAAGTGGCCCCATCCTGTTCCCTCTGCAGCTGCTCTGCTGTGCAGGTCACAAGTGCTGCGGGTGTCTCCTGCAGGACAGACCCATGGGCACACACACACGGGCTCTGTCCAGGCTGGGACACGGAGACAGCGGGGCCTGGGGACAGCAGAGATGTCACTGCCCTGGGGAGCCCCCAGCTGCTGCTGCTGCTGGGGGCTCTTGGGCAGCCCCTGCGGGTGGGGTGGAATTTTCCCAACACTCACCTGAGCAAAGGACAGCAGCAGCGTTCCCGTGGGAGCAGGGTGAGGCCCCCAGGGCAGTCACCGGGCACTGCTCCGGGTGGGCTTCAGTCCCATCGCAGTGGAACGAGTCCCTCCGGACAGGTCTGGTTTCCCTCCCGAAAATCAGGAATGGACCTGCCAAACCAGCACTTCAGGTGGCCACAGAGAACGTAGGTGTCCGAGAGGCCCCATCGGGAGGCACAGAGGGTTCCCCGTGTCCATCTGGAACTGCACTCTCCCCTCACACCCGGTGCTGCCGTTCACCAGCCTGAACCCTGTTTCCTCAAGGACAGGGAAAGGTGACAGTGAGGGGTGGGAGCTCCTGCCTCCTCAGCGTCTGGAGGAGAGGCCGCAGGGACACAGTGCAGACAGTGCTATCAGCCCTTCTGTCCCCACGCCCTGCTCAGCCCCCCACACCTGTGCCTGTCCCTGCCACGCTCTCGTCGTGGAACCGCCCAGCAACTCCTCAGGTGTGCAGTGCCATCGGCGCTCCGGCTCGGCCGCCCTGCCCTTCGCCCCCCGACCCCGCTCGGGCCCCACACCGAGCCCGCCCTGCTCTTGGGCTGCTCGCGCGGCACCGCCCCCTCCCGCCCCGCCCCTCCCTGCCGCCTCCGGATTGGCCAATGGCCTGCTGGCCCCGCCCCCTTTGGCAGCCGCCACTCCACAGCGCTGAGGGGGACCCAGGACGGCGACAATCGAGAGGGTCCCTTGGGGCTTTGGGGGGCACGGGAGGGACTGGCGAGGGCAGGTGAGATTTAGGGCACCAGAGTAGAGGCGAGACTTGGGGCACGGGTGGACATTGGGACACCCCAAAAAGCCACCCAAATTGTCTCAGCCCCCTCCCCAAGCTGGCCTGACTTCACCCCCAGCATGGCTTCCAAGTGCCCCGAAACTTGTGCACCGCTGTGGGGGGAAGGGGGGGAGCAGCAGGACCTCTCCCCACATCCAAGCAGCTCCATGCCCAGCCGGCAGGAGTGGGGTGAGAGGTGGGGGGGTTCCCCCCAAATTTCCCCCACACCCATGACACAGCTGGACACTTGGGAGGCTGCCTCAGGCCTTATTGTCCACCTGCATCCCAAGACAGAGCACAAAATCCACCTGCAGCCCGTGGAGATTCCGTAGGGTCACAATGGTCCTTTGCTTCCATGAGGCTCCATCAGGTCCCAGTGGAACCCTGGTGCCATATTGTTCCATATCCTCCCAATGCTCTCCTGGGTTCCGTGAGGCCCTGCTGTGACACATTGGAGCCTTGGTTCCCTGAGTTACCATGACCCAGCTATGGTCTCCCATGTTCCATGGTGCTCTGCTTTGTCACAGTAGAGTCTTGATTCCATAAGATTCCACACCTTCACAATCGTCTCCTCTGGTCCGTCAGGAAACGCTGCATCACACCAGAGCCTTGCTTCCATCAAGTTCCATAACCTCACTATGCTTTTGGCTTCCATAAGCCCCTGATGTGTCACTATAGCAGTTGGCTTCCATAAGATTCCATAGCATCAATGAGGTCTGTGTTCCATGAGGCCCCACTGTGGCACACTGCAGCCTCGGTTCCATGAGTTTCCACCATCTCACAGCAGCTCCTGGGTTCCATGAGGCCCTGCTGTGATAAAATGGATCCTTGGTTCTGTGAGGTTTCAAAACCTCACTATGGTCTCTTGCTTCCCTAAGGCTCCTCTGTGGCACATTTGAACCTTGGTTCCACTGGGTCCCAGAACCTCACAGCAGTCTCCTGCACTCCAGGAGGAGCTGCTGTTTCCCATTTCAGCTTTGCATTCATGAGGTTCCATAACCTCCTCGTGGTCGCCAGGGCCCAGGGAGGCCCCACTGTGTCACATGAGAGCCTTGGGGCCAAGGGATTCCATGGCCTCCAAATGCTCTGCAGCCCCCAATTTTCCCTCTTTCCCTCTCCTTTTCCCTGGGCCGGCTTCCCCCCTGCCCCCAGCACTGGGCTGGGAGCAGCCGAGAGCCCCGCGCTGCCCATCCCGACCTGTCCTGGCTCCATCCCCACTCCTCCTGAGGCCTGCAAGGGCTATGGGGAACGACGAAGGAGGGATGGAACAGAAGGAGGGAGGAAGGAGGAGCGCGGGTAGCAATGGAAGGAGGAGGAGCGGGAGAAGGGATTGGGAGAAGCAGGAGAAGGAGGTGGCATTAGGGCAGAGAAGGAGGAGGAGGAGAATGGATGGAAGAAGAGGAGTGGGAGGAGGAGAGCCAGAAGGGGGAGGAGCAGGACGAACAGGAGGGACAAAGGAGAAGCGGCCAGAGCCACTAGGTCCGAGTCTCTCTGAATTCGCAGCCCCCTCCGCCCCCGGACCCTCGCCGCCCCATCCCGCAGGTGAGCGGGGAGGGGGAGCTCGCCCCAAATATCCGGGAGGGTCCCTGGGTTTGGGTCTTTTTCATGGAGGTTGTTTGGAGTTTGCGGGTCTTCAAAGCCAAGCTGGAAATGGCCCTCGGGGGGACATGGGGGCGGTCTCAGGTAGGAGTTTTTGGGGGGTCACAGTGGTGGTGGCAGCAGAGCCCTGATGGGGGCGGGGGGATGCAGGTCCCTCTGTGGTGGGGGTTGGGCTTTGCCTGGGCTGGGCCCTTCAAGCTCTGCCCGGGGCCACGTGCGGACCGGCTGGGGAGTGGGGGACACCGGTTTTGGGACCTCCGGGAGCCCCGGCTTCCCTAAGCAGGACCCCAGAGAGAGGATAACCTCAGTATGACCGTGGTCACTTCCCCTCACTCCCTGTAGGATGCCTGTTGCTCCCAGCATGAACCCAGTCACTCCCAGTCATTCCCTGTTATGATGCAATTTGCCCCCAGCACGGTCCCAGTTGCTCCCAGTTCCTCTCTCTTTCGCCCAGTGTGTTCCCAGTTCTCCCAGTTGCCCCTAGCATAGTCACAGTCACTCCCAGTACGATCCCAGGATGCGTCCAGTATGATGCCAGTCTCTCCCAGCTGGGCCCCCGTCACTCCCACTTGCCCCCAGTTACCCCAAGCATGGTCCCAGTTCCTGCCAGCACATTCCCTGTCACTCCCAGTGTGGTGCCAGTCACTACCTGTGTGGTCCCAGGCACTCCCAGTATATCCCAGTTGCCCTGAACATTCTCACAGCCATTCCCAGGCACTCCCAGTTCCTGCAGCACGGTTCAGTTGCCTCCAGGATTATCCCAGTCACTGCCAGTAGATCCCAGTTGTCAGCTGCATGCACCCTGTCATTCCCAGTTGCTCCCAGTGTATCCCCAGCTGGCTCCCAGCATGAGCCTAGTAGGTCCCATTAAGCCCCAGTCAGGGTCCACTGACACCCACTATAATCCCAGTATGATCCCAGTCCCTCCCAGTATGATGCCAGTGGCCCCCAAAGTGTTCCCAGTTGCTCCCTGTCAATGCCAGCATGAGCCCAGTAGCCTCCAGTATGATCCCTGTGATTCCCTGTCCCTCCCAGTATATCCCAGTTGCTCCCAGCGATTCCCTGTCCCTCCCAGTATATCCCAGTTGCTCCCAGCATGCTCCCAGTCATTCCCACTTCCTCCCAGTTCATTTCAGCATGATTCCTGTTGGCCGCAGCCACTCCCAGTCAATGCCAGTATGATTCCAGTCACTCTCAGTATGATCCCAGTGTCCCCCAGCATGGGCCCAGCTGTTCCCACTGTGATCCCAGTATGATCACATTTGCCCCCAGCATAGTCACAGTTGTTCCAAGTTCCTCCCACCTATGATCTCGCTTGCCCCCAGTGGGCCCTGGTATAGTCCCAGTTCCTCTCAGCAGGGTCCCAGTCATGCCCAGTTGCCCTGGGTGTGGTGCCAAGTGTTCCCAGAGTGGTTCCAGTCAGCCCAGTATGGTTACAGACACTCCCAGTATATCCCAGTGTCCCTCAGCATGCTCATAGTCATTCCCAGGGACTCCAAGATGCCCCAGTAAGGTTCTAGTTCCCTCAGAATGATCCCAGTACTTTCCCAGTTACTCCCAGTTGCCTCCAGCATAGTTCTAGTTTCAGTCAGTTGCCCAAAGTGTGGTCCTAGTTTGTCCCAGTATGATCCCAGTTGCCCCAGCTGTGGTCTCAGTCCCCTCAGCATGGTTCCAGTAGCTTCCAGCTGATCCCAGTTTCTCCCACTGTGTCCACAGTTTCCTTCCAACAGGGGCCCAGTAACCCCCAGCCAAGTTATGCAAATGCCCCTGGGGGGAACACTGGGTGTCCCGGGGAGGTGTTTTTGGGGGTTCTCGGTGCCAGTGCGAGCAGAGACCTGGCGGGGGGTGTTGGGATGTGGGTCTCCCTGTTGTGGGTGGTTGCCTGTGCCTGGGGCCATGTGTGGACCACACAGGACCAGTGGGGCATGGGGGACAGCAGTTTTGGGGACCCCCAGGAGAGCTGTAGGAAGGGAGAATGTAGAGGGATGATAGTGAAGCTTGGGGACCCCCAGGAGCCCCAGCAGCCTGGAGAGAAACACAGGGGATAGGGGATCCCTGGGACCCCCAAAACCCCTGGCTTCACTAAGTGAGACCTCAGAGAGTGGAGACCCACAGAACCCCAAAGGGAGGAACTTTGAGACGGGTGACCGCTGGGATTCCTGGGACCCCCAGCAGTCTGTGTAGGGCGGGGACGCTGGAGAGGGAGGACCCCCAGTACACACGGGACCCCCAACAGCCCAGACAGGGGGGAACCCCAGAACCTCAAAGAGGAGAGACCAGAGAGGAGGAACTCCTGGGAGAGTCTTTTTTAGGGCTGAATCTTGGTATTCTGGTGGTTTTTATGAACTGCAGATATCCAGTGACTCTTAAAGATGGAATTGGACAGGGTGACCTTCAAATCCAATGTAGTCCCCCCTTGTTTTCCCCCAAACCAGGATTTCCCATTCCCAAACCTTGACTGGATGGAGGAGGAGGCTGCGAGGAAGAGGAAGATGGCCCAGGACCCCCAAGAAGGTGAGGAGGAAGTCACTGCCCCTTTCCCCCCTCTCTTCTCCTCCATCTCTCAGCTGAGCATCGCCCCTGGCTGCAGGACAACCCTGCTGCCGACGCCGTCCTGCTGGGATGGATTGAGGGAATGTCCTTCCCCTTCCCTCTGGCACAGAGTCAAATCCCAAATCCTATCCTTGTCCTTCCTCCCCCAGATAATGAGCAGAGGATTGAGATAACGGAGGACAAATGCCCGTGGCAGAACCTTGTGGAAGGGGCAGTTCTGAGCAGTTCTGCGGTGCAGGAATCCAAGGGGAAGGATAAGCCACAGAGGTCTCGCACGAGGAGGGTCTCCAAACCCAGCCCGGGGTGCTCCGAGGAGGAAAGACCCACCCTGTGCCGAGAACGTGACCAGAGCTTCAGCCAGAGCTCGGGCCAGGTGGTCCATGAGCAGCTTGACGATGGGGAGAAGCCCTACAGGTGTGGGGAATGTGGGAAGAGCTTCAGGTGGCGCTCCTACTTG
Organism: Acanthornis magna; assembly: GCA_036785705.1. Lineage (NCBI taxonomy): Eukaryota > Metazoa > Chordata > Aves > Passeriformes > Acanthizidae > Acanthornis > Acanthornis magna. The sequence continues at coordinate 379,113 of JAWUZG010000484.1, read as the reverse complement.
ATCCGCCATCAGATGATCCACACAGGGGAACGTCCCTACAAGTGTGGGAAATGTGGGAAGAGCTTCAGAGACAGCTCCAACCTGGTCGTCCACCATATAATCCACACTGGGGAGAGGCCCTATGAGTGTAGGGAATGTGGGAAGAGCTTTAGCAAGAACTCCAACCTGATTGTCCACCAGCGGATCCACACAGGGGAGAGGCCCTATGAGTGTCCTGAGTGTGGGAAGAGGTTTCAGACCTCCTCCAGTCTCCTCCTCCATGAGCGCATTCACACAGAGGAGAGGCCCTTCCGCTGCCCTGACTGTGGGAAGGGCTTCAAGCGCAACTGCAACCTCATCATGCACCGGTGCATCCACACAGGGGAGAGGCCCTACGAGTGTCCCGAGTGTGGGAAGAGCTTCTCCAGGAGCTCAACCTTGATCCAACACCAACAGAGCCACCAATAAGGGCCCTGTGAGTGCCCTGAGTGCAGGAAGAGCTTCGTGTGCTTCTCCAACTCCATCCCCCATCAGAGGAGCCACGTTGGGAAGAGCCCTGGTGACCCACATTCCCTATGACCCACATTGGGAAGACACCAGGCAGGTGGTCCCCACGTCCTTCTGGATCTCCGTAGGCACCTGGATGAACACAGGGGCAGGAACATCCATGGGGACTATGATTGAAATCGGAAATTCATTGGGAAGAGCGGATTTGTAGACTTCGCACTCACAAAAATCTCACCGCCTCTGTCCAATTGTTTCTTCTGGTGGCATCAAGCAGTGCTGGATGATCTTGGAGGTCTTTTCTAACCTAAATAATTTCCTTCTTCATTCTGTCAAAACACAAAATTGAGGTTAAAATAAAGAAATTGAGCAAACGGAGCCACCAGTAAGGGAAGCCTTGCAAAAGCCCCGGGTGCAGGAAGTGGTTTGTCTGCTGCTCCAAATTTATCATCTAAAGCCGCATGTTTTTTCTGCCATTTGGGAGGGATATTTGGTGTTCGGGAGATATTCTAGAGGATTTGGTTGTTCTGGAATATTTGGTACATTTTCCTCCATCAGTTTGTGTTCAAAAAGCCAAGAGGGATAGATCTATTATCTCAAAACTACACAATTCCACTGAAAAGTACTCAATCTTCCCCCAAAATGGCTCAATCCTTGCCCAAAATGCTCAATTCCACAGCCCCTCAGGGTGGAATGGCATTGGAAGGGGATTGGGCAAACAGGAGTGCAATTCAGGGGGATGAGATGGGCATTGGGTGGGGCAGAATGGGAGGGATGGGGTTTGGGAGGGGTGGAATGGGGGAAATAGGGCTTGGAAAGGGGGTTGTGGTGTCCAGGAGGGGTGGGATGGATCGTAGTGTGGATTGGGATGGTGGGGCAGGGTCTGGAATGAGACAGCCAAAGGTTGGGTCTGATGAAGGGAGGGGGAACCAGTTCCTGAGTGGGATTTGGGGTATTCCACGTTCCTGAAGGGATTTTGGGGCATCCCACATTTTGGAGGCAGTTTTGGGGTACTCCCCAGTTCTTGGGGGGTTCCTGAGAGCAGCTCCATGGAGCTCCATTGCCAGGGGTGGTTGCCATGGACACGAGCTCAGAGCTGTACCCAGAGTCTGTTGCCTCAGTGCTGGAGAGCAGAGAAATGATCGATGGCTCCAAAAATCTGGAGTGTGTGTTTGGGGGCAGGGCAAGTTCTGCGTAGGTGGGGCGGTCACTGCCCCACCCGCAGCCACTGCAGCCTCTGGGCCAGCCCCAAAGTGGCTGCCAAGCCCCTGGCACCCCGAAAACCCCACCTGTGAGAGGGACCAGAGCAGGTAAAGGCTGTGACACAGCTGTGACACTGACACGTCCCACGGCCCCGGAGCTCACAGCAGCTGAGATGGCGCTGGATGCAAGGCCATGGCTGTGGATATCTCTTCCTTTCTCTCTCTCTGTCTCTCTTTTCCTGACTTCCTTTTGTCAAAATCTGGATAACTTGAAGTTGAACAGTTTAGAGTTTTCTGAGTCAGCGCTTTGTGAAGTGCCTTACCACAATTGCAGGTTTAATATAAGTTATAAGCTAAGTTAAATACTAGTCCTCTGTTAAATTGTTAAGTCATAGGTTATAAGTGAGGTTACATACTGTTAAGTGCTGTTCTTTTTCTAAATTGTTAAGTCATATGTTTAAGGTAAGGTTAATGTGGAAGTTAAGTTCTCTTAAGTTTGAGGCCTGTTAAGCTCTCAGGCTGTATTCCTTTTATCCTTGCCCTCACTGTCCTTTTGTCATACACACCTAAACACACATACACACACACACAGAGGAACAGTTCTTGGTTAATTTCCAGTTTGATTCATTGGATTTTATTGATTTTGTTGTTGCTTTGTGTCCTTGGTGTGCCTGAACTGTCCAGTCAGGAGCAGAGTGACTCTTGCCAATGAACTTTTTTGTGCTGTCGCTGAATATTAAATCAGGTTTTTGCTGCTCCCTTGTTGGGGATTTTTTAAGTGCTCTCAAGCCCTTGTTCGTAAGAGGGTGAAGGAGCCCTGGGCCAGGCTCTTGCCAGGGGACACAGAGATGCTGCCGGAGGGTCACTGTAACACTGTCCCACCTCCCCAATAGCCAGTGCCCCCTGTCCCCATGTCAGGCTCTGGGATTCGATCTCGTGGAACATCCTCTGGGGGAGGCTGCAGCACCGGGGCAGGGGGGACCCGGGGGGACAGGGGACCCTGCTGTGCATGATCAGCGTTGGACTTCTCTGGGGGGACTGTGAGGGGGGGCCAGGGCAGAGTGACCTCCCCAGTGACCTCACACAGCCCCTGTGGTCTCATTCAGCCATGTGATGTCACAGCCTGCTCTGTGATGTGACACAGCCACCCAGTGACCTCACACAGCCCCACTCTGGGCTGTCACACAACCTGCCCTGGGATGTCACAAACAATTCTACGATGTCACAGCCCCACTCTGTGATGTCACAGCCCATGCTGTCACGACGCCTCAGGTGTGCAGTGCCATCGGCGCTCCAGCTCGGCCGCCCTGCCCTTCGCCCCCCGACCCCGCTCGGGCCCCACACCGAGCCCGCCCTGCTCTCGGGCTGCTCGCGCGGCACCGCCCCCTCCTGCCCCGCCCCTCCCTGCCGCCTCCGGATTGGCCAATGGCCTGCTGGCCCTGCCCCGTTTGGCAGCCGCCGCAGTGCTGAGGGGGACCCGGGACGGCGACAATTGGGAGGGTCCCTTGGGGCTTTGGGGGCATGGGAGGGACTGGCGAGGGGGGGGACAAGGGCGCCAGAGCAGGGTCGAGATTTGGGGCGGGGATTGACACTGGGACACCCCAAAAAGCCGCCCAAATTGTCCCAGTCCCCTCCCCAAGCCAGCCCAACTTCATCCCCAGCATGGCTTCCAAGTGCCCTGAAACTTGTGCACGTCTGTGGGAGGCAGAGGGGAAGCAGCAGGACCCCTCCCCATGTCCCAGCAGCTCTGTGCCCAGCTGGGAGAAGGAGCAGGGTCAGGGGTGTGGGTGTCTCCCCAAATTTCCCCCACACCCATGACACAGCCTGACACTTGGGAGGCTGCCTCAGGCCTTATTGCCCACCTGCATCCCAAGGCAGAGCACAAAATCCACCTGCAGCCCACACTGATTCTGTAGGGTCACAATGGTCCCTTCCTTCCATGAGGTTCCATCAGGTCACAGTGGAACCCTGGTGCCACATTGTTCCATAGCCTCCCAATGCTCTCCTGGGTTCCGTGAGGCCCTGCTGTGACACATTGGAGCTTTGCTTCCCTGAGTTACCATGACCCAACTATTGTCTCCCGTGTTCCATGAGTCCCTGCTTTGTCACAGTAGAGCCTTGGTTCTGTAAGATTCCACAGCTTCACAATGGTCTCCTCTGTTCCATGAGGACACACTGTCATACTGGAGCCTTGCTTCCATCAAGTCCCATAACCTCACTATGCTTTTGGCTTCCATAATGTTTCACTTTAGCATTTTGCTTCCATGAGATTCCATAGCTTCAATGTCGTCTCCTGTGTCCATTGAGGCTCCACAGTGGCACACTGCAGCCTCGGTTCCATGAGTTTCCATCACCTCACAGCAGCTCCTGGGTTCCATGAGGCCCTGCTGTGACAAAATGGATCCTTGGTTCTGTGAGGTTCCAAAACCTCACTATGGTCTCTTGCTTCCCTAAGGCTCTCCTGCATCACATTTGTGCCTTGGTTCCATTGGGTTCCAGAACCTCACAGTAGTCTCCTGCACTCCAGGAGTAGCTGCTGTTTCCCATTTCAGCCTTTGCTTTAATGAGGTTCCATAACCTCCTCGTTGTCGCCTGAGCCCCAGGAGGTCCCACTGTGTCACATGAGAGCCTTGGGGCCAAGAGATTCCATGGCCTCAAAATGCTCTCCTGGACTCCATGAGGTGCCACTGTGTCACACTGGAGCCTTGGTTCCATGAGGCTCCATTGCCTCACTATGGTCTCTTGGTTCCATAAGGCCGCACCGTGTCAGGCTGGAGCCTTGGTTCCATGAGGTTTCGTAACCTCACTTTGGTCTCCTGGGTTCCATGCAGCCCTTCTGCGCCTCAAGGGACACTTGGTTCCATGAGATTCCATTGCGTCACAGTGCTCTCCTGGGTGCCACGAGGCCACACTGTGACACAACTGATGTGGGCAAAGCACAGAGAGATTTCAGGGGCACAGGGGATTCTTGGTCAGCACCTTCTGGCCCCTGCCCCCTCGTGGCCATGGCAAGAGCAGGCTAGGATGGCCCTGGCAAGGGGGGGTCTGCTTGGGTCCCCGCAGATCTGGGATGTGACCGTGTCTCTCTTCCTCTCTGTCATGCTGAGATCATGTTGGGAGAGCAACTGGTGCTGAAAGGGAGCACGGTGTGTTCCCAGTCACTCTCAGATACTCCAGGTTTAGTCCAGTCACTCCCAAAATGATCCAAACATGACCCCAGTGTGGTCCCACTCACTGCCAGTGGGAACCAGTTGCCCCCACATGGTTCCAGTTGCTGTCTTTCACTGTCACTTTTGTTCCAGTCACCTCCAGTCTCTCCCAGTTCCCTCGAGCATATTCCCAGTCACTCCCAGTTTCACCCAGTTGCTCCCAGCATGATCCCATTTGCCCACAACCACTCCCAGTCTCAATGTAGTCACAGTCACTGCCAGTATGATCCCAGTTCATTGCAGTAGGAGCCCAGTTGCTTCCAATCTCCCCAGCACACACCCAATCACTCCCAGTTCCTCCCAGTTGCTCCTAGCATGATCCCAGTTGTTCAGAACAGCTCCCGGGCACACTCAGAATGAACCCAGTCACTCCCAGTATATCCCAATTGCTCCCAAAATCATCTCAATTGCCCCCCCGCAGGCTCCTGTTCACTCCCAGCATGATCTCAGTATGATCCCAGTAGAACTCAGTTGCTCTCTGTGCTGCCACTCCCGGGATCCCCCACCCCTCTCTGCGTTCCCCCCTCCCGGATCTCCAGGCTCCCAGAGGAGCCCCAAGGGCTGCAAGTCCCCGCCCAGGCTCCCCACCAAAGTCCACATTGAATCTGCAGCCCCCAGTTTTCCCTGTTTCCCTCTCCTTTTCCCCGCGCCGGCTTCCCCCCTGCCCCCAGCGCTGGGTGGGAGCAGCCGAGAGCCCCGCGCTGCCCATCCCGACCTGTCCCGGCTCCATCCCTGCTCCTCCCGCGGGCTGCGAGGGCTTCGGGAATGGTGGAGGAGGAGGGAGGAGGATGGAGGAGTGCGGGAAGCGATTGGGGGAAGTGGAGAAGGAGGTGGGATTAGGGGGGAGAAGGAGGAGAAGGGATGGAAGAGTGAGCGGGAGGAACAGGAGGGGCATAGGAGAAGCCGGAAGTAACCACGCGGTCCGGGTCTCCTGGATTTCGCAGCTCCCCGTGGACCACCGCTGCCCCATCCCGCAGGTGAGCGGGGAGGGGGAGCTTGCCCCTAATATCCAGGGGGTCCCTGGGTTTGGGGTTTTCTTGCAACGATGCTTAGAGTTTACGGGACTTGAAAGCCGAGCCGGAAATGCTGCTCAGGGGAACATAGGGGGATTGCTGGGAAGTGTTTTTGGGGGTCCTGGTGGCGGTGCAGGCAGAGCCCCAATGGAGGCGGGGGGATGCAGGTCCCCCCGCGCTGGGGGTTGGACTCTGCCCAGGCTGGGCCCTCCAAGCTCTGCCCGGGGCCATGTGCGGACCGGCGGGGGAGGGGGGAGACACCAGTTTTGGGGACCCCCGGGAGCCCCGGCTTCCCTAAGCGGGACCCCAGGGAGAGGAGACCCCCAGAACTGCGGAGCGGGGACCCCACGAAGGGGAATCCCCGGGATTGCTGGGACCCCCGGCACGGGGTCTGGGGGCTGGAGGGGTGGCATGGCTGGAAAGGGGTTCAGGGCTGCTGGGTCCCGGAAGTGACTACTCCCAGTAGGAGCCCAGTCAATCCCAGTATGACCCTGGTCACTTCCCCTCACTCCCTGTAGGATCCCTGTTACTCCCAGGATGAACCCAGTCACTCCCAGTCATTCCCTATTATGATGCAATTTGCCCCCAGCATGGTCCCAGTTGCTCCCAGTTCCTCCCTCTTTTGCCCAGTGTGTTCCCAGTTCTCCCAGTTGCCCCTAGCATAGTCACAGTCACTCCCAGTACAATCCCAGGATGAGTCCAGTATGATGGCAGTCTCTCCCAGCAGGGCCCCAATCACTACCACTTTTCCCCCCTTGCTCCCAGCATGGTCCCACTTGCCCCCAGCACATTCCCAGCCACTCCCAGTATGGTCCCAGTCACCACCTGCATGGTCTCAGGCACTCCCAGTATATCCCAGTTGCCCTGAACATTCTCGTAGTCATTCCCAGGCACTCCCAGTTCCCTCAGCATGGTTCAGTTGCCCCCAGGATTATCCCAGTCACTGCCAGTAGATCCCAGTTGTCAGCAGCATGCACCCTGTCATTCCCAGTTGCTCCCAGTGTATACCCAGTTGGCTCCCAGCATGGGCCTAGTGACTCCCAGCCTGGGCCTAGTAGCTCCCAGTAAGCCCCAGTCAGCGTCCATTGACACCCACTGTAATCCCAGTGTGATCCCAGTCCCTCCCAGTATGATGCCAGTGGCCCCCAATGTGATCCCAGTTGCTCCCTGTCAATGCCAGCATGAGCCCAGTAGCCTCCAGTACGATCGCAGTGACTCTCTGTCTCTCCCAGTATATCCCAGTGGCCCCCAGCATGCTTCCAGTCATTCTCAGTTCCTCCCAGTTGCTTTCAGCATGATTCCAGTTGCCCAGAGCCACTTGCAGTCAATCCCAGTATGATTCCACTCTCCCTCAATGTGATCCCAGTATATGCCATCATGGGGCCAGTTGCTGTCAGCCCAGTATGATCCCAGTTGCTCCCAGCATAGTTCCAGTTGTTTCCAGTTTCTCCCAGGATGATCCCAATTGCCCCCATTGGCCCCTAGTATAGTACCAGTCCCTCTCAGCAGGGTCCCAGTCATGCCCAGTGTGGTCCCAGAGACTCTCACTTGCTCCCAGTTTCCCCCAGCATGGTCCTGAGTGTTCCCAGTGTGTTTCCATTCAGCCCAGTGTGGTTACAGACACTCCCAGTATATCCCAGTTGCCCTCAGCATGCTCATTGTCATTCCCTGGCATTCCCAGTTACTCCCAGTTTCTCCCAGCATGGTTCCAGTTTCAGTCAGTTGCCCAAAGTGTGGTCCCAGTTTTTCCCAGTATGATCCCAGTTGCCCCAGCTGTGGTCTCAGTCCCCCTCAGCATGGTTCCAGTAGCTTCCCGTTGATCCCAGTTGCTCCCAATGTGTCCACAGTTTCCTCCCAAGATGGGCCCAGTAATCCCCAGTCAGGTTGTGCAAATGCCCTTTGGGGGGACGTTGGGGGGTCCCTAGGAGGTGTTTTTGGGACATTCTGGTGGCAGTGCAGGCAGGGCCCTGTTGGGGGGTGGGGGGATGTGGGTCCCTCCCATGGTGGGGATTGTGCGCTACTCAGGGCCACATGGGGAACATGGGGGATGGGGGACACAGCTTTTGGGGACCCCCGGGAGCACCGTGGGAGGGGAGAATGGAGAGGGGTGATAGCGGAACTGGAGGACCCCCGCAGCCTGGAGGGGGGACCCTTGGGACCCTGAAATGGGCACCCACAGAGGGGGCACCCCCAGGAGCCCCGGCTGCCTGGTAGGGGACCCAGAGAGAGGAGACCCCCAGAACTCCAAGGTGGGGAACTTGGAGAGGAGGACCCTTGGGATTCCTGGCACCCCCTGCAGTCTGGAGGGGGAGGGGCCCCAATATACACAGGACCCCCAACAACCCAGACAGGGAGGAACCCCAGAACTGCAAAGAGGAGAGACCAGAGAGGGATAACTCCTGGGAGAGTCTTTTTTGGTGCTGAATCTTGGTGTTCTGGAGGTTTTTATGAAGCCCAGATGCCCAGTGACTCCTAAAGATGGAATTAGACAGGGTGACCTTCAAACTCAGTGTAGTCCCCCCTTGTTTTCCCCCAAACCAGGATTTCCCATTCCCAAACCTTGGCTGGATGGAGGAGGAGGAGGAGGCTGTGAGGAAGAGGAAGATGCCCCAGGACCCCCAGGCAGGTGAGGAGGAAGTCACTGTCCCTTTCCCCCTCTCTTCTCCTCCCTCTCCCAGCCCAGCATCACCCCCAGCTGCAGGACAATCCTGCTGCCAACACCGTCCTGCTGGGGACAGATTGCGGGGATGTCCTTCCCTTTCCCTCTGGCACAGAGAGAAATCCCAAATTCTCTTCTTGTCCTTCCTCCCCCAGATAATACGCTGATGACCGTGGAGAAGAAATCCTTGGGGCACAACCTCATGGAAGAGGCCGTTTTGAGCAGCTCCACTGTGCAGGAATCCAATGGGGAGGAAACACCGCAGAGGTCTCACAGGAGGAGGTGCTCCAAACCCAGCCTAGGGTGCACGGAGGAGGAAAGACCCACCCTGTGCCGGGAAGGTGACGAGAGCTTCAGCCAGAGCTTGTGCCAGGTGGTCGATGAGCAGCTTCGTGAAGGGGAGAAGCCCTACAAGTGTGGGCAATGTGGGAAGAGCTTCTGGCAGAGCAACCACCTGATCCGCCATCAGATGATCCACACAGGGGAACGGCCCTACAAGTGTCGGGAGTGTGGGAAGAGCTTCAGAGACACCTCTGGCCTGATGGTCCACCAGCGGATCCACGCCGGAGAGAGGCCCTACGAGTGTCCTGAGTGTGGGAAGAGCTTCAGCACGAGATCCCACCTGATTGTCCACCAGAGGAACCACAGTGGGGAAAGGCCCTATAAGTGTCCTGAGTGTGAAAAGAGGTTTCAGAGCTCTTCTACTCTCCTCAAACATCAGCGCATTCACACAGAGGAGAGGCCCTTCTGCTGCCCCGACTGTGGGAAGGGCTTCAAGCAGAACAGCAACCTCATCATGCACCGTCGCATCAACACTGGGGAGAGGCCCTACGAGTGTCCCAAGTGTGGGAAGAGGTTTCCCAAGAGCTCTGATCTCGTCAGGCATGAGCGGATTCACACAGAGGAGAGGCCCTTCCGCTGCCCTGTCTGTGGGAAGGGCTTCAAGCACAACTCCCACCTCATCAGGCACCGGCGCATCCACACCAGGGAGAGGCCCTACGAGTGTCCCGAGTGTGGGAAGAGCTTCTCCAGGAGCTCTCACCTGAGCCGACACCAACGGAGGCACCGATAAGGGAAGCCCTGTGAGTGCCCTGAGTGCAGGAAGAGCTTCATGTGCTGCTCCAACTCCATCCCCCATCAGAGGAGCCACATTGGGAAGAGCCCTGGTGACCCACATTCCCTGTGATCCACATTGGGAAGACACCTGGCAGGTGTTCTCCACATCCTTCTGGATCTCTGTAGGCACCTGGATGAACACAGGGTGAGGAATATCCATGGGGACTCTGATTGAAATTGGAAATCCATTGGGAAGAGTGGATTTGTGGACTTTACACTCACAAAAATCTCACCTGCTCTGTCCAATTGTTTCTTCTGGTGGCATCAAGCAGTGCTGGATGATCTTGGAGGTCTTTTCTAACCTAAATAATTTCCTTCTTCATTCTGTCAAAACAACTAAAATTGAGGTTAAAGCAATTGAGCAAACGGAGCCACCAGTAAGGGAAGCCCTGCAAAGGCCCTGAGTGCAGGAAGTGGTTTGTCTGCTGCTCCAAATTTATCATCTAAAGCTGCATGTTTTTTCTGCTATTTGGGAGGGATATTTGGTGTTCGGGAGATATTCTAGAGGATTTGGTTGTTCTGGAATATTTGGTACATTTTCCTCCATCAGTTTGTGTTCAAAAAGCCAAGAGGGATAGATCTATTATCTCAAAACTGCACAATTCCACTGAAAAGTACTCAATCTTCCCCCAAAATGGCTCAATCCTTGCCCAAAATGCTCAATTCCACAGCCCCTCAGGGTGGAATGGCATTGCAAGGGGATTGGGCAAACAGGAGTGCAATTCAGGAGGGATGAGATGGGCATTGGGTGGGGCAGAATGGGTGGGATTGGGTTTGGGAGGGGTGGAATGGGGTGGAAATGGGGCTTGGGAAGGGGGTCGTGGTGTCCAGGAGGGGTGGGATGGGTTGGGGTGTGGATTGGCAGGGTGGGGCAGGGTCTGGAATGAGACAGCCAAAGGTTGGGGGTGATGAAGGGAGGGGGAATCAGTTTCTGAGTGGGATTTGGGGTATTCCATATTCCTGAAGGGATTTTGGGGCATCCCAAACTTTGGAGGCAGTTTTGGGGTACTCCCCAGTTCTTGGGGGGTTCCTGAGAGCAGCTCCATGGAGCTCCATTGCCAGGGGTGGTTGCCATGGGCACGAGCTCAGAGCTGCAGGCAGTCCATTGCCTCGGTGCTGGAGAGCAGAGAAATGATGGATGGCCCCAAACATCTGGAGTGTGTGTTTGGGGGGCAGGGCAAGTTCTGCATAGGTGGGGTGGTCACTGCCCCACTCCCAGCCACTGCAGCCTCTGGGCCAGCCCCAAAGTGGCTGCCAAGGCTCTGGCACCCTGAAAACCCCACCTGTGAGAGGGACCAGAGCAGGTAAAGGCTGTGACACGGCTGTGACACTGACACGTCCCACGGCCCCGGAGCTCACAGCATCTGAGATGGTGCTGGATCCAAGGCCATGACCATGGATCTCTCTCTCTCCCTCTCTCCCTCTCTCTCTCTCTCTCTCTCTCTCTCTCCCTCTCTCTCTCTCTCTCTCTCTCTCTCTCTTTTCCTGATTTCCTCTTGTCAAAATTGGGATAACTTGAAATTGGACAGGTTAGAGTTTTCTGAGTCAGTGCTTGGTGAAGTGCCTTGCCATAATTGCAGGCTTAATATAAGTTAGAAGCTAAGTTAAATACTATACCTCTGTTAAATTGTTAAGTCATAGGTTAGAAGTGAGGTTAAATACTGCTCTTCTTTTGCTAAATTGTTAAGTTTGAGGTAGAAGTTAAGGTTAAGGTAGAAGTTAAGTCCTGTTAAGTTTGAGGGCTGTTAAGCTTTCAGGCTGTGTTCCTTTTATCCTTGCCCTGACTATCCTTTTGTCACATACACCTGAACACACACACACAAACACACACACGCAGACAGTTCTGGGTTCATTTCTGGTTTGATTGATTGGATTTTGTTTGATTTTGTTGTTGGTTTGTTCCCTTGGTGTGCCTGAACTGTCCAGTCAGGAGCAGAGTGACTTTTGGCAATGAACTTTGTTGTGCTGTCACTGAATATTAAATCAGGTTTTTGCTGCTCCCTTGCTGGGGATTTTTTAAGCTCTCTCAAGCCCTCGTTCGTAAGAGGGTGAAGGAGCCCTGGGCCAGGCTCTCGCCCTGGGGGACATGGGGATGCTGCCAGGGGGTCCCTGTAATGCTATCCCACCCCCCGTGGCCCCATCCCCAGTCCCCATGGGTTCGATCACATGGAACATCCTCTGGGGGAGGCTGCAGCACCAGGGCAGGGGGGACCTGGGGGGACAGGGGACCCTGCTGTGCACGAGCAGCATTGGACTTCTCTGGGGGGAGCTGTGAGGGGGGGCCGGGGCAGAGTGACCTCCCCAGTGACCTCACACAGCCCCTGTGACCTCACACTGCCATGTGATGTCATAGCCTGCTCTGTGATGTGACACAGCCACCCAGTGACCTCACACAGCCCCACTCTGGGATGTCACACAATGTGCCCTGTGATGTCACAAGCCATTCCATGATGCCACACAGCCACCCTGTGATGTCATAACCCTGTCTGTGATGTCAAAGCCTTCTCTGTGGCATCACATGTCCTGCTCTGTGATGTCACAGGCAACTCTGTTATGTCACACAGCCGCGTTGTGATGTCACATCCCATTCTGTGATGTCATACATCCACCCTCTGATGTAATAGTCTGCTCTGTGATGTCACAACCCACCCTGTGATGTCACGAGCCACTTGGTGATGTCACAGAGCCCACCACTGTGATGTCACAAGCCATTCAGTGATGTCATAGCCAGGTCTGTGATGTCGCACAGTTCCCTCTGTGATGCTGTAGCTGCTTGATGACCTCACACAACCAACTCTGTGATGTCGCAGCCCAATTTGTGACCCCACGCAATCCACTCTGTGATGTCACACAACCACTTTCTGACATCACAGCTGCTCTGGGGCTCTGGGACACAGCCCCACAGGTGCCTATGGCTATGACACAGCCCCCTCTGGGCCATGGCACAGCCCCTGCCAATGCTGAGCACCTGGGAGCTCTGGCTGTGCCCTGCTCGTCTCCCTGAGCTGCCCTGGCAGTGGCCCAGCCCTGCTGGGCTGTGCACAGGAGCTGCTCCTGGGCAGAGCTGTCTCTCTGCAGCGCTGCCGCTTGCCAGGAGCTGCCTCTGTGCCAGGAGCCCGGCCCAGCTCAGCAGCACAGCCACAGCACAGGGACTTGAATGAGCCTTGCGGGGCTTTGCTGCTCTTTACATCAGACTCAGTCCCTCCCAGTGTGTTCAAATAACTTCTCAAGAAGTCAAAGTTAAATTGAAATACTCAAGTTTCTTGCAGTTGTAATAAATCCCACAGTGCGACATGACTGAGAAAGCGTCCCCAGGTTCCAGTTAGAGCAAAACACTGCAGGCAGTGATGGCAGGTGGGGACAAGCAAGGGAAAGGTGTGTGTGATGCTGAGCCAACCTGGATATGTTTCAGGAATCCAAAGGGCCAAGCCCTGAGCTCCAGCCCTGGCGAATGTGGAGTTACAGCTAGAAAGGAGAAGTGAGAGCACTGCTAAACTTAAGTCCAAAGTGAACACAGCAATGCTGTTAGGCTGCAAACCATGGCAGGCAGTGCGGCCTACCACGGAATAGAGAGCATAAGAGAGAAGCATGTTTGGTATGTACCTGTACTGGTTAGTGCTAGCTTTTAGTTTTGCAATGTTATTAAAAAACATAGATATGGTTGTTATAGTGATTACCATTTATATGAGAATCTATTTTTAGCTACTGCTGAAAAAGTATAAATACTCAGCTCTGTATCAATAAAATTGGCTTTTTGCATCAATGCAATCTGCCCCATCTGTTCCATCGCCCATAGGCATGCGTCACTCGACAACTGCTGCCCTGTGTGGGGACCGGAATTGCCCTTTGGTGATGGACGGTGAGCTGTGCAGAACTTCAGGATTTTGCCGAAGGTGAAGCTGCAGGACAGCGAGAGCCTTCGGGATTGTGGTTAAACTGTGGGAAGAAGCAGGAGCCACTGCGGTCGGCAATTGATCCTCTGGAAAAGAGGTGAGTTGCTGCAGGGGACTATGGGACAGAGTCAGGGTATGAACAGCCTAGAAAGAGACATTTCCCACCTTATGTCAAAACTGCCAGACAATCAAGGCAAACCTTTGCCTGTGCATGATTTAAAACTTATACTTAAATGGAGTGTGTTTAACCTACAAGGGGTAACTCTGTCCACAATTTTTATGGTGGATTTGTGGGAGAGAGTACGAGTGGAACTTTGGAATGCTGTAGCTGAAGGCAATAAAGCTGCTGCAGAAATTATTCCCTCCTGGAAAGTAATTTTTGAAGCTTTAAAAGCTCAAGAAAAATCTCATGAAAAATCTCTTGCTAAAGATGAAGAAGATGCCCCTTGCCCCCCTCTGCAGAAGTGGAGCCTCAAAGCTCTTCACAATCTGAAGAGACAATGCCTTTTCCACTCAAAGCTCCAGCCCCCCTTGCAACAAAAAGGGAGAGAGGGTCCTCACAATTTATAAAAACATTTGCTGCTGGCTATGGTCCAGCTGACAGCAGTGAGGATGAAGAATATCCTTTTGACCCCGGACACATTGATCCTGAGAAAGAACCAAATTTATTTCCCCCCGACTCTCACAATACCTGGGTCCGCCTAAAACAACAAGCATTAAAAGAAGAAGATTTAGACTTTGCAACTGTAGGGGAGTCCCCTGCAACTTCAAAGGTCTGTTTCAACTGCGGCAAACCCACTCACTTTAAAAAAGACTGCCCGCATCGAAAAGAGATAATCCTAAAGCCATTCCTGTGTGCCCACGATGCCGCAAAGGCCAACATCCTGCTAACCAATGTCGCTCTAAGTATAATTCTGAAGGTCGCCTGTTCCAAGGATGCCAGGGAAACTGCAACCAGAGCACGGGACGGTGGCACCACGCTCTGACACAGATGCCTCAGCCGCCCTCGCAGATATCAGCTCCACGGATGCCCTTGCAAATGCCCAACAGGAACGTGCCTCATGTCTTTGCCCAGCAACTGCAGACAGCACCGGATTGGACTTATACACCTCAACCACAGTAATGTTATGTGATTCTTCTGTTCATTTACTCCTTACAGGAATTTTTACACCACTAATGTTCTAAAAAACTGCCCTGCTTGTGGGAGGGTCCTCCACTAGCCTTCCAGGACTCTCTGTTATCCCTGTGATTATAGCCTTAGATTCTAATGAGGAATTTAAAGTTATGGTTTGGATCCCTAATCCACCATGCTTTGTTCCACAAGGAACCCGCATAGCAAAATTAATCCCTTTTCCACATAATTCACCATTTTCTTTAAAATGTTATAACATCAAAGTGAAAAAATTTGATTCCACAGAAACCCCTCAAATATTATGGACACAAACAATTTCAAATAAACGTCCTATCTGCCAATGCACCCTGTCATTACGAGGACAACAAATTATGCTCACTGGTATTTTAGATACCAGAGCTGATGTCACTGTCATTTCTCAGGATAAATGGCCTCCACATTGGGTCCTCATGGAGGTGCCCCAAGCCCTCACTGGGATCGGAGGAAGCAATCACAGCTATAAAAGTCAGCATCTAATTCAACTAACAGGACCAGAAGGCCACACAGCCTCTGTAAGACTATTTGTTTTACCTGTGCCCATGGTCTTATGAGGATGAGATGTACTCTCTCAATGGGGTTTCAAAACTCAGTCTGATTTTTAGTGGGGACCACTGAAGCACACGACACCCTGAAATTAACCTGGAAAACTGATACACCTATTTGGGTGGATCAATGGTCCCTGCCATTACCTAAACTGCATGCACTCACTGAATTAGTCCAGGAACAGCTTCAAAAAGGACACATAGTTCCCTCCACCAGTCCTGGGAATTCACCTGTGTTTGTAATCAAAAAACAATCTGACAAGTGGTGCTTGCTCCATGACCTCCGTAAAATTAACGCTGTTATGGAGAACATGGGAGCACTTCAACCTGGCCTCCCATCTCCTACCATGATCCCTTGAGATTGGTATTTGACAGTCATTGATTTAAAGGATTGCTTTTTTGATATTCCCTTGCATCCTGAGGATGCACCAAAATTTGCCTTTTCTGTCCCAAGCACCAGTATGCAAGCACCCTTGCAAAGGTATCACTGGGTTCTCCTGCCCCAAGGCATGAAAAATAGCCCCACTATTTGCCAGTGGTTTGTTGCAAAAATCCTCAGCCCCATTCGTCGGGACATGCCTGACACTCTTTCATATCATGACATGGATGACATTCTAATTGCTGCAGAAAAACAAGAAGTTATGGAGAAAGGCCTAGCCCTTGTCAGCAATGCTGTAACCCAAGCAGGACTTTGTGTTGCTCCTGAAAAAAGTCAGCGTCAACCCCCTTGGAAATACCTTGGCTGGTGAACTAAGACCCAGAGTATTTCCCCTTAGCCCTTACAAATTCAAACCAACATTTGTACTTTGCATGATGCTCAAAAACTTTTAGGAACAATTAATTGAGTTCGTTCCTTGTTAGGAATCTCAAATGCAGATTTAAGTCCTCTGTTTGCTCTGTTAAAAGGAGAAGCAGATTTATTATCACCTCGGCAGCTTACACTGGAAGCTCGCCAAGCATTACAAAAAGTAGCCGATGCTATTTCAAATCCACAAGCAGCCTGATGGGCTCCTGAGTTGCCCTTTTCTTTAATAATTTTAAATCCAGCCAAGCAGCTCCATGCTTTCATTTTTCAGTGGGACCCTAATTTGCCAGACCCTTTAGTAATTATTGAATGGATTTTTTTGCCACACCATGTCCAAAACTGTCAGCACTCAACATGAAATGCTTGCTTTGCTCATTGTAAAAACTAGACAAAGGCTTGTCACACTTGCAGGTGTAGACTTCTGTTTGATTTGTTTGCCTGTTACTACTGTTTACTTACAGTGGCTACTTCAAGAGTCTGAAGTGTTTCAAATGGCTCTCACCGACTTCTCTGGACAACTTTCTACACATCTCCCAAAGCACAAGCTCGTGGCAGTCAGTTTTCATCTCTTAACACGACCCAAGAGAAGAGAAGTCCCGTTACAAGCATTAACTGTTTTTACAAATGGATCTGGTCACACCCACAAGTCAATAATACTGTGGTGGAACTCAAATCTGAACTGATGGGACTCAGATGTCATCACTGTTTCAGGATCCCCTCAAATTCTTCAATTAGCAGCTGTTGTACGAGCCTTCAAACACTGGTCTGTTCCTTTTAACCTAATAACTGACTCTGCTTATGTTGCAGGACTCCTAGAAAGAGCTGAAGCTGCTGTGTTAAAAGATGTGCCTAATGCAAACTTGTTTTATTGGCTACAGCAGCTTGTTTTCCTTTTAGATAACAGAAAAGAGTCATATTTTGTAATGCATGTTAGACCTCCCACTACTTTACCTGGTTTCATTGCAGAAGGAAATCGCCAAGCAGACCTGCTAACGCTGCCTGCACAGGTTGTACCTGATTGTTTTTCCCAGGCAAAAATCAGTCACTCATTTTTAACCAAAATGCTGCTGCGCTGGCAAGAACTTTTGCTTTGCCTTCTCGCCAAGCCTCTAGCATTGTGGCTCTGTGCCCAGACTGCCAAAGGCACTCCTTTCCCTCTCTAGCTGGAGGTGTTAACCCTAGAGGACTCCAAAGCCTCAAAATTCAGCAAACAGATGTTACTCCTTTTCCCAAATTTGGCAGACTTAAATATATACACTCCTCTACAGACACCTTCTCAGGTGCCCTGTTTGCCTCCTGTCATACAGGAGAGACAGCAAAAGATGTTTGTCGTCACTTTGCAGGTGCCTTTGCAGTCTTGGGAATTCCCTCACAGATCAAAACTAATAATGGCCCAGCGTATATTTCCCAGAGAGTTGCAAATTTTCTTGCCCTCTGGGGAGTGATACACAAAACAGAGATTCCTCATTCCTCAACAGGCCAAGCTGTCATTGAAAGAGCCCATTGCTCACTTAAACATCTTTTATTACAACAAAAAGGGGGAATGGGGAATGCTACCCCAGCAGAGCGATTACAGAAAGCATTGTATGTTTCTAATTTCTTAAATTGTTCCCTAATGGATCCCAGCCTTCCAATTGTTAGGCACTTTGGCAATAACCGACAGTTAGAGGTCAAACAGAAAGCCCCAGTCCTTGTTAAGGACCCGGAAACAGGTGAGATCATGGGACCTTATCCCCCATCACATGGGGAAGGGGTTTTGCCTGTGTTTCCGCAGAGACTGGCCCGAAGTGGATCCCAGCTAAGAACGTGAAACCCTTCAGAGAATCCTTGAATATCTCCCCTGAGGATCCTGAAAATCCTGACCACCCTGGCACATTACCAGAGGAAATCCCGGCTGTCCCAGCCTCGGCCTCAGTTCCAGAGATCTGCCAAGTCACCTCCTCGGCCCCAGCAGAAGTCATATCCGCCTGACTACCATCTTAACCAACTTCTACTCAACTCCAGAGGAATTATAGACTTTACACCACTCTTTGATTTCAGTGTACAACCCACTCCAAATACAGTACAATCAATAATCTCCAGTCAGGTCTCACTTTGTGAGCAGCACTAGAGACGATTTAAGGAAAAAATTGAACTAGAAAATAACCCTATACCCTGTTTTATATGTAAAGATTATTCCCATCAAGTGTGGGTTTTGTGTCACTGTAGAAAGTGTCACAAGCGGTGGTATTGCATATCGCATCGCCGCCATGCCCATTGCCCACAGTGTGATCCTTTGTGCTATTCTTACGGTAACTGCATCATTTTAAAATTTTTGTGTGGACAAGGATATGGCTGGCTCCCAAATTGGTACCTTTGGGACTCAGATGCACCTTGTCAGTCTAGTCCTCCTAGTAGGACTCCTTCTCGACGAAGGAGAGGTGGCTGTAATGCCACCCCTTCCAGAACGCAATGTTTGGCTTACGCTAGCTGAAGCTTTAAATGAGTCCATGCTGTGCCTTGCCATGACCACCCCTGGTGACCCTTTCCAAACCTGTCTGGTGGCCATACCTCTAGTGAAAAGTGAATGGGATGCTTTGTACAATTTAACAGTCAGGAGAGAGTGCACTGCTATGGGTCGCATTGAGCCGACCTGCTGGTGCCAAGAAACTTGGCGCAAAAAAGCTGGTGAACCAGCCGGATGGTACTTCTCTAATGACACAGGATTAGGAGTAAATAAAGTTCTCAATTTCCCTCCCCTCTCTATGCTACCCCAAGAATTAGACATCTTGGGATCCATGCAATCTTTTGTGTGTTTCTATCTAAATTATACTGCCAGAAATCCCGACAAAAAATTTGGCCTTGACATTTCAGGAACAGGAATTTCCACCAATGCCCCCACCTGGTGTAACCATACTTTGCCCCAATCAATTACTCCTGGAAGCATTGCTATTGGGTTGTTAGACAATATCTTCTTGATATGTGGAAACAGAGCTTGGAAGGGAATACCAGGAAAGGCTGTAGGAGGTCCTTGCACTTTCCAGCGACTAACCATGTTTCACTCTTTCAGATCTTTTCAAGGACGCTTACCACCTTTGTACAAGCGCACAAAATGCAGCACTCACACTTATAGTCAAGATTGTGATGACAATGTGGAATCTTGGAACCTAGGAGCCTGAGTGTTTGCTTCTATCATCCCATCTATTGGAACGGCACATGCACTGAAAACGCTGAATAACCTTGGCTGCTGGCTTGCAAAACAAACTAATGCTACTAGCTCTGCTTTAACAGGCTTACTAACTGATGTTGATAGCTTAAGACATGCTACGCTGCAAAATAGAGCTGCAATTGATTTCTTGCTTTTAGCACACGGGCATGGTTGTGATGATTTTGAAGGCTTATGATACATGAACCTATCTGATCTCTCTTTGTCTATCCATGCTAACATACAGGCCCTTCGAGAGAGTGTCACCAAACTGAGAGTTGTAGGTGACAACGACTGCCTTGGAAACCTGCTTGGAGGATGGGGACTGACTGGCTAGCTCAAACATTTAGCTAAAACAGGAATTTATACTTTAGCCATTTTGTTGCTTATGATGCTTTGTTTGCCATGTGTTTTGCAATGCGTTCAGAAACTAATTGGCAAGTCAGCAAAGAAAATCCTGCTTGTGGAAAAGAAAGGGGGAGATGTGGAGCTCCAGCTAGAAAGCAGAAGTGAGAGCACTGCTAAACTCATGTCAGAAGTGAACGCAGAAACACTGTAAAGTCGCAAACCATGGCAAGCGGTGCGGCCTACCATGAAATAGAGAGCATAAGAGAAAAGCATGTTAGGTATGTACCTGTACTGGTTAGTGCTAGCTTCTAGCTCTGCAATGTTATGAAAAACATAGATAAGGTTGTTATAGTGATCACTGCTTATACAAGAATCTATTTTTAGCTACTGCTGAAAAGGTATAAATACTCAGCTCTGCATCAATAAAATCAGCTTTTTGCATCCAATGCAATCTGTCCCGTCTCTTCCATCACCGACCGCCATGCGTCACACGACAGTCACCGAGTGCTTTGTGTCTACAAAATCCTCCAAAAATCAAGAGTGATCCCAAAAAAAGCCTCCCAGGAGTTCCCCCTTTCCAGTCTCCTGTCTTTGGGGTGCTGGGATTCCCCCTTCTCAAAGCTGCTGGGGCTCCTGTGGGTCCTGGGGATCCCCCTGCTCCAGCCTCCTGCTTAGGGATGCTATGGGGTTTCGGTGGTCCCAGGGGTCCCTTCTTCCCTGATGGGGCTTTGGCTCCCAGACCTCCCAGGGTCCCCCTCTTCAGGCTCCCCCCCACTCCAGGCACTCGGGGCTTCCCCCTCTCTCCACCGCCCCTTTCAGTGTCACAGTGTCCTGGCCCTGCCTCATCTCCAGGCTCCCCCACTCCTCCAGGCTGCCGGGGGTCCCCCAGCTCCGCTATCGCCCCTCTCTGCTCTCTCCACTCCAGGAGTCCTGTGTTTTACCCCCAAGCTCTCCCAGGGATCGCCAAAACCAATGTCCTGTCCCACCAATACCGGGCAATTCCCACATGGATCCCCTCGAGTATTCCCCCAAAGTCCATTTCAGACTCAGCTTTGGAGTCCTGCAAGATCCAAACATCCCCTCTGGCCCAGAAAATCCTCACCAGGGACATGCAAAGATATCTGGGGTTCAATTCCAGAAACTGCGAGTTCCAAATACCCCTCCAAAAGCAAAAACCCTCCCGGAGACCCCCTGATAGATTTGGGGTGAGCTCCCCCTCCCTGGTCACCTGTGGAATGTGGGGAGGCAATGATCCTGGAGCCGGGGGTGCTGCGAACACAGTGGGTGGTGAAGCCTCATGGTTCTCCTGCTCCTCCTTTTTCTCCTGCTTCTCCTCTCTCCTCTTCCTCCTGCTCCTCCTCTGCTCTCACCCCAGACCCCCTTTCCCCACCCTCCTCTGCCCCATGGCTGCTCCAGCACAGGCTGCTAGGTGGGGCGAACTCCCCGATCAGCCCCAGGGATGGACAGGGGGCTTCGGGACCCCCCCAGTGCAGATCCACCTCCCCCAGAGCCCCAGGGAATTGCCCCAGGGATTGAGTGCTGGGGAACAGGGCTGGACCCCCATGGAACCGCCCTCATTCCGTCCAAACCCCACCTTTCCCTCCCCTCTCCTCCCCTTTTCCATCCTTCCCCCAATCCACAGACCACTCCCAACTCAATTTCGGTCTCCCATCCCCCTCCCACTCTCTTTGGGGGTCCCAGACCCCTCTTTTCCCCTGCTCTTCTGTCCCTTTCACCATCGTCCCCTCAATCCCCAACCCCCCTCTCCCATGATTGGTTTTGGGGCTTCCAGGCCACTCCTGCCCACTTTGGGGGTCCCAATCCCCATTTCGCTCCATCTGGGGTCCCAGCCCCCGCCCCCCTTCTCACCGCGCCCCCCGCTCACCCCGCGGCCGGGGGCACTCCCAGCACCACCAGTGCCACCAGGACGGCCCCAGATGCCCCCACACGGCCCATGCCCAGCGCCGGGCAGGTGCCCACAGCCCCAAAGCAGCCGCGCTCTGCCCTGGGGGGGTCCCCAAAGCGGCCCCGCCCCGCGCGGCACTGCGAGCACCAGGCCGGAGCAGTGCGGAGCGCGGGCGGGCGGCATCAGCCGTGCCCGGGCAGGGCCGGGCCCCGCGGGACAGCTCCCCCCGCACTCGGCCCCAACGGGACAGCGCCCAGCGGGGGGGCCCGGCCTGCCCGCCCCACACCTCCCCCTCCCCAAATTCCGCTCCCGGCGCCGCTGGGGCCGAGGGGAGCGCAGCTGGGCTCCAGAGGTGCCGGACACACGTGTCCCCCGCTGCCAGTGCCACCTCCCGAGGGATTAGGGGTACCCCAAAACTCCCTCACAGGTGGCAGAAACCCAGCAAGCCCCGAAGGAGTGGGGATCCCCCGCCTTCATCACCCCCAACCTTAGGCTGCCTCATCCCAGGCCCCAGCCCACCCATCCCCCTCCCCCACACTTCATCCCACACCCCAATCCACATCCCACCCTGCCCGGGCCCCATCCCACCCCATCCCACTTCTCCCGCCAGCCGCCACTGAGACCCCCCAAAAACCCGCGTGCCAGGGACTCCCCAATATCCCCCCAGGGCCATTTGCGACTCACATTTGGAGTCCTGCAAGATCCAAAAGTCCGCCCCCTCCCTCCCTAAAAAAAATTCAAACAAACAAGCCCTCCTAGGAGCAACCAAAGATATTTGGGGCTCGGTTCTGGAGCCCTACAAGGTCCAAAAATGAGAAATGGGTAGTCAATAGGTAACTCAAGTTAACTACTGAGGGACAGAATATGTAAATTCTAAAATCTAGGAAAACAGAATTCCCTTAATCTTCTCAAGATAAGAGGGACAAGAATCTGTTTGAGGCCAGCACAGAAACCGCTGAATCATCCCACCAAGGACTGCACATGCTTCAGAGAGAAAGGTGGAAAGTGCATTGTGATGAAGACTACCAGATCTTCATCATGAGAAGACCCCCAAAGATCACCAGGACACACAGCACACGCGTGGCACACATGCTAATGATATTAATGATTTCCGAGAAATGATTTGTATAACCACTCCTATCCCAGGGAATGTGATGAACATTCATGAATGTTACCCATAACATGGTATGCTGGAAGTGCCGGGGTGTGTGTGTTTGGAGGAGCGATCCCCCACACGCGGCACACCGAATAAAGCAAATACCCACTGCTCTGAGTTTGTCTCTGAAGTGTCTCTGGGCCTGCTTGGGGAGAATCAAATTGGCACCTCCAGATGGGAGCCTAACTCTGCTCGGCTGCCAGATCCAGGGGTAAGCAGACCTCCCAGTTGCGACCCTGAATTTTCAGGGGGAGCTCAGCTGTCCTTTGGCTCACGGCGGGGGCAGACCAAGGACCATCTGCACCAAATTAAGGTATTTGCTATTTAAAAAAAAAAAATACCTGCAGGTCTGGGGTACAAGTCCCTGAGGGTGGGTCGAGACTGGGTCTCCCAAAATTAGTCCCGGGCAGGGGTTGAATCCCCCAGGGGTTGGACCCCACTGTCAGGTAAGGTACCTTTAATGGGTTGGACCCCAGGGTTAGACGCTGTAGTGCACCATTGCACTGCTACTTTTGTGTTGTCTGTCCTTATGTTGTTACTGTATGAGTGAGAACGAATGAGATGTGCTCTGAACCGAAGTGAATGCGGAGCTCTACCTGCGGTTCTGTTATCTGGCGGCAGAAACGGCCAGGGAAAAGCAAAGTGATTGGCAAAGAGTGAATGAGTGTAAAACATATATAAACCATTGGTTTGGAGTATCTGGTGGGGGCAGACTGTGTTATTGAAGGAGAAAGGTTTTAGCTATTAAATTGAGAACATCCAGACCCCCAACACCTCTCTAATATAGCTCCATTTGATTTCCCTTTTTAAATCCTGTGTTTAGTGTGTGGAAACAGTTGTCAGGCTTGAACTTGGATTGTTTGTATTAATTGTGAGAGGAAGTAACTCGAAGGAGTGTGTGGTGTCCAAGCTGCTGGAGGAGAGAGTTTGGTATCAGACTAGAAAAGAACTTGCGAAGAATGAAGGTGTAGATAATGTTAAGAGTAGCGTGGCTTTGTGGACAGGCAAGAAAATAAAGAGAAAACTGGCAAAGAGTGCCGTGGCCTTGTGGACCTGCAGGAAAGTTTGTGTGTAAGAAAGAAGTGAGAAACGTAACTTTGTAGAAAAGAGTGGGAGGAGACGAGCAGAAAGGTTTGCCTTGAAGAAGAGAGAGAGAACAGACAGACAAAGGATGGGATCATCAGAAAGCAAGAAAATAACCCAGAAAAGTCCGTTGGGATGTGTGATCTTAAAGTCTCCTGCTTGGGTTAAAATGCAATTGCTAGGTATTTTGGAGATAAAGTCTCCTGCCTAAGTTACTGGGAATGGGGTTTTTTTTGAGCAAAGTTTGTTCAAGTGCTTCTGAGTTTTTTTTCTTTGAATGTGTGTGTCCTTGTGTGTGTAGTTAGTTTGTGTAAGCACCGGCAGATAAAATCAATGAGGGGACGCCTGTAAACTAAGAATAATTTGCTACGAAAGTGTTAAAACATAACTTTTAGATGTTTGATTGAGTATTGTTTTGGATCTTTCTTGTGTGTGCTTGCTTGACTGAGGCATTTCAGGCAGAGAAGTTGCCTTAGAAATGCGAATTGACACTGCTGAAGGGAAGGTGTGTGAATGATATCCCTCCCTCAAAATCAAGCTCTGCCTAATTGCAGAGAAGGGTGACAAAACTGGTTCTGTTGCAAAATAAAACTAGCTAAGGGAAAATATAAGAATTTCCAAAAGGGGAGGGTGAAAGAAGCAAAACCACATCCTTCTCCCCACTCTAGCTTATGTTATCATTGTGCAAGTTTTAATACCATTAACACCTTTGAATGCTCAAGTGTATGCAGATGTAAGACAAGGAACCACTCAAGCCACAGAAGCAAGAAGAACCACTGACTGCCCTTGCAACTGAGATCTGTGAAACAGTTAATCCGTTAACACAAAAATGTTTTTTTGTATTTCCAAAACACTATTACCAACAGTGCTGTTCCTAGATCAGTCAGCTATCCTAACAGAACCTTGTAATGATTGTAACAAGTACGGCTTTGGATACAAAAGGGTGAGTAAGCAAAAAAGGAGGGAAGGTGGCACCCTTTTAACACATGCACATAAAACAACGGCTAAATCAGACAAAAAAATTAATTATCTTTAAAATTAAAGGTTTCAAAAGGATAGCTGGCTATTCTATCAAAGTGCTAAGACCAAGTAAGTTCTATTGGTGATTGTCACATTTCTAACTGTTGTTGTTATGTGCATATTTGTTTGTCTAGCGTTTAGGAATCCTAAGCCCCACAGAAGGGAGATACTGACTAGAAATCATAAACCAATCTGCTGAGCTTTGGGCTCTGCAACAGAAAGACACTTTAAAATTTAAGATAGCAGTTACCATTCATATGAATTCCAGTATACTTTCTTCTTTCTGCTCTGTCTGCTAGAAATCCCACCAAAGGTGTGGGGAAGGTAACCTGCTAAGTGTTGTTTCCCCATGCTTTGGGGAATTTGGCAGTTGCTTTTGGAGAATGCAGTAGCCTGATGCTTATTTTTCCAAGTTGCTAGATCCAGTAGCCAAAAGCAACTCACTGTCTCAAGATGTCTCAGAATGTAGCCAGAGGCTAGCTGCATTGTCTGCAAAGCTGTGCAGCCAGGGTCTTGATAGTAACTGAGGCCCCAGGGCTAATGATAAAAAGATATCTAATTGTTAAAGTTTCACACTACGTAGAAGCTTTGTTGACTGAAAAAAAAAAAAAGTCCAGGTGAATAACCAGCGCTCAGTTATTACAGTATGATGGATCTGGTTTAACAGAACAAGAGAATTTAGAATTAAGAAATAAGGGGAGTTTTGACCCAGCCTCCTGTTTAAGGGGCCAGGGAGAGTGGGGGCTGGGCAGAAACCCATGACAGCATTCAGCTGATAGATCTCCAAAGCCAGGCTAAGGAAGATTTTGCAGGGCACTACCTGGCCAGGGGGATAGAATGTGTTTGTTAGTGAGTCTTCAAGAGTGATAGAAGAAAAACAATTTGAAAAATACAGTATCATTAATAAGAAAAAAGTAAAAAGAAGGGGGAGGTTGCCACCCACATAGTCAGCTCAAACAGCAGAGCTGTATGTGCTCCTAAGAGCCTGAAAACTATATCGGGGCAGGACAATGATCATGTCCAAAATATTAAGGCCACAGGGAAAACAAAAATGCCCACTTTTTAAGACCCTTAAAGTTTATAGGATGTTAAAATTCCAAAGAAATCAAAACAAGCTTCCCCAGTGGTTATTAAACTGCTGGAAGGGGCGCAGCCAGTGTCAGTGAAGTTTTAAACGTAAAATTTGCTTTCTTTTGTCTGCCATTAGCTAAAAGCAGTCAGGAAATTTTTAAAAACCCCAAAACAGGGAGAAAAAGCCAATTTACATGGACTGTATTGCCACAAGGATCCAAAAATAGCCCCACGATGTTTAGAGATCAAGGAGTTAAAAAAACTAGAAGACTGGACACCACCACTTGAAGAAAGTACACTTCTGCAGTATGTTGATGACCTACCCGTGAAGACTGTAAGTCTTTTAAATTTTCTGGGACTAAGTCAATATAAAGTCTCTCCTAAAAAGTTCAGTTAGCCCTCCAGTGAGTTCCATTTCTGGGATATGAACTAGCAGGGGAGAGAGAGAGCCTTGGGAGACAATAAGAAGGAGGCAGTTTGTCACTAAACCTTTTCTGTTGTTCTCACATGAGAAGCAAAGACTGACACTGGGACTTTTGGCACAGAAGCTGGGACCCTACAAAAGGCCAGTGGCTTATTTCTCCAAGCAATTGGATGTGGTCAGCCGAAGATGGCCTGCCTGCCTGCGTGCAGTGGCAGCTGTGCTCATACAGTGTCAGCAGTGCTCACGTAGAAAGGAAATCACTGGTTAGCCCCATCTTGCTTTCTCAAATATCAAGCTGTCCTAGCAGAATCAGAGGATGTGAGTATCCAAATAAGCAACATCTTAATCCAGCAGCTTACCTCCAGGGCAGAGTTACTGAGGAGCCTGTACAGCATGACTGCGTTGACTCCAGCTAAAGGACTCTCTGCTGGAAAATGTGAAAAACTGGTACACTGATGGAAGCAGTTATGTCAAAAATGGTAAGCGCCTTGCGGGGTATGCAATGACAACCACAGATGCTGTCATTGAGGCAAAACCGTTACCTGTGGGGACATCTGCTCAAAAGGCTGAGATAATAGCCCTAACTCGAGCCCTGGCATCAGCTGAAGGAAAGCCTGTCAACATTTGGACTGATTCAAGGTATGTTTTTGGGGTTGTACATGCTCACGGAGCTATTTGGAAAGAGAGGGGTTTATTAAACTCACAGAAGAAAGAAATCAGCAAGCTACTGAAATCTTACAGTTGCTGGAAGCAGTGCTAAAACCTTCAAAAGTGGCTATAATGCACTGTAAAAAGCACTCCCAGGGTAACACCATCCCTGAACTGGGAAATGCTATGGCAGACAAAACAGCAAAGGCAGTGGCTGGTGGGGCTCAAATTCAAGCCCTAGCTTTAATCCCTTCTAGCATCCTTATAGGTAAGAAACCCCCACCATACAACACTAATGATTTAAATTACAAACAAGAAGAGAAGGGACAAGTAAGAACAGATAGATAGGCTAGAATAAAATATCTCATAATCATAAAATTATTTATCCAAAGTGAACATTGCATTAGATCACCTCAAATGACATTTCTTAAGAGTTTAAAAAGGTATAGGACAAACTTACAGCACGGTTATCCAACTTACCCAGGCTTAAACAATTGTTTGTAATAGTCATTTGTATTACTGCATTGTTATTTACTGTCTGTATTAGTAGTTATTGTTGTATGATATTATGTACTTGGAATCGCGATGGTTATGCTCAATGGCAAAAGTACAAACTTAGAAGTAAGCTAAAGAAAGATACTAACTTTCGTGACATACAAGATTTGTAAAGTATTACAAATGACCAAGAAAAAAAGGGGGGATTGAGAAACGGGTAGTCAATAGGTAACTCAAGTTAACTATTGAGAGACAGAATATGTAAATTCTAAAATCTAGGAAAACAGAATTCCCTTAATCTTCTCAAGATAAGAGGGACAAGAATCTGTTTGAGGCCAGCACAGAAACCGCTGAATCATCCCACCAAGGACTGCACACGCTCCAGAGAGAAAGGTGAAAAGTACATTGTGATGAAGACTACAGAACTTCATCACGAAAAGACCCCCAAAGACCACCAGGACACACAGCGCATGGTAATGATACTAATGATTTCTGAGAAATTATTTGTATAACCACTCCTATCCCAGGGAATGTGATGAATATTCATGAATGTTACCCATAACATGGTATGCTGGAAGAGCCGGGGTGTGTGTGTTTGGAGGATCGATCGCCCACACCCGGCGCGCCGAATAAAGCAAATACCCACTGCTCTGACTTTGTCTCTGAAGTGTCTCTGGGCCTGCTTGGGGCGAATCAGCATCAGCCGTGCTCGGGCAGGGCCGGGCCCCGCGGGACAGCTCCCCCCGCACTCGGCCCCAACGGGACAGCGCCCAGCAGGGGGGCCCGGCCTGCCCGCCCCACACCTCCCCCTCCCCAAATTCCGCTCCCGGCGCCGCTGGGGCCGAGGGGGGCGCAGCTGGGCTCCAGAGGTGCCGGAGACACGTGTCCCCCGCTGCCAGTGCCACCCCCGAAGGATTAGGGGTACCCCAAAACTCCCTCACAGGTGGCCAATACCCCGCAAGCCCCGAAGGAGTGGGGTCTCCCCGGCTTCATCACCCCCAACCTTCGGCTGCCTCATCCCAGGCCCCAGCCCACCCATCCCCCTCCCCCACACTTCATCCCACACCCCAATCCACATCCCACCCTGCCCGGGCCCCATCCCACCCCATCCCACTTCTCCCGCCAGCCGCCACTGAGACCCCCCAAAAACCCGCGTGCCGGGGACTCCCCAATATCCCCCCAGGGCCATTTGCGACTCACATTTGGAGTCCTGCAACATCCAAACATCTGCCCCCTCTCTGCCCAAAAAAAAACCCCAAAACCCTCCCAGGAACAACCAAAGATATTTGGGGCTCGGTTCTGGAGTCCGACAAGGTCCAAAAATCCCTCCCTCCCAAAAAGAACCCCAAGCACCGCACAAGATCTTTGGGGCGAGCTCCTCCTGCCCGGTCACCTGCGGGATGCGGGGGGCGATGCTCCCGGGGCCGAGGGTTGCGGACACAGAGAGCGATGGACGCACGTGGCAGCTCCTTTTCCTGCTTCTCTTTCTGCTCCGCCCCCTTGATCCCTCCTCTTCCTCCCGCTTCCCCTCCTCCATCTCTCCTCCCCACTTGGGCTTCCTCTTCCTCTGTCCTTTCTCCTCCTCTCCTGCTCCTCCTCCTCCTGTTCTTTGGCATTCCCGTCCTGGCTGTCTCTGTCATCACCCCTGGGGCCATTCCGTGCTGTGGAAAGCTGCAGGACTGCAGGGGCAGCCGGGAATTTTGTTTTCCAAATCTCTGGGCTGAAAGGAGGCTCTGTGAAATCCGTCAAAGAAAAGAAAGGAGAAATGGCAAGTGATGGAAATGGACACCACTTTGGACTCCGTTTATGCCTCTGGGTTGCAAAAGCTGACAGACCCCGAGCGCCGGCGGACACCCGTCCCTGCCGTCATGTCTCGGGATCAGAGCTGCGGCTGGTGGGGCTGGAAGCTCCGTGCAGCAGCTCCGCTCCCGCCCCCCAAACCTCGGGCTGGAGCGTGGGGTGTGGGACACAGCCCCGTGCTGGGGGGGCAGAGCCGCTGCTGGGGCCATCGCTGTGTCCAGGGCATCCTTTCTGGGCCTCGTGCAGCTCCAAGCTGCCGAGGGCTCCCCGAGGCTTTCTGGGGCTGTCCCTCCTCCCCAAATCTGTTGGGTTTAATGCCCGAGTGCGGCACCCCGTGCCCTGTGGCAGCAGCCGGTGCCGGGCCACAGCCCCGGGAGCCGAGCTAATGCCCGGCCGTGCCCGGGAGGGGCTGAGGGCAGGGGAGTTCAGAAGGCTCCCCCGCGCCCCTCGCTGTACCCGGAAAGGTTTTTTAGTGCATGGGAGCGATTTTCCGGGGTTTCTGGGCTCTGTGGGGCCGAGGCGGCGGCAGCGGGACCCTCGGGGCCCGGCTCGTGGGGGCGGCCGGGGCTGAAAAGTGCTTGGCGGCCCCAGCGCGGTGCGTGAGGGCTGAGCGGAGCTGTTGGGAACAAGCCCCGGAACCCCCCGGTGCCTGAGGGCTCAGAGCGGGGAGAGGCCCTGCGAGTGTGGGCAATGTGCGATGAGCTTCAGCCACAGCTCCAGCCTGATCTGCCACCAGAGGATCCACACCGGGGAGAGGCCCTGCGAGTGTGGGCAGTGTGGGATGAGCTTCAGCCACAGCTCTCACTTGACCCAACACGAGCAGAGCCATTGGTAAGGGAAGCCCTGTGAGTGCCCCGACTGTGGGAAGAGCTTCGTGCTCTGCTCCGACTTCATCACCCATCGGAGGAGCCACGTTGGGAAGACACCTGGCTGGTGGTCGTTTTATTTTGGCATGAATTTTCTTTTGATTCATCTTCATGCCTTCAAAACACACAAACCTGGGATAAAAATTAACAAATTGATCAAAGACATCTAAAGCCTCTCTCTTTACTAGTGTTTGGGGAGAATCTGAGATTCAGAGAAATATTTGGGAGGATTTGGGAGTTTTGGGGGTATTTGGTGTAGTTTTCTCCATTACTTTGCACACCGAAAGACGAGAGGGATCTATCAGTCACCTCAAAACCACTCATTGCCACTGAAACCTACTCAATGCCAGCCCAAAATTCCTGGATTCCACAGCCCCTGAGGGTGGAATGGGGTTGGAAGGGGATGTGGTGAAGTGGGATGCAGATCAGGAGGGGTGAGATGGGCATGGGGTGGGGCAGGATGGTTGGGGTGGTACTATGAATGAATTCACAAGCTGAAATTTTAGCCACATCATATTGAACGTTTATTTATAGAGCAAAGGCAAAAACAGCTGGACACTTAGCAATTTTGC
Organism: Acanthornis magna; assembly: GCA_036785705.1. NCBI lineage: Eukaryota > Metazoa > Chordata > Aves > Passeriformes > Acanthizidae > Acanthornis > Acanthornis magna. The sequence continues at coordinate 348,447 of JAWUZG010000484.1, read as the reverse complement.
CAGAGGCGAAATCCATTCATTTTACTGTGAACTTAAGTAGTTTTTTTAGTTGTAACATATTCATTAAGCCTAGAAGGAAATTTACACTTCACCCAACTCCCCCCCCTCCGATCCTTGCCCCCTTCTGCTAGCGCAGCACCTGTCTTGGAGTCTCGGGCCCTCTGGATTGCCTCAGAACTGAAGGCAGAAATCCTCCCATCGATGTTTCCTGAGTTCCAACTTAATTTGTATTTGACAGTTCCTTTGGGAGGTGTGAGTCAAGATAACAGACTTCCTGGGATGCCTGTGGTTATCTTCTTTGTTTCTTTAAGGTGTCTTGATCCCCAGCTCTGTGTTTTATCAACTTAAAAGACATTTATTACCATGTATTTATTACTACATTTTCTAACATATTACAACTATTTCGAAGCTACAATTCACCCTAACCTTGTTTCTACTTAATTATATTTTATCTTAGCACTAGTTTTTACACAGTACATTATCACTTGTAAATGTTAAATTCATATATGCGAAAGCCAGCATTTATCATTCACTCATTTATCACAAGGGGGTTTGGGAGGGGTGGAATGGGGGAAATAGGGTTTGGGAAGGGGTCCCTGAAGTCCAAGAGGGGTGGGATGGGTTGGGGAGTGGATTGGGAGAGTGGGGGAGGGTCTGGAATGAGACAGCTGAAGGCTGGCAATGATGGAGGGAGGGGGAACTTGTTCCTGAGTGAGTTTTTGGATATTCCACATTCCTGAAGGGGTTTTGGGGCAGCCTACATTTTGGAGGTGGTTTTGGGGTACTCCCCAGTTCTTGGGGGTTCATGAGAGCAGCTCCATGGAGCTCTGTTGCTGGGGTGGTTGCCCTGGGCACGAGCTCTGAGCTGAACCCAGAGTCTGTTGCCTCAGTGCTGGAGAGCAGAGAAATGATGGATGGCCCCAAACATCTGGAGTGTGTGTTTGGGGGGACAGGGCAAGTTCTGCATAGGTGGGGCGGTCACTGCCCCACCCTCAGCCACTGCAGCCTCTGGTCCAGACCCAAAGTGGCTCCCAAGCCCCTGGCACCCCAAAAACCCCACCTGTGAGAGGGACCAGAGCAGGTAAAGGCTGTGACACAGGTGTGACACTGACACGTCCCGTGGCCCTGGAGCTCACAGCAGCTGAGATGGTGCTGGATCCAAGGCTGGGACTGTGGATCCTTCCATGTTGCTTTAAATTTTGCCGAGTACCTCATCCTCTAATTTCAAATCTAAAGTTTTGAAAGGAGCTATACAAAGAATTTGGTATTTTGCTGAATTTTGTAGTTCTGTTTAAACTCTGTAACTTCATAGATATAAGTTTAACTTTTTGCTCAGTTGCTTACCTGTTAGTCTGTAACAGGAAACTGCTTGAGGGCAAAGAGAACCAGGGACTGGGAAGATCAGTGAAAACTGCACACCTGTGGTCCAGTTACAAGGACCTGCACTCCCCAGAACACTAAATGAAGGAAGTAAGAGGAAGTTAGGGCAGTGCCTAACTAAAGAGGAATGCCAGGGCCTCACAGCAATAAGATAAGAGAGCCTTAAGTCAGCACGAGTGACCTGGGCATGCGTCAAGAGCCACAACATGGAACTGACCCCCAAAAGGGGCTGTGGTTCTGGACAAGGGACAGTGCATGTGGATGAGGTACGGAGTGGGCAGGACTTTGGTGGGGAATTTGGGAAGTCTTGTAGTGTAAAGGATCCAGTTTTTGTGAGAAAACTGCCGAGGTGGTTGTGTGCAAGGCAGGTCACCCTGGGATAAAGGAATGCTTTCTTAATAGTGTCACACTGTTCATTTGATCTCTGTGAATCAGAACAGTATTTTATAGACCAGCTGTGTTGGTTTTGCTTAGCCCAGTTTCACTAATGGGTGGGTGGGTGGGTGGGTGGGCACAAAGATTGCTCCTGTGTGTTCTGTGTTAATATTCTGAAAGTTTTTATCATGTCCAGCTTAGCCAATCTCTGATGGCTCTGAAGATGATGGACATGCTGCTGGCCAAGTCTGGGCCAATTCGAGATGTTAGTTACGCCTCTGTGATAACATATTGAAGAAGAAATCAAAACAATGTGAGCATGCGCTTCTTTTTAGCCAGAGAAGGAGGAGGAGGTGAGAATATGTGAGAGAAAACAACATGGAGACACCAAGGTCAGTGGAGAAGGTGGGGGAGGAGGTGCTCCAGGCGTTGGAGCTGAAAAGCCTCTGCCAGCCATGGTGAAGACCATGGTGAAGCAGATTGTCGTCCCTCTGCAGCCCATGGAGACCATGAGAGGTGCAGAGATCCACCCACAGCCCATGGGAAGTTGCCCAGGCCAGAGCGGGTGGATGCCTGGAGGAAACTGTGATCCAGTGGGAGTCCCAGAAGAAAGAAAGGCCTTGCTCCTGGGGTGGAACAGCCTGGCCTCAGAGGTCTGCAGCCTGTGGACGAGGGACTCATGTTGCAGCAGAGTCGGGCAGGCTGCTGCTCCTGAGATTTGGACCCACACCAAAGAAGTTCGCACAGGACTGTCTCCCATGGAGGGACCCCATGGCAACATCGAGGACTCCTCTCCCTGAGCAGCCGAAGAAAATCTCTGTCATGGACTGACCATACCCCCATGCCCTGTCCCCCTGTGCTGCTGGGGGGGAGGAGGGAAGGGAGTGAATGGAAAATCAGTGTTTTAAGGAGTTATTTTTACTTCTCATTTGCCACTTCTGACTCTGTTAAGTTAGCAGTAAATCACTTTGCAACTTTTAAGTTTAAACGTACTTTGCCCTCAGTACATCCTCCCCCAGTTCCTTATCTCAACTCATAAGCCCTTTGTGTCTGTGCATTAACTTTTTTTTCTCTCACCTCTGCACATCTGTGGCAGGAGAGAGCGGCGAGCGCAGATGTCATAGGTGCCTGGCATTTGGTCAGGGTCAAACCACGGCACAGAGTCAGGCGTCCTGAGGCCATGGCATTGGTGCCATCGTGAGAGAGAGACTCTGATGGGACACGAGCCCTGGGCTGCAGCTGCCGTCCCTCTCCTCCATGTAGGCGCCTTAAAGACGACTCGTGCATGAACTTTGAAATGAAATCCTGGACTTGCTTGGAACAAAGGAAGAAGCAGCAGGTACTGAAGCAAAGCAGGCAGTTGTGGCGCAGGTTCAGGGCTGGAGGGAAGCACTTTGGTGACTGCTGAGAAGATGGCCCGGTTCACAGGCACAGGCTTTGCTGCTTGAGGATCCTGCTTTGCTCTTGCTGAAGGCCATTCCCTAGCAGCACTGCATGGCCCTGCATTTTTCCTGCATCAAGTCTTGTGGACCTGTGGCAACAAGTCTGTCCCGTGTCCCTGTGACAGCAGAAAAGGGCGGGACACTTCTGCTTCCAGCACTTCCCTGGGCTGCTCCTTCAGGGTGCTGGCACCATCATCTGAGACACAGAACAGCTTCTCCTCCCAGAGTTATCCCTCCCCCCTGCACTTCCCCAGGTGATTCCCTCGACGTTCACTGGGGAACCTCCCTGTTTATGGCCGTCCATTGCCGTGCTCAGCAGGCACCCCGTTGTGTTTGGACAGGAGCTGCTACAGCCACACACGCAGCAATTGGAGCACTGCATACCAGAGGCTGGCCCGATTCTTTTTTTCCCCATGCACAAGACAGTCAGGAAAGCCCAAGGGAACTTGACAGTGTCTCTGTGGAATCTCTCTGTCCTGTGACACTCAGCAGCTGATGGTGTTCTTGTGCTCCTGCTAATCCCTTCCATGCAAAAGAATCATTCCAGGAAGGCACAACATCATCTGGCAGATCCCAAGCGTTGCCACCAGTTGCTGCAGGTGCTCCTGCCAAGAGCCACCTGCAGGAAGGAGCACAGACACCAATGCACCAATGTTGGCTTTGGCTGCCCTCTGGCAGAGAAGCACCTCCAGGGGCACAGGTCTCTGGGCCAGGAGATGGCACTGGCACTGCCAGGGCTTGGGGGGTGGCAGGTCTGCTTGGGCAGGGACTGTGCCACAGCTGCTGATTTCAGTGCTCCCTGGGCCCCAGGGGTCAGAGAGGCATTGGTGCCCTGGCCCACATGTTCCTTGTGTGTGTCACATCCCTGTGTTGAGGATGGCCAGCAGCCGGGACTTGTCCCAAGGAGGCCGTGCCAGCTTCTGTGGAAGGCCCCGTGCCCTTCCCACTGTGGCTGCATTGGCAGCCGTGGGAGCTCCTTCTGCAGCCCTGAGCCTGCAGAGCAGGGGAGCGTTTGCTTCTTGTTGGAGCCGTTCCTAAGGTTCCTGTCGGGCTGCCTTAGACGCTTGGGGCAACGGATTCCTTCCAACCTGGGCCACTTTGGGTGGGCTGGGGGCAGCCCCAGGGCAGGTGGCAGTGTGTGCAAGGGCCCTGTGTGACACAGTGCAGCACAGTCACCGTGGGATGGAATGGGACAGGGTGTCCAAGGGCCCTTTGTGACACATTGTGACATTGGTGCTGGCGGTGACGCGGCCACGCCACAGTGCTCAGAGCACACGACAGGACAGGATGGAACAGAGCAGCACCGTGAGGAGCCCCCGCACAGCACACTCGTTCCTTGCTGACCCAGAGCTTTTCCAAGGCATTACTCCTGCAGGTAACCTCAAGGCCAGACCACAGGACTTGGTGACCTGTGGCCTTCCTGAGGTTTCTCTTCTGCAGGTGTCCTTGAGGGCAGACTGCAGGACATGGTGCCCAGAGCTCTTCCAAGAACAGGTTGCTCTGCTGGACATTTTCCAGCACCTTCCCAGCTTGAAAAAGAAGAAGGAAAGGGAAGTGAGTCCCTGACAGAATCACAGAATGATTGCTGCTGGGAAGGACCCTGCCCATGCATTGTTGTGGAGAGTTATGAACCTTTGATTCAGCTCTTTACCCTGCCTTAGTCTGAGGGCAAAAGGACTCAGAGATAAGGAACCCATCTCTAGGTCATGGTGACCACCCAGTGTACTACCCAGTGTGCCCTGCTTCTCTATGGTAATGTCTTGTACCCAATTGGCCAACTGACTCCCGCCCCACCCCCTGCCTTCCTCATAAAAAGCCCCTGTCTCCACTTTTGAGGACCGTGCAACTGTCGTCCCTGGCCTTTGTTTCATAAGAGCTGCTGACAATAAAGGTTATCTTGTGGAACTGCTATACGGCACCCACCTCTCCTTTCTCGGTCCCCATGTCACCCTTCGGGTGTTTTCACAAGAGCTGCTGAAATCACTTGTAGCAGAGAAAGCTGCCACGCTTGCTGAAATCACCCTGTTGCTTGGGGGGTTGCTGAAGCTTCTGGAGAAGCTGTTCTTGAGAGGACACTTCCTCCAAGGAAGCTGCAGCACACCGGGATGCCGCCGGGCCCCACACTGAAAGCAACAGGTTACTTGGCTGAAAGCCAAGTGGAGCAAGGTCTTACAATGCTCCAACATCATCCCCCATCACAGGACCCACTTTGGGAAGACACCTAGTGACCCACATTGATCCTCTGATCCACATTGGGAAGACACCTGAATGGTGGTCCTTTTATTTTGGCCCCAATTTTCTTCTGATTCATCTTTATCCCTTCAAAACACCCAAAAGAGGGTTAAAAATAAAGAAATTTATCTAAGATGTCCAAAATCCTACCATTTCACTAGTATTTGAGGAGGAATTTAAGGTTTGAGGATATATTCTGGAAGATTTGTGGGTTCTTGGGGTATTTCAGGCAATGTTCTTCATCTCTTTGCACTCCAAAAGCCAAGAGGGATTGAACTGTCACCTCAAAACAACTCAATCCCACTGAAAACCACTCAATCCAACCTCAAAGTGGCTCAGTCTAATATCAAAATGGCTTGTTCCCATCTCAAAAAACCTCAATCCAACCCCAAAATTACTTGACTCCGCAGCCTCCAGGGTGAGATTGGATTGGAAGGAGATAGGGAGAAGTGGGATCCAAATTTTGACTGGTAGGATTGGCTGAGGTGGGGTGGATGGGATCCATTTTGATAGTGAATAAAAAATTGACCAGTTTTGATTTCCATTACATTCATTTTCAGTCACTTCCGGTTCAGTTTCCAGAGTGCAACCTTCTCAGCTGATTGTATTTGTGTCCTCCTTTCTCTTCTGCCTTTCTTTGCCTGCTCTGTTTCTCTCACAGTGTCTCTCTTTACCCAGAGCTGTTCTCAGGCAAAGACCCTCCCCTGATTTTTTTCCCAATCCACGAGCTAAAACAACCATGGATGAAGTAATGACAGCTGGCAGTGAAGTGTCATTGTAACATCTTGATCCACATGGCTTTGGCCCCTTCTAAAGAGCTTTGTTCAAGGGCAGGAACATCTTTTCCTCATTGGAAACTGCAATTCCAGCCCATTGCAGAGTGTGCCATGGATCCCAGAGGAGAATTCCCGAGGCTCCCAGGGTGCTGGTTCTGCCGTGCCTCCCAAGGGAGCTGTGCAGGGCCAGGTGACAAGGTCCAGCTGCTGTGTTGGTTCTGCAGTGTCACAACGGTCCCTTGGTTCCATGAGTTTCTGTACTGTCAACAATGGAGTACTTGGTTCCCCAGTGTCACAATGGCCGCTTGGGTCCATGAGGTTCCACAGTGTCACAATGGAACAAAGGTTCCAGGAGGTTCCGTAATGTCCCCATGGTCTCCTTGGATCCTCAGGGTCACAATGGGCAATTGGTTCTGTGAGAAACCATTTTATCACCATGTCCCCTTGATTCCATGAGCTTCTGTACGTTCAGCAATGGTTCCTCGGTTCCCATGATACCCCGCTGTGTCCCAATGGATATTTGGTTCTGTGAAGCTCTTCAGTGTCACCATGGTCTCCTTGCTTCCACGAGGCCCCATAGGTTCCATGAGCTCCCATTCTGCCAGCAATGGTCTCCTGAGTTCCAACGAGGCTCCACTGTGTCACAGTGCAGATATTTTGGCTTGGCCCAGTTTTTGCCAGTGAGTAGGCTGGGGTACAGAGATGGCTCCTGCATGTCCTGTGTGAAGATTCTGGAATTTTTCCACCATGTCCAGCAGAGCCAATCTCTGATGGCTCTGAAGATGATGGACATGCTGCTGGCCAAACCTGGGCCAATTGGAGATGTTAGTTATGCCTCTGTGAAAACATATTTAAGAAGAAATCAAAACAATGTGAGCATGCACTTCTTTTTAGCGAGGCAAGGAGGAGGAAGAGGAGGAGGAGGAGGAAAAATATGTGAGGGAAAACAACATGGAGGCACCAAGGTCAGTGGAGAAGGTGGGGGAGGAGGTGCTCCCGGCACCAGAGCTGGTAACCCTCTGCCGGCCATGGTGAAGACCATGGGGGGAGTAGGTGGTCCCCCTGCAGCCCATGGGGTCCAGGGGGTGCAGAGAACCCCCCATAGCCTGTGGGGAGGTGCCACGCCAGAGGAGCAGGTGGATGCCTGCAGGAAGCTGTGATCCAGTGGGAGTCCCAGAGACTGAGAGTTGCAAAGGCCTTGCAGGAGAGAGAAGGGCCTTGCTCCCAGGATGGAAACAGCCTGGCCTTGGCTTGGAATTCTGCAACCTGGACGGAAGAATCTCAGACTGCAGCAAATCAGGCGGGTTGCTGCTTGTGAGATTGGAGCCACGCCAAAGAAGTTTGCAGAGGACTGTCTCTCATGGGAGGGACCCCATGGCTAAGTAGAGGACTCTTCTCCCTGATGGACTGACCCTGACCAAAGAAAACCCTCATACCCTGCCCCCACCCCGGAGCTGTTGCTTAGAAGGAAGAAGGGAAGGGGTGAGCTGAGAAATGGCCTTAATAGGGAGGGGGGTTGGGTGGAGAAACAACATTTGCGGCAGAAGAATTGTGTTGGACTAAGAAAAGCCACATACCTTGCCCCAGCCCGGATCTGTTGGTTGGATGGAGGGAGGGGGACGAGTAAAGAAACAGTGCCTGTAGTAGAATTGTGATGAACTGACTGAGAGAAAAAAATCCCACACGCTGCCCCTGTCCGGGAGTTGTTGGTTAGTTGGAAAGGAGGGAGGGGGTGAGCTGAGAAGCGGTGCCTTAAGAGGGCAGGGGGGTGAGTGAAGAAACGGTGTCTTAAGAGCTTATTTTTACCTCTGATTTATCCTCTGACTCTGTTAGGTTAATAAATCTTTGCAACTTTAAGTTTCCCGCCTGCTTTTTGCCCTCTCCAGTGCGCACCTATCAGTGATCTTATCTCAACTCATGAGTCCAGCGTGTTTGTGTTAGCTTTCTCCCCTCTCCTCTGCATAGCTGCAGCAGGAGACAGCATAGAGAGCAGACGTCGTAGGTGCCTGGCATTTAGCTGGGGTCAAACCCAGGACACCTCTGGGAAGTTTGGCTTATCATGGTTAGTGCCTGTTTAGGCTATGAGTGTTTTCTGTTCATTGTTTTCTCCTATGTGCAGATCTCCAGGGCTGTGCTGAGAGTCCCATCTGAGCAGGGCTAGCACAAAGCCTTTTCCACGTGCCTCCCTCCCATGGCTGTGGTGTCCCTGTTTGTCAGCACTGCTGTGTTTGCCCATCTGAAGCCCTCCTGCATCTCCTCCCCATCCCTGGATCTGCTGGTGACACTTCTGCTCTCAGTGGTGCCTCCAGCACTAAACTTGCCCTTTCCGTGGCAGGACCACCCACGGTGGCTCTCAGGGCCACCCAGCCTGTCACCTGGGGTGCCCTGCACTGCTGCTCACCCCAACATGTGACTCCAACGCCCTCCACGAGCTCTGCAGACGGTGCTGCTCGGGCAGGGAGGTGCTGCAGAGGGCCAGGTGGGCCTCATGCCCTGCCCAGCAGACCCCTCACAGCCCACGGGTCCCGACCCCGCTGAGCTTTCGGGGGGTGTCAGCTGTCTCTGCCTTGCCACCCCGCAGCTGCCAGCACACAATGCTGGCCCCTGCACGTCCCACTGCTCCTCCAGGACTCTGCCCCACATCCGGCCCTGCAGGATCTCCTCGTGCCCGTCCCATCAGCTCCTGCTGCCCACCAGCCGCAGGGACATGGAGACGGTGGGGCCTGGGGACAGCAGAGGTGTCAGCGACCCAGGGGGCACTGGGGATCCCCTGGCTGCTGCTGCTGCTGCTGCTGCTGGGGGCAGTTGGGCACCGCTGCGGCTGGGCTGGGGCTTGCCCAACACTCACCTGAGCCAAGGACAGCAGCAGCGTTCCCGTGGGAGCAGGGTGAGGCCCCCAGGGCAGTCACCGGGCACTGCTCCGGGTGGACTTCAGTCCCATCCCAGTGCCATGAGTCCCTCCAGATGAATCCCACCAAAGAGGGTAACAATAAAACTCTACAGACAAAGAGGCAGAGGTCTCTAAAGGAGGTATTTGTTTGTTCAGCACTGGATCCACTGGGGATCTTTCCTCCAAACACGCACACCGAATGTTTCCTTGCTCAGCTTTTACTACACAAAGGTATACATATTCATTATAAGTTCATACATATGCAACATTAGGTGGCGTTACTATGATTAGTTCCAAGAAATCATTTATGTATGTTCACTCCTACTTGCGCTTGTGCAGTGCATTCTGGTGGTCCTGGGCAGGGGTCTTCGGGATGAAGGCCCCAAGTCTTCCTCGTTAGTGCACTTTTCACCTCTCTGCACTGTCGATGTGTGCTGGTTCAGCTCTTCTTGTGGTTAGTCTCTTAGCTATTTCTATTGTTAGTATATCTTGTTTAAAAGCTTAATTATGAAAGGAATGAGAGGGAGATGTCTCTGCAAACGAACTGTGGGGCCTGCTGGTAGATAAGGCCAGATACTGATAGGTGACAGAAGCAATGGGAGGAAGCATAAATTCCATAGGAATTCCATTAATTGACACAGACTCTTACTCACCCAAGGCCATGCTAAATCCCTGGACTTAGAGAAAAAGAACAGAGACAGAAAGAAAGAGGGGAGGAATGTACATTAGAAGGGGACCTGTGTTCATCCAGGTGCCTACGGAGATCCAGAAGGATGTGGAGAACACCTGCCAGGTGTCTTCCCAATGTGGGTCACAGGGAATGTGGGTCACCAGGGCTCTTCCCAACGTGGCTCCTCTGATGGGGGATGAAGTTGGAGCAGTGCACGAAGCTCTTCCTGCACTCAGGGCACTCACAGGGCTTCCCTTATCGGTGCCTCCGTTGGTGTTGGATCAAGTTAGAGCTCTGGGTGAAGCTCTTCCCACACTCAGGGCACTCATAAGTCCTCTCCCCGGTGTGGATGCGCTGGTGCCTGATGAGGTGGGAGTTGCGCTTGAAGCTCTTCCTGCAGTCAGGGCAGCGGAAGGGCCTCTCCTCTGTGTGAATCCGCTCATGTACGAGGAGATGGGAGCTGGTCTGAAAGCTCTTCCCACACTCCCTACACTCATAGGGCCTCTCTCCAGTGTGGCTCCTCTGGTGGACAATCAGCCTGGAGCTCGTACTGAAGTTCTTCCCACACTCCCCACACTCATAGGGCTTCTCCCCTGTGTGGATCCTCTGGTGGACGATCAGGTCAGAGCTCTGGTTGAAGCTCTTCCCACACTCCGCACACTTGTAGGGACGTTCCCCAGTGTGGATCCGCTGGTGGACAATCAGGTTGGAGCTCATGGTGTAGCTCTTCTCACACTCCCCACACTCATAGGGCCTCTCCCCGGTGTGGACCCTCTGGTGGACAGTCAGGTCATGGCTGTCTCTGAAGCTTTTCTCACACTCGGGACACTCATAGGGCCTCTTCCCAGTGTGGCACTGCTGGTGGACAATAAGGGTTGAGCTTGTGTTGAAGCTTTTCCCACATTCCCCACACTCACAGGGCCTCTCCCCTGTGTGGATCCTCTGGTGGCAAATCAGGTTGTTCCTCCACCTGAAGCTCTTCCCACATTCCCCACACCTGAAGGACTTCTCCCCATTGTGAAGCTGCTCATGGATCACCAGGTCTGAGCTCTGGCTGAAGCTCTGGTCACCTTCCCAGCACAGGGTGGGTCTTTCCTCCTTGGAGCACCCTGGGCTGGGTTTGGAGCCTCTCCTCATGTGGGATCTCTGTGGGTTTTCCTCCCATTTGGATTCTTGCACTATGGAGCCGCTCAAAATTGCCTCTTCCACGAGGTTCTGCCCCAAGGATTTGCCTTCCCCCGGTCCTCAGCTCATTCGCTGGGGGAGGAAGGACAAGGAGAAGATTTGGGATTTCCCTCCATGCCAGAGGAAAGGGGAAGGACATCACCCAATCCATTCCCGGCAGGACAGCTTCAGCAGTGGGGCTGTCCTGGAGCCAGGGGTGATGCTGGCCTGGGAGATGGAGGAGAAGACAGGGGGAAAGGGGCACTGATTTCCTCCTCACCTGCCTCGGGTTCCCGGGCCATCTTCCTCTTCCTCGCAGCCTCCTTCTCCATCCAGCCAAGGTTTGGGAATGGGAAATCCTGGTTTGGGTAAAAAAAGGGTGTGAGTGCCTTGGGCTTGTGGTTCCTCCTGCCCAAGTCCAGCTCTAGAACTCACCGGCTGTTTTGTGTCTATAAAATCCTCCAAAAACCAAGAGTGACCCCAAAAAAGCCTCCCAGGAGTTCCCCCTTTCCTGTCTCCTGTCTTTGGGGTGCTGGGGTTCCCCTTCTCAAAGCTGCTGGGGCTCCCATGGGTCCTGGGGATCTCCCTTCTCCAGGCTCCTGCTCAGGGGTTTTGGTGGTCCCAGGGGTCCCTTCTTCCCTGATGCTGCTTTGGCTCCCAGGGGTCCCAGGGTCCCCCTCTTCAGGCTCCCCCCACTCCAGGCACTTGGGGCTTCCCCCTCTCTCTGCCGCTCCTTTCAGCATCACAGTGTCCTGGCCCTGCCTCATCTCCAGGCTCCCCCACCCCTCCAGGCTGCCACGGGTCCCCCAGCTCTGCTACTGCCCCTCTCTGCTCTCTCCACTCTGAGAGTCCAGTGTTCCACCCCACCGCTCCCCTGGGGATCCCCAAAACCGATGTCCTGTCCCACCAATACTGGGCAATTCCCACATGGACCCCCCCCCCCCCAAATTCCCCAAAAATGCATTCATGGGTCAGTTTTGGAGTCCTGCAAGATCCAAACTTTCCCTCCGGTAAAGAAAATCCTCATGAGGGACATGCAAAGATATTTGGGACTCAGTTCCAGAATCTGTGAATTCCAAACACTCCTCCAGAAAAAAACAACCCTCCTGAAGACACCCAGATAGATTTGGGGTGAGCTCCCCCTCCTTGGTCACCTGTGGAATGTGGGGGAGCAATGATCCCAGAGCCGGGGGTGCTGCGGACACAGTGGGTGGTGAAACCTCATGGTTCTCCTACTCCTCCTTTTCCTGCTTCTCCTCCTCTCTCCTCTTCCTCCTGCTCCTCCTCTGCTCCCACCCAAGACCCCCCTTCCCCACCCTCCTCTGCCCCATGGCTGTCGCAGCACAGGCTGCTGAGATTGGGGAACCTCCCGATCAGCCCCAGGGATGGACAGGGGGCTTGGGGACCCCCCCAGTGCAGATCCACCTCCCCCAGAGTCGCAGGGAATTGCTCCAGGGATCGAGTGCTGGGGGACAGGCTGGACTCCCACGGAACCGCCCTTCTTCCCCCCCAACCCCACCTTTCCCTCCCCTCTCCTCCCCTTTCCCAATCATTCTCCCAATCCACAGACGCCTCCCAACTCAATTTCTGTGTCCCATCCCCCTCCCGCTCTCTTTGGGGGTCCCAGACCCCTCTTTTCCCCTGCTCTTCTGTCCCTTTCACCATCATCCCCTCAATCCCCAACCCCCTTCTCCGATTATTGGTTTTGGGGCTTCCAGGCCCCTCCTGCCCACTTTGGGGGTCCCAATCCCCACTTCACTCCGTTTGGGGTCCCAGCCCCCGCCCCCCTTCTCACCGCGCCCCCCGTTCACCCCGCGGACGGGGGCACTCCCAGCACCACCAGTGCCACCAGGACGGCCCCAGCTGCCCCCACACGGCCCATGCCCAGCGCCGGCCAGGTGCCCACAGCCCCAAAGCAGCCGCGCTCTGCCCTGGGGGATCCCCAAAGCGGCCCCGCCCCGCGCGGCACTGCGAGCACCAGGCCGGAGCAGTGCGGAGCGCGGGCGGGCGGCATCAGCCGTGCCCGGGCAGGGCCGGGCCCCGCGGGACAGCTTCCCCCGCACTCGGCCCCAACGGGACAGCGCCCAGCGGGGGGGCCCGGCCTGCCCGCCCCACACCTCCCCCTCCCCAAATTCCGCTCCCGGGGGGCGCTGGGGCCGAGGGGGGCGCAGCCGGGCTCCAGAGGTGCCGGAGCCACGTGTCCCCCGCTGCCAGTGCCACCCCCCGAAGGAATAGGGGTACCCCGAAACTCCCTCAGAGGTGGCGGATTCCCCGCAAGCCCCCAAGGAGTGGGGTCTCCCCCCCGGCTTCATCACTCCGAAACTTCAGCTGCCTCATCCCAGGCCCCATCCCACCCATCCCCCTCCCCCAGACTTCATCCCACACACCAATCCACATCCCATCCCATCCCATCCCATCCCACCCCATTTTTCCCGGCAGCCACCATCGGGACACCCCAAAAAACTCGCGTCTAGGGGACACCCCAATATCCCCCCAAGGGCCATTTGCCACTCTCCCTTGGATTCCTGCAAGATCCAAACATCCGCCCCCTCCCCCCCCAAAAAAAACCCTTCATGGCAACCAACAAAGACATTTGGGACTCGGTGCTGGAGTCCTACAGGTCCAAAAATCTCCCCCTCCCAAAAAGAACCCCAGGCACCGCCCAAGATATTTGGGGTGAGCTCCCCCTGCCCCGCCACCTGCGGGATGCCTCGGGGGGCCAATGCTTTTGAGGCCGAGGGTTGCGGACACAGAGAGCGATGGACGCACGTGGCAGCTCCTTTTGCTGCTTCTCTTTGTGCTCCTCTTTCCCTCTTCTTCTTCCCGCTCCTTCTCCCTCCGCCCCCCGCACTTCCTCTTCCTCCTGTGTCCCTCCTAAACTGCTCCTCCGCCTCCTCCTCCTCCTCCTGTTCTTTGGCACTCCCGTCCCTTCTTTGTCTTACATGGCCAGCTGTGTTCTGTGTCCTGCACCTGTGAGGAGAGTGACACAGCTGCTTTGGTGGCACCGGGCACCCGGCCAGGGCCAGCCCAGCCCAATAATCCCTGCCATTCATTCCCTGCACTCCATGGCTAAGCGGCCACAGGGCGGGTCCGGCTGCACGGGCAGGCAGCTCCAGAAGCACCAAGTGCACGAAATGGGACAGAAGGAGGAGGCAGGGGGTGCCGGGGGTGAATCTCCTTCCTCCGAGCCGGCAGGGACAGGAGGGACAGACTGGAGAAAAGGAAACGGGAGAAAAGGGACGAGGCTGGAGCTGTGGAAGCTGCAGGGATGCAGAGGCAGCCGGGAATTTAGTTTGCCAAATCTCTGGCGTGAAAGGAAGCGCTGTGAAATGCATCATGGAAAAGAAAGGAGAAATAGCGATTGATGGACATCAACTCACTTTATCCCTGTGGATTGCAAAAGCTGATAGACTCCAAGCGCCGACGGACACGCCTCACCGATGTCACATCCCACGGGATCAGAGCTCCGGCTGGCGGGGCTGGAAGCTCCGTCCAACAGCTCCGCTCCCGCGGCCCAAAGCTCGGGCTGGAGCGTGGGGTGTGGGACACAGCCCCGTGCTGGGGGGCAGAGCCGCTGCTGGGGCCATCGGTGTGTCCAGGGCATCCTTTATGGGTGTCGTGCAGCTCCAAGCTGCCGAGGGCTCCCCGAGGCTTTCTGGGGCTGTCCCTCCTCCCCAAATCTGTTGGGTTTAATGCCCGAGTGCGGCACCCCGTGCCCTGTGGCAGCAGCCGGTGCCGGGCCACAGCCCCGGGAGCCGAGCTAATGCCCGGCCGTGCCCAGGAGGGACTGAGGGCAGGGGACTTCGTAAGGCGGCACCCCCCGCAGCCCTCGCTGTGCTGAAAAGGTTTTTTAGTTCATGGGAGGGATTTCCTGGGGTTTCTGGGCTCCGTTGGGCCGCGGCGGCGGCAGCGAGACCGGCGGGGCGCGGCCCGTGGGGGCGGCCGGGGCTCAAAAATGCGCGGCGGCCCCAGCGCGGTGCGTGAGGGCTGAGCGGGGCTGGGTGGGAACACCCCGCTCTTCTCCGCCGCTCGAAGCCGCTTCCCCGGCTCCGGCTGCCTCCGCCGCTCGGCCCCGGCGCGGTCCCGCGGGGTCGCCGCTCGTCGCGACACTGGAGGGGTCGATCCGAGCCGTGCTCCGTCCGTCCCTCGCTGCGGCTCTTTTGGTGACACAGAGCGGCCGAGACCCGCCGGTGCTGCCCTGACGGTCCCTCGGTGCAGCTTTTTCATTCACAGGCAGGGGCCATTCCCGGTGCTGTTCTTTCATCATTTTTTATTTGAATCTCTGTGTTTTATTCTATTCGCACCTCCCATCCCATGCCCCTCCGCTGCGGCTCTTTCACCGCGGCCGCTCGTCGCCGCTCTCTTCAGTGACACGGCCCGGCCGAGACGCCTCTCGGTGCGGCTCTTTGATTGTATTTTCTTCTTTTCTCTGTCTTTTCTGTCGTTCGCACCTCGCCCGTCCCGCGGAGCGACTCCTTCAGGGCCCCGGGGCGGCACAAAGGCCTCGGGGCGGCTCCAAAGGGCCCCGCCCGCGGCCGCTCCCCGAGGCCTCCCCGCTGCTCGCGGGGATCGGACACCGCCGGCGGCCCCGGCCCCTTCTTGTTCTTCTTGTTCTTCTTGCTGCTGCCGGGATTCAGCCCCCGCCGCCGCCCGGCTCCTTCTGCCGGCCCTGCCCGGCACGGAGCGGCGCTGCCGCTGCCGGGGCCGGAGCGCGGCTGCGACACGACTGCCCCGCGCCTCGGGACCGGGCCGAGGAGTGACCGCACGGGTGGGGAGGGACCCCCGCTGGACAGGGCAGGGACTGACCCCATGGGAGGGATCCCACGCCGGACAGGGCAGGGACTGAGCCCATGGGAGGGATCCCACGCCGGAGCAGGGGAAGGATTCCTGACCCTGAGGGGAAGCAGCGGCAGGAGCTGACCGTCACTCCCCCATCCCTTCTCCCTGCACCGCCGGGCAGAGCACGGAGGGAGCCGGGGATAAGGTGAAGTCCGGGATGGAGAAAGAGATCGGGGAAGGTGGTTTTTTTCAGGATTTTTTTTACTCCTCTCTCTCCTGTTCTGATTTGCTGAGTCCCAACTCCCATTCATTTCCCCACGTCGGGGCTGTTGTGCCCATGATGGCGATCCCTGAGTGACCTCTCCCTGCCCTTATCCCGACTCACCAGGACTCGGATTTGTTTCAATTCCGTGGAACTAACGGTGATTTGGTGCAGCCGGAGCAAAGCAGCTGAAACCACAGGGGGCTTGAGAGGGACTAAAGCAGGGCAGGAGTTGAGGCTGCCCCGAGGGAACTCTTCCAACACGAACCTTCGTGGGGTCTTTCTATGGGAATTTTGTTGAATGTTTACATTCATCCTTACAAATCAGAGTGAAAAGTGGAGCTGAGCTTCCAGCTTGAAAGGAAGGAATCCAACGTGTGCTCTGGGACCTCTGCAACCTTAAGTAGTTACTTGATACTTTACTTTCGGAAATATTCAGCCCCTCAGCACCAATGTCTCTCCCAGCCCACTGGTTTCTGGCTAAGACCCAGCTCTGATATCGGACAACAAACTCCAAGTCCCATCCGAACAAGCTGTGCCGCTATTTTCTTTTTTTTTATAGTAATGTTATGCTATTTTGTTGTATATTCTATTTTACTTCTCCCCCCACTCCCCTTTTTTTTTTTTTTTTCCTTTTCTTTCTTTTTTATTTTTCCCTTTTCTTCTAATAAATCGCGGTTTTGATCTACTTCCCCCACACATAGCCTTTGTTGTCCTCCCGGAGGTTTGTGGTGAGTTGGTGTCTCACCGGTTCTCCCCCGGAAACCAACGAAATTAATCAAAATAATGATGAATTTTTGAACTCTTTCGGCTGCTGTTTGCAGAAGGCCCCGAGAGCAGACGGGGCCGGGAGGGGGTCCCGGTGCCGGGGACAGTCAGCGGTCGCTGGGTGGATCCCGGTGGCGCAGGTTGGGAGACACGAAAGTGACGGAGGGAGCGCGGGGGGCGGGGGAAGAGGGGGTGCAAGGGATTATTGGTGCAGGATAAGGGGGCTCAGGGGGGTCTCAGCGCTGGGGATGGAGGTGCAGGGGGTCCCCGTGCATGGAGTGGGGGGTTCACACCTGGATATGGGGGTGCAAGGAGGTCCCAGTGCCGGGAATGGGGGGTCAAGTGGTCCCGTTGCCGGGGGGCCACGGGGGGGTCCCCGACCCAGAAAGAGAGATTCAGCGGGGTCCCGGGGCCCAGAAATGGTGGATCAGGAGTTTCCTTGGACGGGGAATGGGGGTTCAGGGAAGTCCCCTTCCAGGGAATGGGGGTTCACGGAGGTCCCGGTGCCCGAAAATGGAGGTTCAGAGAGTTCCCGATGCCCAGGAATGGGGTTCAGGGACGTCCTCGTGCCGGATGAGAGGGAACAGCGTGTCCCGGTGCTGGGCAGGGAGATGCAGTGGGTCACAGTACCCAGGAATGGTAGTTCTGGGGTATTCAGGGAGGCCCCGGGACCAGATAAGGGGGAACATGGGGGTTCTGGTGCTGGGGAAGGGGATGCAGGGGGGTCACAGTACTCAGGAGTGGGGGTGGAGGGTGCTTTAGTACCCGGAAAGGGACGTTCAGGGGGCTACCGGTTCCCGGGAGTTGCGGTTTGGGGGCTTACCGCTTTCGGGGGGCCCGCTCATCTCTGGTTTTCCTTTCCCCGTGTTACAAAAGAATTAACAAGCTGAAATTTTTAGCAACATAATATTGAACGTTTATTAATAGAACAAAGGGAAAACAGCTCTGGATGCTTAGCCATTTTGCCAGAGGCGCAATCCATTCATTTTACTGTGAACTTAAGTACTCTCTTTAACTGTTACATATTCATTAAGCCCAGAAGACAATTTACACTTCACTCAACTCCCCCCTCCTATCCCTGCCCCCTTCTGCCAGCAAGGCGCCTGTCTTGGAGTCTCGGATCCTCTGGATTGTCTCAGAACTGAAGGCCGAAATCCGCCCGTCTATGTTTCCTCAGTTCCAACTTTATTTGTAGTTGACAGTTCCTTTTGGGAGGTGTGAATCAAGATAACAGACTTCCTGGGATGCCTATGGTTATCTTCTTTGTTTCTTTAAGAAGTCTTGATCCCCGGCTCTGTGGTTTATCAACTTAAAAGCCATTTATTACCATGTATTTATTACTACGTTTTCTAACATATCACAACTGTTTCGAAGTTACAATTTACCCTAATCTTTTTCTACTTAATTATATTTTCTCTTAACACTATTTTTTACACAGTATATTATCACTTGTAAATGTTAAATTCACATCTGCGAGAGTCAGCATTTATCATTCACTCATTTATCACACCCGTGTCCCACAGGACCCCCAGGAATGCCCCCAGCCCCAGCGCTGGAGCCATCGCGCTGCTCCGCTGCGGCCCCGGCCCCAGAGCCGCCTCCGGCCCCGCCATTGGCTCCGCGATTTCCTGCCCGCCAATGGTCGCTTGTGTTGTTCATGACGTCATCGGTCGCCGGGCAGATCCCGGCAGCGCAGGTTGCGAGAGGCCGAAGCGAAAGGGACCGAGGAGGGAAGAGAGGAATTCGGGGGAATTCCGGGGAATTCACCTGGATCCTCTCCTGGGATCCCTCTGGGACCCTCCACGGCCACGCACTGCGGGACCCCCGGGCCGTGCTGTGCTGAACTCCCGGGGCCCTGCGCTCAAACTCTGCCCGGAACCCGCTGCGTTCGGCCCAAAGCGGGGGAAGCATTCGGATCCAGTTTCTCCTGCGCCTGCGGGTCCCCATCCGCGACGGAGCAGGACTGGGCGCTGTGACCCCGATCCCTGATTCCCAATCTCCTTCTCTCTCCCTCTTCTTCTCTCCCTTTCCTTTGGGCGATCAGAAATCCCAGAGCGGCTGTAGAGTCCCGTGCCCAGTTCGGATTTCCCGGGAAAGGGAGGCCTGGGGGTGAGATGAGCTGGGATGGCCGGGAATGGGGGTCTGGGTATCTCCGGGGTCAAGGAAACAGGGGATCCAGGGACTGGGAGAGGCGGATACCCGGGAAAGGGGGTGCAGCGGTTATTGGTGTAGGATAAGGGGGTCCGGGGGGGTCCAAGCATCCATGAATGGGCATTCAGAGGAGTCCAAGGGTAAACGAAAAGAGATCCCCAAAGCCCCCTCCCAGGGACAGCAGGAGCTGGGTCAGGAGCTCAGTGGGAGAGGAAAGGGGGGGATCCGGGGGGGTCACACACTCTGGGGGAGACGACCCCCGGGGACCCCCTCTCACCTCCTCCCGCAGGTGGAGGCCGAGCCCCAGCCCAGGCAAAGCCCAACACGAAGGCCCCAACCCCTCTCAGCAACTTTGGTGGGCGTCCGGCGGCAGCTACGCGGGGTGGGGGAGTGGGGCAGGATCTGGGATATGGTGGCAGCTGCCGGCAAGGGACTGGGACAGGCTGGAGCAGGCTGGGATGCACTGGGACACAATGGGACAAACTGGGACCAGGACAGGGACTCAGCTGGACCAGAACTGGGGCAATAGGGATCATAGTGGGAGCGACTGAGAGTGACTGGGATCATTCTGGTGAAAACTGGAACCTTACTGGGGCAACTGGGTGTGACTGGGAATGACTGTGAGCATGCTGAGGGCAACTGGGATATACTGGGAGTGTCTGTAACCATACTGGGGGTGACCGGGAACACACTGAGAGTGACTGGGAGTGACTGGGTCTACACTGGGGGCAACTGGGATTGACTGGGACAATGCTGGGGGAGACTGGGGTCATACTGGACTCACACTGGCATCATACATGGGATGACTACGCTAGGGGCAACTGAGAGCAACTGGGATTAGACTGGGAGGAGCTGTCAGGAGCAATCAGGACCATACTGAGGTGTTATGATCCAATTCTTAAGGTTCTTAGAAATACCTCTGCTCAAATTAAGGTGCAAACAATATCATATGCCAGTCAATAGTATGGGTTTTATTTGATAGTAAATATGAGAAAGAGAGAAGAAAAGAGAGAAAGCAAGAAGTAGGAAAAGAGGTGGGGGGGACAGAAAGAGAGTGACAGTGACAGAATAAAAGAATATCACCATCCGTGGATCTCAACGATGTTGTGTTGTTCCTCTCCAGCTTGGTCTTCCTGGTGGTGATGGTCCCCCCAAACAGCACAGAATCCCAGGGGTTGATACACACTCAGGCCAGGTGTCAATGTCCAGGCATGTCCCCAGGGGGAAGGGACAGTCCCTTGCAGAAGACTCTGCTTGCATCATGTCCTGTGGGGCAAGGCCGAGTGCTTTCAGGCGTTCTGTGATGGATTATGACACCCCCTCGGCTGCCTCTCACGTGAATGTCCTGTGGATGTGGCCTGTGGGCTTCGGGGTTCCACAGCTGGGCCAGTTTGTGTAAGGGAGGATGAGTATTTATTGCCTCTCACCAGAGGTTATGCCACTGCACCCAAAACCTCCTCCTCCCCCCTTGGCTGGGGGGAAGTCTGTGCAAACCTGACTTTGTGAGCTGTGCTCTTCCCCCACCCCAGACTCAGTGGGGGATGATTCTCAGCACAGCTGGTGGCTTTGGCCTTTGTGGATGCATTCCTTTCCTCCAGCCTGGGATGACTGAACAATAGGTTTCCCTTTATCTCATCTCAGCAGTTTGACTCTCAGTCCAAAGTCCCAGTCAGGTATCTTCAAGAGAGGCTTCTTTGGTTGCAGTTTCTTTATACAGTTTTTTGTTATGATTGATATAAATAAGTTCACAAGCTGAAATTTTAGCAACATAATACTGACCATTTATTAATAGAGCAAAGGCAAAAACAGCGCTGGGCGCTTTGCAATTTTGCCAGAGGCGCAATCCATTCATTTTACTGTGAACTTAAGTACTTTCTTTAACTGTTACATATTCATTAAGCCCAGAAGGTAATTCACACTTCTCTCATCTCCCCCCCTCCGATCCCTGCCCCCTTCTACCAGCGCTGTGCCCGTCTTGGAGTCTCGGATCCTCTGGATTGCCTCAGAACTGAAGGCTGAAATCCTCCTGTCTATGTTTCCTAAGGTCCAACTTAATTTGTAGTTGGCAGTTCCTTTTGGGAGGTGTGAATCAAGATAACAAACTTCCTGGGATGCCTATGGTTATCTTCTTTGTTTCTTTAAGATGTCTTGATCCCCGGCTCTGTGGTTTATTAACTTAAAAGACATTTATTACCATGTATTTATTATTACTTTTTCTAACATATTACAACTGTTTTGAAGTTACAATTTACCCTAACATTTTTCCACTTAAGTATATTTTATCTTAACACTATTTTTTTTACACAGTACAGTATCACTTGTAAATGTTAAATTCATATATGCGGAAGGCAACATTTATCATTCACTCATTTATCACAGTTCCTGCCGCTGCTTCCCCTCAGGGGCAGGAATCCTTCCCCTGCCTCCGCCGTGGGATCCCTCCCATGGGGTCAGTCCCTGCCCTGTCCAGCGGGGGGTCCCTCCCATGGGCTCAGTCCCTGCCCTGTCCAGCGGGGGTCCCTCCCCACCCGTGCGGTCACTCCTCGGCCCGGTCCCGAGGCGCGGGGCAGTCGTGTCGCAGCCGCGCTCCGGCCCCGTCAGCGGCAGCGCCGCTCCGTGCCGGGCAGGGCCGGCAGAAGGAGCCGGGCGGCGGCGGGGGCTGAATCCCGGCAGGAGCAAGGAGAACAAGAAGAACAAGAAGGGGCCGGGGCCGCCGGCGGTGTCCGATCCCCGCGAGCAGCGGGGAGGCCTCGGGGAGCGGCCGCGGGCGGGGCCCTTTGGAGCCGCCCCGAGGCCTTTGTGCCGCCCCGGGGCCCTGAAGGAGTCGCTCCGCGGGACGGGCGAGGTGCGAACGACAGAAAAGACAGAGAAAAGAAGAAAATCCAATCAAAGAGCCGCAGCGAGGGGCCGGGTCTCCGCCGGGCCGTGTCACTAAAGAGCTGCACCGAGAGAGCGGCGACGAGCGGCCGCGGTGAAAGAGCCGCAGCGGAGGGGCGTGGGATGGGAGGTGCGAATAGAATAAAATATAGAGATTCAAGTAAAAAATTATGAAAGAACGGCACCGGGAGTGGCCGCTGCCTGCGACTGAAAAAGCTGTACCGAGGGACCGTCGGGGCAGCACCGGGGGTCTCGGCCGCTCCGTGTCACCGAAAGAGCCGCAGCGAGGGACGGGCGGGGCGCGGCTCGGATCGACCCCTCCAGTGTCGCGACGAGCGGCGACCCCGCGGGACCGCGCCGGGGCCGAGCGACGGCGGCAGCCGGAGCCGGGGAAGCGGCTTCGAGCGGCGGAGACGAGCGGGGTGTTCCCACCCAGCCCCGCTCAGCCCTCGGGCACCGGGGGTGTTCCGGGGGTTGCTCCCACCCAGCTCCGCTCAGCCCCCACGCACCGCGCTGGGGCCGCCGCGCACTTTTCAGCCCCTGCCGCCCCACCGGGCCGGGCTCCGCCGGTCCCACTGCCGCCGCCGCGGCCCCACGGAGCCCAGAAACCCCAGGAAATCCCTCCCATGAACTAAAAAACCTTTTCAGCACAGCGAGGGCTGCGGGGGGTGCCTTACGAAGTCCCCTGCCCTCAGTCCCTCCTGGGCACGGCCGGGCATTAGCTCGGCTCCCGGGGCTGTGGCCCGGCACCGGCTGCTGCCACAGGGCACGGGGTGCCGCACTCGGGCATTAAACCCAACAGCTTTGGGGAGGAGGGACAGCCCCAGAAAGCCTCGGGGAGCCCTCGGCAGCTTGGAGCTGCACGACACCCATAAAGGATGCCCTGGACACACCGATGGCCCCAGCAGCGGCTCTGCCCCCCAGCACGGGGCTGTGTCCCACACCCCACGCTCCAGCCCGAGCTTTGGGCCGCGGGAGCGGAGCTGTTGGACGGAGCTTCCAGCCCCGCCAGCCGCGCCTCTGAGACCTGGGGACGTGACGGCAGGGACGGGTGTCCGCCGGCGCTCGGGGTCTGTCAGCTTTTGCAATCCAGAGGCATAAACGGAGTCCGAAGTGGTGTCCATTTCCATCACTTGCCATTTCTCCTTTCTTTTCCATGACGGATTTCACAGCGCTTCCTCTCAGCCCAGAGATTTGGCAAACAAAATTCCCGGCTGCCCCTGCAGCCCTGCAGGTTTCCACACCACGGGATGGCCCCAGGGGTGATGTCAGACACAGCCAGGACGGGAATGCCAAAGAACAGGAGGAGGAGGAGCAGGAGAGGAGGAGGAGAGTCACGGAGGAGGAAGAGCGGGTGGAGAGAAGAAATGGAGGAGGGAAAGCGGGAGGAAGAGGAGTGATAAAGGGGGAGAAGAGGGAGGAAGAGGAGGGATCAAGGGGGTGGAGCAGAAAGAGGAGCAGCAAAAGGAGCCGCCACGTGTGTCCATCGCTCTCTGTGTCCGCACCCCTCGGCCCCGGGAGCATCGCCCCCCGCATGCCGCAGGTGACCGGGCAGGGGGAGCTCGCCCCAGAGATCTTGTGCGGTGCGTGGGGTTCTTTTTGGGAGGGGGGGGGGATTTTTGGACCTTGTCGGACTCCAGAACGGAGCCCCAAATATCTTTGGTTGATCCTGGGAGGCTTTCTTTGGTTTTTTTGCGGGGGGGGGGAGGGGACGGATGTTTGGATGTTGCAGGATTCCAAATGTGAGTCGCAAATGGCCCTGGGGGGATATTGGGGAGTCCCCGGCACGCGGGTTTTTGGGGGGTTTCAGTGGCGGCTGGCGGGAGAAGTGGGATGGGGTGGGATGGGGCCCGGGCAGGGTGGGATGTGGATTGGGGTGTGGGATGAAGTGTGGGGGAGGGGGATGGGTGGGCTGGGGCCTGGGATGAGGCAGCCTAAGGTTGGGGGTACTGAAGGCGGGGGGACCGCACTCCTTGGGGGCTTGCGGGGTAGCGGCCACCTGTGAGGGAGTTTTGGGGTACCCCTAATCCTTCGGGGGGTGGCACTGGCAGCGGGGGACACGTGTCTCCGGCACCTCTGGACCCCACCTGCGCTCCCCTCGGCCCCAGCGCCCCCCGGGAGCGGAATTTGGGGAGGGGGAGGTGTGGGGCGGGCAGGCCGGGCCCCCCCGCTGGGCGCTGTCCCGTTGGGGCCGAGTGCGGGGGGAGCTGTCCCGCGGGGCCCGGCCCTGCCCGGGCACGGCTGATGCCGCCCGCCCGCGCTCCGCACTGCTCCGGCCTGGTGCTCGCAGTGCCGCGCGGGGCGGGGCCGCTTTGGGGACCCCCCAGGGCGGAGCGCGGCTGCTTTGGGGCTGTGGGCACCTGCCCGGCGCTGGGCATGGGCCGTGTGGGGGCAGCTGGGGCCGTCCTGGTGGCACTGGTGGTGCTGGGAGTGCCCCCGTCCGCGGGGTGAGCGGGGGGCGCGGTGAGAAGGGGGGCGGGGGCTGGGACCTCAAAGTGAGCGAAATGGGGATTGGGACCCCCAAAGTGGACAGGAGGGGCCTGGAAGCTCCAAAAGCAATCATGGGAGAGGGGGGATGGGGGATTGATGGACGATGGTCAAAAGGACAGAAGAGCAGTGGAAAAGAGGGGTCTGGGACCCCCAAAGAGAGCGGGAGGGGGATGGGAGACCGAAATTGAGTTGGGAGGGGTCTGTGGATTGGGAGAAGGATGGGCAAGGGGAGGAGAGGGGAGGGAAAGGTGGGGTTGGGAGGGAAGAAGGGCGGTTGCATGGGGGTCCAGCCCTGTCCCCCAGCACTGGATCCCCAGAGTAATTCCCTGGGGCTCTGGGGGATGTGGATCTGCACTGGGGGGTTCCCCAAGCCCCCTGTCCATCCCTGGGGCTGATCAGGGGGTTCCCCCTCCCAGCAGCCTGTGCTGCGGCAGGCGTGGAGCAGAGGAGGTTAGGGAAGGGGATCTGGGGTAGGAGCAGAGGAGGAGCAGGAGGAAGAGGAGAGAGAGAGGAGGAGGACCTGGAGCAGGAAAAGGAGGAGCAGGAGAGCCATGAGGTTTCACCACCCACTGTGTCCGCAGCACCCCCAGCTCCAGGATCATTGCCTCCCCACATTCCACAGGTGACCAGGGAGGGAGAGCTCACCCCAAATCTATCAGGGGGTCTCAGGGAGGAGTTCTTTTTGTAGGGGTGTTTGGAAATCAAAGATTCTGGAATCAAACCCTAGATGTCTTTTCATGTGACTGGTGGGGATTTTGTGAACCAGAGGAGATAATTTTGTGAACCAGAGGAGATACTTGGATCTTGCAGTACTCCAAACAGAGCCATAAATGCACCTTTGGGGAATATTGGGAGGGGTCCATGTGGGAATTACCCAGTATTGGTGGGACAGGACATTGGTTTTGGGGATCCCTGGGAGAGCCGGGGGGTGTAACAGAGGACTCCCAGAGTGGAGAGAGCAGAGAGGGGCGATAGTGGAGCTGAGGGACCCCCGGCAGCCTGGAGGGGTGGGGGAGCCTGGAGATGAGGCAGGGCTGGGACACTGTGACACTGAAAGGGGCGGTGGAGAGAGGGGGAAGCCTGAAGAGGGGGGACCCTGGGAGCCCTGGGAGCCAAAGCACCATCAGGGAAGAAGGGACCCCTGGGATCACCGAAACCCCATGGCATCCCTAAGCAGGAGCCCGGAGAAGGGGGATCCCCAGGACCCGTGAGAGCCCCAACAGCTTTGAGAAGGGGGAACCTGAGCACCCCAAAGCCAGAGGACTGGAAAGGGGGAACTCCTGGAGGCTTTTTTTTGGGTCATTCTTCATTTTTGGAGGATTTTATAGACACAAAACACTCAGTGACTTCTAGAGCTGGACTTGGGCAGGAGGAATACCCAGCCCAAGGCACTCACACCTTCTTTTTCCCCCAAACCAGGATTTCCATTTCTCAAACCTTGGCCAGATGGAGAAGGAGGCTGCGAGGAAGAGGAAGATGGCCCAGGACGCGCAGGCAGGTGAGGAGGAAGTCAGTGCCCCTTTCCCCCTCTCTTCTGCTCCATGTCCCAGCTGAGCATCGCCCCCGGCTGCAGGACAACCCCGCTGCCGACGCTGTCCTGCAGGGACAGATTGGGGGGATGTCCTTCCCCTTCCCTCTGGCACAGAGGCAAATCCCATCCTCTCCTTGTCCTTTTTCCTCCCCAGGCAATGAGCTGCAGACAGAGACCAGGGAGGAGAAATCCTTGGGGCAGAACCTCGTGGAAGAGGCCGTTTTGAGCAGCTCCATGACACCGGAGTTCAAGAGGGAGGAAAAGCCCCAGAGATGCTGCACAAGGAGGGGCTGCAAACCCAGCCCAGGGCACTCTGAGGAGGAAAGACCCACCCTGTGGCGGGAAGGCAACCAGAGCTTCAGGCAGAGCTCGGCCCTGGTGGTCCCTGAGCAGTGTCATGATGGGGAGAAGCCCTACAAGTGTGGGGAATGTGGGAAGGGCTTCAGCAAGAGCTACAACCTGATCCGCCACCAGATGGTCCACACAGGGGAGAGGCCCTATGAATGTGGGGAATGTGGGAAGAGGTTTCAGACCAGCTCAGATCTCTTCAGGCATCAGCGGATTCACACAGAGGAGAGGCCCTTCCGCTACCCTGACTGCAATAAAGGCTTCAAGGACAGCTCCACCCTTGTCATCCATCGGCGCATCCACACTGGGGAGAGGCCCCACAAGTGTGGGCAGTGTGGGATGAGCTTCAGCTGCAGCTCCGACCTGATCCGCCACCAGAGGATCCACACTGGGGAACGGCCCTATGAGTGTGGGGAATGTGGGAAGAGCTTCAGCAACAGTTCCCACCTGATCCGCCACCAGAGGATCCACACTGGGGAGAGGCCCTATGAGTGTTCCGAGTGCGGGAAGAGGTTTCCAACCAGCTCCCATGTCCTCATGCATCAGCGGATTCACACAGAGGAGAGGCCCTTCCGCTGCCCTGACTGCAGGAAGGGCTTCAAGAAGAACACCCATCTCATCAGGCACCGGCGCATCCACAGCGGGGAGAGGCCCTATGAGTGTCCCGAGTGTGGGAAGAGCTTCTCCAGGAGCTCTCACTTGACCCGACATCAACAGAGCCACCGGTAAGGGAAGCCCTGCGAGTGCCCCAACTGTGGGAAGAGCTTTGTGCGCTACTCCAACTTCATCACCCCTCAGACGACCCACAATGGTCAGAGCCCTGGTGACCCACACTCCCTGTGACCAACACTGGGAGGACACCTGGCTGGTGGCTTCCATTTCCTCAGATTCCCTGTAGACACCTGGGCAAACTCAGGGGCAGGACCATCCAGTGGGACTCAGACTGACATTGGAAATTCATTGGGAAGAGCTGATTTATTAACATTACACCCAAAAAAATCTCACCCACTGTTTCCAATTGTTTCTTCTGGTGGCATCAAGCAACACTGGAGGATCTTGGAGGTCTTTTCCAACCTAAATAATTTCCTTCTTTATCCTGTCTAAACAACCAAAATTGGGGTAAAGATAAAGAAATTAAATTAAGAGATCTAAAGCTGCACTTTTTTTTTTTTTTAAACTCGGGTTTGGGGGTGCATTTGGCATTCAGGGGACTATTGAGGAAGATTTGGGAGTTCTGTGGCCACCCAGGCCAGGGCATAGGTCATGATCTCATAGTTTTGTTGGCAGAACGAGTCCACCTGACCCCATCTGTTCTCCAGGAATTCCGGTTGTCTGTCCCAGTCCCTGGCCTGGGTCTCCCCATTTAGGGTGTGTCCCCCAAGATGCCTAAATTGCTGCTGAAGTGCCCGAGGTGTGGATGTTCTTGTCCAGCAACCTCTCCTGGTCAGTGCCATGGGGGGACTGGGAGGGGATTTTGTAATTCTTGGGGGTGCTTTGAGGGGGCTTGGTGGGGTCTGTGATGGAGTTTTTGGGGTCCTGGCCAGGCTGTGTGGTTTCGAGAGGTATTGGGTGGGTCTTGGAGGAGATGGGAAAGCGCTTTCAGTGTCTCTTGGGGCCATTTATGTGTCACACACTGAATTTGAGGGATCCTGTGGGAAGCTGTGAGGTGGTTTGAGAGGTCCGGCATTGGCTCTGGGGCTGGGAAGGGGTTTCAGCGCAGTTGTGACCCCCAGACCCCAAAGCTGCCACCAGACCCTGCCCCCAAAATGCTGCCAGGGGTATGGGGGCTCCATGTTGGGGTTCCTCCTCCTGGTGCTGCGGGAGAAGGTGAGGGGGGTCCCCAGGGGTCGTGTGTGTCCCCCAGAGCATGTGTGACCCTCATGCCAGTGTCACCCCTTTTCCCTCCCCAGAGGGCTCCTGACCCAGCTCGTGCTGCCCCTGGGAGGGAATTTGGGGAGGGGGCAGAGGGGGTGCGCAGCCCCCATCGGGGGATGACCCCGAGCCAGCGCCCTTTGTTTAGCTCCAAGCTGGGCTTGGGGCCATGGGAGGAAGAGGCTGATGGGAAGCAGCTCCTGCAGGTGGGACAGTGCTTGGGCTCAGGGCAAAGTCCTGCCCTGCACACCTGGCTCAGGTGTGACACTGCCCCGCGAAGGGAGCGGGACATTGCCATCCCCACAGCTCAGGGCTGGGAGCAGCACTTGGAGCATGGACATGGAAACACTGGGAGCAACTGGGAGCACCCTGAGGCCGTGAATTATCCCCCAGCACTGCCTTTCCAGGCCAGCCCTCCATGTGAGAAATGCTCCTTAGGCCTGGGCCTTGAGCAACAGCCCCTGGGCTCAGCTCCTGTGCAGCTGATCACAAACACTGTCTGCTCCCAGGCACTGCTGCTGTCCAACGAGCTCCTGCTTGCTTTAGGAGCAGCCTTGGCAACTGTTTTTCTTCCCTCAATGGCACAACATCGCTGTTGTCACAGTGTCAAAGAAAGCTGTTGATCCAAAGTGCGGCCAGGATGAGCCATTGCTGTGCCTAAAGCCCATCTCTTGGGGCCCTATCAACAGCGGTGCCAAATGAGCCCCTTGGAGCAGTCCTGGAGCAGTGACCTCCCTCTGAGTGGGGCCTCTCGGAGCCGGGAACTCTCCCGTTTGCTGCACTCGGGGCATCCCCGAACAACGAGGGACCCTGGGCCTATCCCCCACTCCTCGAGGCTCAACCCTTCACCTGCTGGGGAGATGCAAAAGCATCGGGAGTGAGCATTTCCCTGCCCTCGAGGGGAATTTCTGACAGGTCCCTGGCACTGACTCTTTGTGTCTGTGTGCACACACGTGTGCCTGTGCTCTGGCAAATGGGGGGGAAATGCTGCTCTCGGAGGTGTTGCAGTCCCTTGGGTATCTGAGTAGGTTAGAGCTGTAAGTAAGGTTCAGTCCTAAGGTGTAAGCTAAGTTAAATGCTTCTAAGGGTTGTTCTTTTGCCAAGTTGGTAAGTTTAATAGGAGCTATAAACTGAATTAAACACTGTTAAGTCTTATTCCTCTGTTAAATTGTAAGTTCATCGGTTATAAATTAGGTTAAATACTGTTGGGAGCTGTTCTTTTGCTACATTGCTACCTTTAAGGTATAATTTATGGTTAAGGTACAAGTTAAGTGCTGTTAAGTTTTAGTGCTGTTAAGATTTTAGGCCATATTGCTTTTATCCTTGCCCTCACTATCCTTTTGTCACAAACACCTAAACACACACACACACACACACACACACACACAGAGACACACATACAGGGACAATTCTCTGTTCATTTCTGGTTTGACTGTCTGGATTTCCTTGATTTGGTTGCTGCTTTTTTCCCTTGCTATGCCTGAACTGTCCAGTCACTACTAGAGTGACTCTTGCCAAGGAACTTTGTTGTGCTTTCGCTTAATATTAAATCTGGTTTTTGCTGATCCCTTGCTGGGGATTTTTTAAGCTCTCTCAACCCCTCATTCGCAGGAGGGTGAAGGAGCCCTGGGCCAGGCTCTCACCCTGGGAGACATGGGGATGCTGCCAGGGGGTCCCTGTCCCCTTGTCC
Organism: Acanthornis magna; assembly: GCA_036785705.1. Lineage (NCBI taxonomy): Eukaryota > Metazoa > Chordata > Aves > Passeriformes > Acanthizidae > Acanthornis > Acanthornis magna. Next base: position 318,750 of record JAWUZG010000484.1, on the reverse strand, counting down.
CTGTATCAGGCTCTGGGGGTCGATCTCGTGGAACATTCTCTGGGGGAGGCTGCGGCGCCAGGGGGCAGGGGGGACAAGGGACCCTGCTGTGCACGAGCAGCATTGGACTTCTCTGGGGGGAGCTGTGAGGGGGGGCTGGGACAGAGTGACCTCCCCAGTGACCCCACACAGCCCCTGTGATGTCACAGCCCACTCTGGGATGTCACACAGCCGTGGTTTGATATCACAGCCTGCTCTGTGTTGTTACCCACACCTCTGTAATGTCACAGCCCTCACTGTGATGTCACAGTCAGCTTTGTGATGTCACAACCCACTCAGTGCTGTCACACAGTGTACTCTGTGACCTCACAGCCTGCTCTGTGATGTCATACACACACACCATGATGTTGCAGTCTGCTCTGTGATGTCACAGCCCACTCGGTGACATCATGGCCAGCTCTAAGATGTGGCACAACCAACCAGTGATGCCACAGCCCAATCTATGATGTCACAGCCTGCTCTGTGCTGTCACAACACACTCAGTGATGTCACACAGCTCACTCTGTGAGCTCAGAGCCTGCTCTGTGATGTCACACTGTCCCCTCTATGATGCCAGAGCTGCTCCATGGCCTCACACAACCAACTCTGAGATGTCACAGCCCAATCTGTGACCTCACACAGCCCACTCTGGGATGTCACACTGCCCCTTTCTGACATCACAGCTGCTCTGGGGCTCTGTGAAACAGCCCCAGAGGTGCCTATGGCTATGACACAGCCCCTCTGGGCCATGGCACAGCCCCTGCCAATGCTGAGCACCTGGGAGCTCTGGCTGTGCCCTGCCCGTGTCCCTGAGCTGCCCGGGCAGTGCCCCAGCCCTGCTGGGCTGTGCACAGGAGCTGCTCCTGGGCAGAGCTGTCTCTCTGCAGCGCTGCCGCTTGCCAGGAGCTGCCTCTGTGCCAGGAGCCCGGCCCAGCTCAGCAGCACAGCCACAGCACAGGGACTTGAATGAGCCTCGTGGAGCTTTGCTGCTGTTTACATCAGACTCAGACCCTCTGAGTGTGTTCAAATAACTTCTCAAGAAGTCAAACTGAAACAATGAAGTTTCTTGTAGTTTAAATGGGTTCCAGTGAGTGACACAACTGAGAAAGTGTCCCCAGGTTCCAGTTGGAGCAGAAAACATCCTGCAGAAGTTGACTCTGTCATGTCCTCAAGGTAAAACAATCCCAGGGATGGGATTGCCTTTGCTTGAGGCAGGACTGATCCAAACTGTCTCCCCTAACACATTTCTCATAGGCACCACGGGGACTTTATCCCCCTTCTATGGCCCATGGATGATTTGATTGGGCAGGGCCAGCTCGATTGGTGGAGCCTCAGGTCTTCACTGACCAGTGGCCTTGGCTAACTGCTGCTCCCAGTGTTTGAAGGTCCCACCAGCCACTGCTTTCAAGGTGGTTTTCAGCAGTCCCTTGCACTGCTCAGCTTTCCCAGGGCTGGTGCCTGACAGGGAATATGAAACACCCACTCAATGCTGTGCCCTCTGGCCCCGGTGTCCATGAGGCTGTTCTGGAAATGAGTCCCATTGTCCAACTCACTTCTTCCTGGGGGCCCTGTCCCCCCAGGACTTGCTTTTCCAGGCCCAGGGTGGTGTTCTGGGCAGTGCCGTGAGGCGCAGGGTGCGTCTCCATCCCTGCAGGGGCTCTTGGCGCCACTGTCAGCAGCAGCGCTTGCCCTGGCGGCTCTGTGGCACTGTGATGTCATCGATCTGCCAGGCCCCCCCAGACTGGCATTTCCACCATCGTCCCCCACACCACAGGGGCTTTGCCCGCTTGGCCCTGCTTGAGCAGAGCACATGTTCCATAGTCATGGATAACCTGGAGATGCTGTCCATGGTTAAATCCACCTCTCGATCACCAGCCCATCTGGAGCTACATCTCTTCCCTGATGACCTGAGGCAACAAAGAATCCTGATCCCTCTCCCTGCTCTGGAAAAGATCCCTGAGAGGAGCACAGATGGGGATATGCACAGGGTGAGCTCCCACACCCCCATGAGCAGCCGAAGCCACATTGTGCCCAGGGGCTCTGGACCTCTTCCAGCAAATGCTCAGATCAAATTTGTTTCCAGCCTGCTCTGGGCAGATCTGTTGTTATCTAACCCATTGTGCCCCACACTGGCCCCAGAAAAGTGCTGCCCCACATCCACACAGCCCTTTCCAACCACATCCTCCTCTAACTTCCCATTTGCTATTGTCTCTCAGTGTTCACATGTTGATTGTGAAGCCACTCCTGCTCCAGGAGCCTGATTGGAAAGCAATTGGCCCCAGCAATTGGGGACAAGATATTAATCACAAAAATGCTCCTGCCAGCAGAGACAAGGCAGGGACAGAGGAAAGGGGAGAGCCAGGCCCAGGGGACATGGCTGCAGTGGTGATGGCTGTGAGGTCACTGCCACTGCAGCAGCCTGGCTGGCCCTCAGCTGACATTCTGGCCAGGAGCATTGCGAGGTCACCCAGCATATCAGAGACCCCACACAACAGGAATTCCATCCTTGGGGAGGTGAAGGATTGAGGCAGGTGACAGAGGCCCCACCTGGGCTCTGATTCTGGGGGCATCTGTGCTTCACAACCCACCCAGCCCTGGCACACAGGGAGGCCAGCTGGGCTCATGGCCACCCTGCTCTGCACCAGCCCTGCAACCAGGGAAAAATCTTTCCTTATCTCCAGGTTGAACATCCTCTATTTCATCCAACACGCCTTGTCTTTCATCCTCTTGACATGCTCCTGACAAGCTTTTCCTTCCTAAAATCTACAAAGTCACCATATCTCCATTTCCCCTTTGCAAACTGTCCTTGCTGACACCTCCTGGCTGTGGCTTCACGAACCCTGTCAGAGCCAGCCCTGTCCCTGCCCTGCCCCAGCTCTGCTGCCCCACAGCTGCTGATCAGGAAGGGCAGAGCCATGGTGGAGGGAAATGCACGGGGATTCCTCCTGGGAGGGACCTCAGGATGTTTCCAGGCCAAACCAAAGCCCAGTCAGCGCAGAAAGGGACACAAGGATGGGCTGTTTGTGTGCTCTGCCACAGCAGGATCAGATGCAGAGCTGCAGAGATACCCAGCCAATGTGGATCCCTGCAGGAGCTGATCTCACACAGTGGCTCCCAGGCCTCTGCTCCTTGCTGCTTGCTCTGCTTTGATGTTCTCTGGGTTGCAGCTGAAGCCAGCGGGGCTGAGCTGCAGAGAATTTGGGAGAGAAACCCATCAGTGTCCATCTCAGCCTGTGTGACCGTGCAGGGGCAGGACTCAGCCCAGGGCTAGTGGGGCAGGGCCAGGGCCTGGGGAAGGGATGGAAAAAGGCAAGTGCCCGAGAGAGGAGGCTGCTGTGTGCCCTTGGTGGCATGGCCAGAGCAGGGAGGGGGCCCAGGACATTTGTCAGCCCCAGCCTCTGTCCCCAGCCATTGGCAGCCCTGGCTGCTCAGCCCAGGTTTGCGATGAGTTTGGCTGTGGCCAGCTCCATCCTCCTGCGGGGCTCAGGGCCTGTTCCCGGCAATGGCCAGCCCTGGCCGGGTCTGTGCTGGCCCCGAGCCCGGCAGAGCCTGGGCCAGGGCTGTGTGGGAAGGCCCACAGGTGGCACAGCCTGTGCAGGAGCTTGGAGAGGCTGCCCAGCAGGGAGGCCATGGGGGCACCGAGCCCCAGGGGCTGCTGTGGGCACCGTGGCGCAGGGGCCGTTCCCACCCGCAATGCTCCTGGCCTGGGCTGGGCCTGCCCAGGGGGGCTGTGGCACCATGGCTGGGCCAGCGGGGCACAAAGGGGCCACGGAGCTGCTGCCAGGGTGACAGCAAGGCCAGCACCAGGCGAGGAATTGCTTATCTATTCAGACTGCATTAGGAGATACTTGGATTCAGTATCAATTGGAGATTGCACATATTAATGTATTAACAGGAAAAAAAGCCTCAAACAGGACCTAAAAAAATCCTCTCTCACTGTTTTTTAAAGTATTATATATTTACTTTGAATACACTTCCTAAATCTGCTGAATTAGTCACAGAAGATTTGGAAATTTAAATTATTCCAAGAGGCTTGACTTGTTAAGCTGTTTTGAATGTTAATGAGCCCTCAAGCAATGAATTCCTGAAGATATGAAGTCTGAACAAGCCTCTGGAAAAGTAAAATTCAGCAGGAACCTCCAAGTTGCTGCTCTGTGATGCCATACAGCCACAGCGTGATGTCACAGTCTGCTCTGTGATGTCACAACCCATCCTGTGGCATCACAGCCAGGTCTAAGATGTGATACAAGCAACCAGTGATACCACAGCCCACTCTATGATGTCACAGCCTGGTCTGTGATGTGACAACCCACTCAGTGATATCACAGAGCCCAGTCTGTGACCCAACAGCCTGGTCTATGATGTCACACATCCACACTGATGTCACACCCTATACTCTGATGTCACAGCCTGCTCTGTGATGTCACACAGTCCCCTCTATGATGCCAATGACTTAATACAACCAACTCTGTGATGTCATAGCCTAGTCTGTGACCTCACACAACTCACTTAGTGGTGTCACACTGCCCCTTTCTGACATCACAGCTGCCCTGTGGCTCTGTGACACAGCCCCTCTGGGCCATGGCACAGCTCCTGCCAATGCTGAGCACCTGTGAGCTCTGGGTGTGCCCTGCTGGTGTCCCTGAGCTGCCCTGCTCAGTGCCCTAGCACTGGAATTGTCTGCTCAGGGAGGTGGTGGAGCCACCATCCCTGGAGGTGTTTAAAAAAGACTGGATGTGGCACTGAGTGCCATGGTTTAGTTGATGAGGAGGTGGCAGGGCATGGGTTGGACTTGATGATCTCAAACGTCTTTTCCAACCTTATTCATTCTGTGATTCTGTGATTCTGTGATTCTGTGATTCTGTGATTCTGTGATTCTGTGAGTGGGATCCCCCAGCTGGATCCCATTATCCTGAGTGGGATTTCCCAGCTGGATCCCATTATCCCAGCCAGGATTCCCCAAGAACTCTCCCATAAAAGGCTCCTGAGCCTCCCCTTTTCCCTGCACTGCTTTTCCTGGGGCCAGGATGGGGTCTGGGAGCTGCTTTGGGGTCATGTTGCTCTGCTGGGTGCTGGCCATGGCCACATCCTCCAATCCCTGGGGTTTTCCCCCGCAGAATCCCGGGATGTGGTGGGTGCGGGGAGACTCCTCCCGGAGCCGTGTCCCCGGCGCTGCACAGCCCTGGGTGCGGGTGGATCTGTCACAGCTGCGGGCGCTGTCCCCACGCCCTGCGGTGGCCGTGCGGTGCCAGGAGGGGCAGCTGGTGGTCACCGTGCACAGGGACCTCTTTGGCACCGGGCGCCCAGTGCGGGCAGCGGAGCTGAGCCTGGGCACAGCCTCGTGCCCGCCCCTGGCCCCGAACCCCGACCAGGCCTTTGTCACCTTCGTGGCCACGCTGCACGAGTGTGGCAGCACCCTGCAGGTGAGGGCACCTGGGCCACCGTGGCTATGGTTTGGTGGCCCTCAGCGTGAGGGTTTGGGTCCTCCCTGGGGGAAGCAGTGGGCAAGGCTTTGTCCCCTAAGGTTGACTTGGTGAAACTCCTGGCAGGTTTGTGGTGAGGAGTGGTGTGTCCAGGGCTGGATTTTAGGATATGGAGACCCCTGTCCAGCCTGGGATGAGGGGCAGACTCAGTACTGTTTTTTGGGATTGGATGCAGGAATTGATGGGATAACAGGTGTTATCCCATCAATGGGATGGGGTGCTGTGCCCAAGTCCTGGAGGTTCCCGGACCCCCCTCAAGCTGACACCTCGTTGGGATGCCACTAAAAGCTCTGTGGTGTCCTACAGGATTGGGAAGGTGGCCTTGGTGGCCTCTGTGTCCTGGCACGGTCCCTGCTGCTGCTGAGTATATTTTCCTGATTTTTGCCCTGTCTCAAATCCTTCCTGCAGGTGACCCTGGACTCGCTGATCTACAGAACCACCCTGTCCTACAAACCCACCCCTTCCGGCAACCCCCTGATCGTGCGGGCCACCCCGGCCGAGGTCCCCATCGAGTGTCACTACCCCAGGTGAGTGGCTGGTGCTGTCCCCGTGCTGCCCTGGTGCGAGGGGACGCTGTCATCCCTGGCAATTCCCATCGTTTCCCTTTAGGAGAAGCAACGTGAGCAGTGGCGCCGTGCGCCCCACATGGGCCCCGTTCCGCTCCACGCTGGCAGCACAGGAGCGGCTCCGGTTCTCCCTGCGCTTCATGGACGGTGGGTGCGGCCCCGGTGGCCTCGGGTCCTCGCTCCTGGTGGCTCCCGGTGGCATCCTGGGAACCCAAACGGAGCTCGAATCCACCCCACGGGCGTTGCCGCACGTTTAAGAGGTGCCCCGTTCCCGGGAAGTGCCCAGAGTGACCCCATCCCCTGGGATCCGCATTCCAGACACCTGGAGCAGGGAGAGGCTCTCCAACGCCTTCCAGCTCGGGGACAGCCTCCGCTTCCAGGCTGATGTCACCTCGGAGGGCCACGTGCCCCTGCGGCTCTTCGTGGATCGGTGCGTGGCCACCCCGAGCCCCGACAGGAACTCGTCCCCGCGCTACGCCTTCATCGACCTGGGCGGGTAAGGCCGGGCTCGGGGCTGGCGGGACAGTCCCGAAGGGTTCCTGTGGCTGATCCCAAAGCGTTCCTGTGGCCAATCCCGAAGGATTAATTCCCGTGGCCAATCCCGAAGGGTTCCTGCAATCCCGAAAGATTAATTCCCGTGGCAAATCTCACCTTCCCCGCCCTTCTCCAGGTGCCTGGTGGACGGCAGGGCAGAGGACAGCGGCTCAGCCTTCGTGGCCCCGCGGCCCCGGCCGGAGTCGCTGCGGTTCCGGGTGGGCACCTTCAAATTCGCGGGACACGCCGGGAATATGGTGAGCACTTGTTCCCACCCCTCCTCCTCCTCCTTTCCCGGTTTCTCCATGGAAAAAAGCCTCCCAAAGTCTCCAAGATGAATGACTTGTCCTGGAATTGCCCTGTCAGCTCTACATCAGCTGCCACCTGCGGGTGTCCCCGGCGGCCGCAGCTCCGAATCCCGGGAATAAAGCCTGTTCCTTCGGCAGCGCCAGCGGCCTGTGAGTGTCCCTGTGCCGGGGAGGGGCCCCGCCCGCGGCACGGCGGTCACAGGTGACTCTGTTGCAGGTGGGCCCCTCTGGAGGGCACGGGGGACATCTGTAGCTGCTGTGACAGCGGCAGCTGTCCCTCTCCCGGAGGAGATTCCCGGGGAAGCCGCACTCCGGCCGCAGGGCCGGGCAGGCGTGTCCGGAGGGACGGCCCCGCCGAGCCAGGTGTGTCCCCGAGGTGTCCCCAGGGGTGGCACCCTCGGGCTGGGGGGGCCGAGGGGTGGGGATGGCTTTGGGGGAAGGACGATCCCGGCTCCTCTGCGGTGTCCAGAGGGAAGGGCTTTGGAAAGGAAAGAGGGGGATTTTGGTGGGATAGCGGGAAAAAATTCCATGTGGGTGGGGAGGTCCTGGCACCGCTGTCCCTCCCCGGGAGTGTCCTGGGCCAGGCTGGAGCCACCTGGGACAGTGGGAGGTGTCCCTGTCCGTGGCACGGGATGGGCTTTGATGGCTCTTCCATCCCAGACCATTCCTGTATCCTGTTCCGAGTGACTGTGGCCTTGCATTTAAAACCCCTGGAATTCTGCTCTTCCGGTGCCCATCTGTCTGTAATTCCCCAAATCCGGCCCGAGTGGGAATTCCCTCCCCTGGGAACTCATTCCCATCTTTTTCCACATGGGCCCTCAGGGCCGACTGAGGCCGATGTCTCCGTGGGACCCCTGCTCGTCCTGGAGCCAGCTCAGGGATTACAGAACCTCTCTGGAAGTCTGGGATCAGCTGAGAACACCCCCCAGGGTAGGGGCTTTTGTGGTTTTGTCTTTGGTTTTGGTTTTTTGGGGTTTTTTTGGTTGGGGTTTTTCGGGGGTTTTTTATGTGTGTGTGTGTTTTTGTTTTTGTTTTTTTCTTTGGTGGGTTTTTTTTTTTTGTTTTTTGTTTCTTTGTTTTTAGGGGGGGGGTTGTGGGTATTTTGTCGGGGGGGGGGTTTTGACGGAGGGGAGTGGGTTTGTTTGTGGGGATTTTATTTGTGGGGTTGCATCCCCAGGCTTCACCCAGGTGTTGATCCTGCCATGAATTCCCCGTGATTTCCCCATGGGACTTTTTGGAACAACCCCCCAGGCCCACTCCGGGGGCTGCTTTCCAAAGATTCCCAAGGATGGGATGGAAGGTGGGTAGCCAATCAGGGAGTGCTGAGCGGGTTTTGTCCCTTCCAGGTGCTGCTGGAGGAATTCCCTCAGGGATCCAGGGTCTCCTGCTGGTGGTGGCCACTCTGCTGAACCTGACAGCGCTGGGAATGCTCCTGGGAATGTGCTGGGAAAGGCTCTGCCCTCCAGGAATGTCCCTGTGCTTCCGATCCCAATAAAGAGCAGCATTTCTGTCATCTCCCGGGGTCCTCTGTAGGATGGGGAGGGGACACAGGCAGCCTTGGGATGGGAATCCATCCTCTGGGACAGGGGTGGGATTGGGGATGTGGAGCTGTGGCCACCTGGAAGCGATTCCCAAACCCCCCAGCCCTTGGATTTGGGAGGCGCAGGTGGATTCTCCAAAGGTGGTATCCTTGGGAGGGGATCCTAAACAAGGGGTGGCTCCAGTTTTAGGGAATTATGGATGTTTTGGGGTTCTAAACAGTTTCCTGATTGCAAAATTCCCAGTTTCCCTTCCTTGTCTAGCAGGATGCAGGAATGAGGCTCCACCACCCCTCCGAGGACACGAGGGCTGCTGGAATTCCAGAATTTTGGTTGGGTTTAGGGCTGAGTTTGCCTTCTCTGTGAGAAGAAACTGGGAACAACCTCGGTGTTGGGGATGGGAAAGGGCCAGAGGTGCTTCTGTGTGTCAGGGGCTGAGCGGGAATGAATTCCATTGTTTCTATGGAGTGTGGGAGCTCTGGGATGAGTGCAGCAATGAGATGGGAGCCTTCCAGGGACAATCCCAAACCACAGGATCCCATTCCAGGGCTGACTCCCCTCTGTCCCTGAGCTCCGAGTGACCTTTTCTGCATCCCAGGAGAATCCGTGGATCTGGTGCTTCCCAGGGCCTTTCCTGAGCCCAGGAAAAGGCTCCTGGTCTGGCATAAAGAATGAAAAGGACCAAGGTTGGCTCGGAGGTTGGATCCTTTGCTTTTGCCTTCCCCAGACAGTTCCGGGCATTCCCGAAGTTTTGTGGCTGGAATTCCCTGGCCAATGGGAATTGAGTGCTGTTGTCTCCCTCTGATATTCCAAAAAAACCTGGAAGCGGCTCTGACTCTGAATGAGCCTTTTTCAGTTTGGGAGGGTGTGGGGAGGAGGGCCCACTTCCTGGCTGGGATGGACATTCCAGGGATGCTTTTCCTGTTCCTCTTCTCCAGGAATTTCAGCAGGTGGGCTGGAAAAATCAAGAGGGAAAATTGGGCAGCCCTGGAAGTTGGGTTTTCTTGGGAGATGGAATTGTCCCAGTATGTTTTAGGCCACAAGCTCCTTCCTCAGCAGTGTCCAGCTGTGCTCCATGCCCTGTCCCATCCCAGCCAATGGCACAGGGCAGGGTCTTCTCCTCATTCCATGGCCAAGGGGAGCTCTAAGTCCTGGGATCTCGATCCGATCCCTTCACAGCCTCCCACTGCTCCGTCCCCTCAGGGTCTCCCCCAGCCCGGCCAACCTGTCCGGCAGCGGCACAGCCCCACTGGAGCTCCAGAGGAGCCGCACCAAGAGGCACCTCGGAGCCCTCGGCAATCCAGCCGGCACCACACGGGCAGGACACAGATGGCGCTGCCCTGCTGGCACAGGGCTTGTGGCCATCTCCAGGCACCAGTCTCACAGTGAGTCCTGCAGCTCCGGCCTCTGCCCACTTGCTCTGTCGGAAGCATTAAGGCTTCAGCAGAACCACCGAAGGCCAAGGGGTTCTGGCCACTTTCCCTTCCACACTGCACGCCCGGACAGCCTGCTGAGCACAGCACCCTTTTTCCCCCTCTTCCCCTATGCCCTCCAAACACTGGGCATGGAAAGAAAGATCCTGAGAGTTTGTCTATTAGAACAGAGTCTATATTTACATACAGAAAAAAAAAAGAAGAAAATGCTTTAAGAAAAGAGGATTCTCCCGCAGCCTCAGTGGACCGATCAGACAGATCGTCTCTCTTCCTCCTGTGGCCTAAAGCCCAGGTTGGTACTAAACAAAGGGCGCTGGCTTGGGGTTGTCCCGGGGTCAGCTTCAAACCTCCCCACAGATGCTGGGCAGGACCCCTTCAACTACTCCCTGCAATCTAAATGATCCCAAGAGCCACCAAAAACTCTTCCCATCTCCCCCCAGAACACACCCAAATTTTCTCTAAGGCACAGAGCCCAAAACTCCCTCACAGACCCCCTCCCAGCCCCCCATGGCACTGACCAGGAGAGATTGGTGGACAGGAACATCCAGAGCCTGGAGCAGCTCGGGCACTTCAGCAGTGATTTGGGCACTTTGGGGGCACACCCCAAATGGGGAGACCCAGGCCAGAGACTGAGACAGACAACCAGAATTCCTGGAGAACAGATGAGTTCAGGTGGACATGTTTTGTCAGCACAACTATGAGATCATGGCCCTGTCCCCCAGCCTGGGCGGCCCCATAACACCCAAATCCGCCTGAATATTCCCCTGAACCCAAAGTTCACCCCCAAATCCCAGTAAAATGGTGCATGGAGCAGCTTTAGATCTCTTTGTTTCATTTCTTTAATTCTATCCCAATTTTGGTTGTTTCAACAGAATGAAGAAGGAAATTATTTAGGTTGGAAAAGACCTCCAAGATCCTCCAGCGCTGCTTGATGCCACCAGAAGAAACAACTGGAAAGAGCAGCTGAGATTTTTTAGGGTGTAACATTAATAAATCTGCTCTTCCCAATGAATTTCCAATGTCAACCTGAGTCCCAATGGATGTTCCTACCCCTGCATTTGTCCAGGCAGCTACAGGGAATCTGAGGACATGGAAGCCACCAGCCAGGTGTCCTCCCTGTGCTGGTCACCGGGACTGTGGGTCACCAGGGCTCTGCCCAATGTCCGTCCTCCACGGGATGAAGAAGTTGGAGCAACACATGAAGCTCTTCCTGCACTCTGGGCACTCGTGGGGCTTCCCTTACCGGTGGCTCTGCTGGTGTTGGGTCAAGTTCGAGCTCCTGGAGAAGCTCTTCCCACATTCCCCACACTCGTAGGGCCTCTCCCCGGCGTGGATTCTCTGGTGGCGGATCAGGCTGGAGCTGCAGCTGAAGCTCATCCCACATTCCCCACACTCATAGGGTCTCTCCCCGGTGTGGATGCGCCGGTGTTTGACAAGAGTGGAGTTGTGCTTGAAGCCCTTCCTGCAGTCGGGGCAGCGGAAGGGCCTCTCCTGTGTGTGAATCCGCTCATGTGTGAGGAGATCCGAGCTGCTCTGAAACCTTTTCCCACACTCGCGACACTCAAAGGGCCTCTCCCCAGTGTGGATCATCTGGTGGCGGATCAGGTTGGCACTCTGGTGGAAGCTCTTCCCACATTCCCCACATTCATAAGGCCGTTCCCCTGTGTGGATCTTCTGGTGGCGGATCAGGTCAGAGCTCTTGCTGAAGCTCTTCCCACATTCCCCACACTCACAGGGCCGTTCCCCAGTGTGGATCCTCTGGTGGTAGATCAGGCTGGAGCGGTAGCTGAAGCTCATCCCACATTCCCCACACTTGTAGGGCCTCTCCCCAGTGTGGATGCGCTGGTGGGTGATGAGGGTGGAGTTGTGCCTGAAGCCCTTCCCGCAGTCAGGGCAGCAGAAGGGCCTCTCCTCTGTGTGAATGCGCTGATGGCTGAGGAGAAGGGAGCTGATCCGAAACCTCTTCCCACATTCAGGACACTCGTAGGGTCTCTCCCCAGTGTGGATCATCTGGTGGCGGATCAGGTGGGAGCTCTGGCTGAAACACTTCCCACACTCCAAGCACTTGTAGGGCTTCTCCCCATCATGGAGGTGCTCATGGACCACCAGGTCTGAGCTCTGGCTGAAGCTTTGGACGCCTTCCCGGCACAGGGTGGGTCTTTCCTCCTCAGAGCACCCTGGGCTGGGTTTGGAGCCCCTCCTTGTGTGGCATCTCTGGGGCTTTTCCTCCCTGTTGAATTCCTGTGTCATGGAGCCGCTCAAAATGGCCTCTTCCACGAGGTTCTGCCCCAAGAGTTTGCCCTCCCTGGTCTCCATTCGTAGCTCATTGCCTGGGGAGGAAAAAGGACAAGGAGAGGATTTGGGATTTGCCTCCGTGTCAGAGGGAAGGGGAAGGACATTCCCCCAGTCAGTCCCCAGCAGGACAGTGTCAGCTGCGGGGTTGTCCTGCAGCCAGGGGCGATGCTGGGCTGCGAGATGGAGCAGAAGAGAGGGGGAAAGGGACAGAAACTTCCTCCTCACCTGCCTGGGACATCTTTCTCTTCCTCACAGCCTCCTCCTCCATCCAGCCAAGCTTTGGGAATGGGAAACCCTGGTTTGGGGTAAAAAGAAGGTGTGAGTGCCTTGGGTTGGGGGGTCCTCCTGCCCAAGTCTAGCTCTAGAAGTCACCGGGTGTTTTGTGTCTATAAAATCCTGCAAAAATCCAGAGTGACCCCCCAAAAAAGCAAAAAAAAAGCCTCCCAGGAATTCCCCCATTCCTGTCTTCTGTCTTTGGGGTGTTGGGGTTCCCCCTTCTCAAAGCTGCTGGGGCTTCCATGGGTCCTGGGGATCCCCCTTCTCCGGGCTCCTGCTTAGGGATGCCGTGGGGTTTCGGTGGTCCCAGGGGTCCTTTCTTCTCTCATGGTGCTTTGGCTCCCAGGGCTCCCACGGTCCCCCTCTTCAGGCTCCCCCCACTCTAGGCACTCAGGCCTTCCCCCTCTCTCCACCACCCCTCCAGGCTGCCGGGGGTCTCCCAGCTCCACTATCACCCCTCTCTGCTCTCTCCACTCCGGGAGTCCTGCATTCCACCCCCCAGCTCTCCTGGGGATCCCCAAAACTGATGTCCTGTCCTGCCAATACCAGGCAATTCCCACATGGGCTTCCCCCCCCAGTGTTCATCCAAGGTGCATTTATGGCTCACCTTTGGAGTTGTGCAAGATCCAAACATCCCCTCCTGCCCAGAAAATCCCCACCAGAGACATGCAAAGATATCTGGGGCTCAATTCCAGGATCTGTGAGTTCCAAACACTCCTCCAGAAAAAAAGGCTCCTGGAGACCCCCTGAGAGATTTGGGGCGAGCTCCCCCTCCCTGGTCACCTGTGGAATGTGGTGGGGCACTGATCCCAGAGCCAGGGGTGCTGTGGACACAGTGGATGGTGAAACCTCGTGGCTCTCCTGCTCTTCCTTTTCATTCTACTCCTTCTCCTGCTCCTTCTCCTCTCTCCCTCCTCTTCCTTTCACTCTTCCTCTGCTCTCACCCCAGACCCCCTTCCCCACCCTTCTCTGCCCCACGGCTGCTGCAGCACAGGCTGATGGGATAGGGGAACCCCCCGATCAGCCCCAGGGATGGACAGGGGGCTTTGGGACCCCCCCAGTGCGAATCCACCTCCCCCAGAGTCGCAGGGAATTGCTGCAGGGATCAAGTGCTGGGGGTGAGAAACGGGTAGTCAATAGGTAACTCAAGTTAACTATTGAGAGACAGAATATGTAAATTTTTAAACCTAGAAAAACAGAATTCCCTTAATCTTGTCAAGATAAGAGGGACAAGAATCTGTTTGAGGCCAGCACAGAAACCCTGAATCACCCACCAACAACTGCACATGCTCCAGAGAGAAAGGTGAAAAGTGCACTGTGATGAAGACTACCCGGTCTTCATCACAGAAAGACCTCCAAAGACCACCAGGACACACAGCGCATGTGTGGCACACATGATAATGACATTAATGATTTCCGAGAAATGATTTGTATAACCACTCCTATCCCAGGGAATGTAATGAATATTCATGAATGTTACCCATAATATTGTGTGTTGGAAGTGCCGGGTGTGTGTGTGTTGTGGAGGAGCGATCCCCCACACCTGACACGACAAATAAAGCAAATACCCACTTCTTTGACTTTGTCTCTGAAGTGTCTCTGGGCCTGCTTGGGGCGAATCAGGGGACAGGGCTGGACCCCCACGGAACTGACCCTCTTCTGTCCCAACCCCACCTTTCCCTCCCCTCTCCTCCCCTTGCCCATCCTTCTCCCATTCCGCAGACCCCTCCCAACTCAATCTCGGTGTCCCATCCCCCTCCCGCTCTGTCTGGGGGTCCCAGCCCCCTCTTGTCCCCTGCTCTTCTGTCCCTTTGCCATCGTGGCCTCAATCCCCAACCCCCCCTCCCCCGATTGGTTTTGGGGATTCAGGCCCCTCCTGCCCACTTTGGGGGTCCCAACCCCCATTTCGCTCAACTTGGGGTCCCACCCCCCCCCCTTCTCACCGCGCCCCCCGCTCACCCCATGGCCGGAGGGACTCCCAGCACCACCAGTGCCACCAGGACGGCCCCAGCTGCCCCCACACGGCCCATGCCCAGCGCCGGGCAGGTGCCCACGGCCCCAAAGCAGCCGCGCTCTGCCCTGGGGGGGTCCCCAAAGCGGCCCCGCCCCGCGCGGCACTGCGAGCACCAGGCCGGAGCAGTGCGGAGCGCGGGCGGGCGGCATCAGCCGTGCCCGGGCAGGGCCGGGCCCCGCGGGACAGCTCCCCCCGCACTCGGCCCCAACGGGACAGCGCCCAGCGGGGGGGCCCGGCCTGCCCGCCCCACACCTCCCCCTCCCCAAATTCCGCTCCCGGGGCGCGCTGGGGACGAGGTGGTGCAGGTGGGGTCAAGAGGTGCTGGAGCCACGTGTCCCCCGCTGCCAGTGCCACCCCCGGAAGGATTAGGGGTACCCCGAAACTCCCTCAGAGGTGGTGGATACCCCGCGAGCCCCTAAGGAGTGGGGTCTCCCCCCCGGCTTCATCATCCCGAGCCTTCAGCTGCCTCATCCCAGGCCCCATCCCACCCATCCCCCTCTCCCAGACTTCATCCCACGCACGAATCCACATCCCACCCTTCCTGGGCCTCATCCCATCCCATTTCTCTTGCCAGCCGCCACCGAGACCCTCCAAAAAACCCGCGTGCCGGGGACTCCCCAATATCCCCCCAAGGGGCATTTGCAACTCACATTTGGAGTCCTGCATGATCCAAACATCCGCCCTCCATGAAAAAAACCAAGAAACAAACCCTCCCGGATCAACCAAAAATACAAGGCCCTGTGTCCCTACAAGGACGAAAAATCCCTCCTTGCCAAAAAGAACCCCACTCAACCCCCAGCATCTTTGGGGCGAGCTCCCCCTGCCCTGTCACCTGCGGGATGCCCCAGAGGGGCGATGCTCCCGGGGCCGAGGGTTGCAGACAGAGAGAGCGATGGATGCACGCGGCAACTACTTTTGCTGCTTCTCTTTCTGGTCCTCTATCCCTCTTTCCCCTCCCCCCCGCGCCTCCCACTCCTCGTTTTCCATCCCTCCTACCAACTCCCCATTCTTCCTCCTCTGTCCCTCCCTCCTCCTACCCTGCCCGCCAGTCCTCCTCCTGTTCTTTGGCACTCCCATCCCAGCTTTGTCTGACATCACCCCTGGGGCCATCCCGTGCTCAGCAGAGCATCCTGTGCTCTGTCAGCACTCGCTGCTCCTTAGGGAAGGATTTGGGATTTATCCCGGCCACACACACTGAACCTCACCCCAAACTGCCCCGCTCCCATTGCTGTCCCCTCGGCGCTGGGCAGGTGCTGTGCCAGGGGAAGCAGGGACACAAAGGAAGCCAAGTGCAGCCCAGCTGCCCGGGCTGATCCAGACGAGCCCCAGGGACAAGGTCCTGCAGAGCCCCACGGAGCCCTGGGCTCCTCCCTGGGAACGGGCTGTGTTGTGGCTGCCCCAGTGGCCAGAGCGAGTCCTGGAGCTCCCCCAGCGCTGCTGCAGCAGGACCCAGGTTCCACCTTCTGTGCCAGGCCCTGCCCAGGGGCCATGAGATCCATTGGCTCCGTGCAAAGGGGGAAGACAAGGAGAACGGATTGGAGGCAGCCCCCAAGGACCTCGAGCAAATTGTTCAGGAACATGCAGACCTTGAGCTGACGTTTGCAAAGCTGCAGCTGGCAGAGTTCTGTGCTGCAGGAGACCCAGCACGGGAAGAGGAGACCTACAAGGAGCTGCAGGAGAAACACCCTGAAGCTCAAAGGCCATCGTGCCCTGAATCTCTGCTGGAGAAAGTTCTTCCTTTATGGGAAGAGATCCCGGGATGAGGCAAAAGCAAAGTTCATGGCTGGTGACAAGATTCCTGTGCAGAGAGAGCAGAGGACGGACTGTGGCAGAAACTGGGAGCCCGGGAGGAGGGAGGAGTAGGGAGGGTGTTTTTTAGGGTTTGTTTGAGTTCTCCTTCTCCTACTGGGATTTGTTTAGAAATAAATTCCATTAATTTCCCCAGCTTGCGTTTCTTGTGCCCCTGATGGTGAGCAGTGAGTGACCTCTCCCTGCCCTTAGTCCAGCCCACGAGCCTCTCCTGCTGTGTTTGTGTCCTGCACCTGTGAGGAGAGTGCCAGAGAAGCTCTGGTGGCACCAGGCACCCGGCCAGGGCCAGCCCAGCCCAATAATCCCTGCCATTCATTCCCTGCACTCCATGGCTAAGCGGCCGCAGGGCTGGTCCGGCTGCGCGGGCAGGCGGCTCCAGAAGCACCAAGTGCGCCAAAAGAGACAGAAGGAGGAGGCAGGGGATGCCGGGGGTGAATCTCCTTCCTCCGAGCCGGCAGGGACAGGAGGGAGAGGCTGGAGAATAGGAAACGGGAGAGGAGGGACGAGGCTGGAGCTGTGGAAGCTTCAGGGATGCAGGGGCAGCCGGCAATTTAGTTTTCCAAATCTCTGGGATGAAAGGAAGCGCTGTGAAATCCGTCATGGAAAAGAAAGGAGAAATAGCGATTGATGGAAATCGCCTCAGTTTATCCCTCTGGATTGCGAAAGCTCACAGACCCCGAGCGCCGGCGGACACCTGTCACCGACATCACGTCCCAAGGGATCAGAGCTCCAGCTGGTGGGGCTGGAAGCTCCGTCCAGCAGCTCTGCTCCCTCCCCCCAAACCTCGGGCTGGAGCGTGGGGTGTGGGACACAGCCCCGTGCTGGGGGCAGAGCCGCTGCTGGGGCCATCGGTGTGTCCAGGGCATCCTTTCTGGGCCTCGTGCAGCTCCAAGCTCCCGAGGGCTCCCCGAGGCTTTCTGGGGCTGTCCCTCCTCCCCAAATCTGTTGGGTTTAATGCCCGAGTGCGGCACCCCCGTGCCCTGTGGCAGCAGCCGGTGCCGGGCCACAGCCCCGGGAGCCGAGCTAATGCCCGGCCGTGCCCAGGAGGGACTGAGGGGAGGGGAGTTCATGAGGCACCGCCCGCAGCTCTCGCTGCGCTGAAAAGGTTTTTTAGCTCATGGGAGCGATTTCCTGGGATTTCTGGGCTCTGTGGGGCCGCTGCGGCGGCAGCGGGACCGGCGGGGCCCGGCCCGTGGGGGCGGCCGGGGTTGAAAAGTGCGCGGCAGCCCCAGCGCGGTGCGTGAGGGCTGAGCGGGGCTGGGTGGGAACAACCCCCGGAACCCCCCCGGTGCCCGAGGGCTGAGGGGAGCTGGGCGGGAGCAACCCCCGGAACCCCCCGGTGTCTGAGCGCTGAGCGGGGCTGGGTGGGAACACCCCGCTCGTCTCCGCCGCTCGAAGCCGCTTCCCCAGCTCCGGCAGCCGCCGCCCTCGGCCCCCGCTCGGTCCCGCGGGGTCGCCGCGACACTGAAGGGGTCGATCCGAGCCGCGCCCCGCCCGTCCCTGGCTGCGGCTCTTTCGGTGACACGGAGGGGCCGAAACCGCCCCGTGCCGCCCCGACGGTCCCTCGGTGAGGCTTTTTTCGTCGCAGGCAGCGGCCGCTCCCGGTGCTGTTCTTTTATAGTTTTTTATTTGAATCTCTATATTTTATTCTATTCGCACCTCCCATCCCACGCCCCTCCGCTGCGGCTCTTTCACCGCCGCCGCTCGTCGCCGCTCTCTCGGTGCAGCTCTTCAGTGACACGGCCCGGCCGAGACGCCCCTCGCTGCGGCTCTTTCATTGGATTTTCTTCTTTTCTCTGTCTTTTCTGTCGTTCGCACCTCGCCCGTCCCGCGGAGCGACTCCTTCAGGGCCCCGGGGCGGCACAAAGGCCTCGGGGCGGCTCCAAAGGGCCCCGCCCGCGGCCGCTCCCCGAGGCCTCCCCGCTGCTCGCGGGGATCGGACACCGCCGGCAGCCCCGGCCCCTTCTTGTTCTCCTTGCTGCTGCCGGGATTCAGCCCCCGCCGCCGCCCGGCTCCTTCTGCCGGCCCTGCCCGGCACGGAGCGGCGCTGCCGCTGACGGGGCCGGAGCGCGGCTGCGACACGACTGCCCCGCGCCTCGGGACCGGGCCGAGGAGTGACCGCACGGGTGGGGAGGGACCCCCGCTGGACAGGGCAGGGACTGACCCCATGGGACGGATCCCCCGCTGGACAGGGCAGGGGGAAGGATTCCTGCCCCTGAGGGGAAGCAGCGGCACGAACTGACCGTCACTCCCCCATCCCTTCTCCCTGCACCGCTGGGCAGAGCACGGAGGGAGCCGGGGATAAAGTGAAGTCCGGGAATGAGAAAGAGATCGGGAGAAGGTGTTTTTTTCCAGGATTTATTTTACTCCTCACTCTCCTGTTCTGATTTGCTGAGTCCCAACTCCCATTCATTTCCCCACGTCGGGGCTGTTGTGCCCGTGATGGCGATCCCTGAGTGACCTCTCCCTGCCCTTATCCCGACTCACCAGGACTCGGATTTGTTTCAATTCCGTGGAATTAACGGTGATTTGGGGCAGCCAGAGCAAAGCAGCTGAAACCACAGGGGGCTTGAGAGGGACTAAAGCAGGGCAGGAGTTGAGGCTGCCCCGAGGGAACTCTTCCAACATGAACCTTCGTGGGGTCTTTCCAGGGGAATTTTGTTGAATGTTTGCATTCATCCTTACAAATCAGAGTGAAAAGTGGAGCTGAACTTTCAACTTGAAATGAAGGAATCCAACGTGTGCTCTGGGACCTGATATAAATGAGTTCACAAGCTGAAATTTCTACTACATAATTTTGAACATTTATTAATAGAGCAAAGGCAAAAGCAGAGCTGGGTGCTTAGCAATTTTGCCAGAGGCGCACCCATCCATTGTGCTGTGAACTGAACTACTTTCTTTAACTGTTACATATTCATTAAGCCTAGAAAGTAATTTACACTTCACTCAACTGCCCCCCTCCGATCCTTGCCCTCTTCTGCCAGCGCGGCGCCTGTCTTGGAGTCTCGGATCCTCTGGATTGCCTCAGAACTGAAGGCTGAAATCCTCCCGTCTATGTTTCCTCAGTTCCAAATTAATTTGTAGTTGACAGTTCCTTTTGGGAGGTGTGAGTCAAGATAACAGATTTGCTGGGATGCCTGTGGTTATCTTCTTTGTTTCTTTAAGATGTCTTGATCCCCGGCTCTGTGGTTTATCAACTTAAAAGGCATTTATTACCATGTTTTTATTTCTACGTTTTCTAACATATCATAACTATTTCGAAGTTAAAATTTACCCTAACCTTTTTCTACTTAATTATATTTTTATCTTAACACTATTTTTTTCATACAGTACACATCACTTGTAAATGTTAAATTCATATATGCGAAAGTCAGCATTTATCATTCACTCATTTATCACAGACCTCTACAACCTCCAGTTGTTACTTGATACTTTAATTTCCGAAATATTCAGCCCCTCAGCAGCAATGTCTCTCCCAGCCCACTGGTTTCTGGCTCAGACCCAGTTCGGAGATCGGACAAGAATCTCCAAGTCCCATCAGAAAAAGCTGAGCCGTTATTTTCTTTTTTTCATAGTAATGTTATGCTATTTTATTGTATATTCTATTTTACCTCCCCCCCCTCCCCCCGTTTTTTTGCCTTTTTTTTTCTTTTTTTTTCCCTCTAGTATATCGTGGTTTTACTCTACTTCCCCCACACATAGCCTTTGTTGCCCTCCCGGAGGTTTGTGGTGAGTTGCTGTCTCACCGGTTCTCCCCCGGAAACCAACGAAATTAATCAAAAGAATGATGAATTTTGGAACTCTTTCCGCTGCTGTTTGCAGAAGGTCCCGGGAGCAGACGGGGCCGGGAGGGGGTCCCGGTGCCGGGGGCAGTCAGCGGTCGCTGGGTGGATCCCGGTGGCGCAGGTTGGGAGACACGAAAGTGACGGAGGGAGCACGGGGGGCGGGGGAAGAGGGGGTGCAAGGGATTATTGGTGCAGGATAAGGGTGCTCGGGGGGGTCTCAGCGCCGGGGATGGAGGTGCAGGGGTTCCCCGTGCACGGCAGTGGGGGGTTCAGACCTGGATATGGGGGTGCAAGGAGGTCCCAGTGCCGGGAATGGGGGCTCAAGTGGTCCCGTTGCCGGAGGGCACGGGGGGTCCCCGTCCCATAATAGTGTTTCAGGGGGTCCCGGGGCCCAGAAATGGTGGATCAGGGGCTTTCCTGGGACGGGGAATGTGGGTTCAGGGAAGTCCCCTTCCCGGGAATGGGGGCTCAGGGACGTCCGCGTGCCAGATAAGAGGGAACAGCGTGTCCCGGTGCTGGGCAGAGGGATGCAGCGTGTCACAGTACCCATGCTTGGTAGTTCTGGGGTATTGAGGGAGGTCCCGGGACCAGATAAGGGGGAACATGGGGGTTCTGGTGCTGGGGAAGGGGTTGCAGGGGGGTCACAGTACTCAGGAATGGGGGTGGAGGGTGCTTTAGTACCCGGAAATGGAAGTTCAGGGGATTTCCGGTGCCCGGGAGTTGCGGTTTGGGGAGTCCCGGTTTCGGGAGTCCCACTCATCTCTGGCTGTCCCTTCCCCGTGTTATAAATGAATTGACAAGCTGAAATTTCAGCAACATAATATGGAACATTTATTAATAGAGCAAAGGCAAAAATCGGGCTGGGCGTTTAGCAATTTTGCCAGAGGCGCAATCCATTCATTTCACCGTGAACTTAAGTACTTTCTTTAACTGTTACATATTCATTAAGCCCAGAAGATAATTTACACTTCACTCAACTCCCCCCTCCGATCCCTGCCCCCTTCTGCCAGCGCGGCGCCTGTCTTGGAGTCTCGGATCCTCAGGATTGCCTCAGAACTGAAGGCCGAAATCCTCCCATCTATGTTTCCTCAGTTCCAACTTTATTTGTAGTTGACAGTTCCTTTTGGGAGGTGTGAGTCAAGATAACAGACTTCCTGGGATGCCTGTGGTTATCTTCTTTGTTTCTTTAAGATGTCTTGATCCCCGGCTCTGTGTTTTATCAACTTAAAAGACATTTATTACCAGATATTTATTCCTACGTTTTCTAACATATCACAATTATTTCGACGTTACAATTCACCCTAACCTTTTTCTACTTAATTATATTTTATCTTAACACTATTTTTTTTACACAGTACATTATCACTTGTAAACGTTAAATTCATATCTGCAAAAGGCAGCATTTATCATTCACTCATTTATCACACCCGTGTCCCACAGGACCCCCAGGAATGCCCCCAGCCCCAGCGCTGGAGCCATCGCGCTGCTCCGCTGCGGCCCCGCCCCCAGAGCCGCCTCAGGCCCCGCCATTGGCGCCGCGATTTCCTGTCCGCCAATGGTAGCTTGAAGTCTTCGTGACGTCATCGGTCGCCGGGCAGTTCCCGGCGGCGCAGGCCGCGAGAGGCCAAAGCGAAAGTGACCAAAGAGGGGAGAGAGGAATTCCGGGGAATTCCGGGGAATTCACCTGGATCCCCTCCTGGGATCCCTCTGGGACCCTCCAAGGCCGCGCACTGCGGGACCCCCGGGCCGGGCTGTGCTGAACTCCCGGGGCCCTGCGCTCACACTATGCCCAGAACCCGCTGCGTTCGGCCCAAAGCGGGAGAAGCATTCGGATCCAGTTTTACCTGCGCCTGCGGCTCCCCATCCGCGACGGAGCAGGACTGAACGCTGTGACGCCGATCCCTGATTCCCAGTCTCCTTCCCTCTCCCTCTTCTTCTCTCCCTTTCCTTTGGATGATCAGAAATCCCAGAGCGGCTGTAGAGCCCCATACCCAGTTCGGGTTTCCCAGGAAAGGGAGGCCTAGAGGTGAGGTGAGCTGGGATGGCCGGGAATGGGGGTCCGGGGGTCCCCGGGGTCAGGGAAACAGGGGATCCAGGGAGCGGGAGAGGCGGATACCCGGGAAAGGGGATCCAGGGGGGTATTGGTGTAGGATAAGGGGGCGCAGGGGGGTCCAAGTGCCCAGGAATGGGCATTCAGAGGGGTCCCAGGGTCAAGGAAAAGAGGGGCTCCCCAAAGCCCCCTCCCAGGGAGTAGCAGGAGCTGGGTCAGGAGCTCAGTGGGAAAGGGGGGAATCCAGGGAGGTCACACGCTCCGGGGGGGACACGACCCCTAGAGACCCCCCTCACCTCCTCCCACAGGTGAAGGCCAAGCCCCAGCCCAGGCAAAGCCCAACACGAAGGCCCCGACCCCTGTCAGCATCTTTGGGGGGCTTCCGGCAGCAGCTCCGGGGGTGGGGGAGTGGGGCAAGATCCGGAAAATGTCAGCAGCTGTCGGCAAGGGACCGGGACAGACTGGGACAGGCTCAGACAGACTGGGATGGGCTGGCACAGACTGGGACACCAGGATACACCAGGACCAGGACTGGGACCCAGCAGGACCAGAATTGGGGCAATAGGGATCATAGTGGGAGCAACTGGGATATACTGGGAGCGACTGAGAGTGACTGGGATCATGCTGGTGAAAACTGGAACCTTACTGGGGCAACTGGGTGTGACTGGGAATGACTGTGAGCATGCTGAGGGCAACTGGGATATACTGGGAGTGTCTGTAACCATACTGGGGGTGACTGGGAGCACACTGAGAGTGACAGGGAGTGACTGGGTCTACACTGGGGGCAACTGGGTTTGACTGGGACCATGCTGGGGGAGACTGGGGTCATACATGGAATTACTACACTAGGGGCAACTGAGAGCAACTGGGATTAGACTGGGAGGAGCTGGGAGCAATTAGGACCATGCTGGGGTGTTATGATCCAATTATTAAGGTTCTTAGAAATACCTGTGCTCAAATTAAGGTGCAAACGATACCATATGCTCATCAATAGTATGAGTTTTATTTGATAGTAAATATGAGAGAGAGAGAAGAAAAGAGAGAAAGCGAGAAGTAGGAAAAAGAGGTGGGGGGAACAGAAAGGGAGTGACAGTGACAGAATAAAAGAATGTCACCATCTGCGGGTCCCAATGATGTTGCGTTGATCCTCTCCAGCTTGGTCTTCCTGGTGGTGATGGTCCCCCCGGAGAAGCACAGAATCCCATGGGTTAATACACACTCAGGCCAGGTGGCAATGTGTAGGATTTGGATCTCCAGGATTGCTGTCTGTGGTGTGGGTGCTTCAGACGGCCAGGACAGAGCCGACAGACTTCTGGATTTTGGTCTTAGAGCATGAGGTTTATTGTAAAAAAGAGCGTGGGGGTAAGAGACCTGCCAGGAGCTGCAAGACACAGCTCGATGCAGGTCAGAGAGGTGAGAGAGAGAGAGAGAGAAGTACAGGATACAGGATACAGAATACAGAATACAGAATACCATGGTTCTCACTTGCAATACAATAAATCATGTTCTGTGCAGCATATTCTAATTTTCACTAACCAATCTAGACCAAGATACAAATTCTATAGCATTTACATACAGCCTATGAGCGTCATTGTATTACCATATGGCGTTATATTTTAAACCCTAAAAACTGCTTTTTGTACTCTCTGCTTAAGTTGGTAGGGTCTGCTCTGACCCTAGGACCTGGAGTAAGCAGAGAGCATTGTCTAATCAAGGAGTGGATTACCTTCAGTTGGCCATACCATTGTTTTCCCAGTTACTTAGTAACTGGGGTTTGGTATCTCAAAGCTTGTCTTCATTTCAATCTCGCTTATAGTTTCTATATTCTCAGCATCTTTTACCGGGTAATCATATTTATAAGACTTTCCTATTTCATCCTCCCCAACAGCAATGTCCAGGCATGTCCCCGAGGGGGAAGGGACAGTCTCTTGAAGCAGACTCTGCTTGCATCACATGCAGTCCTGTGGGGCAAGGCCGAGCACTTTGGGGGGTCTGTGATGGATTATGACACCCCCTCAGCTGCCTCTCACATGAAAGTCCTGTGGATGTGGCCTGTGGGCTTGGGGGTTCCACAGCTGGGCCAGTTTGTGTGAGGGAGGATGGGCGTTTATTGCCTCTCTCCAGAGGTTATGCCACACACCCAAAACCTCCTCCTCCCCCCTCGGTTTGGGTGGAAGTCTGTGCAAACTTGACTTTGTGAGCTGTGCTCTCCCCCCACCCCAAACTCAGGCAGGGATCATTCTCAGCACAGCTGGAGACTTTGGCCTTTGTGGATGCATTCCTTTCCTCCAGTCTGAGATTACTGAACAATAGGTTTCCCTTTATCTAATCTCAGCAGTTTGACTCTCAATCCAAAGTCCCAGTCAGGTATCTTCAAGAGAGGCTTCTTTGGTTGTAGTTTCTTTATACAGTTTTTTGTTATGATTGACACAAATCAGTTTGCAAGCTGAAATTTTAGCAACATAATATTGAATATTTATTAATAGAGCAAAGGCAAAAACAGTGCTGGGTGCTTAGCAATTTTGCCAGAGGCGCAATCCATTCCTTCTACTGTGAACTTAAGTACTTTCTTTAACTGTTACATATTCATTAAGCCTAGAAGGTAATTACACTTCACTCAACTCCCCCCCTTCTGCAAGCACGGTGCCCATCTTGGAGTCTCGGATCCTCTGGATTGCCTCAGAACTGAAGGCCGAAATCCTCCCGTCTATGTTTCCTCAGTTCCAACTTAATTTGTAGTTGGCAGTTCCTTTTGGGAGGTGTGAGTCAAGATAACAGACTTCCTGGGATGCCTGTGGTTATCTTCTTTGTTTCTTTAAGATGTCATGATCCCCGGCTCTGTGGTTTATCAACTTACAAGACGTTTATTACCATGTCTTTATAACTACGTTTTCTAACATATCACAACTGTTTCAAAGTTACAATTTACCATAATCTTTTTCTACATAATTATATTTTATCTTAACACTATTTTTTTACACAGTACATTATCACTTGTAAATGTTAAATTCATATCTGCGAAAGGCAGCATTTATCATTCACTTATTTATCACAGTTCCTGCCGCTGCTTCCCCTCAGGGGCAGGAATCCTTCCCCTGCTCCGGCGTGGGATCCCTCCCATGGGCTCAGTCCCTGCCCTGTCCAGCGGGGGTCCCTCCCCACCCGTGCGGTCACTCCTCGGCCCGGTCCCGAGGCGCGGGGCAGTCGTGTCGCAGCCGCGCTCCGGCCCCGTCAGCGGCAGCGCCGCTCCGTGCCGGGCAGGGCCGGCAGAAGGAGCCGGGCGGCGGCGGGGGCTGAATCCCGGCAGGAGCAAGGAGAACAAGGAGGGGCCGGGGCCGCCGGCGGTGTCCGATCCCCGCGAGCAGCGGGGAGGCCTCGGGGAGCGGCCGCGGGCGGGGCCCTTTGGAGCCGCCCCGAGGCCTTTGTGCCGCCCCGGGGCCCTGAAGGAGTCGCTCCGCGGGACGGGCGAGGTGCGAACGACAGAAAAGACAGAGAAAAGAAGAAAATCCAATCAAAGAGCCGCACCGAGGGGCCGGGTCTCCGCCGGACCGTGTCACTGAAGAGCTGCACCGAGAGAGCGGCGACGAGCGGCGGCAGTGAAAGAGCCGCAGCGGAGGGGCGTGGGACGGGAGGTGCGAATAGAATAAAATATAGAGATTCAAATAAAAAATCATAAAAGAACAGCACCGGGAGCGGCCGCTGCCTGCGACTAAAAAAGCTGCACCGAGGGACCGTCGGGGCGGCACCGGGGGCTTTCGGCCCCTCCGTGTCACCGAAAGAGCCGCAGCGAGGGACGGGGCGGGAACGGCTCGGATAGACCCCTCCAGTGTCGCGACGAGCGGCGACCCCGCGGGACCGCACCGGGGCCGAGCGGCAGCGGCAGCCGGAGCCGGGGAAGCGGCTTCGAGCGGCGGAGACCAGCGGGGTGTTCCCACCCAGCTCCGCTCAGCCCTCGGGCACCGCGCTGGGGCTGCCGCGCACTTTTCAACCCCGGCCGCCCCCACGGGCCAGGCCCCGCTGGTCCCGCTGCCGCCGCCGCGGCCCCACGGAACCCAGGAAATCACTCCCATGCATTAAAAAATAATTTTCAGCACAGCGAGGGCTGCGGGGGGTGCCTCATGACGCCCCCTCCCCTCAGTCCCTCCCGGGCACGGCCGGGCATTAGCTCGGCTCCCGGGGCTGTGGCCCGGCACCGGCTGCTGCCACAGGGCACGGGGTGCCGCACTTGGCCATTAAACCCAACAGATTGGGGAGGAGGGACAGCCCCAGAAAGCCTCGGGGAGCCCTCGGGAGCTTGGAGCTGCACAAGGCCCATAAAGCATGCCCTGGACACACCGATGGCCCCAGCAGCTGTTCTGCCCCCCAGCACGGGGCTGTGTCCCACACCCCACCATCCAGCCCGAGGTGTGGGGGGCGGGAGCAGAGCTGTTGGAATGAGCTTCCAGCCCCGCCAGCCGGAGCTCTGATCCCTTGGGTCGTGACATCGGTGACGGGTGTCCATCGGCACTCAGGGTCTGTCAGCTTTTGCAATCCACAGGAAAAAACTGAGTCGATTTCCATCAATCGCTATTTCTCCTTTCTTTTCCATGACAGATTTCACAGCGCTTCCTTTCACCCCAGAGATTTGGTAAACTGAATTCCCGGCTGCCTCTGCATCCCTGCAGCTTCCACAGCTCCAGCCTCGTCCCTCCTCTCCTGTTTCCTTTTCTCCAGTCTCTCCCTCCTGTCCCTGCCGGCTCGGAGGAAGGAGATTCACCCCCGGCATCCCCTGCCTCCTCCTTCTGTCCCGTTTGGCGCACTTGGTGCTTCTGGAGCCGCCTGCCCGCACAGCCGGACCCGCCCTGCGGCCGCTTAGCCATGGAGTGCAGGGAATGAATGGCAGGGATTATTGGGCTGAGCTGGCCCTGCCCGGGTGCCCGGTGCCACCAGAGTCACTCTGTCACTCTCCTCACAGGTGCAGGACACAGAACACAGCAGGAAAAGCTCTGGGCTGGGCTAAAGGCAGGGAGATGTCACTCACTGCTCACCATCAGGGGCACAAGAAACGCAAGCTGGGGAAATTAATGGAATTTATTTCTAAACAAATCCCAGTAGGAGAAGGAGAACTAAAACAAACCCTTAACAACACCCTCCCCACCCCTCCCTCCTCCCATGCTCCCAATCTCTGCCTCCAGTCCCTCCTCTGCTCTCTGCACGGGAATCTTGTCACCAGCCATGAACTTTGCTTTTGCCTCATCCCAGGATCTCTTTCCATAAAGGAAGAAATTTTTCCAGCACAGATGCTGGGTACAATGGCCTTTGAGCCTCAGGGTGTTTCTCCTGCAGCTCCTTGTAGGTCTCCTCTTCCCGTGCTGGGTCTCCTGCACCACAGAACTCTGCCAGCTGCAGCTTTGCAAACATCAGCTCAAGGTCTGAATGTTCCTGAGCAATTTGCTCGAGGTCCTTGGGGGCTGCCTCCAATCCGTTCTTCTTGTCTTCCCCCTTTGCACGGAGCCAATGGATGTGATGGCCCCTGGGCAGGGCCTGGCACAGAAGGTGGAACCTGGGTCCTGCTGCAGCAGCGCTGGGGGAGCTCCAGGACTCGCTCTGGCCGCTGGGGCAGCCACAACACAGCCCGTTCCCAGGGAGGAGCCCAGGGCTCCGTGGGGCTCTGCAGGACCTTGTCCCTGGGGCTCGTCTGGATCAGCCCGGGCAGCTGGGCTGCACTTGGCTTCCTTTGTGTCCCTGCTTCCCCTGGCACAGCACCTGCCCAGCGCCGAGGGGACAGCAATGGGAGTGGGGCAGTTTGGGCTGAGGTTCAGAGTGTGTGCCCGGGATAAATCCCAAATCCTTCCCTAAGGAGCAGAGAGTGATGACAGAGCACAGGATGCTCTGCTGAGCACGGGATGGCCCCGGGGGTGATGTCAGACAAAGCTGGGATGGGAGTGCCAAAGAACAGGAGGAGGAGGAGAAGGAGGCGGAGCGGGCAGGAGAGGAGGGACACAGAAGGAAGAGGAAGTGCGGGGGGCGGGGAGAGGAGGAGTGGGAGGAAGAGGATAGATGGAGGAGCGTAAAGAGACGCCGCAAAAGGAACTGCCACGTGAGTCTATCGCTCTCTCTGTCCGCAACCCTCGGCCCCGGGAGCATCGCCCCCCCGGGGCATCCTGCAGGTGACCGGGCAGGGGGAGCTCACCCCAAATATCTTGTGCGGTGCCTGGGGTTCTTTTTTGGAGGGGGGAATTTTTGGACCCTGTAGGACTCCAACACCGAGTCCCACATGTCTTTGTTGGTTGCCGGGAGGGATTTATTTAGGCGGCGGGGGGGGGCAGGGCGCGGATGTTTGGATCTTGCAGGACTCCAAAGGAGAGTGGCAAATGCCCCTTGGGGGGATATTGGGGTGTTCCCTAGACGCGAGTTTTTTGGGGGGTCCCGATGGTGGCTGCCGGGAAAAATGGGATGGGATGGATCTCGGGAAGCGTGGGATGTGGATTGGTGTGTGGGATGAAGTGTGGGGGAGGGGGATGGGTGGGATGGGGCCTGGGATGAGGCAGCTGCAGGTTCGGGCTGATGAGGCCGGGCGGAACACCATTCCTTAGGCTCTTCCGGGGTATCGGCCACCTCTGAGGGAGTTTCTGGGTACCCCTAAACTTTCCAGGGATGGCACTGGCAGCGGGGGACACGTGGCTGCGGCACCTCTGGCCCCACCTGCGCTCTCCTCACCCCCAGCGCCCCCCGGAGCGCAATTTGGGGAGGGGGGAGGTGTGGGGCGGGCAGGCCGGGCCCCCCCGCTGGGCGCTGTCCCGTTGGGGCCGAGTGCGGGGGGAGCTGTCCCGCGGGGCCCGGCCCTGCCCGGGCACGGCTGATGCCGCCCGCCCGCGCTCCGCACTGCTCCGGCCTGGTGCTCGCAGTGCCGCGCGGGGCGGGGCCGCTTTGGGGACCCCCCAGGGCAGAGCGCGGCTGCTTTGGGGCTGTGGGCACCTGCCCGGCGCTGGGCATGGTGCGTGTGGGGGCAGCTGGGGCCGTATTGGTGGCACTGGTGGTGCCGGGGTCCTCCCGGCCACGGGCAAGAAGCTCTGGGGTGAGCAGGAAGGGAGGGAGAGGGGTGGTGGGAAAAAGGAGAAGGGGGGAAATGTGAGTGGAACCCCCTCAAATCACGCCAAACCAAACCATCGCAAACCAAGCCACCCCAAGCCAAGAGAGGTGGGGCTGGGAACTGGGGGAACGATGGGAGAGTAGGAGAGAGTAGGAAAAGCAGACAGTGGGACCCCCAGAGGGAGTGGGAGGGGGCTGGGGCCCACCCGATGGAGGGCAAGAGGGTCAACCCCAACATAGCCGCCTGGAACTGTTCATTCTAAAGGGCATTTTTCATCTGGGAAAAAAAAATAGAAGGCAATCATCTTGCAAATGTAGAATGAGGGAGATAAGCAAGCAAGCCTGGGCTCATTGGAGGCAGCAGAAAGGCCAAGGCCTGAGCCCCAGCCCCGAGCAAGGCACATCCTGTCCCTCCTGCCTTGCTCAGGGCTCTGCCGGGGACACTGCGATGTGGGGAGGATGCTGAGGGCAGGACAAGGGGTGACAGTGCCCAGCCTTGCTGGGGCTGTGCCACGAGGCCCCAGGGCCTCAGGACAAGGTGTCTCCTCACAGCCCTTGGTGGCACAGATGCTGCTGTGGCCCAGGGCACCAAGACTTGGCTTCTCCTGGGCACTGCCAGCCTGGCCAGGGCCCTTGGCCATGTCCAGCACAGCTTGTGCTGCACTGTCCCACAGCTGCTGCTGTGTCCCTGCAGGCTGCACACTCCCATCTCGCTGCCCCCCTGGCCCTGCCCTGCCTTTGCCAGCCCTGCCCTGACCTCTGCCCACCCTCACCTGCTTCACTTTTGACCATCAGCAATTGCCTGTTCCTGTGCCCTTAGGGAATGGTGCTTCAAGAGTGACCCCAGCACCTTCCTAAGAGTTTTCCCAGGGGACATTACCCACTGGATTATCCCTGAGCTGCTGCATCTGCTCTCCTCATGCCCAGGGCTGAAGGTTTGGTGGCTGTTTCCCTCCTGTCTACAGACACTTTCAACTCAGCTGTTTCATAGTTGCTGAGCCCAGGGGAGCCACCAATGTCTGCTTCCCTCATGAGACCAAATTAATCCAATTAATTAATTAGCCCACATCCAGTGGCTGTTTCGCATGCACCTTGTCTGTAGGAAAGGAGTCCTTGTCAGCCCCTCCACCATCTGTGTCCAGATGTTGTCCCCATCACCCCCCTGAGCTCTCCTGAGTTGCTTTGTGCCCAGCCCTGCTTCCCTCCCAGTACACTGTGGGGTGGCAATCCCTGTGTTCTGGAGGACCTGTGAGCATGAGGCTTCCTCCAAGGAAAGGCTGTGTGCACAGCAGCCTTGCCTTTGCTCAGAGCTCCTGTCCAGCTCCTCACCCTCCTCCCTGCCTTCCTGAGGAGTCCTTGCCATCCCTGGCTGCCCTCGAGGCACTCGAGGTGTCCCACCAGGGCTCTGCAGTGGCTATGGGGAGCCCATTTGTGCCTGCCCAGCACGTTCCTCCCTCCCATGGCCGTGGTGTCCCTGTTTGTCAGCACTGCTGTGTTTGCCCATCTGAAGCCCTCGTGCATCTCCTCCCCATCCCTGGATCTGCTGGTGGCACTTCTGCACTCAGTGGTGCCTCCAGCACTTAACCCCCTCCTCTACAGCCTGAGGAACCGGGAGCTCAAGGAGGCCATTGGAAAACTGATTTCAGTATCATTAGCTCTATTGTTATTTGTGTTTATTATTTCCCTAGATGAATATTTAGATTCCTATGACTACCGAGGATGAAGTAGCTCTGTCCCACCTGGAGCCTTCAGAGTGTGTCTGACAGGGCCCAGAGCTGCTGCTCTCAGAGCATCTTGGCAATCAAGTGGGATCTCCCCAGGGCACTGACTGAAGCTTTGGCTCTTTGTCCAAGCTCATGTCGATTTGAGCCAAGAGAATTTCCCCCAAAAGGCTCTGTAGCTTCATGGATTTTGCAGAGGGAAAGTGGTGACATCAGCAGCTGCTAAAGGCCAAGAGTTTGATTTGGACAAAGCCACTATTGTGTGGTGATGGTGGAAATGGTGACAGGTGACTGAGTTCCATAGCCAGGACTGTCCCACGTGGCACAGGGCACAGAATGTGCTCCAGGAGAAGAATCTGGAGCTGCCTGGACAAGGCAGAATATCTGCAGGCCTGTGTGTGCCTGGGCTGGGCAGTGACTGGAGCCCCAGCAAGGCACAGATCAGCCAAGGTGGAGACCCCCAGAGGGAAAGCACTAAATGCCAGCACCTGCAAGGAAAGCCAGATGGACACAGCTGAGCATAGCCAGAGCAGCTGCAACAGGGAAAGGGACCTTGGCAGCCACCACACACTTGCAGATCCCCCCAGAGCCCCAGGGAGAACACAAGTGGCCCCATCCTGTTCCCTCTGCGGCTGCTCTGCTGTGCAGGTCACAAGTGCTGCGGGTGTCTCTTGCAGCACAGACCCACGGGCACACACACACGGGCTCTGTCCAGGCTGGGACACGGAGACAGCAGGGACTGGGGACAGCAGAGATGTCACTGCCCTGGGGAGCCCCCAGCTGCTGCTGCTGCTGCTGGGGGCTCTTGGGCAGCCCCTGCGGGTGGGGTGGAATTTTCCCAACACTCACCTGAGCAAAGGACAGCAGCAGTGTTCCCGTGGGAGCAGGGTGAGGCCCCCAGGGCAGTCACCGGGCACTGCTGCAGGTGGGCTTCAGTCCCATCCCAGTGGAACGAGTTCCTCCACATAGGTCTGGTTTCCTTCCCAAAATTCAGGAATGGACCTGGCAAACCAGCACTTGAGGTGGCCACAGGGAAGGTGGGTGTCTGAGATGCCCCATCGGGAGGCACAGAGGGTTCCCCGTGTCTCCAGCACCTGGAACTTCAGTCTCCCCTCACACACGGTGTTGCCGTTCATGAGCCTGAACCCTGTTTCCTCAAGGACAGGGAAAGGTGACAGTGAAGGGTGGGAGCTCCTGCCCCCTCAGCGTCTGGAGGAGAGGCCACAGGAACACAGTGCACACAGTGCTATCAGCCCTTCTGTCCCCACGCCCCGCTCAGCCCCCCACACCTGTGCCTGTCCCTGCCACGCTCTCGGCGTGGAACCGCCCCAGTGACTCCTCAGCTGTGCAGTGCCATCGGCGCTCTGGCTCAGCCGCCCTGCCCTTCACCTCCTGACCCCGCTTGGGCCCCACACCGAGCCCGTCCCGCTTTCAGGCCGCTTGCGCGGCACCGCCCCCTCCCACCCTGCCCCTTTCCCCACTCCCTCCGGATTGGCCAATGGTCTGCTGGCTCCACCCCCTTTGGCAGCTGCCGCAACGCTGAGGGGGACCCGGGATGGCGACAATCGGGAGGGTCCCTTGGGGCTTTGGGGGCACGGGAGGGACTGGCAAGGGCGGGTGAGATTTAGGGCGCCAGAGGAGGGGTTGGATTTGGGGCGGGGGTGGACACCGGGACCCCCAAAAAGCCACCCAAATTGTCCCAGCCCCCTCCCCAAGCCGGCCCAACTTCACCCCCAGCATGGCTTCCAAGTGCCCTGAAACTTGTGCACGGGTGTGGGGGGAATGGGGGGTGCAGCAGGACCCCTTTCCATGTCCCAGCAGCTCCGTGCCCGGCTGGGAGAAGGAGGGGGGTCAGGGGTGCAGGGGGTTCCCCCCAAATTTCTCTCACACCCATGACACAGCTGGACACTTGGTAGGGTGCCTCAGGCCTTATTGCCCACCTGCATCCCCGGACAGAGCACAAAATCCACCTGCAGCCCACGGTGATTCCGTAGGGTCACAATTGTCCCTTGCTTCCATGATGTGCTCTCAGGTCACAGTGGAACCCTGGTGCCATATTGTTCCATAGCCTCCCAATGCTCTCCTGGGTTCCATGAGGCCCTGCTGTGACACATTGGAGCCTTGCTTCCCTGAGTTACCATGACCCAACTATGGTCTCCTGTGTTCCATGAGGCCCTGCTTTGTCACAGTAGAGCCTTGGTTCCATAAGATTCCACAGCTTCACAATGGTCTCCTCTGGTCCATGAGGAAACGCTGCGTCACACCAAAGCCTTGCTTCCATCAAGTTCCATAATCTTACTATGCTTTTGGTTTCCCTAATGTGTCACTTTAGGATTTTGCTTCCATGGGATTCCATAGCTTCAATGTGGCCTCCTGTGTTCCATGAGGCCCCACTGTGGCACACTGCAGCCTCAGTTGCATGAGTTTCCATCACCTCAGAGCAGCTCCTGGGTTCCATGAGGCCTTGCTGTGACAAAATGGATCCTTGGTTCTGTGAGGCTCCAAAAACCTCACTATCGTCTCTTGCTTCCCTAAGGCTCCTCTGTGTCGCATTTGTGCCTTGGTTCCATTGGGTTCCAGAACCTCACAGCAGTCTCCTGCACTCCAGGAGTAGCCGCTGTTTCCCATTTCAGCTTCGCTTTCATGAGGTTCCATAACCTCCTCATGGTCCCCTGGGCCCACTGTGTCAGATGAGAGCCTTGGGGCCAAGAGATTCCATGGCCACAAAATGCTCTGCAGCCCCCAATTTTCTCTGTTTCTCTCTCCTTTTCCCCGGGCCGGCTTCCCCCCTGCCCCCAGCGCTGGGCTGGGAGCAGCCGAGAGCCCCGCGCTGCCCATCCCAACCTGTCCCAGCTCCATCCCCACACCTCCCGCGGCCTGCGAGGGCTTCGGGGAATGGTGGAGGAGGAATGGAAGAGAAGGAAGGAGGAAGGACAAGCGTGGCAAGCGATGGAAGGAGGAGGAGCGGGAGAAACTATTGGAGGAAGGAAGAGAAGGAGGTGGGATTAGGGTGGAGAAGGAGGAGGTGGAGAAGGGATGGAAGAGGAGGAGCGGGAGGAGGAGAGCCAGAGGGGGAGGAGTGGGAGGAGGAGGAGGCACAAAAAAGGCTCGGGTCACAGCCACACGGTTTGGGTCTCCCTGAATTCGCAGCCCTCCCTGGATCATCGCCACCCCATCCCGCAGGTGAGCGGCGAGGGGGAGCTTGCCCCAAATATCTGGGGGGTCCCTGGGTTTGGGTTTTTTTGGGGGCGATGTTTGGAGTTTGCGTTACTCCCAAGCTGAACTGCCAATGCCCCTTAGGGGCACATGGGAGGGTTCCCGGGAGGTGTTTTTGGGGGGTCCCGATGGCGGTGCGGGCAGAGCCCTGATGGGGGCAGGGGGATGCGGGTCCCCCCCGTGGTGGGGGTTGGGCTCTGCCCGGGCCGGGCCCTCCAAGCTCTGGCCGGGGCCACGTGCGGACCGGCGGGGGAGGGGGGGACAGTGGTTTTGGGCATCCCCGAGAGCCCCGGCTTCCCTAAGCGGGACCCCAGGGAGAGGAGACGCCCAGAACTGCGGAGCGGGGACTCTGCAAGGGGGAATTGCTGGGATTGCCGGGACCCCCAGCAGGGGTGTTTGGGGGCTGGAGGGGCGGGATGGCGGGAAAGGGGCTCAGGGCTGCCGGGTCCTGGAAGTGGCTGATCCCAGTATGAGCGCAGTTGCCCCCTCCTGCCCCGTGTAGTTCCAGTTTCCTCGTCACTCCCACTATGAGCCCAGTCACTCCCAGTATGATCCTGGTCACTTCCGTTCACTCCCTGTAGGATCCCTGTTGCCCCCAGTATGAACCCAGTCACTCCCAGTCATTCCCTATGAAGATGCAATTACCCCCCAGCATGGTCCCAGTTGCTCCCAGTTGCTCCCTCTTTTGCCCAGTGTATTCCCAGTTCTCCCAGTTGCCCCTAGCGTAGTCAGTCGCTCCCCATACAATCCCAGGATGAGTCCAGTATGATGCCAGTCTCTCCCAGCAGGGCCCCAATCACTCCCACTTGCCCCCAGTTTCTGCCAGTGTGGTCCCAGTTCCTGCCAGCACATTCCCAGTCACGCCCAGTGTGGTCCCAGTCACCACCTGCATGGTCTCAGGCACTCCCAGTATATCCCAGTTGCCCTGAATACTCTCACAGTCATTCCCAGGCACTCCCAGTTCCTTCAGCATGGTTCAGTTGCCCCCAGAATTATCGCAGGCACTGCCAGTAGATCCCAATTGTCAGCAGCATGCACCCTGTCATTCCCAGTTGCTCCCAGTATATCCCCATTTGGCTCCCAGCATGAGGCTAGTAGCTCCCAGTAAGCTCCAGTCAGGGTCCACTGACACCCACTATAATCCCAGCATGATCCCAATCTCTCCCAGCATGATGCCAGTGGCCCCCAATGTGATCCTAGTTGCTCCCTGTCAACGCCAGCATGAGTCCAGTAGCCTCCAGTATGATCCCTGTGACTCCCTGTCTCTCCCAGTATATCCCAGTTGCCCCCAGCATGCTACCAGTTATTCCCACCTCTTCCCAGTTGGTTTCACCATGATTCCAGTTGCCCACAGCCACTGCCAGTCAATCCCAATATGATTCCAGTCTCCCTCAGTGTGATCCCAGTCTCCCCCAGCATGGGGCCCAGGTGCTCCCACTGTGATCCCAGTATGATCCCAATTGCCCCCAGCATAGTTCCAGTTGTTTCCAGTTCCTTGCAGTATGATCCCATTTGCCCCCAGTGGCCCCTGGTATTTTCCCAGTCCCTCTCAGCAGGCTCCCAGTTAGGCCCAGTTTCCCCCAGTGTGGTCCCAACTGTTACCAGAGTGGTTCCAATCCGCCCAGTATGGTTACAGACACTCCCAGTATATCTCAGTTGCCCTCAGCATGCTCATAGTCATTCCCAGGCACTCCCAGTTGCCCCAGTAAGGTTCTAGTTATGTCAGAATGATCCCAGTCTTTCCCAGTTACTCCCAGTTGCCTCCAGCGTGATTGCAGTTTCAATCAGTTGCCCAAAGTGTGGTTCCAGTTGCTCCCAGTATGATCCCAGTTGCCTCAGCTGTGGTCTCTGTCCCCCTCAGCATGGTTCCAGTAGCTTCCAGTTAATCCCAGTTGCTCCCAATGTGTCCAGAGTTTCCTCCCAACATGGGCCCAGTAACCCCCAGTCAGGTTATGCAAATGCCCCTCTGGGGGGACATTGGGGGGTTCCCTGGGAGGTGTTTTGGGGGGTCCTGGTGGCTGCTGCTGGCAGGCTCCCCTGCAGGATGGGGGTTGGGCTCTGCCCGGGGTCATGTGGGGTTCGCACAGGACCTGTGCATGATGGGGGAAACTGGTTTTGGGGACCCCTGGGAGGTCTGTGAGAGGGGAGAATGGAGAGGGGCGATAGTGGAGCTGGGGGACCTCCAGTAGCCTGGATGGGGGAGACCTGGGACCCTGAAATAGGGACACCCAGAGGGGCGAGCCATAAGAGCTCCGGCAGCCTGGAGAGAGAGACAGGGGAGAGGGGATCCCTGGAACCCACCAAAAGCCCCGGCTGCCCTAAGGGGAACCCAGAGAGAGATCGTCAGAACCCCGAAATGGGGAACTTGGAGAGGGGGAACTTCTGGGATTCCTTTATCCTTCGGCAGTCTGGGGAGGGTGGGGACACTGGAGATGGGGACACCCAGTACACATGGGACCCCCAGCAACCCAGTCGGGGGGAAGCCAAGAACCCCAAAGAGGAGAGATCAGGTACGGGGAATTTTTGTGAGAGTCTTTTTTGGGGCTGAATCTTGGTGATCTGGAGTTTTTTATGGACCGCATATGACTGGTGACTCCTAAAGATGGAATTGGACAAAGCAATCTTCAAATTCAATGTAGTCACCCCTTGTTTTCCCCCAAACCAGGTTTTCCCATTCCCAAACCTTGGCTGGATGGAGGAGGAGGCTGTGAGGAAGAGGAAGATGCCCCAGGACCCCCAGGCAGGTGAGGAGGAAGTCAGTGCCCCTTTCCCCCCTCTCTTCTCTTCCATCTCCCAGGCCAGCATCGCCCCCGGCTGCAGGACAACCCCGCTGCCGACACTGTCCTGCTGGGGACGGATTGGGGGATGTCCTTCCCCTTCCCTCTGGCACAGAGGCAAATCTCAAATCCTATCCTTGTCCTTCCTCCCCCAGCGAATGAGCTGAGGACAGGGGAGGAGAAATCCTTGGGACAGAACCTCATGGAAGAGGCCATTTTGAGCAGCTCCATGGTGCAGGAATCCAATGGGGAGGAAAAGCCCCGGAGGTCTCGCACGAGGAGAAGCTACAAACCCAGCCCAGGGCGCTCCAAGGAGGAAAGACCCACCCTGTGCCGGGAAGGTGACCAGAGCTTCACCCAGAGCTCAAAGCTGGTGGTCTATGAGCAGCTTCATGATGGGGAGAAGCCCTACAAGTGTGGGCAATGTGGGAAGAGCTTCAGGCAGAGCAACCACCTGATCCGCCATCAGATGATCCACACTGGGGAACGGCCCTACAGCTGCAGGAAATGTGGGAAGAGCTTCAGAGACAGCTCTGGCCTGATGGTCCATCAGTGGATCCACACCGGGGAGATGCCCTATGAGTGTGGGGAGTGTGGGAAGAGCTACACTACGAGCTCCAGCCTGACTGTCCACCAGCGGATCCACACTGGGGAGAGGCCGTACGAGTGTGGGGAATGTGGGAAGAGCTTCAGAGACAGCTCTGGCCTGATTGTCCACCAGCGGAGCCACACTGGGGAGAGGCCCTACGAGTGTCCTACGTGTGGGAAGAGGTTTCAGACCATCTCCAATCTCCTCAAACATGAGCGGATTCACACAGAGGAGAGGCCCTTCCGCTGCCCCAACTGTGGGAAGGGCTTCAAGCAAAACTCCCACCTCATCACCCACCAGCGCATCCACACAGGGGAGAGGCCCTATGAGTGTCCCGAGTGTGGGAAGAGCTTCACCCAGAGCTCTAGCTTGATACAACACCAACGGAGGCACCGATAAGGGAAGCCCTGTGAGTGGCCTGAGTGCAGGAAGAGCTTTGTACTCTGCTCTAACTTCATCCCCCATCAGAGGAGCCACGTTGGGAAGAGCCCTGGTGACCCACATTCCCTGTGACCCACATTGGGAAGACACCTGGCAGGTGGTCTCCATGTCCTTCTGGATCTCCGTAGGCACCTGGATGAACACAGGTCCCCTTCTAATGTACATTCCTCCCCACTTTCTTTCTTTCTGTCTCTGTTCTTTTTCTCTAAGTTCAGGGATTTAGCACAGCCTTGGATGAGTAACAGTCTGTGTCAATTAATGGAATTCCTATGGAATTTATGCTTCCTCCCATTGCTTCTGTCACCTATCAGTATTTGGCCTTATCTACCAGCAGTCCCTAGAGTTTGTTTGTAGAGACATCTCCCTCTCATTCCTTTCATAAGTAAGCTTTTAAACAAGATATACTAACAATAGAAATAGCTAACAGACTAACCACAAGAAGAGCTGTACCAACACACATCGACAGTGCAGAGAGGTGAAAAGTGCACTAACGAGGAAGACTTGGGGCCTTCATCCTGAGGACCCCTGCCCAGGACCACCAGAATGCACTGCACAAGCGCAAGTAGGAGTGAACTTACGTAAATGATTTCTTGGAACTAATCATAGTAACTCCACCTAATGTTGCATATGTATGACCTTATAATGAATATGTATACCTTTGTGTAGTAAAAGCTGAGCAAGGAAACATTTGGCATGCGTGTTTGGAGGAAAGATCCCCCATGCATCTAGCGCTGAACAAACAAATATCTGCTTTAGAGACCTTTGTCTGTAGAGTTTTATTATCGCCCTCTTTCGTGGGATTCATCTGGAGGGACTCACTGCACTGGGATGGGACTTAAGCCCACCCGGAGCAGTGCCCGGTGACTGCCCTGGGGGCCTCACCCTGCTCCCACGGGAACGCTGCTGCTGTCCTTTGCTCAGGTGAGTGTTGGGCAAGCCCCAGCCCAGCCACAGTGGTGCCCAACTGCCCCCAGCAGCAGCAGCAGCAGCAGCAGCCGGGGGATCCCCAGTGCCCCCTGGGTCGCTGACATCTCTGCTGTCCCCAGGCCCCGCCGTCTCCATGTCCCTGTGGCTGGTGGGGGTCAGGAGCTGGTGCGACAGGCACGAGGAGATCCTGCAGGGTCAGATGTGGGGCAGAGTCCTGGAGGAGCAGTGGGATGTGCAGGGGCCAGCATTGTGTGCTGGCAGCTGCGGGGTGGCAAGGCAGAGACAGCTGACACCCCCCGAAAGCTCAGCGGGGTCGGGACCCGTGGGCTGTGAGGGGTCTGCTGGGCAGGGCACGAGGCCCACCTGGCCCTCTGCAGCACCTCCCTGCCCGAGCAGCACCATCTGCAGAGCTCGTGGAGGGCGTTGGAGTCACATGTTGGGGTGAGCAGCAGTGCAGGGCACCCCAGGTGACAGGCTGGGTGGCCCTGACAGCCACGGTGGGTGGTCCTGCCCCAGGGAAAGGGCAGGTTCAGTGCTGGAGGCACCACTGAGAGCAGAAGTGCCACTAGCAGATCCAGGGATGGGGAGGAGATGCACGAGGGCTTCAGATGGGCAAACACAGCAGTGCTGACAAACAGGGACACCACGGCCACGTGAGGGAGGCATGTGGAAAAGGCTTTGTGCCAGCCCTGCTCAGAGGGGACTCTCAGCACAGCCCTGAAGATCTGCACATAGGAGAAAACAATGACACAAAACACTCAGAGCCTAAACAGGCACTAACCATGATAAGCCAAACTTCCCAAAGGTAATGTGAGTGTGAGCAGGAGAGCTTCAGGATCTGGGGCATTTCACAGAAGAACTGGCCCAGGCCATTGCCCTGGCACAGGGGCAGGGAAAATGGATTGGCTGTGTGCAGCAGAGCAGTGAGAAAGCCACTGGTCCAGGCAGCTGCTGCCATGTGGGAACAAGGTCTGCTGCCCAGGAGGGTCCCGTGGTGCAGGGCTTTGCAGATGGACACAGAGTGGTCATAGGACATGACTGTGGGAAGAAAACACTCTGCAGGTGCAAAGCAAAGAGAGAAAAAGAGCTGAGCAGCACATTCTGCATAGGAGATGGCCCTGGTGTCCCAGAGGGAATTGTGCATGGCTTTGGGGACAGTGGTGCAGATGGAGCCCAGGTCGAGCAGGGAGAGGCTGAGGAGGAAGAACATGGGGCTGTTGTTCCAAAGGAGTGTTTGAGATCATTTAAAGAATCACCAGCAAGGCGGGGTAGGTAAAAACCAGACTTTCTATAAAGTGATGGCACAAGAGAGTTCATTGGCACAGTTCACTCTACTCCTGACTAGATGGTTAAGGGACTGAGGAAAAAAAGCAACAAACAGACTCCAGTCAATCAATCCAAACCAAAATAAATTAAGATCTGCATATGTGTATGTGTGTGTGTGTGTGTGTGTGTGTGTGTGTGTGTGTGTGTGTGTGTGTGTGTGACAAAAGGATAGAAAAGGGTAAAAGTGGAATATGGCCCAAAGGCTTGACAGCACTTAACAGTACTTGACAACAATTGCTAACAATTTAGCAAAGGAACCACACTTAAGAGCATTTAACTTAACAGAACTTTAGTTAAACTTACTAACAGGCCTAACTTACTTAGATACCCAAAGGACTTCAACACCTAAGAGAGCAGCACTTTTCCTGTATTTGCCATAAGCAGATACGAAAGCACAGAGACAGACAGAGTCAGTGCCAGGGACCTGTCAGAAATTCCCCTCAAGGGCAGGGAAATGCTCACTCTGGATGCTTTTGCATCTCCACAGAGGGCAAAGGGTTGAGCCTCGAGGAGTGGGGGATCGGCGCAGGGTCCCTCGTTGTTCGCAGATGCCCCGAGTGCAGCAAACAGGAGAGTTCCCAGCTCGGAGAGGCCCCACTCAGAGGGAGGAGCTGCTCCAGGACAGCTCCAAGGAGCTAATTTTGGATTGCTGTTTATAGGGCCTCAAGAGATGGGCTTTAGTCACAGCAATGGTTCCTCCTGGCGGCACTTCAGATCAACAGCTTTCTTTGACAGTGTGAGAACAGCGATGTTGTGCCATTGAGGGAAGAAAAACAGTTCCCAAGGCTGTTCCTAAAGAAAGCAGGAGCTGGTTGAACAGCAGCAGTGCCTGGGAGCAGACGTTTCTGATCAGCTGCACAGGAGCTGAGCGCAGGGGCTGCTGCTCAAGGCCCAGGCCTAAGGAGCATTTCTCACATGGAGGGCTGGCCTGGAAGGGCAGTGCTGGGGGATAATTCATGGCCTCAGGGTGCTCCCAGTTGCTCCCAGTGTTTCCATGTCCCTGCTCCAAGTGCTGCTCCCAGCCCTGAGCTGTGGGGATGGCAATGTCCTGCTCCCTTCGCGGGGCAGTGTCACACCTGAGCCAGGTGTGCAGGGCAGGACCTTGCCCTGAGCCCAAGCACTGTCCCACCTGCAGGAGCTGCTTCCCATCGGCCTCTTCCTGCTGCGGCCCCAAGCCCAGATGGGAAAGCCCAGCCCTTTCCCATCTCCCCTGAGACCCACCCAATACCTCAAGCCACACACCCCAGCCTGGACCCCAAACCTCCCTCACAGACCCCACCAAGACCCCTCGCAGCACCACAGATGTCCCCAAGAACCACAAAAGGCCCTCCCAATCCCCACAGGATCCCCAAATGCCCCTCCCAGTCCCCCATGGCACTGACCAGGAGACGCTGGTGGACAGGAACATCCACAGCCCGGAGCAGCTCGGGCACTTCAGCAGTGATTTGGGCACTTGGAGGGGCACACCCCAAATGGAGAGACCCAGGCCAGGGACTGGGACAGACAACCGGAATTCCTGAGAACAGATGGGGTCAGGTGGACACGTTCTGCCAGCACAACTATGAGATCATGGCACTGTCCCTTGGCCTGGGCAGCCCCAGAACACCCAAACCCTCGATGAACCCCAAATTC
The DNA here is from genome assembly GCA_036785705.1 of Acanthornis magna. Taxonomy (NCBI): domain Eukaryota; kingdom Metazoa; phylum Chordata; class Aves; order Passeriformes; family Acanthizidae; genus Acanthornis; species Acanthornis magna. Next base: position 276,941 of record JAWUZG010000484.1, on the reverse strand, counting down.
AGCCTCAAATCCCAGGAAAATGGTGCAGATTTCAATCTCTTTGTTTCATTTCTTTATTTTTACCCCAATTTTGGTAGTTTTGACAGGATGAGGAAGGTAATTATTTAGGTTGGAAAAGAACTCCAAGATCATCCAGCATTGCTTGATGTCACCAGAAGAAACAATTGGAAAGAGCGGGTGAGATTTTTTTGGCTGTAACGTTAATAAATCAGCTCTTCCCAAGGAATTTGCAATATCAATCTGAGTCCCACTGGATATTCCTGCCCCTGCGTTTGCCCAGGTACCTACAGGGAACCTGAGGATGTGGAAGCCACCAGCCAGGTGTCCTGCCAGTGTAGGTCACCGGGAGTGTGGGTCACCAGGGCTCTGCCCATTGTGGGTCATCTGTGGGGTGATGAAGTTGGAGCAGCGCACAAAGCTCTTCCCACAGTCGGAGCACTCGCAGGGCTTCCCTTACCGGTGCCTCCGCTGGTGTTGGGTCAAGTGAGAGCTCCTGGAGAAGCTCTTCCCACACTCAGGACACTCGTAGGGCCTCTCCCCACTGTGGATGCGCCGGTGCCTGATGAGGGTGGAGTTGTGCTTGAAGCCCTTCCTGCACTCAGGGCAGCGGAAGGGCCTCTCCTCAGTGTGAATCCGCTGATGCACAAGGAGATCTGAGCTGGTCTGAAACCTCTTCCCACATTCGAGACACTCATAGGGCCTCTCCCCGGTGTGGATGCTCTGGTGGTGGGTCAGGCTGGAGCTGTTGCTGAAGCTCTTCCCACATGCCCCACAGTCATAGGGCTGTTCCCCTGTGTGGATCCTCTGGTGCCGAATCAGGCTGGAGCTGCAGCTGAAGCTTTTCCCACATTCCCTACACTCATAGGGCTGTTCTCCAGTGTGGATCCTCTGGTGGCAGACCAGGCTGGAGCTCTGGCTGAAGCTCATCCCACATTCCCCACACTCGTAGGGCCTCTCCCCTGTATGGATGCGCCGGTGGGTGATGAGGTGGGAGTTTTGCTTGAAGCCCTTCCTGCAGTCAGGGCAGCAGAAGGGCCTCTCCTCTGTGTGAATCTGCTGATGCCTGAGGCGATTGGAGCTGGTCTGAAACCTCTTCCCACATTCCCCACACTCATAGGGCCTCTCCCCTGTGTGGATCCGGCGATGGACCATCAGGTCAGAGCTCTTGCTGAAGCCCTTCCCACATTCCCCACACTTGTAGGGCTTCTCCCCATCATGGAGCTGCTCAGGGACCACCAGGGCTGAGCTCTGGCTGAAGCTCCGGATGCCTTCCCAGCTCAGGGTGGGTCTCTCCTCCTCAGAGCACCCTGGGCTGGGTTTGCAGCCCCTCCTTGTGCGGCATCTCTGAGGCTTTTCCTCCCTCTTGAACTCCTGTGTCATGGAGCCGCTCAAAACGGCCTCTTCCACGAGGCTCTGCCCCAAGGCTTTGTCCTCCCTGGTCTCTGTCTGCAGCTCATTGCCTGGGGAGGAAGGACAAGGAGAGGATGGGATTTGCCTCCGTGCCACAGGGAAGGGGAAGGACATCTCCCCAATCTGTCCCTGCAGGACAGTGTCGGCAGCGGGGTTGTCCTGCAGCCGGGGGTGATGCTCAGCTGGGACATGGAGCAGAAGAGAGGGGGAAAGGGGCACTGACTTCCTCCTCACCTGCCTGCAGGTCCTCGGGAATCTTCCTCTTCCTCACAGCCTCCTTCTCCATCTGGCCAAGGTTTGGGAAATGGAAATCCTGGTCTGGGTAAAAAAAAGGTGTGAGTGCCTTGGGCTGGGGGTTCCTCCTGCCCAACACTATCTCTAGAAGTCTCCGAGTCTTTCGTGTCTATAAAATCCTCCAAAAATCAAGAGTGACTCCAGAAAAATCTTCCAGGAGATCCCCCTTTCCAGTCTCCTGGCTTTGGGCTGCTGGGGTTCCCCCTTCTCAAAGCTGCGGGGGCTCCTGTGGGTTCTGGGGATCCCCCTTCTCCAGGGTCCCGCTTAGGGATGCCGTGGGGTTTCGCTGGTCCCAGGGGTCCCTTCTTCCCTGATGCTGCTTTGGCTCCCAGGGCTCCCAGGGTCCCCCTCTTCAGGCTCTCCCCACTCCAGGCACTCGGGGCTTCCCCCTCTCTCTGCCGCCCCTTTCAGTGTCACAGTGTCCTGGCCCTGCCTCATCTCCAGGCTCCCCCACCCCTCCAGGCTACCAGGGGTCCCCCAGCTCTGCTATCGCCCCTCTCTGCTCTCTCCACTCTGGGAGTCCTGTGTTCTACACCCCAGCTCTCCTGGGGATCCCCAAAACCGATGTCCTTTTCTGCCAATACTGGGCAATTCCCACATAGATCCCCTTGCGTATTTCCCCAAGGTGTATGTATGGCACAGCTTTGGAGCTCTGCAAGATCCAAACATCCCCTCCGGCATAAAAAATCCCCACCAGGGGCATGCAATGATATCTGGGGCTCAATTGCAGAATCCGTGAGTTCCAAACACTCGTCCAGGCGAAAACCCCTCCTGGAGACCCCCCGATAGATTTGGGTCAAGCTCCACCTCCGCGGTCAACCGTGGAATGTGGGGGGGGGGGGCAATGATCCCAGAGCCAGGTATGCTGTGGACACAGTGGGTGGTGAAACCTTCATGGTTCTCCTGCTCCTCCTATTCCTGCTCCTCCTCCTCTCCCCCCCGCCTTCCTCCCGCTCCACCTCTGCTCTTCCCTCAGACACCCGTTTCCCCACCTTCCTCTGCCCCACGGCTGCCACAGCACAGGCTGATTGGATGGGGGAAGCCCCGATCAGCCTCAGGGACAGACAGGGGGCTTGGGGACCCCCCCAGTGCAGATCCACCTCCCACAGAGCCCCAGGGAATTGCTCCGGGGATTGAGTGCTGGGGGACAGGGCTGGACCCCCATGGAACCGCCCTTCTTCCCTCCCAACCCCACCTTTCCCTGCCCTCTCCTCCCCTTTCCCATCCTTCTCCCATTCCACAGACCCCTCCCAACTCAATTTCCATGTCCCATCCCCCTCCCGCTCTCTTTGGGGGTCGCAGACCCCTCTTTTCCCCTGCTCTTCTGCCCTTTCACCATCCTCCCCTCAATCCTCAACCCTCGTTCCATATGCTTGGTTTTGGGGCTTCCAGGCCCCTTCTGCCCACTTTGGGGGTCCCAATCCCCATTTCGCTCAGTTTGGGGTCCCAGCCCCCGCCCCCCTTCTCACCACGCCCCCCGCTCACCCCGCGGCCGGGGGCACTCCCAGCACCACCAGTGCCACCAGTACGGCCCCCGCTGCCCCCACACGCCCCATGCCCAGCGCCGGGCAGGTGCCCACAGCCCCAAAGCAGCCGCGCTCTGCCCTGGGGGGGTCCCCAAAGCGGCCCCGCCCCGCGCGGCACTGCGAGCACCAGGCCGGAGCAGTGCGGAGCGCGGGCGGGCGGCATCAGCCGTGCCCGGGCAGGGCCGGGCCCCGCGGGACAGCTCCCCCCGCACTCGGCCCCAACGGGACAGCGCCCAGCGGGGGGGGCCGGCCTGCCCCACACCTCCCCCTCCCCAAATTCCGCTCCCGGCGCCGCTGGGGCCCAGGGGGGCGCAGCTGGGCTCCAGAGGTGCCGGAGCCACGTGTCCCCCGCTGCCAGTGCCACCCCGGCAGCATTAGGGGTACCCCAAAACTCCCTCACAGGTGGCCGATACCCCGGAAGCGCCTAAGGAGTGGTGTTCCGCCCGTCCTCATCACCCCGACCCTTCAGCTGCCTCATCCCAGGCCCCATCCCACCCATCCCCCTCCCACAGACTTCATCCCACACACCAATCCACATCCCATCCCATCCCATTTTTCCCAGCAGCCACCATCGGGACCCCCCAAAAACTCGCGTCTAGGGAACACCCCAATATTCCCCCAAGGGCCATTTGCCACTCTCCCTTCGAGTCCTGCAAGATCCAAACATCCGCGCCCTCCACCCCCCGCAAAAAACCCTTCCGGCAACCAACAAAGACATATGGGACTCGGTGCTGGAGTCCTACAGGGTCCAAAAATTCCCCCCTCCAAAAAAGAACCCCAGGCACCGCACAAGATCTTTGGGGTGAGCTCCCCCTGCCCGGTCACCTGCGGGATGCCCCGGGGGGGCGATGCTCCCGGGGCCGAGGGTTGCGGACACAGAGAGCCATGGACGCACGTGGCAGTTCCTTTTGCGGCGTCTCTTTACGCTCCTTCTCCATCCTTCCTCTTCCTCCCACTCCTCCTCTCCCCGCCCCCCGCACTTCCTGTTCCTCCTGTGTCCCTCGTCTCCTGCCCGCTCCGCCTCCTTCTCCTCCTCCTCCTGTTCTTTGGCACTCCCATCCCAGCTTTGTCTGACATCACCCCCGGGGCCATCCCGTGCTCAGCAGAGCATCCTGTGCTCTGTCATCACTCTCTGCTCCTTAGGGAAGGATTTGGGATTTATCGCCGGCACACACACTGAACCTCAGCCCAAACTGCCCCGCTCCCATTGCTGTCCCCTCGGCGCTGGGCAGGTGCTGTGCCAGGGGAAGCAGGGACACAAAGGAAGCCAAGTGCAGCCCAGCTGCCCGGGCTGATCCAGACGAGCCCCAGGGACAAGGTCCTGCAGAGCCACACGGAGCCCTGGGCTCCTCCCTGGGAACGGGCTGTGTTGTGGCTGCCCCAGCGGCCAGAGCGAGTCCTGGAGCTCCCCCAGCGCTGCTGCAGCAGGACCCAGGTTCCACCTTCTGTGCCAGGCCCTGCCCAGGGGCCATCAGATCCATTGGCTCCGTGCAAAGGGGGAAGACAAGGAGAACGGATTGGAGGCAGCCCCCAAGGACCTCGAGCAAATTGTTGAGGAACATGCAGACCTTGAGCTGACGTTTGCAAAGCTGCAGCTGGCAGAGTTCTGTGGTGCAGGAGACCCAGCACGGGAAGAGGAGACCTACAAGGAGCTGCAGGAGAAACACCCTGTGGCTCAAAGGCCATCATGGCCTGAATGTCTGCTGGAAAAAGTTCTTCCTTTATGGGAAGAGATCCCGGGATGAGGCAAAAGCAAAGTTCAAGGCTGGTGACAAGATTCCCGTGCAGAGAGAGCAGAGGACGGACTGTGGCAGAAACTGGGAGCCCGGGAGGAGGGAGGAGTAGGGAGGGTGTTTTTTAGGGTTTGTTTTAGTTCTCCTTCTCCTACTGGGATTTGTTTAGAAATAAATTCCATTAATTTCCCCAGCTTGGGTTTCTTGTGCCCCTGATGGTGAGCAGTGAGTGACCTCTCCCTGCCCTTAGTCCAGCCCACGAGCCTTTCCTGCTGTGTTCTGTGTCCTGCACCTGTGAGGAGAGTGGCAGAGCGGCTCTGGTGGCACCGGGCACCCGGCCAGGGCCAGCCCAGCCCAATAATCCCTGCCATTCATTCCCTGCACTCCATGGCTAAGCGGCCGCAGGTCGGGTCCGGCTGTGCGGGCAGGCGGCTCCAGAAGCACCAAGTGCACCAAAAGAGACAGAAGGAGGAGGCAGGGGGTGCCGGGGGTGAATCTCCTTCCTCCGAACCGGCAGGGACAGGAGGGAGAGACTGGAGAATAGGAAACGGGAGAGGAGGGACGAGCCTGGAGCTGTGGGTGCTTCAGGGATGCAGGGAAGGCTGGATGCTCCGTTCAGCAGCTCTGCTCCCAGCCCCCAAACCTCGTGCTGGAGCGTGGGGTCTGGGACACAGCCCCGTGCTGGGGGCAGAGCCGCTGCTGGGGCCATCGCTGTGTCCAGGGCATCCTTTATGGCCCTCGTGCAGCTCCAAGCTGCCGAGGGCTCCCCGAGGCTTTCTGGGGCTGTCCCTCCTCAGCAAAGCTGTTGGGTTTAATGCCCAAGTGCGGCACCCCGTGCCCTGTGGCAGCAGCCGGTGCCGGGCCACAGCCCCGGGAGCCGAGCTAATGCCCGGCCGTGCCCAGGAGGGACTGAGGGGAGGGGACTTCGGAAGGCATCCCCCGCAGCCCTCGCTGCCCTGAAAAGGTTTTTTAGCTCATGGGAGTGATTTCCTGGGGTTTCTGAGCTCCGTGGGGCCGCGGCGGCGGCAGCGGGACCGGCGGGGCCCGGCCCCTTCGGGCGGCCGGGGTTGAAAAGTGCGCGGCGGCCCCAGCGCGGTGCCTGAGGGCTGAGCGGGGCTGGGTGGGAACACCCCGCTCGTCTCCGCCGCTCCAAGCCGCTTCCCCGGCTCCGCCTGCCGCTGCCGCTCGGCCCCGACGTGGTTCCGCGGGGTCGCCGCTCGTCGCGACACTGGAGGGGTCGATCCGAGCCGCGCCCCGCCCGTCCCTCCCTGAGGCTCTTTCGGTGACACGGAGCGGCCGAAACCCCCCGGTGCCACCCCGACGATCCCTCGGTGCAGCTTTTCTAGTCGCAGACAGCGGCCACTCCCGGTGCTGTTCTTTTTAACTTTTTATTTGAATCTCTATGTCTTATTCTATTCGCACCTCCCATCCCACGCCCATCCGCTGCGGCTCTTTCACCGCCGCCGCTCGTCGCCGCTCTCTCAGTGGAGCTCTTCAGTGACACGGCCCGGCCGAGACGCCCCTCGCTGCGGCTCTTTCATTGTATTTTCTTCTTTTCTCTGTCTGTTCTGTCGTTCGCACCTCGCCCGTCCCGCGGAGCGACTCCTTCAGGGCCCCGGGGCGGCACAAAGGCCTCGGGGCGGCTCCAAAGGGCCCCGCCCGCGGCCGCTCCCCGAGGCCTCCCCGCTGCTCGCGGGGATCGGACACTGCCGGCGGCCCCGGCCCCTTCTTGTTCTCCTTGCTGCTGCCGGGATTCAGCCCCCGCCGCCGCCCGGCTCCTTCTGCCGACCCTGCCCGGCACGGAGCGGCGCTGCCGCTGACGGGGCCGGAGCGCGGCTGCGACACGACTGCCCCGCGCCTCGGGACCGGGCCGAGGAGTGACCGCACGGGTGGGGAGGGACCCCCGCTGGACAGGGCAGGGACTGACCCCATGGGAGGGACCCCACGCCGGAGCAGGGGAAGGATTCCTGACCCTGAGGGGAAGCAGCGGCACGAACTGACCGTCACTCCCCCATCCCTTCTCCCTGCACCGCTGGGCAGAGCACGGAGGGAGCCGGGGATAAAGTGAAGTCCGGGAAGGAGACAGAGATCGGGAGATGGTATTTTTCCCCAGGATTTATTTTACTCCTCACTCTCCTGTTCTGATTTGCTGAATCCCTACTCCCATTCATTTCCCCACGTCGGGGCTGTTGTGCCCGTGATGGCGATCTCTGAGTGACCTCTGCCTGCCCTTATCCCGACTCACGAGGACTCGGATTTGTTTCAATTCCGTGGAATTTTCGGTGATTTGGGGCAGCCGGAGCAAAGCAGCTGAAACCACAGGGGGATTGAGAGGGACTAAAGCAGGGCAAGAGTTGAGGCTGCCCCGAGGGAACTCTTCCAACATGAACCTTCGTGGGGTCTTTCTATGGGAATTTTGTTGAATGTTTGCATTCATCCTTACAAATCAGAGTGAAAAGTGGAGCTGAGCTTTCAACTTGAAATGAAGGAATCCGACGTGCGCTCTGGAACCTGATATAAATGAGTTCACAAGCTGAAATTTTTACTACATAATTTTGAACATTTATTAATAAAGCGAAGGCAAAAATAGCGCTGGGCCCTTAGCAATTTTGCCAGAGGCGCACCCATCCATTGTACTGTGAACTTAAGTACTTTCTTTAACTGTTTCATATTCATTAAGCCTAGAAGGTAATTTACACTTCACTCAACTCCCCCCTCCTATCCCTGCCCCCTTCTGCCAGCGTGGCGCCTGTCTTGGAGTCTCGAATCCTCTGGATTGTCTCAGAACTGAAGGCTGAAATCCTCCCGTCTATGTTTCCTCAGTTCCAACTTAACTTGTTGTTGACAATTGCTTTTGGGAAGTGTAAGTCAAGACAACAGACTTCCTGGGATGCCTATGGTTCTCTTCTTTGTTTCTTTAAGATGTCTTGATCCCTGGCTCTGTGGTTTATCAGCTTAAAAGACATTTATTACCATGTATTTATTACTACGTTTTCTAACATATCACAACTGTTTCGAAGTTACAATTTACCCTAACCTTTTTCTAAATAATTATATTTTATCTTCACACTACTTTTTTGTACAGTACACATCACTTGTAAATGTTAAATTCATATCTGCGAAATGCAGCATTTATCATTCACTCATTTATCACAGACCTCTGCAACCTCCAGTTGTTACTTGATACTTTAGTTTTCGAAATATTCAGCGTGTCAGCAGCAATGTCTCTTCCCCCCACTGGTTTCTGGCTCAGACCCAGCTCGGAGATCGGACAACAAACTCCAAGTCCCATCAGAACAACTGTGCCGTTATTTTCTTTTTTTCATAGTAATATTATGCTATTTTATTGTATATTTCATTTAACTTCTCCCCCCCTTTTTTTTTTTTTTTTGGTCTTTTTCTTCTTCTGGGTTTTTTTTTTTTTTGTTTGTTTGTTTGTTTGTTTTTGTTTTTTTCCTTCTATTCCATCGTGGTTGTGCTCTACTTCCCCGACACATAGCCTTTGTTGCCCTCCCGGAGGTTTGGGGTGAGTTGCTGTCTCACCAGTTCTCCCCCGGAAACCAACGCAATGAATCAAAAGAATGATGAATTTTGGAACTCTTTCGGCTGCTGTTTGCAGAAGGTCCCGGGAGCAGACGGGGCCGGGAGGGGGTCCCGGTGCCGGGGGCAGTCAGCGGTCGCTGGGTGGATCCCGGTGGCGCAGTTTGGGAGACACGAAAGTGACCGAGGGAGCGCGGGGGGCGGGGGAAGGGGGTGTGCAAGGGATTATTGGTGCAGGATAAGGGGGCTCAGGGGGGTCTCAGCGCCGGGGATGGAGGTGCAGGGGGTCCCCGTGCACGGCAGTGGGGGGTTCAGACCTGGATATGGGGGTGCAAGGAGGTCCCGGTGCCGGGAATGGGGTTGAGTTGTCCCATTGCCGGGGAACGGGGGGCACGGGGGGGACCCCGACCCGGAAATAGAGTTTCAGGGGGGTCCCGGGGCCCAGAAATGGTGGATTTCCTGGGACAGGGTTCAGGAACGTCCCTTTCCCGGGAATGGGGGTTCAGGGACGTCCCCATGCCAAATAAGAGGGAACAGGGTGTCCCGGTGCTGGGTAGGGGGATGCAGGGGGTCACAGTACCCAGGAATGGTAGTTGTGTGGTATTCAGGGAGGTCCCGGGACCAGATAAGGGGGAACATGGGGGTTCTGGTGCTGGGGAAGGGGATGCAGGGGGGTCACAGTACTCAGGAATGGGGATGGAGGCTGTTCTAGTACCCGGAAATGGAAGTGTCTGGAAAATTAATCCACAAACACCAGAGGTTTATGTCCAAAAAGGAGACAGAGAAGTCCCATAGCTTTGTTCGAATAAAGAGAGAGGTCATGGGCATTTCCCATGGGGTCTCTCAAATTGCTAGAGGACACAGCCTCTTTTTATCCTAATTTCCCAGCCACAGATTCCTTTTTTCTTTCCCCATTGGCTGAGGTACTCGAGAGGTACAGACTTCCCGAATCGCCTAATACAGACCCCCTTCTAATGTACATCCCCCCCCCCCCTTGTTTTCTTTGTGTCTCTGTTCTTTTTCTCTAAGTCCAGGGATTTAGCATGGCCTTGGGTGAGCAACAGTCTGTGTTAATTAATGGAATTCCTATGGAATTTATGGTTCCTCTCATTGCTTCTTTCATCTATCAGTATCTGGCCTTATCTACCAGCAGGCCTCACAGTTTGTTTGTAAAGGCATCTCCCTCTCATTCCTTACAATCCCTCCTCCTCTTATCTTATCCGTAATTGTCTTTACAAACCTTAGTTATCATTGACTTAATTTTCTTTTCCTGGGTCTTTTTCTTTTTCTTTCTTTTTCTACAATTATTTGCAGTGACATGATTTTCTGTCCTTTTGTAGCCATTTCTGGATCCGTAGGCATGGCTACTGCCTGCATCCCCTTGATCACATGCTGAATGAGCTGCGCTAAGCAAGGTATCATGCATGGTAAACAGATGAGAATTGCTGTAGCACATTACAGGAAAAAGAGCTGTAGCTGTCTGGTTGGTAATTATTTTTTCCTAGGACTAAAAAAAATTTAAAAACCAAACTAAAACAAAAACTACTTCCCCCTCTAGCCTAAACTTAACTGACAATATAAAAGTAAGATTATTAAGAAAAACATTCCAGTCTAACTACCTAATCTAATTCTCATGTTGTCTTCCGCACTGTCTGTGGCGAATGAAGGCATAGAAATGGCTTAACATAAAGAAAACAAAGACAGCAAGGATTGGCCTCCCAGTGACTGGAGATCGGAGGGGAGGGATGCCCACACAGAGTATTTCAGCAGACAGTCTGTGGGGAGGCACACGAGGCTTCCCCCGATGTCGATGCACTGGCTGCTGCTCCGGTCTGCTCCTGTGGAGTGTCAGTCGTGGCTTCCCATCCTTCTCCTCCAGCTGAGATGTCCAAATCTCCAGGGTTTTAGAGGCCTTGACCCGAGTGTGATGGGTCCACCTGTGGTCAGCTGTCCTGACAGCTGTTTCTGTGGTCAGGAACACCTGGAATGGTCCATGCCACTTCACCACCAATGGTGCTCCTTTCCATGCGTTAAATAGGACCCAATCTCCCAGCTGGATGTTGTGAACAGTAAAGTCCAAAGGCAGGGTCTGTGCCAGCCGAGCTTCCTGTCAAAGAGATTTCACAAGAGACAGTATCCGGGCCACATATTGTTTTAAATACACATCACTTATTTGCACACACCCCCCCCCCCCCCACTAGGCCGAGAATTACAAGGGCAAGGAATTCCAAACATCATTTCAAAGGGAGATAATTGAATATCTCCTCTGGGTCTGGCCCTTATTCTAGCCAAAGCCAGTGGTAAAAGCCATACCCATGGCATCTTAGTTTCCATCACCAGCTTCAAAAAGTGTTTATTTCTCCATTCATTCTTTCTACCTTACCTGAACTCTGGGGGTTCCAGGGGGTATGGAGGTTCCATTGTATTCCTAAAGCAGCCATAACTCCTTGAAGGATGTTTCCTGTGAAATGAGTACCCCTATCTGAGTCTATTGCTTCCACAATCCCTTATCTTGGAATTATTTGTTCCAAAAATACCTTAATAACTGGTCCTGTAGTTGCTGAAACATTTGGGAATGCTTCTGGCCACCCTGTCAGCTGACATACTATTACCAGAAGATATTTAAACCTTGCCACCGGGGCATTTTAGTAAAATCTTCCAGACATCTTTGGAAGAGATGCACAGACCAAGGCCTCCCGCCCCTGGCAGTTTTATTTGTAACCTTGTTATTAGTTTTAGCACAAATCGAACAACCCTCAATAGCTTATTTTGCCAGATCAAAAAGACCCACAGTAGCACGCATTTTGAGGAAGGCTTCTGCCAATCCTCGAGAACCCCAATGACTCCCTTCATGGAGTTGTTTCAATATTGTAAGGCCAGAACATTTGGTATCCATTGTTTACCATTCCTTGTAAACCCATTATCCTCTCTTTCCTCTGCCCCACTCTTTTTAATTATCTCTAGCTTCTCTGGTGGAAAAGACAGTTTCTCTGGCAGTGGTGGGGCTACTGGGAGCAAAGAGAGGATCTTAGATGTTTCTGGCAGCAGTGCAGCTTTCCGAGTCTCTTCAGCCAGTTGATTACCTATTGCTTCTTCTGAGCACCCTGCCTGGTGTCCCCTAATGTGTATTATTGCCACAACTTTTGGCAAATTCATTGCCTCCAATAGGCGAGAAATTAAGCTCTCATGAGTTAACGTTTTCCCCCTGCAGGTTAGTAAACCTAATTTCCCAAATGCATGCATCACCCCATATGCATATTTAGAATCAGTAAATATATTCTCTATCCTGCCCCGTTACAGTTTGCAGCCTCTCACAAGCACATACATCTCTGCTGTTTGAGCTGATCATGTGGGCGGCAATCTCCCCCTTCTTTTAATTCTCTTCTATTAATGCAAATTGTTTCTCTTCTACTGCCTTTGAAGACCCACCAACAAACACATTCTCTCCCCCAGGCCAGGGAGTGTCCCACAAATCTTCCCTAGCCTGGCTCTGGAGATCTATCACCTGAAGGCAGTCATGGGTTTCTCCCCAGCCCCACTCTCCAGGGCCACCCAAACAGGAGGTGGAGGTCAAATCTTCCTCGTTTCTCAATTCCAAATTGTCCCTTTCCACCAAACAAAATACACACTGTAATAACCGAGCGCTGGTCATCCACTTAGAGGCTCTTTCAGTTAACAAAGCTTCCACTTGGTGTCAAACTTTAACAATTAGATATTTTCCTACTGTCAGCCCTCGGGCCCCAGTTACTATCAAGGCCATGGCTGTACAACATTGCAGACAATGCAGCCAGCCTCTGGCTACGTTCTGAGACATTCTGAGAAAATGAGTAGCCTCTGGCCACTGGATCTAGCAACTTAGAAAAATAAGCAACAGGCCATTGTGTTCCCCAAAGCATGGGGGAACAACACTTTCCTGAAAGTTGCTTGCAAAATTCAAAGCAGTGTCTTAAGTTACATGGAAGGTGTAACCTAAAGTATGTATTCTATTACCATCTCCATAAGCTGTTAAAAACGGGTGGAGCAATGTTCTTTATGTCAGCATGACTCAGCCCTGATAACACCATGGGAGCTATCTCTGCTAATGGGCCATCAAGGGCTCCCGGAGTGACTCATAGGATTACATCAGCACATTGTGAGACGCCCCGCCCAGAGGGGAGGAACTGAACATTCCTACCTGCATATAAGAGAGAGACTCTGGAACACTGGACTACCTTTTCCACTGGATCCCCAGAGAAGAAAAGCTGAAGAGACACCGCTGGACCTCCAGAGACCAACGAGACCTTTCCACAAGATCACCACTTCAACAAGACCACATCCATCACTCCAACAGGCCACGTTGGGAGCACGCAGGACCAGTGGGGGATGGGGGACATCGGTTTTGGGGACGCTTGGGAGAGCTGTGGGAGGCGAGAATGGAGAGGGGCTATAGCGGAGCTGGGGGACCCCCGGCAGGCTGGAGGGGGGACCCCTGGGACCCTGAAATGGGGACCCACAGAGGGGGACCCCTCAGGAGCCTTGGCTGCCTGGAGAGACAGGGGAGAGGGGATCCCCGGGATCCCCAAAACCCTCAGCTTCCCTAAGTGGGACCCGAGATAGAGAAGACCACCAGAACCCCAAAGTGGAGAACTTGGAGAACAGGACCCCTGGGATTCCCGGGACCCCCTGCAGTCTGGGGAGGGCAGAGACACTGGAGAGGGGGGACATCCAGTACACACGGGGCCCCCAACAACCCAGACAGGGAGGAGCCCCAGAACCCCGAAGTGGAGAGATCAGAGAGGTGGAACTCTTGGGAGAGTTATATCGGGGCTGAATCTTGGTGGTCTGGAGGTTTTTAGGCACCCCAGATGCCCGGTGACTTATAAAGATGGAATTGGACAGGGTGACCTTCAAACCCAATGCAGTCACCCCTTGTTTTCCTCCAAACCAGGATTTCCTGTTTCCAAACCTTGGCTGGATGGAGGAGGAGGCTGTAAGGAAGAGGAAGATGTCCCAGGACCCCCAGGCAGGTGAGGATGAAGTCACTGCCCCTTTCCCCCCTCTCTCCTCCTCCATCTCCCAGCTGAGCATTGCCCCCGGCTGCAGGACAGCCCCGCTGCCAACGCCATCCTGCTGGGGACAGATTGGGGGAATGTCCTTCCCCTTCCCTCTGGCACAGATGCAAATCCCAAATCCTCTCCTTGGCCTTCCTCCCCTAGAACACGAACTGAGGACCAGAGAGAAGAAATCCTTGGGGGAGAACCTCATGGAAGAGGCCATTTTGAGCAGCTCCACGGTGCAGGAATTCAATGGGGAGGAAAAGCTGCGGAGGTCTCTCACGAGGAGGGGCTCCAAACCCACCCCAAATTGCTCTGACGAGCAAAGACCTCCCCTGTGCCGAGAAGGTGACCAGAGCTTCAGCCAGAGCTATGAGCTGGTAGTCCATGAGCAGCTTCATGATGTGGAGATGCCCTTCAGGTGTGGGGAATGTGGGAAGAGCTTCAGCCAGAGGCGCAACCTGATCTGGCACCAGAGGATCCACACCAGGGAACGGCCCTACAAGTGTGGGGAATGCGGGAAGAGCTTCAGAAACAGCTCCAGCCTGATTATCCATCACAGGATCCACACTGGGGAGAGGCCCTATGAGTGTGGGGAATGTGGGAAGAGCTTCAGCCAGAGCTCCAGCCTGATTGTCCACCAGAGGAGCCACACGGGGGAGAGGCCCTATGAGTGTCACAAGTGCAGGAAGAGGTTTCAGACCACCTCCAGTCTCCTCCTCCATGAGCGGATTCACACAGAGGAGAGGCCCTTCCGCTGCCCTGACTGCAGGAAGGGCTTCAAGCACAACTCCCACCTCATCAAGCACCAGCGCATCCACACCGGGGAGAGGCCTTATAAGTGTTCTGAGTGTGGGAAGAGCTTCTCAGACAGTTCTGCGTTTACAAGACACCAACGGAGGCACCAGTAAGGGAAGCCCTGTGACTGTGCGAAGAGCTTCATGCACTGCTCCAGCTTCATCCTCTATCAGACAACCCATTTTGAGAAGAGCCCTGGTGAGCCACATTCCCCGTGATCCACGTTGGGAAGACACCTTAACAGTGATCCTTTTATTGTGGTCCTGATTTTCTTTTGATTCATCTTCATCCCTTCAAAACACAGAAAATTGGGGGAAAATCAACAAATTGATCAAAAACATTTAAAGCCTCACATTTTACTAGTGTTTGGGGGGAATCTGGGATTCAGGGAGGTATTTGGGAGGATTTGGGGGTTTTGGGGGTATTTGGTGTAGTTTTCTCCATTGTGTTGCCCTCCAAAAGACAAGAGGGATTGATCTCCCACCTCAAAACATTTCAATGCCACTGAAAAGTACTCAATCCCAGCACAAAATGAATCAATTGCACAGCCACTCAGGGTGGAATGGGATTGGAAGGGGATTGGGTGAAGTGGGATGCAAATCCGGAGGGGTGAGGTACGGATTGGGTGGGGCAGGATGGGACGGGATGGGGTTTGTGAGGGGTGGAATGGGATGGGAATGGGACTTGGGATGTTTTGGGGGTCTTGATGTCCAGGAGGGTTGGGATGGGTTGGGGTGTGGATCGGGAGCATGGGGCAGGGTCTGGAATGAGACAGCTGAAGGTTGGGGCTGATGAAGGGAGGGGGAACCAGTTCGTGAGTGGGGTTTGGGATATTCCACATTCCTGAAGGGATTTAGGGGCATCCCACATTTTGGAGGCAGTTTTGGGGTACTCCCCAGTTCTTGGGGGGCTCCTGAGAGCAGCTCCATGGAGCCCCATTGCCAGGGGTGGTTGTCGTGGGCATGAGCTCAGAGCTGTGCCCAGAGTCTGTTGCCTTGGTGCTGGAGAACAGAGAAATGATGGATGGCCCCAAACGTCTGGAGTGTGTGTTTGGGGGGCAGGACAAGTTCTGCGTAGGTGGGGGTCACTGCCCCACCCCCAGCCACTGCAGCCTCTGGCCCAGCCCCAAAGTGGCTGCCAAGCCTCTGGCACCCCGAAAACCCCACCTGAGAGAGGGACCAGAGCAGGTAAAGGCTGTGACATGGCTGTGACACTGACACGTCCCACAGCCCCAGAGCTCACAGCAGCTGAGATGGTGCTGGATCCAAGGCCATGACCGTGGACATCTCTCTTTCTCTCCTTCTGTCTCTTTTCCTGACTTTGTCTTGTCAAAATCTGGATAACTTCAATGGTTTAGAGTTTTCTGAGTTGGTGCTTGGTGAAGTCCCTTGCCATAATTCCAGGTTTAATATAAGTTAGAAGCTAAATTAAGTACTATTCCTCTGGAAATTTTTATGTTGTAGATCATAACTGAGGTTAAATACTGTAAAGTGCTGTTTGTTTGCTAAATTTTTGAGTAATAGGTATACGTTAAGTACTGTTAAGTTTGAGGGCTGTTAAGCATTTAGGCCGTATTCCTTTTATCCTTGCCCTGACTGTCCTTTTGTCACACAGACCTAAACACACACACAGGGACAGTTCTCAGTTCGTTTCTAGTTTAGTTGCCTGGATTTTGTTTGATTTTATTGTTGCCTTGTTTCCTTGGTTTGTCTGAACTGTCAAGGGATCAGCAAAAACCAGATTTAATATTAAGCAACAGCATGATGAAGTTTGTTGGCAAGAGTCACTCTGCTCCCGACCACTTGCCAGGGATTTTTAAGCACTCTCAAGACCTCATTTGTAACAGGGTGAAGGAGCCTTGAGCCAGGCTCTTGGCCTGGGGCACATGGGGACGCTGCCAGGGTGTTCCTGTCCCCCTGTCCCACCCCGCATGACCCCGTCCCTGCCATCCCTGTGTCAGGTTCTGTGGTCGATCTCGTGGAATATCCTCTAGGGCAGGCTGCAGCTTTGAGGCAGGGGGGACCCGGGGGGACAGGGGACCCTGCTGTGCACGAGCAGCGTTGGACTTCTCTGGAGGGAACTGTGAGGGGGGGTCAGGGCAGAGTGACCTCCACAGTGACCTCACACAGCCTCTGTGACCTCACACCACCATGTGATGTCATAGCCTGCTCTGTGCTGTGACACAGCCACTGAGTGACCTCACACAGCCCCACTCTGGGATGGCACAGCCCACTCTGGGATGTCACACAGTGTGCCCTGTGATGTCACAAAGCATTCTATGATGTCACACGGCCACCCTGTGATGTCACAGCCCATGCTGTCACGACTCCTCAGGTGTGCAGTGCCATCGGCGCTCCGGCTCGGCTGCCCCACCCTTCGCCCCCCGACCCTGCTCGGGCCCCACACCGAGCCCGCCCTGCTCTCAGGCTGCTCGCGTGGCACCGCCCCCTCCCGCCCCGCCCCTCCCCACCGCCTCCGGATTGGCCAATGGCCTGCTGGCCCCGCCCCCTTTGGCAGCCACCGCAGCACTGAGGGGGACCCAGGACGGTGACAATCGGGAGGGTCCCTTGGGGCTCTGGGGGGCACAGGAGGGACTGGCGAGGGCTGGTGAGATTTAGGGCACCAGAGGAGGGGCGAGATTTGGGGCGGAGGTGGGCACCAGGAAACCCCAAAAAGCCGCCCATATTGTCCCACCCCGCTCCCCAAACCGGCCCAACTTCACCCCCAGCATGGCTTCCAAGTACCCCAAAACTTATGCATGGCTGTGGGGGAAGGGGGGAAGCAGCAGGACCACTCCCCATGCCCCAACAGCTCCACACCCAGCTGGGAGGAGGAGCAGGCTCTGGGGTGCAGGGGTTCATCCCAAATTTCCCTCACACCCATGACACACCCGGACATTTGGGAGGCTGCCTCAGGCCTTATTGTCCACCTGCATCCCAGGACAGAGCACAAAATCCACCTGCAGCCCATGGTGATTCTGTAG
This sequence comes from Acanthornis magna, assembly GCA_036785705.1. Taxonomy (NCBI): domain Eukaryota; kingdom Metazoa; phylum Chordata; class Aves; order Passeriformes; family Acanthizidae; genus Acanthornis; species Acanthornis magna. The sequence continues at coordinate 259,624 of JAWUZG010000484.1, read as the reverse complement.
GGTCACAGTGGTCCCTTGCTTCCATGAGGTTCCGTCAGGTCACAGTGGAACCCTGGTGCCATATTGTTCCATAGCCTCACAATGCTCTCCTGGGTTCCGTGAGGCCCTGCTGTGACACATTGGAGCCTTGGTTCCATAAGATTCCACAGTTTCACAATGTTCTCATCCATGCAGAAACACTGCATCACATTGGAGCCTTACTTCCATCAAGTTCTACAACTTCACTGTCAAGTTCTACAACTTCACTACAACTTCACTGTTAATCCACAAACACCAGAGGTCCATGTCCAAAAAGGAGACCAAGAAGTCCTGTAACTTTATTCGAATAAAGGGAGAGGCCAGGGGGCAATTTCCCATAGGGTCCCTCAAATTGCCAGAGGATGCAGCCTCCTTTTTTATCCTAATTTCCCAGCCGCATTTCCCTCTCTCTTTCCCTGTTGGCTGAGGTGCTTGAGAGGTACAGACTCCCCAAACCGCCTAATACAGACCCCCTTCCAATGTACACTCCCCCCCATCCTTTTTCTTTGTGTCTCGGTTCTTCTTCTCTAAATCCAGGGATTTAGCACGGCCTTGGGTGTGTAACAGTCTGTGTCAATTAATGGAATTTCTACGGAATTTATGGTTCCTCCCATTGCTTCTTTCACCTATCAGTATCTGGCCTATTATGCCAGCATGCCCTACATCTCCCTCTAATTCCTTTCACCTCTGTCTTTATTCGCTCTGTCTTTATCCTCTCTGTCTTTATCCTCTCTGTCTCTATTGTCTCTCTCTCCCCTCACAGCTGAGTGGGGCTGGCGGGAGCCGCGCTCCCCTCAGAGCCCCTCAGCAATGGCGCAGCAATGGCGGCGCCGCTCCCTCAACGCCGCCCCGGCCCCGGTGGGCAGGGAGCCCTCGGCAGCGCCCTTGTGGCAGCAGGGACCGAGCCCCAGCCCTGGGCTCTGTCCCCGTGGCGCCGCAGAGCCCAGGGTGCACACGGGCAGGGCACTCGGCGCCATCGCCCCCAGCCCCAAGGCCCTTTGGAACCCGGCCCGGGGCTCGGCCCCGCCTCCTCCAAGGCCCTGCTGGGCTCGAGCTGTTGCTCAGCGCTGCCTGCGGATCTTGTGCTCGCCCCGAGCGACCTTTGTTTGCAGCCCAGGCTGCTGAGGAGCACTCCTGGAATGGCACTGCAAGGGCAAGTTTTCAAGTGAGCAGCCCCGTGCTTCCTTTGTGCTGTGCCTTATGCCGCTGTTTTATTCTGCTTTTAGAGCCTGCCTGGGAAGAGAAACCCCACAGGAGAGCAGAGCCTGATGAAAGATCCAACATCCTTGCCCTAAGCAAGGGATGGAACAGCACACACTGCGGAAAAGATTCCAGCTGTTCTCAGGGCACAACTTTCTCAAGCTGAAACTTTGGAGCACTTTGCTATTTGGTGCTCCATCTCTGTAGAAAAGGATGCCCTGAAATGTCAGCTTTCAGGAAAATGTCTTAGACAGATGTTTCCTGTGCTGGTGACAGTCTTTTAAGCACAGCCTTGTGCCTGACCTCTCTGCTGCTGTAGTTCCATGGACAGAGGTTGTTGTCTTTTCCCCCTTCCCATGGGCAGGCGGTGTTCAGCCATCTCTGGGACAGCAGGGCCCCACCGCACATCACTGTGACCTGGGAAGACAAAAGGCATCACTCCAAATGTCCACCCTTGCTCCTTCTCCCCAGGCATTTGGCCCTGGCAGGGGGGTTTGCTGCTGGTTGCCACAGGAAAAAGGAGACCACTGAGACACTTTGGGGCACATGGAACCAAGGAAAGCCCTGTGACACTGAGGGGCCGAAAGAAACCAAGGGACCTTTGTGACACTGGGGCCCCATGGAACCAAGGGGCCAATGTGACACTCTGGGGCTCCACGTATGGAACCAAATATCCATTGTGACACTATGAAACCTCATGGAACCAAGGGGCCATTGTGACACTGCAGGGCTTGGTGGAACCAAGGAGTCCAAAGGGCTAAACCATTCCTTGCAGGGCTCTGCCTTGGGGACGGGGAACCTCCTTGGTGACAGCTTGGGCTTGGCACACACTTGAGGGGGGTGTCTGTTTTCAATGGGGAAACTTAGGAGTTTTAGATTGTTAAAAAAAAGAAGAAAACCCCTCTTTGGCTGAGTGCAGCCAGCATGGTCCCAGCAAAGCAAAGCAGGTCCCACGTGAGTGAGGAGAGACAGGATAGGGTTGGGGATGTGCAGCAAGGTTGTCCACACTGAGTCAGGCCTGAAGGCACAGCTTCTCTGACCAGGCCAGACCTCCTTAGGAGACAGCCTGGATTAATATCAATCACAGAATGTTGCCATCACCACTCATCTAAAGAGAAAAATAAACCCTTTAAAACAGGAATGTGGATTTCTTAGAAGCTCTTTGAAATATTTCTCCCAAATTATAGAAAAAAACTTCTTAATGAACTGTACTAGACCAGAGGGAAATCAAGGCAGAGCCACAGTTTGTCAACACTTGCTTGATCCTAATGAGCCCTGAGGTGCATTTGGTGCTGAGCCCTTGAACCTCAGGGCCTGAGAGGAGATGGCACAAACCTTTCCAGGAGTCCAAGGCAGAAGAAAAACCCAAAGTGTCTTGAAGCTTTAATGGGTTCCACTGAGGTCCATCCCAAACACAGGCTCCTCATGGACTCCTTGGAGGAGAGTTAGAGGCCATGGTTGCACAAACCTCCCAGAGAATCCAAATTAAAAAAAAGTATTTTAATAAACCTAGACCACCTTGAAGCATTAATGAGCCCAACTGAGCACTGTTACTGACTAAGAATCTCAAGGGACTCGTTAGAGGAGATAATTGGAGGCCAGGATTGCACAAAGCTCTCAGAGACTCCAAGGGAAAGCAAAAGCCAACGGCCTTTGAAAAACCTGCAGTCCCTGGGAGCATGAAGGAGCCCCCCAGAGCCATTCCTGCCAAAGGCTCCCCAGGGACTCGTTCCAGCAGATCCTTGAGGCCAGGAGTGCAGGGAGGCAAAGGCTCTGTGCAGGCAGCTCAGGTGCTGAGCAGAACCTGGGCTTTGATCCACCCAGGTTGGAGTTAAACAAAGGGCGCTGGCTTGGGGTCATCCCCCAGCAGGGGCTGCACACCCCCTCTGCCCCCTCCCCAAATTCCCTCCCGGGGGGAGCAGGAGCTGGGTCAGGAGCCCTGTGGGGAGGGAAAAGGGGGTGACACCGGGATGGGGGAGGTCACAGACACTGTGGGGGGGACACACACGATCCCTGGGACCCCTCCTCACCTTCTCCTGCAGCGCCAGGAGGACAAACCACAACATGGAGCCCCCAAACCCCAGCAGCATCTTGGGGGGCAGGGTCAGGTGGCAGCTTTGGGGGCCTGGAGTGAAAAGGACCACTCTAAAATGCCCTCCCAGCCCCACAGTCACTCCCAGACCCCTCAAACCACCTCACAGCTCCCCCCAGAACACCCCCAACCACTCCCTGCAATATAAATGAGCCCAAGAGCCACCAAATCCCCTTCCCATCTCGCCATACACATACCCAAGTTCTTTCCAAGCCACACAATTGGGCCAGGACCCTAAACATCCCTCACAGAGCCCCCAGAAGAGCCCAAACCCCCTCTCAGCATCACAAATGCCCCCAAGAGCCACAAAAGCCCCTCCCAGGCCCCATGGCCCTCACCAGAAGAGGTTGGTGGACAGGAACATCCACAGCTGGAAGCAGCTCGGGCACTTCAGCAGCAATCTGAGATCTTTGGGGGGCACACCCCAAATGAGGAGACCCAGGCCAGGGACTGGGAGAGACAACCGGAATTCCTGGAGAACAGATGGGTTCATCTGAACCCCCTGTTCTGCCAGCACAGCTACGAGATCATGGCCCGGTCTGCCTGGGTCAGCAGCCCCACAACGCCCAAACCTTCCCAAATTATCCTGTGAACCAACCACAAATTCACCCTCAAATCTGAGTAAAACGGTGTCGCTTTAGATTCCTTTGTTTAATTTCTTTATTTTAACCTCAATTTGGGTTGTTTTGACAGAATGAAGAAGGAAATTATTTAGGTTAGAAAAGATCTCCAAGATCATCCAGCGCTGCTTGATGCCACCAGACGAAACAATTGGACAGAGCAGGTGAGATTTTTGTGAGTGAAAAGTCCACAAATCCGCTCTTCCCAATGAATTTCCAGTTTCAATCAGAGTGCCCATGGATGTTCCTGCCCCTGTGTTCATCCAGGTGCCTACGGAGATCCAGAAGGACGTGGGGACCACCTGCCTGGTGTCTTCCCAATGTGGGTCACAGGGAATGTGGGTCACCAGGGCTCTTTCCAACGTGGCTCCTCTGATGGGGGATGAAGTTGGAGCAGCGCACGAAGCTCTTCCTGCACTCAGGGCACTCACAGGGCTTCCCTTAACAGTGCCTCCGCTGGTGTTTGGTCAAGTCTGAGCTCCTGGAGAAGCTCTTCCCACACTCAGGACACTCGTAGGGCCTCCCCCCAGTGTGGATGTGCCGGTGCGTGATGAGGTGGGAGTTGCGCTTGAAACCCTTCCTGCAGTCAGGGCAGCGGAAGGGCCTCTCCTCTGTGTGAATCCGCTCATGGAGGAGGAGACTGGAGGTGGTCAGAAACCTCTTCCCACACTGAGGACACTCGTAGGGCCTCTCCCCCGTGTGGCTCCTCTGGTGGACAGTCAGGTAGGAGCTAGTGCTGAAGCTCTTCCCACATTCCCCACACTCGTAGGGCCGTTCCCTGGTGTGGATCCTCTTGTGGACAATCAGGTGGGAGCTGTTTCTGAAGCTCTTTCCGCATTCCCCACACTCATAGGGCCTCTCCCCTGTGTGGATCCTCTGGTGACGGATCAGGAGGGAGCTTCCACTGAAGCTCTTCCCGCATTCCCCACACTTGTAGGGCCGTTCCCTGGTGTGGATCCTCTGGTGCCAGATCAGGTTGCGCCTCTGGCTGAAGCTCTTCCCACATTCCCCACACCTGAAGGGCATCTCCACATCATGAAGCTGCTCATGGACTACCAGCTCATAGCTCTGGCTGAAGCTCTGGTCACCTTCTCGGCACAGGGGAGGTCTTTGCTCGTCAGAGCAACTTGGGCTGGGTTTGGAGCCCCTCCTCGTGAGAGACCTCCGCAGCTTTTCCTCCTCATTGGATTCCTGCACCGTGGAGCTGCTCAAAATGTCCTCTTCCACAAGGTTCTGCCCCAAGGATTTCTCCTCCCTGGTCCTCAGTTCATTCACTGTGGGAGGAAGGACAAGGAGAAGATTTGGGATTTGCTTCCGTGCCAGAGGGAAGGGGAAGGATATCCCCCAATCCATCCCAGCAGGACGGCGTCGGCAGCAGGATTGTCCTGCAGCCGAGGGCGATGCTCAGCTGGGAGATGGAGGAGAAGAGAGGGGGAAAGGGACAGTGACTTCATTCTCACCTGCCTGGGGGTCCTGGGACATCTTCCTCTTCCTCACAGCCTCCTCCTCCATCCAGCCAAGGTTTGGGAATGGGAAATCCTGGTTTGGGGGAAAACAAGGGGGGACTACATTGGGTTTGAATGTTACCCTGTCCAATTCCATCTTTAGGAGTCACCGGGCATCTAGGGTCCATAAAAACCTCCAGACCACCAAGACTCAACACCAAAAAACCCTCCCAGCAATGCCTCCTCTCTGGTCTCTCCTCTTTGGACTCTGGAGCTCCCCCCTGTCCAGGCTGCTGGATGTCCCAGGTCTCCAGCACCTCCCATTGGGGGTCCCCACTCTCCAGCGTCCCAACCTCCCCAGTCTGCTGGGGGTCCCAGGAATCCCAGGTGTCCCCCTTCCCCAAGTTCCCCATTTTGGGGTTCTGGAGGTCTCCTCTCTCTGGGGTCCCACTTAGGGAAGCCGGGGGTTTTGGTGATCCCAGGGATCCCCTCTCCACTGTGTCTCTCTCCAGGCTGCCAGGACTCCTGGGGATCCCCCCTCTTGGTGCCCCTGTTTCAGGGTCCCAGGGCTCCCCCCTCCAGGCTGCCAGGGGTCCCCCAGCTCCGCTATTGCCCCTCTTCTTTTATCCATCTTACGACTCTCACAGGCATCCCCAACACTGGTATCCCCCATTCCCAGCCGGACCTTTGTGGTCCTGATGTGGCCCGGGACAGAACCCTACCCCTACAGTGGGGGGGGACCTGCAACCCACTGCCCCCCTGACAGGGCTCTAGCAGCAGCCACGACCAGAACCCCCCAATGTCCCCACGAAGGGTATTTGCATAACCTGACTGGGAGTTACTGGGCCCATGTTGGGAGGAAACTGTGGACACGCTGGGAACAACTGGGATCCACTGGAAGCTACTGGAACCATGCTGAGGGGGACTGAGACCATAACTGGGGCAACTGGGATCATACTGGGACAAACTGGGACCACACTTTGGGCAACTGACTGAAACTGGAACCATGCTGGAGGCAACTGGGAGTAACTAGGAAAGACTGAGATCATTCTGAGGGAACTAGAACCTTACTGGGGCCACTGAGAATGCCTGGGAATGACTACGAGCATGCTGAGGGCAACTGGGATATACTGGGAGTGTCTGTACCCATACTGGGCAGACGGGAACCACTCTGGAAACAGTTGGGACCACACTGGGGGCACGCTGGGCATGACTGGGACCCTGCTGAGAAGGACTGGGACTATACAAGGAGCCACGGGGGGCAAGTAGGATTATACTGCAAGGAACTGGGAACAACTGGAACTATGCAGGGGCAACTGAGATCATACCGGGATCACATTAGGAGCACCTGGGCCCATGCTGAGGGACACTGGAATCACACTGAGGGTGAAGGGAATCATAATGGGATTGACTGGGAGTGGCTGTGGGCAACTGGAATCATGCTGAAAGCAACTGGGAGGAAGTGGGAATGACTGGGAGCATGCTGGGGGCAACTGGAATATACTGGGATATACTGGGAGTCACAGAGATCATACTGGAGGCTACTGGGCTCATGCTGGCATTGACAGGGAGCAACTGGGATCACTTTGGGGGCCACTGGCATCATACTAGGAGGGGATCACACTGGCATTAAAGTGGGCGCCAATAGACCCTAATTGGGACTTACTGGGACCGACTAGCCACAGGCTGGGAGCCAACTGGGGATACACTGGGAGCAACTACGAATGATAGGGTGCATGCTGGTGACAACTGGGATCTACTGGCAGTGACTGGGATAATCCTGGGGGCAACTGAACCATGCTGAGGGAACTGGGAGTGGCTGGGAATGACTGCGAGAATGTTCAGGGAAACTGGGATATACTGGGAGTGCCTGAGACCATGCAGGTGGTGACTTGGACCACACTGGGAGTGACTGGGGCCCTGCTGGGAGAGACTGGCGTGAAACTGGACTCATAATGGGATTGTACTGGCAGTCACTGTGACTATGCCAGGGGCAACTGGGAGAACTGGGAACACACTGGGCAAAAGAGGGAGGAACTGGGACCGTGCTGGGGGCAAATTGCATCATCCTAGGGAACGACTGGGAGTCACTGGGTTCATACTGGGAGCAACAGGGAACCTACAGGGAGTGAGCAGAAGTGACCAGGATCATAGTGGGAGTGACTGGGCTCATACTGGGAGTGACGAGGAAACTGGAACCACACGGGGCAGGGGGAGCAACTGGGCTCATACTGGGAGCAGCCACTCCCGGGACCCAGCAGCCCTGAACCCCTTTCTGGCCATCCCGCCCCTCCAGCCCCCAGACTCCCCCACTGGGGGTCCCGGAAATCCCAGGGATTCCCCCTCACAGGGTCCCCGCTCCGTGTTCTGGGGGTCTCCGCTCCCTGGGGTCCTGCTTAGGGAAGCCGGGGCTCCCAGGCGTCCCCAAAACCGCTGTCCTCCCCTCCCCTGCTGGTCCGCACGTGGCCTTGGGCAGAGCTTGGAGGGCCCGGCCCGGGCAGAGCCCAACCCCCACCACAGGGGGGACCTGCATCCCCCCGCCCCCATTGGGGCTCTGCCCACACCTCCGCCGGGACCCCCCAGAAACACCTCCCGGGGATCCCCCGAGGGGCATTTGCTTCTCGGGTTTGGAGTCCTGCAAACTCCAAACCTTGCCCCCAAAAAAATCCAAACGCACGGACCCCCCAGATATTTGGGGCGAGCTCCCCCTCCCCGCTCACCTGCGGGATGGGCCGGCTATGGTCCTGGGGGGCTATGAATTCAGGGAGACCGCGTGGTCCCTTCCCACTTCTCCTTTGTCCCTCCAGTTCCTCCCGCTCCTCCCCCTCCTCCTCTTCCATCCCTTCTCCACTGCCTCCTTCTTCTCTGCCCTAATCCCACCTCCTTCTCCTCATACCCCCAATCCCTTCTCCCTCTCCTACTTCCATCACCTCCCCCGCTCCTCCTTCCTCCCTCCTTCTCCTCCACCCCTCCTCCTCCTCCGCCATTCCGCAAAGCCCTCAGCCTGCGGGAGGAGTGGGGATGGAGCCGGGACAGGTCGAGATGGGCAGCACAGGGCTCTCGGCTGCTCCCAGCCCAGCGCTGGGGGCAGGGGGAAGCCGGCCGGGGGGAAAAGGAGAGGAAAACAGGGAAAATTGGGGGCTGCAGAGCATTTTGTGGCCATGGAATCTCTTGGCCCCAAGGCTCTCATCTGACACAGTGGGGCCTCCCTGGGCCCAGGCGACCACGAGGAGGTTATGGAACCTCATGAAAGCGAGGCTGAAATGGCAAACAGCGGCTGCTCCTGGAGTGCAGGAGACTGCTGTGAGGTTCTGGAACCCAATGGAACCAAGGCTCAAATGTGACACAGAGGAGCCTTACGGAAGCAAGAGACCATGGTGAGGTTTTGGAACCTCACAGTACCAAGGATCCATTTTGTCACAGCAGGACCTCATGGAACCGAGCAGCTGCTGTGAGGTAATGGGCACTCATGGAACCGAGGCTGCAGAGTGCCATCGTGGGGCCTCATGGAACACAGGAGACTTCATTGATGCTGTGGAATCTCATGGAAGTAAAATGTTAAAGTGACACAGAGGGGGGTTATGGAAGCCAAATGCATACTGAGGTTATGGAACTTGATGGAACCAAGGCTCCAGTGTGACACAGTGTGACCTCACGGACCAGAGGAGACCATTGTGAAGCTGGGGAATCTTGCAGAACCAAGGCGGTCCTGTGACAAAGCAGGGCCTCCTGGAACACAGGAGACCATAGTTGGGTCATGGTAACTCAGGGAAGCAAGGCTCCAATGTGTCACAGCAGGGCCTCATGGAACCCAGGAGAGCATTGGGAGGCTATGGAACAATATGGCACCAGGGTTCCATTGTGACCTGACGGAACCTCATGGGAGCAAGGGACCATGGTGACCCTACAGAATCAGTGTGGGCTGCAGGTGGATTTTGTGCTCTGTCCTGGGATGCAGGTGGGCAATAAGGCCTGAGGCAGCCTCCCAAGTGTCTGGCTGTGTCATGGGTATGGGGGAAATTTGTGGGGACACCCAGACCCCGGGCCCTGCTCCTCCTCCCAGCTGGGGACAGAGCTGTTGAGACATGAGGAGGGGTCCTGCTGCTTCCCCCCTTCTCTCCACACCCGTGCACAAGTTTTGGGGCACTTGGAAGCCATGCTGGGGGTGAAGTTGGGCCAGCTTGGGGAGGTGGCTGGCACAATTTGGGCGGCTTTTTGGGGGATCTCACTGTCAATCCCCACCGGAATACCTCGCCCCTCCTCTGGTGCCCTCTCGCCCGCCCTCGCCAGTCCCTCCCGTGCCCCCAGAGCCCCAAGGGACCCTCCCAATTGTCACCATCCCGGGTCCCCCTCAGCGCTGCGGAGCAGTGGCTGCCAAAGGGGGCAGGGCCAGAGGGCCATTGGCCAATCCGGAGGCGGCAGGGAGGGGCGGGGTGGGAGGGGGCGGTGCCGCGCGAGGGGCCCGAGAGCAGGGCGGGCTTGGTGTGGGGCCTGAGCGGGGTCGGGGGGCGAAGGGCGGGGCAGCCGAGCCGGAGCACTGATGGCACTGCACACCTGAGGAGTCGCTGGGGCAGTTCCACGCCAAGAGCGTGGCAGGGACAGGCACAGGCGTGGGGGCTGAGCGGGGCGTGGGGACAGAAGGGCTGATGGAACTGTGTGCACTGTGTCCCTGCGGCCTCTCCTCCAGATGCTGACGGGGCAGGAGCTGCCTCCCCTCACTGTCACCTTTCCCTGTCCTTGAGGAAACACGGTTCAGGCTGGTGAACGGCAGCAGCGTGTGTGAGGGGAGAGTGCAGTTCCAGGTGCTGGGGACACAGGGAACCCCCTGTGCCTCCCGATGGGGCATCTCGGACACCCATGTTCTCTGTGGCCACCTCAAGTGCTGGTTTGCCGTTCCATTCCCAAATTTTGGGAGGGAAACCAGACCTGTCTGGAGGGACTCGTTCCGCTGGGATGGGACTGAAGCCCATGCGGAGCAGTGCCCGCTGACTGCCCTGGGGGCCTCACCGTGCTCCCACGGGAACACTGTGCTGTCCTTTGCTCAGGTGAGTGTTGGGAAAATTCCACCCCACCTGCAGGGGCTGCCCAAGAGCCCCCAGCAGCAGCAGCAGCCGGGGGCTCCCCATGGCAGTGAGATCTCTGCTGTGCCCAGGCCCCGCTGTCTCCGTGTCCCAGACTGGACAGAGCCTGTGTGTGTGTGCCCGTGGCTCTGTGCTGCAGGAGACACCTGCAGCACTTGTGACCTGCACAGCAGAGCAGCCGCAGAGGGAACAGGATGGGGCCACTTGTGTTCTCCCTGGGGCCCCCTGTGGGGGGATCTGCAGGTGTGTGGTGGCTGCCAAGGTCCCTTTCCCTGTTGCAGCTGCTCTGGCTATGCTCAGCTGTGTCCACCTGGCTTTCCTTGCAGGTGCTGGCATTTAGCGCTTTCCCTCTGGGGGTCTCCACCTTGGCTGATCTGTGCCTTGCTGGGGCTCCAGTCACTGCCCAGCCCAGGCACACACAGGCCTGCAGATACTCTGCCTTGTCCAGGCAGCTCCAGATTCTTCTCCTGGAGCACATTCTGTGCCCTGTGCCATATGGGACAGTCCTGGCTATGGACCTCAGTCACCTGTCACCATCTCCACCATCACCACACAACAGTGGCTTTGTCCAAATCAAACTCCTGGCTTTTATCAGCTATTGCTGTGAACACTTTCCCTCTGCACAATCCATGGAGCTACTGAGCCTTTTAGGGGGAAATTCTCTTGGCTAAAATCGACATGAGCTTGGAAAGAACCAAAGCTTCAGTCAGTGCCCTGGGGAGATCCCACTTTATTGCCAAGATGCTCTGAGAGCAGCAGCTCTGGGCCCTGTCAGACACATTCTGAAGGCTCCAGGTGGGACTGAGCTGCTTCATCCTTGGTAGTCATAGGAATCTAAATATTCTTCTAGGGAATTAATAAACACAAATAAAAATAGAGCTAAGGATACTGAAATCAGTTTTCTAATGGCCTCCTTGAGCTCCCGGTTCCTCAGGCTGTAGGGGAGGGGGTTCAGTGCTGGAGGCACCACTGAGTGCAGAAATGCCACCAGCAGATCCAGGGATGGGGAGGAGATGCACGAGGGCTTCAGATGGGCAAACACAGCAGTGCTGACAAACAGGGACACCACGGCCATGGGAGGGAGGCACGTGTTGGACAGGTACAAAGGGGCTCCCCCACAGCCACTGCAGAGCCCTGGTGGGACACCTCAGGTGCTGCGAGGGCAGCCAGGGGTGGCAAGGACTCCTCAGGAAGGCAGAGAGGAGGGTGAGCAGCAGGACAGGAGATCTGAGCAAAGGCAAGGCTGGTGTGCACAGAGCCTTTCCTTGGAGGAAGCCTCATGCTCACAGGTCCTCCAGAACACAGGGATTGCCACCCCACAGTGTGCTGGGAGGGCATCAGGGCTGGGCACAAAGCAACCCAGGAGAGCCCAGGGGGGTGATGGGGACAACATCTGGACAGGGATGGTGGAGGGGCTGACAAGGACTCCTTTCCTACAGACAAGGTGCATGCAAAACAGCCACTGGATGTGTGCAAATGAATTAATTGGATTAATTTGGTCTCATGAGGGAAGCAGACATTGCTGGCCTCCTTGGGCACAGCAACCATGAAGCAGCTGAGTTGAAAGTGTCTGTTGACAGGAGGGAAAAAGCCACGAAAACTTCAACCCTGGGCATGAGGAGAGCAGATGCAGCAGCTCAGGGAACTACCAGTGGGTAACGTCCCCTGGGAAAACTCTTAGGAAATTGCTGGGGTCACTCTTGAAGCACCACTCCCTAAGGGCACAGGAACAGGCAATTGCTGATGGTCAGAAGTGAAGCAGGTGAGGGTGGGCAGAGGTCAGGGCAGGGCTGGCAATGGCAGGGCAGAGCCAGGGGGGCAGCCAGATGGGAGTGTGCAGCCTGCAGGGACACAGCAGCAGCAGTGGGACAGCGCAGGACAAGCTGTGCTGGACATGGCCAAGGGCCCTGGCCAGGCTGGCAGTGCCCAGGAGATGCCAAGTCTTGGTGCCCTGGGCCACAGCAGCGTCTGTGCCACCAAGGGCTGTGAGGAGACACCTTGTCCTGAGGCCCTGGGGCCTCCTGGCACAGCCCCAGCAAGGCTGGGCACTGTCACCCCCTTGTCCTGCCCTCAGCATCCTCCCCACATCCCAGTGGCCCAGCAGAGCCCTGAGCCAGGCAGGAGGGACAGGATGTGCCTTCCTCGGGGCTGGGGCTCAGGCCTTGGCCATTCTGCTGCCTCCAATGAGGCCAGGCTTGCTTCTTATCTCCCTCATTCTACATTTGCAAGATTTTTTATTCCCAGTTGAAAAATGCCCTTTGGAATGAACAGTTCCAGGTGGCTGTGCTGAGGTTGACCTTCTTGCCCTCCATCGGGTAAGTCCCATTGCCCTCCCACTCCCTCTGGGGGACCCACTGTCTGCTTTTCCTACTCTCTCCTACTCTCCCATTGTCCCCCCAGTTCCCAGCCCCACCTCTCTAGGTTTGGGGTGGTTTGGTTTGGCGTGGTTTGGTTTGCGGGGGTTCCACTCACATTTCCCCCCCTCTTCTCCTATTTCCCACCACCCCTCTCCCTCCTTTCCCGCTCACCCCACAGCTCCTTGCCCGCGGCCGGGAGGACCCCAGCACCACCAGTGCCACCAGGACGGCCCCAGCTGCCCCCACACGGCCCATGCCCAGCGCCGGGCAGGTGCCCACAGCCCCAAAGCAGCCGCGCTCTGCCCTGGGGGGGTCCCCAAAGCGGCCCCGCCCCGCGCGGCACTGCGAGCACCAGGCCGGAGCAGTGCGGAGCGCGGGCGGGCGGCATCAGCCGTGCCCGGGCAGGGCCGGGCCCCGCGGGACAGCTCCCCCCGCACTCGGCCCCAACGGGACAGCGCGGAGGGGCCGGCCTGGGCGACCCCCACCTCCCCCTCCCAAAATTCCGTGCCCGGGGGCGCTGGGGGCGAGAGGGACGCACGTGTGGTCCAGAGGTGCCGGAGCCATGTGTCCCCCGCTGCCAGTGCCACCCCCGGAAGGATTAGGGGTAGCCCAAAACTCCCTCAGAGGTGGCGGATACCCCGGAAGCGTCTAAGGAGTGGGGTCCCCACCCGGTTTCATCACCCCGAACCTTTGGCAGCCTCATCCCAGGCCCCATCCCACCCATCCCCCTCCCACAGACTTCATCCCACACACCAATCCACATCCCATCCCATCCCATCCCATCCCATCCCATGCCATCCCATTCAATTTTCCCCGGCAGCCACCATCGGGACCCCCCAAAAACTCGCGTCTAGAGAACACCCCAGCATCCCCCCAAGGGGCATTTGCCACTCTCCCTTCGAGTCCTGCAAGATCCAAACATCCGCGCCCTCCCCCCCGCAAAAAAATCCCTCCCGGCAACCAACAAAGACATGTGGGACTCGGTGCTGGAGTCCTCCAAGGTCCAAAAATTCCCCCCTCCCAGAAAGAACCCCAGGCACCGCCCAAGATATTTGGGGCGAGCTCCCCCTGCCCGGTCACCTGCGGGATGCCTCGGGGGGGCGATGCTTCCGGGGCCGAGGGTTGCGGACAGAGAGAGCGATGGACACACGTGGCAGCTCCCTTTGCTGCTTCTCTTTCTGCTCCTCCTCCACCCCTCCTCTTCCTCCCACTCCTCCTCCCCCCGCCCCCCGCACTTCCTCTTCCTCCTGTGTCTCTCCTCTCCTGCCCGCTCCGCCTCCTTCTCCTCCTCCTCCTGTTCTTTGGCACTCCCATCCCAGCTTTGTCTGACATCACCCCCGGGGCCATCCCGTGCTCAGCAGAGCATCCTGTGCTCTGTCAGCCCTCGCTGCTCCTTAGGGAAGGATTTGGGATTTATCGCCGGCACACACACTGAACCTCAACCCAAACTGCCCCGCTCCCATTGCTGTCCCCTCGGCCATGGGCAGCTGCTGTGCCAGGGGAAGCAGGGACACAAACGGAGACAACTGCAGCCCAGCTGCCCGGGCTGATCCAGACGAGCCCCAGGGACAAGGTCCTGCAGAGCCCCACGGAGCCCTGGGTTCCTCCCTGGGAACGGGCTGTGTTGTGGCTGCCCCAGCGGCCAGAGCGAGTCCTGGAGCTCCCCCAGCGCTGCTGCAGCAGGACCCAGGTTCCACCTTCTGTGCCAGGCCCTGCCCAGGGGCCATCAGATCCATTGACTCCGTGCAAAGGGGGAAGACAAGAAGAACGGATTGGAGGCAGCCACCAAGGACCTCCAAGTAGCTCCAAGCTGCCGAGGCCTCCCCGAGTCTTTCTGGGGCTGTCCCTCCTCAGCAAAGCTGTTGGGTTTAATGCCCAAGTGCGGCACCCTCGTGCCCTGTGGCAGCAGCCGGTGCCGGGCCACAGCCCCGGGAGCCGAGCTAATGCCCGGCCGTGCCCAGGAGGGACTGAGAGGTGGGGGAGTCCATAAGGCAACCCCCGCAGCCCTCGCTGTGCTGAAAAGGTTTTTTAATGCATAGGACTGATTTCCTGGGATTTCTGGGCTCCGTCGGGCCGCGGCGGCGGCAGTGGGACCGGCGGGGCCCGGCCCGTGGGGGCGGCCGGGGCTGAAAAATGCGCGGCGGCCCCAGCGCGGTGCGTGAGGGCTGAGCGGAGCTGGGTAGGAACAACCCCCGGAACACCCCCGGTGCCCGAGGGCTGAGCGGAGCTGGGTGGGAACACCCCGCTCGTCTCCGCCGCTCCAAGCCGCTTCCCCGGCTCCGGCTGCCGCCGTCGCTCGGCCCCGGCGCGGTCCCGCGGGGTCGCCGCTCGTCGCGACACTGGAGGGGTCGATCCGAGCCGCGCCCCGCCCGTCCCTCCCTGAGGCTCTTTCGGTGACACGGAGGACCCGAAACCCCCCGGTGCCGCCCCGACGGACCCTCGGTGCAGCTTTTTCAGTCGCAGACAGCGGCCACTCCCGGTGCTGTTCTTTCATCATTTTTAATTTTAGTCCCTATATTTTATTCTATTCGCATCGCCCATCCCACGCCCCTCCGCTGCGGCTCTTTCACCGCCGCCGCTCGTCGCCGCTCTCTCGGTGCAGCTCTTCAGTGACACGGGCCGCCGCAGACGCCCCTCGGTGCGGCTCTTTGATTGGATTTCCTTCTTTTCTCTGTCTTTTCTGTCGTTCGCACCTCGCCCGTCCCGCGGAGCGACTCCTTCAGGGACCCGGGGCGGCACAAAGGCCTCGGGGCGGCTCCAAAGGGCCCCGCCCGCGGCCGCTCCCCGAGGCCTCCCCGCTGCTCGCGGGGATCGGACACCGCCGGCGGCCCCGGCCCCTTCTTGTTCTTCTTGCTGCTGCCGGGATTCAGCCCCCGCCGCCGCCCGGCTCCTTCTGCCGGCCCTGCCCGGCACGGAGCGGCGCTGCCGCTGACGGGGCCGGAGCGCGGCTGCGACACGACTGCCCCGCGCCTCGGGACCGGGCCGAGGAGTGACCGCACGGGTGGGGAGGGACCCCCGCTGGACAGGGCAGGGACTGAGTCCATGGGAGGGACCCTCCGCTGGACAGGGCAGGGACTGACCCCATGGGAGGGGCCCCACGCCGGAGCAGGGAAAGGTTTCCTGCCCCTGAAGGGAAGCAGCGGCACGAACTGACCGTCACTCCCCCATCCCTTCTCCCTGCACCTCTGGGCAGAGCACGGAGGGAGCCGGGGATAAAGTGAAGTCCGGGAAGGAGACAGAGATCGGGAGATGGTATTTTTCCCCAGCATTTATTTTACTCCTCACTCTCCTGTTCTGATTTGCTGAGTCCCAACTCCCATTCATTTCCCCACGTCGGGGCTGTTGTGCCCGTGATGGCGATCCCCGAGTGACCTCTCCCTGCCCTTATCCCGACCCACGGGGACTCGGATTTGTTTAAATTCCGTGGAATTAACTGTGATTTGGGGCAGCCGGAGCAAAGCAGCTGAAACCACAGGGGGCTTGAGAGGGACTAAAGCAGGGCAGGAGTTGAGGCTGCCCCGAGGGAACTCTTCCAACACGAACCTTCGTGGGGTCTTTCTATGGGAATTTTGTTGAATGTTTGCATTCATCCTTACAAATCAGAGTGAAAAGTGGAGCTGAGCTTCCAGCTTGAAAGGAAGGAATCCAACGTGTGCTCTGGGACCTCTGCAACCTTAAGTAGTTACTTGATACTTTACTTTCGGAAATATTCAGCCCCTCAGCACCAATGTCTCTCCCAGCCCACTGGTTTCTGGCTAAGACCCAGCTCTGATATCGGACAACAAACTCCAAGTCCCATCCGAACAAGCTGTGCCGCTATTTTCTTTTTTTTTATAGTAATGTTATGCTATTTTGTTGTATATTCTATTTTACTTCTCCCCCCTCTCCCCTTTTTTTTTTTTTTTCCTTTTCTTTCTTTTTTATTTTTCCCTTTTCTTCTAATAAATCGCGGTTTTGATCTACTTCCCCCACACATAGCCTTTGTTGTCCTCCCGGAGGTTTGTGGTGAGTTGGTGTCTCACCGGTTCTCCCCCGGAAACCAACGAAATTAATCAAAATAATGATGAATTTTTGAACTCTTTCGGCTGCTGTTTGCAGAAGGCCCCGAGAGCAGACGGGGCCGGGAGGGGGTCCCGGTGCCGGGGACAGTCAGCGGTCGCTGGGTGGATCCCGGTGGCGCAGGTTGGGAGACACGAAAGTGACGGAGGGAGCGCGGGGGGCGGGGGAAGAGGGGGTGCAAGGGATTATCGGTGCAGGATAAGGGGGCTCAGGGGGGTCTCAGCGCTGGGGATGGAGGTGCAGGGGGTCCCCGTGCACGGCAGTGGGGGTTCACACCTGGATATGGGGGTGCAAGGAGGTCCCAGTGCCGGGAATGGGGGGTCAAGTGGTCCCGTTGCCGGGGGGCCACGGGGGGGTCCCCGACCCAGAAAGAGAGATTCAGCGGGGTCCCGGGGCCCAGAAATGGTGGATCAGGAGTTTCCTTGGACGGGGAATGGGGGTTCAGGGAAGTCCCCTTCCAGGGAATGGGGGTTCACGGAGGTCCCGGTGCCCGAAAATGGAGGTTCAGAGAGTTCCCGATGCCCAGGAATGGGGTTCAGGGACGTCCTCGTGCCGGATGAGAGGGAACAGCGTGTCCCGGTGCTGGGCAGGGGGATGCAGTGGGTCACAGTACACAGGCATGGTAGTTCTGGGGTATTCAGGGAGGCCCCGGGACCAGATAAGGGGGAACATGGGGGTTCTGGTGCTGGGGAAGGGGATGCAGGGGGGTCACAGTACTCAGGAGTGGGGGTGGAGGGTGCTTTAGTACCCGGAAAGGGACGTTCAGGGGGCTACCGGTTCCCGGGAGTTGCGGTTTGGGGGCTTACCGCTTTCGGGGGGCCCACTCATCTCTGGTTTTCCTTTCCCCGTGTTACAAAAGAATTAACAAGCTGAAATTTTTAGCAACATAATATTGAACGTTTATTAATAGAACAAAGGGAAAACAGCTCTGGATGCTTAGCCATTTTGCCAGAGGCGCAATCCATTCATTTTACTGTGAACTTAAGTACTCTCTTTAACTGTTACATATTCATTAAGCCCAGAAGACAATTTACACTTCACTCAACTCCCCCCTCCTATCCCTGCCCCCTTCTGCCAGCAAGGCGCCTGTCTTGGAGTCTCGGATCCTCTGGATTGTCTCAGAACTGAAGGCCGAAATCCGCCCGTCTATGTTTCCTCAGTTCCAACTTTATTTGTAGTTGACAGTTCCTTTTGGGAGGTGTGAATCAAGATAACAGACTTCCTGGGATGCCTATGGTTATCTTCTTTGTTTCTTTAAGAAGTCTTGATCCCCGGCTCTGTGGTTTATCAACTTAAAAGCCATTTATTACCATGTATTTATTACTACGTTTTCTAACATATCACAACTGTTTCGAAGTTACAATTTACCCTAACCTTTTTCTACTTAATTATATTTTCTCTTAACACTATTTTTTACACAGTATATTATCACTTGTAAATGTTAAATTCACATCTGCGAGAGTCAGCATTTATCATTCACTCATTTATCACACCCGTGTCCCACAGGACCCCCAGGAATGCCCCCAGCCCCAGCGCTGGAGCCATCGCGCTGCTCCGCTGCGGCCCCGGCCCCAGAGCCGCCTCCGGCCCCGCCATTGGCTCCGCGATTTCCTGCCCGCCAATGGTCGCTTGTGTTGTTCATGACGTCATCGGTCGCCGGGCAGATCCCGGCAGCGCAGGTTGCGAGAGGCCGAAGCGAAAGGGACCGAGGAGGGAAGAGAGGAATTCGGGGGAATTCCGGGGAATTCACCTGGATCCTCTCCTGGGATCCCTCTGGGACCCTCCACGGCCACGCACTGCGGGACCCCCGGGCCGGGCTGTCCTGAACTCCCGGGGCCCTGCGCTCAAACTCTGCCCGGAACCTGCTGCTTTCGGCCCAAAGCGGAGGAAGCATTCGGATCCAGTTTCTCCTGCGCCTGCGGGTCCCCATCCGCGACGGAGCAGGACTGGGCGCTGTGACCCCGATCCCTGATTCCCAATCTCCTTCTCTCTCCCTCTTCTTCTCTCCCTTTCCTTTGGGCGATCAGAAATCCCAGAGCGGCTGTAGAGCCCCGTGCCCAGTTCGGATTTCCCGGGAAAGGGAGGCCTGGGGCTGAGATGAGCTGGGATGGCCGGGAATGGGGGTCTGGGTATCTCCGGGGTCAAGGAAACAGGGGATCCAGGGACTGGGAGAGGCGGATACCCGGGAAAGGGGGTGCAGCGGTTATTGGTGTAGGATAAGGGGGTCCGGGGGGGTCCAAGCATCCATGAATGGGCATTCAGAGGAGTCCAAGGGTAAACGAAAAGAGATCCCCAAAGCCCCCTCCCAGGGACAGCAGGAGCTGGGTCAGGAGCTCAGTGGGAGAGGAAAGGGGGAGATCCGGGGGGGTCACACACTCTGGGGGAGACGATCCCCGGGGACCCCCTCTCACCTCCTCCCGCAGGTGGAGGCCGAGCCGCAGCCCAGGCAAAGCCCAACACGAAGGCCCCAACCCCTCTCAGCATCTTTGGTGGGCGTCCGGCGGCAGCTACGCGGGGTGGGGGAGTGGGGCAGGATCTGGGATATGGTGGCAGCTGCCTGCAAGGGACTGGGACAGGCTGGAGCAGGCTGGGATGCACTGGGACACAATGGGACAAACTGGGACCAGGACAGGGACTCAGCTGGACCAGAACTGGGGCAATAGGGATCATAGTGGGAGCGACTGAGAGTGACTGGGATCATTCTGGTGAAAACTGGAACCTTACTGGGGCAACTGGGTGTGACTGGGAATGACTGTGAGCATGCTGAGGGCAACTGGGATATACTGGGAGTGTCTGTAACCATACTGGGGGTGACCGGGAACACACTGAGAGTGACTGGGAGTGACTGGGTCTACACTGGGGGCAACTGGGATTGACTGGGACAATGCTGGGGGAGACTGGGGTCATACTGGACTCACACTGGCATCATACATGGGATGACTACGCTAGGGGCAACTGAGAGCAACTGGGATTAGACTGGGAGGAGCTGTCAGGAGCAATCAGGACCATACTGAGGTGTTATGATCCAATTCTTAAGGTTCTTAGAAATACCTCTGCTCAAATTAAGGTGCAAACAATATCATATGCCAGTCAATAGTATGGGTTTTATTTGATAGTAAATATGAGAAAGAGAGAAGAAAAGAGAGAAAGCAAGAAGTAGGAAAAGAGGTGGGGGGGACAGAAAGAGAGTGACAGTGACAGAATAAAAGAATATCACCATCCGTGGATCTCAACGATGTTGTGTTGTTCCTCTCCAGCTTGGTCTTCCTGGTGGTGATGGTCCCCCCAAACAGCACAGAATCCCAGGGGTTGATACACACTCAGGCCAGGTGTCAATGTCCAGGCATGTCCCCAGGGGGAAGGGACAGTCCCTTGCAGAAGACTCTGCTTGCATCATGTCCTGTGGGGCAAGGCCGAGTGCTTTCAGGCGTTCTGTGATGGATTATGACACCCCCTCGGCTGCCTCTCACGTGAATGTCCTGTGGATGTGGCCTGTGGGCTTCGGGGTTCCACAGCTGGGCCAGTTTGTGTAAGGGAGGATGAGTGTTTATTGCCTCTCACCAGAGGTTATGCCACTGCACCCAAAACCTCCTCCTCCCCCCTTGGCTGGGGGGAAGTCTGTGCAAACCTGACTTTGTGAGCTGTGCTCTGCCCCCACCCCAAACTCAGCCGGGGACGATTCTCAGCACAGCTGGTGGCTTTGGCCTTTGTGGATGCATTCCTTTCCTCCAGCCTGAGATGACTGAACAATAGGTTTCCCTTTATCTCATCTCAGCAGTTTGACTCTCAGTCCAAAGTCCCAGTCAGGTATCTTCAAGAGAGGCTTCTTTGGTTGCAGTTTCTTTATACAGTTTTTTGTTATGATTGATATAAATAAGTTCACAAGCTGAAATTTTAGCAACATAATACTGACCATTTATTAATAGAGCAAAGGCAAAAACAGCGCTGGGCGCTTTGCAATTTTGCCAGAGGCGCAATCCATTCATTTTACTGTGAACTTAAGTACTTTCTTTAACTGTTACATATTCATTAAGCCCAGAAGGTAATTCACACTTCTCTCATCTCCCCCCCTCCGATCCCTGCCCCCTTCTACCAGCGCTGTGCCCGTCTTGGAGTCTCGGATCCTCTGGATTGCCTCAGAACTGAAGGCTGAAATCCTCCTGTCTATGTTTCCTCAGTTCCAACTTAATTTGTAGTTGGCAGTTCCTTTTGGGAGGTGTGAATCAAGATAACAAACTTCCTGGGATGCCTATGGTTATCTTCTTTGTTTCTTTAAGATGTCTTGATCCCCGGCTCTGTGGTTTATTAACTTAAAAGACATTTATTACCATGTATTTATTATTACTTTTTCTAACATATTACAACTGTTTTGAAGTTACAATTTACCCTAACATTTTTCCACTTAAGTATATTTTATCTTAACACTATTTTTTTTACACAGTACAGTATCACTTGTAAATGTTAAATTCATATATGCGGAAGGCAACATTTATCATTCACTCATTTATCACAGTTCCTGCCGCTGCTTCCCCTCAGGGGCAGGAATCCTTCCCCTGCCTCCGCCGTGGGATCCCTCCCATGGGCTCAGTCCCTGCCCTGTCCAGCGGGGGTCCCTCCCCACCCGTGCGGTCACTCCTCGGCCCGGTCCCGAGGCGCGGGGCAGTCGTGTCGCAGCCGCGCTCCGGCCCCGTCAGCGGCAGCGCCGCTCCGTGCCGGGCAGGGCCGGCAGAAGGAGCCGGGCGGCGGCGGGGGCTGAATCCCGGCAGCAGCAAGGAGAACAAGAAGAACAAGAAGGGGCCGGGGCCGCCGGCGGTGTCCGATCCCCGCGAGCAGCGGGGAGGCCTCGGGGAGCGGCCGCGGGCGGGGCCCTTTGGAGCCGCCCCGAGGCCTTTGTGCCGCCCCGGGACCCTGAAGGAGTCGCTCCGCGGGACGGGCGAGGTGCGAACGACAGAAAAGACAGAGAAAAGAAGAAAATCCAATCAAAGAGCCGCAGCGAGGGGCCGGGTCTCCGCCGGGCCGTGTCACTGAAGAGCTGCACCGAGAGAGCGGCGACGAGCGGCGGCGGTGAAAGAGCCGCAGCGGAGGGGCGTGGGATGGGAGGTGCGAATAGAATAAAATATAGAGATTCAAGTAAAAAATTATGAAAGAACGGCACCGGGAGTGGCCGCTGCCTGCGACTGAAAAAGCTGTACCGAGGGACCGTCGGGGCAGCACCGGGGGTTTCGGCCGCTCCGTGTCACCGAAAGAGCCTCAGGGAGGGACGGGCGGGGCGCGGCTCGGATCGACCCCTCCAGTGTCGCGACGAGCGGCAACCCCGCGGGACCGAGCCGGGGCCGAGCGGCGGCGGCAGCCGGAGCCGGGGAAGCGGCTTCGAGCGGCGGAGACGAGCGGGGTGTTCCCACCCAGCCCCGCTCAGCCCTCGGGCACCGGGGGTGTTCCGGGGGTTGTTCCTACCCAGCTCCGCTCAGCCCCCACGCACCGCGCTGGGGCCGCCGCGCACTTTTCAGCCCCTGCCGCCCCACCGGGCCGGGCCCCGCCGGTCCCGCTGCCGCCGCCGCGGCCCCACGGAGCCCAGAAACCCCAGGAAATCCCTCCCATGAACTAAAAAACCTTTTCAGCACAGCGAGGGCTGCGGGGGGTGCCTTACGAAGTCCCCTGCCCTCAGTCCCTCCCGGGCACGGCCGGGCATTAGCTCGGCTCCCGGGGCTGTGGCCCGGCACCGGCTGCTGCCACAGGGCACGGGGTGCCGCACTCGGGCATTAAACCCAACAGATTTGGGGAGGAGGGACAGCCCCAGAAAGCCTCGGGGAGCCCTCGGCAGCTTGGAGCTGCACGACACCCATAAAGGATGCCCTGGACACAGCGATGGCCCCAGCAGCGGCTCTGCCCCCCAGCACGGGGCTGTGTCCCACACCCCACGCTCCAGCCCGAGCTTTGGGCCGCGGGAGCGGAGCTGCTGCACGGAGCTTCCAGCCCCGCCAGCCGCGCCTCTGAGACCTGGGGACGTGACGGCAGGGACGGGTGTCCGCCGGCGCTCGGGGTCTGTCAGCTTTTGCAATCCAGAGGCATAAACGGAGTCCGAAGTGGTGTCCATTTCCATCACTTGCCATTTCTCCTTTCTTTTCCATGACGGATTTCACAGCGCTTCCTCTCAGCCCAGAGATTTGGCAAACAAAATTCCCGGCTGCCCCTGCAGCCCTGCAGGTTTCCACACCACGGGATGGCCCCAGGGGTGATGTCAGACACAGCCAGGACGGGAATGCCAAAGAACAGGAGGAGGAGGAGCAGGAGAGGAGGAGGAGAGTCACGGAGGAGGAAGAGCGGGTGGGGAGGAGAAATGGAGGAGGGAAAGCGGGAGGAAGAGGAGTGATAAAGGGGGAGAAGAGGGAGGAAGAGGAGGCATCAAGGGGGTGGAGCAGAAAGAGGAGCAGCAAAAGGAGCCGCCACGTGTGTCCATCGCTCTCTGTGTCCGCACCCCTCGGCCCCGGGAGCATCGCCCCCCGCATGCCGCAGGTGACCGGGCAGGGGGAGCTCGCCCAGAGATCTTGTGCGGTGCGTGGGGTTCTTTTTGGGAGGGGGGGGGGGATTTTTGGACCTTGTCGGACTCCAGAACGGAGCCCCAAATATCTTTGGTTGATCCTGGGAGGCTTTCTTTGGTTTTTTTGCGGGGGGGGGGGGAGGGGACGGATGTTTGGATGTTGCAGGATTCCAAATGTGAGTCGCAAATGGCCCTGGGGGGATATTGGGGAGTCCCCGGCACGCGGGTTTTTGGGGGGTTTCAGTGGCGGCTGGCGGGAGAAGTGGGATGGGGTGGGATGGGGCCCGGGCAGGGTGGGATGTGGATTGGGGTGTGGGATGAAGTGTGGGGGAGGGGGATGGGTGGGCTGGGGCCTGGGATGAGGCAGCCTAAGGTTGGGGGTACTGAAGGCGGGGGGACCGCACTCCTTGGGGGCTTGCGGGGTAGCGGCCACCTGTGAGGGAGTTTTGGGGTACCCCTAATCCTTCGGGGGGTGGCACTGGCAGCGGGGGACACGTGTCTCCGGCACCTCTGGACCCCACCTGCGCTCCCCTCGGCCCCAGCGCCCCCCGGGAGCGGAATTTGGGGAGGGGGAGGTGGGGGTTGGGCAGGCCGGGCCCCCCCGCTGGGCGCTGTCCCGTTGGGGCCGAGTGCGGGGGGAGCTGTCCCGCGGGGCCCGGCCCTGCCCGGGCACGGCTGATGCCGCCCGCCCGCGCTCCGCACTGCTCCGGCCTGGTGCTCGCAGTGCCGCGCGGGGCGGGGCCGCTTTGGGGACCCCCCCAGGGCAGAGCGCGGCTGCTTTGGGGCTGTGGGCACCTGGCCGGCGCTGGGCATGGGCCGTGTGGGGGCAGCTGGGGCCGTCCTGGTGGCACTGGTGGTGCTGGGAGTGCCCCCGGCCGCGGGGTGAGCGGGGGGCGCGGTGAGAAGGGGGGCGGGGGCTGGGACCTCAAAGTGAGCGAAATGGGGATTGGGACCCCCAAAGTGGACAGGAGGGGCCTGGAAGCTCCAAAAGCAATCATGGGAGAGGGGCGATGGGGGATTGATGGACGATGGTCAAAAGGACAGAAGAGCAGTGGAAAAGAGGGGTCTGGGACCCCCAAAGAGAGCGGGAGGGGGATGGGAGACCGAAATTGAGTTGGGAGGGGTCTGTGGATTGGGAGAAGGATGGGCAAGGGGAGGAGAGGGGAGGGAAAGGTGGGGTTGGGAGGGAAGAAGGGCGGTTGCATGGGGGTCCAGCCCTGTCCCCCAGCACTGGATCCCCAGAGTAATTCCCTGGGGCTCTGGGGGATGTGGATCTGCACTGGGGGGTTCCCCAAGCCCCCTGTCCATCCCTGGGGCTGATCAGGGGGTTCCCCCTCCCAGCAGCCTGTGCTGCGGCAGGCGTGGAGCAGAGGAGGTTAGGGAAGGGGATCTGGGGTAGGAGCAGAGGAGGAGCAGGAGGAAGAGGAGAGAGAGAGGAGGAGGACCTGGAGCAGGAAAAGGAGGAGCAGGAGAGCCATGAGGTTTCACCACCCACTGTGTCCGCAGCACCCCCAGCTCCAGGATCATTGCCTCCCCACATTCCACAGGTGACCAGGGAGGGAGAGCTCACCCCAAATCTATCAGGGGGTCTCAGGGAGGAGTTCTTTTTGTAGGGGTGTTTGGAAATCAAAGATTCTGGAATCAAACCCTAGATGTCTTTTCATGTGACTGGTGGGGATTTTGTGAACCAGAGGAGATAATTTTGTGAACCAGAGGAGATACTTGGATCTTGCAGTACTCCAAACAGAGCCATAAATGCACCTTTGGGGAATATTGGGAGGGGTCCATGTGGGAATTACCCAGTATTGGTGGGACAGGACATTGGTTTTGGGGATCCCTGGGAGAGCCGGGGGGTGTAACAGAGGACTCCCAGAGTGGAGAGAGCAGAGAGGGGCGATAGTGGAGCTGAGGGACCCCCGGCAGCCTGGAGGGGTGGGGGAGCCTGGAGATGAGGCAGGGCTGGGACACTGTGACACTGAAAGGGGCGGTGGAGAGAGGGGGAAGCCTGAAGAGGGGGGACCCTGGGAGCCCTGGGAGCCAAAGCAGCATCAGGGAAGAAGGGACCCCTGGGATCACCGAAACCCCACGGCATCCCTAAGCAGGAGCCCGGAGAAGGGGGATCCCCAGGACCCGTGAGAGCCCCAACAGCTTTGAGAAGGGGGAACCCCAGCACCCCAAAGCCAGAGGACTGGAAAGGGGGAACTCCTGGAGGCTTTTTTTTGGGTCATTCTTCATTTTTGGAGGATTTTATAGACACAAAACACTCAGTGACTTCTAGAGCTGGACTTGGGCAGGAGGAATACCCAGCCCAAGGCACTCACACCTTCTTTTTCCCCCAAACCAGGATTTCCATTTCTCAAACCTTGGCCAGATGGAGAAGGAGGCTGCGAGGAAGAGGAAGATGTCCCAGGACGCGCAGGCAGGTGAGGAGGAAGTCAGTGCCCCTTTCCCCCTCTCTTCTGCTCCATGTCCCAGCTGAGCATCGCCCCCGGCTGCAGGACAACCCCGCTGCCGACGCTGTCCTGCAGGGACAGATTGGGGGGATGTCCTTCCCCTTCCCTCTGGCACAGAGGCAAATCCCATCCTCTCCTTGTCCTTTTTCCTCCCCAGGCAATGAGCTGCAGACAGAGACCAGGGAGGAGAAATCCCTGGGGCAGAACCTCGTGGAAGAGGCCGTTTTGAGCAGCTCCATGACACCGGAGTTCAAGAGGGAGGAAAAGCCCCAGAGATGCTGCACAAGGAGGGGCTGCAAACCCAGCCCAGGGCACTCTGAGGAGGAAAGACCCACCCTGTGGCGGGAAGGCAACCAGAGCTTCAGGCAGAGCTCGGCCCTGGTGGTCCCTGAGCAGCGTCATGATGGGGAGAAGCCCTACAAGTGTGGGGAATGTGGGAAGGGCTTCAGCAAGAGCTACAACCTGATCCGCCACCAGATGGTCCACACAGGGGAGAGGCCCTATGAATGTGGGGAATGTGGGAAGAGGTTTCAGACCAGCTCAGATCTCTTCAGGCATCAGCGGATTCACACAGAGGAGAGGCCCTTCCGCTGCCCTGACTGCAATAAAGGCTTCAAGGACAACTCCACCCTTGTCATCCATCGGCGCATCCACACTGGGGAGAGGCCCCACAAGTGTGGGCAGTGTGGGATGAGCTTCAGCTGCAGCTCCGACCTGATCCGCCACCAGAGGATCCACACTGGGGAACGGCCCTATGAGTGTGGGGAATGTGGGAAGAGCTTCAGCAACAGTTCCCACCTGATCCGCCACCAGAGGATCCACACTGGGGAGAGGCCCTATGAGTGTTCCGAGTGCGGGAAGAGGTTCCCAACCAGCTCCCATGTCCTCATGCATCAGCGGATTCACACAGAGGAGAGGCCCTTCCGCTGCCCTGACTGCAGGAAGGGCTTCAAGAAGAACACCCATCTCATCAGGCACCGGCGCATCCACAGCGGGGAGAGGCCCTATGAGTGTCCCGAGTGTGGGAAGAGCTTCTCCAGGAGCTCTCACTTGACCCGACATCAACAGAGCCACCGGTAAGGGAAGCCCTGCGAGTGCCCCAACTGTGGGAAGAGCTTTGTGCGCTACTCCAACTTCATCACCCCTCAGACGACCCACAATGGTCAGAGCCCTGGTGACCCACACTCCCTGTGACCAACACTGGGAGGACACCTGGCTGGTGGCTTCCACGTCCTCAGATTCCCTGTAGACACCTGGGCAAACTCAGGGGCAGGACCATCCAGTGGGACTCAGACTGACATTGGAAATTCATTGGGAAGAGCTGATTTATTAACATTACACCCAAAAAAATCTCACCCACTGTTTCCAATTGTTTCTTCTGGTGGCATCAAGCAACACTGGAGGATCTTGGAGGTCTTTTCCAACCTAAATAATTTCCTTCTTTATCCTGTCTAAACAACCAAAATTGGGGTAAAGATAAAGAAATTAAAATAAGAGATCTAAAGCTGCACTTTTTTTTTTTTTTTAACTCGGGTTTGGGGGTGCATTTGGCATTCAGGGGACTATTGAGGAAGATTTGGGAGTTCTGTGGCCACCCAGGCCAGGGCATAGGTCATGATCTCATAGTTTTGTTGGCAGAACGAGTCCACCTGACCCCATCTGTTCTCCAGGAATTCCGGTTGTCTGTCCCAGTCCCTGGCCTGGGTCTCCCCATTTAGGGTGTGTCCCCCAAGATGCCTAAATTGCTGCTGAAGTGCCCGAGGTGTGGATGTTCTTGTCCAGCAACCTCTCCTGGTCAGTGCCATGGGGGGACTGGGAGGGGATTTTGTAATTCTTGGGGGTGCTTTGAGGGGGCTTGGTGGGGTCTGTGATGGAGTTTTTGGGGTCCTGGCCAGGCTGTGTGGTTTCGAGAGGTATTGGGTGGGTCTTGGAGGAGATGGGAAAGCGCTTTCAGTTTCTCTTGGGGCCATTTATGTGTCACACACTGAATTTGAGGGATCCTGTGGGAAGCTGTGAGGTGGTTTGAGAGGTCCGGCATTGGCTCTGGGGCTGGGAAGGGGTTTCAGCGCAGTTGTGACCCCCAGACCCTAAAGCTGCCACCAGACCCTGCCCCCAAAATGCTGCCAGGGGTATGGGGGCTCCATGTTGGGGTTCCTCCTCCTGGTGCTGCGGGAGAAGGTGAGGGGGGTCCCCAGGGGTCGTGTGTGTCCCCCAGAGCATGTGTGACCCTCATGCCAGTGTCACCCCTTTTCCCTCCCCACAGGGCTCCTGACCCAGCTCGTGCTGCCCCTGGGAGGGAATTTGGGGAGGGGGCAGAGGGGGTGCGCAGCCCCCATCGGGGGATGACCCCGAGCCAGCGCCCTTTGTTTAGCTCCAAGCTGGGCTTGGGGCCATGGGAGGAAGAGGCTGATGGGAAGCAGCTCCTGCAGGTGGGACAGTGCTTGGGCTCAGGGCAAAGTCCTGCCCTGCACACCTGGCTCAGGTGTGACACTGCCCCGCGAAGGGAGTGGGACATTGCCATCCCCACAGCTCAGGGCTGGGAGCAGCACTTGGAGCATGGACATGGAAACACTGGGAGCAACTGGGAGCACCCTGAGGCCGTGAATTATCCCCCAGCACTGCCTTTCCAGGCCAGCCCTCCATGTGAGAAATGCTCCTTAGGCCTGGGCCTTGAGCAACAGCCCCTGGGCTCAGCTCCTGTGCAGCTGATCACAAACACTGTCTGCTCCCAGGCACTGCTGCTGTCCAACGAGCTCCTGCTTGCTTTAGGAGCAGCCTTGGCAACTCTTTTTCGTCCCTCAATGGCACAGCATTGCTGTTCTCACAGTGTCAAAGAAAGCTGTTGATGCCAAGTGCCGCCAGGATGAGCCATTGCTGTGCCTAAAGCCCATCTCTTGGGGCCCTATCAAGAAATGAGCAAAATGAGCCCCTTGGAGCAGTCCTGGAGCAGCGACCTCCCTCTGAGTGGGGCCTCTCGGAGCCAGGAACTCTCCCATTTGCTGCACTCGGGGCATCCCCGAACAACGAGGGACCCTGGGCCGGTCCCCCACTCCTCGAGGCTCAACCCTTCACCTGCTGGGGAGATGCAAAAGCATCGGGAGTGAGCATTTCCCTGCCCTCGAGGGGAATTTCTGACAGGTCCCTGACACTGACTCTTTGTGTCTGTGTGCACACATGTGTGCCTGTACTCTGGCAAGTGGGGGGGAAATGCTGCTTTCAGAGGTGTTGCAGTCCCTTGGGTATCTGAGTAGGTTAGAGCTGTAAGGTTCAGTCCTAAGGTATAAGCTAAGTTAAATGCTGCTAAGGGTTGTTCTTTTGCCAAGTTGGTAAGTTTAATACGAGCTATAAACTGAATTAAACACTGTTAAGTCTTATTCCTCTGTTAAATTGTAAGTTCATCGGTTATAAATTAGGTTAAATACTGTTGGGAGCTGTTCTTTTGCTACATTGCTACCTTTAAGGTATAATTTATGGTTAAGGTACAAGTTAAGTGCTGTTAAGTTTTAGTGCTGTTAAGATTTTAGGCCATATTGCTTTTATCCTTGCCCTCACTATCCTTTTGTCACAAACACCTAAACACACACACACACACACACACACACACACACACACACACACACACACACACACATATACAGGGACAATTCTCTGTTCATTTCTGGTTTGATTGTCTGGATTTCCTTGATTTGGTTGCTGCTTTTTTCCCTTGCTGTGCCTGAACTGTCCAGTCACTACTAGAGTGACTCTTGCCAAGGAACTTTGTTGTGCTTTCGCTTAATATTAAATCTGGTTTTTGCTGATCCCTTGCTGGGGATTTTTTAAGCTCTCTCAACCCCTCATTCGCAGGAGGGTGAAGGAGCCCTGGGCCAGGCTCTCACCCTGGGAGACATGGGGATGCTGCCAGGGGGTCCCTGTCCCCTTGTCCCTGTATCAGGTTCTGGGGGTCAATCTCGTGGAACATTCTCTGGGGGAGGATGCGGCGCCAGGGGGCAGGGGGGGACCCGGGGGAACAGGGGACCCTGCTGTGCACGAGCAGCATTGGACTTCTCTGGGGGGAGCTGTGAGGGGGGGCTGGGACAGAGTGACCTCCCCAGTGACCCCACACAGCCCCTGTGATGTCACAGCCCACTCTGGGATGTCACGCAGCCATTCTTTGATATCACAGCCTGCTCTGTGTTGTTACCCACACCTCTGTAATGTCACAGCCCGCACTGTGATGTCACAGTCAGCTTTGTGATATCACAACCCACTCAGTGATGCCACACAGTGTACTCTGTGACCTCACAGCCTGCTCTGTGATGTCATACACACACACCATGATGTTGCAGTCTGCTCTGTGATGTCACAGCCCACTCGGTGACATCACGGCCAGCTCTAAGATGTGGCACAACCAACCAGTGATGCCACAGCCCAATCTATGATGTCACAGCCTGCTCTGTGCTGTCACAACACACTCAGTGATGTCACACAGCTCACTCTGTGAGCTCAGAGCCTGCTCTGTGATGTCACACAGTCCCCTCTATGATGCTGTAGCTGCTCCATGGCCTCACACAACCAACTCAGAGATGTCATAGTCCAATCTGTGACCTCACACAGGCTACTCTCGGATGTCACACTGCCCCTTTCTGACATCACAGCTGCTCTGGGGCTCTGGGACACAGCCCCACAGGTGCCTATGGCTATGACACACAGCCCCCCTGGGCCATGGCACAGCCCCTGCCAATGCTGAGCACCTGGGAGCTCTGGCTGTGCCCTGCCCGTGTCCCTGAGCTGCCCGGGCAGTGCCCCAGCCCTGCTGGGCTGTGCACAGGAGCTGCTCCTGGGCAGAGCTGTCTCTCTGCAGCGCTGCCGCTTGCCAGGAGCTGCCTCTGTGCCAGGAGCCCGGCCCAGCTCAGCAGCATAGCCACAGCACAGGGACGTGAATGAGCCTCGCGGGGCTCTGGTGCTGTTTACATCAGACTCAGTCCCTCTGAGTGTGTTCAAAAAATTCTCAAGAAATCAAAGTTACATTGAAATACTGAAGTTTGTGGTAGTTTAAATGGGTTCCGCTGGGTGACACAACCGAGAAAGTGTCCCCAGGTTCCAGTTAGAGCAGAAAACATCCTGCAGAAGTTGACTCTGTCTGGTCCTCAAGGTAAAACAATCCCAGGGATGGGTTTGCCTTTGCTTGAGGCAGGACTGATCTAAATTGCCTTCTCTAACACATTTCTCATAGGCACCACGGGGACTTTACCCCCCTTCTGTGGCCCATGGACGATTTGATTGGGCAGGGCCAGCTCGATTGGTGGAGCCTCAGGTCTTCACTGACCAATTCCTTGGTTAACTGCGGCTCCCAGTGTTTGAAGGTCCCACCACCCATTGCTTTCAAGGTGGTTTTTAGCAATCCCTTGCACTGTTCAGCTTTCCCAGGGCTGGTGCCTGACAGGGAATATGAAACACCCACTCAATGCTGTGCCCTCTGGCCCAGGTGTCCATGAGGCTATTCTGGAAATGAGTCCCATTGTCTGACTCACTTCTGCCTGGGGGCCCTGTCCCCCCAGGACTTGCTTTTCCAGGCCCAGGGTGGTGTTCTGGGCAGTGCCGTGAGGCACAGGGTGCGTCTCCATCCCTGCAGGGGCTGTTGGCACCACTGTCAGCAGCAGCGCTTGCCCTGGCGGCTTTGTGGCACTGTGATGTCATCGATCTGCCAGGCCCCCCCAGACTGGCATTTCCACCATCGTCCCCCACACCACAGGGGCTTTGCCCGCTTGGCCCTGCTTGAGCAGAGCACATGTTCCACAGTCATGGATAACCTGGAGATGCTGTCCATGGTTAAATCCACCTCTCGGTCACCAGCCCATCTGGAGGTTGCATCTCTTCCCTGATGACCTGAGGCAACAAAGGATCCTGATCCCTCTCCCTGCTCTGGAAAAGATCCCTGAGAGGAGCACAGATGGGAATATGCACAGGGTGAGCTCCCACACCCCCATGAGCAGCCCAAGCCACATTGTGCCCAGGGGCTCTGGACCTATTCCAGCAAATGCTCAGATCAAATTTGTTTCCAGCCTGCTCTGGGCAGATCTGTTGTTATCTAACCCATTGTGCCCCACACTGGCCCCAGAAAAGCGCTGCCCCACATCCACACAGCCTCTTTCCAACCACATCCTCCTCTAACTTCCCATTTGCTATTGTCTCTCAGTGTTCACATGTGGATTGTGAAGCCACTTCTGCTCCAGGAGCCTGATTGGAAAGCAATTGGCCCCAGCAGCTTGGGGACAAGATATTAATCACAAAAATGCTCCTGCCAGCAGAGACAAGGCAGGGACAGAGGAAAGGGGAGAGCCAGGCCCAGGGGACATGGCTGCAGTGGTGATGGCTGTGAGGTCACTGCCACTGCAGCAGCCTGGCTGGCCCTCAGCTGACATTCTGGCCAGGAGCATTGCGAGGTCACCCAGCACATCAGAGACCCCACACAACGGGAATTCCATCCTTGGGGAGGTGAAGGACTGAGGCAGGTGACAGAGGCCCCACCTAGGCTCTGATTCCGGGGCATGTCTGCTCCACAACCCACCCAGCCCTGGCACACAGGGAGGCCAGGCACGCTCATGGCCACCCTGCTCTGCACCAGCCCTGCAACCAGGGAAAAATCTTTCCTTATCTCCAGGCTGAACATCCTCTATTTCACCCAACACACCCTGTCTTTCATCCTCTTGACATGCTCCAGCCAAGCTTTTCCTTCCTAAAATCTACAAAGTCACCATATCTCCATTTCCCCTTTGCAAACTGTCCTTGCTGACACCTCCTGGCTGTGGCTTCATGACTCCTGTCAGAGCCAGCCCTGTCCCTGCACTGCCCCAGCTCTGCTGCCCCACAGCTGCTGGATAAGGAAGGGCAGAGCCATGGGGGAGGGAAATGCACGGGGATTCTTCTTGGGAGGGACCTCAGGATGTTTCCAGGCCAAACCAAAGCCCAGTCAGCGGAGAAAGGGACACAAGGATGGGCTGTTTCTGTGCTCTGCCACAGCAGGATCAGATGCAGAGCTGCAGAGATACCCAGCCAATGTGGATCCCTGCAGGAGCTGATCTCACACAGCGGCTCCCAGGCCTCTGCTCCTTGCTGCTTGCTCTGGTTTGATGTTCCCTGGGTTGCAGCTGAAGCCAGCGGGGCTGGGCTGCAGAGAATTTGGGAGAGAAACCCATCAGTGTCCATCTCAGCCTGTGTGACCGTGCAGGGGCAGGACTCAGCCCAGGGCTAGTGGGGCAGGGCCAGGGCCTGGGGAAGGGATGGAAAAAGGCAAGTGCCCGAGAGAGGAGGCTGCTGTGTGCCCCTGGTGGCGTGGTCAGAGCAGGGAGGGGGCCCAGGACATTTGTCAGCCCCAGCCTCTGTCCCCAGCCATTGGCAGCCCTGGCTGCTCAGCCCAGGTTTGCGGTGAGTTTGGCTGTGGCCAGCTCCATCCTCCTGCGGGGCTCAGGGCCTGTTCCCGGCAATGGCCAGCCCTGGCCGGGTCTGTGCTGGCCCCGAGCCCGGCAGAGCCTGGGGCAGGGCTGTGTAGGAAGGCCCACAGGTGGCACGGCCTGTGCAGGAGCTTGGAGAGGCTGCCCAGCAGGGAGGCCATGGGGGCACCGAGCCCCAGGGGCTGCTGTGGGCACCACGGCACAGGGGCCGTTCCCACCCGCAATGCTCCTGGCCTGGGCTGGGCCTGCCCAGGGGGGCTGTGGCACCATGGCTGGGCCAGCGGGGCACAAAGGGGCCATGGAGCCGCTGCCGGGGTGACAGCAAGGCCAGCACCAGGCAAGGAATTGCTTATCTATTCAGACTGCATTAGGAGGTACTTGGATTCAAGATCAACTGGAGATTGCACATATTAATGTATTAACAGGAAAAAAAGCCTCAAACAGGACCTAAAAAAATCCTCTCTCACTGTTTTTTAAAGTATTATATATTTACTTTGAATACACTTCCTAAATCTGCTGAATTAGTCACAGAAGATTTGGAAATTTAAATTATTCCAAGAGGCTTGACTTGTTAAGCTGTTTTGAATGTTAATGAGCCCTCAAGCAATGAATTCCTGAAGATATGAAGTCTGAACAAGCCTCTGGAAAAGTAAAATTCAGCAGGAACCTCCAAGTTGCTGCTCTGTGATGCCATACAGCCACAGCGTGATGTCACAGTCTGCTCTGTGATGTCACAACCCATCCTGTGGCATCACAGCCAGGTCTAAGATGTGACACAACCAACCAGTGATACCACAGCCCACTCTATGATGTCACAGCCTGGTCTGTGATGTGACAACCCACTCAGTGATATCACAGAGCCCAATCTGTGACCCGACAGCCTTGTCTATGATGTCACACATCCACACTGATGTCACACCCTATACTCTGATGTCACAGCCTGCTCTGTGATGTCACACAGTCCCCTCTATGATGCCAATGACTTAATACAACCAACTCTGTGATGCCATAGCCTAGTCTGTGACCTCACACAACTCACTTAGTGGTGTCACACTGCCCCTTTCTGACATCACAGCTGCCCTGTGGCTCTGTGACACAGCCCCTCTGGGCCATGGCACAGCTCCTGCCAATGCTGAGCACCTGTGAGCTCTGGGTGTGCCCTGCTGGTGTCCCTGAGCTGCCCTGCTCAGTGCCCTGGCACTGGAATTGTCTGCTCAGGGAGGTGGTGGAGTCACCGTCCCTGGAGGTGTTTAAAAAAGACTGGATGTGGCACTGAGTGCCATGGTTTAGTTGATGAGGAGGTGGCAGGGCATGGGTTGGACTTGATGATCTCAAACGTCTTTTCCAACCTTATTCATTCTGTGATTCTGTGATTCTGTGATTCTGTGATTCTGTGATTCTGTGAGTGGGATCCCCCAGCTGGATCCCATTATCCTGAGTGGGATTTCCCAGCTGGATCCCATTATCCCAGCCAGGATTCCCCAAGAACTCTCCCATAAAAGGCTCCCGAGCCTCCCCTTTTCCCTGCACTGCTTTTCCTGGGGCCAGGATGGGGTCTGGGAGCTGCTTTGGGGTCATGTTGCTCTGCTGGGTGCTGGCCATGGCCACATCCTCCAATCCCTGGGGTTTCCCCTGCAGAATCCCGGGATGTGGCAGGTGTGGGGAGACTCCTCCTGGAGCCACGTCCCCGCCGCAGCGCAGCCCTGGGCGTGGGTGGATCTGTCACAGCTGCGGGCGCTGTCCCCGCACCCCGCGGTGGCCGTGCGGTGCCAGGAGGGGCAGCTGGTGGTCACTGTGCGCAGGGACCTCTTCGGCACCGGGCACCCGGTGCGGGCAGTGGAGCTGAGCCTGGGCACAGCCTCGTGCCCGCCCCTGGCCCCGAACCCCACCCAGGCCTTTGTCACCTTCGTGGCTGCGCTGCACGAGTGTGGCAGCACCCTGCAGGTGAGGGCACCTGGGCCACCGTGGCTATGGTTTGGTGGCCCTCAGCGTGAGGGTTTGGGTCCCCCTGGGGGAAGCAGTGGGCAAGGCTTTGTCCCCTAAGGTTGACTTGGTGAAACTCCTGGCAGATTTGTGGTGAGGAGTGGTGTGTCCAGGGCTGGATTTTAGGATATGGAGACCCCCGTCCAGCCTGGGATGAGGGGCAGACTCAGTACCGTTTTTGGGATTGGATGCAGGAATTGATGGGGTAACAGCACCAAAGGGATGGTGTCCTCCAAGGGGTGGCAGAGCCTCATTCCTGCATCCCGCTGGACAAGGAAGGGAAACTGGGAATTCTGCAATCAGGAAACTGTTTAGAACCCCAAAACATCCATAATTCCCTAAAACTGGAGTCACCACTGGCTTAGGATCCCTTCCCCAAGGATGCCACCTTTGGAGAATCCACCTGCGCCTCCCAAATCCAAGGGCTGGGGGGTTTGGGAATTGCTTCCAGGCGGCCACAGCTCCACATCCCCGATGTCCCGGGGGTTGGATCCTTTCCTTTTGCCTTCTCCAACCAGCTCCCATTCCAGCCGTTCCTGAAATTTTGTGGCTGGAATTCCCTGGCCAATGGGAATTGAGTGCTGTTGTCTCCCTCTGATATTCCCAAAAAACCTGGGAGTGGCTCTGACTCTGGATGAGTCTTTTTCAGTTTGGGAGGGTGTGGGGAGGAGGGCCCACTTCCCAGTTGGGATGAACATTCCAGGGATGCTTTTCTTGTTCCTCTTCTCCAGGAATTTCAGCAGCTGGGGTGGAAAAATCCAGTGGGAAAGTTGGGCAGCCCTGGAAGTTGGTTTTTTTTGGGAGACGGAATTGTCCCGGCATGTTTTAGGCCACAAGCTCCTTCGTCAGCAGTGTCCAGCTCTGCTCCATGCCCTGTCCCATCCCAGCCAATGGCACAGGGCAGGGCAGGGTCTTCTCCTCATTCCATGGCCAAGGGGAGCTCTAAGTCCTGGGATCTCCATCCCATTCTTCATCCCATCCCTTCACAGCCTCCCACTACCCCATCCCCTCAGGGTCTCCCCCAGCCTGGCCAACCTGCCTGGCAGCGGCACAGCCCCACTGGAGCTCCAGAGGAGCCGCACCAAGAGGCACCTCGGAGCCCTCGGCAATCCAGCCGGCACCACACGGGCAGGACACAGATGGCGCTGCCCTGCTGGCACAGGGCTTGTGGCCATCTCCAGGCACCAGTCTCGCAGTGAGTCCCGCAGCTCCGGCCTCTGCCCACTTGCTCTGGCGGAAGCGTTAAGGCTTCAGCAGAACCACCAAAGGCCAAGGGACTTCTGGCCTCTTTCCCTTCCACACTGCATGCCCGGGCAACCTGCTGAGCACAAGTACCCTTTTTCCCCCTCTTCCCCTATGCCCTGCAGACACTGGGCATGGAAAGAAAGATCCTGAGAGTCTGTCTGTTAGAACAGAGTCTATATTTACATACTAAAAGAAAAAGAAAATGCTTAAAGAAAAGAGGAGTTCCCCACAGGCTCAGGTGGCCCCAGCAGATGGAGCAGACTGATCAGCTCTCTTCCTCCTGTGGCCTCAAGCCCAGGTTGGTGCTAAACAAAGGGCACTGGCTCGGGGTCGTCCCGAGGTCAGCCTCAAACCACCCCACAGATCCTGGCCAGGACTCCTTCAACTATTCTCTGCAATCTAAATAGTCCCAAGACCCAATAAAAACTCTTCCCATCTCCCCCCAGAACCCACCCAATACCTCTCCAAGCCAAACAGCCCAAAACTCCCTCACGGACCCCCTCCCAAAAGCCCTCCAAACATACTCCTAGCACAAATGCCCCCAAAAGCCACAAATCCCCCCCCATCCCAGTCATCCCAGGATTTCCCAACCCCCCTCCAAGGCCCCCATGGCACTGACCAGGAGAGGCTGGTGGACAGGAACATCCACAGCCAGAAGCAGCGCAGGCACTTCAGCAGCGATTTGGGCACTTTGGGGGCACAGCCCAAATGGGGAGACCCAGACCAGGGACTGGGACAGACAACCGGAATTCCTGGAGAACAGATGAGTTCAGGTGGACATGTTTTGTCAGCACAACTATGAGATCATGGCCCTGTCCCCCAGCCTGGGCGGCCTCAGAACACCCAAATCTGCCTGAATTTGGGTTCCCCTGAACCCAAAATTCACCCCCAAATCCATGTAAAATGGTGCATGGTGCAGCTTTAGATCTCTTTGTTTCATTTCTTTAATTCTATCCCAATTTTGGTTGTTTTGACAGAATGAAGAAGGAAATTGTTTAGGTTGGAAAAGACCTCCAAGATCCTCCAGTGCTGTTTGATGCCACCAGAAGAAACAGATGAAAAGAGCAGGTGAGACTTTTTAGGGTGTAACATTAATAAATATGCTCTTCCCAATGAATTTCCAATGTCAACCTGAGTCCCAATGGATGTTCCTGCCCCTGCATTTGTCCAGGCAGCTACAGGGAATCTGAGGATGTGGAAACCAGCAGCCAGGTGTCCTCCCTGTGCTGGTCACCAGGACTGTGGGTCACCAGGGCTCTGCCCAATGTCCGTTCTCCGAGGGATGAAGAAGTTGGAGCAGCACATGAAGCTCTTTCTGCACTCCAGGCAGTCGCAGGGCTTCCCTTACCGGTGGCTCTGCTGGTGTTGGGTCAAGTTCGAGCTCCTGGAGAACCTCTTCCCACATTCCCCACACTCACAGGGTCTCTCCCCGGTGTGGATGCGCCGGTGCTTGACAAGAGTGGACTTGTGCTTGAAGCCCTTCCCGCAGTCGGGGCAACGGAAGGGCCTC
Organism: Acanthornis magna; assembly: GCA_036785705.1. Lineage (NCBI taxonomy): Eukaryota > Metazoa > Chordata > Aves > Passeriformes > Acanthizidae > Acanthornis > Acanthornis magna. Next base: position 221,590 of record JAWUZG010000484.1, on the reverse strand, counting down.
TCCTCTGTGTGAATCCGCTGATGTGTGAGGACATCCGAGCTGCTCTGAAACCTTTTCCCACACTCGCGACACTCAAAGGGCCTCTCCCCAGTGTGGATCATCTGGTGGCGGATCAGGTTGGCGCTCTGGTGGAAGCTCTTCCCACATTCCCCACATTCATAAGGCCGTTCCCCTGTGTGGATCTTCTGGTGGCGGATCAGGTCAGAGCTCTTGCTGAAGCTCTTCCCACATTCCCCACACTTGTAGGGCCATTCCCCTGTGTGGATCTTCTGGTGGCAGATCAGGCTGGAGCGGTAGCTGAAGCTCTTCCCACATTCCCCACACTCGTAGAGCCTCTCCCCAGTGTGGATGCGCTGGTGGGTGATGAGGGTGGAGTTGTGCCTGAAGCCCTTCCCGCAGTCAGGGCAGCGGAAGGGCCTCTCCTCTGTGTGAATCTGCTGATGGCTGAGGAGAAGGGAGCTGATCCGAAACCTCTTCCCACATTCAGGACACTCGTAGGGCTTCTCCCCAGTGTGGATCATCTGGTGCCGGATCAGGTGGGAGCTCTGGCTGAAACACTTCCCACACTCCAAGCACTTGTAGGGCTTCTCCCCATCATGGAGGTGCTCATGGACCACCAGGTCTGAGCTCTGGCTGAAGCTTTGGACACCTTCCCAGCACAGGGTGGGTCTTTCCTCCTCAGAGTGCCCTGGGCTGGGTTTGGAGCCCCTCCTTGTGCGGCATCTCTGGGGCTTTTCCTCCCTGTTGAATTCCTGTGTCATGGAGCCGCTCAAAATGGCCTCTTCCATGAGGTTCTGCCCCAAGAGTTTGCCCTCCCTGGTCTCCGCCTGCAGCTCATTGCCTGGGGAGGAAGGACAAGGAGAGGATTTGGGATTTGCCTCCATGTCAGAGGGAAGGGGAAGGACATTCCCCCAGTCTGTCCCTAGCAGGACAGTGTCAGCTGCGGGGTTGTCCTGCAGCCAGGGGCAATGCTGGGCTGCGAGATGGAGGAGAAGAGAGGGGGAAAGGGACAGAAACTTCCTCCTCACCTGCCTGGGACATCTTTCTCTTCCTCACAGCCTCCTCCTCCATCCAGCCAAGCTTTGGGAATGGGAAATCCTGGTTTGGGGTAAAAAGAAGGTGTGAGTGCCTTGGGGTGGGGGCTCCTCCTGCCCAAGTCTAGCTCTAGAAGTCATCGGGTGTTTTGTGTCTATAAAATCCTGCAAAAATCAAGAGTGACCCCAAAAAAAGCCAAAAAAAAGCCTCCCAGGAGTTCCCCCTTTCCTGTCTTCTGTCTTTGGGGTGCTGGTGTTCCCCATTCTCGATGCTGCTGGGGCTCCCGTGGGTCCTGGGGATCCCCCTTCTCCGGGGTCCCGCTTAGGGATGCCGTGGGGTTTCGGTGGTCCCAGGGGTCCCTTCTTCCCTGATGCTGCTTTGGCTCCCAGGGCTCCCAGGGTCCCCCTGTTCAGGCTCCCCCCCACTCCAGGCACTCGGGGCTTCCCTCTCTCTCTGCCGCCCCTTTCAGCATCGCAGTGTCCCAGCCCTGCCTCATCTCCAGGCTCCCCCACCCCTCCAGGCTGCCGGGGGTCTCCCAGCTCCCCTATCGCCCCTCTCTGCTCTCTCCACTTCGGGAGTCCTGCATTCCACCCCCCCAGCTCTCCTGGGGATCCCCAAAACCGATGTCCTGTCCTGCAATACCGGGCAATTCCCACATGGACCCCCCCCAGTATTCATCCAAGGTGCATTTATGGCTCACCTTTGGAGTTGTGCAAGATCCAAACATCCCCTCTGGCCCAGAAAATCCCCACCAGGGATACGTAAAGTTATCCTGAGTTTGATTCCAGAATCTGTGAGTTCCAAACACTCCTCCAGAAAAAAACACTCCTGGAGACCCCCGAGAGATTTGGGTCAAGCTCCCCCTCCCCGGTCACCTGTGGAATGTGGTGGGGCACTGATCCCAGAGCCGGGGGTGCTGTGGACACAGTGGGTGGTGAAACCTCATGGCTCTCCTGCTCTTCCTTTTCATTCTGCTCCTTCTCCTCTCTCCCTCCTCTTCCTCTCACTCTTCCTCTGCTCTCACCCCAGACCTCTCTTCCCCACCCTTCTCTGCCCCACGGCTGCTGCAGCACAGGCTGCTGGGATAGGGGAACCTCCCGATCAGCCCCAGGGATGGACAGGGGGCTTTGGGACCCCCCCAGTGCGAATCCACCTCCCCCAGAGTCATAGGGAATTGCTCCAGGGATCAAGTGCTGGGGATGAGAAACGGGTAGTCAATAGGCAACTCAAGTTAACTATTGAGAGACAGAATATGTAAATTCTAAAACCTAGAAAACAGAATTCCCTTAATCATGTCAAGATAACAGGGACAAGAATCTGTTTGAGGCCAGCACAGAAACCTTGAATCACCCACCAAGAAGTGCACATGCTCCAGACAGAAACGTGAAAAGTGCACTGTGATGAAGACTACCAGATCTTCATCACAGAAAGACCTCCAAAGACCACCAGGACACACAGCGTATGCGTGGCACACATGACGATGATATTAATGATTTCTGAGAAATGATTTGTGTAACCACTCCTATCCCAGGGAATGTGATGAATATTCATGAATGTTACCCATAACATGGTATGCTGGAAGTGCCGGGGTGTGTGTGTGTTTTGGAGGAGCGATCCCCCACACCTGGCACGCCGAATAAAGCAAATAGCCACTGCTCTGACTTTGTCTCTGAAGTGTCTCTGGGCCTGCTTGGGGCAAATCAGGGGACAGGGCCGGACCCCCATGCAACCGCCCCTCTTCTGTCCCAACCCCACCTTTCCCTCCCCTCTCCTCCCCTTGCCCATCCTTCTCCCAGTCCGCAGACCCCTCCCAACTCAATTTCGGTGTCACATCCCCCTCCCGCTCTCTTTGGGGGTCCCAGCCCCCTCTTTTTCCCTGCTCTTCTATCCCTTTGCCATCATCCCCTCAATCTCCACCCGCCCCCCCCATGATTGGTTTTGGGGCTTCCAGGCTCTTCCAGCCCAGTTTGGGGGTCCCAACCCCCGCTTCGTTCAATCTGGGCTCCCAACCTCCGCCCCCTTTCTCACCGCGCCCCCCGCTCACCCCGCGGTCGGGGGCACTCCCAGCACCACCAGCACCACCAGGACGGCCCCAGCTGCCCCCACACGGCCCATGCCCAGCGCCGGCCAGGTGCCCACAGCCCCAAAGCAGCCGCGCTCTGCCCTGGGGGGGTCCCCAAAGCGGCCCCGCCCCGCGCGGCACTGCGAGCACCAGGCCGGAGCAGTGCGGAGCGCGGGCGGGCGGCATCAGCCGTGCCCGGGCAGGGCCGGGCCCCGCGGGACAGCTCCCCCCGCACTCGGCCCCAACGGGACAGCGCCCAGCGGGGGGGCCCGGCCTGCCCGCCCCACACCTCCCCCTCCCCAAATTCTGCTCCCGGGGGGCGCTGGGGACGAGGAGGTGCAGGTGGAGTCAAGAGGTGCCAGAGCCACGTGTTCCCCCGCTGCCACTGCCACCCCCCGAAGGATTAGGAAGTAACCCAAAACTTCCTCACAGGTGGCGGGTACCCCACAAGCCCCAACGAGTGGGGTCAACCCCCCCGGCTGCATCATCCCGACCCTTCAGCAGCCTCATCCCAGGCCCCATCCCACCCATCCCCCTCTCCCAGACTTCATCCCACACACCAATCCACATCCCACCATCCCATCCCATCCCATCCCATCCCATCCCATCCCATCCCATCCCATCCCATCATTTCTCTCGCCAGCCGCCACCGAGACCACCGAAAAACCCGCGTGTTGGGGACTCCCCAATATCCCCCCAAGGGGCATTTGCAACTCACATTTGTAGTCCTGCATGATCCAAACATCCTCCCTCCACGAAAAAAACAAGAAACAAACCCTCCCGGATCAACCAAAAATACAAGGTCCTGTGGCACCACAAGGCCCAAAAAGAACCTCACGCAACCCCCAAGATCTTTGGGGTGAGCTCCCCCTGCCCCGTCACCTGCGGGATGCCCCCGGGGGGGCGATGCTCCCGGAGCCGAGGGTTGCGGACACAGAGAGCCATGGACGCACGTGGCAGCTCCTTTAGCTGCTTCTCTTTCTGGTCCTCTATCCCTCTTGCCCCTCCCCCCCCGCGCCTCCCACTCCTCGTTTTCCATCCCTCCTACCCACTCCCCCTTCTTCCTCCTCTGTCCCTCCCTCCTCCTCCCCTGCGCGCTGCTCCTCCTCCTGTTCTTTGGCACTCCCATCCCAGCTTTGTCTGACATCACCCCTGGGGCCATCCCGTGCTCAGCAGAGCATCCTGTGCTCTGTCAGCACTCTCTGCTCCTTAGGGAAGGATTTGGGATTTATCCCGGGCACAGATACTAAACCTCATCCCAAACTGCCCCGCTCCCATTACTGTCCCCTCGGCGCTGGACAGGAGCTGTGCCAGGGGAAGCAGGGACACAAAGGAAGCCAAGTGCAGCCCAGCTGCCCGGGCTGATCCAGATGAGCCCCAGGGACAAGGTCCTGCCCTGGGCTCCTCCCTGGGAACGGGCTGTGCTGTGGCTGCCCCAGCGGCCACAGCGAATCCTGGAGCTCCCCCAGCGCTGCTGCAGCAGGACCCAGGTTCCACCTTCTGGGCCAGGCCCTGCCCAGGGGCCATCAGATCCATTGGCTCCGTGCAAAGGGGGAAGACAAGAAGAACGGATTGGAGGCAGCCACCAAGGACCTCGAGCAAATTGTTCAGGAACATGCAGACCTTGAGCTGACGTTTGCAAAGCTGCAGCTGGCAGAGTTTTGTGGTGCAGGAGGCCCAGCACGGGAAGAGGAGACCTACAAGGAGATGCAGGAGAAATACCCTGAGGCTCAAAGGCTCTCATGCTCTGAATATCTGCTGGAGAAAGCTCTTCATCTCTGGGAAGAGATCCCAGGATGAGGCAAAAGCAAAGTTCATGGCTGGTGACAAGATTCCCATGCAGAGAGAGCAGAGGAGGCACTGCGGGCAGAGACTGAGAGCCTGTGAGGAGGGAGGGGTGGGGAGGGTGTTTTTTAGGGTTTGTTTAAGTTCTGCTTCTCCTACTGGGATATGTTTAGAAATAAATTCCATTGAATTCCCCAGCTTGAGTTTCTGGTGCCCCTGATGATGAGCAGTGAATGACATTTCCATGCCCTTAGCCCAGCCCAAAGCCTTTCCTGCTGTGTTCCGTGTCCTGCACCTGTGAGGAGAGTGACAGAGTGGCTCTGGTGGCACCGGGCACGCGGCCAGGGCCAGCCCAGCCCAATAATCCCTGCCATTCATTCCCTGCACTCCATGGCTAAGCGGCCACAGGGCGGGTCCGGCTGTGCGGGCAGGCAGCTCCAGAAGCACCAAGTGTGCCAAACGGGACAGAAGGAGGAGGCAGGGGGTGCCGGGGGTGAATCTCCTTCCTCCGAGCCGGCAGGGACAGGATGGACAAACAGGAGAAAAGGAAACGGGGGAGGAGGGACGAGGTTGGAGCTGTGGAAGCTGCAGGGGTGCAGAGGCAGCGGGGAATTTAGTTTTCCAAATCTCTGGTGTGAAAGGAAGCGCTGTGAAATCCGTCATGGAAAAGAAAGGAGAAATAGCAATTGATGGAAATCGACTCCGGTTATCCCTCTGGATTGCAAAAGCTGACAGACCTCGAGCGCCTGTGGACACTCGTCACCGACGTCACATCCCAAGGGATCAGAGCTCCGGCTGGCGGGGCTGGAAGCTCCGTCCTGCAACTCCGCTCCCGCCCCCCAAACCTCGGGCTGGATGGTGGGGTCAGGGACACAGTCCCGTGCTGGGGGGCAGAGCTACTGCTGGGGCCATCGGTGTGTCCAGGGCATCCTTTCTGGGCCTCGTGCAGCTCCAAGCTCCCGAGGGCTCCCCGAGGCTTTCTGGGGCTGTCCCTCCTCCCCAATCTGTTGGGTTTCATGCCCAAGTGCGGCACCCCGTGCCCTGTGGCAGCAGCCGGTGCCGGGCCACAGCCCCGGGAGCCGAGCTAATGCCCGGCCGTGCCCAGGAGGGACTGAGGGGAGGGGAGTTCATAAGGCAACCCCCGCAGCCCTCGCTGTGCTGAAAACGTTTTTCAGTGCATGGGAGCGATTTCCTGGGATTTCTGGGCTCTGTGGGGCCGAGGCGGCGGCAGCGGGACCGGCGGGGCCCGGCCCGTGGGGGCGGCCGTGGTTGAAAAGTGCGCGGCGGCCCCAGCGCGGTGCGTTATGGCTGAGGGGTGCTGGGTGGGAACAACCCCCGGAACCCCCCGGTGCCCGAGGGCTGAGCGGGGCTGGGTGGGAACAACCCCCGGAATCCCCCCGGTGCCCGGGGGCTGAGCGGGGCTGGTTGGGAACACCCTGCTCGTCTCCGCCGCTCGAAGCCGCTTCCCCGGCTCCGGCTGCCGCCGCTGCTCGGCCCCGGCGCAGTCCCGCGGCGTCGCCGCTCCTCGCGACACTGGAGGGGTCTATCCGAGCCGCGCCCCTCCCGTCCCTCGCTGCGGCTCTTTCGGTGACACGGAGCGGCCGAAATCCCCCGGTGCCGCCCCGATGGTCCCTCGGTGCAGCTTTTTTAGTCGCAGGGCGCTGCCGCTCCCGGTGCTGTTCTTTTATCATTTTTTATTTGAATCACAGTATTTTATCCTATTCGCACCTCCCATCCCACGCCCCTCCGCTGAGGCTCTTTCACCGCCGCCGCTCGTCGCCGCTCTCTCGGTGCAGCTCTTCAGTGACACGGCCCGGCGGAGACGCTCCTCGCTGCGGCTCCTTGATTGTATCTTCTCCTTTTCTCTGTCTTTTCTGTCGTTCGCAGCTCGCCCGTCCCGCCGAGCGACTCCTTCAGGGCCCCGGGGCGGCACAAAGGCCTCGGGGCGGCTCCAAAGGGCCCCGCCCGCGGCCGCTCCCCGAGGCCTCCCCGCTGCTCGCGGGGATCGGACACTGCCGGCGGCCCCGGCCCCTTCTTGTTCTTCTTGCTGCTGCCGGGATTCAGCCCCCGCCGCCGCCCGGCTCCTTCTGCCGGCCCTGCCCGGCACGGAGCGGCGCTGCCGCTGACGGGGCCGGAGCGCGGCTGCGACACGACTGCCCCGCGCCTCGGGACCGGGCCGAGGAGTGACCGCACGGGTGGGGAGGGACCCCCGCTGGACAGGGCAGGGACTGAGCCCATGGGAGGGACCCCCGCTGGACAGGGCAGGGACTGAGCCCATGGGAGGGATCCCACGCCCGAGCAGGGGAAGGATTCCTGCCCCTGAGGGGAAGCAGCGGCACGAACTGACCGTGACTCCCCCATCCCTCCTCCCTGCACCGCTGGGCAGAGCACGGAGGGAGCCGGGGATAAAGTGAAGTCCGGGAAGGAGACAGAGATCGGGAGATGGTATTTTTCCCCAGCATTTATTTTACTCCTCACTCTCCTGTTCTGATTTGCTGAATCCCTACTCCCATTCATTTCCCCACGTCGGGGCTGTTGTGCCCGTGATGGCGATCCCTGAGTGACCTCTCCCTGCCCTTATCCCGACTCACCAGGACTCGGATTTGTTTCAATTCCGTGGAATTAACGGTGATTTGGGGCAGCCGGAGCAAAGCAGCTGAAACCACAGGGGACTTGAGAGGGACTAAAGCAGGGCAGGAGTCGAGGCTGCCCGGAGGGAACTCTTCCAACACGAACCTTCGTGGGGTCTTTCTAGGGGAATTTTGTTGAATGTTTACATTCATCCTTACAAATCAAAGTGAAAAGTGGATCTGAGCTTTCAACTTGAAATGAAGGAATTCGACGTGCGGTCTGGGACCTGATATAAATGAGTTCACAAGCTGAAATTTTTGCTACATAATTGTGAACATTTATTAATAGAGCAAAGGCAAAAACAGCGCTGGGCGCTCAGCAATTTTGCCCGAGGCACACCCATTCATTGTACTGTGAACTTAAGTACTTTCTTTAACTCTTACATATTCATTATACCCAGAAGGCAATTTACACTTCACTCGACGGACCCCCTCCAATCCCTGCCCCCTTCTGCCAGCAAGGCGCCTATTTTGGGGTCTCAGATCCTCTGGATTGCCTCAGAACTGAAGGCAGAAATCCTCCCATCTATGTTTCCTCAGTTCCAACTTAATTTGTGGTTGACAGTTCCTTTTGGGAGGTGTGAGTCAAGACAACAGACTTCCTGGGATGCCTATGGTTATCTTCTTTGTTTCTTTAAGAAGTCTTGATCCCTGGCTCTGTGGTTTATCAACTTAAAAGACATTTATTACCATGTTTTTATTACTATGTTTTCTAACATATCACAACTACTTCGAAGTTACAGTTCACTCTAACCTTTTTCTACTTATATATATTTTATCTTAACACTATTTTTTTACACAGTATATTATCACTTGTAAATGTTAAATTCATATCTGCGAAAGGCAGCATTTACCATTCACTCATTTATCACACCCGTGTCCCACAGGACTCCCAGGAATGCCCCCAGCCCCAGCGCTGGAGCCATCGCGCTGCTCCGCTGCGGCCCCGCCCCCAGCACCGCCTCCGGCCCTGCCATTGGCTCCGCGATTTTCTGCCCGCCAATGGTCGCTTGTGTTGTTCATGACGTCATCGGTCGCCGGGCAGATCCCGGCAGCGCAGGGTGCTACAGGCCGAAGCGAAAGTGACCAAGGAGGGGAGAGAGGAATTCCGGGGAATTCCGGGGAATTCACCTGGATCCCCTCCTGGGATCCCTCTGGGACCCTCCACGGCCACGCACTGCGGGACCCCCGGGCCGTGCTGTGCTGAACTCCCGGGGCCCTGCGCTCAAACTCTGCCCGGAACCTGCTGCGTTCGGCCCAAAGCAGGGGAAGCATTCGGATCCAGTTTTTCCTGCGCCTGCGGGTCCCCACCCGCGACGGAGCAGGACTGGGCGCTGTGACCCCGATCCCTGATTCCCAGTCTCCTTCTCTCTCCCTCTTCTTCTCTCCCTTTCCTTTGGGTGATCAGAAATCCCAGAGCGGCTGTAGAGCCCCGTGCCCAGTTCGGATTTCCGAGGAAAGGGAGGCCTGGGGGTGAGGTGAGCTGGGATGGCCGGGAATGGGGGTCCGGAAGTCCCTGGGGTCAGGGAAACAGGGGATCCAGGGACCGGGAGAGGCGGATACCCGGGAAAGGGGGTGCAGCGGTTATTGGTGTAGGATAAGGGAGTCCGGGGGGGTCCAAGCATCCAGGAATGCGCATTCAGAGGGGTCCAAGGGTAAACGAAAAGAGATCCCCAAAGCCCCCTCCCAGGGACAGCAGGAGCTGGGTCAGGAGCTCAGTGGGAGAGGAAAGGGGGGGATCCGGGGGGGTCACACACTCTGGGGGGGACACGACCCCCGGGGACCCCCTCTCACCTCCTCCCGCAGGTGGAGGCCGAGCCCCAGCCCAGGCAAAGCCCAACACGAAGGCTCCGACCCCTCTCAGCATCTTTGGTGGGCGTCCGGCGGCAGCTACGCGGGGTGGGGGAGTGGGGCAGGATCTGGGATATGGTGGCAGCTGCCGGCAAGGGACTGGGACAGGCTGGAGCAGGCTGGGATGCACTGGGACACAATGGGACAAACTGGGACCAGGACAGGGACCCAGCTGGACCAGAACTGGGGCAATAGGGATCATAGTGGGAGCAACTGGGAGTGACTGGGATCATTCTGGTGAAAACTGGAACCTTACTGGGGCAACTGAGTGTGACTGGGAATGACTGCGAGCATGCTGAGGGCAACTGGGATATACTGGGAGTGTCTGTAACCATACTGGGGGTGACCGGGAACACACTGAGAGTGACTGGGAGTGACTGGGTCTACACTGGGGGCAACTGGGATTGACTGGGACCATGCTGGGGGAGACTGGGGTCATACTGGACTCATACTGGGATCATACACGGAATGACTACGCTAGGGGATACTGAGAGCAACTGGGATTAGACTGGGAGGAGCTGGGAGTAATTAGGACTATGCTGGGGTGTTATGATCCAATTATTAAGGTTCTTAGAAATACCTCTGCTCGAATTTAGGTGCAAACGATACCATATGCCAGTCAATAGTATGGGTTTTATTTGATAGTAAATATGAGAAAGAGAGAAGAAAAGAGAGAAAGGGAGAAGTAGGAAAAGAGGTGGGGGGGACAGAAAGAGAGTGGCAGTGACAGAATAAAAGAATATCACCATCCGTGGATCCCAACAATGTTGCGTTGATCCTCTCCACTTTGGCCTTCTCGGTAGTGATGGTCCCCCCAAAAGCACAGAATCCCATGGGTTAATACACGCTCAGGCCAGGTGGCAATGTTCAGGCATGTCCCCAGGGGGAAGGGACAGTCTCTTGCAGCAGACTCTGCTGGCATCACGTGCAGTCCTGTGATGCAAGGCCGAGCACTTTGGAGGTCTGTGATGGATTATGACACCCCTTCAGCTGCCTCTCACATGAAAGTCCCGTGGATGTGGCCTGTGGGCTTGGGGGTTCCACAGCTGGGCCAGTTTGTGTAATGGAGGATGAGAGTTTATTGCCTCTCACCAGAGGTTATGCCACACACCCAAAACCTCCTCCTCCCCCCTCGGCTGCGGGGGAAGTCTGTGCAAACCTGACTTTGTGAGCTGTGCTCTGCCCCCACCCCAAACTCAGCCGGGGACGATTCTCAGCACAGCTGGTGGCTTTGGCCTTTGTGGATGCATTCCTTTCCCTCAGCCTGAGATGACTGAACAATAGGTTTCCCTTTATCTCATCTCAGCAGTTTGACTCTCCGTCCAAAGTCCCAGTCAGGTATCTTCAAGAGAGGCTTCTCTGGTTGTAGTTTCTTTATACAGTTTTTTGTTATGATTGATATAAATGAGTTTGCAAGCTGAATTTTAAGCAACATAATATGGAACATTTATTAATAGAGCAAAGGCAAAAACAGTGCTGGGCGCTTAGCAATTTTGCCAGAGGCACAATCCATTCATTTTACTGTGAAATTAAGTACTTTCTTTAACTGTTACATATTCATTAAACCTAGACCTAAGGTAATTTGCTCTTCATTCGTCCCCTCCAATCCCTGCCCCCTTCTGCCAGCAAGGCACCTGTCTTGGAGTCTCGGACCCTCTGGATTACCTCAGAACTGAAGGCAGAAATTCTTCCGTTTATGTTTCCTCAATTCCAACTTTATTTGTAGGTGATAGTTCCTTTTGGGAGGTGTGAGTCAAGACAACAGACTTCCTGGGATGCCTATGGTTATCTTCTTTGTTTCTTTAAGATGTCTTGATCCCCAGCTCTGTGGTTTATCAACTTAAAAGCCATTTATTACCATGAAATTATTACTACGTTTTCTAACATATTGCAACTATTTCGAAGTTACAATTTACGCTAACCTTTTTTTGCTTAATTAAATTTTATCTTAACCCTATTTTTTTTTACACAGTATATTATCACTTGTAAATGTTAAATTCATATATGCGAAACACAGCATTTATCATTCACTCATTTATCACAGTTCCTGCCGCAGCTTCCCCTCAGGGGCAGGAATCCTTCCCCTGCTCCGGGTTGTGATCCCTCCCATGGGCTCAGTCCCTGCCCTGTCCAGCGGGGGTCCCTCCCCACCCGTGCGGTCACTCCTCGGCCCGGTCCCGAGGCGCGGGGCAGTCGTGTCGCAGCCGCGCTCCGGCCCCGTCAGCGGCAGCGCCGCTCCGTGCCGGGCAGGGCCGGCAGAAGGAGCCGGGCGGCGGCGGGGGCTGAATCCCGGCAGCAGCAAGGAGAACAAGAAGGGGCCGGGGCCGCCGGCGGTGTCCGATCCCCGCGAGCAGCGGGGAGGCCTCGGGGAGCGGCTGCGGGCGGGGCCCTTTGGAGCCACCCCGAGGGCTTTGTGCCGCCCCGGGTCCCTGAAGGAGTCGCTCCGCGGGACGGGCGAGGTGCGAACGACAGGAAAGACAGAGAAAAGAAGAAAATGCAATCAAAGAGCCGCAGCGAGGGGCGTCTCGGCCGGGCCGTGTCACTGAAGAGCTGCACCGAGAGAGCGGCGACGAGCGGCGGCGGTGAAAGAGCCGCAGCGTGAGGGGCGTAGGATGGGAGGTGCGAATAGAATAAACTATAGAGATTAAAATAAAAAATGATAAAAGAACAGCACCGGGAGCGGCAGCGCCCTGCGACTAAAAAAGCTGCACCGAGGGACAGTCATGGCGGCACCGGGGGGTTCCAGCCGCTCCGTGTCACCGAAAGAGCCTCAGCGAGGGACGGGAGGGGCGCGGCTCAGATCGACCCCTCCAGTTTCGCGACGAGCGGCGACACCGCGGGACCACGCCGGGGACGAGCGGCGGCGGCAGCCGGAGCCGGGGAAGCGGCTTGGAGCGGCGGAGACGAGCGGGGTGTTCCCACCCAGCCCCGCTCAGCCCTCGGGCACCGGGGGATTCCGGGGGTTGTTCCCAACCAGCTCCGCTCAGCCCTCACGCACCGCGCTGGGGCCGCCGCGCAGTTTCCATCCCCGGCCGCCCCCACGGGCCGGGCCCCGCCGGTCCCGTTGCCGCCGCCTCGGCCCCACAGAGCCCAGAAACCCCAGGAAATCGCTCCCATGCCGGAAAAAACCTTTTCAGCACAGCGAGGGGTGCGGGGGTGCCTTATGATGTCCCCTCCCCTCAGTCCCTCCTGGGCACGGCCGGGCATTAGCTCGGCTCCCGGGGCTGTGGCCCGGCACCGGCTGCTGCCACAGGGCACGGGGTGCCGCACTCGGGCATTAAACCCAACAGATTTGAGGAGAAGGGACAGCCCCAGAAAGCCTCGGGGAGCCCTCGGGAGCTTGGAGCTGCACGAGGCCCATAAAGGATGCCCTGGACACACCGATGGCCCCAGCAGCGGCTCTGCCCCCCCCAGCACGGGACTGTGTCCCGGACCCCACGCTCCAGCCCGAGGTTTGGGGGGCGGGAGCAGAGCTGCTGCACGGAGCTTCCAGCCCCGCCAGCCGGAGCTCTTTTCCCTTGGGACGTGATGTCTGTGACGCGTGTCCCCCAGCGCTTGGGGTCTGTCAGCTTTTGCAATCCAGAGGGATATACGGTGTGGATTTCCAGGAATCGCTATTTCTCCTTTCTTTTCCATGGTGGATTTCACAGCGCTTCCTTTGAGCCTAGAGATTTGGAAAACTAAATTCCGGGCTGCCCCTGCATCCCTGCAGCTTCCACAGCCCCATGCTCGTCCCGGCTCTCCCGTTTCCTTTTCTCCTCTCTGTCCCTCCTGTCCCTGCCGGCTCGGAGGAAGGAGATTCACCCCCGGCACCCCCTGCCTCCTCCTTCTGTCCCGTTTGGCGCACTTTGTGCTTCTGGAGCTGCCTGCCTGCACAGCCGGACCCGCCCTGTGGCCGCTTAGCCATGGAGTGCAGGGAATGAATGGCAGGGATTATTGGGCTGGGCTGGCCCTGGCCGGGTGCCCGGTGCCACCAGAGCCACTCTGTCACTCTCCTCACAGGTGCAGGACACAGAACACAGCAGGAAAGACTCGTGGGCTGGGATAAGTGCAGGGAGAGGTCACTCACTGCTCACCATCAGGAGCACAAGAAACCCAAGCTGTGGAAATTAATGGAATTTATTTCTAAACAAATCTCAGTAGGAGAAGGAGAATTTAAACAAACCCTAAAAATACCCTCCCCACCCCTCCCTCCTCACGGGCTCCCAATCTCTGTCCACAGTCCCTCCTCTGCTCTCTCTGCACGGGAATCTTGTCACCAGCCATGAACTTTGCTTTTGCCTCATCCTGGGATCTCTTCCCATAAAGGAAGAACTTTTTCCAGCAGACATTCAGGCCATGATGGCCTTTGAGCCACAGGGTGTTTGTCCTGCAGCTCCTTGTAGGTCTCCTCTTCCCGTGCTGGGTCTCCTGCACCACAGAGCTCTGCCAGCTGCAGCTTTGCAAATGGCACCTCAAGGTCTGCATGTTCCTGAACAATTCGTTTGAGGTCCTTGGTGGCTGCGTCCAATCCGTTCTTCTTGTCTTCCCCCTTTGCACGGAGCCAATGGATCTGATGGCCCCTGGGCAGGGCCTGGCACAAAGGTGGAACCTGGGTCCTGCTGCAGCAGCGCTGGGGGAGCTCCAGGACTCGCTGTGGCCGCTGGGGCAGCCACAACACAGCCCGTTCCCAGGGAGGAGCCGAGGGCTCCGTGGGGCTCTGCAGGACCTTGTCCCTGGGGCTCGTCTGGATCAGCCCGGGCAGCTGGGCTGCACTTGGCTTCCTTTGTGTCCCTGCTTCCCCTGGGACAGCACCTGCCCAGCGCCGAGGGGACAGTAATGGGAGCGGGGCAGTTTGGGGTGAGGTTCAGTGTGTGTGCCCGGGATAAATCCCAAATCCTTCCCTAAGGAGCAGCGAGGGCTGACAGAGCACAGGATGCTCTGCTGAGCACCGGATGGCCCCGGGGGCGATGTCTGACAAAGCTGGGATGGGAGTGCCAAAGAACAGGAGGAGGAGCAGCGCGCAGGGGAGGAGGAGGGAGGGACAGAGGAGGAAGAAGGGGGAGTGGGTAGGAGGGATGGAAAACGAGGAGTGGGAGGCGCGGGGGGGGAGGGGCAAGAGGGATAGAGGACCAGAAAGAGAAGCAGCTAAAGGAGCTGCCACGTGCGTCCATGGCTCTCTGTGTCCGCAACCCTCGGCCCCGGGAACATCGCCCCCCCGGGGCATCCCGCAGGTGAGGAGGCAGGGGGAGCTCACCCCAAAGATCTTGGGGGTTGCGTGAGGTTCTTTTTGGGCCTTGTGGTGCCACAGGGCCTTGTATTTTTGGTTGGTCCGGGAGGGTTTGTTTCTTGGTTTTTTTCGTGGAGGGAGGATGTTTGGATCATGCAGGACTACAAATGTGAGTCGCAAATGCCCCTTGGGGGGATATTGGGGAGTCCCCAACACGCGGGTTTTTCGGTGGTCTTGGTGGTGGCTGGCGAGAGAAATGGGATGGGATGGGATGGGGCCCGTCATGGTGGGATGTGGATTGGTGTGTGGGATGAAGTCTGGGAGAGAGGGATGGGTGGGATGGGGCCTGGGATGAGGCAGCTGAAGGTTCGGGATGATGAAGCCAGGGGGGAGACCCCACTCCTTAGGGGCTTGCGGGGTATCCGCCACCTGTGAGGAAGTTTTGGGGTACGCCCTGATCCTTCGGGGGGTGGCAGTGGCTGCGGGGGGACACGTGGCTCTGGCACCTCTTGACTCCACCTGCACCTCCTCGTCCCCAGCGCCCCCCGGGAGCAGAATTTGGGGAGGGGGGAGGTGGGGGGCGCCCAGGCCCGGTCCCCCCGCGCTGTCCCGTTGGGGCCGAGTGCGGGGGGAGCTGTCCCGCGGGGCCCGGCCCTGCCCGGGCACGGCTGATGCCGCCCGCCCGCGCTCCGCACTGCTCCGGCCTGGTGCTCGCAGTGCCGCGCGGGGCGGGGCCGCTTTGGGGACCCCCCCAGGGCGGAGCGCGGCTGCTTTGGGGCTGTGGGCACCTGCCCGGCGCTGGGCATGGGCCGTGTGGGGGCAGCTGGGGCCGTACTGGTGGCACTGATGGTGCTGGGGCCCCCCCGGCCGCGGGGTGAGCGGGGGGCGCGGTGAGAAGGGGGGGGGTGGGACCCCAAGTTGAGCGAAATGGGGGTTGGGACCCCCAAACTGGGAAGGAGGGGCCTGAATCCCCAAAACCAATCGGGGGAGGGTGGGAATTGAGGCCACGATGGCAAAGGGACAGACGAGCAGGGGAAAAGAGGAGGCTGGGACCCCCAGACAGAGCGGGAGGGGGATGGGACACCGAAACTGAGTTGGAAGGGGTCTGCGGATTGGGAGAAGGATGGGCGAGGGGAGGAGAGGGGAGGGAAAGGTGGGGTTGGAACAGAAGAGGGGCACTTCCGTGGGGGTCCAGCCCTGTCCCCTGATTCGCCCCAAGCAGGCCCAGAGACACTTCAGAGACAAAGTCAAAGAAGTGGGTATTTGCTTTATTCGGTGCACCGGGTGTGGGGGATCGCTCCTTCGAAACACACACACCCGGCACTTCCAGCATACCATATTATGGGTAACATTCATGAATATTCATCACATTCCCTGGGATAGGAGTGGTTATACAAATCATTTCTCGGAAATCATTAATATCATTATCATGTGTGCCACACATGGGCTGTGTGTCCTGGTGATCTTTGGAGGTCTTTCTGTGATGAAGATCTGGTAGTCTTCATCACAGTGCACTTTTCACCTTTCTGGAGCATGTGCAGCTCTTGGTGGGTGATTCAGGGTTTCTGTGCTGGCCTCAAACAGATTCTTGTCCCTGTTATCTTGACAAGATTAAGGGAATTCTGTTTTTCTAGGTTTTAGAATTTACATATTCTGTCTCTCAATAGTTAACTTGAGTTACCTATTGACTACCCGTTTCTCATCCCCAGCACTTGATCCCTGCAGTAATTCCCTGCGATTCTGGGGGAGGTGGATTCGCACTGGGGGGGTCCCAAAGCCCCCTGTCCATCCCTGGGGCTGATCGCGGGGTTCCCCAATCCCAGCAGCCTGTGCTGCAGCAGCCGTGGGGCAGAGAAGGGTGGGGAAGGGGGGTCTGGGGTGAGAGCAGAGGAAGAGTGAGAGGAAGAGGAGGGAGAGAGGAGAAGGAGCAGGAGAAGGAGCAGAATGAAAAGGAGGAGCAGGAGATCCATGAGGTTTCACCATCCACTGTGTCTGCAGCACCCCTGGCTCTGGGATCATTGCCCCCACCACATTCCACAGGTGACCAGGGAGGGGGAGCTTGACCCAAATCTCTCAGGGGGTCTCCAGGAGCCTTTTTTTCTGGAGGAGTGTTTGGAACTCACAGATTCTGGAACTGAGCCCCAGATATCTTTGCATGTCCCTGGTGAGGATTTTCTGGGCTGGAGGGGATGTTTGGATCTTGCACAACTCCAAAGGTGAGCCATAAATGTACATTGGTGGAATACTTGGGGGGGTCCATGTGGGAATTGCCCGGTATTGGTGGGACAGGACATTGGTTTTGGGGATCCCCAGGAGAGCTGGGGTGTAGAACGCAAGACTCCTGGAGTGGAGAGAGCAGAGAGGGGCGATAGCAGAGCTGGGGGACCCCCAGCAGCCTGGAGGGGTGGGGGAGCCTGGAGATGAGGCAGGGCCGGGACACTGTGACACTGAAAGGGGCGGCAGAGAGAGGGGGAAGCCCCGAGTGCCTGGAGTGGGGGGAGCCTGAAGAGGGGGACCCTGGGAGCCCTGGGAGCCAAAGCCCCATCAGGGAAGAAGGGACCCCTGGGACCAGCGAAACCCCACGGCATCCCTGAGCAGGAGCCCGGAGAAGGGGGATCCCCAGGACCCATGGGAGCCCCAGCAGCGTCGAGAAGGGGAGCCCCAGCACCCCAAAGACAGGAGACAGGAAAGGGGGTACTTCTGGGAGGCTTTTTTTGGGGTCACTCTTGATTTTTGGAGGATTTTATAAACACAAAACACCCGGTGACTTCTAGAGCTGGACTTGGGCATGAGGAACCACAAGCCCAAGGCACTCACACCCTTTTTTTCCCCAAACCAGGATTTCCCATTCCCAAACCTTGGCTGGATGGAGAAGGAGGCTGCGAGGAAGAGGAAGATGGCCTGGGAACCCGAGGCAGGTGAGGAGGAAATCAGTGCCCCTTTCCCCCTGTCTGCTCCTCCATCTCCCAGGCCAGCATCGCCCCTGGCTCCAGGACAGCCCCACTGCTGAAGCTGTCCTGCCAGTTATGGATTGGGTGATGTCCTTCCCCTTCTATCTGGCACGGAGGGAAATCCCAAATCTTCTCCTTGTCCTTCCTCCCCCAGCGAATGAGCCGAGGACCGGGGGGGAGAAATCCTTGGGGCAGAACCTTGTGGAAGAGGCAATTTTGAGTGGCTCCATAGTGCAGGAATTCAATGGGGAGGAAAACCCGCATAGATCCCACACGAGGAGAGGTTCCAAACCCAGCCCAGGGTGCTCCAAGGAGGAAAGACCCACCCTGTGCTGGGAAGGTGACCAGAGCTTCAGCCAGAGCTCGGACCTGGTGATGCATGAGCAGCTTCACGATGGGAAGAAGTCCTTCAGGTGTGGGGAATGTGGGAAGAGCTTCAGGTGGAGGAACAACCTGATTTGCCACCAGAGGATCCACACAGGGGAGAGGCCCTATGAGTGTGGGGAATGTGGGAAAAGCTTCAGCACGAGCTCAACCCTTATTGTCCACCAGCAGCGCCACTCTGGGAAGAGGCCCTATGAGTGTCCCGAGTGTGAGAAAAGCTTCAGAGACAGCCATGACCTGACTGTCCACCAGAGGGTCCACACCGGGGAGAGGCCCTATGAGTGTGGGGAGTGTGGGAAGAGCTACACCATGAGCTCCAACCTGATTGTCCACCAGCGGATCCACACTGGGGAACGTCCCTACAAGTGTGCGGAGTGTGGGAAGAGCTTCAGCCGGAGCTCTGATCTTATCGTCCACCACAGGATCCACACAGGGGAGAAGCCCTATGAGTGTGTGGAGTGTGGGAAGAACTTCAGTACGAGCTCCAGGCTGATTGTCCACCAGAGAAGCCACACTGGAGAGAGGCCCTATGAGTGTCCTGAGTGTGGGAAGAGGTTTCAGACCACCTCCCATGTCCTCGTACATGAGCGGATTCACACAGAGGAGAGGCCCTTCCGCTGCCCTGACTGCAGGAGGGGCTTCAAGCGCAACTCCCACCTCATCACCCACCGGCGCATCCATACAGGGGAGAGGCCCTATGAGTGTCCTGAGTGTGGGAAGAGCTTCTCCAGGAGCTCTCACTTGATCCGACACCAACAGAGGCACCAATAAGGGAAGCCCTGTGAGTGCCCTGAGTGCAGGAAGAGCTTCGTGCGCTGCTCCAACTTCATCCCCCATCAGAGGAGCCACATTGGGAAGAGCCCTGGTGACCCACATTCCCTGTCACCCACATTGGGAAGACACCTGGCAGGTGTTCTCCACGTCCTTCTGGATCTCCGTAGGCACCTGGATGAACACAGGTCCCCTTCTAATGTACATTCCTCCCCTCTTTCTTTCTTTCTGTCTCTGTTCTTTTTCTCTAAGTCCAGGGATTTAGCACGGCCTTGGGTGAGTAAGAGTCTGTGTCAATTAATGGAATTCCTATGGAATTTATGCTTCCTCCCATTGCTTCTGTCACCTATCAGTATCTGGCCTTATGTACCAGCAAGCCCCACAGTTTGTAGAGACATCTCCCTCTCATTCCTTTCATAAGTAAGCTTTTAAACAAGATAT
Source organism: Acanthornis magna (assembly GCA_036785705.1). Classification (NCBI taxonomy): domain Eukaryota; kingdom Metazoa; phylum Chordata; class Aves; order Passeriformes; family Acanthizidae; genus Acanthornis; species Acanthornis magna. Next base: position 202,471 of record JAWUZG010000484.1, on the reverse strand, counting down.
ACTAACAATAGAAATAGCTAACAGACTAACCACAAGAAGAGCTGAACCAGCACACACCGACAGTGCGGACAGGTGAAAAGTGCACTAACGAGGAAGACTTGGGGCCTTCATCCCGAAGACCCCTGACCAGGACCACCAGAATGCACTGCACAAGCGCAAGTAGGAGTGAACTTATGTAAATGATTTCTTGGAACTAATCATAGTAACTCCACCTAATGTTGCATATGTATGAACTTATAATGAATATGTATACCTTTGTGTAGTAAAAGCTGAGCAAGGAAACATTCGGCATGTGCGTTTGGAGGAAAGATCCCCTGTGCATCCAGCGCTGAACAAACAAATACCTGCTTTAGAGACCTTTGTCTGTAGAGTTTTATTGTTACCCTCTTTGGTGGGATTCATCTGGAGGGACTCATGGCACTGGGATGGGACTGAAGCCCACCCGGAGCAGTGCCCGGTGACTGCCCTGGGGGCCTCACCCTGCTCCCACGGGAACGCTGCTGCTGTCCTTTGCTCAGGTGAGTGTTGGGCAAGCCCCAGCCCAGCCGCAGTGGTGCCCAACTGCCCCCAGCAGCAGCAGCAGCAGCCGGGGGATCCCCAGTGCCCCCTGGGTCACTGACATCTCTGCTGTCCCCAGGCCCCGCCGTCTCCATGTCCCTGCGGCTGGTGGGCCGCAGGAGCTGATGGGATGGGCACGAGGAGATCCTGCAGGGCTGGATGTGGGGCAGAGTCCTGGAGGAGCAGTGGGACGTGCAGGGGCAGCATTGTGTGCTGGCAGCTGCGGGGTGGCAAGGCAGAGACAGCTGACACCCCCCGAAAGCTCAGCGGGGTCGGGACCCGTGGGCTGTGAGGGGTCTGCTGGGCAGGACACGAGGCCCACCTGGCCCTCTGCAGCACCTCCCTGCCCGAGCAGCACCATCTGCAGAGGCCGTGGAGGGTGTTGGAGTCACATGTTGGGGTGAGCAGCAGTGCAGGGCACCCCAGGTGACAGGCTGGGTGGCCCTGACAGCCACCGTGGGTGGTCCTGCCCCAGGAAAAGGGCAGGTTCAGTGCTGGAGGCACCACTGAGAGCAGAAGTGCCACCAGCAGATCCAGGGATGGGGAGGAGATGCAGGAGGGCTTCAGATGGGCAAACACAGCAGTGCTGACAAACAGGGACACCACAGCCATGGGAGGGAGGCATGTGGAAAAGGCTTTGTGCCGGCCCTGCTCAGAGGGGACTCTCAGCACAGCCCTGAAGATCTGTACATAGGAGAAAACAGTGACACAAAACACTCAGAGCCTAAACAGGCACTAACCACGATAAGCCAAACTTCCCTGAGGTAATGTGAGGGTGAGCAGGAGAGCTTCAGGATCTGGGGCATTTCACAGAAGAACTGGCCCAGGCATTGCCCTGGCACAGGGGCAGGGAAAATGGATTGGCTGTGTGCAGCAGAGCAGTGAGAAAGCCACAGGCCCAGGCAGCTGCTGCCATGTGGGCACAAGCTCTGCTGCCCAGGAGGGTCCCGTGGTGCAGGGCTTTGCAGATGGACACAGAGTGGTCATAGGACATGACTGTGGGAAGAAAACACTCTGCAGATGCAAAGCAAAGAAAGAAAAAGAGCTGAGCAGCACATTCTGCATAGGAGATGGCCCTAGTGTCCCAGAGGGAAGTGTGCATGGCTTTGGGGACAGTGGTGCAGATGGAGCCCAGGTCGAGCAGAGAGAGGCTGAGGAGGAAGAAGAACATGGGGCTGTTGTTCCAAACGAGTGTTTGAGATGATTTAAAGAATCACCAGCAAGGCGGGGTAGGTAAAAACCAGACTTTATATAAAGTGATGGCACAACAGAGTTCATTGGCACAGTTCACTCTACTCCTGACTAGATGGTTAAGGGATTGAGGAAAAAAAGCAACAAACAGACTCCAGGCAATCAATCCAAACCAAGATAAATCAAGAACTATCTGTGTGTGTGTGAGACAAAAGGATAGAAAAGGGTAAAAAGGGAATACGGCCCAAAGGCTTAACAGCACTTAACAGTACTTGAAGTCATAACTTAACAATTTAGCAAAGGAACCACACTTAAGAGCATTTAACTTAACAGAACTTTAATTAAACTTACTAACAGGCCTAACTTACTTAGATACCCAAAGGACTTAAACACCTAAGAGAGCAGCACTTTTCCTGTATTTGCGATAAACAGATGTGAAAGCTCACAGACAGAGTCAGTGTCAGGGACCTGTCAGAAATTCCCCTCGAGGGCAGGGAAATGCTCACTCTGGATGCTTTTGCATCTCCCCAGAGGGCGAAGGGTTGAGCCTCGAGGAGTGGAGGATTGGCCCAGGGTCCCTCGTTGTTCAGGGATGCCCTGAGTGCAGCAAACAGGAGAGTTCCCAGCTCGGAGAGGCCCCACTCAGAGGGAGGAGCTGCTCCAGGACAGCTCCAAGGAGCTAATTTTGGATTGCTGTTTATAGGGCCCCAAGAGATGGGCTTTAGGCACAGCCATGGTTCATCCTGGCGGCACTTGGGATCAACAGCTTTCTTTGACAGTGTGAGAACAGCAATGTTGTGCCATTGAGGGACGAAAAAGAGTTGCCAAGGCTGCTCCTAAAGCAAGCAGGAGCTCGTTGGACAGCAGCAGTGCCTGGGAGCAGACAGTGTTTGTGATCAGCTGCACAGGAGCTGAGCCCAGGGGCTGTTGGTCAGGGCTGAGGCCTAAGGAGAATTTCTCAGATCACAGGGTGCCTGGAAAGGTGTGAGAGGGGATAATTCACACCCTCAGTGTGGTCCCAGTTCCTCCCAGTGTTTCCATGTCCGTGCTCCAAGTGCTGCTCCCAGCTCTGATCCGTGGGGATGGCAATGTCCCGCTCCCTTCGCGGGGCAGTGTCACACCTGAGCCAGGTGTGCAGGGCAGGACCTTGCCCTGAGCTCAAGCACTGTCCCACCTGCAGGAGCTGCTTCCCATCGCCTCTTCCTCCCATGGCCCCAAGCCCAGCTTGGAGCTAAACAAAGGGTGCTGGCTCGGGGTCATCCCCCTGCAGCGGCTGCGCACCCCCTCTGCCCCCTCCCCAAATTCCCTCCCGGGGGAGCAGGAGCTGGGTCAGGAGCCCTGTGGGGAGGGAAAAGGGGTGACACCGGGATGGGGGGTCACACACACTCTGGGGGGACACACACGATCCCTGGAACCCCCTCACCTTCTCCTGCAGCCCCAGGAGGATAAACCCCAACATGGAGCCCCCAAACCCCAGCAGCATCTTGGGGGCAGGGTCTGGTGGCAGCTTGGGGGTCTGGGTGGGTCACAACCACTCTAAAATGTCCTCCCAGCCCCACAGTCAGTCCCAGACCCTCAAACCACCCCACAGCTCCCCCCAGGACACCCTCAGCCACTCCCTGCAATAGAAATGGGCCCAAGAGCCACCAAATCCCCTTCTCATCTCCCCCTACAAACACCCAAGGTCTCTCCAAGCCACACAGCCCTGCCAGGACCCCAAACCTCCCTCACAGAGCCCCCAAACTCCCTCTCAGCACCACAAATGCCCCCAAGAGTCACAAAAGCCCCTCCGAGCCTTCCCTGGATCCCCCAAACCTTCTGCCAGCCCCCCACGGCACTGACCAGGAGAGGTTGGTGGACAGGAACATCCACAGCCAGGAGCAGCTCGGGCACTTCAGCAGCGATTTGGGCACTTTGGGGGACACACCCCAAATGGGAGACCCAGGCCAGGGACTGGGACAGACAAACGGAATTCCTGGAGAACAGATGGGCTCATCTGAACCCCCTGTTCGGCCAGCACAGCTATGACATCATGGCCCCATCTGCCCGAGTCAGTTGCCCCACAACACCCAAACCTTCCCAGATAATCCCATGAACCAACCACAAATTCACCGTCAAATCTGAATGAAATTGTGTGGCTTTATATCCCTTTCTTTAATTTCTTTATTTGAACCTCAATTTTAGTTGTTTTGACAAAATGGAGAAGGAAACTATTAAGGTTAGAAAAGACCTCCAAGATCATCCAGCGCTGCTTGATGCCACCAGAAGAAACAATTGGACACTGCAAGTGACATTTTGCGGGTGTAAAGTCTACAAATCCTCTCTTCTCAATGGATTTCCGATTTCAGTCAGAGTCCCCATGGATGTTCCGGCCCCTGTGTTCATCCAGGTGCCCTCAGAGATCCAGAAGGATGTGGAGAACACCTGACAGGTGTCTTCCCAATGTGGGTCACAGGGAATGTGGGTCACCAGGGCTCTTCCCAACATGGCTCCTCTGATGGGGGATGGAGTTGGAGCAGCGCACAAAGCTCTTCCTGCACTCAGGGTACTCACAGGGTTTCCCTTATCGGTGCCTCCGTTGGTGTTGGGTCAAGTGAGAGTTCCTGGAGAAGCTCTTCCCACACTCAGGACACTCATAGGACCTCTCCCCGGTGTGGATGCGCTGGTGCCTGATGAGGTGGGAGTTGCGCTTGAAGCCCTTCCCGCAGACAGGGCAGGGAAGGGCCTCTCCTCTGTGTGAATCTGCTGATGGACGAGGAGATCAGAGCTCTTTGGAAACCTCTTCCCACACTCAGGACACTCAAAGCACCTTTCCCCTGTGTGGATGCGCTGGTGCACAATCAGACGGGATCTCCTACTGAAGCTCTTCCCACATTCCCCACACTTATAGGGCCTGTCCCCTGTGTGGATTCGCTGGTGGACAATCAGGGTGGAGCTCTGGTTGAAGTTCTTCCCACACTTGGGACACTTGTAGGGCCTCTCCCCAGTATGGATTCTCTGGTGGACGATCAGGTAGGAGCTGTCTCTGAAGCTCTTCCCACATTCCCCACATTCAAAGGGCCTCTCCCCTGTGTGGATCCTCTGGTGACGAATCAGGTCGGAGCTTCGGCTGAAGCTCTTCCCACATTCCCCACACTTGTAGGGCTTCTCCCCATTATGGAGCTGCTCATGGACCACCAGCTTTGAGCTCTGGGCAAAGCTCTGGTCACCTTCCCGGCACAAGGTCAGTCTTTCCTCCTCAGAGCACCCTTGGCTGGGTTTGGAGCTCCTCCTCGTATGGGATCTCTGGGGCTTTTCCACCCCATTGGATTCCTGCACCGTAGAGCTGCTCAAAATGGCCTCTTCCATGAGGTTCTGCCCCAAGGATTTCTCCTCCCCAGTCCTCAGCTCGTGTTCTGGGGGAAAAAGGACAAGGAGAGGATTTGGGATTTGCCTCCAAGCCATAGGAAAAGGGAAGGACATTCCCCCAATCCATCCGCAGCAGGACAGCGTCGGCAGCGGGGCTGTCCTGCAGCTGGGGCCGATGCTCAGCTGGGAGATGGAGAAGACAGGGGGAAAGGGACAGTGACTTCCTCCTCACCTGCCTGGGGGTCCCAGGGCATCTTCCTCTTCCTCACAGCCTCCTCCTCCATCCAGCCAAGGTTTGGGAATGGGAAATCCTGGTTAGGGAGAAAACAAGGGGTGACTGCATTGGGTTTGAAGGTCACCCTGTGCAATTCCATCTCTAGAAGTCACCAGGCATCTGTGATCCATAAAAAAGTCCAGAACACCAAGATTCAGCACCAAAAAAGACTCTCCCAGGAGTTCCCCCTCTCTGGTCATTTCTCTGTGGGGGTTCTTGGGTTCCCCCTGTTGTTGGGGGTCCTGTGTGTACTGGGGGTCCCCCCTCTCCAGTGTCTCCACCCTCCACAGACTGCAGGGGGTCCCAGGAATCCCAGGGGTCCTGCTCTCCAAGTTCCCCACTTTGGGGTTCTGAGCGTCTCCTCTCTTTGGGGTCCCACTTAGGGAAGCCGGGACTTTTGGGGTCCCAGGGATCCCCTCTCCCCTGTGTGTCTCTCCAGGTTGCCGGGGCTCCTCAGGTTCCACCCTCTGTGGGTCCCCATTTCAGGGTCCCCCCTCCAGGCTGCCAGGGGTCCCCCAGCTCTGCTGTCGCCCCTCTCCATTCTCCCCTCACACGGCTCTCGCGGGGGTCCCCAAAACAGGTGTCCCCCACTCCCCACTGGTCCAGTGCGCTCCCCACGTGGCCCCGGGCAGAGCCCAACCCCATCCGTAAGGGGAACCTGCATCCCCCAGCCGGGGGCTCAGCTGGCACCAACACTGGGGACTCCCAAAAACACCTCCCAGGGACCCCCCAATATCCCCCCGAGGGGCATTTGCATAACCTGACTGGGGGTTACTGGGCCCATGTTGGGAGGAAACTCTGGATGCATTGGGAGCAACTGGGATCAACTGGAAGCTACTGGAACCATGCTGAGGGGTACTTAGACCAAAACTGGGGCAACTGGGATGATACTGGGAATAACTGTGACCACACTTTGGACAACTGGCTGTAACTGGGATCATGCAGGAGGAAACTGGGTGTAACTGGGAAAGACTGGGATCATTCCGAGGGAACTAGAACCTTCCTGGGGCAACTGGGAGTGCCTGGGAATGACTATGAGCATGCTGAGGGCAATTGGGATATACTGGCAGTGTCTCTAACCACACTGGGCTGACTGGAATCACTCTGGGAACAGTTGGGACCACAATGGGGACAACTGGGCATGACTGGGACCCTGCTGAGAGGGACTGGGACTATACTAGGGGCCACTGGGGGCAACTGCAATCATACTGGGATCACAGTGGGAAAAGCTGGGCCCAAGCTGGGGGAGACTGGGATCACATTGAGGGTGACCGGAATTATACTGGGATTGACTGGGAGTGGCTTTGGCCAACTGGAATCATGCTGAAAGCAACTGGAAGGAAGTGGGAATGACTGGGAGCATGCTGGGGGCCACTAGCATCATACTGGGAGAGACAGGGATCATACTGGGATTATAGTGGGCGTCAGTGGACCCTGACTGGGGCTCACTGGGAGATACCAGGCCCATGCTGGGAGCCAGCTGGGGATACACTGGGAGCAACTGGGAATGACAGGGTGCATGCTGCTTACAACTGGGATCTACTGGCAGTGACTGGGGTAATCCTGGGGGCAAGTGAACCATGCTGAGGGAACTGGGAGTGCCTGGGAATGACTGCGAGAATGTTCAGGGCAACTGGGATATACTGGGTGTGTCTGTAACCATACTGGGAGTGACTGGAACCACACTGGGAACAACCAGGACCATGCTATGCAGAACTGGGACCACACTGGGAGGAACTGGGTGTGAGCAGGAGTGGCTGTGCCTACACTGAGGGCAATTGGGCATGACTGGGACCATGGGACCATGCTGGGAGGGACTGGGATCATATGGGGACTGACTGGAACTATATTAGGGGCAACTGGATTCCAGTGGGATCACATTGAGTGGAACAGGGATCAACTGGAACTACACTGGAGGCAACTGGGACCCAGTTTGGATCACAGAGGGAGCAGCTGGGCCCATGCTGTGGGAGACTGGGATCGTACTGGCATCATACTGGCAGCAACTGGGACTGCACTGAGGGTGACTGGGAGTGGCTGTGAGCAACTGGGATCAGGCTAGAAGCAACTGAGGGCAACTGGGAGTGACTGGGATCATGCTGGGAGCAACTGGGATATACTGGGAGAGACTGAAACCATAGTGGGGTAAATGGGAGCAACTGGAACCACGTTGGATGATAATGGGAGCAGCTGTGCCCATGCTGGGATCATACTGGGATCCTACTGGGAATGACTGGGATCCTACTGGGAGTGACTGAAATAGTACTGGGAGTATCTGAGAATGACTAGGATCATACTGGAAGCAGACTGGGAATGACTGGAAAGATGCTGGCCGTGACTGGAACCATACTGGAGGTGACTGGGAGTAACAGAGACCATGCTGGGAGCAAATGGGATCATATTTGGAGTAACTGGGAGTGACTGGATTCATACTGGGAGCAACTGGGCCCACAGTGGGAGTCACTCTGGGTATGACTGGAATAACACTGGGAGTACCTGGGAATGACTGGAGTCACACTGGGAGTGACTGTAACCATACTGGGGGTGACTGAGTGCAACTGGGATCACTCTGGGAGAAAATGTCATCATTCTGGGAGTGACTGGGTTGATACTGGGAGCAACTGGTTTGATACTGGGAGCCACAGAAACCACGCTTGAGGCCACTGGGATCGTAGTGGGAGTGACTGGAAGCAACTGGGATCATAGGGGAAGTGAATAGGATCATACTGGAGGCTACTGGGATCATGCTGGCATTGAGAGGGAGCAACCTGGATTATGTTTGGGGAAATTGGGACCATACTGGGAGTGACTGGGATCATAGTGGAAGAGACTAGAACAATATTGGGAGCGGCTACAGTCCTACTGGGATGATCCTGGGAGTCACTGGGATTACAGTGGCTGTGAATGGAACCTGACTGGGAGTTAACTGGGAGCTAGTAGGCCCATGATGGGAGGAAAGTGGACACATTGGGAGTAGCTGGGATCATACTGGGAGTACCTGGGACCACACTTTAGACAAATGACTGTAACTGGGATCATGCTGGGGAGAATTGGGAGTACCTGGGAAAGACTGGGATCATTCTAAGAGGACTATAACCTAACTGGTTCAACTGGAAGTGCCTGGGAATGACTATGAGCATGCTGAGGGCAACTGGGATGGACTGGGAGTGTCTGTAACCATACTGGGCTGATGGGAACCACACCGGGAACACTTGGGACCATATTGGAGGCAACTGGGCATAACTGGGACCCTGCTGAGAGGGACTGGGACTATACTAGGGGCCACTGGGGGCAATTGGGATCATCCTAGGAGGAACAGGGAACAACTGGAACTATGCTGGGGGCAACTGGGATCATACTGGGATCACAGTGTGAGTAGCTGGGCCCATGCTGGGGGACACTGGGATCACACTGAGGGAGACTGGAATCATGCTGGCATTGACTGGGAGTGGCTGGGGGCAACTGGAATCATGGTGAAAGGAAGTGGGAAGAAGTGGGAATGACTGGGAGCATGCTGGGGGCAACTGGGATATACTGGGAGAGACAGGGAGCCACTGGCATCATACTGGGAGGGACTGGGATTATAGTGGGTGTCAATGGACCCTGACTGGGGCTTACTGGGAGCTACTAGGCCCATGCTGGGAGCCAACTGGGGATACACTGGGAGCAACTGGGAATGACAGGGTGCATGCTGCTGACAACTAGGATCTACTGGCAGTGACTGGGATAATCCTGGGGGCAACTGAACCATGTTGTGCAAACTGGGAGAAAGTTCAGGGCAACTGGGATATACTGGGAGTGCCTAAGACCATGCAGGTGGTGACTGGGAGCATACTGGGAGTGACTGGGAATGTGCTGGCGGGAACTGGGACTGTGCTGGGGGCAAATTGCATTATCCTAGGGAATGACTGGGAGTGACTGTGTTCATACTGGGAGCAACATGGATCCTGCAGGAAGTGAGGGGAAGTGACCAGGGTCATACTGGGAGTGACTGGGCTCATACTGGGAGCAGCCACTTCCGAGACCCGGCAGCCCTGAACCCCTTTCTGGCCATCCTGCCCCTCCAGACCCCAGACCCCCCCGCCGGGGGTCCCGGCAATCCCAGGGATTCCCCCTTGCAGGGTCCCCGCTCCGCAGTTCTGGGGTCTCCTCTCCCTGGGGTCCCGCTTAGGGAAGCCGGGGCTCCTGGGGGTCCCCAAAACCGCTGTCCCCCCCTCCCCCGCCGGTCCGCACGTGGCCCCGGGCAGAGCTTGGAGGGCCCGGCCCAGGCACAGCCCAACCCCCACCGCGGGGGGGACCCGCATCCCCCCGCCCCCATCGGGGCTCTGCCCACACCACCACCGGGACCCCCAAAAACACCTCCCGGGGACCCCCGATGTCCTCCCGTGGGGCATTTGCAGCTCGGGTTTGGAGTCCTGCAAGCTCCAAACATCACCCGCAAAAACAGCACAAACTCAGGGACCCCCCGGTATTAGGGGCGAGCTCCCCCTCCCCCCTCACCTGCGGGATGGGGCGGCGATGGTCCAGAGGGAACTGCGAATTCAGGGAGACCCGGACCTCGTGGACCCTTTTCACCTCTCCTTTGTCCCTCAGTTTCCTCCCGCTCCTCCCCCTCTGGCAGTCTTCCGCTCCTCCTCTCCGCCCTAATCCCACCTCCTTCTCCTCTCCCCAATCCCTTCTCCCGCTCTTCCTCCTTCCATCGCATCCCGCGCTGCTCCTTCCTCCCTTCTCCTTCTCCTTCTTCTCCTTCTCCTTCTTCTCCTTCTCCTTCTCCTCCCATCCCTCCTCTGCTGTTCCCCATAGCCCTCGCAGCCCGCGGGAGGAGCGGGAATGGAGCAGAGACAGGTCGGGATGGGCAGCGCGGGGCTCTCGGCTGCTCCCACCCCAGCGCTGGGGGCAGGGGGGAAGCCGGTCCGGGGAAAAGGAGAGGGAAACAGGGAAAACTGGGGGCTGCAGATGCCAAGTGGGCCTTGGTGGGGAGCCTGGGCGGGCACTTGCAGCCCTTGGGGCTCCTCTGCAGAGCGTGGAGATCCAGGAGGGGGGAACGCAGAGAGGGGTGGGGGATCCCAGGAGTGGCAGCACTGGGAGTGACTGGTTTGTCCTGGGGTAACTGGAACCTTACTGGAGCAACTGGGAGTGACTGGGCAGGACTAGGAGTATGCTGAGGGCAACTGGGATATACTGGGCGTATCTGTAACCATACTGGAGTGACTGGAACCACACTGGGAACAACCAGGACCATGCTGGGCAGAACTGGGACCACACTGGGAGGAACTGGACGTGAGCGGGAGTGGCTGTGTCTACACTGAGGGCAGTTGAGGGCAATTGACTGGGACCATGCTGGGAGGGACTGGGATCATACGCAGAGTGACTGGAACTATACTAGGGGCAACTGGATTCAAGTGGCATCACACTGGAAGGAACAGGGAACAACTGGGACTATGTTGGAAGCAACTGGGATCCTGCTGGGATCAGAGTGGGAGCTGCTGGGCCCATGCTGGGGGAGACTGGGATCATACTGGATCATACTGGCAGCAACTGGGACTGCACTGAGGGTGACTGGGAGTGGCTGTGAGCAACTGGGATCAGGCTAGAAGCAACTGAGGGCAACTGGGAGTGACTGGGAACATGCTGGGAGCAACTGGGATATACTGGGAGAGACTGAAACCATAGTGGGGTAAATGGGAGTAACTGGAACCACAGTTGGATGATAATGGGAGCAGCTGTGCCCATGCTGGGATCATACTGGGATCCTACTGGGAATGACTGGGATCATAGTGGGACTTACTGGAATAGTACTGGGAGTATCTGAGAATGACGGATCATACTGGAATCAGACTAGGAGTGACTGGAAAGGTGTTGGCTGTGACTGGAACCATACTGGAGGTGACTGGGAGCAATGGAGACCACACTGGGAGCAAATGGGAGCATATTTGGAGTAACTGCAAGTGACTGGATTCATACTGGGAGCAACTGGGCCCACCCTGGGAGTCACTCTTGGAATGATTGGGCTTATACTGGGGGTGACTGTAACCATACTGGGGGTGACTGGCTGCAACTGGGATCACTCTGGGAGCAAATGGCATCATTCTGGGAGTGACTGGGTTGATACTGGGAGCTACTGAAACCACGCTTGAGGCCACTGGGATCATAGTGGGAGTAACTGGAAGCAACTGGGATCATAGCGGAAGTGAATAGGATCATACTGGAGGCTACTGGGATCATGCTGGCATTGAGAGGGAGCAACCTGGATTATGTGTGGGGAAATTGGGACCATACTGGGAGTGACTGGGATCATAGTGGAAGAGACTAGAACAATATTGGGAGTGGCTACAGTCCTACTGGGATAATCCTGGGAGCCACTGGGATTATGTGGCTATGAATGGAACCTGACTGGGAGTTAACTGGGAGCTAGTAGGCCCATGATGGGAGGAAAGTGGACACATTGGGAGCAGCTGGGATCATACTGGGAGTAACTGGGACCACACTTTGGGCAACTGAAAGAAAATGGGATCATGCTGGGGGCAACTGGGAGTAACTGGGAAAGACTGGGATCATTCTAAGAGGACTAGAACCTTACTGGGGCAACTGGGAGTGCCTGGGAACGACTATGAGCATGCCGAGGGCAACTGGGATAGACTGGGAGTGTCTGTAACCATACTCAGCTGATTGGAACCACACTGGGAGCAGTTGGTACCATGCTGAGGGCAACTGGGAGCAAGTGAGAGTGACTTGGGGCCACTCTGGGGGCAACTGGGCATGAGTGCGATCATCCTGGGAGGAACTGGGAACAACTGAAACTATGCTGGGGGCAACTGGGATCATACTGGGATCATAGTGGGATCAGCTGGCCCCATGTTGGGGGAGACTGGGATCACACTGAGGGTGACTGGAGTCATATTGGGATTGACTGGCTGTGGCTGTGGCCAACTGGAATCAGGCTGAAAGCAACTGGGAGGTGGGAATTATACTGGGAATGACTGGGAGCATGCTGGGAGCAACTGGGATATACTGGGAGAGACAGGGAGTCACAGGGATCATATTGGAGGCTACTGGGCTCATGCTGGCAGTGACAGAGAGCAACTGGGATCACTTTGGGGGACACTGGCATCATACTGGGAGGGACTGGGATCCTACTGGGATTATAGTGGGCATCAATGGACCCTGACTGGGGCTTACTGGGAGCTACTAGGCCCATGCTGGGAGCCAAATGGGGATATACTGGGAGCAACTGGGAATGACAGGGTGCATGCTGCTGACAACTGGGATCTACTGGCAGTGACTGGGATAATCCTGGGGGCAACTGAACCATGCTGAGGGAACTGGGAGTGCCTGGGAACGACTACGAGAATGTTCAGGGCAACTGGGATATACTGGGAGTGCTTGAGACCATGCAAGTGGTACCGGGACCACACTGGGAGCGACTGGGAATGTGCTTGGGGGAACTGAGACCACAGCGGGATCAAGTGGGGGGAAAGTGGGAGTGACTGGGGTCCTCCTAGAAGAGACTGGTATCATACTGGACTCATCCTGGGATCGTACTGGGAGTGACTGTGACTATGCTAGGGGCAACTGGGAGAACTGGGAACACACTGGGCAAAAGAGGGAGGAACTGGGAGCAACTGGGACCGTGCTGGGGGCAAATTGCATCATAATAGGGATTGACTGGGAGTGACTGGGTTCATAGTGGGAGCAACAGGGATCCTACAGGGAGTGAGGGGAAGTGACCAGGATCATACTGGGAGTGACTGGGCTCATACAGGGAGCAACAGAGATCCTAGAGGGAGCGAGGGGAAGTGATCAGGATCATACTGGGACTGACAAGGAAACCGGAACCACACGGGGTGGGGGGGGCAACTGGGCTCATACTGGGAGCAGCCACTTCCAGGACCCGGCAGCCCCGAACCCCTTTCCGGCCATCACGTCCCTCCAGACCCCAGACCCCCCCGCCGGGGGTCCCGGCAATCCCAGGGATTCCCCCTCGCAGGGTCCCCCCCCCCAGTGTTCTGGGGGTCTCCTGTCTCTGGGGTCACGCTTAGGGAATCCGGGGCACCCGGGGGTCCCCAAAACCGCTATCCCCCCTCCCCCGCCGGTCCGCACGTGGCCCCGGGCAGAGCTTGGAGGGCCCGGGGCGGGCAGAGCCCAACCCCCACCGGGGGGGGGACCCGCATGCCCCCGCCCCCATTGGGGCTCTGCCCGAACCGCCACCAGGACACCCCAAAAACACCTCCCGGGGAGCCCCGATGTCCCCGTGCGAATCATTTGCGGCTCGGGTTTGGAGTCCGGCAAACTCCACACCTTCTCCACCAAAAACACCCCCAAACCCAGAGACCCCCCTGGATACATGGGGCGATCTCCCTCTCCCCTCTCACCTGCGGGATGGGGACGGCGATGGTCCAGGGGGGGCTGCGAATTCAGGGGAGACCGGGACCACATGGCTCCTTCCACCTCGCTCGTTGTCTCTCTCTTCCTCCCCCTCCTCGTCTTCCATCCCTTCTCCTCCTTCTCCGCCCTAATCCCACCTCCTCTTTCGCCCAATTCCTTCTCCCGTTTCTCCTACTTCCATCGCTTCCCGCTCTCCTCCCTCCCTCCTTCCCCTCCTCCTCTCCCTGGGGCTCGTCTGGATCAGCCCGGGCAGCTGGGCTGCACTTGGCTTCCTTTGTGTCCCTGGTTCCCCTGGCACAGCACCTGCCCAGCGCCGAGGGGACAGCAATGGGAGCGGGGCAGTTTGGGGTGAGGTTCAGTGTGTGTGCCCGGGATAAATCCCAAATCCTTCCCTAAGGAGCAGAGAGTGCTGACAGAGCACAGGATGCTCTGCTGAGCACGGGATGGCCCCGGGGGTGATGTCAGACAAAGCTGGGATGGGAGTGCCAAAGAACAGGAGGAGGAGGAGAAGGAGGCAGAGCGGGCAGGAGAGGAGGGACACAGGAGGAAGAGGAAGTGCGGGGGGCGGGGGGAGGGGGAGTGGGAGGAAGAGGACGGATGGAGGACGAGTAGAAAGAGAAGCAGCAAAAGGAGCGTGCGTGCATCGCTCTCTGTGTCCGCAACCCTCGGCCCCGAGAGCATCGCCCCCCCGGGGCATCCCGCAGGTGACCGGGCAGGGGGAGCTCGCCCCAAATATCTTGGGCGGTGCCTGGGGTTCTTTTTGGGAGGGGGGTATTTTTGGACCCTGTAGGACTCCAGCACCGAGTCCCAAATGTCTTTGTTGGTTGCCGGGAGGGGTTTTTTTTGGGGGGGCGGAACGGCGCGGATGTTTGGTTCTTGCAGGACTCCAAGGGAGAGTGGCAAATGCCCCTTGGGGGGATATTGGAGTGTCCCCTAGACGCGAGTTTTTTGGGGGGTCCCGCTGGTGGCTGCCGGGAAAAATGGGATGGGATGGCATGGGATGTGGATTGGTGTGTGTGATGATGTCTGGGGGAGGGGGATGGGTGGGATGGGGCTTGGGATGAGGCTGCTGAAGGATAGGGGTGACGAGGCCGGGCGGAACACCACTCCTTAGGCGCTTCCGGGGTATTTGCCACCTCTGAGGGAGTTTCGGGGTACCCCTAACCTTCCGGGGGTGGCACTGGCAGCGGGGGACACGTGGCGCCGACACCTCGGGCCCCACCTGCGCTCCCCTCGCCCCCAGCGCTCCAGGGAGCGGAATTTGGGGAGGGGGAGGTGTGGGGCGGGCAGGCCGGGCCCCCCCGCTGGGCGCTGTCCCGTTGGGGCCGAGTGCGGGGGGAGCTGTCCCGCGGGGCCCGGCCCTGCCCGGGCACGGCTGATGCCGCCCGCCCGCGCTCCGCACTGCTCCGGCCTGGTGCTCGCAGTGCCGCGCGGGCCGGGGCCGCTTTGGGGACCCCCCAGGGCAGAGCGCGGCTGCTTTGGGGCTGTGGGCACCTGGCCGGCGCTGGGCATGGGCCGTGTGGGGGCAGCTGGGGCCGTCCTGGTGGCACTGGTGGTGCTGGGAGTGCCCCCGACCGCGGGGTGAGCGGGGGGCGCGGTGAGAATGGGGGCGGGGCTGGGACCCCAAAGTGAGCGAAATGGGGATTGGGACCCCCAAAGTGGGCAGGAGGGGCCTGGAAGCCCCAAAACCAATCATGGGAGAGGGGATTGGGGATTGAGAGGACGATGGTGAAAGGGACAGAAGAGCAGTGGAAAAGAGGGGTCTGGGACCCCCAAAGAGAGCGGGAGGGGGATGGGACACGGAAATTGAATTGGGAGGGGTGTGTGGATTGGGAGAAGAATGGGAAAGGGGAGGAGAGGGGAGGGAAAGGTGGGGTAGGGACGAAAGAAGTGCGGTTCCATGGGGGTCCAGCCCTGTCCCCCAGCACTTGATCCCCAGGGCAATTCCCTGGGGCTCTGTGGGAGGTGGATCTGCACTGGGGGGGTCCCTAAGCCCCCTGTCCATCCCTGGGGTGATCAGGAGGTTCCCCCCACCCAGCAACCTCTGCTGAAGCAGCTGTGGGGCAGAGGAGGTTGGGGAAGGGAGTCTGGGGTGGGTGCAGAGGAGGAGCAGGAGGATGAGGAGGGACAGAGGAGGAGCAGCAGAAAAAGGAGGAGCAGGAGAACCATGAGGTTTCACCACCCACTGCGTCCGCAGCAGCCCCCGGCTCCGGAATCATTGCCCCCCCACATTCCATAGGTGACCAGGGAGGGGGAGCTCAACCCAAATCTATCTGGGTTTCTTCAGGAGGGTTGTTTTTTTCTGGAGGAGTGTTTGGAACTCACAGATTCTGGAATTGAACCCCAGATATCTTTGCATGTCCATGGTGGGGATTTTCTGGGCCAGAGGGGATGTTTGGAGCTTGCAGGACTCCAAAGCTGAGCCTTAAATGCGCCTTCGGGAAATACTCGAGGGGGTCCATGTGGGAATTGCCCGGTATTGATGGGACAGGACACTGGTTTTGGCGATCCCCAGGAGAGCTGGGGGGTGGAACGCAGGACTCCCGGAGTGGAGAGAGCAGAGAGGGGCGATAGTAGAGCTGGGGGACCCCCAGCAGCCTGGAGAGGTGGGGGATCCTGGAGATGAGGCAGGGCCGGGACACTGTGACGCAGAAAGGGGCGGCAGAGAGAGGGGGAATGCCCAAGTGCCTGGAGTGGGGGGAGCCTGAAGAGGGGGACCCTGGGAGCCCTGGGAGCCAAAGCACCATCAGGGAAGAAGGGACCCCTGGGACCAGCAAAACCCCACGGCATCCCTAAGCAGGAGCCCGGAGAAGGGGGATCCCCAGGACCCACAGGAGCCCCAGCAGCTTTGAGAAGGGGGAACCCCAGCACCCCAAAGTCAGGAGACTGGAAAGGGGGAACTCCTGGGAGACATTTTTTGGGGTCACTCTTGATTTTTGGAGGATTTTATAGGCACAAAACACTCAGTGACTTCTAGAGATAGACTTGGCCAGGTGGAACCCTTAAGCCAAGGCACTCACACCTTTTTTTCCCCCAAACCAGGATTTCCCATCCCAAACCTTGGCCCGATGGAGGAAGAGGAAGATGGCCCAGGACGCGCAGGCAGGTGAGGAGGAAGTCAGTGCCCCTTTCCCCCTCTCTTCTGCTCCGTGTCCCAGCTGAGCATCGCCCCCGGCTGCAGGACAACCCCACTGCCGACGCTGTCCTGCAGGGACAGATTGGGGGGATGTCCTTCCCCTTCCCTGGGGCACGGAGGCAAATCCAATCCTCTCCTTGTCCTTCCTCCCCAGGCAATGAGCTGCAGACGGAGACCAGGGAGGACAAACCCTTGGGGCAGAACCTGGTGGAAGAGGCCGTTTTGAGTGGCTCCATGGCACCGGAGTTCAAGAGGAAGGAAAAGCCCCAGAAATGCCGCACAAGGAGGGGCTGCAAACACAGCCCAGGGCACTCTGAGGAGGAAAGACCCACCCCGTGCCAGGAAGGCGTCCGGAGCTTCAGCCAGAGCTCGGCTCTGGTGGTCCCTGAGCAGCTCCATGATGGGGAGAAGCCCTACAAGTGTGGGGAATGTGGGAAGGGCTTCAGCAAGAGATCCCACCTGATCCGCCACCAGATGATCCACAGAGGGGAGAGGCCCTATGAGTGTTCTGTGTGTGGGAAGAGGTTTCAGAGCAGCTCCAACCTCCTCAGGCATCAGCGGATTCACAGAGAGGAGAGGCCCTTCCACTGCCCTGACTGCAGGAAGGGCTTCAAGCAGAACTCCACCCTCATCACTCACCGGCGCATCCATACAGGAGAGAGACCCTACGAGTGTGGGGAATGTGGGATGAGCTTCAGCCAGAGCTCCAACCTGATCTGCCACCAGAGGACCCACACAGGAGACCGGCCCTATGAGTGTTCTGTGTGTCGGAAGAGCTTCAGCCAGAGCTCCAGCCTGATCTGCCACCAGAGGATCCACACTGGAGAACGGCCCTATGAGTGTGGGGTATGTGGGAAAAGCTTCAGCAACAGCTCCATCCTGATTTGCCACCAGATGATCCACACTGGGGAGAGGCCCTTTGAGTGTTCCGAGTGTGGGAAGACGTTTCGGACCAGCTCAGATCTCCTCATGCATCAGCGGATTCACACAGAGGAGAGGCCCTTCTGATGCCCCGATTGCAGGAAGGGCTTCAAGCACAACTCCACCCTCATCAGGCACCAGCGCATCCACAGCGGGGAGAGGCCCTATGAGTGTCCCGAGTGTGGGAAGAGCTTCTCCAGTAGCTCTCACTTGACCCGACACCAGCAGAGCCACCAGTAAGGGAAGCCCTGTGAGTGCTCTGAGTGTGGGAAGAGCTTTGTGCGCTGCTCCAACTTCATCACCCCACAGATGACCTACATTGGGCAAAGCCCTGGTGACCCACACTCCCAGTGACCTACACTGGCAGGACTCCTGGATGGTGGCTTCCACGTCCTCAGATTCCGTGTAGCCACCTGGGCAAACGCAGGGGCAGGAACATCCATTGGGACTCAGATTGACATTGGAGATTCATTGGGAAGAGCTGATTTATTAACGTTACACCCTAGAAGATCTCACCATCTGTGTCCAGTTGTTTCTTCTGGTGGCATCAAGCAACGCTGGTGGATCTTGGAGGTCTTTTCTGACCGAAATAATTACCTTCTTCATCCTGTCAAAACTACCAAAATTGGGGTAAAAATAAAGAAATGAAACAAAGAGATTGAAATCTGCACCATTTTCCTGGGATTTGAGGGTGAATTTGGGGTTCATCAAGGGTTTGGGTGTTCTGGGGCTGCCCAGGCCAAGGGACAGTGCCATGATCTCATAGTTGTGCCAGCAGAACGTGTCCACCTGAGCCCATCTGTTCTCCAGGAATTCCGGTTGTCTGTCCCAGTCCCTTGCCTTGGTGTCCCCATTTGGGGTGTGCCCCTCCAAGTGCCCAAATCGCTGCTGAAGTGCTTGAGCTGCTCCCGGCTGTGGGTGTTCCTGTCCACCCACGTCTCCTGGTCAGTGCCATGGGGGGCTGGCAGGGGCATTTGGGGATCCTGTGGGGATAGGGAGGGCCTTTTGTGGTTCTTGGTGACATCTGTGGTGCTGCGAGGGGTTTTGGTGGGGTCTGTGAGGGAGGTTTGTGGTCCAGGCTGGGGTGTGTGGCTTGGAGAGGTATTGGGTGGGTCTCAGGGGAGATGGGAAAGGGCTGGGCTTTCCCATCTGGGCTTGGGGCTGCAGCAGGAAGAGGCCGATGGGAAGCAGCTCCTGCAGGTGGGACAGTGCTTGGGCTCAGGGCAAGGTCCTGCCCTGCACACCTGGCTCAGGTGTGACACTGCCCTGCGAAGGGAGTGGGACATTGCCATCCCCACAGCTCAGGGCTGGGAGCAGCACTTGGAGCATGGACATGGAAATACTGGGAGCAACTGGGAGCACCCTGAGGCTGTGAATTATCCCCCAGCACTGCCTTTCCAGGCCAGCCCTCCATGTGAGAAATGCTCCTTAGGCCCGGGCCTTGAGCAACAGCCCCTGGGCTCAGCTCCTGTGCAGCTGATCACAAACACTGTCTGCTCCCAGGCACTGCTGCTGTCCAACGAGCTCCTGCTTTCTTTAGGAACAGCCTTGGGAACTGTTTTTCTTCCCTCAATGGCACAACATCGCTGTTCCCACACTGTCAAAGAAAGCTGTTGATCTGAAGTGCCGCCAGGAGGAACCATTGCTGTGCCTAAAGCCCATCTCTTGAGGCCCTATAAACAGCAATCCAAAATTAGCTCCTTGGAGCTGTCCTGGAGCAGCTCCTCCCTCTGAGTGGGGCCTCTCCGAGCTGGGAACTCTCCTGTTTGCTGCACTCGGGGCATCCCTGAACAACGAGGGACCCTGCGCCGATCCCCCACTCCTCGAGGCTCAACCCTTTGCCCTCTGGGGAGATGCAAAAGCATCCAGAGTGAGCATTTCCCTGCCCTTGAGGGGAATTTCTGACAGGTCCCTGGCACTGACTCTGTCTGTCTCTGTGCTTTCGTATCTGCTTATGGCAAATACAGGAAAAGTGCTGCTCTCTTAGGTGTTTAAGTCCTTTAGGTATCTAAGTAAGTTAGGCCTGTTAGTAAGTTTAATTAAAGTTCTGTTAAGTTAAATGCTCTTAAGTGTGGTTCCTTTGCTAAATTGTTAGCAATTGTTGTCAAGTACTGTTAAGTGCTGTCAAGCCTTTGGGCCGTATTCCACTTTTACCCTTTTCTATCCTTTTGTCACACACACACACACACAGACACATACACATACACAGATCTTGATTTATTTTGGTTTGGATTGATTGACTGGAGTCTGTTGCTTTTTTTCCTCAATCCCTTAACCATCTAGTCAGGAGTAGAGTGAACTGTGCCAATGAACTCTCTTGTGCCATCACTTTATATAAAGTCTGGTTTTTACCTACCCTGCCTTGCTGGTGATTCTTTAAATCATCTCAAACACTCCTTTGGAACAACAGCCCCATGCTCTTCTTCCTCCTCAGCCTCTCCCTACTCGACCTGGGCTCCATCTGCACCACTGTCCCCAAAGCCATGCACAGTTCCCTCTGGGACACCAGGGCCATCTCCTATGCAGAATGTGCTGCTCAGCTCTTTTTCTTTCTTTGCTTTGCATCTGCAGAGTGTTTTCTTGCCACAGTCATGTCCTATGATTGCTCTGTGTCCATCTGCAAAGCCCTGCACCACGGGACCCTCCTGGGCAGCAGAGCTTGTGCCCACATGGCAGCAGCTGCCTGGGCCAGTGGCTTTCTCACTGCTCTGCTGCACACAGCCAATCCATTTTCCCTGCCCCTGTGCCAGGGCAATGGCCTGGGCCAGTTCTTCTGTGAAATGCCCCAGATCCTGAAGCTCTCCTGCTCACCCTCACATTACCTCTGGGAAGTTTGGCTTATCATGGTTAGTGCCTGTTTAGGCTCTGGGTGTTTCGTGTCATTGTTTTCTCCTATGTGCAGATCTTCAGGGCTGTGCTGAGAGTCCCCTCTGAGCAGGGCTGGCACAAAGCCTTTTCCACGTGCCTCCCTCCCGTGGCCGTGGTGTCCCTGTTTGTCAGCACTGCTGTGTTTGCCCATCTAAAGCCCTCGTGCATCTCCTCCCCATCCCTGGATCTGCTGGTGGCACTTCTGCTCTCAGTGGTGCCTCCAGCACTGAACCTGCCCTTTCCCTGGGGCAGGACCACCCACGGTGGCTGTCAGGGCCACCCAGCCTGTCACCTGGGGTGCCCTGCACTGCTGCTCACCCCAACATGTGACTCCATCACCCTCCACGAGCTCTGCAGACGGTGCTGCTCGGGCAGGGAGGTGCTGCAGAGGGCCAGGTGGGCCTCGTGTCCTGCCCAGCAGACCCCTCACAGCCCACGGGTCCTGACCCCGCTGAGCTTTCGGGGGGTGTTGGCTGTCTCTGCCTTGCCATCCCGCAGCTGCCAGCACACAATGCTGGCCCCTGCACGTCCCACTGCTCCTCCAGGACTCTGCCCCACATCCAGCCCTGCAGGATCTCCTCGTGCCCATCCCATCAGCTCCTGCTGCCCACCAGCCGCAGGGACATGGAGACGGCAGGGCCTGGGGACAGCAGAGATGTCAGCACCCCAGGGGGCACTGGGGATCCCCTGGCTGCTGCTGCTGCTGCTGCTGCTGGGGGCAGTTGGGCACCACTGCGGCTGGGCTGGGGTTTGCCCAACACTCACCTGAGCCAAGGACAGCAGCAGCATTCCCGTGGGAGCAGGGTGAGGCCCCCAGGGCAGTCACTGGGCACTGCTCCGGGTGGGCTTCCGTCCCATCCCAGTGCCATGAGTCCCTCCAGATGAATCCCACCAAAGAGGGTAACAATAAAACTCTACAGACAAAGGTCTCTAAAGCAGGTATTTGTTTGTTCAGCACTGGATCCACTGGGGATCTTTCCTCCAGACACGCACACCGAATGTTTCCTTGCTCAGCTTTTACTACACAAAGGTATACATATTCATTATAAGTTCATACATATGCAACATTAGGTGGAGTTACTATGATGAGTTCCAAGAAATCATTTACATAAGTTCACTCCTACTTGCGCTTGTGCAGTGCATTCTGGTGGTCCTGGTCAGGGGTCTTCAGGATGAAGGCCCCAAGTCTTCCTCGTTAGTGCACTTTTCACCTGTCCGCACTGTCGGTGTATGCTGGTTCAGCTCTTCTTGTGGTTAGTCTGTTAGCTATTTCTATTGTTAGTATATCTTGTTTAAAAGCTTAATTATGAAAGGAATGAGAGGGAGATGTCTCTGCAAACGAACTGTGGGGCTTGCTGATAGATTAGGCCAGATACTGATAGGTGACAGAAGCAATGGGAGGAAGCATAAATTCCATAGGAATTCCATTAATTGACACAGACTGTTACTCACCCAAGGCCATGCTAAATCCCTGGACTTAGAGAAAAAGAACAGAGACAGAAAGAAAGAAAGAAAGAGGGGAGGAATGTACATTAGAAGGGGACCTGTGTTCATCCAGGTGCCTACGGAGATCCAGAAGGACATGGAGACCACCTGCCAGGTGTCTTCCCAATGTGGGTGACAGGGAATGTGGGTCACCAGGGCTCTTCCCAACGTGGCTCCTCTGATGGGGGATGAAGCTGGAGCAGTGCACGAAGCTCTTCCTGCACTCAGGGCACTCACAGGGCTTCCCTTATCGGTGCCTCCGTTGGTGTTGGATCAAGTTAGAGCTCTGGGTGAAGCTCTTCCCACACTCAGGGCACTCATAAGTCCTCTCCCCGGTGTGGATGCGCTGGTGCCTGATGAGGTGGGAGTTGTGCTTGAAGCCCTTCCTGCAGTCAGGGCAGCGGAAGGGCCTCTCCTCTGTGTGAATCCGCTCATGTACGAGGAGATGGGAGCTGGTCTGAAACCTCTTCCCACACTCCCTACACTCATAGGGCCTCTCTCCAGTGTGGCTCCTCTGGTGGACAATCAGCCTAGAGCTCGTACTGAAGTTCTTCCCACACTCCCCACACTCATAGGGCTTCTCCCCTGTGTGGATCCTGTGGTGGACGATCAGGTCAGAGCTCCGGCTGAAGCTCTTCCCACACTCCCCACACTTGTAGGGACGTTCCCCAGTGTGGATCCGCTGGTGGACAATCAGGTTGGAGCTCATGGTGTAGCTCTTCCCACACTCCCCACACTCATAGGGCCTCTCCCCGGTGTGGACCCTGTGGTGGACGGTCAGGTCATGGCTGTCTCTGAAGCTTTTCTCACACTTGGGACACTCATAGGGCCTCTTCCCAGAGTGGCACTGCTGGTGGACAATAAGGGTTGAGCTCGTGCTGAAGCTTTTCCCACATTCCCCACACTCATAGGGCCTCTCCCCTGTGTGGATCCTCTGGTGGCAAATCAGGTTGTTCCTCCACCTGAAGCTCTTCCCACATTCCCCACACCTGAAGGACTTCTCCCCATTTTGAAGCTGCTCATGCATCACCAGGTCTGAGCTCTGGCTGAAGCTCTGGTCACCTTCCCAGCACAGGGTGGGTCTTTCCTCCATGGAGCACCCTGGGCTGTGTTTGGAGCCTCTCCTCGTGTGGGATCTCCGTGGGTTTTCCTCCCCATTGGATTCTTGCACTATGGAGCCACTCAAAATTGCCTCTTCCACGAGGTTCTGCCCCAAGGATTTGCCTTCCCCTGGTCCTCGGCTCATTCGCTGGGGGAGGAAAGACAAGGAGAAGATTTGGGATTTCCCTCCGTGCCAGAGGGAAGGGGAAGGACATCCCCCAATCCGTCCCCGGCAGGACAGCGTCAGCAGTGGGGCTGTCCTGGAGCCAGGGGCGATGCTGGCCTGGGAGATGGAGGAGCAGACAGGGGGAAAGGGGCACTGATTTCCTCCTCACCTGCCTTGGGTTCCCGGGCCATCTTCCTCTTCCTCGCAGCCTCCTTCTCCATCCAGCCAAGGTTTGGGAATGGGAAATCCTGGTTTGGGTAAAAAAAGGGTGTGAGTGCCTTGGGCTTGTGGTTCCTCCTGCCCAGGTCCAGCTCTAGAAGTCACCGGCTGTTTTGTGTCTATAAAATCCTCCAAAAATCAAGAGTGACCCCAAAAAAAGCCTCCCAGGAGTTCCCCCTTTCCTGTCTCCTGTCTTTGGGGTGCTGGGGTTCCCCTTCTCAAAGCTGCTGGGGCTCCCATGGGTCCTGGGGATCTCCCTTCTCCAGGCTCCTGCTCAGGGGTTTTGATGGTCCCAGGGGTCCCTTCTTCCCTGATGGTGCTTTGGCTCCCAGGGCTCCCAGGGTCCCCCTCTTCAGGCTCCCCCCCACTCCAGGCACTCGGGGCTTCCCCCTCTCTCCGCCGCCCTTTCAGTGTCACAGTGTCCTCGCCCTGCCTCATCTCCAGGATCCCCCACCCCTCCAGGCTGCTGGGGGTCCCCCAGCTCTCCTATTGCCCCTCTCTGTTCTCTCCACTCTGGGAGTCCTGCATTCCACCCCCTGGCTCTCCTGGGGATCCCCAAAACCGATGTCCTGTCCTGCCAATACAGGGCAATTCCCACATGGATACCCCCCAATATTCCACCAATGTACATTTATGGCTCACCTTTGGAGTTGTGCAAGATCCAAACATCCCCTCAAGCCCAGAAAATCCTCACCAGGGACATGCAAAGATATCTGGGGCTCAGTTCCAGGATCTGTGAGTTCTAAACACTCCTCCAGAAAAAAAGGCTCCTGGAGACCCCCTGAGAGATTTGGGTCGAGCTCCCCCTCCCCGGTCACCTGTGGAATGTGGTGGGGGCAATGATCCCAGAGCTGGGGGTGCTGCAGACACAGTGGGTGGTGAAACTTCATGGCTCTCCTGTTCCTCCTTTTCCTTCTGCTCTTTCTCCTGCTCCTTCTCCTCTCTCCCTCCTCTTCCTCTCACTCCTCCTCTGCTCTCACCCCAGACCCCCCTTCCCCACCCTTCTCTGCCCCACGGCTGCTGCAGCACAGGCTGCTAGGATAGGGGAACCCCCCGATCAGCCCCAGGGATGGACAGGGGGCTTTGGGACCCCCCCAGTGCGAATCCACCTCCCCCAGAGTCGCAGGGAATTGCTGCAGGGATCAAGTGCTGGGGGTGAGAAACGGGTAGTCAATAGGCAACTCAAGTTAACTATTGAGAGACAGAATATGTAAATTCTAAAACCTAGAAAAACAGAATTCCCTTAATCTTGTCAAGATAACAGGGACAAGAATCTGTTTGAGGCCAGCACAGAAACCCTGAATCACCCACCAACAACTGCACATGCTCCAGAGAGAAATGTGAAAAGTGCACTGTGATGAAGACTACCCGGTCTTCATCACAGAAAGACCTCCAAAGACCAACAGGACACACAGCCCATGTGTGGCACACATGATAATGACATTAATGATTTCTGAGAAATGATTTGTATAACCATTCCTATCCCAGGGAATGTAATGAATATTCATGAATGTTACCCATAACATGGTGTGTTGGAAGTGCCGGGTGTGTGTGTGTTTTGGAGGAGCGATCCCCCACACCTGGCACGCCGAATAAAGCAAATACCCACTTCTTTGACTTTGTCTCTGAAGTGTCTCTGGGCCTGCTTGGGGCGAATCAGGGGACAGGGCTGGACCCCCACGGAACCGCCCCTCTTCTGTCCCAACCCCACCTTTCCCTCCCCTCTCCTCCCCTTGCCCATCCTTCTCCCAATCTGCAGACCCCTCCCAAATCAATTTCGGTGTCCCATCCCCCTCCCGCTCTCTTTGGAGGTCCCAGCCCCCTCTTTTCCCCTGCTCTTCTGTCCCTTTGCCATCATCCCCTCAATCCCCACCCGCCCCCCCCATGATTGGTTTTGGGGCTGCCAGGCTCTTCCAGCCCAGTTTGGGGATCCCAACCCCCGTTTCGTTCAATCTGGGCTCCCAGCCCCCGCCCCCCTTCTCACCGCGCCCCCCGCTCACCCCGCGGCCGGGGGCACTCCCAGCACCACCAGTGCCACCAGGACGGCCCCAGCTGCCCCCACACGGCCCATGCCCAGCGCCGGCCAGGTGCCCACAGCCCCAAAGCAGCCGCGCTCTGCCCTGGGGGGGTCCCCAAAGCGGCCCCGCCCCGCGCGGCACTGCGAGCACCAGGCCGGAGCAGTGCGGAGCGCGGGCGGGCGGCATCAGCCGTGCCCGGGCAGGGCCGGGCCCCGCGGGACAGCTCCCCCCGCACTCGGCCCCAACGGGACAGCGCCCAGCGGGGGGGCCCGGCCTGCCCAACCCCCACCTCCCCCTCCCCAAATTCTGCTCCCGGGGGGCGCTGGGGACGAGGAGGTGCAGGTGGAGTCAAGAGGTGCTGGAGCCACGTGTTCCCCCGCTGCCAGTGCCACCCCCCGAAGGATTAGGAAGTAACCCAGAACTCCCTCACAGGTGGCGGGTACCCCGCAAGCCCCTAAGGAGTAGGGTCTACCCCCCCTGCTTCATCATCCCGAAGCTTCAGCTGCCTCATCCCAGGCCCCATCCCACCCATCCCCCTCTCCCAGACTTCATCCCGCACACCAATCCACATCCCACCATGCCGGGCCCCATCCCATCCCATTTCTCTCGCCAGCCGCCACCGAGACCCCCGAAAAACCCGCGTGTTGGGGACTCCCCAATATCCCCCCAAGGGGCATTTGCAACTCACATTTGTAGTCCTGAATGATCCAAACATCCTCCCTCCACGAAAAAAACCAAGAAACAAACCCTCCCGGATCAACCAAAAATACAAGGCCCTGTGGCACCACAAGGCCCAAAAAGAACCTCACGCAACCCCCAAGATCTTTGGGGCGAGCTCCCCCTGCCCCGTCACCTGCGGGATGCCCGGGGGGGTGATGCTTCCGGGGCCGAGGGCTGCGGACACAGAGAGCAATGGACGCACGTGGCAGCTCCTTTAGCTGCTTCTCTTTCTGGTCCTCTATCCCTCTTTCCCCTCCCCCCCCGCGCCTCCCACTCCTCGTTCTCCATCCCTCCTACCCACTCTCCCTTCTTCCTCCTCTGTCCCTCCCTCCTCCTCCCCTGCGCGCTCCTCCTCCTCCTGTTCTTTGGCACTTCCATCCCAGCTTTCTCTGACATCACCCCCGGGGCCATCCCGTGCTCAGCAGAGCATCCTGTGCTCTGTCAGCCCTCGCTGCTCCTTAGGGAAGGATTTGGGATTTATCCTGGGCACACACACTGAACCTCACCCCAAACTGCCCCGCTCCCATTGCTGTCCCCTCGGCGCTGGGCAGGTGCTGTCCCAGGGGAACCAGGGACACAAAGGAAGCCAAGTGCAGCGCAGCTGCCCGGGCTGATCCAGACGAGCCCCAGGGACAAGGTCCTGCAGAGCCCCACGGAGCCCTGGGCTCCTCCCTGGGAACGGGCTGTGTTGTGGCTGCCCCAGCGGCCAGAGCGAGTCCTGGAGCTCCCCCAGCGCTGCTGCAGCAGGACCCAGGTTCCACCTTCTGTGCCAGGCCCTGCCCAGGGGCCATCAGATCCATTGGCTCCGTGCAAAAAGGGAAGACAAGAAGAACGGATTGGAGGCAGCCACCAAGGACCTCAAGCAAATTGTTGAGGAACATGCAGACCTTGAGCTGCCGTTTGCAAAGTTGCAGCTGGCAGAGTTCTGTGGTGCAGGAGACCCAGCACGAGAAGAGGAGACCTACAAGGAGCTGCAGGAGAAACACCCTGTGGCTCAAAGGCCATCATGGCCTGAATGTCTGCTGGAAAAAGTTCTTCCTTTATGGGAAGAGATCCCAGGATGAGGCAAAAGCAAAGTTCATGGCTGGTGACAAGATTCCCGTGCAGAGAGAGCAGAGGAGGGACTGCAGACAGAGATTGGGAGCCCGGGAGGAGGGAGGGGTGGGGAGGGTATTTTTAGGGTTTGTTTAAGTTTTTCTTCTCCTATACTGGGATTTGTTTAGAAATGAATTCCATTAATTTCCCCAGCTTGGGTTTCTTGTGCCCCTGATGGTGAGCAGTGAGTGACCTCTCCCTGCCCTTAGCCAAGCCCAGAGCCTTTCCTGCCGTGTTCTGTGTCCTGCACCTGTGAGGAGAGTGCCAGAGCAGTTCTGGTGGCACCGGGCACCCGGCCAGGGCCAGCCCAGCCCAATAATCCCTGCCATTCATTCCCTGCACTCCATGGCTAAGCGGCCGCAGGACGGGTCCGGCTGCGCGGGCAGGCGGCTCCAGAAGCACCAAGTGCACGAAATGGGACAGAAGGAGGAGGCAGGGGGTGCCGGGGGTGAATCTCCTTCCTCCGAGCCGGCAGGGACAGGAGGGAGAGACTGGAGAAAAGGAAATGAGAGAGGAGGGACGAGGCTGGAGCTGTGGAAACTGCAGGGATGCAGGGGCAGCCGGGAATTTAGTTTTCCAAATCGCTGGGGTGAAAGGAAGTGCTGTGAAATCCTTCATGGAAAAGAAAGGAGAAATAGCGATTGATGGAAATCGACTCAGTTTATCCCTCTGGATTGCAAAAGCTGACAGACCCCGAGGGCCGGTGGACACACATCATCGCCCAAGGGATCAGAGGTGCGGCTGGTGGGGCTGGAAGCTCCGTCCAGCAGCTCCGCTCCCGCCCCCCAAACCTCGGGCTGGAGCGTGGGCTCTGGGACACAGCCCCGTGCTGGGGGGACAGAGCCGCTGCTGGGGCCATCGCTGTGTCCAGGGCATCCCTTATGGCCCTCGTGCAGCTCCAAGCTCCCGAGGGCTCCCCGAGGCTTTCTGGGGCTGTCCCTCCTCCCCAAATCTGTTGGGTTTAATGCCCGAGTGCGGCACCCCCGTGCCCTGTGGCAGCAGCCGGTGCCGGGCCTCAGCCCCGGGAGCCGAGCTAATGCCCGGCCGTGCCCAGGACGGACTGAGGGGAGGGGACTTCATAAGGCACCCACGCACCCCTCGCTGTGCTGAAAAGGTTTTTTTGTGCATCGGAGCGATTTCCTGGGATTTCTGGGCTCCGTGGGGCCGCGGCGGCGGCAGCGGGACCGGCGGGGTCCGGCCCGTGGGGGCGGCCGAGGCTGAAAAGTGCGCGGCGGCCCCAGCGCGGTGCGTGAGGGCTGAGCGGAGCTGGGTGGGAACAATCCCCGGAACCCCCCCGGTGCCCGAGGTCTGAGCGGAGCTGGTTGGGAACACCCCGCTCGTCTCCGCCGCTCCAAGCCGCTTCCCCAGCTCCGCCTGCCGCCGCCGCTCGGCCCCGACGCGATTCCGCGGGGTCGCCGCTCGTCGTGACACTGGAGGGGTCGATCCGAGCCGAGCCCCGCCCGTCCCTCCCTGAGGCTCTTTCAGTGACACGGAGCGGCCGAAAGCCCCCGGTGCCACCCCGACGATCCCTCGGTGCAGGTTTTCTAGTCGCAGACAGCGGCCACTCCCGGTGCTGTTCTTTTTAACTTTTTATTTGAATCTCTATATCTTATCCTATTCGCAACTCCCATCCCACGCCCCTCCGCTGCGGCTCTTTCACCGCCGCCGCTCGTCGCCGCTCTCTCGGTGCAGCTCTTCAGTGACACGGCCCGGCCGAGCCGCCCCTCGGTGCGGCTCTTTGATTGCATTTTCTTCTTTTCTCTGTCTTTTCTGTCGTTCGCACCTCGCCCGTCCCGCCGAGCGACTCCTTCAGGGCCCCGGGAGCGCTCTTCAGGGCCCCGGCCCGCGGCCGCTCCCCGAGGCCTCCCCGCTGCTCGCGGGGATCGGACACCGCCGGCGGCCCCGGACCCTTCTTGTTCTCCTTGCTGCTGCCGGGATTCAGCCCCCGCCGCCGCCCGGCTCCTTCTGCCGGCCCTGCCCGGCACGGAGCGGCGCTGCCGCTGACGGGGCCGGAGCGCGGCTGCGACACGACTGCCCCGCGCCTCGGGACCGGGCCGAGGAGTGACCGCACGGGTGGGGAGGGACCCCCGCTGGACAGGGCAGGGACTGAGCCCATGGGAGGGACCCCCCGCTGGACAGGGCAGGGACTGAGCCCATGGGAGGGATCCCCCGCTGGACAGGGCAGGGACTGAGCCCATGGGAGGGATCCCACGCCGGAGCAGGGGAAGGATTCCTGCCCCTGAGGGGAAGCAGGGGCACGAACTGACCGTGATTCCCCTATCCCTTCTCCCTGCACCGCTGGGCAGAGCAGGGAGGGAGCCGGGGATAAAGTGAAGTCCGGGAAGGAGACAGAGATCGGGAGATGGTATTTTTCCCCAGGATTTATTTTACTCCTCACTCTCCTGTTCTGATTTGCGGAATCCCAACTCCCATTCATTTCCCCACGTTGGGGCGGCTGTGCCCGTGATGGCGATGTCTGAGTGACCTCTCCCTGCCCTTATCCCGACTCACGAGGACTCGGATTCGTTTAAATTCCGTGGAATTAACTGTGATTTGGGGCAGCCGGAGCAAAGCAGCTGAAACCACAGGGGGCTTGAGAGGGACTAAAGCAGGGGAGGAGTTGAGGCTGTCCCGAGGGAACTCTTCCAACACGAACCTTCGTGGGGTCTTTCTATGGGAATTTTGTTGAATGTTTACATTCATCCTTACAAATCAGAGTGAAAAGTGGAGCTGAGCTTTCAACTTGAAATGAAGGAATCCGACGTGCAGTTTGGGACCTGATATAAATTAATTCACAAGCTGAAATTTTTACTACATAATTTTGAATATTTATTAATAGAGCAAAGGCAAAAACAGCGCTGGACGCTTAGCAATTTTGCCAGAGGCGCACCCATCCATTGTACTGTGAACTTAAGTACTTTCTTTAACTCTTACATATTCATTACACCCAGAAGGCAATTTACACTTCACTCAACGGACCCCCTCCGATCCCTGTCCCCTTCTGCCAGCGAAGGCGCCTGTCTTGGAGTCTCGGATCCTCTGGATTGTCTCAGAACTGAAGGCTGAAATCCTCCCGTCTATGTTTCCTCAGTTCCAACTTAATTTGTGGTTGACAATTCCTTTTGGGAGGTGTAAGTCAAGAAAACAGACTTCCTGGGATGCCTATGGTTATCTTCCTTGTTTCTTTAAGAAGTCTTGATCCCTGGCTCTGTGGTTTATCAGCTTAAAAGCCATTTATTACCATGTATTTATTACTACGTTTTCTAACATATCACAACTATTTCGAAGTTGCAATTGACCCTAACCTTTTTCTAATAAATTATATTTTATCTTAACACTATTTTTTGTACAGTACACATCACTTGTAAATGTTAAATTCATATATGTGAAAGGCAGCATTTATCATTCACTCATTTATCACAGACCTCTGCAACCTCCAGTTGTTACTTGATACTTTAGTTTTCGAAATATTCAGCCCCTCAGCAGCAATGTCTCTCCCACCCCACTGGTCTCTGGCTCAGAGCCAGCTCGGAGATCGCACAAGAAAATCAAAGTCCCATCAGAACAAGCTCTGCCCTTTTTTTTTTGTTTTGTTTTTTTTCTTTTTCATAGTAATATTATGCTATTTTATTGTATATTCTATTTTACTTTTATTTTTGGGGTTTTTTTCCGTATTTTTTTCTCCTGCGAAATCGTGGATTTGCTCTACTTCCCCCACACATAGCCTTTGTTGCCCTCCCGGAGGTTTGGGGTGAGTTGCTGTCTCACCGGTTCTCCCCCAGAAACCAACGAAATGAATCAAAAGAATGATGAATTTTTAAACTCTTTCCGCTGCTGTTTGCAGAAGGTCCCGGGAGCAGACGGGGCCGGGAGGGGGTCCCGGTGCCAGGGGCAGTCAGCGGTCGCTGGGTGGATCCCGGTGGCGCAGTTTGGGAGACACGAAAGCGACCGAGGGAGCGCGGGGGGCGGGGGAAGAGGGGGTGCAAGGGATTATCGGTGCAGGATAAGGGGGCTCGGGGGGTCTCAGCGCCGGGGATGGAGGTGCAGGGGGTCCCCGTGCACGGCAGTGGGGGGTTCAGACCTGGATATGGGGGTGCAAGGATGTCCCAGTGCCGGGAATGGGGGCTCAAGTGGTTCCGCTGCCGGGGAACGGGGGGCACGGGGGGGTCCCCAACCCGGAAAGAGAGTTTCAGGGGGGTCCCGGGGCCCAGAAATGGTGGATCAGGGGGTTTCCTGGGACGGGGAATGTGGGTTCAGGGAAGTCCCCATCCCGGGAATGGGGGTTCAGGGAGGTCCCAGTGCCCGAAAATGGAGGTTCAGAGAAGTCCCGATGCCCAGGAATGGGGGTTCAGGCACGTCCTCGTGCCAAACAAGAGGGAACAGCGTGTCCCAGTGCTGGGTAGGGGGACGCAGCGGGTCACAGTACCCAGGAATGGTAGTTCTGGGGTATTCAGGGAGGTCCCGGGACCAGATAAGGGGGAACATGGGGGTTCTGGTGCTGGGGATGAGGATGCAGGGGAGTCACAGTACTCAGGAACGGGGGTGGAGGGTCTTCTAGTACACGGAAATTGAAGTTCAGGGGGCTCCCAGCGCCCGGGGATTGCGGTCTGGGGAGTTCCCGGTTTCGGGGGTCCCACTCATCTCCGGCTGTCCCTTCCCCGGGATGTAAACGAATTAACAAGCTGAAATTTTAGCAACATAATATTGACCATTTATTAATAGAGCAAAGGCAAAAGTAGCGCTGGGCGTTTAGTAATTTTGCCAGAGGCGCAATCCATTCATTTTACTGTGAACTGAAGTACTTTCTTTAACTGTTACATGTTCATTAAGCCTAGAAGGTAATTTACACTTCACTCAACTCCCCCCTTTCTATCCCTGCCCCCTTCTGCCAGCGCGGCGCCTGTCTTGGAGTCTCGGATACTCTGGATTGCCTCAGAACTGAAGGCTGAAATCCTCCCATCTATGTTTCCTCAGCTCCAAATTAATTTGTAGTTGACAGTTCCTTTTGGGAGGTGTAAGTCAAGATAACAGATTTCCTGGGATGCCTATGGTTATCTTCTTTGTTTCTTTAAGATGTCCTGATCCCCGGCTCTGAGGTTTATCAACTTAAAAGCCATTTATTACCATGTATTTATTACTACGTTTTC
Source organism: Acanthornis magna (assembly GCA_036785705.1). Taxonomy (NCBI): domain Eukaryota; kingdom Metazoa; phylum Chordata; class Aves; order Passeriformes; family Acanthizidae; genus Acanthornis; species Acanthornis magna. Next base: position 169,839 of record JAWUZG010000484.1, on the reverse strand, counting down.
TAACATATTACCACTATTTCGAAATTACAATTCACCCTAACCTTTTTCTACTTAATTATATTTTATCTTAACACTATTTTTTACACAGTATATTATCACTTGTAAATGTTAAATTCACATCTGCGAAAGTCAGCATTTATCATTCACTCATTTATCACACCCGTGTCCCACAGGACCCCCAGGAATGCCCCCAGCCCCAGCGCTGGAGCCATCGCGCTGCTCCGCTGCGGCCCCGCCCCCAGAGCCGCCTCCGGCCCTGCCATTGGCGCCTCTATTTCCTGCTCGCCAATGGTAACTTGCGCTATTCATGACGTCATCGGTCGCCGGGCAGATCCCGGCGCCGCAGGTTGGGAGTGGCCAAAGCGAAAGCGACCGAGGAGGGGAGAGAGGAATCCCGGGGAATTCCGGGGAATTCACCTGGATCCCCTCCTGAGATCCCTCTGGGACCCTCCACGGCCACGCACTGCGGGACCCCCGGGCCGGGCTGTGCTGAACTCCCGGGGCCCTGCGCTCAAACTCTGCCCGGAACCCGCTGCGTTCGGCCCAAAGCGGGGGAAGCATTCGGATCCAGTTTTTCCTGCGCCTGCGGGTCCCCATCCGCGACGGAGCAGGACTGGGCGCTGTGACCCCGATCCCTGATTCCCAATCTCCTTCTCTCTCCCTCTTCTTCTCTCCCTTTCCTTTGGGTGATCAGAAAACCCAGGGCGGCTGTAGAGCCCCGTGCTCAGTTGGGGTTTCCCAGGAAAGGGAGGCCTGGGGGTGAGGTGAGCTGGGATGGCCGGGAATGGGGGTCCGGGGGTTCCTGGGGTCAAGGAAACAGGGGATCCAGGGACCGGGAGAGGCGGATACCCGGGAAAGGGGGTGCGGGGGGGGATTGGTGTAGGATAAGGGGGTGCAGGGGGGTCCAAGTGCCTAGGAATGGGCATTCAGAGGGGTCCCAGGGTCAAGGAAAAGAGGAGCTCCCCAAAGCCCCCTCCCAGGGAGTAGCAGGAGCTGGGTCAGGAGCTCAGTGGGAGAGGAAAGGGGGGGATCCGGGGGGGTCACACGCTCCAGGGGGGACACGATCCCCGGGGACACCCCCGTCAGCTCCTCTCGCAGGCGGAGTCCGAGCCCCAGCCCAGGGAAAGCCCAACACGAAGGCCCCGACCCCTGTCAGCATCTTTGGGGGGCGTCCGGCTGCAGCTCCGGGGGGTGGGGGAGTGGGGCAGGATCCGGGAAATGGCAGCAGCTGCTGGCAACGGATAGGGACAGGCTCGGACAGGCTGGGATGGACTGGGATGGACTGGGACACCAGGATACACTGGGACCAGGACTGGGACCCAGCAGGACCAGAATTGGGGCAATAGGGATCATAGTGGGAGCAACTGGGATATACTGGGAGTGACTGGGATCATTCTGGTGAAAACTGGAACCTTACTGGGGCAAGTAAGTGTGACTGGGAATGACTGCAAGCACACTGAGGGCAACTGGGATATACTGGGAGTGTGTGTAACCATACTGGGGGTGACCGGGAACACATTGAGAGTGACTGGGAGTGACTGAGTCTACACTGGGGGCAACTGGGATTGACTGGAACCATGCTGGGGGAGACTGGGGTCGTACATGGAATGACTACGTTAGGGGCAATTGAGAGCAACTGGGATTAGACTGGGAGGAGCTGGGAGCAATTAGGACCATGCTGGGGTGTTATGATCCAATTATTAAGGTTCTTAGAAATACCTCTGCTCGAATTAAGGTGCAAATGATACCATATTCCAGTCAATAGTGTGGGGTTTTTTTGATAGTAAATATGAGAGAGAGAGAAGAAGAGAGAAAGTGAGAGGTAGGAAAAGAGGTGGGTGGGACAGAAAGAGAGTGACAGTGACAGAATAAAAGAATATCATCATCCGTGGATCCCAACGATGTTGTGTTGATCCTCTCCAGCTTGGTCTTCCTGGTGGTGATGGTCCCCCCAAACAGCACAGAATCCCAGGGGTTGATACACACTCAGGCCAGGTGGCAATGTCCAGGCATGTCCCCAGGGGAAGGGACAGTCTCTTGCAGCAGACTCTGCTTGCATCACGTCCTGTGGGGCAAGGCCGAGCGCTTTCAGGCGTTCTGTGATGGATTATGGCACCCCCTCAGCTGCCTCTCACGTGAAAGTCCTGTGGATGTGGCCTGTGGGCTTGGGGGTTCCACAGCTGGGCCAGTTTGCATAGCGGAGGATGAGTATTTATTGCCTCTCACCAGAGGTTATGCCACTGCACCCAAAACCTCCTCCTCCCCCCTGTGGCTGGGAGGGAAGTCTGTGCAAACCTGACTTTGTGAGCTGTGCTCTGTCCCCACCCCAAACTCAGCCGGGGATGATTCTCAGCACAGCTGGTGGCTTTGGCCTTTGTGGATGCATTCCTTTCCTTCAGCCTGAGATGACTGAACAATAGGTTTCCCTTTATCTCATCTCAGCAGTTTGACTTTCAGTCCAAAGTCCCAGTCAGGTATCTTCATGGGAGGCTTCTTTGGTTGTAGTTTCTCTATACAGTTTTTTGTTATGATTGATATAAATGAGTTTGCAAGCTGAAATTTTAGCAACATAATATTGACCATTTATTAATAGAGCAAAGGCAAAAACAGCGCTGGGAGCTTAACAATTTTGCCAGAGGCACAATCCACTCATTTTACTGTGAACTTAAGTACTTTCTTTAACTTTTACATATTCATTAGGCCTAGAAGGTAATTTACATTTCACTCAAATCCCCCCTCTGATCCCAGCCCCCTTCTGCAAGCATGGTGCCCATCTAGGAGTCTCAGATACTCTGGATTGCCTCAGAACTGAAGGCTGAAATCCTCCCGTCTATGTTTCCTCAGTTCTAAATTAATTTGTAGTTGGCAGTTCCTTTTGGGAGGTGTGAGTCAAGACAACAGACTTCCTGGGATGCCTATGGTTATCTTCCTTGTTTCTTTAAGAAGTCTTGATCCCTGGCTCTGTGGTTTATCAACTTAAAAGACATTTATTACCATGTATTTATTCCTACGTTTTCTAACATATCACAACTATTTCAAAGTTACAATTTACCCTAACCTTTTTCCACTTAATTATATTTTATCTTAACACTATTTTTTTAATACAGTACATTATCACTTGTAAATGTTAAATTCATATATGTGAAAGACAATATTTATCATTCACTCATTTATGACAGCTCCTGCCGCTGCTTCCCCTCAGGGGCAGGAATCCATCCCCTGCCTCCGGTGTGGGATCCCTCCCATGGGATCTGTCCCTGCCCTGCTCTGGCCAGCGGTCCTTTCCATGGGCTCACTCGCTGCCCTGTCCAGCGCGGGGTCCCTCCCATAGGGTCAGTCCCTGCCCTGTCCAGCGGGGGGTCCCTCCCATGGACTCAGTCCCTGCCCTGTCCAGCGGGGGTCCCTCCCCACCCGTGCGGTCAGTCCCCGGCCCGGTCCCGAGGCGCGGGGCAGTCGTGTCGCAGCCGCGCTCCGGCCCCGTCAGCGGCAGCGCCGCTCCGTGCCGGGCAGGGCCGGCAGAAGGAGCCGGGCGGCGGCTGGGGCTGAATCCCGGCAGGAGCAAGGAGAACAAGAAGGGGCCGGGGCCGCCGGCGGTGTCCGGTCCCCGCGAGCAGCGGGGAGGCCTCGGGGAGCGGCCGCGGGCGGGGCCCTTTGGAGCCGCCCCGAGAGCTTTGTGCCGCCCCGGGTCCCTGAAGGAGTCGCGCCGCGGGACGGGCGAGGTGCGAACGACAGAAAAGACAGAGAAAAGAAGAAAATCCAATCAAAGAGCCGCAGCGAGGGGCGTCTCGGCCGGGCCGTGTCACTGAAGAGCTGCACCGAGACAGCGGCGACGAGCGGCGGCAGTGAAAGAGCCGCACCGGAGGGGCGTGGGATGGGAGGTGCGAATAGAATAAAATATAAGGACTAAAATTAAAAATGATGAAAGAACAGCACCGGGAGTGGCCGCTGCCTGCGACTGAAACTGCTGCACCGAGGGACCGTCGGGGCGGCACCGGGGGTTTTCGGGTCCTCCATGTCACCGAAAGAGCCGCAGTGAGGGACGCGCGGGGCTCGGCTCGGATCGACCCCTCCAGTGTCGCGACGAGCGGCGACCCCGCGGGACCGCGCCGGGGCCGAGCGGCGGCGGCAGGCGGAGCCGGGGAAGCGGCTTCGAGCGGCGGAGACGAGCGGGGTGTTCCCACCCAGCTCCGCTCAGCCCTCACGCACCGCGCTGGGGCCGCCGCGCACTTTTCAGCCCCGGCTGCCCCCACGAGCCGGGCCCCGCCGGTCCCGCTGCCGCCGCCGCGGTCCCACGGAGCCCAGAAATCCCAGGAAATCACTCCTATGCATTAAAAAACCTTTTCAGCACAGCGAGGGCTGCGGGGGGTGCCTTATGAACTCCCCCACCTCTCAGTCCCTCCTGGGCACGGCCGGGCATTAGCTCGGCTCCCGGGGCTGAGGCCCGGCACCGGCTGCAGCCACAGGGCACGGGGTGCCGCACTTGGGCATTAAACCAAACAGATTTGGGGAGGAGGAACAGCCTCAGAAAGCCTTGGGGAGCCCTCGGCAGCTTGGAGGTCCTTGGTAGCTGCCTCCAATCCGTTCTTCTTGTCTTCCCCCTTTGCACGGAGCCAATGGATCTGATGGCCCCTGGGCAGGGCCTGGCACAGAAGGTGGAACCTGGGTCCTGCTGCAGCAGCGCTGGGGGAGCTCCAGGACTCGCTCTGGCCGCTGGGGCAGCCACAACACAGCCCGTTCCCAGGGAGGAGCCCAGGGCTCCGTGGGCCTCTGCAGGACCTTGTCCCTGGGGCCCGTCTGGATCAGCCCGGGCAGCTGGGCTGCACTTGGCTTCCTTTGTGTGCCTGCTTCCCCTGGCACAGCACCTGCCCAGCGCCGAGGGGACAGCAATGGGAGCGGGGCAGTTTGGGGTGAGGTTCAGTGTGTGTGCCCGGGATAAATCCCAAATCCTTCCCTAAGGAGCAGAGAGTGCTGACAGAGCACAGGATGTTCTGCTGGGCACCGGATGACCCCGGCGGTGACGTCAGGCAAAGCTGAGATGGGAGTGCCAAAGAACAGGAGGAGAAGGAGGCGGAGCGGGCAGGAGAGGAGGGACACAGGCGGAAGAGGAAGTGCACGCGGCGGGGGGAGGAGGAGTGGGAGGAAGAGGAGGGATAGATGAACAGAAAGAGAAGCCGCAAAAGGAGCTGCCACGTGCGTCCATCACTCTCTGCGTCCCCAACCCTCGGCCCCGGGAGCACCGCCCCCCCGGGGCATCCCGCAGGTGATCGGGCAGGGGGAGCTCGCCCTAAAGATCTTGGGCGGTCCTTGGGGTTCTTTTTGGGAGGGGGGAATTTTGGACCCTGTAGGACTCCAGCACCGAGTCCCACATGTCTTCGTTGGTTGCCGGGAGGGGTTTTCTCGGGGGGGGGGGGGAGTGTGTGGATGTTTGCACCTTGCAGGACTCCAAGGGAGAGTGGCAAATGCCCCTTGGGGGGATATTGGGGTGTCTCCTAGACGCGAGTTTTTTTGGGGCGTCCCGATGGTGGCTGCCGGGAAAAATGGGATGGGATGGCATGGGATGTGGATTGGTGTGTGGGATGAAGGCTCGGGGAGGGGGATGGGAGGCATGGGGCCTGGGATGAGGCAGCTGAAGGTTCGGGGTGATGAGGCCGGGCGGAACAGCACTCCTTAGGCGCTTGCGGGGTATCCGCCAACTCTGAGGGAGTTTCGGGGCACCCCTAATCCTTCCGGGGATGGCACTGGCAGCGGGGGACACGTGGCTGCGGCACTTCGGGCCCCACCTGGGCCCCCCTCATCCCCAGCGTCCCCCGGGAGCGGAATTTGGGGAGGGGGAGGTGGGAGGCGGGCAGGCCGGGCCCCCCCGCTGGGCGCTGTCCCGTTGGGGCCGAGTGCGGGGGGAGCTGTCCCGCGGGGCCCGGCCCTGCCCGGGCACGGCTGATGCCGCCCGCCCGCGCTCCGCACTGCTCCGGCCTGGTGCTCGCAGTGCCGCGCGGGGCGGGGCCGCTTTGGGGACCCCCCAGGGCAGAGCGCGGCTGCTTTGGGGACCCCCCAGGGCAGAGCGCGGCTGCTTTGGGGCTGTGGGCACCTGCCCGGCGCTGGGCATGGGCCGTGTGGGGGCATCTGGGGCCGTCCTGGTGGCACTGGTGGTGCTGGGAGTCCCTCCGGCCGCGGGCAAGGAGCTCTGGGGAGAGCATGAAGAGAGGGAGAGGGGTGGTGGGAAAAAGGAGAAGAGGGGGGGAAATGTGGGTCGAACACCCCAAAGCAAGAGAGGTGGGGCTGGGAATTGGGGGGTCGATGGGAGGGTAGGAGAGAGCAGGAAAAGCGTACAGTGGGACACCCAAAGGAGTGGGAGGGGACTGGGACCCACCTGATGGAAGGCAAGAGGGTCAACACCAACAGAGCCGCCCGCGGGGGGAGTGTGAGAAAACACTCAAACTATTCATTGCAAAATTAATTTTTCATCTGGGAAAAAAAAATACAGGGCAATAATCTTCCAAATGAAGAGGGAGGGAGAGAGGGAGGGAGGGAGGGAGGGAGGGAGGGAGGGAGGGAGGGAGGGAGGGAGGGAGGGAGGGAGGGAAGGAGGAAAGCCTGGGCTCATTGGAGGCAGCAGAAAGGCCAAGGCCTGATCCCCAGCCCTGAGGAAGGCAGATCCTGTCCCTCCTGCCTTGCTCAAGGCTCTGCCGGGGCCACTGGGATGTGCCAAAGGCCAAGAGTTTGATTTGGATAAAGCCACTGTTGTGTGGTGACAGTGGAGGTGGTGACAGATGACTGAGGTACATAGCCAGGGCTGTCCCACGTGGCACAGGGCACAGAATGTGCTCCAGGAGAAGAATGTGGAGCTGCCTGGACAAGGCAGAGTATCTGCAGGCCTATGTGTGCGTGGGCTGGGCAGTGACTGGAGCCCCAGCAAGGCACAGATCAGCCAAGGTGGAGACCCCCAGAGGGAAAGCACTAAATGCCAGAATCTGCAAGGAAAGCCAGATGGACACAGCTGAGCATAGCCAGAGCAGCTCCAACAGGGAAAGAGACCTTGGCAGCCACCACACACCTGCACATCCCCCCAGAGCCCCACTGGCAACACCAATGGCCCCATCCTGTTCCCTCTGCAGCTGCTCTGCTGTGCAGGTCACAAGAGCTGCGGGTGTCTCCTGCAGCACAGACCCACGGGCACACACACACGGGCTCTGTCCAGGCTGGGACACAGAGACAGTGGGGCCTGGGCACAGCAGAGATGTCACTGCCCTGGGGAGCCTCTGGCTGCTGCTGCTGCTGCTGCTGCTGGGGGCTCTTGGGCAGCCCCTGCGGGTGGGGTGGAATTTTCTCAACACTCACCTGAGCAAAGGACAGCAGCAGCGTTCCCGTGGGAGCAGGGTGAGGCCCCCAGGGCAGTCACTGGGCACTGCTCTGGGTGGACTTCAGTCCCATCGCAGTGGAACGAGTTCCTCCAGACAGGTCTGGTTTCCCTCCCAAAATGCGGGAATGGGCCTGGCAAACCAACACTTGAGGTGGCCACAGAGAACGTGGGTGTCCGAGAGGCCCCATCGGGAGGCACAGAGGGTTCCCCGTGTCCCCAGCACCTGGAACTGCACTCTCCCCTCACACACGGTGCTGCCATTCACCAGCCTGAACCCTGTTTCCTCAAGGACAGGGAAAGGTGACAGTGAGGGGTGGGGGCTCCTGCCCCCTCCGCATCTGGAGGAGAGGCCGCAGGGACACAGTGCACACAGTGCTATCAGCCCTTCTGTCCCCATGTCCCGCTCAGCCCCCACGCCTGTGCCCGTCCCTACCACGCTCTCGTTGTGGAACCGCCCCAGCGACTCCTCAGGTGTGCAGTGCCATCGGCGCTCCGGCTCGGCCGCCCTGCCCTTCGCCCCCCGGCCCCGCTCGGGCCCCACACCGAGCCCGCCCTGCTCTCGGGCTGCTCGCGCGGCTCCGCCCCCTCCCGCCCCGCCCCTCCCTGCCGCCTCCGGATTGGCCAATGGCCTGCTGGCCCCGCCCCCTTTGGCAGCCGCCGCAGCGCTGAGGGGGACCCGGGACGGCGACAATCGGGAGGGTCCCTTGGGGCTTTGGGGGCACGGGAGTGAAAGGAATAAAGGACTGTCTTTAAAAACAAGCTGCTGGTAAGATAAAACCGATACTGAGAAATAGAAGAAGTAATGGGAAGGATTTCCACAGGAATTCCACTGATTGACTCGCCCAAGACTGTCGTAACAGGAACAGGGACATAAGAAAAAAGACACTGAGTCGGGGTCATCACCCGGCAAGGACTGCGAACCCCCTCTCCCCCTCCCCAAATTCCCTCCTGGGGCGAGCAGGAGCTGGGTCAGGAGCCGTGTGGGGAGGGAAAAGGGGTAACACCAGGATGCGGGGGTCACACACACCCTGGGGGGAACACACACGATCCCTGGGACCCCCCCTCACCTTCTCCTGCAGCGCCACACATGGAGCCCCCAAACCCCAGCAGCGTCTTGGGGGGCAGGGTCTGGTGGCAGCTTTGGCGGTATGGGGGGAAAAGGACCACTCTAAAATGCCCTGCCAGCCCCACAGTCACTCCTAGACCCTTCTAACCACCCCACAGCTCCCCCCAGGACCCCCCCAACCACTCCCTGCAATATAAATGGGCCCAAGAGACACCAAATCCCCTTCTCACCTCCCCGTACAAACACCCAAGGTCTCTCCAAACCACACAGCCCTGCCAAGACCCCAAATCTCCCTCACAGAAGCTCCCAACCCCCCTCCTAGCACCACAAATGTCCCCAAGAGCCACAAAGCCCCTGCCAGCCCCCCATGGCCCTGACCAGGAGAGGTTGGTGGACAGGAACATCCACAGCCGGGAGCAGCTCAGGCACTTCAGCAGCAATTTGGCCACATCGGGGGACACACCCCAAATGGGGAGACCCAGGCCAGGGACTGGGATGAACAAGTGGAATTCCTGGAGAACAGATAGGCTCATCTGAACCCCCTGTTCTGCTGGCACAGCTACGAGATCGTGGCCTCATCTGCCTGAGTCAGTGGCCCCACAACACCCAAACCTTCCCAAATTATCCCGTGAACCAACAACAAATTCACCCTCAAATCCGAGTGAAATGGTATGGGTTTAGATCCCCCTTTTTAATATCATTATTTTAACCTCAATTTTGCTTGTTATGAATGAAGAAGGAAATTATTTAGGTTAGAAAAGACCTCCAAGATCATCCAGCGCTGCTTGATGCCACCAGAAGAAACAATTGGACAGAGCAGGTGAGATTTTTGTGAGTGTAAAGTCCACAAATCCTCTCTTCCCAATGAATTTCCAATTTCAATCAGGGTCCCCATGGATGTTCCTGCCCCTGTGGTCATCCAGGTGCCTATGCAGACCCAGAAAGATGTGGAGACCACCTGCCAGATGTCTTCCCAATGTGGGTGACAGGGAATGTGGGTCACCAGGGCTCTTCCCAACGTGGCTCCTCTGATGGGGGATGAAGTTGGAGCAGCGCACAAAGCTCTTCCTGCACTCAGGGCACTCACACGGCTTCCCTTATTGGTGCCTCCGTTGGTGTCAGGTCAAGTGAGAGCTCCTGGAGAAGCTCTTCCCACTCTTGGAACACTCATATGGCCTCTCCCCGGTGTGGATGCGCCAGTGCCTGATGAGGTGGGAGTTTCGCTTGAAGCCAATCCTGCAGTCAGGGCAGCGGAAAGGCCTCTCCTCTCTGTGACTCTGCTCATGGCGGAGGAGACCAGAGGAGGTCTGAAACCTCGTCGCACACTCAGGACACTCATAGGGCCTCTCCCCAGTGTGGCTCCGCTGGTGGACAATCAGACTGGAGCTCCGGCTGAAGCTCTTCCCACATTGCCCGCACCTGTAGGGCATCTCCCCATCCTGAAGCGGCTTATGGACCACTACATCTGAGCTCTGGCTTGACCGCTGGCCACTTTCCAGGCATAGGGTGGGTCTTCCCTCCCCGGAGCTCCCTGGGCTGGGTTTGGAGCCCCTCCTCGTGTGAGACCTCCAAAGCTTTTCCTCCCCATTGGATTCCTGCACTGTGGAGCGGCTCAAAATGGCCTCTTCTATGAGGGTCTGCCACAACGATTTGTCCTCCCAGGTCTCAATGCTCAGCTCGTTGCCTCGAGGAGGAAGGACAAGGAGAGGATTTGGGATTTGCCTCTGTGCCAGAGGGAAGGGGAAGGACATCCCCCAATCCTTCCGCCGGCAGGACGGCGTCGGCAGCGGGGTTGTCCTGCAGCAAGGGGTGATGCTCAGCTGGGAGATGGAGGAGAAGAGAGGGGGGAAAGGGGCAGTGACTTCCTCCTAACCTCCCTGTGGGTCTTGGGCCATCTTTCTCTTCCTCACAGCCTCCTTCTTCATCCAGTCAAGGTTTGGGAATGGGAAATCCTGGTTTGGGTAAAAAAAAGGTGTGAGTGCCTTGGCTTGGGGGTTCCTCCTGCCCAAGTCCAGCTCTAGAAATCACCGGGTGTTTTATGTCTATAAAATCCTGCAAAAATCAAGAGTGACTCCAAAAAAGCCTCCCAGGAGTTCCCCCTTTCCTGTCTCCTGTCTTTGGGGGTCTGAGGTTCCCCCTTCTCAAAGCTGCTGGGGCTCCCATGGGTCCTGGGGATCCTCCTTCTCCGGGCTCCTGCTTAGGGATGCTGTGGGGTTTCGGTGGTCCCAGGGGTCCCTTCTTCCCTGATGGTGCTTTGGCTCCCAGGGTCCCCCTCTTCAGGTTCCCCCCCACTCCAGGCACTCGGGGCTTCCCCCTCTCTCCGCCGCCCCTTTCAGCGTCACAGTATCCTGGCCCTGCCTCATCTACAGGTTCCCCCACCCCTCCAGGCTGCTGGGGGTCCCCCAGCTCCGCTATCGCCCCTCTCTGCTCTCTCCACTCCGGGAGTCCTGCATTCCACCCCCCGGCTCTCCTGGGGATCCCCAAAACCGATGTCCTGTCCTGCCAATACTGAGCAATTCCCACATGGATCCCCCCCAATATTCCCCTAAAGTGCATTTAAGGCTCCAATTTGGAGTCCTGAAAGATCCAAACATCCCCTCCAGCCCAAAAAATACCTACCAGGGACATGCAAAGATATATGGGGCTCAATTCCAGAATCTGTGAGTTCCAAACACTTCTCCAGGAAAAAAAACGCTCCTGGAGACCCCCCTGACAGATTTGGGTCAAGCTCCCCCTCCCCGGTCACCTGCGGAATGGGGAGGGGGGGGGGGGGGCAATGATCCCAGAGCCAGGGGTGCTGCAGACACAGTGGGTGGTGAAACCTCATGGTTCTCCAGCTCCTCCTTTTCCTTCTCCTGCTCCTTCTTCTCTTTCCCTCCTCTTCCTCCCACTCCTCCTCCGCTCTCCCCCCAGACCCCCTTTCCCCACCCTCCTCTGCCCCACGGCTGCTGCAGCACAGGCTGCTGGGATTGGGGAACCCCCCGATCAGCCTCAGGGATGGACAGGGGGCTTCAGGACCCCCCAGTGCAGATCCACCACCCTCAGAGCCCCAGAGAATTGCTCCGGGGATCGAGTGCTGGGGGACAGGGCAGGACCCCCATGGAATCGCCCCTCTTCCGTGCCAACCACATCTTTCCCTCCCCTCTCCTCCCCTTGCCCACCCTTCTCCCACTCCACAGACCCCTCCCAACACAATTTCGGTGTCCCACACTCCTCCCGCTCTCTTTGGGGGTCCCAGACCCCTCTTTTCCACTGCTCTTCTGTCCCTTTACCATCGCCCCCTCAATCCCCAACCCCCCCTCCCATGATTGGTTTTGGGGGTTCCAGGCCCCTCTTGCCCAGTTTGGAGGTCCCAAGCCCCATTTCGCTAAATTTGGGGTCCCACCCCCGCCCCCCTTCTCACCGCGCCCCCCGCTCACCCCGCGGCCGGGGGCACTCCCAGCACCACCAGTGCCACCAGCACGGCCCCAGCTGCCCCCACACGGCCCATGCCCAGCGCCGGGCAGGTGCCCACAGCCCCAAAGCAGCCGCGCTCTGCCCTGGGGGGTCCCCAAAGCGGCCCCGCCCCGCGCGGCACTGCGAGCACCAGGCCGGAGCAGTGCGGAGCGCGGGCGGGCGGCATCAGCCGTGCCCGGGCAGGGCCGGGCCCCGCGGGACAGCTCCCCCCGCACTCGGCCCCAACGGGACAGCGCCCAGCGGGGGGGCCCGGCCTGCCCGCCCCCCACCTCCCCCTCCCCAAATTCCGTTCCCGGCGGCACTGGGGCGAGGGGAGAGCAGGTGGGGTCCAGAGGTGCCGCAGCCACGTGTCCCCCGCTGCCAGTGCCACCCCCGGAAGGATTAGGGGTACCCCGAAACTCCATCAGAGGTGGCCGATACCCCGGAAGCGCCTAAGGAGTGGTGTTCCGCCCGGCCTCATCACCCCGAACCTTCAGCTGCCTCATCCCAGGCCCCATGCCACCCATCCCCCTCCCCCAGACTTCATCCCACACACCAATCCACATCCCATCCCATCCCATTTTATCCCGGCAGCCACCATCGGGACCCCCCAAAAACTCGCGTCTAGGGAACACCCCAATATCCCCCCAAGGGCCATTTGCCACTCTCCCTTGGAGTCCTGCAAGATCCAAATATCCGCGCCCTCAACCCCCCCAAAAAACCCTTCCGGCAACCAACAAACACATTTGGGACTCGGTGCTGGAGTCCTACAGGGTCCAAAAATTCCCCCCTCCCAAAAAGAACCCCAGGCACCGCCCAAGATATTTGGGGTGAGCTCCCCCTGCCCCCTCACCTGCGGGATGCCCCGGGGGGGCGATGCTCCCGGGGCCGAGGGTTGCGGACACAGAGAGCGATGGACTCACGTGGCAGCTCCTTTTGCGGCTTGTCTTTATGCTCCTCCATCTATCCTCTTCCTCCCACTCCTCCTCCCCCCGCCCCCCGCCCCCCGCACTTCCTCTTCCTCCTGTGTCTCTCCTCTCCTGCCCGCTCCGCCTCCTTCTCCTCCTCCTCCTGTTCTTTGGCACTCCCATCCCAGCTTTGTCTGACATCACCCCTGGGGCCATCCCGTGCTCAGCAGAGGATCCTGTGCTCTGTCAACCCTCGCTGCTCCTTAGGGAAGGATTTGGGATTTATCGCCGGCACAGACACTGAACCTCACCCCAAACTGCCCCGCTCCCATTACTGTCCCCTCGGCGCTGGGCAGGTGCTGTCCCAGGGGAACCAGGGACACAAAGGAAGCCAAGTGCAGCCCAGCTGCCCGGGCTGATCCAGACGAGCCCCAGGGACAAGGTCCTGCAGAGCCCCACGGAGCCCTGGGCTCCTCCCTGGGAACGGGCTGTGTTGTGGCTGCCCCAGCGGCCAGAGCGAGTCCTGGAGCTCCCCCAGCGCTGCTGCAGCAGGACCCAGGTTCCACCTTCTGTGCCAGGCCCTGCCCAGGGGCCATCAGATCCATTGGCTCCGTGCAAAGGGGGAAGATAAGAAGAACGGATTGGACGCAGCCCCCAAGGACCTCGAGCAAATTGTTCAGGAACATGCAGACCTTGATCTGACGTTTGCAAAGCTGCCGCTGGCAGAGTTCTGTGGTGCGGGAGACCCAGCACGGGAAGAGGAGACCTACAAGGAGCTGCAGAAAAAACACCCTGAGCCTCAAGGCTCTCACGCTCTGAATCTCTGCTGGAGAAAGTTCTTCCTCTCCGGGAAGAGATGCTGGGTTGAGGCAAAAGCAAAGTTCGTGGCTGGACAAATTTCCCATGCAGAGGGGAGGGGAGAGACTACAGGTGGAGGCAGAGAACCTGGGAAGGACGGAGCGCTGGGAAGGTGGTTTTTTAGTGTTTTTGTTCTTTTTCTCCTACTATGATTTCGTTGGAAATAAATTCCATTAAATTCCTCAACTCGGGTCTGTTTTGCCCCTGACAGTGAATAGTGAGTGACATCTCCCTGCCCTTAGCCCAGCCTAGAGCCTTTCCTGCTGTGTTCTGTGTCCTGCACCTGTAAAGAGAGTGACAGAGCAGCTCTGGTGGCACCGGGCACCCGGCCAGGGCCAGCCCAGCCCAATAATCCCTGCCATTCATTCCCTGCACTCCATGGCTAAGCGGTCGCAGGGCGGGTCCGGCTGCGCGGGCAGGCAGCTCCAGAAGCACCAACTGTGCCAAACGGGACAGAAGGAGGAGGCAGTGCGTGCCGGGGGGTGAACCTCCTTCCTTAGAGCTGGCAGGGACAGGAGGGAGAGACTGGAGAAAAGGAAATCGGAGAGGTGGGACTAGGCTGGAGCTGTGGAAGCTTCAGGGATGCAGGGGCAGCCGGGAATTTAGTTTCCCAAATCTCTGGGTAGAAAGGAAACGCTGTGAAATCCATAAGGGACAAGAAAGGAGAAATGGCGATTGATGGAAATCAACACCACTTTGGACTTAGCTTATCCCCCTGGATTGCAAAAGCTGACAGAACCCGAGCACCTGCAGTCACGCGTCACCGACTTCACGTCCCAAGGGATCAGAGCTGCGGCTGGCCGGGCTGGAAGTTCCGTCCAGCAGCTCTGCTCCCACCCCTCAAACCTCGGGCTGGACCGTGGGGTCTGGGACACAGCCCCGTGCTGGGGAGGCAGAGCCGCTGCTGGGGCCATCGCTGTGTCCAGGGCATCCTTTCTGGCCCTCGTGCAGCTCCAAGCTCCCGAGGGCTCCCCGAGGCTTTCTGGGGCTGTCCCTCCTCCCCAAAGCTGTTGGGTTTCATGCCCAAGTGCGGCACCCCGTGCCCTGTGGCAGCAGCCGGTGCCGGGCCACAGCCCCGGGAGCCGAGCTAATGCCCGGCCGTGCCCAGGAGGGACTGAGGGGAGGGGACATCATAAGGCACCCCTCAAAGCCCTCGTTGGGCTGAAAATGTTTTTTAGTGCATGGGAGTGATTTCCTGGGATTTCTGGGCTCTGTGGGGCCGCGGCGGCGGCAACGGGACCGGCGGGGTCCGGCCCGTGGGGGCGGCCGAGGCTGAAAAGTGCGCGGCGGCCCCAGCGCGGTGTGTGAGGGCTGAGCGGAGCTGTTGGGAACATCCCCCGGAACCGCCCCGGTGCCCGAGGGCTGAGCGGGGCTGGGTGGGAACACCCCGCTCGTCTCCGCCGCTCCAAGCCGCTTCCACGGCTCCGGCTGCCGCCGCCGCTCGTCCCTGGCGCGGTCCCGCCGGGTCCCCGCTCGTCGCGACACTGGAGGGGTCGATCCGAGCCTCGCCCCTCCCGTCCCTCGCTGTGACTCTTTCGGTGACACGGAGCGGCCGAAAGCCCCCGGTGCCGCCCCGACGGTCCCTCGGTGCAGCTTTTTCAGTCGCAGGCAGCGGCCACTCCCGGTGCTGTTCTTTCATCATTTTTTGTTTTGATCACTTTATTTTATTCTATTCGCACCTCCCATTCCACGCCCCTCCGCTGAGGCTCTTTCACCGCCGCCGCTCGTCGCCGCTCTCCCGGGGCAGCTCTTCAGTGACACGGCTCGGCGGAGACGCCCCTCGGTGCGGCTCTTTGATTGTATTTTCTTCTTTTCTCTGTCTTTTCTGTCGTTCGCACCTCGCCCGTCCCGCGGAGCGACTCCTTCAGGGACCCGGGGCGGCACAAAGGCCTCGGGGCGGCTCCAAAGGGCCCCGCCCGCGGCCGCTCCCCGAGGCCTCCCCGCTGCTCGCGGGGATCGGACACCGCCGGCGGCCCCGGCCCCTTCTTGTTCTTCTTGTTCTTCTTGCTCCTGCCGGGATTCAGCCCCCGCCGCCGCCCGGCTCCTTCTGCCGGCCCTGCCCGGCACGGAGCGGCGCTGCCGCTGACGGGGCCGGAGCGCGGCTGCGACACGACTGTCCCGCGCCTCGGGACCGGGCCGGGGACTGACCGCACGGGTGGGGAGGGACCCCCGCTGGACAGGGCAGGGACTGAGCCCATGGGAGGGATCCCACGCCGGAGCAGGGGAAGGATTCCTGACCCTGAGGGGAAGCAGCGGCAGGAGCTGACCGTCACTCCCCCATCCCTTCTCCCTGCACCGCTGGGCAGAGCACGGAGGGAGCCGGGGATAAAGTGAAGTCCGGGAAGGAGACAGAGATCGGGAGATGGTATTTTTCCCCAGCATTTATTTTACTCCTCACTCTCCTGTTCTGATTTGCTGAGTCCCAAATTCAGTTCATTTCCCCGCGTCGGGGCTGTTGTGCCCATGATGACGATCCCTGAGTGACCTCTCCCTCCCCTTATCCCGACTCACGAGGAC
Source organism: Acanthornis magna (assembly GCA_036785705.1). NCBI lineage: Eukaryota > Metazoa > Chordata > Aves > Passeriformes > Acanthizidae > Acanthornis > Acanthornis magna. Next base: position 153,698 of record JAWUZG010000484.1, on the reverse strand, counting down.
TCGGATTTGTTTCAATTCCGTGGAATTAACGGTGATTTGGGGCAGCCGCAGCGAAGCAGCTGAAACCACAGGGGACTTGAGAGGGACTAAAGCAGGGCAGGAGTTGAGGCTGCCCCGAGGGAAGTCTTCCAACACGAACCTTCGTGGGGTCTTTCTAGGGGAATTTTGTTGAATGTTTACATTCATCCTTACAAATCAGAGTGAAAAGTGGAGCTGAGCTTTCAACTTGAAATGAAGGAATCCAACGTGCACTCTGGGACCTGATATAAATGAGTTCACAAGCTGAAATTTTTACTACATAATTTTGAATATTTATTAATAGAGCTAAGGCAAAAACAGCTCTGGGCGCTTAGCAATTTTGCCAGAGGCACACCCATTCATTGTACTGTGAACTTAAGTACTTTCTTTAACTGTTACATATTCATTATACCCAGAAGGCAATTTACACTTCACTCAACTCCCCCCTCCAATCCCTGCCCCCTTCTGTCAGCAAGGCGCCTGTCTTGGAGTCTCGGATCCTCTGGATTGCCTCAGAACTGAAGGCAGAAATCCTCCCGTCTATGTTTCCTCAGTTCCAACTTAATTTGTGGTTGACAGTTCCTTTTGGGAGGTGTGAGTCAAGATAACAGACTTCCTGGGATGCCTATGGTTCTCTTCTTTGTTTCTTTAAGAAGTCTTGATCCCTGGCTCTGTGGTTTATCAGCTTAAAAGACATTTATTACCATGTATTTATTACTATGTTTTCTAACATATCACAACTGTTTCGAAGTTACAATTTACCCTAACCTTTTTCTAATAAATTATATTTTATCTTAACACTATTTTTTTGTACAGTACACATCACTTGTAAATGTTAAATCATATCTGCGAAAGGCAGCATTTATCATTCACTCATTATCACAGACCTCTGCAAGCTCCAGTTGTTACTTGATACTTTAGTTTTCGAAATATTCAGCCCCTCAGCTGCAATGTTTCTCCCACCCCACTGGTTTCTGGCTCAGACCAACCTCGGAGATCGGACAAGAAACTCCAAGTCTCACCAGAACACGCTGTGCCGTTATTTCCTATTTTTCATAGTAATGTTATGGTATTTTATTGTATATTCTATTTTACTTTTGCTCCCCCCTTTTTTTTTTTTTTTCTTTTTTTTTTTTTTTTTTTTTTTTTTTTTTCCCCCTTCTGATAAATCGTGGTTTTGCTCTACTTCCCCCACACACAGCCTTTGTTGCCCTCCCGGAGGTTTGTGGTGAGTTTCTGTCTCATCGGTTCTCCCCCGGAAACCAAAGAAACGAATCAAAAGAATGATGAATTTTGGAACTCTTTCTGCTGCTGTTTGCAGAAGGTCCCGGGAGGAGAGGGAGGCGGGAGGGGGTCCCGGTGCCGGGGGCAGTCAGCGGTCGCTGGGTGGATCCCGGTGGCGCAGGTTGGGAGACACGAAAGTGACGGAGGGAGCGCGGGGGGTGGGGAAGAGGGGGTGCAAGGGATTATTGGTGCAGGATAAGGGGGCTCAGGGGGGTCTCAGCGCCGGGGATGGAGGTGCAGGGAGTCCCCGTGCATGGAGTGGGGGGTCACACCTGGATGTGGGGGTGCAAGGATGTCCCAGTGCCGGGAATGGAGGCTCAAGTGGTCCTGTTGCCGGGGGGCACGGGGGGGTCCCCAACCCGGAAAGGGAGATTCAGGGGGGTCCCGGGGCTCAAAAATGGTGGATCAGGGGGTTCCTTGGACGGGGAATGGGGGTTCAGGGAAGTCCCCTTCCAGGGAATGGGGGTTCACGGAGGTCCCGGTGCCCAAAAATGGAGGTGCAGAGAGGTCCCGATGCCCAGGAATGGGGGTTCAGGCACGTCCTCGTGCCAAATAAGAGGGAACAGCGTGTCCCGGTGCTGGGCAGGGGGATGCAGGGGGTCACAGTACCAAGGAATTGTAGTTCTGGGGTATTCAGGGATGCCCCGGGACCAGATAGGGGGGAACATGGGGGTTCTGGAGCTGGGGAAGGGGATGCAGGGGGGTCACAGTACTCAGGAATGGGGGTGGAGGGTGTTCTAGTACCCGGAAAGGGACGTTCAGGGGGCTACCAGTGCCCGGGAGTTGCGGTTTGGGGGCTTACTGCTTTCGGGGTCCCACTCATCGCTGGTTTTCCTTTCCCCGTGTTACAAAAGAATTAACAAGCTGAAATTTTAGCTACATAATATGGAACATTTATTAAAAGAACAAAGGCAAAAACAGCTCTGGATGCTTAGCCATTTTGCCAGAGGCTCAATCTATTCATTTTACTGTGAACTTAAGCATTTTCTTTAACTGTTACATATTCATTACACCCAGAAGATGATTTACACTTCACTCAACTCCCCCCCTCCGATCCCTGCCCCCTTCTGCCAGCAAGGCGCCTATTTTGGAGTCTCGGATCATCTGCATTGCCTCAGAACTGAAGGCCGAAATCCTCCCGTCTATGTTTCCTCAGTTCCAACTTAATTTGTAGTTTACAGTTCCTTTTGGGAGGTGTGAGTCAAGATAACAGACTTTCTGGGATGTCTGTGGTTATCTTCTTGGTTTCTTTAAGATGTCTTGATCCCCGGCTCTGAGGTTTATCAACTTAAAAGACATTTATTACCATGTTTTTATTACTATGTTTTCTAACATATCACAACTACTTCGAAGTTACAATTCACTCTAACCTTTTTCTACTTAATTATATTTTATCTTAACACTATTTTTTTACACAGTATATTATCACTTGTAAACGTTAAATTCATATATGCGAAAGGCAGCATTTATCATTCACTCATTTATCACACTCATGTCCCACAGGACCCCCAGGAATGCCCCCAGCCCCAGCGCTGGAGCCATCGCGCTGCTCCGCTGCGGCCCCGCCCCCAGAGCCGCCTCCGGCCCCGCCATTGGCTCCGCGGTTTCCTGTCCGCCAATGGTAGCTAGAAATGTTCATGACGTCATCTGTCGCTGGGCAGATCCCGGCACCGAAGGTTGGGAGAGGCGAAAGCGAATGTGACCGAGGAGGGGAGAGAGGAATTCCGGGGAATTCCGGGGAATTCACCTGGATCCCCTCCTGAGATCCCTCTGGGACCCTCCACGGCCACGCACTGCGGGACCCCCGGGCCGGGCTGTGCTGAACTCCCGGGGCCCTGCGCTCAAACTCTGCCCGGAACCTGCTGCGTTCGGCCCAAAGAGGGGGAAGCATTCGGATCCAGTTTTTCCTGCGCCTGCGGGTCCCCATCCGCGACGGAGCAGGACTGGGCGCTGTGACCTCGATCCCTGATTCCTAATCTCCTTCTCTCTCCCTCTTCTTCTCTCCCTTTCCTTTGGGCGATCAGAAATCCCAGAGCGGCTGTAGAGCCCCGTGCCCAGTTCGGGTTTCCCAGGAAAGGGAGGCCTGGGGGTGAGATGAGCTGGGATGGCCGGGAATGGGGGTCCGGGGGTCCTCGGGGTCAAGGAAACAGGGGATCCAGGGACCGGGAGAGGCGGATACCCAGGAAAGGGGGTGCAGCGGTTATTGATGTAGGATAAGGGAGTCCGGGGGGGTCCAAGCATCCAGGAATGGGCATTCAGAGGGGTCCAAGGGTAAACGAAAAGAGATCCCCAAAGCCCCCTCCCAGGGACAGCAGGAGCTGGGTCAGGAGCTCAGTGGGAGAGGAAAGGGGGGGATCCGGGGGGGTCACACACTCTGGGGGGGACACGACCCCCGGGGACCCCCTCTCACCTCCTCCCGCAGGTGGAGGCCGAGCCCCAGCCCAGGCAAAGCCCAACACGAAGGCTCCGACCCCTGTCTGCATCTTTGGGGGGGCGTCCGGCTGCAGCTCCGGGGGGTGGGGGAGTGGGGCAGGATCCGGGAAATGGCGGCAGCTGCAGGCAAGGGACCGGGACAGACTGGGACAGGCTGGGATGGACTGGGATGGACTGGGACACCAGGATACACTGGGACCAGGACTGGGACCCAGCAGGACCAGAATTGGGGCAATAGGGATCATAGTGGGAGCAACTGGGATATACTGGGAGCAACGGAGAGTGACTGGGATCATTCTGGTGAAAACTGGAACCTTACTGGGGCAACTGGGTGTGACTGGGAATGACTGCGAGCACGCTGAGGGCAACTGGGATATACTGGGAGTGTCTGTAACCACACTGGGGGTGACTGGGTCTACACTGGGGGCAACTGGGATTTACTGGAACCATGCTGGGGGAGACTGGGGTCATACATGGAATGACTAAGCTAGGGGCAACTGAGAGCAACTGGGATTAGACTGGGTGGAGCTGGGAGCAATTAGGACCATGCTGGGGTGTTATGATCCAATTATTAAGGTTCTTAGAAATACCTCTGCTCGAATTAAGGTGCAAACGATACTATATGCCAGTCAATAGTATGGGGTTTTTTTGATAGTAAATATGGGAGAGAGAGAAGAAGAGAGAAAGTGAGAAGTTGGAAAAGAGTTGGGGGAGACAGAAGGAGAGTGACAGTGACAGAATAAAAGAATATCACCATCCGTGGATCCCAATGATCTTGTGTTGATCCTCTCCAGCTTGGTCTTCCTGGTGGTGATGGTCCCCCCAAAAAGCACAGAATCCCATGGGTTAATATTCACTCAGGCCAAGTGGCAATGTCCAGGCATGTCCCCCTGGGGGAGGGGGCAGTCTCTTGCAGCAGACTCTGCTGGCATCATGTGCAGTCCTGTGGTGCAAGGCCGAGCACTTTGGGGGGTCTGTGATGGATTATGACACCCCCTCAGCTGCCTCTCACGTGAAAGTCCTGTGGATGTGGCCTGTGGGCTTGGGGGTTCCACAGCTGGATCAGTTTGTGTAATGGAGGATGAGAGTTTATTGTCTCTCACTAGAGGTTATGCCACTGCACCAAAACCACCTCCCCCACCCCTGGCTGGGGGAAGTCTGTGTAGCCCTGGCTTTGTGAGCTGTGCTCTCCCCCACCCCAAACTCAGCCAGGGATAATTCTCAGCACAGCTGGTGGCTTTGGCCTTTGTGGATGCATTCCTTTCCTTCAGCCTGAGATGACTGAACAATAGGTTTCCCTTTATCTAATCTCAGCATTTTGACTTTCAGTCCAAAGTCCCAGTCAGGTATCTTCAAGAGAGGCTTCTTTGGTTGTAGTTTCTTTATAGAGTTTTTTGTTATGATTGACATAAATGAGTTTGCAAGCTGAAATTTTAGCAACATAATATTGACCATTTATTAATAGAGCAAAGGCAAAAATAGGGCTGGGCGCTTAGCAATTTTGCCAGAGGTGCAATCCATTCATTTTACTGTGAACTTAAGTACTTTCTTTAACTGTTACATATTCATTAAGCCTAGAAGGTAATTTACACTTCACTCAACTCCCCCCCTCCGATCCCTGCCCCCTTCTGCCAGGCCGGCGCCTGTCTTGGAGTCTCGGATCCTCTGCATTACCTCAGAACTGAAGGCTGAAATCCTCCCGTCCATGTTTTCTCAGCTCCAACTTAATTTGTGGTTGACAGTTCCTTTTGGGAGGTGTGAGTCAAGATAACAGACTTCCTGGGATGCCTATGGTTCTCTTCTTTGTTTCTTTAAGATGTCTTGATCCCAGGCTCTGTGGTTTATCAACTTAAAAGACATTTATTACCATGTATTTATTATAATGTTTTCGAACATATTGCAACTATTTCGAAGTTACAATTTACCCTAATCTTGTTTCTACTTAATTATATTTTATCTTAACACTATTTTTTTTTTACATTATCACTTGTAAATGTTAAATTCATATATGCAAAAGGCAGCATTTATCATTCACTCATTTATCACAGTTCCTGCCGTGGCATCCCCTCAGGGGCAGGAATCCTTCCCCTGCCTCCGCCGTGGGATCCCTCCCATGGGGTCAGTCCCTGCCCTGTCCAGCGGGGGTCCCTCCCATGGGCTCAGTCCCTGCCCTGTCCAGCGGGGGTCCCTCCCCACCCGTGCGGTCACTCCTCGGCCCGGTCCCGAGGCGCGGGGCAGTCGTGTCGCAGCCGCGCTCCGGCCCCGTCAGCGGCAGCGCCGCTCCGTGCCGGGCAGGGCCGGCAGAAGGAGCCGGGCGGCGGCGGGGGCTGAATCCCGGCAGCAGCAAGGAGAACAAGAAGGGGCCGGGGCCGCCGGCGGTGTCCGATCCCCGCGAGCAGCGGGGAGGCCTCGGGGAGCGGCCGCGGGCGGGGCCCTTTGGAGCCACCCCGAGGGCTTTGTGCCGCCCCGGGGCACTGAAGGAGTCGCTCCGCGGGACGGGCGAGGTGCGAACGACAGGAAAGACAAGAGAAAAGAAGAAAATACAATCAAAGAGCCGCACCGAGGGGCGTCTCGGCCGGGCCGTGTCACTGAAGAGCTGCACCGAGAGAGCGGCGACGAGCGGCGGCGGTGAAAGAGCCGCAGCGGAGGGGCGTGGCATGGGAGGTGCGAATAGAATAAAATATAGAGATTAAAATTAAAAATTATAAAAGGATGGCACCGGGAGTGGCCGCTGCCTGCGACTGAAACCGCTGCACCGAGGGACCGTCGGGGCGGCACCGGCGGGTCTCGGCCGCTCCGTGTCACCGAAAGAGCCGCAGCAATGGACGGGCGGGGCTCGGCTCGGATCGACCCCTCCAGTGTCGCGACGAGCGGCGACCCCGCGGGACCGAGCCGGGGCCGAGCGGCGGCGGCAACAGGAGCCGGGGAAGCGGCTTGGAGCGGCGGAGACGAGCAGGGTGTTCCCAGCCAGCTCCGCTCAGCCCACACGCACCGCGCTGGGGCCGCCGCGCTTTTTTCAACCCCGGCCGCCCCCACGGGCCGGGCCCCGCCGGTCCCGCTGCCGCCGCCGCGGCCCCACAGAGCCCAGAAACCCCAGGAAACCGCTCCCATGAACTAAAAAACCTTTTCAGCACCGCGAGGGCTGTGAGGGGTGAGTTACAAACTCCTCTCCCCTCAGTCCCTCCCGGGCACGGCCGGGCATTAGCTCGGCTCCCGGGGCTGTGGCCCGGCACCGGCTGCTGCCACAGGGCACGGGGTGCCGCACTCGGGCATTAAACCCAACAGATTTGGGGAGGAGGGACAGCCCCAGAAAGGCTCGGGCAGCCTTCGGGAGCTTGGAGCTGCACGAGGGCCACAAAGGATGCCCTGGACACACCGATGGCCCCAGCAGCGGTTCTGCCCCCCCAGCACGGGGCTGTGTCCCATACCCCACGCTCCAGCCCGAGCTTTGGGGGGCGGGTGGCAGAGCTGCTGCACAGAGCTTTCATCCCCGCCAGCCGGAGTTCTGATCCCTTGGGACGTGACGTCAGGGACGAGTGTCCGTCGGTGCTCAGGGTCTGTGAGCTTTTGCAATCCAGAGGGATAAACTCAGTCGATTTCCATCAATCGCTATTTCTCCTTTCTTTTCCATGACAGATTTCACAGCACTTCCTTTCTACCCAGAGATTTGGAAAACTAAATTCCCGTCTGCCCCTGCACCCCTGCAGCTTCCCCAGCTCCAGCCTCGTCCCTCCTCTCCTGTTTCCTTTTCTCCAGTCTCTCCCTCCTGTCCCTGCCGGTTCGGAGGAAGGAGATTCACCCCCGGCACCCTCTGCCTCCTCCTTCTGTCCCGTTTGGCGCACTTGGTGCTTCTGGAGCCGCCTGCCCGCGCAGCCGGACCCGCCCTGCGGCCGCTTAGCCGTGGAGTGCAGGGAATGAATGGCAGGGATTATTGGGCTGGGCTGGCCCTGGCCGGGTGCCCGGTGCCACCAGAGTCGCTCTGTCACTCCCCTCACAGGTGCAGGACACAGAACACGGCTGGAAAGGCTCGTGGGCTGGACTAAGGGCAGGGAGATGTCACTCACTGCTCACCATCAGGGGCACCAGAAACCCAAGCTGGGGACATCCATGGAATTTATTTCTAAACAAATCTCAGTAGGAGAAGGACAACTGAAATAAACCCTAAAAACACTCTCCCTGCCCCTCCCTCCTCTCGGGCTCCCAGCCTCCACCTGCAGTCCCCCCTCTGCTCTCTCTGCACAAGAATCTTGTCACCAGCCATGAACTTTCCCTCATCCCAGGATCTCTTCCCGTAAAGAAAGAATTTTCTCCAGCAGAGATTCAGGGTACAATGGCATATGAGCTTCAGGGTGTTTCTCCTGCAGCTCCTTGTAGGTCTCCTCTTCCCATGCTGGGTCTCCTGCAGCACAGAACTCTGCCAGCTGCAGCTTTGCAAACGTCAGATCAAGGTCTGCATGTTCCTCAACAATTTGCTCGAGGTCCTTGGAGGCTGTCTCCAATCCGTTCTTCTTGTCTTCCCCCTTTCTATGGAGCCAATGGATCTGATGGTCCCTGGGCAGGGCCTGGCACAGAAGGTGGAACCTGGGTCCTGCTGCAGCAGCGCTGGGGGAGCTCCAGGACTCGCTCTGGCCGCTGGGGCAGCCACAGCACAGCCCGTTCCCAGGGAGGAGCCCAGGGCTCCGTGGGGCTCTGCAGGACCTTGTCCCTGGGGCTCATCTGGATCAGCTCGGGCAGCTGGGCTGCACTTGGCTTCGTTTGTGTCCCTGCTTCCCCTGGCACAGCACCTGCCCAGCGCCGAGGGGACAGCAGTGGGAGCGGGGCAGTTGGGGGTGAGGTTCAGTGTGTGTGCCCGGGATAAATCCCAAATCCTTCCCTAAGGAGCAGCGAGTGCTGACAGAACACAGGATCCTCTGCTGAGCACGGGATGGCCCCGGGGGTGATGTCAGACAAAGCTGGGATGGGAGTGCCAAAGAACAGGAGGCGGAGGAGAAGGAGGAGGAGCGGGCAGGAGAGGAGGGACACAGGAGGAAGAGGAAGTGCGGGGGGCGGGGGGAAGAGGAGTGGGAGGAAGACGAGGGATAGAGGAGCAGAAAGACAAGCAGCAAAAGGAGCTGCCACGTGCATCCAGCGCTCTTTGTGTCTGCAACCCTCGGCCCCGGGAGCATCACCCTCCCGGGGCATCCCACAGGTGACGGGGCAAGGGGAGCTCGCCCCAAATATCTTGGGCGGTGCCTGGGGTTCTTTCTGGGAGGGGGGAATTTTTGGACCCTGTAGGACTCCAGCACCGAGTCCCAAATGTCTTTTTTCATTGCTGGGAGGGGTTTTTTTGTGGGGGGAGGGCGCGGATATTTGGATCTTGCAGGACTCCAAGAGAGAGAGGCAAATGCCCCTTGGGGGGGATATTGGGGTGTCCGCTAGACGCGAGTTTTTTGGGGGGTCCTGATGGTGGCTGCCGGGAAAAATGGGATGGGACGGCATGGGATGGGATGGGGCTCGGGAAGGGTGGGATGTGGATTGGTGTGTGGGATGAAGTGTGGGGGAGGGAGATGGGTGGGATGGGGCCTGGGATGAGGCAGCTGAAGGTTCGGGGTGATGAGGACGGGCGGAACACCACTCCTTAGGCGCTTCCGGGGTATCCGCCACCTCTGAGGGGGTTTCGGGGTACCCCTAATCCTTCCGGGGATGGCATTGGCAGCGGGGGGACACATGGCTCCGTCACCTCTGGGCCCCACCTGTTCCCCCCTCGCCCCCAGCGCCCCCGGGAGCGGAATTTGGGGAGGGAGGAGGTGGGGTACGCCCAGGCTGGGCCCCCCGCGCTGTTCCGGCGGGGTGGAGTGCGGGGGGAGCTGTCCCGCGGGGCCCGGCCCTGCCCGGGCACGGCTGATGCCGCCCGCCCGCGCTCCGCACTGCTCCGGCCTGGTGCTCGCAGTGCCGCGCGGGGCGGGGCCGCTTTGGGGACCCCCCCAGGGCAGAGCGCGGCTGCTTTGGGGCTGTGGGCACCTGCCCGGCGCTGGGCATGGGCCGTGTGGGGGCAGCTGGGGCCGTACTGGTGGTGCTGGGAGTTCCCCCGGCCACGGGCAAGGAGCTCTGGGGTGAGCGGGAAGGAAGGGAGAGGGGTGGTGGGAAAAAGGAGAAGAGGGGGGAAATGTGAGTGGAACGCCCCCGAAAACAAACCACGCCAAACCAAACCACCGCAAACTGCATCCAAGAGAGGTGGGGCTGGGAATTGGGGGGACGATGGGAGAGTAGGAGAGAGGAGGAAAAGCGGACAGTGGGACCCCCAAAGGGAGTGGGAGGGGGCTGGTTCCCATCCGATGCGGAGCAAGAGGGTCGACCCCAACACAGCCGCATGGAACTGTTCATTCCAAAAGGCATTCTTCAACCAGGAAAAAGAAAATAGAAGGCAATCATCTTGCAAATGTAGAATGAGGGAGATAAGCAAACAAGCCTGGGCTCATTGGAGGCAGCAGAAAGGCCAAGGCCTGAGCCCCAGCCCCGAGGAAGGCACATCGTGTCTTTCCTGCCTTGCTCAGGGCTCTGCTGGGCCACTGGGATGTGGGGAGGATGCTGAGGGCAGGACAAGGGGGTGAGAGTGCCCAGCCTTGCTGGGGCTGTGCCAGGAGGCCCCAGGGCCTCAGGACAAGGTGTCTCCTCACAGCCCTTGGTGGCACAGACGCTGCTGTGGCCCAGGGCACCAAGACTTGGCTTCTCCTGGGCACTGCCAGCCTGGCCAGGACCCTTGGCCATGTCCATCACGGCTTGTCCTGTGCTGTCCCACAGCTGCTGCTGTGTCCCTGCAGGCTGCACACTCCCATCTGGCTGCCCCCCTGGCTCTGCCCTGCCATTGCCAGCCCTGCCCTGACCTCTGCCCACCCTCACCTGCTTCACTTCTGACCATCAGCAATTGCCTGTTCCTGTGCCCTTAGGGAGTGGTGCTTCGAGAGTGACCCCAGCACCTTCCTAAGAATTTTCCCAGGGGACGTTACCCACTGGTAGTTCCCTGAGCTGCTGCATCTGCTCTCCTCATGCCCAGGGTTGAAGCTTTGGTGGCTGTTTCCCTCCTGCCAACAGAGAGTTTCAACTCAGCTGCATCACAGTCGCTGTGCCCAAGGAGGCCACCAATGTCCGCTTCCCTCATGAGACCAAATTAATCCAATTAATTCATTTGCCCACATTCAGTGGCTGTTTTGCATGCACCTTGTCTGTAGGAAAGGAGTCCTTGTCAGCCCCTCCACCATCCGTGTCCAGATGTTGTCCCCAACGCCCCCCTGGGCTCTCCTGGGTTGCTTTGTGCCCAGCCCTGCTGCCCTCCCAGCACACTGTGGGGTGGCAATCCCTGTGTTCTGGAGGACCTGTGAGCATGAGGCTTCCTCCAAGGGAAGGCTCTGTGCACAGCAGCCTTGCCTTTGCTCAGAGCTCCTGTCCAGCTCCTCACCCTCCTCCCTGCCTTCCTGAGGAGTCCTTGCCATCCCTGGCTGCCCTTGCAGCACCCGAGGTGTCCCACCAGGGCTCTGCAGTGGCTGTGGGGGAGGCCATTTGTGCCTGCCCAGCACGGGCCTCCCTCCCATGGCCATGGTGTCCCTGTTTGTCAGCACTGCTGTGTTTGCCGATCTGAAGCCCTCCTGCATCTCCTCCCCATCCCTGGATCTGCTGGTGGCACTTCTGCACTCAGTGGTGCCTCCAGCACTTAACCCCCTCCTCTACAGCCTGAGGAACTGGGAGCTCAAGGAGGCCATTGGAAAACTGATTTCAGTATCATTAGCTGTATTGTTATTTGTGTTTATTATTTCCCTAGATTAATATTTAGATTCCAATGACTACTAAGGATGAAGCAGCTCTGTCCCACCTGGAGCCTTCAGAGTGTGTCTGACAGGGCCCAGAGCTGCTGCTCTCAGAGCATCTTGGCAATAAAGTGGGATCTCCCCAGGGCACTGACTGAAGCTTTGGCTCTTTATCCAAGCTCATGTCCATTGCAGCCAAGAGAATTTCCCCCCAAAAGGCTCTGTAGCTCCATGGATTGTGCAGAGGGAAAGTGCTGACCTCAGCAGCTGCTAAAGGCCAAGAGTTTGATTTGGACAAAGCCACTGTTGTGTGGTGACGATGGAGATGGTGACAGGTGACTGAGGTCCATAGCCAGGACTGTCCCACATGGCACAGGGCACAGAATGTGCTCCAGGAGAAGAATCTGGAGCTGCCTGGACAAGGCAGAGTATCTGCAGGCCTGTGTGTGCCTGGGCTGGGCAGTGACTGGAGCCCCAGCAAGGCATAGATCAGCCAAGGTGGAGACCCCCAGAAGGAAAGCGCTAAATGCCAGCATCTGCAAGGAAACGTAGATGGACACAGCTGAGCATAGCCAGAGCAGCTCCAACAGGGAAAGGGACCTTGGCAGCCACCACACAGCTGCACATCCCCCCAGAGCCCCAGGGACAACACAAGTGGCCTCATCTTGTTCCCTCTGTGGCTGCTCTGCTGTGCAGGTCACAAGTGCTGCAGGTGTCTCCTGCAGCACAGAGCCACGGGCACACACACACAGGCTCTGTCCAGGCTGGGACACGGAGACAGCGGGGCCTGGGGACAGCAGAGATGTCACTGCCCTGGGGAGCCCCCGGCTGCTGCTGCTGCTGCTGGGGGCTCTTGGGCAGCCCCTGCAGGTGGGGTGGAATTTTCCCAACACTCACCTGAGCAAAGGACAGCAGCAGCGTTCCTGTGGGAGCAGGGTGAGGCCCCCAGGGCAGTCACTGGGCAGTGCTGCGGGTGGGCTTCAGTCCCATCCCAGTGGAACAAGTCCCTCCAGATAGGTCTGGTTTCCCTCCCAAAATTTGGGAATGGAACGGCAAACCAGCACTTGAGGTGGCCACAGGGAAGGTGGGTGTCTGAGAGGCCCCATCGGGAGGCACAGAGGGTTCCCCGTGTCCCCAGCACCTGGAACTGCACTCTCCCCTCACACGCAGTGCTGCCGTTCACCAGCCTGAACCCTGTTTCCTCAAGGACAGGGAAAGGTGACAGTGAGGGGTGGGAGCTCCTGCCCCGTCAGTGTCTGGAGGAGAGGCCGCAGGGACACAGTGCACACAGTGCCATGAGCCCTTCTGTCCCCCACGCTCTGCTCACCCCCCACACCTGTGCCTGTCCCTGCCATGCTCTCAGCGTGGAACTGCCCCAGCGACTCCTCAGGTGTGCAGTGTCATCGGCGCTCCGGCTCGGCCGCCCCGCCCTTCGCCCCCCGACCCCGATCAGGCCCCTCACCGAGCCCGCCCTGCTCTCGGGCCGCTCGCGCAGCTCCACCCCCTCCCGCCCCGCCCCTCCCCACCACCTCTGGATTGGCCAATGGCCTGCTGGCCCCGCCCCCTTTGGCAGTCTCGCAGTGCTGAGGGGGACCCGGGAAGGGGACAATCGGGAGGGTCCCTTGGGGCTTTGGAGGGCACGGGAAAGACTGGCGAGGGCGGGTGAGATTTAGGGCGCCAGAGGAGGGGCGAGATTTGGGGCGGGGTGGACACAGGGACACCCCAAAAAGCCTCCGAAATTGTCCCAGCCCCTTCCCCAATTCGGCCCAACTTCACCCCCAGCATGCCTTCCAAGTGCCCCGAAACTTGTGCACGGGTGTGGGGGGGATGGGGGAAGCAGCAGGACCCCTCCCTATACCCCAATAGCTCTGTGCCCAGCTGGGAGAAGGAGCAGGGCCAGGGGTGTCACGGTCCCCCCAAATTTCCCCCACAGCCATGACATGGCCGGGCACTTGAGAGGCTGCCTCAGGCCTCATTGTCTATCTGCATCCCAGGACAGAGCAGAAAATCCCCCTGCAGCCCATGGTGATTCTGTAGGGTCACAATGGTCCCTTGCTTCCATGAAGTTCCATCAGGTCACAGTGGAACCCTGGTGCCATATTGTTCCATAGCCTCCCAATGCTCTCCTGGGTTCTGTGAGGCCCTGCTGTGACACATTGGAGCCTTGCTTCCATAAGATTCCGCAGCTTCACAATGGTCTCCTCTGGTCCATGAGGAAATGCTGTGTGACACTGGAGCCTTGCTTCCATGAAGTTCCATAACCTCACGATGCTTTTGGCTTCCATAAGCCCCTGATGTGTCACTAGCATTTTGCTTTAATGGGATTCCATAGCTTCAATGTGGTCTCCTGTGTTCAGTGAGGCCCCACTGTGGCACACTGCAGCCTCGGTTCCATGAGTGTCCAACACCTTACAGCAGCTCCTGGTTTCCACAAGGCCCTGCTGTGACAAAATGGATCCTTGGTTCCGTGAGGTTCCAAAAACCTCACTATGGTTTCCTGCTTCCCTAAGACTCCTCTGTGCCACATTTGAGCTTTGTTTCCATTGGGTTCCAGAAGCTCACAGCAGTCTCCTGCACTCCAGGAGTAGCCGCTGTTTCCCATTTCAGCCTTTGCTTTAATGAGGTTCCATAACCTCCTCGTTGTCACCTGGGCCCAGGGAGGCCCCACTGTGTCACATTAGAGCCTTGGGGCCAAGAGATTTCATGGCCTCAAAATGCTCTGCAGCCCCCAATTTTCCCTGTTTCCCTCTCCTTTTCCCTGGGCCAGCTTCCCCCCTGCCCCCAGTGCTGGGCTGGGAGCAGCCGAGAGCCCCGCGCTGCCCATCTCAACCTGTCCCGGCTCCACCCCCGCTCGTTCCGCGGGCTGTGAGGGCTATGGGGAACAGCGGAGGAGGGATGGAACAGAAGGAGGGAGGAAAGCGGAGCGCGGGAAGCAATGGAAGGAGGAGGAGCGGGAGGAGAGATAGGGGGAAGGAGGAGAAGGAGGTGGGATTAGAGTGGAGAAGGAGGAGGAGAAGGGATGGAAAAGGAGGAGCGGGAGGAGGAGGGCCAGAGGGGAAGGAGCGGGAGGAAGAGGAGGGACAAAAGAGAAGCAGGCTGGAGCCATGTGGTCTGGGTCTCTCTGAATTCGCAGCCCCCCTGCACTATCGCCGCCCCATCCCGCAGGTGAGCGGGGAGGGGGAGCTTGCCCCAAATATCTGGGGGCGTCCCTGGGTTTGGGTTTTTTGGGGGGCGATGTTTAGAGTTTGCAGGACTATAAAGCCGACCGGCAAATGCCCCTCGGGGGGACATGGGGGGTCCTTGGGAGGTGTTTTTGGGGGGTCCCAGTGGCGGTGCAGGCAGAGCCCCAATGGGGGCGGGTGAATGCGTTTCCCCCCCACGGTGGGGGTTGGGCTCTGCCCGGGCTGGGCCCTCCAAGCTCTGCCTGGGGCCACATGCGGACCGGCGGGGGAGCGGGGGACAGCAGTTTTGAGGACCCCCAGGAGCCCCGGCTTCAAAAGCGGGACCCCAGGGAGAGGAGACCCCCAGTCTGACCCTGGTCACTTCCCCTCACTCCCTGTAGCATCCCTGTTGCTCCCAGGATGAACACAGCCAGTCCCAGTCATTCTCTATTATGATGCAATTTGCCCCCAGCACCGTCCCATTTGCTCCCAGCTCCTCCCTCTTTTGCCCACTATGTCCCCAGTTCTCCCAGTTGTTCCTAGCATAGTCACAGTCACTCCCAGTGCAATCCCAGTATGAGTCCAGTATGATGCCAGTGTCTCCCAGCAGGGCCCCAGTCACTCCCACTTGCCCCCAGTTCCTCCATTGTGGTCCCATTTCCCACCAGCACATTCCCAGTCACTCCCAGTATGCTCCCAGTCCCCGCCTGCATGGTCTCAGGCACTCCCAGTATATCGCAGTTGCCCTAAACATTCTCGTAGTCGTTCCCAGGCACTCCCAGTTCCCTCAGTATGGTTCAGTGTCCCCCAGGATTATCCCAGTCACTTCCAGTAGATCCCAGTTGTCAGCAGCATGCACCCTATCATTCCCAGTTGCTCCCTGTATATCACCTGTTGGTTTTCAGCATGGGCCTAGTAGCTCCCAGTAAGCCCCAGTCAGTGTCCATTGACTCACACTGTAGTCCCAGTACGGTCCCAGTCCCTCCCAGTATGATGCCAGTGGCCCCCAGTGTAATCCCAGTTGCTCCCTGTCAATGCCAGCATGAGCCCTGTAGCCTCCAGTATGATCCCCGTGACTCCCTGTCTCTCCCAGTATATCCCAGTTGCCCCCAGGATGCTCCCAGTCATTCCCCCTTCCTCCCAGTTGCTTTCAGCATGCTTCCAGTTGGCCACAGCCACTGCCAGTCAATCCCAGGATGATTCCAGTCACCCTCAGTGTGATACCAGTGTCCCCCAGCATGGGCCCAGCTGTTCCCAGCTGGCCCCGGTATAGTTCCAGTTATTTCCAGTTCCTTCCACTATGATCCCAGTTGCCCCTAGCATAGTCCCAGTCCCTCTCAGCAGGGTCCCAGTCATGCCCAGTTGCCCACAGCATGGTCCCAGTTGTTCCCAGAGCAGTTCCAGTCAGCCCAGTATGGTTACAGACACTCCCAGTATATCCCAGTTGCCCCCAGCATGCTTGTAGTCATTCCCAGGCAGTCCCAGTTGCCCTAGTAAGTTTCTAGTTCCCTCATAATGATCCCAGTCTTTCCCAGTTACTCCCAGTTGCCTCCAGCATGATTCCAGTTTGTCTAAGTTGCCCAAAGTATTGTCCCAGTTTGTCCCAGCATGATCCCAGTTGCCCCAGTTGTGGTCTCAGTCCCCCTCAGCATGGTTCCAGTAGCTTCCTGTTGATCCCAGTTGCTCCCAATGTGTCCAGAGTTTCCTCCCAACATGGGCCCAGTAACCCCCAGTCAGGTTATGCAAATGCCACTGGGGGGACATTGGAGGGTCCCCCAGAGGTGTTTTTGGGGGATCCTGGTGGCAGTGCTGGCAGAGCCATGGCAGGGGGGTGGGGTGATGTGGGTTTCCCCTACAGTGAGGGTTGGGCTCTGCCCAGGGCCACATGGGGAGCACGCTGGACTGGTGGGGGATCAGGGACATCAGTTTTGGGGACCCCCGGAAGCACCGTGGGACGGGAGAATGGAGAGGGGCAATAGTGGAGCCCCGGCAGCCTGGAGAGGGAAGCCCTGGGACCCTGAAATGGGGACCCATAGAGGGGGCACCCCCAGGAGCCCTGGCAGCCTGGAGAGAGACAGGGGAGAGGGGATCCCTGGGACCCACAAAACCCATGGCTTCCCTAAGTGTGACCCTGTGGTTTGAGATTTCCTGAGATTTGCAGAATCTGGCAGAGGAAGCAGACAGATGAACCCAAGATGGCAAAAAGAGAGACTTTATTTACAAAAACTTCTTTATATATCCATTAATAATCTGGCAACTATTGGTCAGCAGGGAATCCACCTCCTAAAACCATTGGTCACAGCTATACAACACCTAATACCAAACACAGAGATTAAGAAAGTACAAGAATGCAGCTTAGCTCTATTCTCTCTGAGAAAGAAGAGAAAGATTTCTAAAACAGTGCAACTACAGGACCCCACAGAGAGGAGACCCCCAGAACTCCAAAGTGGGGAACTGGGAGAGGACAACCCCTGGGGTTCCTGGGACCCCCAGCAGTTTGGGGAGGGTGGGGACACTGGAGAGGGGGGGCCCCCAATACACACAGGACCCCCAACAACCCAGAGAGGGGGAACCCCAGGACAGCAAAGAAGAGAGACCAGAGAGGGATAACTCCTGGGAGAGTCTTTTTTGGGGCTGAATCTTGGTGTTCTGGATGTTTTTATGAACCGCAGATATCCACTGACTCCTAAACATGGAATTGGACAGGGTGACCTTCAAAACGAATATAGTCACCCCTTGTTTTCCCCCAAACCAGGATTGCCCACTCTCAAACCTTGGCTGGATGGAGGAGGAGGCTGTGAGGAAGAGGAAGATGCCTCAAGTCCCTGAGGCAGGTGAGGAGGAAGTCACTGCCCCTTTCCCCCTCTCTTCTCCTCCATCGCCCAGCCCAGCATCACCCCCAGCTGCAGGACAACCCCGCTGCTGACGCTGTCCTGCCGGGGATGTATTGGGGGCATGTCCTTCCCCTTCCGTGTGGCTCAGAGGCAAATCCCAAATCCTCTCATTTTTCTTCCTCCCTCAGGCAACGAGCTGAGGACCAGGGAGGAGAAATCCTTGGGGCAGAACCTCATGGAGGAGTCAATTTTGAGCAGCTCCACTGTGCAGGAATCCAATGGGGAGGAAAAGCCCCGGAAGTCTCGCATGAGGAGGGGCTACAAAGCCAGCCCAGGGTGCTCCAAGGAGGAAAGACCCACCGTGTCCCGGGAAGGTGACCAGAGCTTCAGCCAGAGCTCAGACCTGGTGGTCCATGAGCAGCTTCATCTTGGGGAGAAGGCCTACAGGTGTGGGGAATGTGGGAAGAGCTTCATCAGCAGATCCAACCTGATCATCCACCAGAGGATCCACACTGGGGAGAGGCCCTATGAGTGTCCCATGTGTGGGAAGAGCTTCAGCACTAGCTCCTGCCTGACTGTCCATCACAGGATCCACACTGGAGAAAGGCCCTACGAGTGTCATGAGTGTGGGAAGAGCTTCAGCAAAAGCTCCGACCTGATCATCCACAAGCGGATCCACACTGGGGAGAGGCCCTATGAATGTGGGGAATGTGGGAAGAGCTTCAGCATGAGCTCCAACCTGATTGTCCACCAGAGGAGCCACACTGGGGAGAGGCCTTACGAGTGTCCTCAGTGTGGGAAGAGGTTTCCCAAGAGCTCCGATCTCCTCGTACATGAGCGCATTCACACAGAGGAGAGGCCATTCCGCTGCCCTGACTGTGGGAAGGGCTTCAAGCGCAACTGCAACCTCATCACCCACCAGCGCATCCACACCGGGGAGAGGCCCTATAAGTGTCCCGAGTGTGGGAAGAGCTTCACCCAGAGCTCTCACTTGATCCAACACCAACGGAGGCACCGATAAGGGAAGCCCTGTGAGTGTCCTGAGTACGGAAAGAGCTTCGTGCACTGCTCCAACTCCATCCCCCATCAGAGGAGTCACGTTGGGAAGAGCCCTGGTGACCCACATTCCCTGTGACCCACATTAGGAAGAGACCTGGCAGGTGGTCTCCACATCCTTCTGGATCTCCACGGGCACCTGGATGAACACAAGGGCAGGAACATCCATGGAGGCTCTGATTGAAATCAGAAATCCATTGGGAAGAGAGGATTTGTAGACTTTACACTCACAAAAATCTCACCTGCTGTGTCCAGTTGTTTCTTCTGGTGGCATCAAGCAGTGCTGGATGATCTTGGAGGTTTTTTCTAACCTAAATAATTTCCTTCTTCATTCTTTCAAAACAACCAAAATTGGGGTTAAAATAAAGAAATTAAACAAAGGCATCTAAAGCCACACTGTTTTACTCAGATTTGAGAGTGAATTTGTGGTTGGTTCACAGGATTATTAGGGAAGGTTTGGGTGTTGTGGGGCCGCTAACCCAGGCAGAGTGGGCCACAATCTCGTAGCTGTGCTGGCAGAACAGGGGGTTCAGATGAGCCCATCTGTTCTCCAGGAATTCCTGTTGTCTGTCCCAGCCCCTGGCCTGGGTGTCCGCATTTGGGCTTTGTCCCCCAAAGTGCCCAAATCGCTGCTGAAGTGCCCGAGCTGCTCCCAGCTGTGGATGTTGCTGTCCACCAACCTCTCCTGGTCAGTGCCATGGGGGCTGGGAGGGGCTCTTGTGGGTATTTGTGGTGCTAGGAGGGGGTTTGGGAGCTTCTGGGGGCTCTGTGAGTGAGGTTTGGGGTCCTGGTCAGGTTGTGTCATTTGGAGACGGGTGGCTGTAGGGGGAGATGAGAAGTGGATTTGATGGCTCTTGGGCCCATTTATATTGCAGGGATTTGTTGCGGGGGGCGGTCCTGGGAGGAGCTGTGGAGTGGTTTGAGGGGTCTGGAAGTGACTGTGGGGCTGGCAGGGCATTTTAGAGTGTTCATGACTCCCTCAGACCCCCAAAGCTGCCACCAGACCCCACCCCCCAAGATGCTGCCAGGCTTTGGGGGCTCCATGTTGGGGTTTGTCCTTTTGGCACTGCAGGAGAAGGTGAGGAGGGGTCCCAGGGGTCATGTGTGATGCCCCCATCCCGGTGTCACCCCCTTTTCCCTCCCCACAGGACTCCTGACCCAGCTCCTGCTCACCCCAGGAGGGAATTTGGGGAGGGGGAGAGGGGGTGCGCAGTCCTTGCCAGGTGATGACCCCGACTCAGTGTCCTTTTTCTTATGTCCCTGTTCCTGTAGTTTATTACGACAGTCTTGGGCGAGTCAATCGGTGGAATTCCTGTGGAAATCCTTCCCATTGTTTCTTCTATCTCTCAGTATCGGTTTTATCTTACCAGCAGCTTGTTTCTAAAGACACTCCATTATTCCTTTCACTCCCGTGCCCCCAAAGCCCCAAGGGACCCTCCCGATTGTCGCCGTCCCGGGTCCCCCTCAGCGCTGCGGCGGCTGCCAAAGGGGGCGGGGCCAGCGGCCATTGGCCAATCCGGAGGCGGCAGGGAGGGGCGGGGCGGGAGGGGGCGGTGCCGCGCGAGCAGCCCGAGAGCAGGGCGGGCTCGGTGTGGGGCCCGAGCGGGGCCGGGGGGCGAAGGGCAGGGCGGCCGAGCCGGAGCGCCGATGGCACTGCACACCTGAGGAGTCGTGACAGCATGGGCTGTGACATCACAGGGTGGCCGTGTGACATCTTAGAATGGTTTGTGACATCCCAGAGAGGGCTGTGACATCCCAGAGTGGGGCTGTGTGAGGTCACTGGGTGGCTATGTCACCTCACAGAGCAGGCTATGACATCACATGGCGGTGTGAGGTCACAGGGGCTGTGTGAGGTCACTGGGGAGGTCGCTCCGTCCCGGCCCCCCCTCAAAGTCCCCCCAGAGAAGTTCAGCACTGCTCGTGCACAGCAGGGTCCCCTGTCCCCCCAGGTCCCCCCTGCCCTGGTGCCGCAACCTTCCCCAGAGGATGTTCCATGAAATCGACCCGAGAGCCTGACATGGGGATGGGGGGCACTGGTCATGGGGGAGTGGGATATGGGGACAGGGACCTCCTGGCTGCATCCCCATGTCCCCCAGGCTGAGAGCCTGGCCCAGGGCTCCTTCACCCTCTTACCAAAGAGGGCTTGAGAGCGCTTTAGAAATCCCCAGCAAGGGAACAGCAAAAACCTGATTTAATATTCAGTGACAGCACAAAGTTCATCGGCAAAAGTCATTCTGCTCCTGACTGGACAGTTCAGGCATGCCAAGGAAACAAAGCAACAACAAAATCAAACAAAATCCAATCAATCAAACCAGAAATGAACTCAGAACTGTGTGTGTGTGTGGGTGTGTGTGGGTGTGTGTGTTTAGGAGCGTGTGACAAAAGGACAGTGACGGCAATGATAAAAGGAAAATGGCCTAAAAAGCTTAACAGACCTCAAACTTAAGAGTACTTATACCTTAACTTACACCTTAACAATTTAGCAAAAGAACAGTACTTAATGGCATTTAACCTAATAACCTATAATGTAATGATTTTTCTGAGGAATACTATTTCACTTAGCTTATAGCTTATATTAAACATGGAATTACAGTAATGCACTTCACAAAGCAATGTCACAGAAACTCTAACCCATACAACTTCAAGTTATCCAGATTTTGACAAGAGGAAGTCAGGAAAAGAAACACAGAGAGAGAGAGGAAGAGATATCCACAGTGACGGCCTTGGATCCAGCGCCATCTCAGCTGCTGGGAGCTCCAGGGCCATGGGACATGTCAGTGTCACACCTGTGTCACAGTCTTTACCTGCTCTGGTCCCTCTCACAGGTGGGGTTTTTGGGGTGCCAGGGCCTTGGCAGCCACTTTGGGGCTGGACCAGAGGCTGCAGTGGCTGCGGGTGGGGCAGTGACCGCCCCACCTACACAGAACTTGCCCTGCCCCCCAAACACACACTCCAGACATTTGGGGCCATCCATCATTTCTCTGCTCTCCAGCACTGAGGCAATGGACTGCCTGCAGCTCTGAGCTCGTGCCCATGGCAACCACCCCTGGCAATGGGGCTCCATGGAGCTGCTCTCAGGAACCCCCCAGGAACTGGGGAGTACCCCAAAACTGCCTCCAAAATGTGGGATGCCCCAAAACCCCTTCAGCAACCCTGGGGTATTTGGAATACCCCAAATCCCACTCAGGAACTGGTTCCCCCTCCCTTCATCACCCCCAACCTTCGGCTGTCTCATTCCAGACCCTGCCCCACTCTCCCAATCCACACCCCAACCCATCCCACCCCTCCTGGACACCACGACCCCCTTCCCAAGCCCCATTTCCAACCCATTCCACCCCTCCCAAACCCCATCCCATCCATCCTGCCCCACCCAATCCCTAACACACCCCTCCGGATTTGCATCCCACTTCACCCAATCCCCTTCCAATGCCATTCCACCCTGAGGGGCTGTGGAATTGAGTAATTTTGAACTGGGATTGAGTACTTTTGTGTGGCATTGAGTGGTTTTGAGGTAAAAGATCAAATGCTCTCACCTTTTAACATGCAAAGCAAAGGAGAAAACTACACCAAATACCCCCAAAACCCCCAAATCCTTCCAAATACCTCCCTGAATCCCAGATTCCCCCCCCAACACTAGTAAAAAGTGAGGCTTTAGATGTTTTTGATCAATTTGTTGATTTCCCCCAATTTTGTGTGTTTTGAAGGGATGAAGAGGAATCAGAAGAAAATCAGGGCCACAATAAAAGGACCACCATTAAGGTGTCTTCCCAGTGTGGATCAAGGGGAATGTGGCTCACCAGGGCTCTTCCCAAAATGGCTCCTCCAATAGGGGATGAAGATGGAGCAGTGCACAAAGCTCTGCTGGCACTCAGGGCACTCACAGGGCTTCCCTTACCGGTGCCTCTGTTGGTGTCTCTTAAAGGCAGAACTGTCTGAGAAGCTCTTCCCACACTCAGGACACTCGTAGGGCCTCTCCCCGGTGTGGATGCGCTGGTGGGTGATGAGGTTGCAGTTTTGCTTGAAGCCCTTCCCACAGACAGGACAGCGGAAGGGCCTCTCCTCTGTGTGAATGCGCTCATGAAGGAGGAGGTTGGAGGTGGTCTGAAACCTCTTCCCACACTCAGGACACTCGTAAGGCCTCTCCCCAGTGTGGCTCCTCTGGTGTACAATCAGGCTGCAGCTCGTGCTGAAGCTCTTCCCACATTCTCCACACTCATAGGGCCTCTGCCCGGTGTGGCTCCGCTTGTGGATGATCAGGTCGGAGCTTTGGGTGAAGCTCTTCCCACACTCCCCACACTTGTAGGGACGTTCCCCAGTGTGGATCCGCTGGTGGACAACCAGGCTGGAGCTCATGGTGTAGCTCTTCCCACACTCCCCGCACTCGAAGGGCCTCTCCCCAGTGTGGATCCTCTGGTGGGTAATCAGGTCCTTCCTCCACCTGAAGCTCTTCCCACATTCCCCACACTCATATGGCCTCTCCCCAGTGTGGATCCGCTGGTGGACCATCAGGCCAGAGCTGTCTCTGAAGCTCTTCCCACATTTCCCACACCTGTAGGGCCGTTCCCCAGTGTGGATCATCTGATGGCGGATCAGGTGGCTGCTCTGGCTGAAGCTCTTCCCACATTGCCCACACCTGAAGGGCTTCTCCCCGTGAAGCTGCTCAGGCTCCACCACGTCAGAGCTCTGCCTGAAGCTCTGATCACCTTCCCGGCACAGGGTGGGTCTTTCCTCCTTGGAGCATCCTGGGCTGGGTTTGGAGCCCCTCCTCGAGCGAGACCTCTGAGGCATTTCCTCCCCACTGGATTCCTGCACAGTGGAGCTGCTCAAAATGGACTCCTCCATGAGGTTCTGCCCCAAGGATTTCTCCTCCCCGGTCCTCAGCTCATTTGCTGTGGAAGGAAGGACAAGGAGAAGATTTGGGATTTGCCTCTGTGCCAGAGGGAAGGGGAAGGACATCCCCCAATCTGTCCCTGGCAGGACAGTGTCAGCAGCGGGGTTGTCCTGCAGCCGGGGACGATGCTGGGCTGCAAGATGGAGGAGAAGAGAGGGGGGAAGGGGCAGTGGCTTCCTCCTCACCTGCCTCGGGTTCCCAGGCCATCTTCCTCTTCCTTGCAGCCTCCTTGTCCATCCAGACAAGGTTTGGGAATGGGAAATCCTGGTTTGGGTAAAAAAAGGGTGTGAGTGCCTTGGGCTTGTGGTACCTCATGCCCAAGTCCAGCTCTAGAAGTCACTGAGTGTTTTGTGTCTATAAAATCCTCCAAAAATCAAGAGTGACCCCAAAAAAAGCCTCCCACGATTTCCCCCTTTCCAGTCTCCTGTCTTTGGGGTTCTGGGGTTCCCCTTCTCAAAGCTGCTGGGGCTCCCGTGGGTCCTGGAGATCCCCCTTCTCTGGGCTCCTGCTTAGGGATGCCGTGGGGTTTCGGTGGTCCCAGGGGTCCCTTCTTCCCTGAAGGTGCCTTGACTCCCAGGGCTCCCAGGGTCCCCCTCTTCAGGCTCCCCCCCACTCCAGGCCTTCGGGGCTTCCCCCTCTCTCCGCCACCCCTTTCAGCATCACAGTGTCCTGGCCCTGCCTCATCTCCAGGCTCCCCCACCCCTCCAGGCTGCCAGGGGCCCCCCCAGTTCTGCTATCGCCCCTCTCTGCTCTCTCCACTCCGGGAGTCCTGCGTTCCACCCCCCAGCTCTCCTGGGGATCGCCAAAACCAGTGTCCTGTCCCACCAATACCAGGCAATTCCCACATGGATCCCCTCGAGTATTTCCCGAAGGCGCATTTAAGGCTCAGCTTTGGAGTCCTGCAAGCTCCAAACATCCCCTCTGGCCCAGAAAATCCTCACCAGGGACATGCAAAGATATCTGGGGTTCAATTCCAGAATCTGTGAGTTCCAAACACTCCTCCAGAAAAAGACAACCCTCCTGAAGAAACCCAGATAGATTTGGGTTGAGCTCCCCCTCCCTGGTCACCTATGGAATGTGGGGGGGCAATGATTCCGGAGCCGGGGGCTGCTGCGGACGCAGTGGGTGGTGAAACCTCATGGTTCTCCTGCTCCTCCTTTTTCTGCTGCTCCTCCTCTGTCCCTCCTCATCCTCCTGCTCCTCCTCTGCACCCACCCCAGACTCCCTTCCCCAACCTCCTCTGCCCCACAGCTGCTTCAGCAGAGGTTGCTGGGTGGGGGGAACCTCCTGATCACCCCAGGGATGGACAGGGGGCTTAGGGACCCCCCCAGTGCAGATCCACCTCCCCCAGAGCCCCAAGGAATTGCCCTGGGGATCAAGTGCTGGGGGACAGGGCTGGACCCCTATGGAACCGCAATTCTTTCGTCCCTACCCCACCTTTCCCTCCCCTCTGCTCCCCTTTCCCATTCTTCTCCCAATCCACACACCCCTCCCAATTCAATTTCCGTGTCCCATCCCCCTCCCGCTCTCTTTGGGGGTCCCAGACCCCTCTTTTCCACTGCTCTTCTGTCCCTTTCACCATCGTCCCCTCAATCCCCAATCCCCTCTCCCATGATTGGTTTTGGGGCTTCCAGGCCCCTCCTGCCCACTTTGGGGGTCCCAATCCCCATTTCGCTCACTTTGGGGTCCCAGCCCCGCCCCCATTCTCACCGCGCCCCCCGCTCACCCCGCGGCCAGGGGACTCCCAGCACCACCAGTGCCACCAGGACGGCCCCAGCTGCCCCCACACGGCCCATGCCCAGCGCCGGGCAGGTGCCCACAGCCCCAAAGCAGCCGCGCTCTGCCCTCCGGGGGTCCCCAAAGCGGCCCCGCCCCGCGCGGCACTGCGAGCACCAGGCCGGAGCAGTGCGGAGCGCGGGCGGGCGGCATCAGCCGTGCCCGGGCAGGGCCGGGCCCCGCGGGACAGCTCCCCCCGCACTCGGCCCCAACGGGACAGCGCCCAGCGGGGGGGCCCGGCCTGCCCGCCCCACACCTCCCCCTCCCCAAATTCCGCTCCCTGGAGCGCTGGGGGCGAGGGGAGCGCAGGTGGGGCCCGAGGTGTCGGAGCCACGTGTCCCCCGCTGCCAGTGCCACCCCCGGAAGGTTAGGGGTACCCCGAAACTCCCTCAGAGGTGGCAAATACCCCGGAAGCGCCTAAGGAGTGGTGTTCCGCCCGGCCTCGTCACCCCTATCCTTCAGCAGCCTCATCCCAAGCCCCATCCCACCCATCCCCCTCCCCCAGACATCATCACACACACCAATCCACATCCCATGCCATCCCATCCCATTTTTCCCGGCAGCCACCAGCGGGACCCCCCAAAAAACTCGCGTCTAGGGGACACTCCAATATCCCCCCAAGGGGCATTTGCCACTCTCCCTTGGAGTCCTGCAAGAACCAAACATCCGCGCCGTTCCGCCCCCCCAAAAAAAACCCCTCCCGGCAACCAACAAAGACATGTGGGACTCGGTGCTGGAGTCCTACAGGGTCCAAAAATTCCCCCCTCCCAAAAAGAACCCCAGGCACCGCCCAAGATATTTGGGGCGAGCTCCCCCTGCCCGGTCACCTGCGGGATGCCCCGGGGGGGCGATGCTCTCGGGGCCGAGGGTTGCGGACACAGAGAGCGATGCACGCACGCGGCAGCTCCTTTTGCTGCTTCTCTTTCTACTCGTCCTCCATCCGTCCTCTTCCTCCCACTCCCCCTCCCCCCGCCCCCCGCACTTCCTCTTCCTCCTGTGTCCCTCCTCTCCTGCCCGCTCTGCCTCCTTCTCCTCCTCCTCCTGTTCTTTGGCACTCCCATCCCAGCTTTGTCTGACATCACCCCCGGGGCCATCCCGTGCTCAGCAGAGCATCCTGTGCTCTGTCAGCACTCTCTGCTCCTTAGGGAAGGATTTGGGATTTATCCCGGGCACACACACTGAACCTCACCCCAAACTGCCCCGCTCCCATTGCTGTCCCCTCGGCGCTGGGCAGGTGCTGTGCCAGGGGAACCAGGGACACAAAGGAAGCCAAGTGCAGCCCAGCTGCCCGGGCTGATCCAGACGAGCCCCAGGGAGAGGAGGAGGGGAAGGAGGGAGGGAGGAGGAGAGCGGGAAGCGATGGAAGTAGGAGAAACGGGAGAAGGAATTGGGCGAAAGAGGAGGTGGGATTAGGGCGGAGAAGGAGGAGGAGAAGGGATGGAAGACGAGGAGGGGGAGGAAGAGAGAGACAACGAGCGAGGTGGAAGGAGCCACGTGGTCCCGGTCTCCCCTGAATTCGCAGCCCCCCCTGGACCATCGCCGTCCCCATCCCTCAGGTGAGAGGGGAGAGGGAGATCGCCCCAAGTATCCAGGGGGGTCTCTGGGTTTGGGGGTGTTTTTGGTGGAGAAGGTGTGGAGTTTGCCGGACTCCAAACCCGAGCCGCAAATGATTCGCACGGGGACATCGGGGCTCCCCGGGAGGTGTTTTTGGGGTGTCCCGGTGGCGGTTCGGGCAGAGCCCCAATGGGGGCGGGGGCATGCGGGTCCCCCCCCCGGTGGGGGTTGGGCTCTGCCCGCCCCGGACCCTCCAAGCTCTGCCCGGGGCCACGTGCGGACCGCCGGGGGAGGGGGGATAGCGGTTTTGGGGACCCCCGGGTGCCCCGGATTCCCTAAGCGTGACCCCAGAGACAGGAGACCCCCAGAACACTGGGGCGGGGACCCCGCGAAGGGGAATCCCTGGGATTGCCGGGACCCCCGGCGGGGGGGTCTGGGGTCTGGAGGGACGTGATGGCCAGAAAGGGGTTCAGGGCTGCCGGGTCCTGGAAGTGGCTGCTCCCAGTATGAGCCCAGTTGCCCCCCCCACCCCGTGTGGTTCCGGTTTCCTTGTCAGTCCCAGTATGATCCTGATCACTTCCCCTCGCTCCCTCTAGGATCTCTGTTGCTCCCTGTATGAGCCCAGTCACTCCCAGTATGATCCTGGTCACTTCCCCTCACTCCCTGTAGAATCCCTGTTGCTCCCACTATGAACCCAGTCACTCCCAGTCAATCCCTATTATGATGAAATTTGCCCCCAGCACGGTCCCAGTTGCTCCCAGTTCCTCCCTCTTTTGCCCAGTATGTTCCCAGTTCTCCCAGTTGCCCCTAGCATAGTCACAGTCACTCCCAGTACGATCCCAGGATGAGTCCAGTATGATACCAGTCTCTTCTAGGAGGACCCCAGTCACTCCCACTTTCCCCCCACTTGATCCCGCTGTGGTCTCAGTTCCCCCAAGCACATTCCCAGTCACTCCCAGTGTGGTCCCGGTACCACTTGCATGGTCTCAAGCACTCCCAGTATATCCCAGTTGCCCTGAACATTCTCGTAGTCGTTCCCAGGCACTCCCAGTTCCCTCAGCATGGTTCAGTTGCCCCCAGGATTATCCCAGTCACTGCCAGTAGATCCCAGTTGTCAGCAGCATGCACCCTGTCATTCCCAGTTGCTCCCAGTATATCCCCATTTGGCTCCCAGCATGGGCCTAGTAGCTCCCAGTAAGCCCCAGTCAGGGTCCATTGATGCCCACTATAATCCCAGTAGGATCCCAGTCCCTCCCAGTATGATGCCAGTGTCCCCCAAAGTGATCCCAGTTGCTCTCTGTCACTGCCAGCATGAGCCCAGTGGCCTCCAATATGATCCCTGTGACTCCCTGTCTCTCCCAGTATATCCCAGTTGCTCCCAGCATGCTCCCAGTCATTCCCAGTATAATTCCCACCTCCCAGTTGCTTTCAGCCTGATTCCAGTTGGCCACAGCCACAGCCAGTCAATCCCAATATGACTCCAGTCACCCTCAGTGTGATCCCAGTCTCCCCCAACATGGGGCCAGCTGATCCCACTATGATCCCAGTATGATCCCAGTTGCCCCCAGCATAGTTCCAGTTGTTCCCAGTTCCTCCCAGGATGATCGCACTCATGCCCAGTTGCCCCCAGAGTGGCCCCAAGTCACTCTCACTTGCTCCCAGTTGTCCTCAGCATGGTACCAACTGCTCCCAGTGTGGTTCCAATCAGCTGAGTATGGTTACAGACACACCCAGTCTATCCCAGTTGCCCTCGGCATGCTCATAGTCGTTCCCAGGCACTCCCAGTTGCCCCAGTAAGGTTCTAGTCCTCTTAGAATGATCCCAGTCTTTCCCAGTTACTCCCAGTTGCCCCCAGCATGATCCCATTTTCTTTCAGTTGCCCAAAGTGTGGTCCCAGTTACTCCCAGTATGATCCCAGCTGCTCCCAATGTGTCCACTTTCCTCCCATCATGGGCCTACTAGCTCTCAGTTAACTCCCAGTCAGGTTCCATTCATAGCCACATAATCCCAGTGGCTCCCAGGATTATCCCAGTAGGACTGTAGCCACTCCCAATATTGTTCTAGTCTCTTCCACTATGATCCCAGTCACTCCCAGTATGGTCCCAATTTCCCCACACATAATCCAGGTTGCTCCCTCTCAATGCCAGCATGATCCCAGTAGCCTCCAGTATGATCCTAGTCACTTCCGCTATGATCCCAGTTGCTTCCAGTCACTCCCACTATGATCCCAGTGGCCTCAAGCGTGGTTTCAGTAGCTCCCAGTATCAACCCAGTCACTCCCAGAATGATGCCATTTGCTCCCAGAGTGATCCCAGTTGCACTCAGTCACCCCCAGTATGGTTACAGTCACCCCCAGTATAAGCCAAATCATTCCAAGAGTGACTCCCAGGGTGGGCCCAGTTGCTCCCAGTATGAATCCAGTCACTTGCAGTTACTCCAAATATGCTCCCATTTGCTCCCAGTGTGGTCTCCATTGCTCCCAGTCACCTCCAGTATGGTTCCAGTCACAGCCAACACCTTTCCAGTCACTCCTAGTCTGATTCCAGTATGATCCGTCATTCTCAGATACTCCCAGTACTATTCCAGTAAGTCCCACTATGATCCCAGTCATTCCCAGTAGGATCCCAGTATGATCCCAGCATGGGCACAGCTGCTCCCATTATCATCCAACTGTGGTTCCAGTTGCTCCCATTTACCCCACTATGGTTTCAGTCTCTCCCAGTATATCCCAGTTGCTCCCAGCATGATCCCAGTCACTCCCAGTTGCCCTCAGTTGCTTCTAGCCTGATCCCAGTTGCTCACAGCCACTCCCAGTCACCCTCAGTGCAGTCCCAGTTGCTGCCAGTATGATCCAGTATGATCCCAGTCTCCCCCAGCATGGGCCCAGCAGCTCCCACTCTGATCCCAGCAGGATCCCAGTTGCTTCCAACATAGTCCCAGTTGTTCCCTGTTCCTTCCAGTGTGATGCCACTTGAATCCAGTTGCCCCTAGTATAGTTCCAGTCACTCTGCGTATGATCCCAGTCCCTCCCAGCATGGTCCCAGTCAATTGCCCTCAACTGCCCTCAGTGTAGACACAGCCACTCCCGCTCATGTCCAGTTCCTCCCAGTGTGGTCCCAGTTCTGCCCAAAAGGGTCCTGGTTGTTCCCAGTGTGGTTCCAGTCACCCCAGTATGGTTACAGATACGCCCAGTATATCCCAGTTGCCCTCAGCATACTCCTAGTCCTGCCCAGTCACTCCCAGTTGCTCCAGTAAGGTTCCAGTTACCCCAGGACAAACCAGTCACTCCCAGTGCTGCCACTCCTGGGATCCCCCACCCCTCTCTGCGTTCCCCCCTCCTGGATCTCCACGCTCTGCAGAGGAGCCCCAAGGGCTGCAAGTGCCCGCCCAGGCTCCCCACCAAGGCCCACTTGGCATCTGCAGCCCCCAGTTTTCCCTGTTTCCCTCTCCTTTTCCCCGGGCTGGCTTCCCCCCTGCCCCCAGCGCTGGGTGGGAGCAGCCGAGAGCCCCGCGCTGCCCATCCCGACCTGTCTCTGCTCCATTCCCGCTCCTCCCGCGGGCTGCGAGGGCTATGGGGAACAGCAGAGGAGGGATGGGAGGAGAAGGAGAAGGAGAAGAAGGAAAAGGAGAAGAGGGAGAAGGAGAAGGGAGGAAGGAGCAGCGCGGGATGCGATGGAAGGAGGAAGAGCGGGAGAAGGGATTGGGGAGAGGAGAAGGAGGTGGGATTAGGGCGGAGAGGAGGAGCGGAAGACTGCCAGAGGGGGAGGAGCGGGAGGAAACCGAGGGACAAAGGAGAGGTGAAAAGGACCCACGAGGTCTGGGTCTCCCTGAATTCGCAGTTCCCTCTGGACCATCGCCGCCCCATCCCGCAGGTGAGGGGGGAGGGGGAGCTCGCCCCTAATACCGGGGGGTCCCTGAGTTTGTGCTGTTTTTGCGGGCGATGTTTGGAGCTTGCAGGACTCCAAACCCGAGCTGCAAATGCCCCACGGGAGGACATCGGGGGTCCCCGGGAGGTGTTTTTGGGGGTCCCAGTGGTGGTGTGGGCAGAGCCCCGATGGGGGCGGGGGGATGCGGGTCCCCCCCGCGGTGGGGGTTGGGCTGTGCCTGGGCCGGGCCCTCCAAGCTCTGCCCGGGGCCACGTGCGGACCGGCGGGGGAGGGGGGGACAGCGATTTTGGGGACCCCCAGGAGCCCCGGCTTCCCTAAGCGGGACCCCAGGGAGAGGAGACCCCAGAACTGCGGAGCGGGGACCCTGCAAGGGGGAATCCCTGGGATTGCCGGGACCCCCGGCGGGGGGGTCTGGGGTCTGGAGGGGCGGGATGGCCAGAAAGGGGTTCAGGGCTGCCGGGTCTCGGAAGTGGCTGCTCCCAGTATGAGCCCAGTCACTCCCAGTATGATCCTGGTCACTTCCCCTCACTTCCTGCAGGATCCATGTTGCTCCCAGTATGAACACAGTCACTCCCAGTCATTCCCTAGGATAATGCAATTTGCCCCCAGCACAGTCCCAGTTCCCGCCAGCACATTCCCAGTCACTCCCAGTATGCTCCCAGTCACCACCTGCATGGTCTTAGGCACTCCCAGTATATCCCAGTTGCCCTGAACTTTCTCCCAGTTTGCACAACATGGGTCAGTTGCCCCCAGGATTATCCCAGTCACTGCCAGTAGATCCTAGTTGTCAGCAGTGTGCACCCTGTCATTCCCAGTTGCTCCCAGTGTATCCCCAGTTGGCTCCCAGCATGGGCCTAGTAGCTCCCAGTAAGCCCCAGTCAGGGTCCATTGACACCCACTATAATCCCAGTCCCTCCCAGTATGATGCCAGTGGCTCCCTGTCTCTCCCAGTATATCCCAGTTGCCCCCTGCATGCTCCCAGTCATTCCCACTTCTTCCCACTTCCTTTCATCATGATTCCAGTTGCCCCCAGCCACTCCCAGTCAATGCCAGCATGATTCCAGTCTCCCTCAGTGTGATCCCAGTGTCCCCCAGCATGGGCCCAGCTACTCACACTGTGATCCCAGTATGATCCCAGTTGCCCCCAGCATAGTTCCAGTTGTTCCCTGTTCCTCCTAGGATGATCCCAATTGCCCCCAGTGGCCCCTAGTATAGTCCCAGTCCCTCTCAGCAGGGTCCCAGTTATGCCCAGTTGCCTCCAATATGGTCCCAAGTGTTCCCGGTGTGATTCCAGTCAGCCCAGTATGGTTACAGACACTCCCAGTCCATCCCAGTTGCCCTCAGCATGCTCATAGTCATTCCCAGGCACTTCCAGTTGAACCAGTTAGGTTATAGTCCTCTTAGAATGATCCCAGTCTTTCCCAGGTACTCCCAATTCTCCCCAGCATGATCCCAGTTACAGTCATTTGTCTAAAGTGTGGTCCCAGGTACTCCCAGTATGATCCCAGCTACTCCCAATGTGTCCACTTTCCTCCCATCATGGGCCTAGTAGCTCCCAGTTAACTCCCAGTCAGGTTCCATTCACAGCCACTGTAATCCCAGTGGCTCCCAGGATCATCCCAGTAGGACTGTAGCCGCTCCCAATATTGTTCTAGTCTCTTCCACTATGATCCCAGTCACTCCCAGTATGGTCCCAATTTCCCCAAACATAATCCATGTTGCTCCCTCTCAATGCCAGCATGATCCCAGTAGCCTCCAGTATGATCCTAGTTACTTCCCCTATGATCCCAGTTGCTTCCAGTCACTCCCACTACGATCCCAGTGGTGTCAAGCGTGGTTTCAGTGGCTCCCAGTATCAAACCAGTTGCTCCCAGTATCAACCCAGTCACTCCCAGAATGATGACATTTTCTCCCAGAGTGATCCCAGTTGCACTCAGTCACCCCCAGTATGGTTACAGTCACCCCCAGTGTGACTCCAGTCATTCCCAGGTACTCCCAGTGTTATTCCAGTCATACCCAGAGTGACTCCCACTGTGGGCCCAGTTGCTCCCAGTATGAATCCAGTCACTCCCAGTTACTCCAAATATGATCCCATTTGCTCCCAGCATGGTCTCTGTTACTCCCAGTCACCTCCTGTATGGTTCCAGTCACGGCCAGCATCTTTCCAGTCATTCCCAGTCTGCTTCCAGTATGATCCTAGTCATTCTCAGATACTCCCAGTACTATTTCAGTCACTCCCAGTAGGATCCCAGTCACTCCTAGTTGGATCCCAGTATGATCCCAGCATGGGCACAGCTGCTCCCATTATCATCCAACGTGGTTCCAGTTGCTCCCATTTACCCCACTATGGTTTCAGTCTCTCCCAGTATATCCCAGTTGCTCCCAGCATGTTCCCAGTCACTTCCAGTTGCCCTCAGTTGTTTCAGGCCTGATCCCAGTTGCTCACAGCCACTCCCAGTCACCCTCAGTGCAGTCCCAGTTGCTGCCAGTATGGTCCAGTACGATCCCAGTCTCCCCCAGCATGGGCCCAGCAGCTCCCTCTGTGATCCAAACTGGGTCCCAGTTGCCTCCAGCATAGTTCCAGTTGATCCCTCTTCCACTCAGTGTGATGCCACTTGAATCCAGTTGCCCCTAATATAGTTCCAGTCAGTCCCCATATGATCCCAGTCCCTCCCAGCATGGTCCCATGGTCCCAGTCATGCCCAATTGCCCTCAGTGTAGGCACAGCCACTCCTGCTCACACCCAGTTCCTCCCAGTGTGGTCCCAGTTCTGCATAGCATGGTCCTGGTTGTTCCCGGTGTGGTTCCAGTCACTCCCAGTGTGGTTACAGACACACCCAGTATATCCCAGTTGCCCTGAACATTCTCGCAGTCATTCCCAGGCACTCCCAGTTCCCTCAGCATGGTTCAGTTGCCCCCAGGATTACCCCAGTCACTGCCAGTAGATCCCAGTTGTCAGCAGCATGCACCCTGTCATTCCCAGTTGCTCCCAGTGTATCCCCAGCTGGCTCCCAGCATGGGCCTGGTATCTCCCAGTGAGCCCCAGTCAGGGTCCACTGACACCCACTATAATCCCAGTATGATCCCTGTCTCTCCCAGTATGATGCTAGTGGCCCCCAGCATGCTCCCAGTCATTCCCACTTCCTTCCAGTTGCTTTCAGCATGATTCCAGTTGGCCAAAGCCACTCCCAGTCAATCCCAGTATAATTCCGGTCACCCTCAATGTGATCCCAGTCTCCCCCAGCTTGGGCCCAGCTTTTCCCCCTGTGATCCCAGTATGATTGCAGTTGCCCCCAGTGGCCCCTAGTATTGTCCCAGTCCCTCTCAGCAGGGTCCCAGTCATGCCCAGTTGTCCCCATTGTGGTCCCAACTGTTCCCAGAGTGATTCCAGTCAGCCCAGTGTGGTTACAGACACTCCCAGTCTATCCCAGTTGCCCTCAGCATGCTCGTAGTCATTCCCAGGCACTCCCAGTTGCCCCAGGAAGGTTCTAGTTCCCTCAGAATGATCCCAGTCTTTCCCAGTTACTCCCAGTTTCCTCCTGCATGATCCCAGTTACAGTCAGTTGCCCAAAGTGTGGTCACAGTTATTCCCAGTATCATCCCAGTTGCCCCAGTTTTGGTCTAAGTCCCCCTCAGCATGGTTCCAGTAGCTTCCAGTTGATCCCAGTTGCTCCCAATGCATCCAGAGTTTCCTCCCAACATGGGCCCAGTAACCCCCAGTCAGGTTATGCAAATGCCCCTCGGGGGGATATTGGGGGGTCCCTGGGAGGTGTTTTTGGGAGTCCCCAGTGTTGGTGCCAGCTGAGCCCCCGGCTGGGGGATGCAGGTTCCCCTTACGGATGGGGTTGGGCTCTGCCCGGGGCCACGTGGGGAGCGCACTGGACCAGTGGGGAGTGGGGGACACCTGTTTTGGGGACCCCCGCGAGAGCCGTGTGAGGGGAGAATGGAGAGGGACGACAGTGGAGCTGGGGGACCCCTGGCAGCCTGGAGGGGGGACCCCTCGGACCCTGAAATGGGGACCCACAGAGGGTGGAACCCAAGGAGCCCCGGCAGCCTGGAGAGACACACAGGGGAGAGGGGATCTCTGGGACCCCAAAAGCCCCGGCTTCCCTAAGTGGGACCCCAAAGAGAGGAGACGCTCAGAACCCCAAAGTGGGGAACTTGGAGAGCAGGACCCCTGGGATTCCTGGGACCCCCTACAGTCTGTGGAGGGTGGAGACACTGGAGAGGGGGGACCCCCAGTACACACAGGACCCCCAGCAACAGGGGGAACCCAAGAACCCCCACAGAGAAATGACCAGAGAGGGGGAACTCCTGGGAGAGTCTTTTTTGGTGCTGAATCTTGGTGTTCTGGACTTTTTTATGGATCACAGATGCCTGGTGACTTCTGGAGATGGAATTGCACAGGGTGACCTTCAAACCCAATGCAGTCACCCCTTGTTTTCCCCCTAACCAGGATTTCCCATTTCCAAACCTTGGCTGGATGGAGGAGGAGGCTGTGAGGAAGAGGAAGATGCCCTGGGACCCCCAGGCAGGTGAGGAGGAAGTCACTGTCCCTTTCCCCCTGTCTTCTCCTCCCTGTCCCAGCTGAGCATCGGCCCCAGCTGCAGGACAACCCCACTGCCAACGCTGTCCTGCTGTGGATGGATTGGGGGAATGTCCTTCCCTTTTCCTATGGCTTGGAGGCAAATCCCAAATCCTCTCCTTGTCCTTTTTCCCCCAGAACACGAGCTGAGGAGCAGGAAGGAGAAATCCTTGGGGCAGAACCTCATGGAAGAGGCCATTTTGAGCAGCTCTACGGTGCAGAAATCCGATGGGGTGGAAAAGCCCCAGAGATCCCATACGAGGAGCTCCAAACCCAGCCAAGGGTCCTCTGAGGAGGAAAGACCGACCTTGTGCCGGGAAGGTGACCAGAGCTTTGCCCAGAGCTCAAAGCTGGTGGTCCATGAGCAGCTTCATAATGGGGAGAAGCCCTACAAGTGTGGGGAATGTGGGAAGAGCTTCAGCCGAAGCTCCGACCTGATCCGTCACCAGAGGATCCACACAGGGGAGAGGCCCTTTGAATGTGGGGAATGTGGGAAGAGCTTCAGAGACAGCTCCTACCTGATTGTCCACCAGAGAATCCATACTGGGGAGAGGCCCTACAAGTGTCCCAAGTGTGGGAAGACCTTCAACCGGAGCTCCTACCAGATTGTCCACCAGCGAATGCACACAGGGGACAGGCCCTATGAGTGTGGGGAATGTGGAAGGGGCTTCAGCCAGAGCTGCAGCCTGATCCGCCACCAGAGGATCCACACGGGGGAGCGGCCCTATGAGTGTTCTGAG
The DNA here is from genome assembly GCA_036785705.1 of Acanthornis magna. Taxonomy (NCBI): domain Eukaryota; kingdom Metazoa; phylum Chordata; class Aves; order Passeriformes; family Acanthizidae; genus Acanthornis; species Acanthornis magna. The sequence continues at coordinate 117,698 of JAWUZG010000484.1, read as the reverse complement.
TGTGGGAAGAGGTTTCCAACCAGCTCAGATCTTCTCAAGCATCAGCAGATTCACAGAGAGGAGAGGCCCTTCCCTGCCCTGTGTGCGGGAAGGGCTTCAAGCAAAACTCCCACCTCATCAGGCACCAGCACATCCACACCGGGGAGAGGTCCTATGAGTGTCCTGAGTGTGGGAAGAGCTTCTCCAGGAACTCTCACTTGACCCAACACCAATGGAGGCACCAATAAGGGAAGCCCTGTGAGTACCCTGAGTGCAGGAAGAGCTTTGTGCACTGCTCCAACTCGATCCCCCATCAGAGGAGCCACGTTGGGAAGAGCCCTGGTGACCCACATTCCCTGTGACCCACATCGGGAAGACACCTGGCAGGTGGTCTCCACATCCTTCTGGATCTCCGTAGGTACCTGGATGAACAGAGGGGCAGGAATATCCATGGGGACTCTGATTGAAATTGGAAATTCATTGGGAAGAGCGGATTTGTGGGCTTTACACTCACAAAAATCTCACCTGCTCTGTCCAATTGTTTCTTCTGGTGGCATCAAGCAGCGCTGGATGATCTTGGAGGACTTTTCTAACCTAAATAATTTCCTTCTTCATTCTGTCAAAACAACCCAAATTGAGGTTTAAGTAAAGAAATTAAACAAAGGGATCTAAAGCCACACCATTTTACTCAGGTTTGGGGTTGGATATGTGGTTGGTTCACAGGATAATATGGGAAGGTTTGGGTGTTGTGGGGCTGCTGACCCAGGCAGATGCGGCTGTGTGATCGTAGCTGTGCCCACAGAACAGGGGGTTCAGATGAGCCCATCTGTTCTCCAGGAATTCCTGTTGTCTGTCCCAGTCCCTGGCCTGGGTCTCCCCATTTGGAGTGTGCCCCCCAAAGTGCCCAAATCGCTGCTGAAGTGCCCGAGGTGCTCCCAGCTGTGGATGTTCCTGTCCCCAACCTCTCCTGGTCAGTGCCGTGGGGGGCCGGGAGGGGCTTTTGTGGCTCTTGGGGGCATTTGTGATGCTGAGAGGGGGCTTGGGGGCTTCTGGGGGCTTTATGAGGGAGGTTTGGGGTCCTGGCAGGGCTGTGTGGCTTGGAGAGAACTTGGGTGTGTGTAGGGGGAGATGAGAATGGGATTCAGTTGCTCTTGGGCTCATTTATATTGCAAGGAGTGGTTGGCAGGTTCTGGGAGGAGCTATGGGGTAGTTTGAGGGGTCTGGGGGTGACTGTGGGACTGGGAAGGCATTTTAGAGTGGTCGTGACCCCCTCAGGACCCCAAAGCTGCCACCAGACCCCATCCCCCAAGATGCTGCTGGGGTTTGGGGGCTCCATGTTTGGATTCGTCCTCCTGGCGCTGCAGTAGAAGGTGAGGGGTGGTTCCCAGAGGATGACACTGACTCAGTGTCCTTTTTCTTATGTCTCTGTTCCTGTAGTTTATTAAGACAGTCTTGGGCGAGTCAATCAGTGGAATTCCTGTGCAAATCCTTCCCATTATTTCTTCTATCTCTCAGTATCGTTCTTATCTTACCAGCAGCTTGTTTCTAAAGACACTCCCTTATTCCTTTCACTCCCGTGCCCCCAAAGCCCCAAGGGACCCTCCCGATTGTCGCCGTCCCGGGTCCCCTCAGCGCTGCGGCGGCTGCCAAAGGGGGCGGGGCCAGCAGGCCATTGGCCAATCCGGAGGCGGCAGGGAGGGGCGGGGCGGGAGGGGGCGGTGCCGCGCGAGCAGCCCGAGAGCAGGGCGGGCTCGGTGTGGGGCCCGAGCGGGGCCGGGGGGCGAAGGGCAGGGCGGCCGAGCCGGAGCGCCGATGGCACTGCACACCTGAGGAGTCGTGACAGCATGGGCTGTGACATCACAGGGTGGCCGTGTGACATGGAATGGTTTGTGACATCCCAGGGCAGCTTGTGTGACATCCCAGAGTGGGGCTGTGTGAGGTCACTCAGTGGCTGTGTCACAGCACAGAGCAGGCTATGACATCACATGGTGGTGTGAGGTCACAGGGGCTGTGTGAGGTCACTGGGGAGGTCACTCTGCCCTGGCCCCCCCTCAAAGTCCCCCCAGAGAAATCCAGCGCTGCTCGTGCACAGCAGGGTCCTCTGTCCCCCTGGGTCCCCCCTGCCCCGGTGCTGCAGCCTCCCCCAGAGGATGTTCTACAAGATTGACCCCCAGAGCCTGACAGGGGGACGGGGGGGACAGGGCCATGGGGGGTGGAATAGCGGGACAGGGACCCCCTGACTGCATCCTGGTGTCCCCCAGGGAGAGGGCCTGGCCCAGGGCTCCTTCACCCTCTTACGAATGAGGGCTTGAGAGCGCTTAAAAATCCCCAGCAAGGGAGCAGCAAAAACCTGATTTAATATTCACTGGCAGCACGACAAAGTTCATTCACAAGAGTCACTCTGCTCCTGACTGGACAGTTCAGGCATGCCAAGGAAACAAAGCAACAACAAAATCAAACAAAATCCAATCAATCAAACCAGAAATGAACGCAGAACTCTGTGTGTGTGTGTGTGTGTGTGTGTGTGTGTGTGTGTGTGTGTGTGTGTGTGTGTGTTTAGGTGTGTGTTTAGGTATGTGTGACAAAAGGACAGTGACAGCAAGGATAAAAGGAAAATGGTCTAAAAAGCTTAACAGACCTCAAACTTAAGAGTACTTAACCTCAATCTTAACCCTAACTTGTACCTATGACTTAATAATTTAGCAAAAGAACAGCACTTAATAGATTTAACCTCACTTATAGCCTATGACATAACAATTTAACAGAGGGATAGTATTTAACTTAGCTTCTAACTTATATTAAACCTGCAATTATGGTAAGGCACTTCACAAAGCACCAACTCAGAAAACTCTAACCCATCCAACTTCAAGTTATCCAGATTTTGACAAGAGGAAGTCAGGAAAAGAAACACAGAGAGAGAGAGACAGATATCCACGGTCATGGCCTTGGATCCAGCACCATCTCAGCTGCTGTGAGCTCTGGGGCCGTGTGATGTGTCAGTGTCACAGCTGTGTCACAGCCTTCACCTGCTCTGCTCCCTCTCACAGGTGGGGTTTTTGGGGTGCCAGGGCCTTGGCAGCCACTTTGGGGCTGGCCCAGAGGCTGCAGGGTGGGGCAGTGACCACCCCACCTACACAGAACTTGCCCTGCCCCCCAAACACACACTCCAGATGTTTGGGGCCATCCATCATTTCTCTGCTCTCCAGCACTGAGGCAATGGACTCTGCCTACACCTCTGAGCTCGTGCCTATGGCAAACACCCCTGGCAAAGGGGCTCCATGGAACTGCTCTCAGGAACCCCCCAAGAACTGGGGAGTACCCCAAAACTGCCTCCAAAATGTGGGATGCCCCAAAATCCCTTCAGGAATGTGGAATACCCCAAATCCCACTCAGGAACAGGTTCCCCCTCCCGTCATCACCCCCAGCCTTCGGCTGTCTCATTCCAGACCCTGCCCCACCCTCCCAATCCGCACCCCAACCTATTCCACCCTTCCTGGACACCACGACCCCCTTCCCAAGCCCTATTTCCACCCCATTCCACCCCTCTCAAACCCCATCCCACCCATCCTGCACCCCCCAATGCCCATCTCACCCCTCCTAATTGGCACTCCACTTCACCCAATCCCCTTCCAACTCCATTCCACCCTGAGGGGCTGTGCAATTGAGTAATTTTGTGCTGGGATTGAGTAGTTTTCAGTGGCATTGAGTGGTTTTGAGGTGACAGATGAATCCCTCTCATCTTTTGGAGTGCAATGCAATGGAGAAAACTACACCAAAGACCTCCAAAATCCCCAAATCCTCCCAGGTATCTCCCCAAATCCCACAATCCCCACAAACACAGTATAAAGTTAGGCTTTAGATGACTTCAATCAATTTATTGATATTTAGCCCATTTTTGTGTGTTTTGAAGGGATGAAGATGAATCAAAAGAAAATCAGGGCCACAATAAAAGGGACCACCATTAAGGTGTCTTCCCAATGTGGATCAAGAGGAATGTGGGTCACCAGGGCTCTTCCCAAAAATGGTCCTCCGATAGGGGATGAAGATGGAGCAGCAGACAAAGCTCTTGCCAGAGTCAGGGCACTTGCACGGCCTCCCTTAGTGGTGCCTCCGTTGGTGTTGGGTCATGTTAGAGCGGTGTGAGCAGCTCTTCCCACACTCAGGACACACATAGGGCTTCTCCCCGGTATGGATGCGCTGGTGGGTGACAAAGAGGGAGTTGTGCTTGAAGCCCTTCCCGCAGTCGGGGCAGAGGAAGAGCCTCTCCTCTGTGTGGATCTGCTGATGCCTGAAGAGATTGGAGCTGCTCTGAAACCTCTTCCCACAGTCGGGGCAGAGGAAGGGCCTCTCCTCTGTGTGGATCCGCTGATGCCTGAAGAGATCAGAACTGGTCTGAAACCTCTTCCCACACTCAGGACACTCGTAAGGCCTCTCCCCAGTGTGGATCCTCTGGTGGACAGTCAGGTGGGACCTCCTGCTGAAGCTCCTCCCACATTCCCCACACTCAAAGGGACATTCCCCACTGTGGATCATCTGGTGGCAGATCAGATGATCTCTCCTGATGAAGCTCTTCCCACATTTCCCACACTCATATGGACGTTCCCCTCTGTGGATAATCTGGTGGCAGATCAGCTGGGACCTCGTGCTGAAGCTCCTCCCACATTCCCCGCACTCGTAGGGCCGTTCCCCTGTGTGGATCATCTGGTGGCGGATCAGGTCAGATCGTTTCCTGAAGCTCTTCCCACATTGTAAGCACTTGTAGGGCTTCTCCCCATTGTGAAGCTGCTCAGGGACCACCAGGCCCGAGCTCTGGCTGAAGCTCGGGTCACCTTCCCGGCACAGGTTGGGTCTTTCCTCATTGGAGCACCCTGAGCTGGGTTTGGAGCCCCTCCTTGTGTGCGATCTCCAGGGCTTTTCCTCCCTGTTGGATTCCTGTGCTGTGCAGTTGCTCAAAATGGCCTTTTCCATGACGTTCTGGTGGGGGGATTTGTCCTCCCTGATCGCTACTCCCAGATCATCTCCTAGGGGAGGAAGGATAAGGAGAGGATTTGGGATTTGCCTCCATGCCAGAGGGGAGGGGAAGGACGTCCCCCCGGATTCATCCCTGGCAGGATGGTGGCAGCAATGTTTTCCTGCAGCCGGGGGCGATGCTGGGCTGGAAGATGGAGGAGAAGAGAGGGGGAAAGGGGCAGTGACTTCCTCCTCACCTGCCTGGGGGTCCTGGGGCACAGTTATCTTCCTCGCAGCCTCCTTCTCCATCTGGCCAAAGTTAGGGAATGAGAAATCCTGGTTTGGGGGGAAAACAAGATATGAGTGCATTGGGTTGAGGTTCCTCCTGCCCAAGTCCATCTCTATAAATCACTGGGTGTATCAGTACTGTAAAAGCCTCTGAAACACTGTGCTGGTTTAAAGTGGTGGGAGAAATGGATCCCACCAAATTGCACCCAGAGAGATTAAGGTGGGAGTTACAATTCACCAAAGAGATGACAAGAAATAAAATGATAGAGCTTTAACTCACAAAGGCAGAGTATAACCAGGCACCCTGGGACAAGAACAAGATGGTGTTCCTTAGTTCCTATGCTGAGCGCCACACGGTCCCATTGCATGAAAAGAAAAAGCAAAAGAAAACCAAACCTGTTGGTCAGAGGGGTGGTCACAGTCCTGCCGAAGTGACAGTTGCAGTCTTGTCAAAAGCAGTGGCCGCAAACCCGTTTGAGTTCTGGTCCTTCTCCAGAACTGTTGAGAGGTGTCAGAATTCCCCAAGATCAATGATTATATATGCTCAGGTTCATGTGGGAATGCTCAGTACCACCCCCAGGGCAGGGAGTTTCACAATGCAATGATGTCATCCTGTGAGTCATGGGATATTTTGGGAGTCCTTGATGGTCTCAATTGTTTCAGCTGCCCATTGTTCTGGTGCCATTGAGTCCAGGATGGCCCATTAGCAGAGATGACCCCTCAGGCTGGGTGGGACTGTGCTGGTGCTTTCCCTGGAGGGAGTTATCTCAGCTGAGTCATTGGTGTGAAGAAAAGGAAATAATGCCCTGCCTCATATCCTACGATGACATTTCACTGCCAGCCTGTCCTGGTTACAGGAACAGGGGACCAGTTTAGCACTCTGTGGGTGTAACCAAACTGGGCATTCCTACTCCCCTTAGGTCATTTCTGATGAGCTGTTAATGATGTGTCCTTTGCAGGAGCTGCCCAGTGCAGCCCCGACCCCTCAGGCTACGACCTGGCTGTTAAATGAGATAAGGAGGGAGAGGCAAACCCTGCAAGGCAGGGGTCTCCCCTCTCCAAGTTACCATCTTTGGTGTTCTGCGAGGCTTCGCTCTCTGAGGTCCCACTTAGTGAAGTTGGGGCTTTTGGGGTTCCCAGGGATCCCCTCTTCCCTGTGTCTATCTCTAGGCAGCCGGGGCTCCAGGGGGTCCCCACTCTGTGGGTTCCCATTTCAGGGTCCCAAGGCTCCCCCCTCCAGGCTGCTGGGGGTTCCCCATCTCCGCTATTGCCCCTCTCCATTCTCCTCTCCGACAGCTCTCTCCAGGGTCCCCAAAACCGGTGTCCCCCTGCCTGCTCCATTCCTGCGCAATCCTCACGTGGCCACGGACAGAGCCCAATCCTCACCACAGGGGGACCTGCATCCCTCCATCCCCTGCCGGGGCTCTGCTGACACTGCCACTGGGACCCCCCAAAAACACCTCACGGGGAACCCCCAATGTCTCCCTGAGGATCATTTGCATAACCTGACTGGGGGTTACTGGGCCCATGTTGGGAGGAAAAAGTGGACACATTGGGAGCAACTGGGATCAACTGGAAGCTACTGGAATCATGCTGAGGGGGACTGAGACCACAGCTGGGGCAACTGGGATCATACTGGGAGAAACTGGGACCACACCTGGGGACACTGACTGAAACTGGGATCACGCTGGAGGCAACTGGGAGTAACTGGGAAAGACTGGGATCATTCTGAGGGAAGTAGAACCTTACTGGGGCAACTGGCAGTGCCTGGGAATGACTATGAGCATGCTGAGGGCAACTGGGATGGACTGGGAGTGTCTGTAACCATATTGGGCCGACTGGAATCACACCGGGAACACTTGGGACCATATTGGAGGCAACTGGGCATGACTGGGACCCTGCTGAGAGGGACTGGGACTATACTAGGGGCCACTGGGGGCAATTGGGATCATCCTGGGAGGAACAGGGAACAACTGGAACTATGCTGGGGGCAACTGGGACCATACTGGGATCACAGTGGGAGCAGCTGGGCCCATGTTGGGGGAGACTGGGATCACACTGAGGGTGACTGGAATCATACTGGGATTGACTGACAGTGGCTGTGCCCAACTGGAATCATGCTGAAAGCAACTGGGAGGAAGTGGGAATGACTGGGAACATGCTGGGGGCTACTGGGATACACTGGGAGAGACAGGGAGTCACTGGGATCATACTGGAGGCTACTGGGCACATGCTGGCATTGACAGGGAGCAACTGGGATCATATTGGGGGCCATTGTCATCATACTGGGAGGGACTGGGATCATTCCGGGATGATAGTGGGTGTCAATGGACCCTGACTGGGGATTACTGGGAGCTACTAGGCCCATGCTGGCAGCCAGCTGGGGATATACTGGGAGCAACTGGGAATGACAGGGTGCATGCTGCTGACAACTGGGATCTACTGGCAGTGATTCGGGTAATCCTGGGGGCAACTGAACTGAGGGAACTGGGAGTGCCTGGGAATGACTATGAGAATGTTCAGGGCAACTGGGATATACTGGGAATGCCTGAGAGCAGGCAGGTGGTGACTGGGACCATACTGGGAGCAACTGGGAATGTGCTGGGGGGAACTGGGACCACACTGGGGGCAAGTGGGAGTGACTGGGGCCCTGCTGGGAGAGACTGGCATCATACTGGACTCATCCTGAGATCGTACTGAGAGTGACTGTGACTATGCTAGGGAGAACTGGGAGAACTGGGAACACACTGGGGAAAAGAGGGAGGAACTGGGAGCAACTGGGACCTTGCTGGGGCCAAATTGCATCATAATAGGGTATGACTGCAAGTGACTGGGTTCATAGTAGGAGCAACAGGGATCCTACAGGGAGTGAGGGGAAGTGACCAGGGTCATACTGGGAGCGACTGGGTTGATATCAGGAGTGACGAGGAAACTGGAACCACACAGGGCAGGGGGTGGGCAACTGGGCTCATAATGGGAGCAGCCACTTCTGGGACCCGGCAGCCCTTGATGCCGGTGATTTTTGTATTTTCTTTTTATACCCTTTAATATATTTTATACCCTTTCCCTTCCCTGTTACCCTCTATACACACTCCTTTTACCCTGCACAAACTCTCCTTGTACTTTAGCCCTACATGTTTACAACCCTTGTAGTCTGATAATTAGCTTAGTTTGGGGTCCTGCAAAGTGAGGAAGACCAAACATTCATATTCTCTCAGAACTAGACGCTCCAACCTATTCTCTCTTGGAACATGTTTTTGCAAAGTAGGCTGTAGTCTCATTTGGGGGGGGTGGGTCATTGGAATACAGGGCAATTTTTAATTTATTAAGTTTCTTATTGGGGGATTTTAAGTAGATATGCTAATTTTGTAAAGTCCATAAAAATCGGGTACGTCTTGTACAGGGAGGGTTCTGGCTCATCGTTCACTCCACGGTGTGTTTTCCACGTTTGATGAGTATGGGCACCTAGGATCCTATTTAACCGAGGTAAATTTCCTTTTCCCTTTACTGCTGTGTCTGCTTCATATTTTTACCAGCCTGTTTAAGGCATCACCCTGAACCCCTTTCCAGCCATCCCGCCCCTCCAGCCCCCAGACACCCCCGCTGGGAGTCCTGGCAATCCCAGGGATTCCCCCTTGCGGGGTCCCCGCTCCGCACCTCTGGGGGGTCTCCTCTCCCTGGGGTCCTGCTTAGAGAAGCCGGGGCACCCGGGGGTCCCCAAAACCGCTGTCCCCCCCCTCCCCCACCGGTCCGCACGTGGCCCCAGGCAGAGCTTGGAGGGCCCGGCCCGGGCAGAGCCCAACCCCCACCATGGGGGGGACCCACATCCCCCCGCCCCCAGCGGGGCTCTGCCCACACCGCCACCGGGACACCCCAAAAACACTTCCCGCGGACCCCCCGATGTCCCCCCTAGGGCCATTTGCAGCTCGGCTTTGGAGTCCCACAAACTCCAAACATCGCCCCCCAAAAAAACCCCAAACCCAGGGACCCCCTGGATATTTGGGGCGAGCTCCTCCTCCCAGCTCACCTGCGGGATGGGGCAGCGATGGTCCAGGGGCGGCTGCAAATGCAGAGAGACCCAGACTAGTGGCTCCTTCCTCCTCACTCTTCGTCCCTCCTCTTCCTCCTGCTCCTCCTCTTCCATGCCTTCTCCTCCTCCTCCTTCTCTGTCCTAATCCCACCTCCTTCTCCTCCTTCCCCCAATCCCTTCTCCCGCTCCTTCTACTTTCCATCTATTCCCACGCTCCTCCTTCCTCCGTCCTTCTCCTCCCTCCTCCTCCTCCTCCTCCGCCGCCATTCCCATAGCCCTCGCAGCCCACAGGTGGAGCAGGGATGGAGCCGGGACAGGTCGGGATGGGCAGCGTGGGGCTCTTGGCTGCTCCCACCACAGCGCTGGGGGCAGGGGGGAAGCCGGTCCGGGGAAAAGGAGAGGGAAACAGGGAAAATTGGGGGCTACAGATCCCAAGTGGGCCTTGGTGGGGAGCCTGGGCGGGCACTTGCAGCCCTTGGGGCTCCTCTGCAGAGCGTGGAGATCCAGGAGGGGGGAACGCAGAGAGGGGTGGGGGATCCCAGGAGTGGCAGCACTGGGAGTGACTGGTTTGTCCTGGGGTAACTGGAACCTTACTGGAGCAACTGGGAGTGACTGGGCAGGACTAGGAGTATGCTGAGGGCAACTGGGATATACTGGGCGTATCTGTAAGCATATTGGGCTAACTGGAACCACACTGGGAACAACCAGGACCCTTTTGGGCAGAACTGGGACCACACTGGGAGGAACTGGACATGAGCGGGAGTGGCTGTGTCTACACTGAGGGCAGTTGAGGGCAATTGACTGGGACCATGCTGGGAGGGACTGGGATCATACGCAGAGTGACTGGAACTATACTAGGGGCAACTGGATTCAAGTGGCATCACACTGGAAGGAACAGGGAACAACTGGAACTATGTTGGAAGCAACTGGGATCCTGCTGGGATCAGAGGGGGAGCTGCTGGGCCCATGCTGGGGGAGACTGGGATCATACTGGACCATACTGGCAGCAACTGGGACTGCACTGAGGGTGACTGGGAGTGGCTGTGAGCAACTGGGATCAGGCTAGAAGCAACTGAGGGCAACTGGAAGTGACTGGGAACATGCTGGGAGCAACTGGGATATACTGGGAGAGACTGAAACCATAGTGGGGTAAATGGGAGCAACTGGAACCACAGTTGGATGATAATGGGAGCAGCTGTGCCCATGCTGGGATCATACTGGGATCCTACTGGGAATGACTGGGATCATAGTGGGACTTACTGGAATAGTACTGGGAGTATCTGAGAATGACTGGGATCATACTGGAATCAGACTAGGAGTGACTGGAAAGGTGTTGGCTGTGAGTGGAAACATACTGGAGGTGACTGGGAGCAATGGAGACCACACTGGGAGCAAATGGGAGTATATTTGGAGTAACTGCAAGTGACTGGATTCATACTGGGAGCAACTGGGCCCACCCTGGGAGTCACTCTTGGAATGACTGGGCTCATACTGGGGGTGACTGGGAGCAACTGGGCCCACCCTGGGAGTCACTCTTGGAATGACTGGGCTCATACTGGGGGTGACTGGCTGCAACTGGGATCACTCTGGGAGCAAATGGCATCGTTGTGGGAGTGACTGGGTTGATACTGGGAGCTACTGAAACCACACTTGAGGCCACTGGGATCATAGTGGGAGTGACTGGAAGCAACTGGGATCATAGTGGAAGTGACTAGGATCATACTGGAGGCTACTGGGATCATGCTGGCATTGAGATGGAGCAACATGGATTATGTGTGGGAAAATTGGGACCATACTGGGAGTGACTGGGATTATAGTGGAAGAGACTAGAACAATATTGGGAGTGGCTACAGTCCTACTGGGATGATCCTGGGAGCCACTGGGATTACGTGGCTGTGAATGGAACCTGACTGGGAGTTAACTGAGAGCTAGTAGGCCCATGATGGGAGGAAACTGGACACATTGGGAGCAGCTGGGATCATACTGGGAGTAACTGGGACCACACTTTGGGCAACTGAAAGAAAATGGGATCATGTTGGAGGCAGCTGGGAGTAACTGGGAAAGACTGGGATCATTCTAAGAGGACTAGAACCTTACTGGGGCAACTGGGAGTGCCTGGGAACGACTATGAGCATGCCGAGGGCAACTGGGATAGACTGGGAGTGTCTGTAACCATACTCAGCTGATTGGAACCACACTGGGAGCAGTTGGTACCATGCTGAGGGCAACTGGGAGCAAGTGAGAGTGACTTGGGGCCACTCTGGGGGCAACTGGGCATGAGTGCGATCATCCTGGGAGGAACTGGGAACAACTGGAACTATGCTGGGGGCAACTGGGATCATACTGGGATCATAGTGGGATCAGCTGGCCCCATGTTGGGGGAGACTGGGATCACACTGAGGGTGACTGGAGTCATACTGGGATTGACTAGCTGTGGCTGTGGCCAACTGGAATCAGGCTGAAAGCAACTGGGAGGTGGGAATTATACTGGGAATGACTGGGAGCATGCTGGGAGCAACTGGGATATACTGGGAGAGACAGGGAGTCACAGGGATCATACTGGAGGCTACTGGGCTCATGCTGGCATTGACAGGGAGCAACTGGGATCCCATTAGGGGCTACTGGTATCATACTGGGAGGGACTGGGATCCTACTGGGATTATAGTGGGCATCAATGGACCCTGACTGGGGCTTACTGGGAGCTACTAGGCTCATGCTGGGAGCCAACTAGGGATACACTGGGAGCAACTGGGAATGACAGGGTGCATGCTGCTGACAACTGGGATCTACTGGCAGTGACTGGGATAATCCTGGGGGCAACTGAACCATGCTGAGGGAACTGGGAGTGCCTGGGAACGACTACGAGAATGTTCAGGGCAACTGGGATATACTGGGAGTGCTTGAGACCATGCAGGTGGTACCGGGACCACACTGGGAGCGACTGGGAATGTGCTGGGGGCAACTGAGACCACAGCGGGATCAAGTGGGGGGAAAGTGGGAGTGACTGGGGTCCTCCTAGAAGAGACTGGTATCATACTGGACTCATCCTGGGATCGTACTGGGAGTGACTGTGACTATGCTAGGGGCAACTGGGAGAACTGGGAACACACTGGGCAAAAGAGGGAGGAACTGGGAGCAACTGGGACCGTGCTGGGGGCAAATTGCATCATAATAGGGATTGACTGGGAGTGACTGGGTTCATAGTGGGAGCAACAGGGATTCTACAGGGAGTGAGGGGAAGTGACCAGGGTCATACTGGGAGTGACTGGGCTCATGCAGGGAGCAACAGAGATCCTAGAGGGAGCGAGGGGAAGTGATCAGGATCATACTGGGAGTGACTGGGCTCATACTGGGAGCAGCCACTTCCAGGATCCGGCAGCCCTGAACCCCTTTCCGGCCATCACGCCCCTCCAGACCCCAGACCCCCCCGCCGGGGCTCCCGGCAATCCCAGGGATTCCCCCTCGCAGGGTCCCCCCCCCAGTGTTCTGGGGGTCTCCTGTCTCTGGGGTCACGCTTAGGGAATCCGGGGCACCCGGGGGTCCCCAAAACCGCTATCCCCCCTCCCCCGCCGGTCCGCACGTGGCCCCGGGCAGAGCTTGGAGGGCCCGGGGCGGGCAGAGCCCAACCCCCACCGGGGGAGGACCCGCATGCCCCCGCCCCCATTGGGGCTCTGCCCGAACCGCCACCGGGACACCCCAAAAACACCTCCCGGGGAGCCCCGATGTCCCCGTGCGAATCATTTGCGGCTCGGGTTTGGAGTCCGGCAAACTCCACACCTTCTCCACCAAAAACACTCCCAAACCCAGAGACCCCCCTGGATACTTGGGGCGATCTCCCCCTCCCCTCTCACCTGCGGGATGGGGACGGCGATGGTCCAGGGGGGGCTGCGAATTCAGGGGAGACCGGGACCACGTGGCTCCTTCCACCTCGCTCGTTGTCTCTCTCTTCCTCCCCCTCCTCGTCTTCCATCCCTTCTCCTCCTCCTTCTCCGCCCTAATCCCACCTCCTTCTCTTTCGCCCAATCCCTTCTCCCGTTTCTCCTACTTCCATCGCTTCCCGCTCTCCTCCTCCCTCCCTCCTTCCCCTCCTCCTCTCCCTGGGGCTCGTCTGGATCAGCCCGGGCAGCTGGGCTGCACTTGGCTTCCTTTGTGTCCCTGGTTCCCCTGGCACAGCACCTGCCCAGCGCCGAGGGGACAGCAATGGGAGCGCGGCAGTTGGGGGTGAGGTTCACTGTGTGTGCCCGGGATAAATCCCAAATCCTTCCCTAAGATGCAGAGAGTGCTGACAGAGCACAGGATGCTCTGCTGAGCACGGGATGGCCCCGGGGGTGATGTCAGACAAAGCTGGGATGGGAGTGCCAAAGAACAGGAGGCGGAGGAGAAGGAGGAGGAGCGGGCAGGAGAGGAGGGACACAGGAGGAAGAGGAAGTGCGGGGGGCGGGGGGAAGAGGAGTGGGAGGAAGACGAGGGATAGAGGAGCAGAAAGACAAGCAGCAAAAGGAGCTGCCACGTGCATCCAGCGCTCTTTGTGTCTGCAACCCTCGGCCCCGGGAGCATCACCCTCCCGGGGCATCCCACAGGTGACGGGGCAAGGGGAGCTCGCCCCAAATATCTTGGGCGGTGCCTGGGGTTCTTTTTGGGAGGGGGGAATTTTTGGACCCTGTAGGACTCCAGCACCGAGTCCCACATGTCTTTTTTCATTGCTGGGAGGGGTTTTTTTGTGGGGGGAGGGCGCGGATATTTGGATCTTGCAGGACTCCAAGAGAGAGAGGCAAATGCCCCTTGGGGGGGATATTGGGGTGTCCGCTAGACGCGAGTTTTTTGGGGGGTCCTGATGGTGGCTGCCGGGAAAAATGGGATGGGACGGCATGGGATGGGGATGGGATGGGGCTCGGGAAGGGTGGGATGTGGATTGGTGTGTGGGATGAAGTGTGGGGGAGGGAGATGGGTGGGATGGGGCCTGGGATGAGGCAGCTGAAGGTTCGGGGTGATGAGGACGGGCGGAACACCATTCCTTAGGCGCTTCCGGGGTATCCGCCACCTCTGAGGGGGTTTCGGGGTACCCCTAATCCTTCCGGGGATGGCATTGGCAGCGGGGGGACACATGGCTCCGTCACCTCTGGGCCCCACCTGTGCCCCCCTCGCCCCCAGCGCCCCCGGGAGCGGAATTTGGGGAGGGAGGAGGTGGGGTACGCCCAGGCTGGGTCCCCCGCGCTGTTCCGGCGGGGTGGAGTGCGGGGGGAGCTGTCCCGCGGGGCCCGGCCCTGCCCGGGCACGGCTGATGCCGCCCGCCCGCGCTCCGCACTGCTCCGGCCTGGTGCTCGCAGTGCCGCGCGGGGCGGGGCCGCTTTGGGGACCCCCCCAGGGCAGAGCGCGGCTGCTTTGGGGCTGTGGGCACCTGCCCGGCGCTGGGCATGGGCCGTGTGGGGGCAGCTGGGGCCGTACTGGTGGTGCTGGGAGTTCCCCCGGCCACGGGCAAGGAGCTCTGGGGTGAGCGGGAAGGAAGGGAGAGGGGTGGTGGGAAAAAGGAGAAGAGGGGGGGGAAATGTGAGTGGAACGCCCCCGAAAACAAACCACCCCAAACCAAACCACCGCAAACTGCATCCAAGAGAGGTGGGGCTGGGAACTGGGGGGACGATGGGAGAGTAGGAGAGAGGAGGAAAAGCGGACAGTGGGACCCCCAAAGGGAGTGGGAGGGGGCTGGTTCCCATCCGATGCGGAGCAAGAGGGTCGACCCCAACACAGCCGCATGGAACTGTTCATTCCAAAAGGCATTCTTCAACCAGGAAAAAGAAAATAGAAGGCAATCATCTTGCAAATGTAGAATGAGGGAGATAAGCAAGCAAGCCTGGGCTCATTGAAGGCAGCAGAAAGGCCAAGGCCTGAGCCCCAGCCCCGAGGAAGGCACATCGTGTCTTTCCTGCCTTGCTCAGGGCTCTGCTGGGCCACTGGGATGTGGGGAGGATGCTGAGGGCAGGACAAGGGGGTGAGAGTGCCCAGCCTTGCTGGGGCTGTGCCAGGAGGCCCCAGGGCCTCAGGACAAGGTGTCTCCTCACAGCCCTTGGTGGCACAGACGCTGCTGTGGCCCAGGGCACCAAGACTTGGCTTCTCCTGGGCACTGCCAGCCTGGCCATGACCCTTGGCCATGTCCATCACGGCTTGTCCTGTGCTGTCCCACAGCTGCTGCTGTGTCCCTGCAGGCTGCACACTCCCATCTCGCTGCCCCCTGGCTCTGCCCTGCCATTGCCAGCCCTGCCCTGACCTCTGCCCACCCTCACCTGCTTCACTTCTGACCATCAGCAATTGCCTGTTCCTGTGCCCTTAGGGAGTGGTGCTTCGAGAGTGACCCCAGCACCTTCCTAAGAATTTTCCCAGGGGACATTACCCACTGGTAGTTCCCTGAGCTGCTGCATCTGCTCTCCTCATGCCCAGGGTTGAAGCTTTGGTGGCTGTTTCCCTCCTGCCAACAGAGAGTTTCAACTCAGCTGCATCACAGTCACTGTGCCCAAGGAGGCCACCAATGTCCGCTTCCCTCATGAGACCAAATTAATCCAATTAATTCATTTGCCCACATTCAGTGGCTGTTTTGCATGCACCTTGTCTGTAGGAAAGGAGTCCTTGTCAGCCCCTCCACCATCCGTGTCCAATTCCTGTCCCCATCACCCCCCTGGGCTCTCCTGGGTTGCTTTGTGCCCAGCCCTGCTGCCCTCCCAGCACACTGTGGGGTGGCAATCCCTGTGTTCTGGAGGACCTGTGAGCATGAGGCTTCCTCCAAGGGAAGGCTCTGTGCACAGCAGCCTTGCCTTTGCTCAGAGCTCCTGTCCAGCTCCTCACCCTCCTCCCTGCCTTCCTGAGGAGTCCTTGCCATCCCTGGCTGCCCTTGCAGCACCCGAGGTGTCCCACCAGGGCTCTGCAGTGGCTGTGGGGGAGGCCATTTGTGCCTGCCCAGCACGTTCCTCCCTCCCATGGCCGTGGTGTCCCTGTTTGTCAGCACTGCTGTGTTTGCCGATCTGAAGCCCTCCTGCATCTCCTCCCCATCCCTGGATCTGCTGGTGACACTTCTGCACTCAGTGGTGCCTCCAGCACTTAACCCCCTCCTCTACAGCCTGAGGAACCGGGAGCTCAAGGAGGCCATTGGAAAACTGATTTCAGTATCATTAGCTGTATTGTTATTTGTGTTTATTATTTCCCTAGATTAATATTTAGATTCCAATGACTACTAAGGATGAAGCAGCTCTGTCCCACCTGGAGCCTTCAGAGTGTGTCTGAGAGGGCCCAGAGCTGCTGCTCTCAGAGCATCTTGGCAATCAAGTGGGATCTCCCCAGGGCATTGACTGAAGCTTTGGCTCTTTATCCAAGCTCATGTCCATTGCAGCCAAGAGAATTTCCCCCCAAAAGGCTCTGTAGCTCCATGGATTGTGCAGAGGGAAAGTGCTGACCTCAGCAGCTGCTAAAGGCCAAGAGTTTGATTTGGACAAAGCCACTGTTGTGTGGTGACGATGGAGATGGTGACAGGTGACTGAGGTCCATAGCCAGGACTGTCCCACATGGCACAGGGCACAGAATGTGCTCCAGGAGAAGAATCTGGAGCTGCCTGGACAAGGCAGAGTATCTGCAGGCCTGTGTGTGCCTGGGCTGGGCAGTGACTGGAGCCCCAGCAAGGCATAGATCAGCCAAGGTGGAGACCCCCAGAAGGAAAGCGCTAAATGCCAGCACCTGCAAGGAAACCCAGATGGACACAGCTGAGCATAGCCAGAGCAGCTCCAACAGGGAAAGGGACCTTGGCAGCCACCACACACCTGCAGATCCCCCCAGAGCCCCAGGGACAACACAAGTGGCCTCATCTTGTTCCCTCTGTGGCTGCTCTGCTGTGCAGGTCACAAGTGCTGCAGGTGTCTCCTGCAGCACAGAGCCACGGGCACACACACACAGGCTCTGTCCAGGCTGGGACACGGAGACAGCGGGGCCTGGGGACAGCAGAGATGTCACTGCCCTGGGGAGCTCCCGGCTGCTGCTGCTGCTGCTGGGGGCTCTTGGGCAGCCCCTGCAGGTGGGGTGGAATTTTCCCAACACTCACTTGAGCAAAGGACAGCACAGCGTTCCCGTGGGAGCAGGGTGAGGCCCCCAGGGCAGTCACTGGGCAGTGCTGCGGGTGGGCTTCAGTCCCATCCCAGTGGAACAAGTCCCTCCAGATAGGTCTGGTTTCCCTCCCAAAATTTGGGAATGGAACGGCAAACCAGCACTTGAGGTGGCCACAGGGAAGGTGGGTGTCTGAGAGGCCCCATCGGGAGGCACAGAGGGCTCCCCGTGTCCCCAGCACCTGGAACTGCACTCTCCCCTCACACACAGTGCTGCCGTTCACCAGCCTGAACCCTGTTTCCTCAAGGACAGGGAAAGGTGACAGTGAGGGGTGGGAGCTCCTGCCCCGTCAGCGTCTGGAGGAGAGGCCGCAGGGACACAGTGCACACAGTGCCATGAGCCCTTCTGTCCCCCACGCTCTGCTCACCCCCCACACCTGTGCCTGTCCCTGCCATGCTCTCAGCGTGGAACTGCCCCAGCGACTCCTCAGGTGTGCAGTGTCATCGGCGCTCCGGCTCGGCCGCCCCGCCCTTCGCCCCCCGACCCCGCTCAGGCCCCACACCGAGCCCGCCCTGCTCTCGGGCCGCTCGCGCAGCTCCGCCCCCTCCCGCCCCGCCCCTCCCCACCACCTCTGGATTGGCCAATGGCCTGCTGGCCCCGCCCCCTTTGGCAGTCTCGCAGTGCTGAGGGGGACCCGGGAAGGGGACAATCGGGAGGGTCCCTTGGGGCTTTGGAGGGCACGGGAAAGACTGGCGAGGGCGGGTGAGATTTAGGGCGCCAGAGGAGGGGCGAGATTTGGGGCGGGGTGGACACAGGGACACCCCAAAAAGCCTCCGAAATTGTCCCAGCCCCTTCCCCAATTCGGCCCAACTTCACCCCCAGCATGCCTTCCAAGTGCCCCGAAACTTGTGCACGGGTGTGGGGGGGATGGGGGAAGCAGCAGGACCCCTCCCTATGCCCCAATAGCTCTGTGCCCAGCTGGGAGAAGGAGCAGGGCCAGGGGTGTCACGGTCCCCCCAAATTTCCCCCACAGCCATGACATGGCCGGGCACTTGAGAGGCTGCCTCAGGCCTCATTGTCTATCTGCATCCCAGGACAGAGCAGAAAATCCCCCTGCAGCCCATGGTGATTCTGTAGGGTCACAATGGTCCCTTGCTTCCATGAAGTTCCATCAGGTCACAGTGGAACCCTGGTGCCATATTGTTCCATAGCCTCCCAATGCTCTCCTGGGTTCTGTGAGGCCCTGCTGTGACACATTGGAGCCTTGCTTCCATAAGATTCCGCAGCTTCACAATGGTCTCCTCTGGTCCATGAGGAAATGCTGTGTGACACTGGAGCCTTGCTTCCATGAAGTTCCATAACCTCACGATGCTTTTGGCTTCCATAAGCCCCTGATGTGTCACTAGCATTTTGCTTTAATGGGATTCCATAGCTTCAATGTGGTCTCCTGTGTTCAGTGAGGCCCCACTGTGGCACACTGCAGCCTCGGTTCCATGAGTGTCCAACACCTTACAGCAGCTCCTGGTTTCCACAAGGCCCTGCTGTGACAAAATGGATCCTTGGTTCCGTGAGGTTCCAAAAACCTCACTATGGTTTCCTGCTTCCCTAAGACTCCTCTGTGCCACATTTGAGCTTTGTTTCCATTGGGTTCCAGAAGCTCACAGCAGTCTCCTGCACTCCAGGAGTAGCCGCTGTTTCCCATTTCAGCCTTTGCTTTAATGAGGTTCCATAACCTCCTCGTTGTCACCTGGGCCCAGGGAGGCCCCACTGTGTCACATTAGAGCCTTGGGGCCAAGAGATTTCATGGCCTCAAAATGCTCTGCAGCCCCCAATTTTCCCTGTTTCCCTCTCCTTTTCCCTGGGCCAGCTTCCCCCCTGCCCCCAGTGCTGGGCTGGGAGCAGCCGAGAGCCCCGCGCTGCCCATCTCAACCTGTCCCGGCTCCACCCCCGCTCGTTCCGCGGGCTGTGAGGGCTATGGGGAACAGCGGAGGAGGGATGGAACAGAAGGAGGGAGGAAAGCGGAGCGCGGGAAGCAATGGAAGGAGGAGGAGCGGGAGGAGAGATAGGGGGAAGGAGGAGAAGGAGGTGGGATTAGAGTGGAGAAGGAGGAGGAGAAGGGATGGAAAAGGAGGAGCGGGAGGAGGAGGGCCAGAGGGGAAGGAGCGGGAGGAAGAGGAGGGACAAAAGAGAAGCAGGCTGGAGCCATGTGGTCTGGGTCTCTCTGAATTCGCAGCCCCCCTGCACTATCGCCGCCCCATCCCGCAGGTGAGCGGGGAGGGGGAGCTTGCCCCAAATATCTGGGGGCGTCCCTGGGTTTGGGTTTTTTGGGGGGCGATGTTTAGAGTTTGCAGGACTATAAAGCCGACCGGCAAATGCCCCTCGGGGGGACATGGGGGGTCCTTGGGAGGTGTTTTTGGGGGGTCCCAGTGGCGGTGCAGGCAGAGCCCCAATGGGGGCGGGTGAATGCGTTTCCCCCCCACGGTGGGGGTTGGGCTCTGCCCGGGCTGGGCCCTCCAAGCTCTGCCTGGGGCCACATGCGGACCGGCGGGGGAGCGGGGGACAGCAGTTTTGAGGACCCCCAGGAGCCCCGGCTTCCCTAAGCGGGACCCCAGGGAGAGGAGACCCCCAGTCTGACCCTGGTCACTTCCCCTCACTCCCTGTAGCATCCCTGTTGCTCCCAGGATGAACACAGCCAGTCCCAGTCATTCTCTATTATGATGCAATTTGCCCCCAGCACCGTCCCATTTGCTCCCAGCTCCTCCCTCTTTTGCCCACTATGTCCCCAGTTCTCCCAGTTGTTCCTAGCATAGTCACAGTCACTCCCAGTGCAATCCCAGTATGAGTCCAGTATGATGCCAGTGTCTCCCAGCAGGGCCCCAGTCACTCCCACTTGCCCCCAGTTCCTCCATTGTGGTCCCATTTCCCACCAGCACATTCCCAGTCACTCCCAGTATGCTCCCAGTCCCCGCCTGCATGGTCTCAGGCACTCCCAGTATATCGCAGTTGCCCTAAACATTCTCGTAGTCATTCCCAGGCACTCCCAGTTCCCTCAGTATGGTTCAGTGTCCCCCAGGATTATCCCAGTCACTTCCAGTAGATCCCAGTTGTCAGCAGCATGCACCCTATCATTCCCAGTTGCTCCCTGTATATCACCTGTTGGTTTTCAGCATGGGCCTAGTAGCTCCCAGTAAGCCCCAGTCAGTGTCCATTGACTCACACTGTAGTCCCAGTACGGTCCCAGTCCCTCCCAGTATGATGCCAGTGGCCCCCAGTGTAATCCCAGTTGCTCCCTGCCAATGCCAGCATGAGCCCTGTAGCCTCCAGTATGATCCCCGTGACTCCCTGTCTCTCCCAGTATATCCCAGTTGCCCCCAGGATGCTCCCAGTCATTCCCCCTTCCTCCCAGTTGCTTTCAGCATGCTTCCAGTTGGCCACAGCCACTGCCAGTCAATCCCAGGATGATTCCAGTCACCCTCAGTGTGATACCAGTGTCCCCCAGCATGGGCCCAGCTGTTCCCAGCTGGCCCCAGTATAGTTCCAGTTATTTCCAGTTCCTTCCACTATGATCCCAATTGCCCCTAGCATAGTCCCAGTCCCTCTCAGCAGGGTCCCAGTCATGCCCAGTTGCCCACAGCATGGTCCCAGTTGTTCCCAGAGCAGTTCCAGTCAGCCCAGTATGGTTACAGACACTCCCAGTATATCCCAGTTGCCCCCAGCATGCTTGTAGTCATTCCCAGGCAGTCCCAGTTGCCCTAGTAAGTTTCTAGTTCCCTCATAATGATCCCAGTCTTTCCCAGTTACTCCCAGTTGCCTCCAGCATGATTCCAGTTTGTCTAAGTTGCCCAAAGTATTGTCCCAGTTTGTCCCAGCATGATCCCAGTTGCCCCAGTTGTGGTCTCAGTCCCCCTCAGCATGGTTCCAGTAGCTTCCTGTTGATCCCAGTTGCTCCCAATGTGTCCAGAGTTTCCTCCCAACATGGGCCCAGTAACCCCCAGTCAGGTTATGCAAATGCCACTGGGGGGACATTGGAGGGTCCCCCAGAGGTGTTTTTGGGGGATCCTGGTGGCAGTGCTGGCAGAGCCATGGCAGGGGGGTGGGGTGATGTGGGTTTCCCCTACAGTGAGGGTTGGGCTCTGCCCAGGGCCACATGGGGAGCACGCTGGACTGGTGGGGGATCAGGGACATCAGTTTTGGGGACCCCCGGAAGCACCGTGGGACGGGAGAATGGAGAGGGGCAATAGTGGAGCCCCGGCAGCCTGGAGAGGGAAGCCCTGGGACCCTGAAATGGGGACCCATAGAGGGGGCACCCCCAGGAGCCCTGGCAGCCTGGAGAGAGACAGGGGAGAGGGGATCCCTGGGACCCACAAAACCCATGGCTTCCCTAAGTGTGACCCTGTGGTTTGAGATTTCCTGAGATTTGCAGAATCTGGCAGAGGAAGCAGACAGATGAACCCAAGATGGCAAAAAGAGAGACTTTATTTACAAAAACTTCTTTATATATCCATTAATAATCTGGCAACTATTGGTCAGCAGGGAATCCACCTCCTAAAACCATTGGTCACAGCTATACAACACCTAATACCAAACACAGAGATTAAGAAAGTACAAGAATGCAGCTTAGCTCTATTCTCTCTGAGAAAGAAGAGAAAGATTTCTAAAACAGTGCAACTACAGGACCCCACAGAGAGGAGACCCCCAGAACTCCAAAGTGGGGAACTGGGAGAGGACAACCCCTGGGGTTCCTGGGACCCCCAGCAGTTTGGGGAGGGTGGGGACACTGGAGAGGGGGGGCCCCCAATACACACAGGACCCCCAACAACCCAGAGAGGGGGAACCCCAGGACAGCAAAGAAGAGAGACCAGAGAGGGATAACTCCTGGGAGAGTCTTTTTTGGGGCTGAATCTTGGTGTTCTGGATGTTTTTATGAACCGCAGATATCCACTGACTCCTAAACATGGAATTGGACAGGGTGACCTTCAAAACGAATATAGTCACCCCTTGTTTTCCCCCAAACCAGGATTGCCCACTCTCAAACCTTGGCTGGATGGAGGAGGAGGCTGTGAGGAAGAGGAAGATGCCTCAAGTCCCTGAGGCAGGTGAGGAGGAAGTCACTGCCCCTTTCCCCCTCTCTTCTCCTCCATCGCCCAGCCCAGCATCACCCCCAGCTGCAGGACAACCCCGCTGCTGACGCTGTCCTGCCGGGGATGTATTGGGGGCATGTCCTTCCCCTTCCGTGTGGCTCAGAGGCAAATCCCAAATCCTCTCATTTTTCTTCCTCCCTCAGGCAACGAGCTGAGGACCAGGGAGGAGAAATCCTTGGGGCAGAACCTCATGGAAGAGGCCATTTTGAGCAGCTCCACAGTGCAGGAATCCAATGGGGAGGAAAAGCCCCGGAAGTCTCGCATGAGGAGGGGCTACAAAGCCAGCCCAGGGTGCTCCAAGGAGGAAAGACCCACCGTGTCCCGGGAAGGTGACCAGAGCTTCAGCCAGAGCTCAGACCTGGTGGTCCATGAGCAGCTTCATCTTGGGGAGAAGGCCTACAGGTGTGGGGAATGTGGGAAGAGCTTCATCAGCAGATCCAACCTGATCATCCACCAGAGGATCCACACTGGGGAGAGGCCCTATGAGTGTCCCATGTGTGGGAAGAGCTTCAGCACTAGCTCCTGCCTGACTGTCCATCACAGGATCCACACTGGAGAAAGGCCCTACGAGTGTCATGAGTGTGGGAAGAGCTTCAGCAAAAGCTCCGACCTGATCATCCACAAGCGGAGCCACACTGGGGAGAGGCCCTATGAATGTGGGGAATGTGGGAAGAGCTTCAGCATGAGCTCCAACCTGATTGTCCACCAGAGGAGCCACACTGGGGAGAGGCCTTACGAGTGTCCTGAGTGTGGGAAGAGGTTTCCCAAGAGCTCCGATCTCCTCGTACATGAGCGCATTCACACAGAGGAGAGGCCCTTCCGCTGCCCTGACTGTGGGAAGGGCTTCAAGCGCAACTGCAACCTCATCACCCACCAGCGCATCCACACCGGGGAGAGGCCCTATAAGTGTCCCGAGTGTGGGAAGAGCTTCACCCAGAGCTCTCACTTGATCCGACACCAACGGAGGCACCGATAAGGGAAGCCCTGTGAGTGTCCTGAGTACGGAAAGAGCTTCGTGCGCTGCTCCAACTCCATCCCCCATCAGAGGAGTCACGTTGGGAAGAGCCCTGGTGACCCACATTCCCTGTGACCCACATTAGGAAGAGACCTGGCAGGTGGTCTCCACATCCTTCTGGATCTCCACGGGCACCTGGATGAACACAAGGGCAGGAACATCCATGGAGGCTCTGATTGAAATCAGAAATCCATTGGGAAGAGAGGATTTGTAGACTTTACACTCACAAAAATCTCACCTGCTGTGTCCAGTTGTTTCTTCTCGTGGCATCAAGCAGTGCTGGATGATCTTGGAGGTTTTTTCTAACCTAAATAATTTCCTTCTTCATTCTTTCAAAACAACCAAAATTGGGGTTAAAATAAAGAAATTAAACAAAGGCATCTAAAGCCACACTGTTTTACTCAGATTTGAGAGTGAATTTGTGGTTGGTTCACAGGATTATTAGGGAAGGTTTGGGTGTTGTGGGGCCGCTAACCCAGGCAGAGTGGGCCACAATCTCGTAGCTGTGCTGGCAGAACAGGGGGTTCAGATGAGCCCATCTGTTCTCCAGGAATTCCTGTTGTCTGTCCCAGCCCCTGGCCTGGGTGTCCGCATTTGGGCTTTGTCCCCCAAAGTGCCCAAATCGCTGCTGAAGTGCCCGAGCTGCTCCCAGCTGTGGATGTTGCTGTCCACCAACCTCTCCTGGTCAGTGCCATGGGGGCTGGGAGGGGCTCTTGTGGGTATTTGTGGTGCTAGGAGGGGGTTTGGGAGCTTCTGGGGGCTCTGTGAGTGAGGTTTGGGGTCCTGGTCAGGTTGTGTCATTTGGAGACGGGTGGCTGTAGGGGGAGATGAGAAGTGGATTTGATGGCTCTTGGGCCCATTTATATTGCAGGGATTTGTTGCGGGGGGCGGTCCTGGGAGGAGCTGTGGAGTGGTTTGAGGGGTCTGGAAGTGACTGTGGGGCTGGCAGGGCATTTTAGAGTGTTCATGACTCCCTCAGACCCCCAAAGCTGCCACCAGACCCCACCCCCCAAGATGCTGCCAGGCTTTGGGGGCTCCATGTTGGGGTTTGTCCTTTTGGCACTGCAGGAGAAGGTGAGGAGGGGTCCCAGGGGTCATGTGTGATGCCCCCATCCCGGTGTCACCCCCTTTTCCCTCCCCACAGGACTCCTGACCCAGCTCCTGCTCACCCCAGGAGGGAATCTGGGGAGGGGTAGAGGGGGTGCGCAGACCTTGTCAGGTGATGACCCCGACTCAGTGTCCTTTTTCTTATGTCCCTGTTCCTGTAGTTCATTACGACAGTCTTGGGTGAGTCAATCAGTGGAATTCCTGTGCAAATCCTTCCCATTGTTACTTCTATCTCTCAGTATCGGTCTTATCTTACCAGCAGCTTGTTTCTAAAGACAGTCCTTTATTCCTTTCACTCCCGTGCCCCCCAAAGCCCCAAGGGACCCTCCTGATTGTCGCCGTCCCGGGTCCCCCTCAGCGCTGCGGCGGCTGCCAAAGGGGGCGGGGCCAGAGGGCCATTGGCCAATCCGGAGGCGGCAGGGAGGGGCGGGGCGGGAGGGGGCGGTGCCGCGCGAGCAGCCCGAGAGCAGGGCGGGCTCGGTGTGGGGCCCGAGCGGGGCCGGGGGGCGAAGGGCAGGGCGGCCGAGCCGGAGCGCCGATGGCACTGCACACCTGAGGAGTCGTGACAGCATGGGCTGTGACATCACAGGGTGGCCATGTGACATCATAGAATGGTTTGTGACATCCCAGAGTGGGCTGTGACATCCCAGAGTGGGGCTGTGTGAGGTCACTGGGTGGCCGTGTCACATCACAGAGCAGGCTATGACATCACATGGTGGTGTGAGGTCACAGGGGCTGTGTGAGGTCACTGGGGAGGTCAATCTGCCCTAGCTACCCCTCACAGTTACCCCCAGAGAAGTCCAATGCTGCTCGCGCACAGCAGGGTCCCCTGTCCCCCCTGGGTTCCCCCACCCCAGTGCTGCAGCCTCCCCCAGAGGATGTTCCACGAGATCGACCCCCAGAGCCTGACAGGGGGACGGGGGGGACAGGGCCATGGGGGGTGGAATAGCAGGACAGGGACCCCCTGACTGCATCCCGGGGTCCCCCAGGGAGAGGGCCTGGCCCAGGGCTCCTTCACCCTCTTACGAACGAGGGCTTGAGAGCGCTTAAAAATCCCCAGCAAGGGATCAGCAAAAACCTGATTTAATATTCACTGGCAGCACAACAAAGTTCATTCACAAGAGTCACTCTGATCCTGACCGGACAGTTCAGGCATGCCAAGGAAACAAAGCAACAACAAAATCAAACAAAATCCAATCAATCAAACCAGAATTTACCCCAGACCTTTCTGCATGTGTGCGTGTGTGTGTGTGTGTGTTCAGGTGTGTGTGACAAAAGGACAGCGAGGGCAAGGATAAAAGGAATACGGCCTGAAAGCTTAACAGCCCTCAAACTTAACAGGACTTAACATCTACCTTTACGTTAACTTCTATCTCAAACTTAACAATTTAGCAAAAGAACAGCCCTTAACAGTATTTAACCTCACTAATAACCTCTGACTTAACAATTTAACAGAGGAATAGCACTTAACTTAGCTTCTAACTTATATTAAATCTGCAATTATGGTAAGGCACTTCTAACCTGTCCAAGTTATCCAGATTTTGACAAGAGGAAGTCAGGAAAAGAAACACAGAGAGAGAGAGGAAGAGATACCCACAGTCACGGCCTTGGATCCAGCGCCATCTCAGCTGCTGTGAGCTCCGGGGCCATGTGACGTGTCAGTGTCACACCTGTGTCACAGCCTTTACCTGCTCTGCACCCTCTCACAGGTGGGGTTTTCGGGGTGCCAGGGGCTTGGCAGCCACTTTGGGGCTGGGCCAGAGGCTGCAGTGGCTGCGGGTGGGGCAGTGACCGCCCCACCTACGCAGAACTTGCCCTGCCCCCCAAACACACACTCCAGATGTTTGGGGCCATCCATCATTTCTCTGCTCTCCAGCACTGAGGCAATGGACTCTGCCTACAGCTCTGAGCTCGTGCCCATGGCAACCACCCCTGGCAATGGGGCTCCATGGAGCTGCTCTCAGGAACCCCCCAAGAACTGGGGAGTACCCCAAAACTGCCTCCAAAATGTGGGATGCCCCAAAACCCCTTCAGGAATGTGGAATACCCCAAATCCCACTCAGGAACAGGTTCCCCCTTTCTTCATCACCCCCAACATTTGGCTGTCTCATTCCAGACCCTGCCCCACCCTCCCAATCCACACCCCAACCCATCCCACCCCTCCTGGACACCACGACCCCCTTCCCAAGCCCCATTTCCAACCCATTCCACCCCTCCCAAACCCCATCCCATCCATCCTGCCCCACCCAACTCCTACCACACCCCTCCGGATTTGCATCCCACTTCACCCAATCCCCTTCCAATGTCATTCCACCCTGAGGGGCTGTGGAATTGAGTAATTTTGAACTGGGATAGAGTACTTTTGTGTGGCATTGAGTGGTTTTGAGGTAAAATATCAAACGCTCTCACCTTTTGGCATGCAAAGCAAAGGAGAAAACTACACCAAATACCCCCAAAACCCCCAAATCCTTCCAAATACCTCCTTGAATCCCAGATTTCCCCCCAAACACTAGTAAAAAGTGAGGCTTTAGATGTTTTTGATCAATTTGTTGATTTCCCCCAATTTTGTGTGTTTTGAAGGGATGAAGAGGAATCAGAAGACAATCAGGGCCACAATAAAAGGACCACCATTAAGGTGTCTTCCCAGTGTGGATCAAGGGGAATGTGGCTCACCAGGGCTCTTCCCAAAATGGGTCCTCCAATAGGGGATGAAGATGGAGCAGTGCACAAAGCTCTGCTGGCACTCAGGGCACTCACAGGGCTTCCCTTACCGGTGCCTCTGTTGGTGTCTCTTAAAGGCAGAACTGTCTGAGAAGCTCTTTCCACACTCAGGACACTCATAGGGCCTCTCCCCGGTGTGGATGCGCTGGTGGGTGATGAGGTTGCAGTTCTGCTTGAAGCCCTTCCCACAGTCAGGCCAGCGGAAGGGCCTCTCCTCTGTGTGAATGCGCTCATGGAGGAGGAGGTTGGAGGTGGTCTGAAACCTCTTCCCACACTCAGGACACTCATAGGGCCTCTCCCCAGTGTGGCTCCTCTGGTGGACAATCAGGCTGCAGCTCATGCTGAAGCTCTTCCCACACTCCCCACACTCATAGGGCCTCTGCCCGGTGTGGCTCCGCTTGTGGATGATCAGGTCGGAGCTTTGGGTGAAGCTCTTCCCACACTCCCCACACTCATACGGCCTCTCCCCAGTGTGGATCCGCTGGTGGACCATCAGGCCAGAGCTGTCTCTGAAGCTCTGCCCACATTTTCCACACCTGTAGGGCCGTTCCCCAGTGTGGATCATCTGATGGCAAATCAGGTGGCTGCTCTGGCTGAAGCTCTTCCCACATTGCCCACACCTGTAGGCCTTCTCCCCATCGTGAAGCTGCTCAGGGACCACCACGTCAGAGCTCTGCCTGAAGCTCTGATCACCTTCCCAGCACAGGGTGGGTCTTTCCTCCTTGGAGCATCCTGGGCTGGGTTTGGAGCCCCTTCTCGAGCAAGACCTCTGCGGCATTTCCTCCCCATTGGATTCCTGCACAGTGGAGCTGCTCAAAATGGACTCCTCCATGAGGTTCTGCCCCAAGGATTTCTCCTCCCTGGTCCTCAGCTCATTTGCTGTGGAAGGAAAGACAAGGAGAAGATTTGGGATTTGCCTCTGTGCCAGAGGGAAGGGGAAGGACATCCCCCAATCCATCCCTGGCAGGACAGTGTCAGCGGCCGGGTTGTCCTGCAGCCGGGGACGATGCTGGCCTGCAAGATGGAGGAGAAGAGAGGGGGGAAGGGGCAGTGACTTCCTCCTCACCTGCCTCGGGTTCCCAGGCCATCTTCCTCTTCCTTGCAGCCTCCTTCTCCATCCAGCCAAGGTTTGGTAATCGGAAATCCTGGCTTGGGTAAAAAAAGGGTGTGAGTGCCTTGGGCTTGTGGTACCTCATGCCCAAGTCCAGCTCTAGAAGTCACCGGGTGTTTTGTGTCTATAAAATTCTCCAAAAATGAAGAGTGACCCCAAAAAAAGCCTCCCATGATTTCCCCCTTTCCAGTCTCCTGTCTTTGGGGTCCTGGGGTTCCCCCTTCTCAAAGCTGCTGGGGGTCCCATGGGTCCTGGAGATCCCCCTTCTCCAGGCACCTGCTTAGGGATGCCCTGGGGTTTCGGTGGTCCCAGGGGTCCCTTCTTCCCTGATGCTGCTTTGATTCCCAGGGCTCCCAGGGTCCCCTCTCAGGCTCCCCCCACTCCAGGCACTCAGGGCTTCCCCCTCTCTCTGACGCCCCTTTCAGTGTCACAGTGTCCCGGCCCTGCCTCATCTCCAGGCTTCCCCACCCCTCCAGGCTGCCGAGGTCCCCCAGCTCCACTATCACCCCTCTCTGCTCTCTCCACTCCGGGAGTCCTGTGTTCCACCCCTCGGCTCTCCCGGGGATCCCCAAAACCAATGTCCTGTCCCACCAATACCAGGCTATTCCCACATGGACCCCCACCAGGATTCCCCCAAGGTGCATTTATCGCTCAGTCCTGCACGATCCAGACATCCCCTCTGGCCCAGAAAATCCTCACCAGGGACATGCAAAGATATCTGGGGCTCAATTCCAGGATCTGTGAGTTCCAAACACTCCTCCAGAAAAAAACACTCCTGGAGACCCCCTGAGAGATTTGGGTCGAGCTCCCCATCCCTGATCACCTGTGGAATGGGGGGGGCGGCAATGATCCCAGAGCCAGGGGTGCTGCAGACACAGTGGGTGGTGAAACCTCATGGTTCTCCTGCTCCTCCTTTCCCTGCTCCTTCTCCTGCTCCTTCTCTCTCCCTGCTCTTCCTCCCACACCTCCTCCACTCTCACCCCAGACCCCCTTTCCCCGCCCTCCTCTGCCCCACGGCTGCTGCAGCACAGGCTGCTGGGATTGGGGAACCCCCCGATCAGCCCCAGGGATGGACAGGGGGCTTCAGGACCCCCCAGTGCAGATCCACCTCCCTCAGAGCCCTAAGGAATTCCTCCGGGGATCGAGTGCTGGAGGACAGGGCAGGACCCCCATGGAAGCGCCCCTCTTCTGTGCCAACCCCGCCTTTCCCTCCCCTCTCCCCTCCTTGCCCATCCTTCTACCAATCCACACACCCCTCGCAACGCAATTTCGGTGTCCCATCCCCCTCCCGCTCTGTCCAGGGGTCCCAGCCCCCTCTTCTCCCCTGCTATTCTGTGCCTTTGCCATCATCCCCTCAATGCCCAACTGCCCACATCCTTGATTGGTTTTGAGGCTTCCAGGCCCCTCCTGTCCAATTTTGGGGTCCCAACCCCCGTTTCGTTCAATTTGGGGTCCCCGCCCCGCTTCTCATCGTGCCCCCCGCTCACCCCGCGGCCGGGGGGACCCCAGCACCACCAGTGCCACCAGGACGGCCCCAGCTGCCCCCACACGGCCCATGCCCAGCGCCGGCGAGGTGCCCACAGCCCCAAAGCAGCCGCGCTCTGCCCTGGGGGGGTCCCCAACGCGGCCCCGCCCCGCGCGGCACTGCGAGCACCAGGCCGGAGCAGTGCGGAGCGCGGGCGGGCGGCATCAGCCGTGCCCGGGCAGGGCCGGGCCCCGCGGGACAGCTCCCCCCGCACTCGGCCCCAACGGGACAGCGCCCAGCGGGGGGGCCCGGCCTGCCCGCCACACACGTCCCCCCTCCCCAAATTCTGCTCCCGGCGCCGCTGGGGCCCAGGGGGGCGCAGCTGGGCTCCAGAGGTGTCGGAGCCACGTGTCCCCCGCTGCCAGTGCCACCCCCCAAAGGAATAGGGGTACCCCGAAACTCCCTCAGAGGTGGCGGATTCCCCGCAAGCCCCTAAGGAGTGGGGTCTCCCCCCCCGGCTTCATCACTCTGAAACTTCAGCTGCCTCATCCCAGGCCCCATCCCACCCATCCCCCTCCGCCCGACTTCATCACACACACCAATCCACATCCCATCCCATCCCATCCCATCCCATCCCATTTTTCCCGGCAGCCACCATCGGGACACCCCAAAAAACTCGCGTCTAGGGGACACCCCAATATTCCCCCAAGGGCCATTTGCCACTCTCCCTTGGAGTCCTGCAAGATCCAAACATCCGCCCCCTCCCCCCCCAAAAAAAAACCCTTCATGGCAACCAACAAAGACATTTGGAACTCGGTGCTGGAGTCCTACAGGTCCAAAAATCTCCCCCTCCCAAAAAGAACCCCAGGCACCGCCCAAGATATTTGGGGCGAGCTCCCCCTGCCCCGTCACCTGCGGGATGCCTCGGGGGGCCAATGCTTTTGAGGCCGAGGGTTGCGGACACAGAGAGCGATGGACGCACGTGGCAGCTCCTTTTGCTGCTTCTCTTTCTGCTCCTCTTTCCCTCTTCTTCTTCCCGCTCCTTCTCCCTCCGCCCCCCGCACTTCCTCTTCCTCCTGTGTCCCTCCTAAACTGCTCCTCCGCCTCCTCCTCCTCCTCCTGTTCTTTGGCACTCCCGTCCCTTCTTTGTCTGACATGGCCAGCTGTGTTCTGAGTTCTGCACCTGTGAGGAGAGTGCCAGAGAAGCTCTGGTGGCACCGGGCACCCGGCCAGGGCCAGCCCAGCCCAATAATCCCTGCCATTCATTCCCTGCACTCCATGGCTAAGCGGCCGCAGGGCGGGTCCGGCTGCGCGGGCAGGCAGCTCCAGAAGCACCAACTGCGCCAAACGTGACAGAAGGAGGAGGCAGGGGGTGCCGGGGGTGAATCTCCTTCCTCCGAGCCGGCAGGGACAGGAGGGACAGACTGGAGAAAAGGAAACGGGAGAGGAGGGACGAGGCTGGAGCTGTGGAAGCTTCAGGGATGCAGAGGCAGCCGGGAATTTAGTTTTCCAAATCTCTGGCGTGAAAGGAAGCGCTGTGAAATGCATTATGGAAAAGAAAGGAGAAATAGCGATTGATGGACATCAACTCACTTTATCCCTGTGGATTGCAAAAGCTGATAGACTCCAAGCGCCGACGGACACGCCTCACCGACGTCACATCCCAAGGGATCAGAGCTCCGGGTGGCGGGGCTGGAAGCTCCGTCCAGCAGCTCTGCTGCCGTTCCCCAAAGCTCGGGCTGGACCATGGGGTGTGGGACACAGCCCCGTGCTGGGGGGGCAGAGCCGCTGTTGGAGCCATTGGTGTGTCCAGGGCATCCTTTGTGGCCCTCGTGCAGCTCCAAGCTCCCGAGGGCTCCCCGAGGCTTTCTGGGGCTGTTCCTCCTCCCCAAATCTGTTGGGTTTAATGCCCGAGTGCGGCACCCCGTGCCCTGTGGCAGCAGCCGGTGCCGGGCCACAGCCCCGGGAGCCGAGCTAATGCCCGGCCGTGCCCGGGAGGGACTGAGGGGAGGGGACTTCATAAGGAACCCACGCACCCCTCGCCGCTCTGAAAAGGTTTTTTAGTGCATCGGAGCAATTTCCTGGGGTTTCTGTGCTCCGTTGGGCCGCGGCGGCGGCAGCGGGACCGGCGGGGCCCGGCCCGTGGGGGCGGCCGTGGTTGAAAAGTGCGCGGCGGCCCCAGCGCGGTGCCTGAGGGCTGAGCGGAGCTGGGTGGGAGCAACCCCCGGAACCCCCCGGTGCCCGAGGGCTGAGCGGAGTTGGGTGGGAGCACCCCGCTCGTCTCCGCCGCTCCAAGCCGCTTCCCCGGCTCCGGCTGCCGCCGCCGCTCGGACCCGGCGCGGTCCCGCGGGGTCGCCGCTCGTCGCGACACTGGAGGGGTCGATCCGAGCCGCGCCCCGCCCGTCCCTGACTGCGGCTCTTTCGGTGACACGGAGCGGCCGAAACCCCCCGGTGCCGCCCCGACTGGCCCTCGGTGCAGCTTTTTCATTCACAGGCAGGGGCCGCTCCCGGTGCTGTTGTTTTATGATTTTTTATTTGAATCTCTGTATTTTATTCTATTCGCACCTCCCATCCCACGCCCCTCCCCTGCGGCTCTTTCACCGCCGCCGCTCTCTCGGTGCAGCTCTTCAGTGACACGGCCCGGCCGAGACGCCCCTCGCTGCGGCTCTTTGATTGGATTTTCTTCTTTTCTCTGTCTTTTCTGTCGTTCGCACCTCACCCGTCCCGCGGAGCGACTCCTTCAGGGACCCGGGGCGGCACAAAGGCCTCGGGGCGGCTCCAAAGGGCCCCGCCCGCGGCCGCTCCCCGAGGCCTCCCCGCTGCTCGCGGGGATCGGACACCGCCGGCGGCCCCGGCCCCTTCTTGTTCTCCTTGCTGCTGCCGGGATTCAGCCCCCGCCGCCGCCCGGCTCCTTCTGCCGGCCCTGCCCGGCACGGAGCGGCGCTGCCGCTGACGGGGCCGGAGCGCGGCTGCGACACGACTGCCCCGCGCCTCGGGACCGGGCCGAGGAGTGACCGCACGGGTGGGGAGGGACCCCCGCTGGACAGGGCAGGGACTGACCCCATGGGAGGGACCCCCCGCTGGACAGGGCAGGGACTGACCCCATGGGAGGGATCCCACGCCCGAGCAGGGGAAGGATTCCTGCCCCTGAGGGGAAGCAGCGGCACGAACTGACCGTGACTCCCCCATCCCTTCTCCCTGCACCGCCGGGCAGAGCACGGAGGGAGCCGGGGATGAAGTCTGGGCAGGAGAAAGAGGTTGGGAGAAGGTGTTTTTTTCAGGATTTATTTTACTCCTCTCTCTCCTGTTCTGATTTGCTGAATCCCAAATCCCATTCATTTCCCCACGTCGGGGCTGTTGTGCCCCTGATGGCGATCCCTGAGTGACCTCTCCCTGCCCTTATCCCGACTCACCAGGACTCGGATTTGTTTCAATTCCGTGGAACTAACGGTGATTTGGGGCAGGCGGAGCAAAGCAGCTGACAACAAGGGGCTTGAGAGGGACTAAAGCAGGGCAGGAGTTGAGGCTGCCCCGAGGGAACTCTTCCAACACGAACCTTCGTGGGGTCTTCCTATGGGAATTTTGTTGAATGTTTACATTCATCCTTACAAATACAAATCAGAGTGAGAAGTGGAGCTGAGCTTTCAACTTGAAATTAAGGAATCCAACGTGCAGTCTGGGACCTGATATAAATGAGTTCACAAGCTGAAATTTTTACTACATAAATTTGAACATTTATTAGAAGAGCAAAGGCAAAAACAGCGCTGGGCGCTTAGCAATTTTGTCAGAAGCGCGCCCAATTCATTTTACTGTGAACTTAAATACTTTCTTTAATTGTTTCATATTCATTAAGCCTCGAAGGTAATTTACACTTCACTCAACTCCCCCCTCCGATCCCTGCCCCCTTCTGCCAGCTCGGTGCCTGTCTTGGAGTCTCGGATCCTCTGGATTGCCTCAGAACTGAAGGCCGAAATCCTCTCGTCTATGTTTC
This sequence comes from Acanthornis magna, assembly GCA_036785705.1. Taxonomy (NCBI): domain Eukaryota; kingdom Metazoa; phylum Chordata; class Aves; order Passeriformes; family Acanthizidae; genus Acanthornis; species Acanthornis magna. The sequence continues at coordinate 83,821 of JAWUZG010000484.1, read as the reverse complement.
CTCAGTTCCAACTTATTTTGTGGTTGACAATTCCTTTTGGGAAGTGTGAGTCAAGATAACAGACTTCCTGGGATGCCTATGGTTATCTTCTTTGTTTCTTTAAGATGTCTTGATCCCTGGCTCTGTGTTTTATCAACTTAAAAGACATTTATTACCATGTATTTATTTCTACGTTTTCTCACATATCACAACCATTTCTAAGTTACAATTTACCCTAACCTTTTTCTACTTAATTGTATTTTTGTCTTAACACTATTTTTTTATACAGTACACATCACTTGTAAATGTTAAATTTATATATGCGAAAGGCAGCATTTATCATTCACTCATTTATCACAGACCTCTGCAACCTCCAGCTGTTACTTGATACTTTAGTTTCCGAAATATTCAGCCCCTCAGCAGCAATGTCTCTGCCACCCCACTGGTTTCTGGCTCCGATCCAGCTCGGAGATCAGACAACAAACTGCAAGTCCCATCAGAACAACTGTGCCGTTATTTTCTTTTTTTCATAACAATGTTATGCTATTTTATTGTATATCTTATTTTACTTCCCCCCCGTCGCCCCCCCGGTTTTTTTGCCTTTTTTTTCTTTTTTTCTTTTTTTTTTTTTTTTCTTCTAATAAATCGTGGTTTTCCTCGACTTCCCCCACACATAGCCTATGTTGCCCTCCTGGAGGTTCGCGGAAAATTGCTGTCTCACCGGTTCTCCCCCGGAAACCAACGAAATTAATCAAAAGAATGATGAATTTTGGAACTCTTTCTGCTGCTGTTTGCAGAAGGTCCCGGGAGCAGACGGGGCCGGGAGGGGGTCCCGGTGCCGGGGGCAGTCAGCGGTCGCTGGGTGGATCCCGGTGGCGCAGGTCGGGAGACACGAAAGTGACCGAGGGAGCGCGGGGGGCGGGGGAAGAGGGGGTGCAAGGGATTATCGGTGCAGGATAAGGGGGCTCAGGGGGGTCTCAGCGCCGGGGATGGAGGTGCAGGGGGTCCCCGTGCATGGAGTGGGGGGTTCAGACCTGGATATGGGGGTGCAAGGAGGTCCCAGTGCCGGGAATGGGGGCTCAAGTGGTCCCATTGCCGGGGGGCACGGGGGGTCCCCGCCCCATAATAGTGTTTCAGGGGGTCCCGGGGCCCAGAAATGGTGGATCAGGGGGTTTCCTGGGACGGGGAATGTGGGTTCAGGGAAGTTCCCTTCCCGGGAATGGGGGTTCAGGGACGTCCTCGTGCCATATAAGAGGGAACAGGGTGTCCCGGTGCTGGGTAGGGGGATGCAGCGTGTCACAGTACCCATGATTGGTAGTTCTGTGGTAGTGAGGGAGGTCCCGGGACCAGATAAGGGGGAACATGGGGGTTCTGGTGCTGGGGAAGGGGATGCAGGGGGGTCACAGTACTCAGGAATGGGGGTGGAGGGTGTTCCAGTACCCGGAAATGGAAGTTCAGGGGATTTCCGGTGCCCGGGAGTTGCGGTTTGGGGGCTTCCCGGTTTCGGGAGTCCCATTCATCTCTGGCTGTCCCTTCCCCGTGTTATAAATGAATTGACTAGCTGAAATTTCAGCAACATAATATGGAATATTTATTAATAGAGCAAAGGCAAAAATAGGGCTGGGCGTTTAGCAATTTTGCCAGAGGCGCAATCCATTCATTTCACCGTGAACTTAAGTACTTGCTTTAACTTCTACATATTCATTAAGCCCAGAAGACAATTTACACTTCACTCAACTCCCCCCTCCGATCCCTGCCGCCTTCTGCCAGCAAGGCGCCTGTCTTGGAGTCTCGGATCCTCTGGATTGCCTCAGAACTGAAGGCTGAAATCCTCCCGTCTATGTTTCCTCAGTTCCAACTTAATTTGTAGTTGACAGTTCCTTATGGGAGGTGTGAGTGAAGATAACAGACTTCCTAGGATGCCTGTGGTTATCTTCTTTGTTTCTTTAAGATGTCTTGATCCCCGCCTCGGTGGTTTATCAACTTAAAAGACATTTATTACCAGATATTTATTACTACGTTTTCTAACATATTACAACTACTTCGAAGTTACAATATACCCTAACCTTTTTCTACTTAATTATATTTTATCTTAACACTATTTTTTTTACACAGTACATTATCACTTGTAAACGTTAAATTCATATCTGCAAAAGGCAGCATTTGTCATTCACTCATTTATCACACCCGTGTCCCACAGGACCCCCAGGAATGCCCCCAGCCCCAGCGCTGGAGCCATCGCGCTGCTCCGCTGCGGCCCCGCCCCCAGAGCCGCCTCCGGCCCCGCCATTGGCGCCGCTATTTCCTGTTCGCCAATAGTAGCTTGCGCTATTCATGACGTCATCGGTCGCCGGGCAGATCCCGGCGCCGCAGGTTGGGAGAGGCCAAAGCGAAAGCGACCGAGGAGGGAAGAGAGGAATTCCGGGGAATTCCGGGGAATTCACCTGGATCCCCTCCTGGGATCTCTCTGGGACCCTCTACGGCCACGCACTGCGGGACCCCCGGGCCGTGCTGTGCTGAACTCCCGGGGCCCTGCGCTCAAACTCTGCCCGGAACCTGCTGCGTTCGGCCCAAAGCGGGGGAAGCATTCGGATCCAGTTTTTCCTGCGCCTGCGGGTCCCCATCCGCGACGCAGCAGGACTGGGCGCTGTGACCCCGATCCCTGATTCCCAATCTCCTTCTCTCTCCCTCTTCTTCTCTCCCTTTCCTTTGGGTGATCAGAAATCGCAGAGCAGCTGTAGAGCCCCGTGCCCAGTTGGGGTTTCCCAGGAAAGGGAGGCCTGGAGGTGAGATGAGCTGGGATGTCCGGGAATGGGGGTCCGGGGATCCCCAGGGTCAAGGAAACAGGGGATCCAGGGGCCGGGAGAGGCGGATCCCCGGGAAAGGGTGTGCGGGGGGGGTATTGGTGCAGGATAATGGGGTGCGGGGGGGTATTGGTGCAGGATAACGGGGTCCAGGGGAGTCCAAGTGTCCAGGAATGGGCATTCAGAGGGGTTCCAGGGTCAAGGAAAAGAGGAGCTCCCCAAAGTCCCCTCCCGGGGAGTAGCAGGAGCTGGGTCAGGAGCTCAGTGGGAGAGGAAAGGGGGGGATTCGGGAGGGTCACACACTCCGGGGGGGACACCACCCCCGGGGACCCCCCCTCAGCTCCTCCCACAGGCGGAGGCCAAGCCCCAGCCCAGGCAAAGCCCAACACGAAGGCCCCGACCCCTGTCAGCATCTTGGGGGGGCGTCCGGCGGCAGCTCCGGGAGGTGGGGAGTGGGGCAGGATCCGGGAAACAGCGGCAGCTGCCAGCAAGGGACCGGAACAGACTGGGACAGGCTGGGATGGACTGGGACAGACTCGGACACCAGGATACACCGGGACCAGGACTGGGACCCAGCAGGACCAGAATTGGGGCAATAGGGATCATAGTGGGAGCAACTGGGATATACTGGGAGCGACTGAGTGGGATCATACTGGTGAAAACTGGAACCTTACCGGGGCAACTGAGTGTGACTGTGAATGACTGCGAGCATGCTGAGGGCAACTGGTATATACTGGGAGTGTCTGTAACCATACTGGGGGTGACCGGGAACACACTGAGAGTGACTGGGAGTGACTGGGTCTACCCTGGGGGCAATTGGGATTGACTGGCACTATGCTGGGGGAGACTGGGGTCATACTGGACTCATACTGGGATCATACATGGAGTGACTATGCTAGGGGCAACTGAGAGCAACTGGGATTAGACTGGGAGGAGCTGGGAGCAATTAGGACCATGCTAGGGTGTTATGATCCAATTATTAAGGTTCTTAGAAATACCTCTGCTCGAATTAAGGTGCAAACGATACCATATGCCAGTCAATAGTATGGGTTTTATCGTATAGCAAATATGAGAGAGAGAGAAGAAAAGAGAGAAAGGGAGAAGTAGGAAAAGAGGTAGGGGGGACAGAAAGAGAGTGGCAGTGACAGAATAAAAGAATATCACCATCCATGGATCCCAACGATGTTGTGTTGATCCTCTCCAGCTGGGTCTTCCTGGTGGTGATGGTCCCCCCAAAAGCACAGAATCCCATGGGTTAATACACACTCAGGCCAGGTGGCAATGTCCAGGCATGTCCCCAGGGGGAAGGGACAGTCTCTTGCAGCAGACTCTGCTTGCATCACATGCAGTCCTGTGGGGCAAGGTCGAGCACTTTGGGGGTCTGTGATGGATTATGACACCCCCTCACCTGCCTCTCACGTGAAAGTCCCGTGGATGTGGCCTGTGGGCTTGGAGGTTCCACAGCTGGGCCAGTTTGTGTAACGGACGATGAGTGTTTATTGTCCCTCACCAGAGGTTATGCCACTGCACCCAAAACCTCCTCCTCCCCCCTGTGGCTGGGAGGGAAGTCTGTGCAAACCTGACTTTGTGAGCTGTGCTCTGCCCCCACCCCAGACTCAGCGGGGGATGATTCTCAGCACAGCTGGTGGCTTTGGCCTTTGTGGATGCATTCCTTTCCTCCAGCCTGAGATGACTGAACAATAGGTTTCCCTTTATCTAATCTCAGCATTTTGACTTTCAGTCCGAAGTCCCAGTCAGGTATCTTCAAGAGAGGCTTCTTTGGTTGTAGTTTCTTTATACACTTTTTTGTTATGGTTGATATAAATGAGTTCGGAAGCTGAAATTTTAGCAACATAATATTGACCATTTATTAATAGAGCAAAGACAAAAACAGCACTGGGCGCTTAGCAATTTTGCCAGAGGTGCAATCCATTCATTTTACTGTGAACTTAAGGACTTTCTTTAACTGTTACATATTCATTAAGCCCAGAAGGTAATTTACACTTCACTCAACTCCCCCCCTCCCATCCTTGACCCCTTCTGCCAGGCTTGCGCCTGTCTTGGAGTCTCAGATCCTCTGGATTGCCTCAGAACTGAAGGCTGAAATCCCCCCGTCTATGTTTCCTCAGTTCCAACTTAATTTGTAGTTGACAGTTCCTTTTGGGAGGTGTGAGTCAAGACAACAGACTTCCTGGGATGCCTATGGTTATCTTCTTTGTTTCTTTAGGATGTCTTGATGCCTGACTCTGTGGTTTATCAACTTACAAGACATTTATTACCACGTATTTATTGCTACGTTTTCTAACATATTACAACTATCTCAAAGTTAAAATTTACCCTAACCTTGTTTCTACTTAATTATATTTTATCTTAACACTATTTTTTTTACACAATACATTATCACTTGTAAATGTTAAATTCGTATATGCGAAAGGCAGCATTTATCATTCACTCATTTATCACAGTTCCTGCCGCTGCTTCCCCCCAGGGGCAGGAATCCTTCCCCTGCCTCCGGCGTGGGATCCCTCCCATGGGGTCAGTCCCTGCCCTGTCCAGCGGGGGGTCCCTCCCATGGGCTCAGTCCCTGCCCTGTCCAGCGGGGGTCCCTCCCCACCCGTGCGGTCACTCCTCGGCCCGGTCCCGAGGCGCGGGGCAGTCGTGTCGCAGCCGCGCTCCGGCCCCGTCAGCGGCAGCGCCGCTCCGTGCCGGGCAGGGCCGGCAGAAGGAGCCGGGCGGCGGCGGGGGCTGAATCCCGGCAGCAGCAAGGAGAACAAGAAGAACAAGAAGGGGCCGGGGCCGCCGGCGGTGTCCGATCCCCGCGAGCAGCGGGGAGGCCTCGGGGAGCGGCCGCGGGCGGGGCCCTTTGGAGCCGCCCCGAGGCCTTTGTGCCGCCCCGGGGCCCTGAAGGAGTCGCTCCGCGGGACGGGCGAGGTGCGAACGACAGAAAAGACAGAGAAAAGAAGAAAATCCAATCAAAGAGCCGCAGCGAGGGGCGTCTCCGCCGGGCCGTGTCACTGAAGAGCTGCACCGAGAGAGCGGCGACGAGCGGCGGCGGTGAAAGAGCCGCAGCGGAGGGGCGTGGCATGGGAGGTGCGAATAGAATAAAACACAGAGATTCAAATAAAAAATCATAAAAGAACAGCACTGGGAGCGGCCGCTGCGTGCGACTAAAAAAGCTGCCCCTAGGGACCGTCGGGGCGGCACCGGGGGGTTTCGGCCGCTCCGTGTCACCGAAAGAGCCGCAGCGAGGGACGGGCGGGGCTCGGCTCGGATCGATCCCTCCAGTGTCGCGACGAGCGGCGACCCCGCGGGACCGCGCCGGGGCCGAGGGCGGCGGCAGCCGGAGTCGGGGAAGCGGCTTCGAGCGGCGGAGACGAGCGGGGTGTTCCCAGCCAGCTCCGCTCAGCGCTCACGCACCGCGCTGGGGCCGCCGCGCACTTTACAACCCCGGCCGCCCCCACGGGCCGGGCCCCGCCGGTCCCGCTGCCGCCGGGGCCTCACGGAGCCCCGAAACCCCAGGAAATCACTCCCAGGCTGTGATAAATGAGTGAATGATAAATGCTGGCTTTCGCATATATGAATTTAACATTTAGAAGTGATGTGTACTGTATAAAAAAAATAATGTTAAGATAAAATATAATTAAGTCGAAACAAGGTTAGGGTAAATTGTAACTTCGAGATAGTTGTAATATGCTAGAAAATGTAATAATAAATACATGGTAATAAATGTCTTTTAAGTTGATAAAACACAGAGCCAGGGATCAAGACATCTTAAAGAAACAAAGAAGATAACCATAGGCATCCCAGGAAATCTGTTATCTCGACTCACACCTCCCAAAAGGAACTGTCAACTATAAATTAAGTTGGAACTGAGGAAACATAGATGGGAGGATTTCTGCCTTCAGTTCTGAGGCAATCCAGAGGATTTGAGACTCCAAGACAGGCGCCTTCGCTGGCAGAAGGGGGCAAGGATCGGAGGGGGGAGTTGAGTGAAGTGTAAATCACCTTCGAGGCTTAATGAATATGTAACAGTTAAAGAAAGTACTTAAGTTCACTGTACAATGGGTGAGTGTGCCTCTGGCAGAATTGCTAAGCACCCAGCGCTGTTTTGCCTTTGCTCTATTAATAAATACTCAATATTATATAGTTAAAATGTCGGCCCCTGAACTCATTTATATAAATTGGTGACCCTGACATGATGCTCCGCTAAGACCTGCTTTCCTGCTGGGGAAGAGGGACGCCTCTGACAGTATTCTGTAGCCCAGGAGGAGCAGGCATTAGCAGGCAGTAACTGGAAACACGTCCTAAATCGTGGAACAAAGGCAAAAGAAAATTTTTCTTTTTTTTTTGAGCTCAGCCCCCTTGAGAAAAACCGCGGTAAACTGCCCTTAATTCTTGTACGTACGAAGACTCGAACCAGAAAGGAGGACCCTGGTAAGTTCTTGTTCGGGGGGGGTGTGAAGGGGGAAGAGTGAATGGTGTGTGCATGAGACGAGGACTGGACAGCCGGATCCGCGAAGCGAGTGCGGAGCTCTTCTAACTGCGGTTCCGTCCTCTCGCGAGAGGGGCGGCCAGTGACCGAGCGAAGCGAGAGAAATAAGCTGAATGGTCCCTCAAAACTGATTTCTTAGGCGTTTGGACACCTTGATGGAAATCCTCAGAGAGGAATTCTTAGGAGTTTGAACACCTTGATGGAAATCCCCAGACAGGAATTCTTAGGGGTTTGAACACCTTGATGGAAATCCTCAGAGAGGAATTCTTAGGAGTTTGAACACCTTGGTTGGAATCCTCAGGCAAGAATTCTCAGGAGTTTGAACACCTTGGTGGAAGTCCTCAGGCAGGAATTCTCAGGAGTGTGAACATCTTGGTAGAAGCCCTCAGGCAGGAATTCTGCAGAGTGGAATGCCTTGGTAGGAATTCTAGGAGTTGAAACCCACAGGGGTGGAATTCCTTGGTAAGGGAGCCTTTTCCTGGATGGTTCACTAGGAAATCTGGTTAGGACTAAAAATTACTTGAAACAGAAGGATTTGACTTTGCAGTGCAAATTAATTGGAATTTTGGGGCTTTTCCTTTTGGGGTTTTTTTTGTGTTTTCTGTGTTGAGTTCCGTTCATTTGGTTTAACAGTGTAGGTTTATTAGTAGTTTTATTGATAGTTCAGTGTTATTAGTGGTTTGATTCTGTCTGGTTTGTGATTAGCTTGTGAAATAACATTCTTTGTAGTTCAGTCCTCATATCTGAAGGGAAGAGGACTGTTTGATGAAGTAAATAGGAAATTAGTAAAGGTGTGTAAGAGTTGGAGTAACGAATAAGAAGTTAAACCAGCATGGGACAAGCAGCAAGTAAGAAAAATCCTGGGAAAACCAGGAAAGTGTTGGCTTATATACCACCCGATAGCCCACTGGGGGTTATGATAAAGTATTGGGATGAATCTAGTGTTACTAAGGGAAAAGATAAAGTTAAAATGGTAAAATTCTGTATGATGGTATGGGCAGAAAGAAAAATTAGATCTGATAATCTTCGTTGGCCGAGATATGGTTCCTGTGCGGGTTGGATGTGCCAAGCATTAAATGTATATGTTAATGGAAAGAAGCCTTATAATGTAGAAGAATGTGAATATGCTGCATGTTGGAAAGGATCAGAGATAAAACCCACAGCAATTCTGAAAGGGATGAGGAAAAAGCAAAAGCCAAAGCAAAAATCATGGTTGCCACTATGAGAGAAGCAGAGCTTTTAAACAGAAGTGCAGGAACCCAGAAAGAGAAGGAGTCGGGACAGAACTCGGCAAAACAATCAAGGACTTCTGAGGGAACAACAGAGAAACCGGCAAGGCGTGTGGCAAAGTTTAACTGTTATTACTGTGGTGCTCCCGGGCACTTAAAAAGGAATTGCCCAAAACGCGCCAAAGACATGAAAGCGTTTAAAGGGGAAATGGCATAGGGACGTCAGGGGCTTTTTATACTGGGGATGGAACATAAAACTGAGCCCTTGATAAAATTGAAAATAGGACCCCAGGAGGAGGAAATGGAGTTTTTAGTAGATACCGGAGCTGATAGAACATGTATATTAAAAGTTCCTGAAGGGTGTTGTACAAGTAAAAAAGTTATTAATGTAATAAGTGCAAAAAGAAAAAGATTTAAGGTACCCTTAATTGAAAATGTACAAGTAGAAGGCCCTAACCGATTCGCCACTGGGGACTTATTGTGCCAGACGGAACTTATTGGGGCGAGATTTGCAGCTATCATTAGGTATAGGTGTACTCCCAGAGGAAGGACAAATGAAAGCAAAGATTTTAACTTTAACCAGTGAGAATGAGAATAAAATTGAATCAGAAGTGTGGGCATCTGAAGATAATAGGGGAAAGATAGACATGGAACCAATAGAAATAACTATAGAAAACCCATCATGCCCCATAAGGGTCAGGCAAATATGCAATACCTAAGGAAGGAAAGATAGAGTTAAAACCAGTGATTGACAAGTTGTTGCAGGAAGGAACTTTAGAAACCTGCATGTCACCTCATAATACCCCGATATTGCCAGTAAAAAAGGATGATGGAACATGTAGGTTAGTTCATTATTTAAGAGAGGTTAACAAAAGGACACATACACGGTTTCCTGTCGTCTCTAACCCTTATACTCTCCTGAATCATATCCCTCCTTGCCACACATGGTACAGTGTGATAGATCTAAAAGATGCATTTTGGGCTTGCCCATTAGCAGAAAACAGCAGGGACTTCTTTGCATTCGAATGGGAGGATCCTGAGACAAGGAGGAAACAACAATTATGCTGGACAAGGTTGCCCCAGAGTTTCACTGAATCTCCGAATCTATTTGGACAGGCTTTAGAAGCTATCCTTGTGTCTTTTGAGCGAAGTGAAGAAATACTTCTTTTACAATATGTAGATGATTTATTAATATCAGGGTCCAATGAAGAAACAGTTCGGAACACCACTATTAATCTGTTAAATTTTCTTGGGAAAAAGGTGCTACGGGTTTTGAAGAAAAAGTTGCAGTTTGTGGAACAAGAAGTAAAATACTTAGGGCATTGGTTAAGCCAGAGAAAAAAAAAATTGGATCCTGAAAGAGTGCAGGGTCATAAACTGGGAAAACTCAAATAATCCACAGAGAAATTCACGGGTTGTAAATAATGCCTGTGTAAGTAGTTCCAAATACCATCAGGGCAAGTCCTAAGGCCCCTGCACTATTCGCACTGGGGAGGAACAATTCCACCCCAAACTAAAAAAATCAAAATTATATCAAACAAAAAAATCCTAACATGTTTGCATTAACTTGTGATTTGTATAAAGAAAAAGTCACATTATATCCTCAAGGTATTATTACAACTCCAACCAGTACCAACCTACATACCTTGCTCAATTCATCCTAACAGTAGTCACTGTAGCTGGGTCGAGTGCAAGTGTACAATCTGCAAGCGAAATTGGTATTGTATTGCCTATAAGCAACAACCCCGATGTCCGCAGTGCTGTCCTCGTAGTCGCAACTACCCGAATACACGCTGTGACTGTCTGCACCAAACGGAGATTGTAACCTTAGTTTGTGGGTGGGAATTAGAAATCCCTGCCGAGAGGCAGATAGCTAAGGAGGACTGGAAAAATACAGTATCTTGGCTGAAAAAGAACGGGCCTGACGGTTGGTGAGATACTGGGTACTGGCACTATTAGCATAAGAATAATGCAAACTTTCAAAGGACCAGAGGAAAGCATTAACAACCAAAAGACCACCTTAAGGGGCTTTCTTGTCTAAAACACCCCCACTTAAATCACCAAGCATGGGTATTGTGCAAGTGTGTGAAATGCTCAAGTAAGTAGTATTGCTCCCCAATAAAGAGGCATCCCCACTGTCTGAACTGCCGAGAGTATAGAGAGCAAAAGGACCAGGAAAATGCTGTAGTATAACAAATTCTGTGCGGGTGGGAAGTATTCGTACCTGAAATTTGGGGAATTCCTGAGGAGAGGTGGGAGCAAGAATTGCGCTTATGTGCAGTACGGTTTGCATGGAAATGGAACAAGCGGTGTAAAGAGGGCAAGACCGGGTTGGCCTCTGCACCTGCCTTAGGTATAGTCCGGCCACGAGCAGCAACCTCGGAGGGCATGAGACAAAGGGGTGTATGCCATACCGGACCTCTGATTACAGAAGTAGCGATCATAGTAATCACATGTATCCTCGCTTGGGTAGCCCCAGGCCATGCAAACCCGGAAAATCCCCGCACCAAGTGCAACTCCCTTACACAATGGGGCAGCTGTGCTTCTCATCTAACCTGGCACAAGACAGTGAATAGCGCAAGTTATTATAAAACATCCATAGAAACTTGTAATTATAAAAACACTCACTATGGGTAGCCAGGTTAAAATCCTCAGGGGGACACCAGCTCGGGCGTGTCCTAAGGGACAGTTTGTTTGTTTTGCCAAAGCGGAATGTGGGGCATTTCAGACGGTGGGGGTGCACAAGACAGAATTACAAAGGAACTAACAAAACAAAGAGTGCAAGCTCTCCAAATCATTCCAAAACAGGCTAAGATGTTTTTTTGTTGTCGTTTTTGGTTTTTTTTCCTTTCGTGTGCAACTGCTGGGTTATTAATTCTTCCTTGTTCAATTCCCTGTTTCATCCGGCTAATCACAAGTGCTGTCCAGAGTATGCAGGTAATCACCGTACCTATGGATTCAAAACAGGCTGCTTCCGGAACAGCACAAAAGATAATGGTATTGAAGAAACAAAACAGCATTGGGGATCCTCTTGAAGAAGCCAGATTAATCTGTAAAATTTCAAATGTAACACTGAAGTCTGAATAAAGATTGTGGCTCAAGCCAACATAATTGACAAAAAAAAGAAAACGGGGGATTTTGATAAGTGAGTGAATGATAAATGCTGGCTTTCGCATATATGAATTTAACATTTAGAAGTGATGTGTACTGTATAAAAAAAAATGTTAAGATAAAATATAATTAAGTCGAAACAAGGTTAGGGTAAATTGTAACTTCGAGATAGTTGTAATATGCTAGAAAATGTAATAATAAATACATGGTAATAAATGTCTTTTAAGTTGATAAAACACAGAGCCAGGGATCAAGACATCCTAAAGAAACAAAGAAGATAACTGCCGGCATCCCAGGAAATCTGTTATCTCGACTCACACCTCCCAAAAGGAACTGTCAATTACAAATTAAGTTGGAACTGAGGAAACATAGATGGGAGGATTTCGGCCTTCAGTTCTGAGGCAATCCAGAGGATCCGAGACTCCAAGACAGGCGCCTTCGCTGGCAGAAGGGGGCAAGGATCAGAGGGGGGAGTTGAGTGAAGTGTAAATTACCTTCTAGGCTTAATGAATATGTAACAGATAAAGAAAGTACTTAAGTTCACTGTACAATGGATGAGTGTGCCTCTGGCAGAAATGCTAAGCACCCAGTGCTGTTTTGCCTTTGCTCTATTAATAAATACTCAATATTATACAGTTAAAATTTCGGCCCCTGAATTAATTTATAACAAACCCATACTATTGACTGGCATATGGTATCGTTTGCACCTTAGTTCGAGCAGAGGTATTTCTAAGAACCTTAATAATTGGATCATAACACCCCAGCATGGTCCTAATTGCTCCCAGCTCCTCCCAGTCTAGTCCCAGTGGCTCTCAGTTGCCCCTAGCGTAGTCATTCCATGTATGACCCCAGTCTCCCCCAGCATGGTCCCAGTCAATCCCAGTTACACCCAGTGTAGACCCAGTCACTCCCAGTCACTCTCAGTGTGTTCCCAGTCACCCCCAGTATGGTTACAGACACTCCCAGTATATCCCAGTTGCCCTCAGCGTGCTCGCAGTCATTCCCAGTCACACCCAGTTGCCCCAGTAAGGTTCCAGTTTTCACCAGAATGATCCCGGTCACTCGCAGTCACTCCCAGTATATCCCAGTTGCTCCCACTATGATCCCTATTGCCCCAATTATGGCCCCACTGGGTCCCAGTCCTTGTCCCGGTGTATACTGGTGTTCCAGTCTGTCCCAGTCCATCCCAGCCTGTCCCGGTCCCTTGCCGGCAGCTACTGCTGTTTCCCGGATCCTGCCCCCCACCCCCACGGCCTGGAACTGCTGCCGGACACCCCCCCAAGATGCTGACAGGGGTCGGGGGCTTCATGTTGGGCTTTGCCTGGGCTGGGGCTCGGCCTCCACCTGCCGGAGGAGCTGAGGGGGGGTCCCCAGGGATCGTGTCCTCCCCGGAGTGTGTGAACCCCCCGGATCCCGCCCTTTCTTCTCCCACTGAGCTCCTGACCCAGCTCCTGCTGTCCCCGGGAGGGGACTTTGGGGAGCCCCTCTTTTCCTTGACCCTGGGACCCCTCTGAATGTCCATTCCTGGGCACTTGGACACCCCTGGACTCCATTATCCTGCACCAATACCCCCCGCACCCCCTTTTCCGGGTATCCGCCTCTCCCGCTCCCTGGATCCCCTGTTTCCCTGACACCGGGGACCCCCGGACCCCCATTCCCGGCCATCCCAGCTCACCTCACCTCACCTCCAGGCCTCCCTTTCCTGGGAAACCCGAACTGGGCACGGGGCTCTACAGCCGCCCTGGGATTTCTGATCACGCAAAGGAAAGGGAGAGAAGAAGAGGGAGAGAGAAGGAGATTGGGAATCAGGGATCGGGGTCACAGCGCCCAGGCCTGCTCCGTCGCGGATGGGGACCCGCAGGCGCAGGAGAAACTGGATCCGAATGCTTCCCCCACTTTGGGCCGAACGCAGCGGGCTCCGGGCAGAGTTTGAGCGCAGGGCCCCGGGAGTTCAGCACAGCCCGGCCCGGGGGTCCCGCAGTGCGTGGCCGTGGAGGGTCCCAGAGGGATCCCAGGAGGGGATCCATGTGAATTCCCCGGAATTCCCCGGAATTCCTCTCTCCCCTCCTCGGTCACATTCGCTTTCGCCTCTCCCAACCTTCGGTGCCGGGATCTGCCCGGCGACCGATGACGTCATGAACATCTCTACCTACCATTGGCGGGCAGGAAATCGCGCCGCCAATGGCGGGGCCGGAGGCGGCTCTGGGGGCGGGGCCGCAGCGGAGCAGCGCGATGGCTCCAGCGCTGGGGCTGGGGGCATTCCTGGGGCTCCTGTGGGACATGGGTGTGATAAATGAGTGAATGATAAATGTTGTCTTTCGCATATATGAATTTAACGTTTACAAGTGATAATATACTGTGTAAAAAAATAGTGTTAAGATAAAATATAATTAAGTAGAAAAAGGTTAGGGTATATTGTAACTTCGAAGCAGTTGTAATATGTTAGAAAATGTAGTAATAAATATCTGGTAATAAATGTCTTTTAAGTTGATAAACCACACAGCCGGGGATCAAGACATCTTAAAGAAACCAAGAAGATAACCATAGGCATCCCAGGAAGTCTGTTGTCTTGACTCACACCTCCCAAAAGGAACTGTAAACTACAAATTAAGTTGGAACTGAGGAAACATAAACGGGAGGATTTCGGCCTTCAGTTCTGAGGCAATCCAGAGGATCCGAGACTCCAAAATAGGCGCCTTGCTGGCAGAAGGGGGCAGGGATCGGAGGCGGGGAGTTGAGTGAAGTGTAAATTATCTTCTGAGTATAATGAATATGTAACAGTTAAAGAAAATACTTAAGTTCACAGTAAAATGAATAGATTGAGCCTCTGGCAAAATGGCTAAACATCCAGAGCTGTTTTTGCCTTTGCTCTTTTAATAAATGTTCCATATTATGTTGCTAAAATTTCAGCTTGTTAATTCCTTTGTAACACGGGGAAAGGAAAACCAGAGATGAGTGGGCCCCCCGAAAGCAGTAAGCCCCCAAACCGCAACTCCCTGGCACTGGTAGCCCCCTGAACATCCCTTTCCACGTACTAAAACACCCTCCACCCCCACTCCTGAGTACTGTGACCCCCTGCATCCCCTTCTCCAGCTCCAGAACCCCCATGTTCCCCCCTATCTGGTCCCGGGGCATCCCTGAATACCCCAGAACTACCATTCCTGGGTACTGTGACCCGCTGCATCCCCCTACCCAGCACCGGGACACGCTGTTCGCTCTTATCTGGCACGGGGACGTCCCTGAACACCCATTCCTGGGCACCGGGACCTCTCTGCACCTCCATTTTCGGGCACCGGGATCTCCGTGAACTCCCATTCCCTGGAAGGGGACTTCCCTGAACCCACATTCCCCGTCCAAGGAAACCCCTGATCCACCATTTCTGGGCCCCGGGACTCCCCTGAATCTCTCTTTCCGAGTTGGGGACCCCCCCGGCAATGGGACCACTTGAGCACCACTGGGACATCCTTGCACCCCCATATCCAGGTATGAACCCCCACTGCCGTGCACGGGGACCCCCTGCACCTCCATCCCCGGTGCTGAGACCCCCCTGAGCCCCCTTATCCTGCACCAATAATCCCTTGCACCCCCTCTTCCCCCGCCCCCCGCGCTCCCTCGGTCACTTTCGTGTCTCCCAACCTGCGCCACCGGGATCCACCCAGCGACCGCTGACTGCCCCCGGCACCGGGACCCCCTCCCGGCCCCGTCTGCTCCCGGGACCTTCTGCAAACAGCAGCGGAAAGAGTTCCAAAATTCATCATTCTTTTGATTCATTCCTTTGGTTTCCGGGGGAGAACCGGTGAGACAGAAACTCACCACAAACCTCCGGGAGGGCAACAAAGGCTGTGTGTGGGGGAAATAGAGCAAAACCACGATTTATTAGAAGGGTGGAAAAAAAAAAAAAAAACAAAAAAAAAAAGGGAAAAAAGGGGGAGCAGAAGTGAAATAGAATATACAATAAAATACCATAACGTTACTATGAAAAATAGGAAATAATGGCACAGCTTGTTCTAGTGAGACTTGGAGTTTCTTGTCCGATCTCCGAGCTGGGTCTGAGCCAGAAACCAGTGGGGTGGGAGAAACATTGCTGCTGAGGGGCTGAATATTTTGGAAACTAAAGTATCAAGTAAGAACTGGAGGTTTCAGAGGTCTGTGATAATGAGTGAATGATAAATGCTGCCTTTCTCAGATATGAATTTAACATTTACAAGTGATGTGTACTGTACAAAAAAAATAGTGTGAAGATAAAATATAATTTATTAGAAAAAGGTTAGGGTAAATTGTAACTTCGAAACAGTGGTGATATGTTAGAAAACGTAGTAATAAATACATGGTAATAAATGTCTTTTAAGCTGATAAACCACAGAGCCAGGGATCAAGACTTCTTAAAGAAACAAAGAAGATAACCATAGGCATCCCAGGAAGTCTGTTTTCTTGACTTACACTTCCCAGAAGGAACTGTCAATTACAAATTGAGTTGGAACTGAGGAAACATAGACGGGAGGATTTCTGCCTTCAGTTCTGAGGCAATCCAGAGGATCCGAGACTCCAAGACAGGCGCCTTGCTGGCAGAAGGGGGCAGGGATCGGAGGGGGACCGTTGAGTGAAGTGTAAATTGCCTTCTGGGTATAATGAATATGTAACAGTTAAAGAAAGTACTTAAGTTCACAGTACAATGAATGGGTGTGCCTCGGGCAAAATTGCTAAGCGCCCAGCGCTGTTTTTGCCTTTGCTCTATTAATAAATGTTCACAATTAAGTAGTTAAAATTTCCGCTTGTGAACTCATTTATATCAGGTCCCAGACCGCACGTCGGATTCCTTCATTTCAAGTTGAAAGCTCAGCTCCACTTTTCACTCTAATTTGTAACGATGAATGTAAACATTCAACAAAATTCCCCTAGAAAGACCCCACGAAGGTTCGTTGTGGAAGAGTTCCCTCGGGGCAGCCTCAACTCCTGCCCTGCTTTAGTCCCTCTCAAGCCCCCTGTGGTTTCAGCTGCTTCGCTGCGGCTGCCCCAAATCACCGTAAATTCCACGGAATTGAAACAAATCCGAGTCCTGGTGAGTCGGGATAAGGGCAGGGAGAGGTCACTCAGGGATCGCCATCGCGGGCACAACAGCCCCAACGTGGGGAAATGAATGGGAGTTGGGATTCAGCAAATCAGAACAGGAGAGTGAGGAGTAAAATAAATGCTGGGGAAAAATACCATCTCCCGATCTCTTTCTCCTTCCCGGACTTCACTTTATTCCCGGCTCCCTCCGTGCTCTGCCCAGCGGTGCAGGGAGAAGGGATGGGGGAGTGACGGTCAGCTCCTGCCGCTGCTTCCCCTCAGGGGCAGGAATCCTTCCCCTGCTCCGGCGTGGGGCCCCACCCATGGGCTCAGTCCCTGCCCTGTCCAGCGGGGGGTCCCTCCCATGGGGTCAGTCCCTGCCCTGTCCAGCGGGGGTCCCTCCCCACCCGTGCGGTCACTCCTCGGCCCGGTCCCGAGGCGCGGGGCAGTCGTGTCGCAGCCGCGCTCCGGCCCCGTCAGCGGCAGCGCCGCTCCGTGCCGGGCAGGGCCGGCAGAAGGAGCCGGGCGGCGGCGGGGGCTGAATCCCGGCAGCAGCAAGGAGAACAAGAAGAACAAGAAGGGGCCGGGGCCGCCGGCGGTGTCCGATCCCCGCGAGCAGCGGGGAGGCCTCGGGGAGCGGCCGCGGGCGGGGCCCTTTGGAGCCGCCCCGAGGCCTTTGTGCCGCCCCGGGTCCCTGAAGGAGTCGCTCCGCGGGACGGGCGAGGTGCGAACGACAGAAAAGACAGAGAAAAGAAGGAAATCCAATCAAAGTGCCGCATCGAGGGGCGTCTCGGCCGGGCCGTGTCACTAAAGAGCTGCACCGAGAGAGCGGCGACGAGCGGCGGCGGTGAAAGAGCCGCAGCGGAGGGGCGTGGGATGGGAGGTGCGAAGAGAATAAAATATAGAGATTCAAATAAAAAATGATGAAAGAACAGCCCCGGGAGTGGCCGCTGCCTGCGACTAAAAAATCTTCACCGAGGGACCGTCGGGGCGGCACCGGGGGATTTCGGCCGCTCCGTGTCACCGAAAGAGCCGCAGCGAGGGACGGACGCGGCGCGGCTCGGATCGACCCCTCCAGTGTCGCGACGAGCGGCGACCCCGCGGGACCGCGTCGGGGCCGAGCGGCAGCGGCAGCCGGAGCCGGGGAAGCGGCTTGGAGCGGCGGAGACGAGCGGGGTGTTCCCACCCAGCTCCGCTCAGCCCTCAGGCACCGCGGCGGTTCCGGGGGTTGTTCCCACCCAGCTCCGCTCAGCCCTCACACACCGCGCTGGGGCCGCCGCGCACTTTTCAACCCCGGCCGCCCCCACGGGCCGGGCCCCGCCGGTCCCGCTGCCGCCGCCGCAGCCCCACGGAGCTCAGAAACCCCAGGAAATCGCTCCCATACACTAAAAACCTTTTCAGCGCAGCGAGGGCTACCGGGGTGCGTTATGAACTCCCCTCCCCTCCGTCCCTCCTGGGCACGGCCGGGCATTAGCTCGGCTCCCGGGGCTGTGGCCCGGCACCGGCTGCTGCCACAGGGCACGGGGTGCCGCACTTGGGCATTAAACCCAACAGATTTGGGGAGGAGGGACAGCCCCAGAAAGCCTCGGGGAGCCCTCGGCAGCTTGGAGCTGCACGAGGGCCACAAAGGATGCCCTGGACACACCGATGGCCCCAGCAGCGGCTCTGCCCCCAGCACGGGGCTGTGTCCCACACCCCACGCTCCAGCCCCTGGTTTGGGGGGAGGGAGCAGAGCTGCTGGACGGAGCTTCCAGCCCCGCCAGCCAGAGCTCTGATCCCTTGGGACGTGATGTCCGTGACGGGTGTCCGCCGGCGCTCGGGGTCTGTGAGCTTTTGCAATCCAGACAGATAAACTGACGCGATTTCCATCAATCGCTATTTCTCCTTTCTTTTCCATGATGGATTTCACAGCGCTTCCTTTCAGCCCAGAGATTTGGAAAACTAAACTCCCGGCTGCCCCTGCATCCCTGCAGCTTCCACAGCTCCAGCCTCCTCCCTCCTCTCCCGTTTCCTATTCTCCAGTCTCTCCCTCCTGTCCCTGCCGGCTTGGAGGAAGGAGATTCACCCCCGGCACCCCCTGCCTCCTCCTTCTGTCTCGTTTGGCGCACTTGGTGCTTCTGGAGCTGCCTGCCCGCGCAGCCGGACCCGCCCTGCGGCCGCTTAGCCATGGAGTGCAGGGAATGAATGGCAGGGATTATTGGGCTGGGCTGGCCCTGGCCGGGTGCCGGGTGCCACCAGAGCCGCTCTGGCACTCTCCTCACAGGTGCAGGACACAGACCACAGCAGGAAAGGCTCGTGGGCTGGGCTAAGGGCAGGGAGATGTCACTCACTGCTCACCATCAGGGGCACCAGAAACCCAAGCTGGGGAAATCAATGGAATTTATTTCTAAACAAATCTCAGTAGGAGAAGGAGAACTGAAATAAACCCTAAAAACACCCTCCACACACCTCCCTCCTCCCGGGCTCCCAGCCTCCACCTGCAGTCCCCGCTCTGCTCTCTCTGCACAGGAATCTTGTCACCAGCCATGAACTTTTCTTTACCTCATCCCAGGATCTCTTCCCGTAAAGAAAGAACTTTCTCTAGCAGAGATTCAGGGTACAATGGCCTTTGAGCTTCAGGGTGTTTCTCCTGCAGCTCCTTGTAGGTCTCCTCTTCCCGTGCTGGGTCTCCTGCACCACAGAACTCTGACAGCTGCAGCTTTGCAAACGGCAGCTCAAGGTCTGCATGGTCCTGAACAATTTGCTCGAGGTCCTTGCGGGCTGCCTCCAATGCGTTCTTCTTGTCTTCCCCCTTTGTACAGAGCCAATGGATCTGATGGCCCCTGGGCAGGGCCTGGCACAGAAGGTGGAACCTGGGTCCTGCTGCAGCAGCGCTGGGGGAGCTCCAGGACTCGCTGTGGCCGCTGGGGCAGCCACAACACAGCCCGTTCCCAGGGAGGAGCCCAGGGCTCCGTGGGCCTCTGCAGGACCTTGTCCCTGGGGCTCGTCTGGATCAGCCCGGGCAGCTGGGCTGCACTTGGCTTCCTTTGTGTCCCTGCTTCCCCTGGGACAGCACCTGCCCAGCGCCGAGGGGACAGCAATGGGAGCGGGGCAGTTTGGGCTGAGGTTCAGTGTGTGTGCCCGGGATAAATCCCAAATCCTTCCCTAAGGAGCAGCGAGTGCTGACAGAGCACAGGATGCTCTGCTGAGCACGGGATGGCCCCGGGCGTGATATCAGACAAAGCTGGAATGGGAGTGCCAAAGAACAGGAGGAGGAGGAGAAGGAGGCGGAGCGGGCAGGAGGGGAGGGACACAGGAGGAAGAGGAAGTGCGGGGGGCGGGGGGAGGAGGAGTGGGAGGAAGAGCAGCAAGAGAAGCAGCAAAAGGAGCTGCCACGTGTGTCCATCGCTCTTTCAGTCCGCAACCTTCGGCCCCGGGAGCATCGCCCCCCCGGGGCATCCCGCAGGTGACAGGCGGTCTTTGGCGGTGCCTGGGGTTCTTTTTGCAAGGGGGGAATTTTTGGACCCTGTAGGACTCCAGCACCGAGTCCCAAATGTCTTTGTTGGTTGCCGGGAGGGGTTTTTTTGGGGGGGGGGGGAGGGCACGGATGTTTGGATCTTGCAGGACTCCAAGGGAGAGTCGCAAATGCCTTTTGGGGCGATATTGGGGTGTCCCCGAGACGCGAGTTTTTTGGGGGGTCTCGATGGTGGCTGCCGGGAAAAATGGGATGGGATGGGATGGGATGGGATGGGATGGCATGACATGGCATGGCATGGCATGGCATGGCATGGCATGGCATGGCATGGGGCTCGGGAAAGGTGGGATGTGGATTGGTGTGTGGGATGAAGTGTGGGGGAGGGGGATGGGTGGGATGGGGCCTGGGATGAGGCAGCTGAAGGTTCGGGGTGATGAGGCCTGGCGGAACAGCACTCCTTAGGCGCTTGTGGGGTATCCACCACCTCTGAGGGAGTTTTGGGATGCCCCTAAACCTTTCGGGCATGGCATTGGCAGCGGGCGACACGTGGCTCCTGCGCCTCTGGACCCCATCTGCGCTCCCCTCGCCCCCGGGAGCGGAATTTGGGGAAGGGGAGGTGTGGGGCGGGCAGGCCGGGCCCCCCCGCTGGGCGCTGTCCCGTTGGGGCCGAGTGCGGGGGGAGCTGTCCCGCGGGGCCCGGCCCTGCCCGGGCACGGCTGATGCCGCCCGCCCGCGCTCCGCACTGCTCCGGCCTGGTGCTCGCAGTGCCGCGCGGGGCGGGGCCGCTTTGGGGACCCCCCCAGGGCAGAGCGCGGCTGCTTTGGGGCTGTGGGCACCTGCCCGGCGCTGGGCATGGGCCGTGTGGGGGCAGCTAGGGCCGTACTGGTGGCACTGGTGGTGCTGGGAGTGCCCCCGGCCGCGGGGTGAGCGAGGGGCGCGGTGAGGAGGGGGCCGGGGGCTGGGACCCCAAATTGTGCGAAACGGGGATTGGGACCCCCAAATTGGGCAGGAGGGGCCTGGAAGCCCCAAAACCAGTCATGGGAGGGGGGGCGTTGGGGATTGAGGGGACAATGGCAAAGAGAGAGAAGAGCAGGGGAAAAGAGGGGTCTGGGACCCCCAAAGCGAGCGGGAGGAGTGTGGGACACCGAGATTGAGTTGGGAGGGGTCTGTGGATTGGGAGAAGGATGGGCAAGGGGAGGAGAGGGGAGGGAAAGGTGGGGTTGGCACGGAAGAAGGGCGGTTCCATGGGGGTCCGGCCCTGTCCCCCAGCACTTGATCCCCGGAGCAATTCTCTGGGGCTCTGGCGGAGGTGGATCTGCACTGGGGGGTCCTGAAGCCCCCTGTCCTTCCCTGGGGCTGATCGCGGGGTTCCCCAAACCCAACAGCCTGTGCTGTGGCCGCCGTGGGGCAGAGGAGGGTGGGGTGAGAGCAGAGGAAGAGAGGGAGGAAGAGCAGGGAGAGAGAAGGAGGAGTAGCAGGAAAAGGAGGAGCAGGGGAACCATGAGGTTTCACCACCCACTGTGTCTGCAGCACCCCTGGCTCTGGGATCATTGCCCCACCACATTCCACAGGTGACCAGGGAGGGGGAGCTTGACCCAAATCCCTCAAGGGGGTCTCCAGGAGCGTTTTTTTCTGGAGGAGGGTTTGGAACTCACAGATTCTGGAATTGAGCCCCAGATATCTTTGCATGTCCCTGGTGGTGATTTTTTGGGCCGGAGGGGATGTTTGGATCTTTCAGGACTCCAAATCTGAGCCATAAATGCACTTTAGGGGAATATTGGGGGGGATCCATGTGGGAATTGCCTGGTATTGGCAGGACAGGACATTGGTTTTGGGGATCGCTAGGAGAGCTGGGGGGTGGAACGCAAGACTCCTGAAGTGGAGAGAGCAGAGAGGGGTGATAGCAGAGCTGGGGGACCCCCGGCAGCCTGGAGGGGTGGGGGAGCCTGGAGATGAGGCAGGGCCAGGACACTGTGATGCTGAAAGGGGCAGCGGAGAGAGGGGGAAGCCCCGAGTGCCTGGAGTGGTAGGGAGCCTGAAGAGGGGGACCGTGGGAGCCCTGGGAGCCAAAGCACCATGAGGGAAGAAGGGACTCCTGGGACCACCGAAACCCCAGGGCATCCCTAAGCAGAACCCTGGAGAAGGGGGATCCCCAGGATCCACAGGAGCCCCAGCAGCTTCAAGAAGGGAAACCCCAGCCCCCCAAAGAGAGGAGACAGGAAAGGGGAAACTCCTGGGAGGCTTTTTGTCTCGGATTAGAGAAAATTTTCCTAGGTGGAAAGTGTTCTGAATAAAACACCTCCCCACAGCAAACACTTCCAGCACCCCTTCCCCCACAGCAAACAGAATATCTCAGCTGAAAGTGGGATAAGAACTGTTTAATTAACACACCACACAGTGGAAGGGGAAAGGGAAAAAGGGGTCATTAAACCTGAATAAACAGCTGATGAACTTTAGTGTCCTTTTCCTCAGGCGTAGCTTCCCCTTTCCGAGGTCCCCGAGGGGCCTGGTGGAGTCCCTCCAGTGGCTCCCTGGACGATTCTTGTCCGCTGTCCTCCGGGGCTCCTCAGGTTCTCAAATGAAAAAGCAAGTCAGGGAAAAAAGGTCCAAAAGCAACGAAAAAACAATCCCAGGAAAAAACAAACAAAAAAAAACCCCAAGCAGCAGCCACACCGGTGGCAGCAGCAACCAGCAGCAGCAGCTGACCAAAGGGAAAAAAAAACCAGTGTCCCTTCCTTCTCACTCCCCCGTAGAACAGTCCGGGGAAAGAGTTTTCAAAACATCCCGCGCTGGCAGAGCTTCTCTTGGCTGCAGGACACAGTTAAAGCTACAGAACCATATTTCTGGTCAAACATACAAACGATAGGGAATACAAAATATCATTTATGCCACCCCAGGACATTCCACCCCTTATTCCATATCGTTGGCTTAAAGCCCACACTAATATGTTTCAATTCTATACACACACATGTATACACATATACATATATACATATCTACATATATGCATATATACATACATATAGGTATATACAAATAGAGGCAGTGACATTCCGCAAGCAATGGTACACCAGCATCCCGACATTACACATAGCCCTCACCCAAAATCAAATCTCCCTGAGGTACACATCGTGTTTCTCCATTTTCCTGCATTATCCACCAAGTACACCCTGGTTCCTGAGTGAAAACAACCCCACAGATAGGTTTGTCTTTACACAAGGCAGAATTAATCCAAACAGTCTTTCCTAACAAGCCTCTGGCATATACTGCTGGGACCTTATCTCCATCTACTCTGTGGAGGAACTCAGATTGGGCAGGGCCTGCTCGGTTGATGGAGCCTCGGGTGTTAACTAACCAGGTGGCTTTTGCTAAATGCTGCTCTCAGTTTTTGAAAGTCCCCCCACCCAGTGCCTTCAACGTGGTTTTTAACAATCCATTGTAGCGTTTCACTTTGCCAGTAGCAGGGGCATGATAAGGGATATGGTATACCCACTCAATGCCATGCTCCCTAGCCCAGGTGCTTATAAGGCTGTTCTTGAAATGAGTTCCATTGTCAGACTCAGTTCTCTCAGGAGTACCATGTCTCCAGAGGACTTGCCTTTCAAGGCCCAGGATGGTGTTACGGGCAGTGGCGTGAGGCACAGGGTATGTTTCCAACCACCCAGTGGTGGCCTCTACCATTGTGAGCACGTAGCACTTGCCTTGGCAGGTTTGAGGCAATGTGATGTAGTCAATCTGCCAGGCCTCCCCATACTTATATTTGGACCACCTTCCCCCATACCACAGGTTTCACCCGCTTGGCTTGCTTGATGGCAGCGCATGTCTCACAGTTATGGATCACCTGGGAGATACAGTCCATAGTTAGATCCACCCCTCGGTCTCGTGCCCACTTATAGGTGGCATCTCTGCCCTGATGGCCTGAGGCATCATGGGCCCATCGGGCTAGGAACAACCCTCCTTTGTGTTGCCAATCTAAATCTATCTGTGACACTTTTATCTTTGCAGCCTGATCTACCTGTTCATTGTTTCGGTGTTCCTCATTAGCTCGACTCTTGGGGACATGGGCATCTACATGGCGGACCTTCACAGGTAGCTTTTCTGCCCGCACAGCAATGTCTTTCCACTCCTCAGCAGCCCAGATTGGTTTTCCCCTACGCTGCCAACTGGCCTTTTTCCACTTTTCCAACCAACCCCACGGAGCATTGGCTACCATCCACGAATCGGTGTACAGGTAAAGCTTTGGCCACTTCTCTCTTTCAGCAATGTCCAGGGCCAGCTGAACAGCTTTGAGTTCAGCAAATTGGCTTGATCCACCTTCTCTTTCAGTAGCTTCTGCAACCCGGCGTGTGGGGCTCTATACAGCTGCTTTCCATATTCGCTTTGTCCCTACAAGACGACAGGAACCATCAGTGAAAAGAGCGTAGCGTGTTTCATTTTGTGGCAGTTGGTTGTAGGGTGGAGCTTCCTCTGCCCAAGTTACCTGTTCTGGCTCTTCTTCATCAGTCAGGCCAATTTTTTCACCTTCAGGCCAATTTGTAATTATCTCCAGGATCCCAGGGCGATTCAGATTTCCCATATGGGCGCGCTGTGTGATCAGGGCAATCCATTTGCTCCGTGTGGCGTTGGTGGCATGGTGGGTAGAGGGAACCTCTGCTTTGAACATCCACCCCAGCACTGGTAGTCGGGGTGCCAGGAGGAGTTGTGCTTTTGTGCCAATTACCTCTGAGGCAGCTCGGACTCCTTCATAGGCTGCCAAGATCTCTTTCTCGGTTGGTGTGTAGTTGGCTTCAGCCCCTCTGTAGCTCCGGCTCCAGAATCCCAGTGGTCGCCCTCGAGTCTCGCCAGGCATCTTCTGCCAAAGGCTCCAAGATAAACCATGACTCTCGGCTGCAGAGTAGAGCACATTCTTTACTTCTGGTCCTGTCCTGACTGGGCCAAGGGCTACTGCATGGGCAATCTCCTGCTTGATCTGGGCGAAGGCTTGTTGCTGTTCAGGGCCCCAGTGAAAATCATTCTTTTTACGAGTAACCAGGTAGAGAGGGCTCACAATTTGGCTGTACTCAGGGATGTGCATCCTCCAGAAGCCTATGGTGCCTAGGAAAGCTTGTGTCTCCTTCTTGTTGGTTGGTGGGGACATCGCTGTGATCTTATTGATGACCTCGGTGGGAATCTGACGCCGTCCATCTTGCCACTTCACCCCCAGGAACTGGATCTCTTTGGCAGGCCCCTTGACTTTGCTCCTTTTGATGGCAAGACCGGCTTCCAGAAGAATCTGGATGATTTTCTCTCTTTTCTCAAACACTTCTTCTGCTGTGTCCCCCCACACGATGATGTCATCGATGTACTGCAGATGTTCTGGAGCCTCACCCTTTTCCAGTGCAGCCTGGATCAGTCCATGGCAGATGGTAGGACTGTGCTTCCACCCCTGGGGCAGTCGGTTCCAGGTGTACTGCACGCCCCTCCAGGTGAAAGCAAACTGAGGCCTGCACTCTGCTGCCAGAGGAATGGAGAAAAATGCATTTGCAATGTCAATAGTGGCATACCACTTTGCTGCTTTGGACTCCAGCTCATACTGGAGCTCCAGCATATCTGGCACGGCAGCGCTCAGTGCTGGAGTCACCTCGTTCAAGGCACGATAGTCCACAGTCAATCTCCAGTCTCCATCAGATTGGCGCACAGGCCAGATGAGGCTGTTGAAGGGTGAGTGGGCCTTGCTGACCACCCCTTGGCTCTCCAGCTCACGGATCAGCTTGTGGATGGGAATCACCGCATCTCGATTTGTCCGGTACTGCCGGTGGTGCACTGTCGAGGTGGCAATTGGTACTTGTTGCTCTTCCCCTCTCAGGAGTCCTACTACAAATGGGTTCTCTGACAGTCCAGGCAAGGTGTTCAATTGCTTAATGCCTTCTGTCTCTACAGCAGCTATCCCAAATGCCCACTTGAGTCCCTTTGGGTCTTTGAAATATCCATTTTGGAGGAAGTCTATGCCCAGAATACACGGGGCCTCTGGACCAGTCACAATGGAATGTTTCTTCCACTCTTCTCCAGTCAGGCTCACCTCAGCTTCCACCAGAGTCAGGTCTTGTGATCCTCCTGTCACGCCGGCAATAGAAACAGACTCTGCCCCCACATGTTGCGATGGAATTATCGTGCACTGCGCACCAGTGTCAACTAAAGCCTCATATTTTTGTGGTTCTGTTGTGCCAGGCCACTGAATCCACACAGTCCAAAAAACACGGTTTTCCCTGACCCCTACCTGGCTAGAGGCAGGGCCCCTCTAGCCTTGGTGGGAATGCATGCTAGAGGTTCCTTCAAGGGGATTGGACTTGTCAACTGGAGCTACTTCCCTTCTGGTGGAATTTCCTCTCTGAGTCTTGCCCTCCTTCAGTTCACGCACCCATTGCGCCAGAGCGGCAGTGGGTTGGTTGTCCCACCTCCACATGTCTTCTCCACTTTCATACAGGAAATATCACAGCTCACGTCGAGGGGTGTACCTGCTCCTCATAGCTGGAGGACGTCTGCGTTCGGTAACAGAATCTTTGATCTTTACTGCAAGATTTGGAGAAGGCCCTCTTTAATCTCCTTACTGAGTTTATTGTGATTCTCCTCCATCTTATCTTCAATTTTCTGCAGACGTGTCTCCACAGCTGAGATTCTTGCATTCATTGGGCCATGCACAGTATCTGTATATGCTCGGAGCTTCCTTGCCATATCAAGCACGGTCTCATGCCCATCATCTCGCTTCATCATTGCTAAAGCAGAAGCATATTCTTTTGGCCCAAGTTGTACGAGTTTTCGCCACATCACAGGCGTACATTCAACCGCATCCGGATCCATAAGCGGGGCTGGGTTTGCTATGTCCTCTGAGAAGACAATATCTACCACCGCCATTTCTCTCAAGCGTTGAATCCCTTGTTCTATGGTCATCCATGGGGTTTGTTGCTGATAGAGATCCTCGGGGCACAGGTATCTCTCCCTCACACCTCTGATAACTCGTCTCCAGAGGCTGCAAGGGTCAGCTCCATTCCGTGCCGCTCGGTTGATATCTGTGTCACGTGATAGGGTCCCCAAATGTCTCGCCTCGGTGCCGTCTAGAAGTGTAACATCGCCTGCAGCATCCCAAAGACGGATTAACCAGCTAATTATAGATTCATTTTCTTGTTGAATGTAATCTTTTCTTAGGCCGCGAAGGTCCTTCACGGACATGGACTTGACAATGACTTCTGACTCAGTTGTTTGCTTTGAGGATCCCTCACCCCCATTATCATCTGCTGGGCGATCGGTTTTGACTTGGTGTTTCCTGCTTCTCGTGACAGGAGCAGCTGCCATTGGCTTAGGCTCCCTGTCTGGATCAGGTGTCTGCTCCTGCTCAGGCCCTCTGGACATCTCAGTCCTCATTCTGGACAAGCTGAATACAATATAGCTGAAACCTACCAGGACGAGCACCATGAATACCAGGACAGTGGTCTCTTTAACATGCAGGGGAAACTGAACATTCTCAAAAGGTGACATACCAGATTTAGAGGGGAAGAAATAGGTGAAGAACAAGAAGCTTCATCCTCTGCTTCTCCTCTAGCAAGTCGGGTAATGTTACCAACAAAATCCCAGAACAAGCTACTATAGCTAGGAGAGGAAAACAACAGAGCATATACCTTCTTAGCAATTTCCAATACCACCGTTATCTTTCTATAGATCATCCATTCTCCGCACATTGCCATTAAAAAACAGAGTCGTGCCCCTGATCTATGAAAATTATATATCAGGGACACAATTACCCCTATCTGTGGGTAGGGTAACAGGCCTGCATGCCAGACAGACAGTAACACATCGAAAAACAGCCCATCAAACAACATAGTGACCACTGATTGGTGTAATCCAATACAAAGGGATTAAAACCAGAATATAATTACTAGGTTTTTCCACTTTCTCTGCCCCATAAAAGGTGGGCACCAAATTTTGTCAAGCCCCTTTAAGTTGGGCACCAAATTTTGTCTCGGATTAGAGAAAATTTTCCTAGGTGGAAAGTGTTCTGAATAAAACACCTCCCCACAGCAAACACTTCCAGCACCCCCTCCCCCCACAGCAAACAGAATATCTCAGCTGAAAGTGGGATAAGAACTGTTTAATTAACACACCACACAGTGGAAGGGGAAAGGGAAAAAGGGGTCATTAAACCTGAATAAACAGCTGATGAACTTTAGTGTCCTTTTCCTCAGGCGTAGCTTCCCCTTTCCGGGGTCCCCAAGGGGCCTGGTGGAGTCCCTCCAGTGGCTCCCTGGACGATTCTTGTCCGCTGTCCTCCGGGGCTCTTCAGGTTCTCAAATGAGAAAGCAAGTCGAGAAAAAAGGTCCAAAAACAACGAAAAACAATCCCAGGAAAAAACAAAAAAAACAAACAGCAGCCACACCGGTGGCAGCAGCAACCAGCAGCAGCAGCTGACTGAAGGAAAAAAAAAAACAAACCAACAAAAAAACCCAGTGTCCCTTCCTTCTCACTCCCCCGTAGAACAGTCCGGGGAAAGAATTTTCAAAACATCCCGCGCTGGCAGAGCTTCCCTCGGCTGCAGGACACAGTTAAAGCTACAGGACCATATTTCTGGTCAAACATACAAACGATAGGGAATACAAAATATCATTTACGCAACCCCAGGACACGTTCGCACCTCGCCCGTCCCACGGAGCGACTCCTTCAGGGACCCGGGGCGGCACAAAGGCCTCGGGGCGGCTCCAAAGGGCCCCGCCCGCGGCCGCTCCCCGAGGCCTCCCCGCTGCTCGCGGGGATCGGACACCGCCGGCGGCCCCGGCCCCTTCTTGTTCTCCTTGCTGCTGCCGGGATTCAGCCCCCGCCGCCGCCCGGCTCCTTCTGCCGGCCCTGCCCGGCACGGAGCGGCGCTGCCGCTGACGGGGCCGGAGCGCGGCTGCGACACGACTGCCCCGCGCCTCGGGACCGGGCCGAGGAGTGACCGCACGGGTGGGGAGGGACCCCCGCTGGACAGGGCAGGGACTGAGCCCATGGGAGGGATCCCCGCTGCACAGGGCAGGGACTGACTCCATGGGAGAAGGAGGTGGGAGCAGGGCGGAGAAGGAGGAGGAGAAGAGGCGGAAGAGGAGGAGCGGGAGGAGACACAAAGGGGGAGGAGCGGGAGGAAGTGGAGGGACAAAGGTGGCGGAGGGAGAAGCCCCACGCGGTCTGGGTTTCCCTGAATTCGCAGTTCCCCCTGGGCCATCGCTGCTCCATCCCACAGGTGAGCGGGGAGGGGGAGCTCGCCCAAAATATCCGGGGGGGGTCCCTGGGTTTGGGTTTCTTTGGTGGAAGGTGTTTAGAGTTGGTATTGCTCCAAAGCCGAGCCGCAAATGCCCCTCGGGGGGACATCGGGGGGTCCCCGGGAGCTGTTTTAGGGGTGTCCCGTTGGCGGTGCCGGCAGAGCTCCGATGGGGGTGGGGGGATGCAGGTCGTGCCCGCGGTGGGGGTTGGGTTCTGCCCGGGCCGGGCCCTCCAAGCTCTGCCCGGGGCCAGGTGCGGACCGGCGGGGGAGGGGGGGACAGCGGTTTTGGGGACCCCCGGGAGCCCCGGCTTCCCTAAGCGGGACCCCAGGGAGAGGAGAGCCCCAGAACTGCGGATAAGGGACCCTGCGAGGGGGAATCCCTGGGATTGCCGGGACCCCCGGCGGGGGGGTCTGGGGGCTGGAGGGGCGTGATGGCCAGAAAGGGGTTCAGGGCTGCCGGGTCCAGGAAGTGGCTGCTCCCAGTATGAGCCCAGTCACTCCCAGTATGATCCTGGTCACTTCCCCTCACTTCCTGCAGGATCCCTGTTGCTCCCAGTATGAACACAGTCACTCCCAGTCATTCCCTAGGATAATACAATTTGCCCCCAGCACATTCCCAGTCACTTCCATTATGGTCCCAGTCACCACCTGCATGGTCTTAGGCACTCCCAGTATATCCCAGTTGCCCTGAACTTTCTTAGTCATTCCCAAGCACTCCCAGTTTGCACAGCATGGTTCAGTTGCCCCCAGGATTATCGCAGGCACTGCCAGTAGATCCCAGTTGTCAGCAGCGTGCACCCTGTCATTCCCAGTTGCTCCCAGTGTATCCCCAGTTGGCTCCCAGCATGGGCCTGGTAGCTCCCAGTAAGCCCCAGTCAGGGTCCACTGACACCCACTATAATCCCAGTATGATCCCAGTCCCTCCCAGTATGATGCCAGTGGCTCCCTGTCTCTCCCAGTATATCCCAGTTGCCCCCAGCATGCTCCCAGTCATTCCCACTTCTTCCCACTTCCTTTCACCATGATTCCAGTTGCCCCCAGCCACTCCCAGTCAATGCCAGTATGATTCCAGTCTCCCTCAGTGTGATCCCAGTGTCCCCCAGCATGGGCCCAGCTGCTCACACTGTGATCCCAGTATGATCCCAGTTGCCCCCAGCATAGTTCCAGTTGTTCCCTGTTCCTCCCAGGATAATCCCAATTGTCCCCAGTGGCCCCTAGTATAGTCCCAGTCCCTCTCAGCAGGGTCCCAGTTATGCCCAGTTGCCTCCAATATGGTCCCAACTGCTCCCGGTGTGGTTCCAGTCAGCCCAGTATGGTTACAGACACTCCCAGTCCATCCCAGTTGCCCTCAGCATGCTCATAGTCATTCCCAGGCACTTCCAGTTGAACCAGTAAGGTTATAGTCCTCTTAGAATGATCCCAGTCTTTCCCAGGTACTCCCAGTTCTCCCCAGCATGATCCCAGTTACAGTCATTTGTCCAAAGTGTGGTCCCAGGTACTCCCAGTATGATCCAAGCTGCTCCCAATGTGTCCAGTTTCCTCCCATCATGGGCCTAGTAGCTCCCAGTTAACTCCCAGTCAGGTTCCATTCACAGCCACTGTAATCCCAGTGGCTCCCAGGATCATCCCAGTAGGACTGTAGCCGCTCCCAATATTGTTCTAGTCTCTTCCACTATGATCCCAGTCACTGCCAGTATGGTCCCAATTTCCCCAAACATAATCCATGTTGCTCCATCTCAATGCCAGCATGATCCCAGTAGCCTCCAGTATGATCCTAGTCACTTCCCCTATGATCCCAGTTGCTTCCAGTCACTCCCCCTATGATCCCAGTGGTGTCAAGCGTGGTTTCAGTGGCTCCCAGTATCAAACCAGTTGCTCCCAGTATCAACCCAGTCACTCCCAGAATGATGACATTTTCTCCCAGAGTGATCCCAGTTGCACTCAGTCACCCCCAGTATGGTTACAGTCACCCCCAGTGTGACTCCAGTCATTCCCAGGTACTCCCAGTGTTATTCCAGTCATACCCAGAGTGACTTCCAGTGTGGGCCCAGTTGCTCCCAGTATGAATCCAGTCACTCCCAGTTACTCCAAATATGATCCCATTTGCTCCCAGCATGGTCTGTTACTCCCAGTCACCTCCAGTATGGTTCCAGTCACGACCAGCATCTTTCCAGTCATTCCCAGTCTGCTTCCAGTATGATCCTAGTCATTCTCAGATACTCCCAGTACTATTTCAGTCACTCCCAGTAGAATCCCAGTCACTCCTAGTTGGATCCCAGTATGATCCCACCATGGGCACAGCTGCTCCCATTATCATCCAACGTGGTTCCAGTTGCTCCCATTTACCCCACTATGGTTTCAGTCTCTCCCAGTATATCCCAGTTGCTCCCAGCATGTTCCCAGTCACTTCCAGTTGCCCTCAGTTGTTTCAGGCCTGATCCCAGTTGCTCACAGCCACTCCCAGTCACCCTCAGTGCAGTCCCATTTGCTGCCAGTATGATCCAGTACGATCCCAGTCTCCCCCAGCATGGGCCCAGCTGCTCCCTCTGTGATCCAAACTGGGTCCCAGTTGCCTCCAGTGTAGTTCCAGTTGATCCCTATTCCACTCAATGTGATCCCACTGGAATCCAGTTGCCCCTAATATAGTTCCAGTCAGTCCCCATATGATCCCAGTCCCTCCCAGCATGGTCCCATGGTCCCAGTCATGCCCAATTGCCCTCAGTGTAGGCACAGCCACCCCTGCTCACACCCAGTTCCTCCCAGTGTGGTCCCAGTTCTGCATAGCATGGTCCTGGTTGTTCCCGGTGTGGTTCCAGTCACTCCCAGTATGGTTACAGATATGCCCAGTATATCCCAGTTGCCCTGAACACTTTCGCAGTCATTCCCAGGCACTCCCAGTTCCCTCAGCATGGTTCAGTTGCCCCCAGGATTACCCCAGTCACTGCCAGTAGATCCCAGTTGTCAGCAGCATGCACCCTGTCATTCCCAGTTGCTCCCGTTGTATCCCCAGTTGGCTCCCAGCATGGGCCTGGTATCTCCCAGTGAGCCCCAGTCAGGGTCCACTGACACCCACTATAATCCCAGTATGATCCCTGTCTCTCCCAGTATGATGCTAGAGGCCCCCAGCATGCTCCCAGTCATTCCCACTTCCTTCCAGTTGCTTTCAGCATGATTCCAGTTGGCCAAAGCCACTCCCAGTCAATCCCAGTATAATTCCGGTCACCCTCAATGTGATCCCAGTCTCCCCCAGCTTGAGCCCAGCTTTTCCCACTGTGATCCCAGTATGATTGCAATTGCCCCCAGTGGCCCCTAGTATAGTCCCAGTCCCTCTCAGCAGGGTCCCAGTCATGCCCAGTTGTCCCCATTGTGGTCCCAACTGTTCCCAGAGTGGTTCCAGTCAGCCCAGTGTGGTTACAGACACTCCCAGTCTATCCCAGTTGCCCTCAGCATGCTCGTAGTCATTCCCAGGCACTCCCAGTTGCCCCAGGAAGGTTCTAGTTCCCTCAGAATGATCCCAGTCTTTCCCAGTTACACCCAGTTTCCTCCTGCATGATCCCAGTTACAGTCAGTTGCCCAAAGTGTGGTCACAGTTATTCCCAGTATCATCCCAGTTGCCCCAGTTTTGGTCTAAGTCCCCCTCAGCATGGTTCCAGTAGCTTCCAGTTGCTCCCAGTTGCTCCCAATGCATCCAGAGTTTCCTCCCAACATGGGCCCAGTAACCCCCAGTCAGGTTATGCAAATGCCCCTCGGGGGGATATTGGGGGGTCCCTGGGAGGTGTTTTTGGGGGTCCCCAGTGTTGGTGCCAGCTGAGCCCCCGGCTGGGGGATGCAGGTTCCCCTTACGGATGGGGTTGGGCTCTGCCCGGGGCCACGTGGGGAGCGCACTGGACCAGTGGGGAGTGGAGGACACCTGTTTTGGGGACCCCCGCGAGAGCTGTGTGAGGGGAGAATGGAGAGGGGCGACAGTGGAGCTGGGGGACCCCTGGCAGCCTGGAGGGGGGACCCCTGGGACCCTGAAATGGGGACCCACAGAGGGTGGAACCTGAGGAGCCCTGGCAGCCTGGAGAGACACACAGGGGAGAGGGGATCCCTGGGACCCCAAAAGCCCCGGCTTCCCTAAGTGGGACCCCAAAGAGAGGAGACCCTCAGAACCCCAAAGTGGGGAACTTGGAGAGCAGGACACCTGGGATTCCTGGGACCCCCTGCAGTCTGTGGAGGGTGGAGACACTGGAGAGGGGGGACCCCAGTACACACGGGACCCCCAGCAACAGGGGGAGCCCAAGAACCCCCACAGAGAAATGACCAGAGAGGGGGAACTCCTGGGAGAGTCTTTTTTGGTGCTGAATCTTGGTGTTCTGGACTTTTTTATGGATCACAGATGCCTGGTGACTTCTAGAGATGGAATTGCACAGGGTGACCTTCAAACCCAATGCAGTCACCCCTTGTTTTCCCCCTAACCAGGATTTCCCATTCCCAAACCTTGGCTGGATGGAGGAGGAGGCTGTGAGGAAGAGGAAGATGCCCTGGGACCCCCAGGCAGGTGAGGAGGAAGTCACTGTCCCTTTCCCCCTGTCTTCTCCTCCCTGTCCCAGCTGAGCATCGGCCCCAGCTGCAGGACAACCCTGCTGTCGACGCTGTCCTGCTGGGGATGGATTGGGGGAATGTCCTTCCCTTTTCCTATGGCTTGGAGGCAAATCCCAAATCCTCTCCTTGTCCTTTTTCCCCCAGAACACGAGCTGAGGACTGGGGAGGAGAAATCCTTGGGGCAGAACCTCATGGAAGAGGCCATTTTGAGCAGCTCTACGGTGCAGGAATCCAATGGGGTGGAAAAGCCCCAGAGATCCCATATAAGGAGGAGCTCCAAACCCAGCCAAGGGTGCTCTGAGGAGGAAAGACCGACCCTGTGCCGGGAAGGTGACCAGAGCTTTGCCCAGAGTTCAAAGCTGGTGGTCCATGAGCAGCTTCATAATGGGGAGAAGCCCTACAAGTGTGGGGAATGTGGGAGGAGCTTCAGCCGAAGCTCCCACCTGATCCGTCACCAGAGGATCCACACAGGGGAGAGGCCCTTTGAATGTGGGGAATGTGGGAAGAGCTTCAGAGACAGCTCCTACCTGATCGTCCACCAGAGAATCCATACTGGGGAGAGGCCCTACAAGTGTCCCAAGTGTGGGAAGAGCTTCAACCGGAGCTCCTACCAGATTGTCCACCAGCGAATCCACACAGGGGACAGGCCCTATGAGTGTGGGGAATGTGGGAAGAGCTTCAGTAGGAGATCCCGTCTGATTGTGCACCAGCGCATCCACACAGGGGAAAGGCGCTTTGAGTGTCCTGAGTGTGGGAAGAGGTTTCCAAAGAGCTCTGATCTCCTCGTCCATCAGCAGATTCACACAGAGGAGAGGCCCTTCCCTGCCCTGTCTGCAGGAAGGGCTTCAAGCAAAACTCCCACCTCATCAGGCACCAGCACATCCACACCGGGGAGAGGTCCTATGAGTGTCCTGAGTGTGGGAAGAGCTTCTCCAGGAACTCTCACTTGACCCAACACCAACGGAGGCACCGATAAGGGAAGCCCTGTGAGTGCCCTGAGTGCAGGAAGAGCTTTGTGCGCTGCTCCAACTTCATCACCCATCAGAGGAGCCACGTTGGGAAGAGCCCTGGTGACCCACATTCCCTGTGACCCACATTGGGAAGACACCTGGCAGGTGTTCTCCACATCCTTCTGGATCTCTGAGGGCACCTGGATGAACACAGGGGCAGGAACATCCATGGGGACTCTGACTGAAATCGGAAATCCATTGGGAAGAGAGGATTAGTAGACTTTACACTCGCAAAATGTCACTTGCAGTGCCCAATTGTTTCTTCTGGTGGCATCAAGCAGCGCTGGATGATCTTGGAGGTCTTTTCTAACCTAAATAATTTCCTTCTTCATTTTGTCAAAACATCTAAAATTGAGGTTCAAATAAAGAAATTAAAGAAAGGGATCTAAAGCCACACAATTTCATTCAGATTTGACGGTGAATTTGTGGTTGGTTCATGGGATTATCTGGGAAGGTTTGGGTGTTGTGGGGCAACTGACTCGGGCAGATGGGGCCATGATGTCATAGCTGTGCTGGCCGAACAGGGGGTTCAGATGAGCCCGTCTGTTCTGCAGGAATTCCTGTTGTCTGTCCCAGTCCCTGGCCTGGGTCTCCCATTTGGGGTGTGCCCCCCAAAGTGCCCAAATCGCTGCTGAAGTGCCCGAGCTGCTTCCAGCTGTGGATGTTCCTGTCCACCAACCTCTCGTGGTCAGTGACGTGGGGGGCTGGCAGAAGGTTTGGGGGATCCAGGGAAGGCTCGGAGGGGCTTTTGTGACTCTTGGGGGCATTTGTGGTGCTGAGAGGGAGTTTGGGGGCTCTGTGAGGGAGGTTTGGGGTCCTGGCAGGGCTGTGTGGCTTGGAGAGACCTTGGGTTTGTGTAGGGGGAGATGAGAAGGGGATTTGGTGGCTCTTGGGCTCATTTCTATTGCAGGGAGTGGTTGGGGGGTGTCCTGGGGGGAGCTGTGACATGGTTTGAGGGTCTGGGAGTGACTGTGGGGCTGGGAGGACATTTTAGAGTGGTCGTGATACCCCAGACCCCCAAAGTTGCCCCCAGATCCCACCCCCCCATGATGCTGCTGGGGTTTGGGGGCTCCATGTTGGAGTTCATGCTCCTGGCACTGCAGGGGCAGGTGAAGGGGGTCCCAGGGGTCATGTGTGTCCTCCCCAGAGTGTGTGTCCCCCCTATCCCAGTGTCACCCCCTTTTCCCTCCCCACAGGGCTCCTGACCCAGCTCCTGCTTCCCCTGGGAGGGAAATTGGGGAGGGGGCAGAGGGGGTGCGCAGCCCCTGCTGGGGGATGACCCCGAGCCAGAGCCCTTTGTTTAGCTCCAAGCTGGGCTTGGGGACGCAGGAGGAACAGGCGATGGGAAGCAGCTCCTGCAGGTGGGACAGTGCTTGAGCTCAGGGCAAGGTCCTGCCCTGCACACCTGGCTCAGGTGTGACACTGTCCCGCAAAGGGAGCAGGACATTGCCATCCCCACGGCTTAGGGCTGTGAGCAGCACTTGGAGCATGGACATGGAAATCCTGGGAGGAACTGGGGCCACACTGAGGCTGTGAATTATCCCCTCCCACATCTTTCCAGGCACCCTGTGATCTGAGAAATGCTCCTTAGGCCTGGGCCTTGAGCAACAGCCCCTGGGCTCAGCTCCTGTGCAGCTGATCACAAACACTGTCTGCTCCCAGGCACTGCTGCTGTCCAACGAGCTCCTGCTTTCTTTAGGAACAGCCTTGGGAACTGTTTTTCTTCCCTTAATGGCACCACATCCCTGTTCTCACACTGTCACCAAAAGCTGTTGATCTGAAGTGTCACGAGGATGAAACTTTGCTCTGACTAAAGCCCATCTCTTGGGGCCCTATAAACAGCAATCCAAAATGAGCTTCTTGGAGCTCTCCTGGAGCAGCTCCTCCCTCTGAGTGGGGCCTCTCAGAGCCGGGAACTCTCCCGTTTGCTGCACTCGGGGCATCCGCGAACAACGAGGGACCCTGGGCCGATCCCCCACTCCTCGAGGCTCAACCCTTCACCTGCTGGGGAGATGCAAAAGCATCCAGAGTGAGCATTTCCCTGCCCTCGAGGGGAATTTCTGACAGCTCCCTGACACTGACTCTGTCTGTCTGTGTGCTTTCACATCTGCTTATGGCAAATACAGGAAAAGTGCTGCTCTCTTAAGTGTTTAAGTCCTTTGGGTATCTAAGTAAGTTAGGCCTGTTAGTAAGTTTAATTAAAGTTCTGTTAAGTTAAATGCTCTTAAGTGTGGTTCCTTTGCTAAATTGTTAAGTTATGACTTCAAGTACTGTTAAGTGCTGTTAAGCCTTTGGGCCATATTCCATTTTTACCCTTTTCTATCCTTTTGTCTCACACACACACACACACACACACACACATACACACACAGATAGTTCTTGATTTATTTTGGTTTGGATTGATTGACTGGAGTCTGTTGCTTTTTTTCCTCAGTGTCCCTTAACCATCTAGTCAGGAGTAGAGTGAACTGTGCCAATGAACTCTGTTGTGCCATCACTTCATATAAAGTCTGGTTTTTACCTACCCTGCCTTGCTGGTGATTCTTTAAATGATCTCAAACACTCGTTTGGAACAACAGCCCCATGTTCTTCTTCCTCCTCAGCCTCTCCCTGCTCGACCTGGGCTCCATCTGCACCACTGTCCCCAAAGCCATGCACAATTCCCTCTGGGACACCAGGGCCATCTCCTATGCAGAATGTGCTGCTCAGCTGTTTTTCTTTGCTTTGCATCTGCAGAGTGTTTTCTCCCCACAGTCATGTCCTGTGACCACTCTGTGTCCATCTGCAAAGCCCTGCACCACTGGACCCTCCTGGGAAGCAGAGCTTACACCCACATGGCAGCAGCTGCCTGGGCCAGTGGCTTTCTCATTGCTCTGCTGCACACAGCCAATCCATTTTCCCTGCCCCTGTGCCAGGGCAATGGCCTGGGCCAGTTCTTCTGTGAAATGCCCCAGATCCTGAAGCTCTCCTGCTCACCCTCACATTAGCTCTGGGAAGTTTGGCTTATCATGGTTAGTGCCTGTTTAGGCTCTGAGTGTTTTGTGTTCACTGTTTTCTCCTATGTGCAGATCTTCAGGGCTGTGCTGAGAGTCCCCTCTGAGCAGGGCTGGCACAAAGCCTTTTCCACATGCCTCCCTCCCGTGGCCATGGTGTCCCTGTTTGTCAGCACTGCTGTGTTTGCCCATGTGAAGCCCTCCTGCATCTCCTCCCCATCCCTGGATCTGCTAGTGGCACTTCTGCTCTCAGTGGTGCCTCCAGCACTGAACCTGCCCTTTCCCTGGGGCAGGACCACCCACGGTGGCTGTCAGGGCCACCCAGCCTGTCACCTGGGGTGCCCTGCACTGCTGCTCACCCCAACATGTGACTCCAATGCCCTCCACGAGCTCTGCAGATGGTGCTGCTCGGGCAGGGAGGTGCTGCAGAGGGCCAGGTGGGCCTCGTGCCCTGCCCAGCAGACCCCTCACAGCCCATGGGTCCCGACCCCGCTGAGCTTTCGGGGGGTGTCAGCTGTCTCTGCCTTGCCACCCTGCAGCTGCCAGCACACGATGCTGCCCCTGCACGTCCCACTGCTCCTCCAGGACTCTGCCCCACATCCAGCCCTGCAGGATCTCCTCGTGCCCATCCCACCAGCTCCTGCCACCCACCAGCCACAGGGACATGGAGACGGCAGGGCCTGGGGACAGCAGAGATGTCAGCACTCCGGGGGGCACTGGGGATCCCCCGAATGCTGCTGCTGCTGCTGCTGCTGCTGCTGGGGGCAGCTGGGCATCACTTTGGCTGGGCTGGGGTTTGCCCAACACTCACCTGAGCAAAGGACAGCAGCAGCATTCCCGTGGGAGCAGGGTGAGGCCCCCAGGGCAGTCACTGGCACTGCTCCGGGTGGGCTTCAGTCCCATCCCAGGGCCATGAGTCCCTCTAGATGAATCCCACCAAAGAGGGTAACAATAAAACTCTACAGACAAAGGTCTCTAAAGCAGGTATTTGTTTGTTCAGCACTGGATCCACTGGGGATCTTTCCTCCAAACACGCATGCCGAATGTTTCCTTGCTCAGCTTTTACTACACAAAGGTATACATATTCATTATAAGTTCATACATATGCAACATTAGGTGGAGTTACTATAATTAGCTCCAAGAAATCATTTATGTAAGTTCACTCCTACTTGCGCTTGTGCAGTGCATTCTGGTGGTCCCGGGCAGGGGTCTTTGGGATGAAGGCCCGAAGTCTTCCTCGTTAATGCTCTTTTCACCTCTCTCTGCACTGTCGATGTGTGCTGGTTCAGCTCTTCTTGTGGTTAGTCTCTTAGCTATTTCCATTGTTGATATATCTTGTTTAAAAGCCTAATTATGAAAGGAATGAGAGGGAGATGTCTCTACAAACAAACTGTGGGGCCTGCTGGTAGATAAGGCCAGATACTGATAGGTGAGAGAAGCAATGGGAGGAAGCATGAATTCCATAGGAATTCCATTAATTGACCCAGACTGTTACTCACCCAAGGCCATGCTAAATCCCTGGACTTAGAGAAAAAGAACAAAGAAAGAAAGAAAGAGGGGAGGAATGTACATTAGAAGGGGGCCTGTGTTCGGCCAGACACCTACAGAGATCCAGAAGGACGTGGAGACCACCTGCCAGGTGTCTTCCCAATGTGGGTCACAGGGAATGTGGGTCACCAGAGCTCTTCCCAATGTGGCTCCTCTGATGGGGGATGAAGCTGGAGCAGCGCACGAAGCTCTTCCTGCACTCAGGGCACTCACAGGGCTTCCCTTATCGGTGCCTCCGTTGGTGTTGGATCAAGTGAGAGCTCCTGGAGAAGCTCTTCCCACACTCAGGACACTCGTATGGCCTCTCCCCTGTGTGGATGTGCCAGTGCCTGATGAGGGTGGTCTTGTGCTTGAAGCCCTTCCCACAGCTGGGGCAGCGGAAGGGCCTCTCCTGTGTGTGAATCCGCTGGTGTGTGAGGAGATCGGAGCTGATCCGAAACCTCTTCCCACACTTGGAACATTCACAGGGCCTCTCCCCTGTGTGGATCTTCTGGTGGTAGGTCAGGTTGGAGCTCTGGCTGAAGCTCTTCCCACATTCCCCACACTCGTAGGGCCTCTCCCCAGTGTGGACCCTCTGGTGGCGGATCAGGCTGGAGCTGTCCCTGAAGCTTGTCCGACATTCCTCGCACTCATAGGGCCTCTTCCCGGTGTGGATGTTCCGGTGCCTGATGAGGTTGGAGCTGCGCTTGAAGCCCTTCCTGCAGTCAGGGCAGCGGAAGGGCCTCTCCTCTGTGTGAATGCGCTCATGGAGGAGGAGATCTGAGCTCATCCGAAACCTCTTCCCACACTCAGGACACTCATAGGGCCTCTCCCCAGTGTGGCCCCTCTTGTGACGGATCAGACTGGAGCTCTGGATGAAGCTCTTCCCACATTCCCCACACTCATAGGGCCGTTCCCCGGTGTGGATCCGCTGGTGGACCGTCAGCTGGCAGCTCTTTCTGAAGCTCTTCCCACATTCCCCACACTCA
This sequence comes from Acanthornis magna, assembly GCA_036785705.1. Lineage (NCBI taxonomy): Eukaryota > Metazoa > Chordata > Aves > Passeriformes > Acanthizidae > Acanthornis > Acanthornis magna. Next base: position 43,335 of record JAWUZG010000484.1, on the reverse strand, counting down.
TAGGGCTTCTTCCCATTGTGAAGCTGCTCATGGACCACCTGGTCCGACCTCTGTTTGAAGCTCCGGATGCCATTCTGGCACAGGGGCAGTGTTTCCTCCTCAGAGCACCCTGGGCTGGGTTTGCAGGCCCTCCTTGTGCGGCATCTCTGGGGCTTTTCCTCCCTGTTGAATTCCTGTGTCATGGAGCTGCACAAAACGGCCTCTTCCATGAGGTTCTGCTGCAAACATTTGTCCTCGATCTCTGTCCTCAGCTTATTTGCTGGGGGAGGAAGGACAAGGAGAGGATTTGGGATTTTCCTCCGTGCCAGAGGGAAGGGGAAGAAGATCCCCCCAGTCTGTCCCTGGCAGGATGGTGTTGGCAGCGGGGTTGTTCTGCAGCCAGGGGCAATGCTGGGCTGGGAGATGGAGGAGAAGAGAGAGGAAAAGGGATGAGGAACCCCAAAAGGGTGTGGATCTTCCTCACCTGCCTGGGGGTCTCGGGGCATCTTCCTCTTCCTCACAGTCTCCGTCTCCATCTGGCCAAGGTTTGGGAATGGGAAATCCTGGCTTGGGGGAAAACAAGGTATGAGGGCCTTGGGTTGGGGGGTTCCTCCTGCCCAAGTCCAGCTCTAGAAGTCACCAGGTGTTTTGTGTTTATAAAATTCTCCAAAAGTCAAGAGTGACTCCAAAAAAAGCCTCCCAGGGTTTCCCCCTTTCCAGTCTCCTGTCTTTGGCGTTCTGGGGTTCCCCCTTCTCAAAGCTGCTGGGGCTCCCATGGGTCCTGGGGATCCCCCTTCTCCGGGGTCCTGCTTAGGGATGCCGTGGGGTTTTGGTGGTCCCAGGGATCCCTTCTTCCCTGATGGGGCTTTGGCTCCCAGACCTCCCAGGGTCCCCCTCTTCAGGCTCCCCCCACTCCAGGCACTCAGGCCTTCCCCCTCTCTCCACTGTCCCTTTCAGTGTCACAGTGTCCCGGCCCTACCTCACCTCCAGCCTCCCCCACCCCTCCAGGCTGCTGAGGGTCCCCCAGCTCTGCTATCTCTGCTCTCTCCACTCCGGAGTCCTGCATTCCACCCCCCCAGCTCTCCTGGGGATCCCCAAAACTGATGTCCTGACCTGCCAATACCAGCCAATTCCCACTTGGATACCCCCCAATATTCTCCCAAGGTGCATTTATGGCTCACCTTTGGAGTTGTGCAAGATCCAAACATCCCCTCTGGCCCAGAAAATCCTCACCAGGGACGTGCAAAGATATCTGGGGCTCAATTCCAGAATCTGTGAGTTCCAAACACTCCTCCAGAAAAAAAGGCTCCTGGAGACCCCCGAGAGATTTGGGTCAAGCTCCCCCTCCCCGGTCACCTGTGGAATGTGGTGGGGCAATGATCCCAGAGGCAGGGGTGCTGCAGACACAGTGGATGGTGAAACCTCATGGCTCTCCTGCTCCTCCTTTCCCTTCTACTCCTTCTCCTGCTCCTTCTCCTCTCTCCCTCCTCTTCCTCTCACTCTTCCTCTGCTCTCACCCCAGACCCCCCTTCCCCACCCTTCTCTGCCCCACGGCTGCTGCAGCACAGGCTGCTGGGATTGGGGAACCCCCCGATCAGCCCCAGGGATGGACAGGGAGCTTTGGGACCCCCCCAGTGCGAATCCACCTCCCCCAGAGTCGCAGGGAATTGCTGCAGGGATCAAGCGCTGGGGGTGAGAAACGGGTAGTCAATAGGCAACTCAAGTTAACTATTGAGAGACAGAATATGTAAATTTTTAAACCTAGAAAAACAGAATTCCCTTAATCATGTCAAGATAAGAGGGACAAGAATCTGTTTGAGGCCAGCACAGAAACCTTGAATTACCCACCAAGAACTGCACATGCTCCAGAGAGAAAGGTGAAAAGTGCACTGTGATGAAGACTACCCGGTCTTCATCACAGAAAGACCTCCAAGGACCACCAGGACACACAGCGCATGCATGGCACACATGATAATGACATTAATGATTTCTGAGAAATGATTTGTATAACCACTCCTATCCCAGGGAATGTAATGAATATTCATGAATGTTACCCATAATATTGTGTGTTGGAAGTGCCGGGTGTGTGTGTGTTTCGAAGGAGCGATCCCCCACACCTGACAGGCCAAATAAAGCAAATACCCACTGCTCTGACTTTGTCTCTGAAGTGTCTCTGGGCCTGCTTGGAGCGAATCAGGGGACAGGACTGGACCCCCACGGAACTGCCCCTCTTCTGTCCCAACCCCACCTTTCCCTCCCCTCTCCTCCCCTTGCCCATCCTTCTCCCAATCCGCAGACCCCTCCCAACTCAATCTCGGTGTCCCATCCCCCTCCCGCTCTGTCTGGGGGTCCCAGCCCCCTCTTGTTCCCTGCTCTTCTGACCCTTTGCCATCGTGGCCTCAATCCCCAACCCCCCTCCCCCGATTGGTTTTGGGGATCCAGGCCCCTCCTGCCCACTTTGGGGGTCCCAACCCCCATTTCGCTCAACTTGGGGTCCCACCCCCGCCCCCATTCTCACCGCGCCCCCCACTCACCCCGCGGCCGGGGGGACCCCAGCACCACCAGTGCCACCAGGACGGCCCCAGCTGCCCCCACACGGCCCATGCCCAGCGCCGGGCAGGTGCCCACAGCCCCAAAGCAGCCGCGCTCTGCCCTGGGGGGTCCCCAAAGCGGCCCCGCCCCGCGCGGCACTGCGAGCACCAGGCCGGAGCAGTGCGGAGCGCGGGCGGGCGGCATCAGCCGTGCCCGGGCAGGGCCGGGCCCCGCGGGACAGCTCCCCCCGCACTCGGCCCCAACGGGACAGCGCAGGGGGGACCCGGCCTGGGCGCCCCCCACCTCCCCCTCCCCAAATTCCGCTCCCGGGGGCGCGCTGGGGACGAGGTGGTGCAGGTGGAGTCAAGAGGTGCTGGAGCCACGTGTCCCCCGCTGCCAGTGCCAACCCCCGGAAGGATTAGGGGTACCCCGAAACTCCCTCGGAGGTGGTGGATACCCCGCGAGCCCCTAAGGAGTGGGGTCTCCCCCCCGGCTTCATCATCCCGAACCTTCGGCTGCCTCATCCCAGGCCCCATCCCACCCATCCCCCTCTCCCAGACTTCATCCCACGCACGAATCCACATCCCACCCTTCCTGGGCCTCATCCCATCCCATTTCTCTCGCCAGCCGCCACCGAGACCACCGAAAAACCCGCGTGTTGGGGACTCCCCAATATCCCCCCAAGGGGCATTTGCAACTCACATTTGGAGTCCTGCATGATCCAAACATCCTCCCTCCACGAAAAAAACCAAGAAACAAACCCTCCCGGATCAACCAAAAATACAAGGCCCTGTGGCCCTACAAGGACGAAAAATCCCTCCTTGCCAAAAAGAACCCCACTCAACCCCCAGCATCTTTGGGGCGAACTCCCCCTGCCCCGTCACCTGCGGGATGCCCCGGGGGGGGCGATGCTCCCGGGGCCGAGGGTTGCAGACAGAGAGAGCGATGGATGCACGCGGCAACTACTTTTGCTGCTTCTCTTTCTGGTCCTCTATCCCTCTTTCCCCTCCCCCCCCGCGCCTCCCACTCCTCGTTTTCCATCCCTCCTACCAACTCCCCATTCTTCCTCCTCTGTCCCTCCCTCCTCCTACCCTGCCCGCCAGTCCTCCTCCTGTTCTTTGGCACTCCCATCCCAGCTTTGTCTGACATCACCCCCGGGGCCATCCCGTGCTCAGCAGAGCATCCTGTGCTCTGTCAGCACTCGCTGCTCCTTAGGGAAGGATTTGAGATTTATGCCAGGCATGCACACTGAACCTCAGCCCAAACTGCCCCGCTCCCATTGCTGTCCCCTCGGCGCTGGGCAGGTGCTGTGCCAGGGGAAGCAGGGACACAAAGGAAGCCAAGTGCAGCCCAGCTGCCCGGGCTGATCCAGACGAGCCCCAGGGACAAGGTCCTGCAGAGCCCCACGGAGCCCTGGGCTCCTCCCTGGGAACGGGCTGTGTTGTGGCTGCCCCAGCGGCCAGAGCGAGTCCTGGAGCTCCCCCAGCGCTGCTGCAGCAGGACCCAGGTTCCACCTTCTGTGCCAGGCCCTGCCCAGGGGCCATCACATCCAGTGGCTCCGTGCAAAGGACGGGAAGACAAGAAGAACAGATTGGAGGCAGCCCCCAAGGACCTCGAACAAATTGTTGAGGAACATGCAGACCTTGAGCTGACGTTTGCAAAGTTGCAGCTGGCAGAGTTCTGTGGTGCAGGAGACCCAGCATGGGAAGAGGAGACCTACAAGGAGCTGCAGGACAAACACCCTGTGGCTCAAAGGCCATCATGGCCTGAATGTCTGCTGGAGAATGTTCTTCCTTTATGGGAAGAGATCCCAGGATGAGGCAAAAGCAAAGTTCGTGGCTGGGACAAATTTCCCATGCAGAGGGGAGGGGAGAGACTGCAGGTGGAGGCAGAGAGCCTGGGAAGGACGGAGCGCTGGGGAAGGTGATTTTTTAGTGTTTCTTTTTGTTCTTTTTCTCCTACTATGATTTGCTTGGAAATAAATTCCATTAAATTCCTCGGGTCTGTTGTGCCCCTGACAGTGAATAGTGAGTGACATCTCCCTGCCCTTAGCCCAGCCCACGAGCCTTTCCTGCTGTGCTCTGTGTCCTGCACCTGTGAGGAGAGTGCCAGAGCAGCTCTGGTGGCACCAGGAACCGGCCAGGGCCAGCCCAGCCCAATAACCCCTGCCATTCATTCCCTGCACTCCATGGCTAAGCGGCCGCAGGGCGGGTCCGGCTGCGCGGGCAGGCAGCTCCAGAAGCACCAAGTGCGCCAAACGGGACAGAAGGAGGAGGCAGGGGGTGCCGGGGTTGAATCTCCTTCCTCCGAGCCGGCAGGGACAGGAGGGAGAGACTGGAGAAAAGGAAATGGGAGAGGAGGGACGAGACTGGAGCGGTGAAATCTGCAGGGATGCAGGAGCAGCCAGGAATTTATTTGTCGAAATCTCTGGGGTGAAAGGAAGCGCTGTGAAATCCGTCATGGAAAAGAGTAATAGCGATTGATGGAAGTCGACTCAGTTTATCCCTCTGGATGGCAAAACCTGACAGACACCGAGAGCTGGTGGACACACGTCACCGACGTCCCGTCCGAAGGGATCAGAGCTCCGGCTGGCGGGGCTCGAAGCTCCATCCAACAGCTCTGCTCCCGCCCCCCAAACCACGGGCTGGAGCGTGGGGTCTGGGACACAGCCCCGTGCTGGGGGACAGAGCCGCTGCTGGGGCCATCGCTGTGTCCAGGGCATCCTTTCTGGCCCTCGTGCAGCTCCAAGCTCCCGAGGGCTCCCCAAGGTTTTCTGGGGCTGTCCCTCCTCTCCAAATCTGTTGGGTTTAATGCCCAAGTGCGGCACCCCGTGCCCTGTGGCAGCAGCCGGTGCCGGGCCACAGCCCCGGGAGCTGGGCTAATGCCCGGCCGTGCCCAGGAGGGACTAAGGGGAGGGGACTTCATAAGGCACCCCTCATAGCCCTCGCTGTGCTGAAAAGGTTTTTTAGTGCATGGGAGCGGTTTCCTGGGGTTTCTGGGCTCTGTGGGGCCGCGGCGGCGGCAGCGGGACCGGCGGGGCCCGGCCCGTGGGGGCGGCCGGGGTTGAAAAATGCGCGGCGGCCCCAGCGCGGTGTGTGAGGGCTGAGCGGAGCTGGGTGGGAGCAACCCCCGGAACCCCCCGGTGCCCGAGGGCTGAGCGGGGCTGGGTGGGAACACCCCGCTCGTCTCCGCCGCTCCAAGCCGCTTCCCCGGCTCCGCCTGCCGCCGCCCTCGGCCCCGGGTCGGTCCCGCGGGGTCGCCACTCGTCGCGACACTGGAGGGGTCGATCCGACCCGCACCCCGCCCGTCCCTTGCTGCTGCTCTTTCGGTGACACGGAGCGGCCGAAACCCCCGGTGATGCCCCGACGGTCCCTCGGTGCAGCTTTTTCAGTCGCAGGCAGCGGCCACTCCCCGTGCTGTTCTTTCATCATTTTTTATTTGAATCTCTATATTTTATTCTATTCGCACCTCCCATGCCACGCCCCTCCGCTGCGGCTCTTTCACCGCCGCCGCTCGTCGCCGCTCTCTCGGTGCAGCTCTTCAGTGACACGGCCCGGCCGAGACGCCCCTCGGTGCGCCTCTTTGATTGCATTTTCTTCTTTTCTCTGTCTTTCCTCTCGTTCGCACCTCGCCCGTCCCGCGGAGCGACTCCTTCAGGGACCCGGGGCGGCACAAAGGCCTCGGGGCGGCTCCAAAGGGCCCCGCCCGCGGCCGCTCCCCGAGGCCTCCCCGCTGCTCGCGGGGATCGGACACCGCCGGCGGCCCCGGCCCCTTCTTGTTCTCCTTGCTGCTGCCGGGATTCAGCCCCCGCCGCCGCCCGGCTCCTTCTGCCGGCCCTGCCCGGCACGGAGCGGCGCTGCCGCTGACGGGGCCGGAGCGCGGCTGCGACACGACTGCCCCGCGCCTCGGGACCGGGCCGAGGAGTGACCGCACGGGTGGGGAGGGACCCCCGCTGGACAGGGCAGGGACTGACCCCATGGGAGGGACCCCCCGCTGGACAGGGCAGGGACTGACCCCATGGGAGGGATCCCACGCCGGAGGCAGAGGAAGGATTCCTGCCCCTGGGGGGAAGCAGCGGCAGGAACTGTGATAAATGAGTGAATGATAAATGCTGCCTTTCGCAGATATGAATTTAACATTTACAAGTGATAATGTACTGTGTAAAAAAAATAGTGTTAAGATAAAATATAATTAAGAAGAAACAAGGTTAGGGTAAATTGTAACTTCGAAATAGTTGCAATATGTGAGATAACGTAGTAATAAATACATGCTAATAAATGTCTTTTAAGTTGATAAACCACAGAGCTTGGGATCAAGACATCTTAAAGAAACAAAGAAGATAACCATAGGCATCCCAGGAAGTCTGTTTTCTTGACTCACAACTCCCAAAAGGAACTGCCAACTACAAATTAATTTGGAACTGAGGAAACATAGACGGGAGGATTTCTGCCTTCAGTTCTGAGGCAATCCAGAGTATCTGAGACTCCAAGATGGGCACCGTGCTTGCAGAAGGGGGCAGGGATCAGAGGGGGGGAGTTGAGTGAAATGTAAATTACCTTCTAGGCCTAATGAATATGTAACAGTTAAAGAAAGTACTTAAGTTCACAGTAAAATGAGTGGATTGCGCCTCTGGCAAAATTGTTAAGCTCCCAGCACTGTTTTTGCCTTTGCTCTATTAATAAATGTTCAATATTATGTTGCTAAAATTTCAGCTTGCAAACTCATTTATATCAATCATAACAAAAAACTGTATAAAGAAACTACAACCAAAGAAGCCTCCCATGAAGATACCTGACTGGGACTTTGGACTGAAAGTCAAACTGCTGAGGTGAGATAAAGAGAAACCTATTGTCCAGTCATCTCAGGCTGGAGGAAAGGAATGCATCCACAAAGGCCAAAGCCACCAGCTGTGCTGAGAATCATCCCCGGCTGAGTTTGGGGTGGGGGCAGAGCACAGCTCACAAAGTCAGGTTTGCACAGTCTTCCCCCCAGCCACGGGGGGGAGGAGGAGGTTTTGGTGCAGTGGCATAACCTCTGGCGAGAGACAATAAACGCTCATCCTCCGTTACACAAACTGGCCCAGCTGTGGAACCCCCAAGCCCACAGGCCAAACCACGGGACTTTCACGTGAGAGGCAGCTGAGGGGGTGTCATAATCCATCACAGAACGCCTAAAAGCGCTCGGCCTTGCCCCACAGGACGTGATGCAAGCAGAGTCTGCTGCAATAGACTGTCCCTTCCCCTGGGGACATGCCTGGACATTGACACCTGGCCTGAGTGTGTATCAACCCATGGGATTCTGTGCTGTTTGGGGGGACCATCACCACCAGGAACACCAAGCTGGAGAGGAACAACACAACATCGTTGAGATCCACGGATGGTGATATTCTTTTATTCTCTCACTGTCACTCTCTTTCTGTCCCACCCACCTCTTTTCCTACTTCCCACTTTCTCTCTTCTTCTCTCTCTCTCATATTTACTATCAAATAAAACCCATACTATTGACTGGCATATGGTATCGTTTGCACCTTAATTCGAGCAGAGGTATTTCTAAGAACCTTAATAATTGGATCATAACACCCCAGCATGGTCCTAATTGCTCCCAGCTCCTCCCAGTCTAATCCCAGTTGCTCTCAGTTGCCCCTAACGTAGTCATTCCATATATGACCCCAGTCTCCCCCAGCATGGTTCCAGTAAATCCCAGTTGCCCCCAGTGTAGACTCAGTCACTCCCAGTCACTCTCAGTGTGTTCCCAGTCACCCCCAGTATGGTTACACACGCTCCCAGTATATACCAGTTGCCCTCAGCGTGCTTGCAGTCATTCCCAGTCACACTTACTTGCCCCAGTAAGGTTCCAGTTTTAACCGGTATGATCCCAGTCACTCTCAGTCACTCCCAGTTGCTCCCACTATGATCCCTATTGCCCCAATTCTGGTCCTGCTGGGTCCCAGTCCTGGTCCCAGTGTATCCTGGTGTCCCAGTCCATCCCAGTCCATCCCAGCCTGTCCGAGCCTGTCCCTGTCCGTTGCCAGCAGCTGCTGCCATTTCCCGGATCCTGCCCCACTCCCCCACCCCCCGGAGCTGCAGCCGGACGCCCCCCAAAGATGCTGACAGGGGTCGGGGCCTTCGTGTTGGGCTTTCCCTGGGCTGGGGCTCGGACTCCGCCTGCGAGAGGAGCTGAGGGGGTGTCCCCGGGGATCGTGTCCCCCCTGGAGTGTGTGACCCCCCCGGATCCCCCCCTTTCCTCTCCCACTGAGCTCCTGACCCCGCTCCTGCTACTCCCTGGGAGGGGGCTTTGGGGAGCTCCTCTTTTCCTTGACCCTGGGACCCCTCTGAATGCCCATTCCTGGGCACTTGGACCCCCCTGGACCCCCTTATCCTGCACCAATACCCCCCCACACCCTCTTATCCTACACCAATACCCCCCCCCGCACCCTCTTTCCCGGGTATCTGCCTCTCCCGCTCCCTGGATCCCCTGTTTCCTTGACCCCAGGGACCCCCGGACCCCCATTCCCGGCCATCCCAGCTCACCTCACCCCCAGGCCTCCCTTTCCTGGGAAACCCAAACTGGGCACGGGGCTCTACAGCCGCCCTGGGTTTTCTGATCACCCAAAGGAAAGGGAGAGAAGAAGAGGGAGAGAGAAGGAGATTGGGAATCAGGGATCGGGGTCACAGCGCCCAGTCCTGCTGCGTCGCGGATGGGGACCCGCAGGCGCAGGAAAAACTGGATCCGAATGCTTCCCCCGCTTTGGGCCGAACGCAGCAGGTTCCGGGCAGAGTTTGAGCGCAGGGCCCCGGGAGTTCAGCACAGCACGGCCCGGGGGTCCCGCAGTGCGTGGCCGTGGAGGGTCCCAGAGGGATCCCAGGAGGGGATCCAGGTGAATTCCCCGGAATTCCCCGGAATTCCCCTCTCCCCTCTTTGGTCACTTTCGCTTTGGTCTCTCCCAACCTGCGCCGGCGACGGATGACGTCATGTACATCTCAAGCTACCATTGGCTAGAAGGAAATCGCGGCGCCAATGGCGGGGCCGGAGGCGGCTCTGGGGGCGGGGCCGCAGCGGAGCAGCGCGATGGCTCCAGCGCTGGGGCTGGGGGCATTCCTGGGAGTCCTGGGGCGCCTGTGGGACACGGGGAAGGGACAACCAGAGGTGAGTGGGACCCCCGGCACCGGGAACACCCCAAACCGCAATTCCCGGGCACTGGGAACCCCCTGAACTTCCATTCCTGGTTACTAGAACACGTCCACCCCCATTCCTGGGTACTGTGACCACCCTTGCATCCCCTTCCCCAGCACCAGAACCTCCATGTTCCCCCTTATCTGGTCCCGGGACCTCCCTCAATACCCCAAAACTACCTTTCCTGTGTACTGTGACCCGCTGCATCCCCCTACCCAGCACCGGGACACCCTGTTCCCTTATCTGGCACGAGGACGTCCCTGAACCCCCATTCCTGGGCACCTGGACCTCTCTGAACCTCTATTTTCAGGCACCGGGACCTCCCTGAACCCACATTCCCCATCCCGGGAAACCCCCCGATCCACCATTTCTGGGCCCCGAGACCCACCTGAAACTCTCCTTCCGGGTCGGGGACCCCCCCGTGCCCCCCGGCAACAGGACCACTTGACCACCCATTCCCGGCACTGGGACCTCCTTGCACCCCCATATCCAGGTGTGAACCCCCCACTGCCGTGCACGGGGACCCCCTGCACCTCCATCCCCGGCGCTGAGACCCCCCCGAGCCCCCTTATCCTGCACCGATAATCCCTTGCACCCCCTCTTCCCCCGCCCCCCGCGCTCCCTCCGTCACTTTCGTATCTCCCAACCTGCGCCACCGGGATCCACCCAGCGACCGCTGACTGCCCCCGGCACCGGGACCCCCTCCCGGCCCCGTCTGCTCCCGGGACCTTCTGCAAACAGCAGTGGAAAGAGTTCCAAAATTCATCATTCTTTTGATTCGTTTCTTTGGTTTCTGGGGGAGAACCGGTGAGACAGCAACTCACCCCAAACCTCCGGGAGGGCAACAAAGGCTATGTGTGGGGGAAGTAGAGCAAAACCACGATTTATTAGAAGAAGAAGGAAAAAAAAAAAAAAAAGGCAAAAAAACGGGGGGGGAAGTAAAATAGGATATACAATAAAATAGCATAACATTGCTATGAAAAAAAGAAAATAACGGCACAGCTTGTTCTGATGGGACTTGGAGTTTGTTGTCCGATCTCCGAGCTGGTTCTGAGCCAGAAACCAGTGGGGTGGGAGAGACATTGCTGCTGAGGGGCTGAATATTTCGGAAACTAAAGTATCAAGTAACAGCTTGAGGTTGCAGAGGTCTGTGATAAATGAGTTAATGATAAATGCTGCCTTTCGCATATATGAATTTAACATTTACAAGTGATGTGTACTGTATTAAAAAATAATGTTAAGACAAAAATACAATTAAGTAGAAAAAGGTTAGGGTAAATTGTAACTTCCAAATAGTTGTGAAACGTTAGAAAACGTAGGAATAAATACATGGTAATAAATGTCTTTTAAGTTAATAAACCACAGAGCCGCGGATCAAGACATCCTAAAGAAACAAAGAAGATAACCACAGGCATCCCAGGAAGTCTGTTATCTTCACTCACACCTCCCAAATGGAACTGTCACCTACAAATTAAGTTGGAACTGAGGAAACATAGACGGGAGGATTTCTGCCTTCAGTTCTGAGGCAATCCAGAGGATCCGAGACTCCAAGACAGGCGCCGCGCTGGCAGAAGGGGGCAGGGATTGGAGGGGGGAGTTGAGTGAAGTGTAAATTACCTTCTAGGCCTAATGAATATGTAACAGTTAAAGAAAGTACTTAAGTTCACAGTAAAATGAATTGGGCGCGCCTCTGGCAAAATTGCTAAGCGCCCAGCGCTGTTTTTGCCTTTGCTCTTTTAATAAATGTTCAAATTTATGTAGTAAAAATTTCAGCTTGTGAACTCATTTATATCAGGTTCCAGAGCGCACGTTGGATTCCTTCATTTCAAGTTGAAAGCTCAGCTCCACTTTTCACTCTGATTTGTAAGGATGAATGTAAACATTCAACAAAATTCCCATAGAAAGACCCCACGAAGGTTCGTGTTGGAAGAGTTCCCTCGGGGCAGCCTCAACTCCTGCCCTGCTTTAGTCCCTCTCAGTCTCCCTGTGGTTTCAGCTGCTTTGCTCCGACTGCCCCAAATCACCGTTAGTTCCACGGAACTGAAACAAATCCGAGTCCTGGTGAGTCGGGATAAGGGCAGGGAGAGGTCACTCAGGGATCGCCATCACGGGCACAACAGCCCCGACGTGGGGAAATGAATGGGAGTTGGGACTCAGCAAATCAGAACAGGAGAGTGAGGAGTAAAAGAAATCCTGAAAAAAAGCACCTTCCCCGATCTCTTTCTCCTTCCCGGACTTCACTTTATCCCCGGCTCTCTCCGTGCTCTGCCCGGCGGTGCAGGGAGAAGGGATGGGGAGTGACGGTCAGTTCCTGCCGCTGCTTCCCCTCAGGGGCAGGAATCCTTCCCCTGCTCCGGCTTGGGATCCCTCCCATGGGGTCAGTCCCTGCCCTGTCCAGCGGGGGTCCCTCCCCACCCGTGCGGTCACTCCCCGGCCCGGTCCCGAGGCGCGGGGCAGTCGTGTCGCAGCCGCGCTCCGGCCCCGTCAGCGGCAGCGCCGCTCCGTGCCGGGCAGGGCCGGCAGAAGGAGCCGGGCGGCGGCGGGGGCTGAATCCCGGCAGCAGCAAGGAGAACAAGAAGGGGCCGGGGCCGCCGGCGGTGTCCGATCCCCGCGAGCAGCGGGGAGGCCTCGGGGAGCGGCCGCGGGCGGGGCCCTTTGGAGCCGCCCCGAGGCCTTTGTGCCGCCCCGGGTCCCTGAAGGAGTCGCTCCGCGGGACGGGCGAGGTGCGAACGAGAGGAAAGACAGAGAAAAGAAGAAAATCCAATCAAAGAGCCGCACCGAGGGGCGTCTCGGCCGGGCCGTGTCACTGAAGAGCTGCACCGAGAGAGCGGCGACGAGCGGCGGCGGTGAAAGAGCCGCAGCGGAGGGGCGTGGCATGGGAGGTGCGAATAGAATAAAATATAGAGATTCAAATAAAAAATGATGAAAGAACAGCACGGGGAGTGGCCGCTGCCTGCGACTGAAAAAGCTGCACCGAGGGACCGTCGGGGCGACACCGGGGGGTTTCGGCCGCTCCGTGTCACCGAAAGAGCCGCAGCGAGGGACGGACGGGGCACGGCTCGGTTCGACCCCTCCAGTGTCGCGACGAGCGGCGACCCCGCGGGACCGCGCCGGGGCCGAGCGGCGGCGGCAGCCGGAGCCGGGGAAGCGGCTTGGAGCGGCGGAGACGAGCGGGGTGTTCCCACCCAGCTCCGCTCAGCCGTCAGGCACCGCGCTGGGGCCGCCGCGCACTTTTCAACCCCGGCCGCCCCCACGGGCCGGGCCCCGAGGGTCCCGCTGCCGCCGCCGCGGCCCCACGGAGCTCAGAAACCCCAGGAAATCGCTCCCACGCACTAAAAAAACCTTTCAGCACAGCGAGGGCTGCAGGGGTTGCCTTATGAAGTCCCCTGCCCTCAGTGCCTCCTGGGCACGGCCGGGCATTAGCTCGGCTCCCGGGGCTGTGGCCCGGCACCGGCTGCTGCCACAGGGCACGGGGTGCCGCACTTGGGCATTAAACCCAACAGATTTGGAGAGGAGGGACAGCCCCAGAAAGCCTCGGGGAGCCCTCGGGAGCTTGGAGCTGCACGACGCCCATAAGGGATGCCCTGGACACAGCGATGGCCCCAGCAGCGGCTCTGCCCCCCAGCACGGGGCTGTGTCCCAGACCGCACGGTCCAGCCCGAGCTTTGGGGGGCGGGAGCGGAGCTGCTGGACGGAGCTTCCAGCCCCACCAGCCGCAGCTATGGTCTCTTGGGATGTGACGTCGGTGAGGCGTGTCCACCGGCGCTCGGGTTCTGTCAGCTTTTGCAATCCAGAGGGATAAACGGAGTCCAAAGTGGTGTTGATTTCCATCAATTGCCATTTCTCCTTTCTTGTCCCTGACGGATTTCACAGCGCTTCCTTTCACCCCAGAGATTTGGAAAACTAAACTCCCGGCTGCCCCTGCATCCCTGCATCTTCCACAGCTCCAGCCTCGTCCCTCCTCTCCCGTTTTCTTTTCTCCAGTCTCTCCCTCCTGTCCCTGCCGGCTCGGAGGAAGCAGATTCACCCCCGGCACCCCCTGCCTCCTCCTTCTGTCCCGTTTGGCACACTTGGTGCTTCTGGAGCTGCCTGCCCGCGCAGCCGGACCCGCCCTGCGGCCGCTTAGCCATGGAGTGCAGGGAATGAATGGCAGGGATTATTGGGCTGGGCTGGCCCTGGCCGGGTGCCCGGTGCCACCAGAGCCACTCTGTCACTCTCCTCACAGGTGCAGGACACAGAGCACAGCTGGAAAGGCTCGTGGGCTGGGCTAAGGGCAGGGAGAGGTCACTCATTGGTCACTGTCAGGGGCACAGCAGACCCGAGTTGAGGAATTTAATGGAATTTATTTCCAAGCAAATCATAGTAGGAGAAAAAGAACAAAAAGAAATTCTAAAAAACCACCTTCCCCAGCTCTCCCTCCTTCCCAGGCTCCCTGCCTCTACCTGCATTCTTTCCTCTCCCCTCTGCATGGGAAATTTCCCAGCCATGAACTTTGCTTTTGCCTCATCCCGGCACCTCTTCCCGGAGAGGAAGAACTTTCTCCAGCAGAGATTCAGAGCGTGAGAGCGTTGAGGCTCAGGGTGTTTCTCCTGCAGCTCCTTGTAGGTCTCCTCTTCCCGTGCTGGGTCTCCTGCACCACAGAACTCTGCCAGCTGCAGCTTTGCAAACGTCAGATCAAGGTCTGCATGTTCCTCAACAATTTGCTCGAGGTCCTTGGGGGCTGCCTCCAACCTGTTCTTCTTGTCTTCCCCCTTTGCACGGAGCCACTGGATGTGATGGCCCCTGGGCAGGGCCTGGCACAGAAGGTGGAACCTGGGTCCTGCTGCAGCAGCGCTGGGGGAGCTCCAGGACTCGCTCTGGCCGCTGGGGCAGCCACAACACAGCCCGTTCCCAGGGAGGAGCCCAGGGCTCCGTGGGGCTCTGCAGGACCTTGTCCCTGGGGCTCATCTGGATCAGCCGGGGCAGCTGGGCTGCACTTGGCTTCCTTTGTGTCCCTGCTTCCCCTGGCACAGCACCTGCCCAGCGCCGAGGGGACAGCAATGGGAGCGGGGCAGTTTGGGGTGAGGTTCACTGTGTGTGCCCGGGATAAAACCCAAATCCTTCCCTAAGGAGCAGAGAGTGCTGACAGAGCACAGGATGCTCTGCTGAGCACGGGATGGCCCCGGGGGTGATGTCAGACAAAGCTGGGATGGGAGTGCCAAAGAACAGGAGGAGGACTGGCGGGCAGGGGAGGAGGAGGGAGGGACAGAGGAGGAAGAAGGGGGAGTGGGTAGGAGGGATGGAGAACGAGGAGTGGGAGGCGCGGGGGGGGGAGGGGAAAGAGGGATAGAGGACCAGAAAGAGAAGCAGCTAAAGGAGCTGCCACGTGCGTCCATGGCTCTCTGTGTCCGCAACCCTCGGCCCCGGGAGCATCGCCCCCCCGGGGCATCCCGCAGGTGAGGAGGCAGGGGGAGCTCGCCCCAAAGATGTTGGGGGTTGCGTGGGGTTCTTTTTGGGCCTTGTGGTGCCACAGGGCCTTGTATTTTTAGTTGATCCGGGAGGGTTTGTTTCTTGTTTTTTTCGTGGAGGGAGGATGTTTGGATCATGCAGGACTACAAATGTGAGTTGCAAATGCCCCTTGGGGGGATATTGGGGAGTCCCCAACACACGGGTTTTTCGGTGGTCTCGGTGGTGGCTGGCGAGAGAAATGGGATGGGGCCCGTCAAGGTGGGGTGTGGATTGGTGTGTGGGATGAAGTCTGGGAGAGGGGGATGGGTGGGATGGGGCCAGGGATGAGGCAGCTGAAGGTTCGGGATGATGAAGCCAGGGAGGAGACCCCACTCCTTAGGGGCTTGCGGGGTATCCGCCACCAATGAGGAAGTTTTGGGGTACGCCCTGATCCTTCAGGGGGTGGCAGTGGCTGCGGGGGGACACGTGGCTCTGGCACCTCTGGAGCCCAGCTGCACCTCCTCGTCCCCAGTGCCCCCCTGGAGCGGAATTTGGGGAGGGGGAGGTGGGTGGCGCCCAGGCCGGGCCCCCCCGCTGGGCGCTGTCCCGTTGGGGCCGAGTGCGGGGGGAGCTGTCCCGCGGGGCCCGGCCCTGCCCGGGCACGGCTGATGCCGCCCGCCCGCGCTCCGCACTGCTCCGGCCTGGTGCTCGCAGTGCCGCGCGGCGCGGGGCCGCTTTGGGGACCCCCGGAGGGCAGAGCGCGGCTGCTTTGGGGCTGTGGGCACCTGCCCGGCGCTGGGCATGGGCCGTGTGGGGGCAGCTGGGGCCGTACTGGTGGCACTGGTGGTGCTGGGGTCCCCCCGGCCGCGGGGTGAGCGGGGGGCGCAGTGAGAAGGGGGGGAGGGTGGGACCCCAAGTTGAGCGAATTGGGGGTTGGGACCCCCAAAGTGGGCAGGAGGGGCCTGAATCCCCAAAACCAGTCGGGGCGGGGGGTGGGAATTGAGGCCACGATGGCAAAGGGACAGACGAGCAGGGGAAAAGAGGAGGCTGGGACCCCCAGACAGAGCGGGAGGTGGATGGGACACCGAAACTGAGTTGGGAGGGGTCTGCGGATTGGGAGAAGGATGGGCGAGGGGAGGAGAGGGGAGGGAAAGGTGGGGTTGGAACAGAAGAGGGGCAGTTCCGTGGGGGTCCAGCCCTGTCCCCTGATTCGCCCCAAGCAGGCCCAGAGACACTTCAGAGACAAAGTCAAAGAAGTGGGTATTTGCTTTATTCGGTGCGCCGGGTGTGGGGGATCGTTCCTTCGAAACACACACACCCCGGCACTTCCAGCATACCATATTATGGGTAACATTCATGAATATTCATCACATTCCCTGGGATAGGAGTGGTTATACAAATCATTTCTCGGAAATCATTAATATCATTATCATGTGTGCCATGCATGGGCTGTGTGTCCTGGTGGTCTTTGGAGGTCTTTCTGTGATGAAGATCTGGTAGTCTTCATCACAGTGCACTTTTCACCTTTCTGGAGCATGTGCAGCTCTTGGTGGGTGATTCAGGGTTTCTGTGCTGGCCTCAAACAGATTCTTGTCCCTGTTATCTTGACAAGATTAAGGGAATTCTGTTTTTCTAGGTTTTAGAATTTACATATTCTGTCTCTCAATAGTTAACTTGAGTTACCTATTGACTACCCGTTTCTCATCCCCAGCACTCGATCCCTGGAGCAATTCCCTATGACTCTGGGGGAGGTGGATTCGCACTGGGGAAGTCCCAAAGCCCCCTGTCCATCCCTGGGGCTGATCGCAGGGTTCCCCAATCCCAGCAGCCTGTGCTGCAGCAGCCGTGGGGCAGAGAAGGGTGGGGAAGGGGGGGTCTGGGGTGAGAGCAGAGGAAGAGTGAGAGGAAGAGAAGGGAGAGAGGAGAAGGAGCAGGAGAAGGAGCAGAATGAAAAGGAGGAGCAGGAGATCCATGAGGTTTCACCATCCACTGTGTCTGCAGCACCCCTGCCTCTGGGATCATTGCCCCCACCACATTCCACAGGTGACCAGGGAGGGGGAGCTTGACCCAAATCTCTCAGGGGGTCTCCAGGAGCCTTTTTTTCTGGAGGAGTGTTTGGAACTCACAGATTCTGGAATTGAGCCCCAGATATCTTTGCATGTCCCTGGTGAGGATTTTCTGGGCTGGAGGTGATGTTTGGATCTTGCACAACTCCAAAGGTGAGCCATAAATGTACATTGGTGGAATATTTGGGGGGGTCCATGTGGGAATTGCCCGGTATTGGTGGGACAGGACATTGATTTTGGGGATCTCCGGGAGAGCCAGGGGGTGGAACGCAAGACTCCCGGAGTGGAGAGAGCAGAGAGGGGCGATAGCAGAGCTGGGGGACCCCCAGCAGCCTGGAGGGGTGGGGGAGCCTGGAGATGAGGCAGGGCCGGGACACTGTGACGCTGAAAGGGGCGGCAGAGAGAGGGGGAAGCCCCGAGTGCCTGGAGTGGGGGGAGCCTGAAGAGGGGGACCCTGGGAGCCCTGGGAGCCAAAGCACCATGAGGGAAGAAGGGACTCCTGGGACCACCGAAACCCCACGGCATCCCTAAGCGGGAGCCCGGAGAAGGGGGATCCCCAGGACCCATGGGAGCCCCAGCAGCGTCGAGAAGGGGAGCCCCAGCACCCCAAAGACAGGAGACAGGAAAGGGGGTACTTCTGGGAGGCTTTTTTTGGGGTCACTCTTGATTTTTGGAGGATTTTATAGACACAAAACACCCGGTGACTTCTAGAGCTGGACTTGGGCATGAGGTACCACAAGCCCAAGGCACTCACACCCTTTTTTTCCCCAAACCAGGATTTCCCATTCCCAAACCTTGGCTGGATGGAGAAGGAGGCTGCGAGGAAGAGGAAGATGGCCTGGGAACCCGAGGCAGGTGAGGAGGAAATCAGTGCCCCTTTCCCCCTGTCTTCTCCTCCATCTCCCAGGCCAGCATCGCCCCTGGCTCCAGGACAGCCCCACTGCTGAAGCTGTCCTGCCAGAGATGGATTGGGGGATGTCCTTCCCCTTCCCTCTGGCATGGAGGGAAATCCCAAATCTTCTCCTTGTCCTTCCTCCCCCAGCGAATGAGCCGAGGACCAGGGGGGAGAAATCCTTGGGGCAGAACCTTGTGGAAGAGGCAATTTTGAGTGGCTCCATAGTGCAGGAATTCAATGGGGAGGAAAACCCGCATAGATCCCACACGAGGAGAGGTTCCAAACCCTGCCCAGGGTGCTCCAAGGAGGAAAGACCCACCCTGTGCTGGGAAGGTGACCAGAGCTTCAGCCAGAGCTCAGACCTGGTGATGCATGAGCAGCTTCACGATGGGGAGAAGTCCTTCAGGTGTGGGGAATGTGGGAAGAGCTTCAGGTGGAGGAACAACCTGATTTGCCACCAGAGGATCCACACCGTGGAGAGGCCCTATGAGTGTGGGGAATGTGGGAAAAGCTTCAGCACGAGCTCAACCCTTATTGTCCACCAGCAGTGCCACTCTGGGAAGAGGCCCTATGAGTGTCCCGAGTGTGAGAAAAGCTTCAGAGACAGCCATGACCTGACCGTCCACCAGAGGGTCCACACTGGGGAGAGGCCCTATGAGTGTGGGGAGTGTGGGAAGAGCTACACCATGAGCTCCAGCCTGATTGTCCACCAGCGGATCCACACTGGGGAACGTCCCTACAAGTGTGCGGAGTGTGGGAAGAGCTTCAGCCGGAGCTCTGATCTTATCGTCCACCACAGGATCCACACAGGGGAGAAGCCCTATGAGTGTGGGGAGTGTGGGAAGAACTTCAGCAAGAGCTCCCGCCTGATTGTCCACCAGAGAAGCCACACTGAAGAGAGGCCCTATGAGTGTCCTGAGTGTGGGAAGAGGTTTCAGACCACCTCCCATGTCCTCGTACATGAGCGGATTCACACAGAAGAGAGGCCCTTCCGCTGCCCTGACTGCAGGAAGGGCTTCAAGCGCAACTCCCACCTCATCACCCACCGGCGCATCCATACAGGGGAGAGGCCCTATGAGTGTCCTGAGTGTGGGAAGAGCTTCTCCAGGAGCTCTCACTTGATCCGACACCAACAGAGGCACCGATAAGGGAAGCCCTGTGAGTGCCCTGAGTGCAGGA
This sequence comes from Acanthornis magna, assembly GCA_036785705.1. Taxonomy (NCBI): domain Eukaryota; kingdom Metazoa; phylum Chordata; class Aves; order Passeriformes; family Acanthizidae; genus Acanthornis; species Acanthornis magna. The sequence continues at coordinate 24,084 of JAWUZG010000484.1, read as the reverse complement.
AGAGCTTCGTGCGCTGCTCCAACTTCATCCCCCATCAGAGGAGCCACATTGGGAAGAGCCCTGGTGACCCACATTCCCTGTGACCCACATTGGGAAGACACCTGGCAGGTGTTCTCCATGTCCTTCTGGATCTCTGTAGGTACCTGGATGAACACAGGTCCCCTTCTAATGTACATTCCACCCCTCTTTCTTTCTTTCTGTCTCTGTTCTTTTTCTCTAAGTCCAGGGATTTAGCACGGCCTTGGGTAAGTAACAGACTGTGTCAATTAATGGAATTCCTATGGAATTTATGCTTCCTCCCATTGCTTCAGTCACCTGTCAGTATCTGGCCTTATCTACCAGCAGGCCCCACAGTTTGTTTGTAGAGACATCTCCCTCTCATTCCTTTCATAATTAAGCTTTTAAACAAGATATACTAACAATAGAAATAGCTAAGAGACTAACCACAAGAAGAGCTGAACCAGCACACATCAACAGTGCGGAGAGGTGAAAAGTGCACTAACGAGGAAGACTTGGGGCCTTCATCCTGAAGACCCCTGCCCAGGACCACCAGAATGCACTGCACAAGCGCAAGTAGGAGTGAACTTGTGTAAATGATTTCTTGGAACTAATCATAGTAACTCCACCTAATGTTGCATATGTATGAACTTATAATGAATATGTATACCTTTGTGTAGTAAAAGCTGAGCAAGGAAACACTCGGTGTGCGTGTTTGGAGGAAAGATCCCCCGTGTATCCAGCGCTGAACAAATAAATACCTGCTTTAGAGACCTTTGTCTATAGAGTTTTATTGTCACCCTCTTTGGTGGGATTCATCTGGAGGGACTCATGGCACTGGTATGAGACTGAAGCCCACCCGGAGCAGTGCCCGGTGACTGCCCTGGGGGCCTCACCCTGCTCCCATGGGAACGCTGCTGCTGTCCTTTGCTCAGGTGAATGTTGGGCAAACCCCAGCCCAGCTGCAGTGGTGCCCAACTGCCCCCAGCAGCAGCAGCAGCAGCCGGGGGATCCCCAGTGCCCCCTGGGGTGCTGACATCTCTGCTGTCCCCAGGCCCCGCCGTCTCCATGTCCCTGTGGCTGGTGGGCGGCAGGAGCTGGTGCAATGGGCACGAGGAGATCCTGCAGGGCTGGATGTGGGGCAGAGTCCTGGAGGAGCAGTGGGACGTGCAGGGGCAGCATTGTGTGCTGGCAGCTGCAGCGTGACAAGGCAGAGACAGCCGACACCCCCCGAAAGCTCAGCGGGGTCGGGACCCGTGGGCTGTGAGGGGTCTGCTGGGCAGGACACGAGGCCCACCTGGCCCTCTGCAGCACCTCCCTGCCCGAGCAGCACCGTCTGCAGAGCTCGTGGAGGGCATTGGAGTCACATGTTGGGGTGAGCAGCAGTGCAGGGCACTCCAGATGACAGGCTGGGTGGCCCTGACAGCCACCGTGGGTGGTCCTGCCCCAGGGAAAGGGCAGGTTCAGTGCTGGAGGCACCACTGAGAGCAGAAGTGCCACTAGCAGATCCAGGGATGGGGAGGAGATGCACGAGGGCTTCAGATGGGCAAACACAGCAGTGCTGACGAACAGGGACACCACGGCCACGGGAGGGAGGCACGTGGAAAAGGCTTTGTGCCAGCCCTGCTCAGAGGGGACTCTCAGCACAGCCCTGAAGATCTGCACATAGGAGAAAACAATGAACACAAAACACTCAGTGCCTAAACAGGCACTAACCACGGTAAGCCAAACTTCCCAGAGGTAATGTGAGTGTGAGCAGGAGAGCTTCAGGATCTGGGGCATTTCACAGAAGAACTGGCCCAGGCCATTGCCCTGGCACAGGGGCAGGGAAAATGGATTGGCTGTGTGCAGCAGAGCAGTGAGAAAGCCACTAGCCCAGGCAGCTGCTGCCATGTGGGAACAAGGTCTGCTGCCCAGGAGGGTCCTGTGGTGCAGGGCTTTGCAGATGGACACAGAGTGGTCATAGGACATGACTGTGGCAAGAAAACACTCTGCAGATGCAAAGAAAAGAAAGAAAAACAGCTGAGCAGCACATTCTGCATAGGAGATGGCCCTGGTGTCCCAGAGGGAATTGTGCATGGCTTTGGGGACAGTGGTGCAGATGGAGCCCAGGTCGAGCAGAGAGAGGCTGAGGAGGAAGAAGAACATGGGGCTGTTGTTCCAAACGAGTGTTTGAGATCATTTAAAGAATCACCAGCAAGGGGGCGTAGGTAAAAACCAGACTTTCTATAAAGTGATGGCACAACAGAGTTCATTGGCACAGTTCACTCTACTCCTGACTAGATGGTTAAGGGACTGAGGAAAAAAAGCAACAAACAGACTCCAGTCCATCAATCCAAACCAAAATAAATCAAGATCTGTGTATGTGTATGTGTATGTGTGTGTGTGTGTGTGTGACAAAAGGATAGAAAAGGGTAAAAGTGGAATATGGCCCAAAGGCTTGACAGCACTTAACAGTACTTGACAACAATTGCTAACAATTTAGCAAAGGAACCACACTTAAGAGCATTTAACTTAACAGAACTTTAATTAAACTTACTAACAGGCCTAACTTACTTAGATACCCCAAGGACTTAAACACCTAAGAGAGCAGCACTTTTCCTGTATTTGCCATAAGCAGATACGAAAGCACAGAGACAGACAGAGTCAGTGCCAAGGACCTGTCAGAAAATCCCCTCAAGGGCAGGGAAATGCTCACTCTGGATGCTTTTGCATCTCCCCAGAGGGCGAAGGGTTGAGCCTCGAAGAGTGGAGGATTGGCCCAGGGTCCCTCGTTGTTCGGGGATGTCCCGAGTGCAGCAAATGGGAGAGTTCCCAGCTCGGAGAGGCCCCACTCAGAGGGAGGAGCTGCTCCAGGACAGCTCCAAGGAGCTAATTTTGGATTGCTGTTTATAGGGCCCCAAGAGATGGGCTTTAGTCAGAGGAAAGTTTCATCCTGGCCGCACTTGGGATCAACAGCTTTCTTTGACAGTGTGAGAACAGGGATGTTGTGCCATTGAGGGAAGAAAAACAGTTCCCAAGGCTGTTCCTAAAGAAAGCAGGAGCTCGTTGGACAGCAGCAGTGCCTGGGAGCAGACAGTGTTTGTGATCAGCTGCACAGGAGCTGAGCCCAGGGGCTGTTGGTCAGGGCTGAGGCCTGAGGAGCATTTCTCAGATCACAGGGCACCTGGAAAGGTGTGGGAGGGGATAATTCACACCCTCAGTGTGGTCCCAGTTCCTCCCAGTGTTTCCATGTCCGTGCTCCAAGTGCTGCTCCCAGCCCTGAGCCGTGGGGATGGCAATGTCCTGCTCCCTTCGCGGGGCAGTGTCACACCTGAGCCAGGTGTGCAGGGCAGGACCTTGCCCTGAGCTCAAGCACTGTCCCACCTGCAGGAGCTGCTTCCCATCGGCCTCTTCCTGCTGCGGCCCCAAGCCCAGCTTGGAGCTAAACAAAGGGCGCTGGCTTGGGGTCATCCCCCAGCAGGGGCTGCGCACCCCCTCTGCCCCCTCCCCAAATTCCCTCCTGGGGGAGCAGGAGCTGGGTCAGGAGCCCTGTGGGGAGGGAAAAGGGAGTGACACCGGGATGGGGGGTCACACACACCCTGGGGGGACACACACGATCCCTGGAACCCCCTCACCTTCTCCTGCAGCCCCAGGAAGATGAACCCCAACATGGAGCCCCCAAACCCCAGGCACATCTTGGGGGCAGGGTCTGGTGGCAGCTTGGGGGTCTGGGTGGGTCACGACCACTCTAAAATGTCCTCCCAGCCCCACAGTCAGTCCCAGACCCTCAAACCACCCCACAGCTCCCCCCAGGACACCTTCAGCCACTCCCTGCAATAGAAATGGGCCCAAGAGCCACCAAATCCCCTTCTCATCTCCCCCTACAAACACCCAAGGTCTCTCCAAGCCACACAGCCCTGCCAGGACCCTAAACCTCCCTCACAGAGCCCCCAAACTCCCTCTCAGCACCACAAATGCCCCCAAGAGTCACAAAAGCTCTTCCGAGCCTCCCCTGGATCCCCCAAACCCCCTGCCACCCCCCATGGCACTGACCAGGAGAGGTTGGTGGACAGGAACATCCACAGCTGGGAGCAGCTCGGGCACTTCAGCAGCGATTTGGGCACTTGGAGGGGCACACCCCAAATGGGCAGAACCAGGCCAGGGACTGGGACAGACAACAGGAGTTCCTGGAAAACAGACAGGCTCATATGAACCCCCTGTTCTGCCAGCACAGCTATGAGATCGTGGCCCCATCTGCCTGGGTCAGTGGCCCCACAACACCCAAACCTTCCCAGATAATCCCATGAACCAACCACAAATTGACCCTCAAACCTGAGTAAAACGGTGTGGCTTTAGATCCCTTTGTTTAATTTCTTTATTTGAACCTCAATTTTAGTTGTTTTGACAGAATGAAGAAGGAAAATATTTAGGTTAGAAAAGACCTCCAAGATCATCCACTGCTGCTTGATGCCACCAGAAGAAACAATTGGACAGAGCAGGTAAGATTTTTGTGAGTGTAAAATCCACAAATGTGCTCTTCCCAATGAATTTCCGATTTCAGCCAGAGTCCCCATGGATGTTCCTGCCCCTGTGTTCATCCAGGTGCCTACACAGATCCAGAAGGACATGGAGACCATCTGCCAGGTGTCTTCCCAATGTGGGTCACAGGGAATGTGGGTCAACAGGGCTCTTCCCAATGTGGCTCCTCTGATGGGGGATGAAGTTGGAGCAGTGCGCAAAGCTCTTCCTGCACTCAGGGCACTCACAGGGCTTCCCTTATCGGTGTCTCTGTTGGTGTCGGATGAAGTGAGAGCTCTGGGTGAAGCTCTTCCCACACTCGGGACACTCATAGGGCCTCTCCCCTGTGTGGATGCGTCGGTGCCTGATGAGGTTGCAGGTCTGCTTGAAGCCCTTCCCACAGTCAGGGCAGCGGAAGGGCCTCTCCTCTGTGTGAATCCGCTCATGGAGGAGGAGATTGGAGCTGCTCTGAAACCTCTTCCCACACTTGGGACACTCATAGGACCTCTCCCCAGTGTGGATCCGCTGGTGGGCAATCAGGTTGGAGCTCTGGCTGAAGCTCTTCCCACACTCCTCACACTCATACGGCCTCTCCCTAGTGTGGATCCTCTGGTGGCACCTGAGGTTTTTCCTCCATCTGAAGCTCTTCCCACACTGCCCACACTGATAGGGCTTCTCCCCGGTGTGGATCCTTTTGTGGACAATCAGTTTGAAGCTCCGGCTGAAGCTCTTCCCACACTTTCCACACTTGTAGGGCCTCTCCCCAGTGTGGATCTGCTGGTGGAGAACCAGGCTGGAGCTCACGGTGTAGCTCTTCCCACACTCACCACACTCATAGGGTCTTTCCCCGGTGTGGATGCGCTGGTATACAATCAGGCCCTTCATCCTGCTGAAGCTCTTCCCACACTTGGGACACTTGTAGGGCCTCTCCCCAGTGTGGATCCTAAGATGGACAATCAGGTCAGAGCTGTTTCTGAAGCTCTTCTCACACTCCCCACACTTGTAGGGCCGTTCCCCAGTGTGGATCATCTGGTGGCAGATGAGGTTCTTCCTCCACCTGAACCTCTTCCCACATTCCCCACATCTGAAGGGCTTCTCCCCATTGTGAAGCTGCTCATGGACCTCCAGCTCTGAGCCCTGGCTGAAGCTCTGGTCACCTTCCTGGCACAGGGTGGGTCTTTCCTGCTCAGAGCACCCTGGGCTGGGTTTGGAGCTCATCCTCGTGTGAGGCCTCTGGGGCTTTTCCTCCCCATTGGATTCCTGCACTGTGGAGCTGCTCAAAATGCCCTCTTCCTTCAGGTTCTCCAGGAAGGATTTGTTCTCCTTCGTTGCAATCCTCTGCTCGGCTTCTGGGGGGAGAAGGACAAGGAGAGGATTTGGGATTTGCCTCCATGCCGGAGGGAAGGGGAAGGACATCCCCCAATCTGTCCCTGGCAGCACGGTTTCGGCAGCGGGGTTCTCCTGCAACCGGGGGCGATGCTGGGCTGGGAGACCGAGGAGAGGGGGAAAGGGGCAGTGACTTTCTCCTCACCTGCCTGGGGGTCCTGGGGCATCTTCCTCTTCCTCACAGCCTCCTCCTCCTCCATCCAGCCAAGGATTGGGAATGGGAAATTCTGGTTTGGGGGAAAACAAGGGGTGACTACACCAATTCCATCTCTAGAAGTCACCGGGCATCTGGGGCCCATGTAAACCTCCAGAACACCAGGATTCAGCCCAAAAAAACACTCTCAGCAGTTCCGCCTCTCTGGTCTCTCCACTTTGGGGTTTTGGGGCTCCCTGCTGTCCAGGCTGCTGGAGGTCCCAGCTCTCCAGCACCTGCAATTGCGGATCCCCCCTCTGAAGTGTCTGCACACTCCCCAGACTGCCAGGGGTCCCAGGAATCCCAGGGGTGCCCCATCTCTGGGTTCCACAGTTCAGGGTTCTGGGGGTCTCCTCTCCCTGGGTCCCAGTTAGGGAAGCTGGGGCTTTTGGTGGTTCCAGGGATCCCCTCTCCCGTGTGTCTCTCTCCAGACTGCCGGGGCTCCTGGGGTCCCCCACTGAGGATCGCTGTTGGGGGAACACAGGGGTCCCCCCTGTCCAGGGTGCCGGTGGTCCCCCAGCTCTACTATTGCCCCTCTCCATTCTCCCCTCCCATGGCTCTACCGGGGGTCCCCAAAACCAATGTCCCCGATTCCCCACTGGTCCCAGGTGCTGTCCCCCGTGGCCCCAGGCAGACCCGAACCCCCACCATGGAGGGGGGACCAGCATCCCCCTGCCCCCTGCCATGGCTCTGCTGGCACTGCCACCGGGGCCCCTCAAAAACACCTCCCAGAGACTCCCCAGTGTCTCCCCGAGGTGTATTTGAATAACCTGACTGGGGGTTACTGGGCCCATGTTGGGAGGAAACTCTGGACACATTGGGAGCAACTGGGATCAACTGGAAGCTACTGGAACCATGCTGAGGGGGACTGAGACCGCAGCTGGGGACATAGGGATCATACTGGGACAAACTGGGACCACACTTTGGGCAACGGACTGAAACCAGGATCATGCTGGAAGCAACTGGGAGTAACTGGGAAAGATCATTCTGAAGGGAACTAGAACCTTACTGGGGCAACTGGGAGTGCCTGGGAACGACTATGAGTATGCTGAGGGACACTGGGATATACTGGGAATGTGTGTAACCATACTGGGCTGATTGGAACAACTCTGGGAACATTTGGGACCACTCTGGGGGCAATTGGGAACAAGTGAGAGTGTCTGAGGCCACCTTGGGCATGACTGGGACCCTGCTGAGAGGGACTGGGACTATACTAGGGGCCACTGGGAGCAAGTGGGATCATACTGTGAAGAACCGGGAAGAACTGGAACTATGCTGGGGGTAACACCAATCATACTGGGAACACAAGCAAGCCACTGGCCCCATGCTGGGGGACACTGGGATCACACTGAAGGTGACTGGAATCATCCTGGGATTGACTGACAGTGGCTGTGGGCAACTGGAATCAGGCTGAAAGCAACTGGTAGGAAGTGGGAATGACTGGGAGCATCCTGGGGGCAACTGGGATATACTGGGAGAGACAGGGAGTCACGGGGATCATACTGGAGGCTACTGGCCTCATGCTGGCATTGACAGGGAACAACTGGGATCACATTGGGGGCCACTGGTATCATACTGGGAGGGATTGGGATCATACTGGGATTATAGTGGGTGTCAGTGGACACTGACTGGGGCTTACTGGGAGCTACTAGCCCCATGCTGGGAGCCAACTGGGGATATACTGGGAGTAACTGGGAATGACAGGGTGCATGCTGCTGACAACTGGGATCTACTGGAAGTGACTGGGATAATCCTGGGGGCAACTGAACCATGCTGAGGGAACTGGGAGTGCCTGGGAATGACTGCGAGAGTGTTCAGGGCAACTGGGATATACTGGGAGTGCCTGAGACTATGCAGGTGGTGACTGGGACCATACAGGGAGCAACTGGGAATGTGCTGGCAGGAACTGGGACTGCACTCGGGGCAAGTGAGGGCAAGTGGGAGTGACTGGGGCCCTGCTGGGAGAGACTGGCATCATACTGGGCTCATCCTGGGATCGTACTGGGAGTGACTGCGACTGTGCTAGGGGCAACTGGGAGAACTGGGAACACACTGGACAAAAGAGGGAGGAACTGGGAGCAACTGGGACCGTGCTGGGGAAAAATTGCATCATAATAGGGAATGACTGAGAGTGACTGGGTTCATACTGGGAGCAGCAGGGATCCCACAGTGAGTGAGGGGAAGTGACCAGGATCATATTGGGAGTGACTGGGCTCATACTGGGAGTGACGAGGAAACTGGAACCACACGGGGTGGGGGGGGCAACTGGGCTCATACTGGGAGCAGCCACTTCCGGGACCCGGCAGCCCTGAACCCCTTTCTCACCATCCCGCCCCTCCAGGCCCCAGACCTCCTGCCGGGGGTCCCGGCAATCAAAGGGATTCCCCCTAAGGGGACCCCGCTCCGCAGTTCTGGGGGTCTCCTCTCCCTGGGGTCCCGCTTAGGAAATTTGAGGCTCCCGTGGGTCCCAAAAAACAGTGTCCCCCCCACCCCCGCTGGTCCCCATGTGGTCCCGGGCAGAGCTAGGAGGGACCGGTGCGGGCAGAGCCCAACCCCACCGCAGGAGGACCCGCATCCCCCTGCCCCCATCGAGGCTCTGCTGCCACTGCCACCAGGACCCCCCAAAAACACCTTCCGGGGAACCCCGATGTCCCCCCAAGGGCATCGGCTTTGGAGTCCCCAAAGTTCCAAACATTCTCCACTAAAAAACCCCAAACCCAGGGACCCCCTGGATATTTGGGGTGAACTCCCCCTCCCCGCTCACCTGCGGGATGGGGCGGCGATGGTCCAGGGGCACTGTGAACCAGAGCGCATAGCTCCAGACTGCTTTTCCCCCTTTGTCCCTCCTGTTCCTCCCGCTCCTCCCCCTCTGGCTCTCCTCCTTCCACTCCTCCTCTTCCATCCCTTCTCCTCCTTCTCTGCCCTACTCCCACCTTCTCCTCCTTTCCCCAGTCGCCTCTCCAGCTGCTCCTACTTTTTTCACTTCTCGCGCTCCTCCTTCCTCCCTCCCTTCTCCCTCCTCGTCTCCTCCTCCTCCATCCCTCCTCCTCTGCCGCTGCCGTTCCCCAAGCCCTCGCAGCCCGCGGGTGGAGCGGGGATGGAGCCGAGACAGGTCGGGATGGGCAGCGCGGGGCTCTCGGCTGCTCCCACCACAGCGCTGGGGGCAGGGGGGAAGCTGGTCCGGGGAAAAGGAGAGGGAAACAGGGAAAATTGGGGGCTGCAGATCCCAAGTGGGCCTTGGTGGGGAGCCTGGGTGGGCACTTGCAGCCCTTGGGGCTCCTCTGCAGAGCGTGGAGATCCAGGAGGGGGGAACGCAGAGAAGGGTGGGGGATCCCAGGAGTGGCAGCACTGGGAGTGACTGGTTTGTCCTGGGGTAACTGGAACCTTACTGGAGCAACTGGGAGTGACTGGGCAGGACTAGGAGTATGCTGAGGGCAACTGGGATATACTGGGCATATCTCTAAGCATACTGGGCTGACTGGAACCACACTGGGAACAACCAGGACCATGCTGGGCAGAACTGGGACCACACTGGGAGGAACTGGACGTGAGCAGGAGTGGCTGTGTCTACACTGAGGGCAGTTGAGGGCAATTGACTGGGACCATGCTGGGAGGGACTGGGATCATACGCAGAGTGACTGGAACTATACTAGGGGCAACTGGATTCAAGTGGCATCACACTGGAAGGAACAGGGAACAACTGGAACTATGTTGGAAGCAACTGGGATCCTGCTGGGATCAGAGTGGGAGCTGCTGGGCCCATGCTGGGGGAGACTGGGATCATACTGGATCATACTGGCAGCAACTGGGACTGCACTGAGGGTGACTGGGAGTGGCTGTGAGCAATTGGGATCAGGCTGGAAGCAACTGAGGGCAACTGGAAGTGACTGGGAACATGCTGGGAGCAACTGGGATATACTGGGAGAGACTGAAACCATAGTGGGGTAAATGGGAGCAACTGGAACCACAGTTGGATGATAATGGGAGCAGCTGTGCCCATGCTGGGATCATACTGGGATCCTACTGGGAATGACTGGGATCATAGTGGGACTTACTGGAATAGTACTGGGAGTATCTGAGAATGACTGGGATCATACTGGAATCAGACTGGGAGTGACTGGAAAGGTGTTGGCTGTAACTGGAACCATACTGGAGGTGACTGGGAGCAATGGAGACCACACTGGGAGCAAATGGGAGCATATTTGGAGTAACTGCGAGTGACTGGATTCATACTGGGAGCAACTGGGCCCACCCTGGGAGTCACTCTTGGAATGACTGGGGTCATACTGGAGGTGACTGTAACTGTACTGTGGGTGACTGGCTGCAACTGGGATCACTTTGGGGCCCACTGGCATCATACTGGGAGGGACTGGGATCATACTGGGATTATAGTGGGTGTCAGTGGACCCTGGCTAGGGCTTAATGGGAGCTACTAGGCCCATGCTGGGAGCCAGCTGGGGATACACTGGGAGCAACTGGGAATGACAGGGTGCATGCTGCTGACAACTGGGATCTAGTGGCAGTGACTGGGATAATCCTGGGGGCAACTGAACCATGCTGAGGGAACTGGGAGTGCCTGGGAATGACTACGAGAATGTTCAGGGCAACTGGGATATACTGGGAGTGCCTGAGACCATGCAGGTGGTGACTGGGACCATACTGGGAGCAGCCGGGAATGTGCTGGTGGGAACTGGGACCATGCTGGGGGCAACTAGGGGCAAGTGGGAGTGACTGGGGCCCTGCTGGGAGAGACAGGCATCATACTGGACTCATCCTGGGATCGTACTGGGAGTGACTGTAACTATGCTAGGGGCAACTGGGAGAAGTGGCAACACACTGGGTAAAAGAGGGAGGAACTGGGAGCAACTGGGACCGTGCTGGGGGCTAATTGCATCATAATAGGGCATGACTGGGAGTGACTGTGTTCATACTGGGAGCAACAGGGAACCTACAGGGAGTGAGGGGAAGTGACCAGGGTCATACTGGGGGTCTCCCCTCTCTGGGGTCCCGCTTAGCGAAGCTGGGGCTCCCGGGGGTCCCAAAACCGGTGTCACCCCCTCCCCTGCTGGTCTCCACGTGGCCCCGGGCAGAGCTTGGAGGGCCCGGCCCAGGCAGAGCCCAACCCCCACCACGGGGGGACCCACATCCCCCCGCCCCCATCGGGGCTCTGCCCGCACCGCCACCGGGACCCCCGAAAAACACCTTCCGGGGACCCTCCCATGTCCCCCCAAGGGGCATTTCCGGCTCGACTTTGAAGACCTGCAAACTCCAAACATCCTCCACGAAAAAACCACAAACCCAGGAAGCCTCCCGGATATTTGGGGCGAGCTCCTCCTCCCCGCTCACCTGCAGGATGGGGTGGTGAGGGTCCACGGGGGGGCTGTGAATTCAGAGAGACCCAGACCGCACGGCTCCAGCCTGCTTCTCCTTTGTCCCTCCTGTTCCTCCCGCTCCTCCAGCTCTGTCTCTCCTCCTCCCGCTCCTCCTCTTCCGTCCCTTCTCCTCCTCCTCCTCCTTCTCCGTCCTAATCCCACCTCCTTCTCCTCCTTCCCCAATCCCTTCTCCCGCTCCTCCTCCTTTCATTGCTTCCCGCGCTCCTCCTTCCTCCCTCCTTCTGTTCCATCCCTCCTCCTCCTCCACTGTTCCCCATAGCCTTTGCAGGCCACGGGAGGAGCGGCGATGGAGCCGGGACAGGTCGGGATGGGCAGCACAGGGCTCTCAGCTGCTCCCAGCCCAGCGCTGGGGGCAGGGGGGAAGCTGGCCCAGGGAAAAGGAGAGGGAAACAGGGAAAATTTGGGGCTGCAGAGCGTTTTGAGGCCATGGAATCTCTTGGCCCCAAGGCTCTCATGTGACACAGTGGGGCCTCCCTGGGCCCAGGCGACCACGAGGAGGTTATGGAACCTCATGAAAGTGAGGCTGAAATGGGAAACAGTGGCTACTCCTGGAGTGCAGGAGACTGCTGTGAGGTTCTGGAACCCAATGGAACCAAGGCTCAAATGTGCCACAGAGGAGCCTTAGGGAAGCAGGAGACCATAGTAAGGTTTTGGAATCCCACTGAACCAGGGATCCATTTTGTCACAGCAGGGCTACATGGAACCAAAATGCTAAAGTGACACATCAGGGGCTTATGGAAGCCAAAAGCATTGTGAGGTGATGGAACTTGATGGAACCAAGGCTCCAGTGTAACACAGTGTGTCCTCCTGGAATAGAGGAGACCATTCTGAAGCTGTGGAATCTTACACAACCAAGGCTCTACTGTGACAAAGCAGGGCCTCATGGAACACGGGAGAGCATAGTTGGGTCATGGTAAGTCAGGGAAGCAAAGCTCCAATGTGTCACAGCAGGGCCTCACGGAACCCAGGAGAGCATTGGGAGGCTATGGAACAATATGGCACCAGGGTTCCACTGAACCTCAGGGAAGCAAGGGACCATTGTGATGCTACAGAATCACCATGGGCTGCAGGTGGATTTTGTGCTCCGTCCTGGGATGCAGGTGAACAATAAGGCCTGAGGCAGCCTCCCAAGTGTCCGGCTGTGCCATGGGTGTGGGGGAAATTTGGAGGGACCCCCTACACCCCTGACCCTGCTCCTCTTGCCAGCTGGGCACAGAGCTGTTGAAACATGGGGAGGGGTCCTGCTGCTTCCCCCATCCCCCCACACCCATGCACAAGTTTTAGGGCACTTGGAAGCCATGCTGGGGGTGAAGCTGGGCTGGCTTGGGGAGGGGGCTGAGACAATTTGGGCGGCTGTTTGAGGTGTCGCAGTGTCCACTCCTGCCCCAAATCTCGTACATCCTTGGGCGCTCTCTCGCCCGCCCTCGCCAGTCCCTCCCGTGCCCCCAAAGCCCCAAGGGACCCTCCCGATTGTCACCGTCCTGGGTCCCCCTCAGCGCTGCGGTGGCTGCCAAAGGGGGCGGGGCCAGCAGGCCATTGGCCAATCCGGAGGTGGCGGGGAGGGGCGGGGCGGGAGTGGGCGGTGCCGCGTGAGCAGCCCGAGAGCAGGGCGGGCTCGGTGTGGGGCCCGAGCGGGGCCGGGGGGCGAAGGGCAGGGCGGCCGAGCCGGAGCGCCCATGGCACTGCACAGCTGAGGAGTCGCTGGGGCGGTTCCACAACGAGAGAGTGGCAGGGACAGGCACGGGTGTGGGGGGCTGAGCAGGGCGTGGGGACAGAAGGGCTGATGGCACCGTCTGCACTGTGTCCCTGCAGCCTCTCCTCCAGATGCGGAGGGGGCAGGAGCCCCCACCCCTCACTGTCACCTTTCTCTGTCCTTGAGGAAACAGGGTTCAGGCTGCTGAACGGCAGCACCGTGTGTGAGGGGAGAGTGCAGTTCCAGGTGCTGGGGACACGGGGAACCCTCTTGTGCCTCCCGATGGGGCCTCTCGGACACCCACGTTCTCTGTGGCCACCTCAAGTGTTGGTTTGCCAGGCCCATTCCCGAATTTTGGGAGGGAAACCAGACCTGTCTGGAGGAACTCGTTCCACTGGGATGGGACTGAAGCCCACCCAGAGCAGTGCCCGGTGACTGCCCTGGGGGCCTCACCCTGCTCCCACGGGAACGCTGCCACTGTCCTTTGCTCAGGTGAGTGTTGGGAAAATTCCACCCCACCTGCAGGGGCTGCCCAAGAGCCCCCAGCAGCAGCAGCAGCCAGGGGCTCCCCAGGGCAGTGACATTTCTGCTGTCCCCAGGCCCTGCTGTCTCCGTGTCCCAGCCTGGACAGAGCCCGTGTGTGTGTGCCCATGTGTCTGTGCTGCGGGAGACACCCGCAGCACTTGTGACCTGCACAGCAGAGCAGCCACAGAGGGAACAGGACGGGGCCACTTGTGTTGTCCCTGGGGCTCTGGGGGGATCTGCAGGTGTGAGGTGGCTGCCAAGGTCCCTTTCCCTGTTGGAGCTGCTCTGGCTATGCTCAGCTGTGTCCATCTGGCTTTCCTTGCAGGTGCTGGCATTTAGCGCTTTCCCTCTGGGGGTCTCCACCTTGGCTGATCTGTGCCTTGCTGGGGCTCCAGTCACTGCCCAGCCCAGGCACACACAGGCCTGCAGATACTCTGCCTTGTCCAGGCAGCTCCAGATTCTTCTCCTGGAGCACATTCTGTGCCCTGTGCCATGTGGGACAGTCCTGGCTATGGACCTCAGTCACCTGTCACCATCTCCACCGTGACCCCACAACAGTGGCTTTGTCCAAATAAAACACTTGGCCTTTAGCAGCTGCTGATGTCAACATTTCCCTCTGCACAATCCATGGAGCTACAGGGCCTTTTGGGGGGAAATTCTCTTGACTCAAATTGACATGAGCTTGGAAAAAGAGCCAAACCTTCAGTCAGTGCCCTGGGGAGATCCCACTTGATTGCCAAGATGCTCTGAGAGCAGCAGCTCTGGGCCCTGTCAGACACACTCTGAAGGCTCCACGTGGGACAGAGCTGCTTCATCCTTAGTAGTCATAGGAATCTAAATATTCTTCTAGGGAAATAATAAACACAAATAACAATAGAGCTAATGATACTGAAATCAGTTTTCCAATGGCCTCCTTGAGCTCCCCGTTCCTCAGGCTGTAGAGGAGGGGGTTCAGTGCTGGAGGCACCACTGAGTGCAGAAGTGCCACCAGCAGATCCAGGCATGGAGAGGAGATGCAGGAGGGCTTCAGATCAGCAAACACAGCAGTGCTGACAAACAGGGACACCACAGCCATGGGAGGGAGGCACGTGCTGGGCAGGCACAAATGGCCTCCCCCACAGCCACTGCAGAGCCCTGGTAGGACACCTCGGGTGCTGCGAGGGCAGCCAGGGATGGCAGCAAGGACTCCTCAGGAAGGCAGGGAGGAGGGTGAGGAGCTGGACAGGAGCTCTGAGCAAAGGCAAGGCTGCTGTGCACAGAGCCTTTCCTTGGAGGAAGCCTCATGCTCACAGGTCCTCCAGAACACAGGGATTGCCACCCCACAGTGTGCTGGGAGGGCAGCAGGGCTGGGCACAAAGCAACCCAGGAGAGCCCAGGGGGGTGATGGGGACAACATCTGGACAGGGATGGTGGAGGGGCTGACAAGGACTCCTTTCCTACAGACAAGGTGCATGCAAAACAGCCACTGGATGTGGGCTAATGAATTAATTGGATTAATTTGGTCTCATGAGGGAAGCAAACATTGGTGGCCACCTTGGGCACAGCAACCATGAAGCAGCTGAGTTTAAAGTCTCTGCTGACAGGAGGGAAAGAGCCACCAAACCTTCAACCCTGGGCATGAGGAGAGCAGATGCAGCAGCTCAGGGAACTACCAGTGGGTAATGTCCCCTGGGAAAACTCTTAGGAAGGTGCTGGGGTCACTCTTGAAGCACCACTCCCTAAGGGCACAGGAACAGGCAATTGCTGATGGTCAGAAGTGAAGCAGGTGAGGGTGGGCAGAGGTCAGGGCAGGGCTGGCAATGGCAGGGCAGAGCTAGGGGGGCAGCCAGATGGGAGTGTGCAGCCTGCAGGGACACAGCAGCAGCTGTGGGACAGTGCAGGACAAGCTGTGCTGGACATGGCCAAGGGCCCTGGCCAGGCTGGCAGTGCCCAGGAGAAGCCAATTCTTGGTGCCCTGGGCCACAGCAGCGTCTGTGCCACCAAGGGCTGTGAGGAGACACCTTGTCCTGAGGCCCTGGGGCCTCCTGACACAGCCCCAGCAAGGCTGGACGCTGTCACCCCCTTGTCCTGCCCTCAGCATCCTCCCCACATCCCAGTGGCCCAGCAGGGCCCTGAGCAAGGCAGGAAAGACACGATGTGCCTTCCTCGGGGCTGGGGCTCAGGCCTTGGCCTTTCTGCTGCCTCCAATGAGCCCAGGCTTGCTTGCTTATCTCCCTCATTCTACATTTGCAAGATGATTGCCTGGTATTTTTTTTTCCAAGTTGAAAAATGCATTTTGCAATGAGTAGTTCGGGTGCTTTTCCACACTCCCCCTATGGGCGGCTGTGTTGGGGTTGCCCCTCTTGCTCTTCATCGGGTGGGTCCCAGCCCCCTCCCACTCCATTTGGGGGTCCCACTGTCCACTTTTCCTGCTCTCTCCTACTCTCCCATCGTCCCCCCATCCCCTCCTCTCCTGATTTGAGGAGTTTTGGTTTGGGAAGGGTTCCACCCACATTTCCCCCCCGCTTCTCCTTTTTCCCACCACCCCTCTCCTTCCTTCCCGCTCACCCCAGAGCTCCTTGCCCGCGGCCGGGAGGACCCCAGCACCACCAGTGCCACCAGTACGGCCCCAGCTGCCCCCACACGGCCCATGCCCAGCGCCGGGCAGGTGCCCACAGCCCCAAAGCAGCCGCGCTCTGCCCTCCGGGGGTCCCCAAAGCGGCCCCGCCCCGCGCGGCACTGCGAGCACCAGGCCGGAGCAGTGCGGAGCGCGGGCGGGCGGCATCAGCCGTGCCCGGGCAGGGCCGGGCCCCGCGGGACAGCTCCCCCCGCACTCGGCCCCAACGGGACAGCGCCCAGCGGGGGGGCCCGGCCTGCCCGCCCCACACCTCCCCCCACCCCAAATTCCGCTCCCGGTGGGCGCTGGGGGCGAGGGGGGCGCAGGTGGGGCCATGAGGTGCCAGAGCCACGTATCCCCCCGCTACCAGTGCCATCCCCGGAAGGTTTAGGGGTACCCCAAAACTCCCCCAGAGGTGGCCGATACCCCGGAAGAGCCTAAGGAGTGGTGTTCCGCCCGGCCTCATCGCCCCGAACCTTCAGTTGCCTCATCCCAAGCCCCATCCCACCCATCCCCCTCCCCCAGACTTCATCCCACACACCAATCCACAACCCACCCTTCCCGAGCTCCATCACATCCCATCCCATCCCATTTTTCCTGGCAGCCACCATCGGGACACCCCAAAAAACTCGCGTCTAGGGGACAACCCAATATTCCCCCAAGGGGCATTTACGACTCTGCCTTGGAGCCCTGCGAGATCCAAACATCCGCGCCCTCCCCCCCAAAAAAAATCCCTCCCAGCAACCAACAAAGACATTTGGGACTCGGTGCTGGAGTCCTACAGGGTCCAAAAATTCCCCCCTCCCAAAAAGAACCCCAGGCACCGCCCAAGATATTTGGGGCGAGCTCCCCCTGCCCCGTCACCTGCGGGATGCCCCGGGGGGGCGATGCTTTTGAGGCCGAGGGTTGGGGACACAGAGAGCGATGGACGCACGTGGCAGCTCCTTTTGCTGCTTCTCTTTCTGCTCCTCTATCCCTCTTCTTCTTCCCGCTCCTTCTCCCTCCGCCCCCCGCACTTCCTCTTCCTCCTGTGTCCCTCCTAAACTGCTCCTCCGCCTCCTCCTCCTCCTCCTCCTGTTCTTTGGCACTCCCATCCCAGCTTTGTCGGACATCACCCCCGGGGCCATCCCGTGCTCAGCAGCAGCAGCATCCTGTGCTCTGTCAGCACTCTCTGCTCCTTAGGGAAAGATTTGGGATTTATCCCAGGCACACACACTGAACCTCACCCCAAACTGCCCCGCTCCCATTGCTGTCCCCTCGGTGCTGGGCAGGTGCTGTGCCAGGGGAACCAGGGACACAAAGGAAGCCAAGTGCAGCCCAGCTGCCCGGGCTGATCCAGACGAGCCCCAGGGACAAGGTCCTGCAGAGCCCCACGGAGCCCTGGGCTCCTCCCTAGGAACGGGCTGTGCTGTGGCTGCCCCAGCGGCCAGAGCGAGTCCTGGAGCTCCCCCAGCGCTGCTGCAGTAGGACCCAGGTTCCACCTTCTGTGCCAGGCCCTGCCCAGGGGCCATCAGATCCATTGGCTCCGTGCAAAGGGGGAAGACAAGAAGAACGGATTGGAGGCAGCCACCAAGGACCTCGAGCAAATTGTTCAGGAACATGCAGACCTTGAGCTGACGTTTGCAAAGCTGCAGCTGGCAGAGTTCTGTGGTGCAGGAGACCCAGCACGGGAAGAGGAAACCTACAAGGAGCTGCAGGGGAAACACCCTGAGCCTCAAGGCTCTCACGCTCTGAATCTCTGCTGGAGAAAGTTCTTCCTCTCCGGGAAGAGATGCCGGGTTGAGGCAAAAGCAAAGTTCGTGGCCGAACAAATTTCCCATGCAGAGGGGAGGGGAGAGACTGCAGGTGGAGGCAGAGAGCCTGGGAAGGACGGAGCGCTGGGGAAGGTGGTTTTTTAGTGTTTTTGTTCTTTTTCTCCTACTATGATTTCCTTGGAAATAAATTCCATTAAATTCCTCAACTCGGGTCTGTTGTGCCCCTGACAGTGACCAGTGAGTGACATCTCCCTGCCCTTAGCCCAGCCCACGAGCCTTTCCAGCTGTGCTCTGTGTCCTGCACCTGTGAGGAGAGTGACAGAGTGGCTCTGGTGGCACCGGGCACCCGGCCAGGGCCAGCCCAGCCCAATAATCCCTGCCATTCATTCCCTGCACTCCATGGCTAAGCGGCCGCAGGGCGGGTCCGGCTGTGCGGGCAGGCAGCTCCAGAAGCACCAAGTGCGCCAAACGGGACAGAAGGAGGAGGCAGGGGGTGCCGGGGGGTGAATCTCCTTCCTTAGAGCTGGCAGGAACAGGAGGGAGAGACTGGAGAAAAGGAAATCGGACAGGAGGGATGAGGCTGGAGCTGCGGAAGCTGCAGGGATGCAGGGGCAGCCGGGAATTTAGTTTTCCAAATCTCTGGGGAGAAAGGAAACGCTGTGAAATCCGTCAGGGACAAGAAAGGAGAAATGGCGATTGATGGAAATCAACACCACTTTGGACTCCGTTTATCCCTCTGGATTGCAAAACCTGACAGAACCCGAGCACCTGCAGACACGCGTCACCGACGTCACGTCCCAAGGGATCCGAGCTCTGGCTGGCGGGACTGGAAGCTCCATCCCGCAGCTCCGCTCCCGCCCCCCAAACCTCGTGCTGGAGCGTGGGGTCTGGGACACAGCCCCGTGCTGGGGCAGAGCCGCTGCTGGGGCCATCGCTGTGTCCAGGGCTTCCTTTCTGGCCCTCGTGCAGCTCCAACCTCCCGAGGGCTCCCCGAGGCTTTCTGCGGCTGTCCCTTCTCCTCAAATCTGTTGGGTTTAATGCCCAAGTGAGGCACCCCGTGCCCTGTGGCAGCAGCCGGTGCCGGGCCACAGCCCCGGGAGCCGAGCTAATGCCCGGCCGTGCCCAGGAGGGACTGAAGGGAGGGGAGTTCATAACGCACCCCGGTAGCCCTCGCTGCGCTGAAAAGGTTTTTAGTGTATGGGAGCGATTTCCTGGGGTTTCTGAGCTCCGTGGGGCTGCGGCGGCGGCAGCGGGACCGGCGGGGCCCGGCCCGTGGGGGCGGCCGGGGTTGAAAAGTGCTCGGCGGCCCCAGCGCGGTGCGTCAGGGCTGAGCGGAGCTGGGTGGGAACAACCCCCGGAACCCCCCCGGTGCCCGAGGGCTAAGCGGAGCTGGCTGGGAACACCCCGCTCGTCTCCGCCGCTCCAAGCCGCTTCCCCGGCTCCGGCTGCCGCCGCCGCTCGGCCCCGGCGCGGTCCCGCGGGGTCGCCGCTCGTCGCGACACTGGAGGGGTCGATCCGAGCCGCGCCCCGCCCGTCCCTCGCTGCGGCCATTTCGGTGACATGGAGCGGCCGAAACCCCCCGGTGCCGCCCCGACGGTCCCTCGGTGCAACGGTTTGAGTCGCAGGCAGCGGCCACTCCCGGTGCTGTTCTTTCATAATTCTTTATTTGAATCTCTATATTTTATTCTATTCGCACCTCCCATCCCACGCCCCTCCGCTGCGGCTCTTTCACCGCCGCCGCTCGTCGCCGCTCTCTCGCTGCTGCTCTTCAGTGACACGGCCCGGCGCAGACGCCCCTCGGTATGGCTCTTTGATTGCATTTTCTTCTTTTCTCTGTCTTTTCTGTCGTTCGCACCTCGCCCGTCCCGCGGAGCGACTCCTTCAGGGACCTGGGGCGGCACAAAGGCCTCGGGGCGGCTCCAAAGGGCCCCGCCCGCGGCCGCTCCCCGAGGCCTCCCCGCTGCTCGCGGGGATCGGACACCGCCGGCGGCCCCGGCCCCTTCTTGTTCTTCTTGTTCTCCTTGCTGCTGCCGGGATTCAGCCCCCGCCGCCGCCCGGCTCCTTCTGCCGGCCCTGCCCGGCACGGAGCGGCGCTGCCGCTGACGGGGCCGGAGCGCGGCTGCGACACGACTGCCCCGCGCCTCGGGACCGGGCCGGGGAGTGACCGCACGGGTGGGGAGGGACCCCCGCTGGACAGGGCAGGGACTGAGCCCATGGGAGGAATCCCACGCCGGAGCAGGTGAAGGATTCCTGACCCTCAGGGGAAGCAGCGGCCAGAACTGACCGTCACTCCCTCATCCCTTCTCCCTTGCACGGCTGGGCAGAGCACGGAGGGAGCCGGGGATAAAGTGAAGTCCCGGGAGGAGAATGAGATCGGGAGAAGGTGTTTTTTTTCTAGGATTTCTTTTATTCCTCACTCTCCTGTTCTGATTTGCTGAATCCCAACTCCCATTCATTTCCCCACGTTGGGGCTGTTGTGCCCGTGATGGCGATCCCCGAGTGACCTCTCCTTGCCCTTTTCTCGACTCACCAGGACCCTGATTTGTTTAAATTCCGTGGAATTAATGGTGATTTGGGGCAGCCGGAGGAAAGCAGCTGAAACCACAGGGAGACTGAGAGGGACTAAAGCAGGGCAGGAGTTGAGGCTGCCCCGAGGGAACTCTTCCAACACGAACCTTCGTGGGGTCTTTCTATGGGAATTTTGTTGAATGTTTACATTCATCGTTACAAATCAGAGTGAAAAGTGGAGCTGAGCTTTCAACTTGAAATGAAGGAATCCGACGTGCGCTCTGGGACCTGATATAAATGAGTTCACAAGCTGAAATTTTTACTACATTATTTTGAACATCTATTAATAGAGCAAAGGCAAAAACAGCGCTGGGCGCTTAGCAATTTTGCCAGAGGCGCACCCATCCATTGTACTGTGAACTTAAGTACTTTCTTTAACTGTTACATATTCATTAAGCCTAGAAGGTAATTTACACTTCACTCAACTACCCCCCTCTGATCCCTGCCCCCTTCTGCCAGCGCGGCGCCTGTCTCGGAGTCTCGGATCCTCTGGATTGCCTCAGAACTGAAGGCTGAAATCCTGCCGTCTATGTTTCCTCAGTTCCAACTTAATTTGTAGTTGACAGTTCCTTTTGGGAGGTGTGAGTCAAGACAACAGACTTCCTGGGATGCCTATGGTTATCTTCTTTGTTTCTTTAGGATGTCTTGATCCCCGGCTCTGTGGCTTATCAACTTAAAAGACATTTATTATCATGTATTTATTACTACGTTTTCTAACATATCACAACTATTTCGAAGTTACAATTTACCCTAGCCTTTTTCTACTTAATTATATTTTATCTTAACACTATTTTTTTACTATTTTTTAATTTTTTTTTTATACAGTATGTGATAAATGAGTGAATGATAAATGCTGGCTTTCACATATATGAATTTAACATTTAGAAGTGATGTGTACTGTATAAAAAAATAATGTTAAGATAAAATATAATTAAGTAGAAACAAGGTTAGGGTAAATTGTAACTTCGAGATAGTTGTAATATGCTAGAAAATGTAATAATAAATACATGGTAATAAATGTCTTTTAAGTTGGTAAAACACAGAGCCAGGGATCAAGACATCCTAAAGAAACAAAGAAGATAACCATAGGCATCCCAGGAAGTCTGTTATCTCGACTCACACCTCCCAAAAGGAACTGTCACCTACAAATTAAGTTGGAACTGAGGAAACATAGATGGGAGGATTTCAGCCTTCAGTTCTGAGACAATCCAGAGGGTCCGAGACTCCAAGACGGGCGCCTTCACTGGCAGAAGGGGGCAAGGATCGGAGGGGGGAGTTGAGTGAAGTGTAAATCACCTTCGAGGCTTAATGAATATGTAACAGTTAAAGAAAGTACTTAAGTTCACTGTACAGTGGATGGGTGTGCCTCTGGCAAAATTGCTAAGCACCCAGCGCTGTTATGCCTTTGCTCTATTAATAAATACTCAATATTATACAGTTAAAATTTCGGCCCCTGAATTCATTTATTACACAGTACACATCACTTGTAAATGTTAAATTCATATATACGAAAGGCAGCATTTATCATTCACTCATTTATCACAGGCCTCTGCAACCTCCAATTGTTACTTGGTACTTTACCTTCCGAAATATTCAGCCCCTCAGCAGCAATGTCTCTCCCACCCCACTGGTTTCTGGCACAGACCCAACTCAGAGATCGGACAAGAAACTCCAAGTCCCATCAGAACAAGCTGTGCCATTATTTTCCTTTTTTCTTAGTAATGTTATGCTATTTTATTGTATATTCTATTTCACTTCCCCCCCCCCCCCCCATTGTTTTTGCCTTTTTTTTCCTTTCTTTTTTTTTTCTTCTAATAAAGAAGGTTGTTTTACTCTACTTCCCACACACACAGCCTTTGTGGCCCTCCCGGAGGTTTGTGGTGTATAATTATATTTTATCTGAACTGTCTCACCGGTTCTCCCCCGGAAACCAAAGAAATGAATCAAAAGAATGATGAATTTTGGAACTCTTTCCGCTGCTGTTTGCAGAAGGTCCCGGGAGCAGACGGGGCCGGGAGGGGGTCCCGGTGCCGGGGGCAGTCAGCGGTCGCTGGGTGGATCCCGGTGGCGCAGGTTGGGAGACACGAAAGTGACGGAGGGAGCGCGGGGGGCGGGGGAAGAGGGGGTGCAAGGGATTATTGGTGCAGGATAAGGGGGCTCAGGGGGGTCTCCGCACCGGGGATGGAGGTGCAGGGGGTCCCCGTGCACGGCAGTGGGGGTTCATACCTGGATATGGGGGTGCAAGGAGGTCCCAGTGCCGGGAATGGGGGCTCAAGTGGTCCTGTTGTCGGGGGGCACGGGGGGTCCCCGACCAGGAAAGAGAGTTTCAGGTGGGTCCCGGGGCCCAGAAATGCTGGACCGGGGAGTTTCCTGGGACAGGGAATGTGGGTTCAGGGAAGTCCCTTTCCCGGGAATGTGGGTTCAGGGAGGTCCCGGTGCCTGAAAATGGAGGTTCAGAGAGGTCCCGATGCCCAGGAATGGGGGTTCAGGGACGTTCTAGTGCCAGATGAGTGGGAACAGGGTGTCCCGGTGCTGGGCACGGGGATGCAACGGGTCACGGTACCCAGGAATGGTAGTTCTGGGGTATTCGGGGAGGTCCCGGGACCAGATAAGGGGGAACATGGGGGTTCTGGTGCTGGGGAAGGGGATGCAGGGGGGCCACAGTACTCAGGAGTGGGGGTGGCGGGTGTTCAAGCACCCGGAAATGGAAGTTCAGGGGGCTTCCTGGTGCCCGGGAGTTGCGGTTTGGGGGCTTCCCGGTTTCGGGGGTCCCACTCACCTCAGCTTGTCCCTTCCCCGTGTTGTAAATGAATTAACAAACTGAAATTTTAGCAACATAATATTGAATATTTATTAATAGAACAAAGGCAAAAACAGCACTGGGCACTCAGCAATTTTGCCAGAGGTGCAATCCATTCATTTTACTGTGAACTTAAGTACTTTCTTTAACTGTTACATATTCATTAAGCCTAGAAGGTAATTTACACGTTGCTCAACTCCCCCCTCCTATCTCTGCCCACTTCTGCCAGCTCGGCGCCTGTCTTGGAGTCTCGGATCCTCTGGATTGCCTCAGAACTGAAGGCTGAAATCCTCCCGTCTATGTTTCCTCAGTTTCAACTTAATTTGTAGTTGACAGCTCCTTTTGGGAGGTGTGAGTCAAGATAACAGACTTCCTGGGATGCCGATGGTTATCTTCTTTGTTTCTTTAAGATGTCTTGATCCCCGGCTCTGTGGTTTATCAACTTAAAAGACATTTATTACCATGTATTTATTACTACGTTTTCTAACATATCACAACTATTTCGAAGTTACACTTTACCCTAACCTTTTTTCTACTTAATTATATTTTATCTGAACACTGTTTTTTTACACAGTACTTTATCAGTTGTAAATGTTAAATTCATATATGCGAAAGGCAGCATTTATCATTCACTCATTTTTCACAGTTCCTACCACTGCTTCCCCTCAGGGGCAGGAAT